>OU426987.1:61119333-63519333 GCA_911387755.1 Chrysotoxum bicinctum
TGTATTTGTATTGTATTTGTATTGTATTTGTATTGTATTTGTATTGTATTTGTATTGTATTTGTATTGTATTTGTATTGTATTTGTATTGTATTTGTATTGTATTTGTATTGTATTTGTATTGTATTTGTATTGTATTTGTATTGTATTTGTATTGTATTTGTATTGTATTTGTATTGTATTTGTATTGTATTTGTATTGTATTTGTATTGTATTTGTATTGTATTTGTATTGTATTTGTATTGTATTTGTATTGTATTTGTATTGTATTTGTATTGTATTTGTATTGTATTTGTATTGTATTTGTATTGTATTTGTATTGTATTTGTATTGTATTTGTATTGTATTTGTATTGTATTTGTATTGTATTTGTATTGTATTTGTATTGTATTTGTATTGTATTTGTATTGTATTTGTATTGTATTTGTATTGTATTTGTATTGTATTTGTATTGTATTTGTATTGTATTTTTATTGTATTTGTATTGTATTTGTATTGTATTTGTATTGTATTTGTATTGTATTTGTATTGTATTTGTATTGTATTTGTATTGTATTTGTATTGTATTTGTATTGTATTTGTATTGTATTTGTATTGTTTTTGTATTGTATTTGTATTGTATTTGTATTGTATTTGTATTGTATTTGTATTGTATTTGTATTGTATTTGTATTGTATTTGTATTGTATTTGTATTGTATTTGTATTGTATTTGTATTGTATTTGTATTGTATTTGTATTGTATTTGTATTGTATTTGTATTGTATTTGTATTGTATTTGTATTGTATTTGTATTGTATTTGTATTGTATTTGTATTGTATTTGTATTGTATTTGTATTGTATTTGTATTGTATTTGTATTGTATTTGTATTGTATTTGTATTGTATTTGTATTGTATTTGTATTGTATTTGTATTGTATTTGTATTGTATTTGTATTGTATTTGTATTGTATTTGTATTGTATTTGTATTGTATTTGTATTGTATTTGTATTGTATTTGTATTGTATTTGTATTGTATTTGTATTGTATTTGTATTGTATTTGTATTGTATTTGTATTGTATTTGTATTGTATTTGTATTGTATTTGTATTGTATTTGTATTGTATTTGTATTGTATTTGTATTGTATTTGTATTGTATTTGTATTGTATTTGTATTGTATTTGTATTGTATTTGTATTGTATTTGTATTGTATTTGTATTGTATTTGTATTGTATTTGTATTGTATTTGTATTGTATTTGTATTGTATTTGTATTGTATTTGTATTGTATTTGTATTGTATTTGTATTGTATTTGTATTGTATTTGTATTGTATTTGTATTGTATTTGTATTGTATTTGTATTGTATTTGTATTGTATTTGTATTGTATTTGTATTGTATTTGTATTGTATTTGTATTGTATTTGTATTGTATTTGTATTGTATTTGTATTGTATTTGTATTGTATTTGTATTGTATTTGTATTGTATTTGTATTGTATTTGTATTGTATTTGTATTGTATTTGTATTGTATTTGTATTGTATTTGTATTGTATTTGTATTGTATTTGTATTGTATTTGTATTGTATTTGTATTGTATTTGTATTGTATTTGTATTGTATTTGTATTGTATTTGTATTGTATTTGTATTGTATTTGTATTGTATTTGTATTGTATTTGTATGTATTTGTATTGTATTTGTATTGTATTTGTATTGTATTTGTATTGTATTTGTATTGTATTTGTATTGTATTTGTATTGTATTTGTATTGTATTTGTATTGTATTTGTATTGTATTTGTATTGTATTTGTATTGTATTTGTATTGTATTTGTATTGTATTTGTATTGTATTTGTATTGTATTTGTATTGTATTTGTATTGTATTTGTATTGTATTTGTATTGTATTTGTATTGTATTTGTATTGTATTTGTATTGTATTTGTATTGTATTTGTATTGTATTTGTATTGTATTTGTATTGTATTTGTATTGTATTTGTATTGTATTTGTATTGTATTTGTATTGTATTTGTATTGTATTTGTATTGTATTTGTATTGTATTGTATTGTATTGTATGTATTTGTATTGTATTTGTATTGTATTTGTATTGTATTTGTATTGTATTTGTATTGTATTTGTATTGTATTTGTATTGTATTTGTATTGTATTTGTATTGTATTTGTATTGTATTTGTATTGTATTTGTATTGTATTTGTATTGTATTTGTATTGTATTTGTATTGTATTTGTATTGTATTTGTATTGTATTTGTATTGTATTTGTATTGTATTTGTATTGTATTTGTATTGTATTTGTATTGTATTTGTATTGTATTTGTATTGTATTTGTATTGTATTTGTATTGTATTTGTATTGTATTTGTATTGTATTTGTATTGTATTTGTATTGTATTTGTATTGTATTTGTATTGTATTTGTATTGTATTTGTATTGTATTTGTATTGTATTTGTATTGTATTTGTATTGTATTTGTATTGTATTTGTATTGTATTTGTATTGTATTTGTATTGTATTTGTATTGTATTTGTATTGTATTTGTATTGTATTTGTATTGTATTTGTATTGTATTTGTATTGTATTTGTATTGTATTTGTATTGTATTTGTATTGTATTTGTATTGTATTTGTATTGTATTTGTATTGTATTTGTATTGTATTTGTATTGTATTTGTATTGTATTTGTATTGTATTTGTATTGTATTTGTATTGTATTTGTATTGTATTTGTATTGTATTTGTATTGTATTTGTATTGTATTTGTATTGTATTTGTATTGTATTTGTATTGTATTTGTATTGTATTTGTATTGTATTTGTATTGTATTTGTATTGTATTTGTATTGTATTTGTATTGTATTTGTATTGTATTTGTATTGTATTTGTATTGTATTTGTATTGTATTTGTATTGTATTTGTATTGTATTTGTATTGTATTTGTATTGTATTTGTATTGTATTTGTATTGTATTTGTATTGTATTTGTATTGTATTTGTATTGTATTTGTATTGTATTTGTATTGTATTTGTATTGTATTTGTATTGTATTTGTATTGTATTTGTATTGTATTTGTATTGTATTTGTATTGTATTTGTATTGTATTTGTATTGTATTTGTATTGTATTTGTATTGTATTTGTATTGTATTTGTATTGTATTTGTATTGTATTTGTATTGTATTTGTATTGTATTTGTATTGTATTTGTATTGTATTTGTATTGTATTTGTATTGTATTTGTATTGTATTTGTATTGTATTTGTATTGTATTTGTATTGTATTTGTATTGTATTTGTATTGTATTTGTATTGTATTTGTATTGTATTTGTATTGTATTTGTATTGTATTTGTATTGTATTTGTATTGTATTTGTATTGTATTTGTATTGTATTTGTATTGTATTTGTATTGTATTTGTATTGTATTTGTATTGTATTTGTATTGTATTTGTATTGTATTTGTATTGTATTTGTATTGTATTTGTATTGTATTTGTATTGTATTTGTATTGTATTTGTATTGTATTTGTATTGTATTTGTATTGTATTTGTATTGTATTTGTATTGTATTTGTATTGTATTTGTATTGTATTTGTATTGTATTTGTATTGTATTTGTATTGTATTTGTATTGTATTTGTATTGTATTTGTATTGTATTGTATTGTATTTGTATTGTATTTGTATTGTATTTGTATTGTATTTGTATTGTATTTGTATTGTATTTGTATTGTATTTGTATTGTATTTGTATTGTATTTGTATTGTATTTGTATTGTATTTGTATTGTATTTGTATTGTATTTGTATTGTATTTGTATTGTATTTGTATTGTATTTGTATTGTATTTGTATTGTATTTGTATTGTATTTGTATTGTATTTGTATTGTATTTGTATTGTATTTGTATTGTATTTGTATTGTATTTGTATTGTATTTGTATTGTATTTGTATTGTATTTGTATTGTATTTGTATTGTATTTGTATTGTATTTGTATTGTATTTGTATTGTATTTGTATTGTATTTGTATTGTATTTGTATTGTATTTGTATTGTATTTGTATTGTATTTGTATTGTATTTGTATTGTATTTGTATTGTATTTGTATTGTATTTGTATTGTATTTGTATTGTATTTGTATTGTATTTGTATTGTATTTGTATTGTATTTGTATTGTATTTGTATTGTATTTGTATTGTATTTGTATTGTATTTGTATTGTATTTGTATTGTATTTGTATTGTATTGTATTGTATTTGTATTGTATTTGTATTGTATTTGTATTGTATTTGTATTGTATTTGTATTGTATTTGTATTGTATTTGTATTGTATTTGTATTGTATTTGTATTGTATTTGTATTGTATTTGTATTGTATTTGTATTGTATTTGTATTGTATTGTATTGTATTTGTATTGTATTTGTATTGTATTTGTATTGTATTTGTATTGTATTTGTATTGTATTTGTATTGTATTGTATTGTATTGTATTTGTATTGTATTTGTATTGTATTTGTATTGTATTTGTATTGTATTTGTATTGTATTTGTATTGTATTTGTATTGTATTTGTATTGTATTTGTATTGTATTTGTATTGTATTTGTATTGTATTTGTATTTGTATTGTATTGTATTTGTATTGTATTTGTATTGTATTTGTATTGTATTTGTATTGTATTGTATTGTATTGTATTGTATTGTATTGTATTGTATTTGTATTGTATTTGTATTGTATTTGTATGTATTTGTATTGTATTTGTATTGTATTTGTATTGTATTTGTATTGTATTGTATTGTATTGTATTTGTATTGTATTTGTATTGTATTTGTATTGTATTTGTATTGTATTTGTATTGTATTTGTATTGTATTTGTATTGTATTTGTATTGTATTTGTATTGTATTTGTATTGTATTTGTATTGTATTTGTATTGTATTTGTATTGTATTTGTATTGTATTTGTATTGTATTTGTATTGTATTTGTATTTGTATTGTATTTGTATTGTATTTGTATTTGTATTGTATTTGTATTGTATTTGTATTGTATTTGTATTGTATTTGTATTGTATTTGTATTGTATTTGTATTGTATTTGTATTGTATTTGTATTGTATTTGTATTGTATTTGTATTGTATTTGTATTGTATTTGTATTGTATTTGTATTGTATTGTATTGTATTGTATTTGTATTGTATTTGTATTGTATTTGTATTGTATTTGTATTGTATTTGTATTGTATTTGTATTGTATTTGTATTGTATTTGTATTGTATTTGTATTGTATTTGTATTGTATTTGTATTGTATTTGTATTGTATTTGTATTGTATTTGTATTGTATTTGTATTGTATTTGTATTGTATTTGTATTGTATTTGTATTGTATTTGTATTGTATTTGTATTGTATTTGTATTGTATTGTATTTGTATTGTATTTGTATTGTATTTGTATTGTATTTGTATTGTATTTGTATTGTATTTGTATTGTATTTGTATTGTATTTGTATTGTATTTGTATTGTATTTGTATTGTATTTGTATTGTATTGTATTTGTATTGTATTTGTATTGTATTTGTATTGTATTTGTATTGTATTTGTATTGTATTTGTATTGTATTTGTATTGTATTTGTATTGTATTTGTATTGTATTTGTATTGTATTTGTATTGTATTTGTATTGTATTTGTATTGTATTTGTATTGTATTTGTATTGTATTTGTATTGTATTTGTATTGTATTTGTATTGTATTTGTATTGTATTTGTATTGTATTTGTATTGTATTTGTATTGTATTTGTATTGTATTTGTATTGTATTTGTATTGTATTTGTATTGTATTTGTATTGTATTTGTATTGTATTTGTATTGTATTTGTATTGTATTTGTATTGTATTTGTATTGTATTTGTATTGTATTTGTATTGTATTTGTATTGTATTTGTATTGTATTTGTATTGTATTTGTATTGTATTTGTATTGTATTTGTATTGTATTTGTATTGTATTTGTATTGTATTTGTATTGTATTTGTATTGTATTTGTATTGTATTTGTATTGTATTTGTATTGTATTTGTATTGTATTTGTATTGTATTTGTATTGTATTTGTATTGTATTTGTATTGTATTTGTATTGTATTTGTATTGTATTTGTATTGTATTTGTATTGTATTTGTATTGTATTTGTATTGTATTTGTATTGTATTTGTATTGTATTTGTATTGTATTTGTATTGTATTTGTATTGTATTTGTATTGTATTTGTATTGTATTTGTATTGTATTTGTATTGTATTTGTATTGTATTTGTATTGTATTTGTATTGTATTTGTATTGTATTTGTATTGTATTTGTATTGTATTTGTATTGTATTTGTATTGTATTTGTATTGTATTTGTATTGTATTTGTATTGTATTTGTATTGTATTTGTATTGTATTTGTATTGTATTTGTATTGTATTTGTATTGTATTTGTATTGTATTTGTATTGTATTTGTATTGTATTTGTATTGTATTTGTATTGTATTTGTATTGTATTTGTATTGTATTTGTATTGTATTTGTATTGTATTTGTATTGTATTTGTATTGTATTTGTATTGTATTTGTATTGTATTTGTATTGTATTTGTATTGTATTTGTATTGTATTTGTATTGTATTTGTATTGTATTTGTATTGTATTTGTATTGTATTTGTATTGTATTTGTATTGTATTTGTATTGTATTTGTATTGTATTTGTATTGTATTTGTATTGTATTTGTATTGTATTTGTATTGTATTTGTATTGTATTTGTATTGTATTTGTATTGTATTTGTATTGTATTTGTATTGTATTTGTATTGTATTTGTATTGTATTTGTATTGTATTTGTATTGTATTTGTATTGTATTTGTATTGTATTTGTATTGTATTTGTATTGTATTTGTATTGTATTTGTATTGTATTTGTATTGTATTTGTATTGTATTTGTATTGTATTTGTATTGTATTTGTATTGTATTTGTATTGTATTTGTATTGTATTTGTATTGTATTTGTATTGTATTTGTATTGTATTTGTATTGTATTTGTATTGTATTTGTATTGTATTTGTATTGTATTTGTATTGTATTTGTATTGTATTTGTATTGTATTTGTATTGTATTTGTATTGTATTTGTATTGTATTTGTATTGTATTTGTATTGTATTTGTATTGTATTTGTATTGTATTTGTATTGTATTTGTATTGTATTTGTATTGTATGTATTGTATTTGTATTGTATTTGTATTGTATTTGTATTGTATTTGTATTGTATTTGTATTGTATTTGTATTGTATTTGTATTGTATTTGTATTGTATTTGTATTGTATTTGTATTGTATTTGTATTGTATTTGTATTGTATTTGTATTGTATTTGTATTGTATTTGTATTGTATTTGTATTGTATTTGTATTGTATTTGTATTGTATTTGTATTGTATTTGTATTGTATTTGTATTGTATTTGTATTGTATTTGTATTGTATTTGTATTGTATTTGTATTGTATTTGTATTGTATTTGTATTGTATTTGTATTGTATTTGTATTGTATTTGTATTGTATTTGTATTGTATTTGTATTGTATTTGTATTGTATTTGTATTGTATTTGTATTGTATTTGTATTGTATTTGTATTGTATTTGTATTGTATTTGTATTGTATTTGTATTGTATTTGTATTGTATTTGTATTGTATTTGTATTGTATTTGTATTGTATTTGTATTGTATTTGTATTGTATTTGTATTGTATTTGTATTGTATTTGTATTGTATTTGTATTGTATTTGTATTGTATTTGTATTGTATTTGTATTGTATTTGTATTGTATTTGTATTGTATTTGTATTGTATTTGTATTGTATTTGTATTGTATTTGTATTGTATTTGTATTGTATTTGTATTGTATTTGTATTGTATTTGTATTGTATTTGTATTGTATTTGTATTGTATTTGTATTGTATTTGTATTGTATTTGTATTGTATTTGTATTGTATTTGTATTGTATTTGTATTGTATTTGTATTGTATTTGTATTGTATTTGTATTGTATTTGTATTGTATTTGTATTGTATTTGTATTGTATTTGTATATTGTATTTGTATTGTATTTGTATTGTATTTGTATTGTATTTGTATTGTATTTGTATTGTATTTGTATTGTATTTGTATTGTATTTGTATTGTATTTGTATTGTATTTGTATTGTATTTGTATTGTATTTGTATTGTATTTGTATTGTATTTGTATTGTATTTGTATTGTATTTGTATTGTATTTGTATTGTATTTGTATTGTATTTGTATTGTATTTGTATTGTATTTGTATTGTATTTGTATTGTATTTGTATTGTATTTGTATTGTATTTGTATTGTATTTGTATTGTATTTGTATTGTATTTGTATTGTATTTGTATTGTATTGTATTGTATTGTATTTGTATTGTATTTGTATTGTATTTGTATTGTATTTGTATTGTATTTGTATTGTATTTGTATTGTATTTGTATTGTATTTGTATTGTATTTGTATTGTATTTGTATTGTATTTGTATTGTATTTGTATTGTATTTGTATTGTATTTGTATTGTATTTGTATTGTATTTGTATTGTATTTGTATTGTATTTGTATTGTATTTGTATTGTATTTGTATTGTATTTGTATTGTATTTGTATTGTATTTGTATTGTATTTGTATTGTATTTGTATTGTATTTGTATTGTATTTGTATTGTATTTGTATTGTATTTGTATTGTATTTGTATTGTATTTGTATTGTATTTGTATTGTATTTGTATTGTATTTGTATTGTATTTGTATTGTATTTGTATTGTATTTGTATTGTATTTGTATTGTATTTGTATTGTATTTGTATTGTATTTGTATTGTATTTGTATTGTATTGTATTGTATTGTATTTGTATTGTATTTGTATTGTATTTGTATTGTATTTGTATTGTATTTGTATTGTATTTGTATTGTATTTGTATTGTATTTGTATTGTATTTGTATTGTATTTGTATTGTATTTGTATTGTATTTGTATTGTATTTGTATTGTATTTGTATTGTATTTGTATTGTATTTGTATTGTATTTGTATTGTATTTGTATTGTATTTGTATTGTATTTGTATTGTATTTGTATTGTATTTGTATTGTATTTGTATTGTATTTGTATTGTATTTGTATTGTATTTGTATTGTATTTGTATTGTATTTGTATTGTATTTGTATTGTATTTGTATTGTATTTGTATTGTATTTGTATTGTATTTGTATTGTATTTGTATTGTATTTGTATTGTATTTGTATTGTATTTGTATTGTATTTGTATTGTATTTGTATTGTATTTGTATTGTATTTGTATTGTATTTGTATTGTATTTGTATTGTATTTGTATTGTATTTGTATTGTATTTGTATTGTATTTGTATTGTATTTGTATTGTATTTGTATTGTATTTGTATTGTATTTGTATTGTATTTGTATTGTATTTGTATTGTATTTGTATTGTATTTGTATTGTATTTGTATTGTATTTGTATTGTATTTGTATTGTATTTGTATTGTATTTGTATTGTATTTGTATTGTATTTGTATTGTATTTGTATTGTATTTGTATTGTATTTGTATTGTATTTGTATTGTATTTGTATTGTATTTGTATTGTATTTGTATTGTATTTGTATTGTATTTGTATTGTATTTGTATTGTATTTGTATTGTATTTGTATTGTATTTGTATTGTATTTGTATTGTATTTGTATTGTATTTGTATTGTATTTGTATTGTATTTGTATTGTATTTGTATTGTATTTGTATTGTATTTGTATTGTATTTGTATTGTATTTGTATTGTATTTGTATTGTATTTGTATTGTATTTGTATTGTATTTGTATTGTATTTGTATTGTATTTGTATTGTATTTGTATTGTATTTGTATTGTATTTGTATTGGATTTGTATTGTATTTGTATTGTATTTGTATTGTATTTGTATTGTATTTGTATTGTATTTGTATTGTATTTGTATTGTATTTGTATTGTATTTGTATTGTATTTGTATTGTATTTGTATTGTATTTGTATTGTATTTGTATTGTATTTGTATTGTATTTGTATTGTATTTGTATTGTATTTGTATTGTATTTGTATTGTATTTGTATTGTATTTGTATTGTATTTGTATTGTATTTGTATTGTATTTGTATTGTATTTGTATTGTATTTGTATTGTATTTGTATTGTATTTGTATTGTATTTGTATTGTATTTGTATTGTATTTGTATTGTATTTGTATTGTATTTGTATTGTATTTGTATTGTATTTGTATTGTATTTGTATTGTATTTGTATTGTATTTGTATTGTATTTGTATTGTATTTGTATTGTATTTGTATTGTATTTGTATTGTATTTGTATTGTATTTGTATTGTATTTGTATTGTATTTGTATTGTATTTGTATTGTATTTGTATTGTATTTGTATTGTATTTGTATTGTATTTGTATTGTATTTGTATTGTATTTGTATTGTATTTGTATTGTATTTGTATTGTATTTGTATTGTATTTGTATGTATTTGTATTGTATTTGTATTGTATTTGTATTGTATTTGTATTGTATTTGTATTGTATTTGTATTGTATTTGTATTGTATTTGTATTGTATTTGTATTGTATTTGTATTGTATTTGTATTGTATTTGTATTGTATTTGTATTGTATTTGTATTGTATTTGTATTGTATTTGTATTGTATTTGTATTGTATTTGTATTGTATTTGTATTGTATTTGTATTGTATTTGTATTGTATTTGTATTGTATTTGTATTGTATTTGTATTGTATTTGTATTGTATTTGTATTGTATTTGTATTGTATTTGTATTGTATTTGTATTGTATTTGTATTGTATTTGTATTGTATTTGTATTGTATTTGTATTGTATTTGTATTGTATTTGTATTGTATTTGTATTGTATTTGTATTGTATTTGTATTGTATTTGTATTGTATTTGTATTGTATTTGTATTGTATTTGTATTGTATTTGTATTGTATTTGTATTGTATTTGTATTGTATTTGTATTGTATTTGTATTGTATTTGTATTGTATTTGTATTGTATTTGTATTGTATTTGTATTGTATTTGTATTGTATTTGTATTGTATTTGTATTGTATTTGTATTGTATTTGTATTGTATTTGTATTGTATTTGTATTGTATTTGTATTGTATTTGTATTGTATTTGTATTGTATTTGTATTGTATTTGTATTGTATTTGTATTGTATTTGTATTGTATTTGTATTGTATTTGTATTGTATTTGTATTGTATTTGTATTGTATTTGTATTGTATTTGTATTGTATTTGTATTGTATTTGTATTGTATTTGTATTGTATTTGTATTGTATTTGTATTGTATTTGTATTGTATTTGTATTGTATTTGTATTGTATTTGTATTGTATTTGTATTGTATTTGTATTGTATTTGTATTGTATTTGTATTGTATTTGTATTGTATTTGTATTGTATTTGTATTGTATTTGTATTGTATTTGTATTGTATTTGTATTGTATTTGTATTGTATTTGTATTGTATTTGTATTGTATTTGTATTGTATTTGTATTGTATTTGTATTGTATTTGTATTGTATTTGTATTGTATTTGTATTGTATTTGTATTGTATTTGTATTGTATTTGTATTGTATTTGTATTGTATTTGTATTGTATTTGTATTGTATTTGTATTGTATTTGTATTGTATTTGTATTGTATTTGTATTGTATTTGTATTGTATTTGTATTGTATTTGTATTGTATTTGTATTGTATTTGTATTGTATTTGTATTGTATTTGTATTGTATTTGTATTGTATTTGTATTGTATTTGTATTGTATTTGTATTGTATTTGTATTGTATTTGTATTGTATTTGTATTGTAAGCATAGCTGCAAATCCATCTTACTCTTTGTCACTGATAAAATAAGAATGACAATTGATAGTGATTATTTAACACTGCTAACACTTTTAGATTATTCAAAAGCTTTTGACACTGTTAACCACTAAATTCTCTGTAGATATCTGACAAATCACTCTGGGTTTTCTTAAGAGTTCTGTAAGTTAGTTCTTTTATATCTCAGCGGAAGGCAATAATGCGTGGTGGGTAATGCACATTTGTCTTCTTTGATCTTTCTTAATGTCTTAGGTGGAGTGCAACAGGGATCTATCCTTGCACCGATCCTCTTCTCACTTTAAATAAATGAGCTACCACAAGTTGCTAAACATTGCTCGCTTCATCTTTACGCTGATGATGTGCAGCTCTTGATAAGTAGACCTTTCGGGGCGGAAAATGATGCCGTAGCTCTAATGAATGAGTATCTGTTCCTAAACAATCTCCACCTAAGCCCTACTCCCATTGAAACTTGATAACGAAACGACTGAGTATGTTAGAACGGCTTGAATATAAACAAAAATATTATGTAGTTTTTTTTTTTGGAAACTATATTGAATAAATCATTTGAAAGCTTTTTGCGACCTCTAACTGAACGAAACGAATTTGGATCAGGGGTTCCAAAGATTGTCAATTATTAATTAATCAATTATTTTTAATTTTTGTCTCCCAACATAATTAATTAAGGAAAAACTAGTCACTTTATCTTCATCCTCATGCTACATTTACACGAGAGAACAAAATCTACAGATTCGATTCATTTTTGAACGGTTGTACTGTCGACAGTTTTTTCCACAGTCGTGACTATTTTTCCATGTTTTGTTTTAAAACGCATTGTTCTCGAGAAATATAAAAGATTTTCATCAACTCAGCTAAACCAATTCAAATTATATAAAAAAAAAACACAATGTTATTATTATGTAAATATCTTCTAAACCACATTATTTATATCTCTGAAATTAAAAAGTATTACATTTTTTGATAATCATAACTATGCGGCTATATTCTGTTTAACTTCGGATTCTTCAGCATCATTTATTAAAGATTTGATACTTTCCAAGTTATCGACGTCACAAGCACGGACCTAGATTAAAAACAAATATAATTAGCAATTTTCAATACAAGCCGGGTCATAGTAAAGTTCGAAACTTACCGTTACGACATTATAACCTAAGTGCTTGAGAAGCCTTATTTTCAATTGAACAATAGCAATTGGAACTTCATTGAATCTAAGAATCTGGTCATCTTCCAAAACTTCCAAATAGCATTTTTGATTCTCTCCTAGTTTCACCAATATTCCAGCCATATTGATGCCCTCGATTGGCGACACCAATTCTGCATCTACTCCTTCCGCTTTCAATTTATCGAATGCCTTCTTCAAACCAACTCGATTGTTAACCAAGTAATCTGGAGCTGCCATTGACTCAATGAAGTATTGTTTCTTACCCCTCATTAGCCAATCAGGTTGTTCAATGGAAATAGAGCTTAACAAAACTTTGTGGCGACTGTCGAGCTTAGCACGATCAGGATTATTTGCATTTGGATTCATCCTCAAACTGGTGACTTCAGCAACTAATCCACGAGACCTATGACCCAACATCCAAAGCGACAGAGCGGTGTTAATGAGTTGATCTGGGAAGTTTTTATACTCGCCACGTTCAATCTTCGATAGAATTCTGTGATCTATGCTCCGCAAATCATTTGGTTGAAGGAGATCTCCTTGACTTAGCTGGGCACAGCACCAAACAAATGACGCCATGTCTTTGGATCTTATATAACCGCTAGAGGAACGAATTCTAGACAATATCTCATTGATGAACTTGGAGCATGTCTTTTTATTGTTCCATTGAAATTCTACGAAATAAGCGAATATATGGGTCAGTCCCATAAATTCAAAGTTTTTAAGCTGTTTCTCAGTGCAAATAGAATCGAGCTTCTCACATACATCTTTCGATTTCATCTGGTTGAAGCGAAGAATCTTTATCAGATTCACCAAGAGCGCATCATCAATGGCGGAGGAGTCCATTTTCAAAATTTCTGTTGTTATTTTATCCATGAAATCCGGGCTGTTCATTGGTATGCTTGCTTTGTAGGCTGAATTACCCACAATAGACAGATCAAGGGGTGTAAGTTCAGGCAGGTAGTGGGGTAAGTATGTATGAATGAATTTTTTCAGTAAATCGGTGCTTTTTTGGTTTTTCTTGCCCAATCCCAAGTAGAAGCAAACTTTGACAAACTTCTCCGCCGGACATTCGTTGTCGAATGTAGCAACCAACTTATCTAAGCATTTATTGTAGAAATTTGTTTTTGTCACCTTACCGGGCACCACGAACATGAAGGAGTACAATGTCCGCAGAATGGTGTCGTGATCCATTTTATCCAGATTATTCTCACAATACCAATCGATTTCATTGATGACTCCGACGAATTTTTGAGGATCACCATTGCACTTGTAGGTGAAAGCAAAAATAATAAGGTGTGGAATCTGTGATACATCAACCTTCTTCAATTCTGATTGGAAACTACGTGCATCGGTGACGGGGAAGAAGTCAGGGTATCGGATAGTTGTCGGTATGAGTGGTTGAAACTTGGAGTTTTCCATTGCCAGATATTTTAGGAATCGCACCAATAGACTGCCGGTTTCATCATAGTTATCATGAATAAAATCTTTTGTTGTAAAACTGGAGTAGTCGAAGGCTATGAGGGCGTTCGGCAAGTTGCACTTGAATAGCGAATTACGCAGAGATCTGGCAGTGTCACGGATTAAAATTGAAAACATTTTAATATGGGTTTGATAAAATGTGTTTATGAATTAAGAATTAACAAGAATGTTTCAGCATAATTGTGATTGCACAATACTTTTCGAAATTTGTTCAGATATAAAATCAAGAATCACTCCACCGCGCACATGTTTGACAAGGCACCTGATTTTAATTTGACGTTTGACACTTTGTTTTTTTTTTGTTGTTTTATATTCCAATATGATTTCCAATAACCCATCCATTTGGTAAGTTAAACGATGCAATTTCTTATGGTGGCCTTACATGTATCTGCATTTGATTTTTGCAAAAAAAGGGATGCCAAACACTGAACTAATATTTTTGTTAAATAGAGAGAAAAATAGCAAAATGCAGAAGAACTTCATTTCTGCTTAAAGCCTAGTACGCAGATCGGGAAAAATTTTGTATCCCATACATTTTTTTTCCTGGGACAAATTTTGTCTCGGATATTTTTCCGAGCAGTACGCAGTTCGCGCGCAAAATTCATACTATTGTGAATTGCTCTACAAAATGTCTCCACTAAATTTTGCCAGGAAAAAGAATGATACAAGCATTATTTTGCGGGACAAATTTTTACAGCCAAAAGTGATTTTTGTCAAAAGTGGTTTTATGTAAAAGGTGCTGATGCTTCTCTTGAAAGCATCGAGAGGAGATTCCAAAAAAGGTATGAACGATTTTTGTAAGACAACCCGTTCCAGAGATATACAACAAAACACATTTAATTATTTTTTAATTCTCCAACTTCAAACTTTTGCGCGCGATTTGGAAAAGTTTTGTAGAGATTAAAATTGTAGCGATAAAATTTGTCTTGTCTCGATCTGCGTACTAGGCTTTATAGGAAATTCGAGAAATGCAGAAGTTAAGATTATAGTAAAGACGAACATGTTCATCTTTATTATAGCATATTCGTCTGCATTTTGTAAATTTGCGGTATTTTCACATTTTTCTATAATTATTGTTGGTGGACGCACGATATGGAAAAAAACATTTAATCGAAGAAATGGAAGAAAATGGAGGTAAGTTAAATTTTCATTGCATAGTTTCGTATTAATAGGCCAACAAGTTATAGCAGTTTATACATAAGCCTAGTACGCAGATCGAGACAAGACAAATTTTATCTCTACAATTTTAATCTCTACAAAACTTTTCCAAATCTCGCGCAAAAGTTTTAAGTTGGAGAGAATAAATCTAATTTAATATGTTTTTTAGTGTATCTATGGAACTGGTTATCTTACAAAAGTCGTTCATACCTTTTTGGAATCTCCTCTTGATGCTTTCAAGAGAAGCATCAACACCTTTTACATAAAACCAGTTTTGACAAAAATCAATTTCGGAAATACGGTGGCTGTCAAAATTTGTCCCGCAAAATAATGCTTGTATCATTCTTTTTCATTCTTTTTCCTGGCAAAATTTGGTGGAGACATTTTGTAGAGCAATTCACAATAGTATGAATTTTGCGCGCGAACTGCGTACTGCTCGGAAAAATATCCGAGACAAAATTTGTCCCAGGAAAAAAAATGTATGGGAGACAAAATTTTTCCCGATCTGCGTACTAGGCTATAGGAAGTAAAAAAGAGTTACTACCTGTGTATTCTCTCCCACCTTCGGGCTTAGACATAGGGCGTTTTCCTAAATGCAGTGTTGCAGCGCATTGTGAATTTTGATGCTTTTTTTATTCACTTGCTTCAATAAAATAATAGCCGTGTTTTTTTTGGAAAAGTTATCCGTAGTACAGTAGGATTTTATATGAATAACAACATCCACAGTAGGATCACTGCCGATAACATCCGCAGCAGGATCACTGCCGATAAAAGGAGAAGTGAAATCCTGCTGCGGATAGAGATTTGACGTTTATTAGAGTATCGGCAGTGATCCTACTGCGGATGTTGTATTTGTTTTTCATATAAAATCCTACTGTACTACGGATAACTTTTCCAAAAAAACACGGCTAATGTTAATAAATACGAATTCTAAATTTTAGAGTTTTTTTTTAATGAATTATAAAAGTAAATATTGGATTTCAGAGTAAAGATAAACCTTGCGAGGGCATCAAAATCCACGATGCGCTGCAACACTGCATTTAGGAAAACGCCCATACATCTGCCTTTTTCTAGTTTTCTGCATTTTGCAGATGCACAAACATGTAAAGGCTCCGTCAAACAGAACGCGTTTTCAACGCCGCGTTAAGATTTTTTAACGCGACGGTAAGATTATTTTGACGCGACGTTGCAACCGCCGCGTTAGAGGACGTCAAACAGAGATCTGTTAGGCAATGAACAAACAAAACAATCATTCCTTAACAAAAATAATGTATGTATGTATGTATGTATGTATGTTTATTTAGTATTTCAAACTATTTAATTACAAAGATTAATAACAATAATGTAAACTTTTCTTTGTTTGCGTGTTTAAAAGAACATCGTCTTAATATAATAATTAAACTTATTTTAAAATAAATAAATAATTTAAACAACATTATCAAAATAAATAACAAATAATTTTATACAATTAATTTTGAATAACAAGTAATTTTATACAATTAATTTTGAAGTTTAACAAAATTTACAATTTGTCGTTTGAATCTTCTTAAGTTGTTTTCAGTCTTTAAATCGTTTGGCAAGGTGTTGAAAAATCGAAGTCCCTTGTAGAATAGGCAATTTTGGCCAGCACTTGTACGTGCCATTGGAAGGCGAAAGTTCTGATTGTTTCTTAATGTAAATGGTTGAACATCTCCAACATAGTTTATTAAACGAGACAGATATGCAGGCACAAGATTATTTTTTATTTTAAAGACAAAAAGTAAAACATTCATCAAAATTCTTTGTTTAACGCTTAGCCACATTAACATATCTAACATATAACTTATAGGAGTATAAATATTGCACTTTAAAATTGTTCGCATTGCTTTATTTTGGAGAATTTGAAGTCTATTGATCATTTCTTGATTGCTCAGAAACAGAATTGATGGACAGTATTCAAAATGTGGTTTTATTATAGCATTATAAATGTTTATTGCACTAACAGTTGAAATATTTTTACGAATTCTTCTTAGTAGATTTGTCTTTTTTGATATTTTCTTCACTATATAGTCAATATGTTTATTAAATGTTAATTTATTGTCTATGACAACACCTAGGTATCAAGCAGCTCAGATTCAGAAGAGGAATTATTGCTTGTATTTGCTATAATTACGAAATTCTCATTAAAGAAAAAGAATTTGGGTACATGCCAATTAACAAAAAAAGAGAAGAAAATGGCGAATATCACCGGCTGTGCCGGGAGCTAGAGTAAAACATCTCGAAGGCCAACAAACAGAAGACCTACCAATGCGGAATTTATGATAAAGCCTAGTACGCAGATCGAGACAAGAAAAATTTTATCTCTACAATTTTAATCTCTACAAAACTTTTCCAAATCTCGCGCAGAGATCAAATCTTTCGAATCCGTATTTGGAGAGGGATTTACATGTATACGAAATACGCACACTAAAAAGACAAAATTTGACAAGGGATCGCAATCCCTAAAATCCCTAGTGTAAAAGGAAATCGACATAATTTGCACGTTATTCCAGTCATTTTACTTTTTTTTAAGTGGAATGTTTTGAAAGTTGACAGAATCCAGTTTTTCTGCTTTCCAGTGTCGAAAATATTATAAAATAATTTTAAAACTGAAGCAAAAGTTAAAATGTTCAATAAGTTTTTAAAATTTCGCACTCATAATTATTTCAGTAGATTATCAAAAGAATTCGTAAGTAAGGCCAATAAAGTTTACTTTTATAAAAAACATTTTCATTTAGACGACAAAACCAGTTAAAAATTCTGCCGACACTTCTCTGGAACAAGTTCACATCGATGAAGCTGTGAAAGTAGCACCAATCCTACAATCGGCGCCTGTTGGTTTATGGAAACAATCCCATGAAATTTTTATAAATCATGGACTTAATACGACAAGTTTCCTTCGGATTGTTACCAGTAATCCGTCCATTCTCTCAAGACAGCCAAAGAAAATTATAGATAGTTTAGAAAACTGGCGGAGTTGCCAATTTGGGGAAACGCTTTCACACCTGCTTCTAACAAAATATCCATCGCTTTTAGATATCTCTGATGGGAGGAAACTTCTAAAGCACGTAACATATCTCAAAGGATATTTGGGAACGAATAAGAACGTTTGGAAGATTCTAATGAATTCTCCAGATTTAATAAAACAATCAGAAGCGAGTATTAAAAATAAAATTGATTACATAAATAAGACCATGAGAATTGAGATACCAGAAATTGTCAAATCTGAAGCTCTGTCCCGAACACTATTCGACATTCAATGTAGACACACGTTCCTTGACCGCTTGGGTCTATTTAAGCCACGACCTCCCAAAGCAGATCCCGATGAGCCAACAAAGAACCCCCGTTTGTATCAAATCACAGATACATCCGATAAAACCTTCGCCACGAAAATTGCCCATGTAACATTAGCAGAGTTTGAAGCATTTGAAGAACTTTACAAAAGGGAATTAAAAAGGAAACATATTAAGTTGGATAAAGATAAGTTTCATGATGAAGATGAAGATGATGATGAATATTATGATGATAATTTTCCTGTTAAATAAATATTTATATTTGCAATAAAAATAATTTTTTTTTAGCACTTGAATTTGGTGCGGACGAACAATGAACTAAATATCCAATCTCTTGTAACCTAGTTCTGAATTCAATTTTACATCATCGTCAGATCTTTGATGCAATGTGCTTAGAGCAAACTGCAACCTACCAATGCTAAGCACATTATAAGTGCGATCGTCTACTAGTAAACTTTTGGCAATTATAGTCTCTTGATATGCCGGTGTATATGTTTTGAAGTTCTACAATACATAACATTAACGTTTGAATTCAGCGAACGAATTTGCTGCTACATGTGTTCCATATCTGCGGTGCCATGTGAGCTGGAAAGTGTTTAACTAGGTTTTTTTCTCAAGAAAGAACACTGTGACTCCATTTTCTCAAATGTACTTAGAGATGTTTTGGTGTACAAAATAAATATTTCTCCCCATCTTGTCCAAATTAGAATTGGTGGGTAGACCTTTTTGGGTTTCGTCCTCCATTGGAATAGACCCCAGGCTAATTTTTGTGGTGGTATATGTTGGGGGGGGGGGGGGATGTTTTTTCTAGATCTTTCTATATAGACAAACATATTTTTGTTGTTGAATTCAGTACTCTCTTGATGGATACCCGATGCTTATAGTGGAAATTAGTTTTTTATTGGAATTTTGAATGAACTCAAGCCGATAACTCCCAATTCAAAGGACGGATATGCATAATTATTCTTTTCGTATACTTTTGTTTATGTTCTTAGAAAAGCTATTATGTGTTAAATAATGAAGAAGATAGGGAATATTTCGCAAAATTAATTCTAGAGGGTGCTACCCCTCCATTACGTAAACAGTTTAGATATTTGATTGAGATTCCACATTTAAACATGCTTAACTTCGATTGGTAGTCGTTAAATTCTAATAGATATTATTTGGTTGTTTTTTTTTCAGTATATTATATTTTTATAACTTGAGCGCACTAAAGGGATTATGACTACTCTTGAAATATTTGACCGCTTAGGCAAAAGTTGTAGAGGACTTAAAAAGCGAAAACATTGCACATTAATTTTGTATGTCTGAACATAGCAATGGGAGTAAAATATTAGGCCAACTAAAGCATGAAACATTCATGCAGTACGGCTAAATAAAGAATCTCTGAATTTAACAGTAAGGCCGAAATTGGGCTAACGGTATACTCGGGAAAGAAATTCACAACAATTGACTATAATTGAAGAGTTAAAACCCCAAACAAAAATTATTGCGATGCCTTTAAAAACTCAGTCAAACGAACGTTTTGCTGACACCCTAATGAAAGTTTTGAAATGTTATCGATGGAACCGCAGTAATTTTCTAAGATTAAACCGGTGAAACTGAACAATTTTTCGGATCGCATTCCTTTTTGGCAACAATTGTAATTGATTGCATCTGGAATCGCAATT
This sequence comes from Chrysotoxum bicinctum, assembly GCA_911387755.1. Taxonomy (NCBI): domain Eukaryota; kingdom Metazoa; phylum Arthropoda; class Insecta; order Diptera; family Syrphidae; genus Chrysotoxum; species Chrysotoxum bicinctum. Next base: position 61,140,030 of record OU426987.1, read on the forward strand.
ATTTCATTGGAAGGTAATTGAGGGAGGTTCGACCATTCCGTTGGCAGGTGATTTTTTGTTAAACATTGCCAGTGATTCCACGGTTACCCCCAAATGATGAACTTAAACCATATTTGCAATCATCCGTTTTGTGGAAACACATTAATATACCTACTCAAATTAAGTATTAAAATACATTTTGAGTTGAAGAACGATCAATCTGAAGAAGTATGTTCAATACAATTTCTATACATATTGGTAAAGGCATTATAACCTCTTGACAATTCTTCGAACTCAGCATGAAGTTAGGTATTCCCAAACATTTCTTGGAATTATAAAAATCATAATTAGGTTGAGCCGAGCGAACATACATAGGTACTATATTGTGGCGAAACATTGATGTCGACGAGGCGTTGAGGCGTTGTTTTAAAGTTGCGTATATGAATGAATTTGCACCTAACCTCCACCATATTGAATAAAACGAATTAAGTATGCAAAAGAAATATGAATGAATACATTTTTAATTTTATTTACTTTTTCTATGTAAACAACCATCATTCAAATTGATCTAGTTTTATTATATTCTCTTCTTGCCCGTATTTCATAACAAAAACAGAAATAGTCTATCGATGCGGTGGTATTTTTCTCCCACAATTATAGAGTGCACGTTCTTCACCAAAAAATATTCTTTCATTTCTTTGATTTCAAACTATCAGATGCATCTCACGTTTCCATAGGAAAGCAACATTGAACTGTGAGTCACGTACTGATGTCGCAGACTTTCCATACGACATATTTTTCATCAGTGCACAATAGATAATGGTGTGTGGTGTGCCTTCTTAGGCAGGTAGGTTAGTAGTAGATAGTTTTTGTGCGTTGGCCAATAACTTCCATTTCTAATTTAACTTTTGAATTTTGTTTTTGCAATCCTCAAAATTTTATTGAGTTCCAAATTTACAAAATTGTAAGATAATGTATGCTGGTATAATATAGAATTGAACCTTAAATTGGTTACTTTTACTAATTCATGGTTCATGAGCAAAACATGATGCGAGCTGGCATGAAATCGACATTTCGGATAAAATTTCTTTTGCACATAAAATTAACATTCCAATCGCATAAAATTGATGCAGGAACGATAATTCGGTGGAACTTTAAAAAAAGTCTTACGAAATAGTTCGTGTTTGTATATATTGAAAGTGATTATTTAAATATTATCGTTATCGTTTCATTATAGACACCTAATGTACAGTACATAGACCAAACATTATCATTGAAGTTAAAAATACACTTGTACTTGCTCCTTTCAATTACGCATAACTAAATAATTTAAATAAAATGTTCAAGTGCCTTCGAATTTAAAAAAAAAATTAGACATTAAAGGTTTCGGTGAAAATTTTGGTGACCTTGATGGATTTCCAGAAATTAATGAGCTGCACATTAATGGTCTTGTGTAAACGGTTCGAGTTTTTCAGGGATATCAAAACCAAACATAACTCAACATAGTTCCATTGAAAAGATGCAATCATACGCGGGATTGAAATAAAAATGAATTTTATCAACATCTCGTAGATGTGACAGGGCAGACTCCTAAGTCCAAGTTATAGGCTGCTTTTTTTTTTTTTTTTTTTTTTTTTTTATAATCGGCGCATACTCAAGGGGTTTTTTGTATACCCTTAATATGCCAGAGACACAGTGTGAGCATTAAGAAAAAAGGGAAGGATTAAAAAGGATGTGCCGGTGTACATTGGTTTTGAATTCTTAAACATTGCAATGACTGGGAAAGACAGAGCGTGGCAAGGAATTCCACATTCGCGTAGTACGGCTGAAGAACGAATCTCTGTACTGCACAGTACGGCCGAAGTTGGGCTCAAGGGTAAACTGATGGGCATTCCTAGAAGAGCGAGTATTACGGTTGAATTGTTTAAGGGGAGGAATGCAGCTGGCTATTTCACTAGAGCATAGTCCGTTAAAATAACGGTAAAAAAGGGTGAGGCAAGAAACATTACGACGATGTTGGAGTGACGTAAATGAGTCAATGATGTTATTGTCGCCAATCATTTTAAAAGCTCTTCTTTGAATACTGTCCAAGAGACTTAAGTAAGTAACTGGAGCACCAGCCCATAGATGGGAGTTATACTCAAGTTTTGAACGTATTGTAATATTTGTTACTAGGTTCGTTAAATAAAACTTATTACTCTTTTTAGTATCTCTTCTTTATTCACACTTTCCAATTCAAAACAGTAAATCTTTATTTATAACCAACTCAAATACTTTATTCAAATTAAAATCACACTTGTTTTACACAATCCAATAAGCAGAGTTTTGCACACTTCCGTAATCAAAAATCAACTGTGTCTCGCTCACCGTGAACACTCCCTTATATACTCAAATTAGTTGTTCTCGAAAATTCGCGCAGCTTCTCGTCTTGGAATGTTCTAGAAGATTGGAATAAGGGGAAATACATTTGACATTGGAAAAGAGCTTTTTGTTTCTTCCATAAATTAGATATGCAGTTTTCCAACAGATGGCGCTGTAGTAGTATAAAGCTCTGTTCACAACATTGCCCCCTTCTTAAGATTGTTCGTCCCGAACAATTCTATCTCCAGCTTCGCCACTGTATCGGTGCAGTCGATCGCTATGCACAACTTTTAACTTTCCTCTTGACCCTCTTTGAATTCGGTAAACGACATCATTGATTTTCCTGACGACAGTATAAGGGCCTTCCCAGTTTTGTTGAAGCTTCGGCGACAATCCCTTTTGACGATGTGGATTATACAGCCATACACGATCTCCTACTTGGAATCCTCTCGTGTTTGCTCTTGTGTCGTACCTTGTCTTCATTCGATCGCTGTAAGTGCTCATTCTAGTCCTGGTCCTTTCGTGGATGTCGATTAGCCTCTCTTTTAGGTCACTCACGTAATCCCCTGTTTCCTGAGACTCTTGTGGGTGTCCAAACCTTATCTCACTAGGCAGCCGAATGCTTTTTCCGAACAGGATTTCAGATGGTGTTTGTCCTGTTGAGCTATGCACTGCACTTCGATAGGCCATCAAAAATAGTGCTATGTGCCTATCCCAGTCTCTTTGGTAGTCGCCTACGACTTTAGTGAGGTGCTCTTTTAAGGTCCTATTGAATCTCTCGACCATTCCATCAGATTGCGGGTGAAGTGGTGTGGTTCTCGTTTTCTTAATGCCAAGGAACGCGCACACCTCTTGGAATATGTTCGACTCAAAGTTTCTTCCTTGGTCAGAATGGAGCTCCATAGGCACACCGAACCTGCTTACCCAGTTAGACACAATCTGGTCGGCCACAGTCTTGGCTTCTTGGTTCGGGATAGCGTATGCCTCAGGCCATTTGCTGAAGTAATCCATTACCACCAGAATGTATTTGTTTCCAGCATTCGTTTCCGGAAATGGGCCAGCCACATCAACAGCAATCCTTTCAAACGGTGAGCCGACATTATATTGCATCATTTTTCCTTGCAGTTTTCTACCAGGTCCTTTGGTTGCAGCACAAGCGTCACAATTTCGGCACCACTTTTCAACGTCGTCTCTTGCATGCAACCAATAGAATCGTTGCCTCACCTTTTCTAAAATCTTATTGACTCCCAAATGGCCTCCTGAAGGTCCATCATGCATCTCTCGAAGAACCTCTTTGATTTTCGATTGAGGTAACACAAGCTGCATCACATAGGGTTTACCATCAGCGGACTCCCATTTTCGCCGAAGAACACCTTCTCGCACATGAAGTGAGTCCCATTGTGCCCAATAGGCCTTTAAAACTGGACTCCTATCGGAAATGTCATTCCATGCGGGTTTTTCTTCATGTTCTTTCCATGCGAGAAGAGGTTCAATGTCGGGGTCTTCTTGTTGAGCAGATCTTATTTCTTCATTGCTCCATCCACAAATGGGGTCAGCCCTTATTCGCAGAATGTTAATGGATTCCTTTTCTTCTTGTCGCCTGCAATGCTTGCAATCTATTTTAGTACAAGGTCTTCGGGATAGTGTGTCGGCATTTGAGTGCAGCTTTCCCCTTCGGTGTTGAATTTCGTAATCGTAAGTCTGCAATCTTTCTATCCACCTTGCGACTTGTCCTTCTGGGTTCTTGAAGTTCAACAACCAGTTAAGAGCACCATGATCGGTTCGTAGAAGAAACTTCTGTCCATAGATGTATTTGTGGAAGTGTTTCGTTGCCAAGATGAGTGCCAAGAGTTCTCTTCTGGTCACACAGTAGTTCCTTTCGGTCTTTGACAGTACTTTGCTGAAATAGGCGACAACCTTTTCTTCGCCATTGTGCACTTGTGACGGAACAGCGCCGACTCCCACGTTGCTTGCATCAGCATCGATGATAAAAGGCTTGCCTGGAGTCGGATAGATCAGCACCGGAGCATTGCATAGACGGTATTTCAGTTCTTGGAAGGCTTTTTCACACTCACCTGACCATCTAAACTGCTTGTTCTTTTCCGTAAGCTGATGCAAACTCTTCGCAATTCCGGCAAAGTTCTTTACAAAACGTCTGTAATAAGTAGCAAGACCAAGAAAACTTCGTAGTTGATGTTTGTCCTGTGGTGTTGGCTAATTTTTGACGGTGTCAACTTTTTCAGGATCGGTCTTGACTCCTTGGGACGAGATGATATGTCCCAAATACTTTACTTCAGTCTGGAACAATGCACATTTTTCTGGGTTCAGTTTAAGGTTAGCCTCTCGAAGTCTCTGGAACACACCCAAGTAGACAAGGCAGGTTTTCCACGTCAGGCCTTGAAGGACGCACTCCATCAAACGCTCAAATGTTGCCGGAGCGTTGCAAAGACCAAACGGCATCACGTTGAACTGCCACAGCCCATTACCTGTGGAGAACGCTTTCTTTTCTCGATCTTCAGGGTGAATTTCAACTTGCCAATATCCACTTTTCAAGTCCAGTGTTGAAAACCAGTGTGCTCCTTCCATCGCATCTAAGGTGTCACTAATTCTTGGCAGGGGGTAGCTGTCTTTCTTGGTTACGTCATTCAACCTTCGGTAGTCAACACAAAACCGTGTACTTACGTCCTTCTTTTTGACTAGGACCACTGGTGACGCCCAAGGACTTTTGGAGTTTTCAATCAAACCATCCTTCTTCATGGTGGTAATCATTTCCTCAGCTTCACCTTGTTTGGCGAGTGGCAGACGTCTTGCGGGCTGACGAATGGGCCTTGCATCTCCTGTATTTATTCGATGCTGCACCATTTGTGTCCTTCCATATTTTCCGTTTGGTGAAGCGAAAATGTCAGCATACTCGTTCAGAAGGCTTTCTGCCGTTTTAACCTGATGTTGGTCTAGGTTAGATGAATTGAGTATCTTTGCCTTGATGCCATTGAGCTCCTCAGGGTTTAATGTCGTTCTCGGTGTTTCAGCGTCAATTCGTGTTATGGCTGCGACAGATTCGCACTTACCGATAACTTCTCCTTTCACTAACTTCACATCGTACGGTTTGGTGTTGAGTAACCGTACGGGGACCATATTATTCTTCGGAGCCACAAGTGTCTTCCCAATGATGACGTTTTGGGAAGAACAATCTGGGCCTGGTTCCACCATTAGGTATCGATGGCGTCCACGCACTCACCTTCTACTTTTGTCCAAACGAATACCTCAGAAGAAGTAGGAATAATCACGTCTTCTTTGATGACAGTCCTTAGAGTTGTTGTTCCTTCGTGCCCATAGATCATTGGAATCTCTGTATTCTGGTATTTGAGTACCTGGTTGCCAATATCCAAAATTACTCGATGTTCTTTCATGAAGTCCATGCCTATGATGCATTCGTCACATATATCTGCCACCAAAAATTTGTGTGAGAATTCTAGATCTGCAATTCGAATTCTAAGTCGGATTTCCCCATAAACCCTAGCTGCTTCTCCTGTGGCAGTTCTTAGACGGTAACTATTGGTGTTTTGTAGCCAATTCAGGTGAACTAGGTCTTGACGCACAATGGAGGCTGTGGCACCGGTGTCGATGGTGACCACACGTTTGTTGCCATTTAAAGTTGCCTCGACAGTCAGACTTCTATTGTCTCGCTTAGTTTGAGAGACCTGGATGGTGTTTCTGGGGCCATCGATACCAGAAACCAGCTTCTGCCCCTCGAAGTTGGTTCTTACTCGTTTCCCTGTTGGGAAACTGTTCGGGAAGTAACACTGATGTTATTGTTACCATGTTCTGGGTTTGAAACTCCGTGTCCACAATGTTGACAAGCTCTTCTTGGTGGTAATCGATATTGACGCTGTAAATGTCCAGTCTTGTTGCAATTCCAGCACTTTGCAAGTCCGTTTCGTTGGTTCCTTTGGATATCAGTTCTTTGGCATGAGCATTCTTCGACGATGGCTTCTCTACCCAACTAACATTTCAGCTTCGATTCGGTCTAACTAAATATATTTTCGAAGTTCTTTAATACATTTGTAAAGGTTGTTTAAGAACAAAAAGGAGAATATTACACAAGCTCACAAAACCTTTTATGTACTTCTATAAGTGATTCTGAAAATCCTCTTAGAAGTACCATGCACAGATCTTTTAAAGGTACCAGCTTCGTGTATGAACTATTTGAAGTTTAACAGAGTCCTATTCGAAATTGAGCTAAAGTTCAAGTTTTGACAGATGGCTTCAATAAAGCTTCGCAAAAATTACAAACGAACGGCTTTTTATGTCTATTACAAGCTTACACTCGAACTTTTACCGAGCCTGAAAAATACGAAAATAAAAGTAAATTTATATTTCTTTGAAGACGTTTTTCCGACATTTAATCAATTTTAAACCTGAAACTATGTATCACATTGGAATTGTTATTAATTAATGTATTTGGAATAATTTTAAAACATGAAAGACATTATACCTTATTTGGGGATCGAACTCGGCATCTCTTGTGTAATAGTCCATCTCTCTACACACTGGGCCATATTGAATATTTTTTGGAAGATGCAAAAACTTAATCAGCCTATTTCTTTCTCAAACTTCAAAATTAACACAAGACTGCGATATACAATTTTGCCAAGGCCACGTTCACACAAGAAAAATAAAACCTAAGCAAATGTCTTAAGTTTCCTTTGTTGGGTTTACCTACAAAATGTGTATTTAATTTTCAGTATTGAGCCCTAATCTTCATACCTAATGGGAGCGCATAAAATATCTTTAAATTGCTGACCGTAGTGATTCGTTTTATGTTTTACTTAACTCTTTCTTTGTTTTGATTTGTGTCCTTAAAAACGATTCATTCATTCATATATGTAAAATGTTTGTATTCCGTTTAGTTTGACATTTGTTATGTTAAGTATACATTATGCCTTTCTTCAATATCGTGAATTATTTTCATGTAATATTTAATTATATTATTTGTAATAAAACCATCAAACATTTTGGTCAGTTCACCCATCTATAGTTTTATGCATTTCCACTTTGAGGGATATATATGTAGAGATATTATGCTGGATTTACATATATATGCCTCTTCCAAAGAAATTCACATTTATATCTAATTATATGGGCACAGAAGATCAAAATGAAGATAATCATATAAATGCAGCTACATTATATGTTTGAAAACAAAAAAGTTCTCGGATATTCAGGTTATAACTTAGCACGTCCTGTTTCGAAACGCTCGTTTATAATTATTGCAATTCAACTTTTAAGAGCCGAATGGTTGATCTGAAATTCAGCTGCCTGCTTTCGAAGGTATTTTTTCTTAAATTTTGGTTATTCGTCACTTCATCTTCGCTAGACTCTTAGTGTAGGCGCGCGCATTCAATTTTTAGTTTCGCAACTGCTTGGTTCGAGCAACTAAAAAGTTTGTGTTTTGACATAAACTAAACGATTGCCTAAAATGAGTTCGCTATTTTGTGTAACATATAATTATATGCACCTGCGCGGACATTTGTTTGCTATAAGCAACCAAACAGTTGCGCAACTAAAAATTGAATGTGCGCGCCTAGCCTTAAGGTTCACAAGGCAAACAATCAAACTAATTGTCTATGCTATATATCATAGGGATCTCGATTTATACTCTTATACTTGCCTGAGTAATATCTAAAACGTACATAGATGGATTACAATAAATGTGTACAAATAATTAGTTGATGCATGCAATTTAATATTCCTAACTTTAATTAAGATTAAATGTATTAGTTTCTGTTAAGATTCATTTTCAGAGTTCTTAGAAGTTTGAACATTGACATTTTCTTTAAAGACTTTTTGTTTAAGTCTGCTAGGCTTAAGAGACGTATTCTATATAGCTCTTAGGAAATTGTTATAGAAACGTTTTGAAAACTCACTGATGTTAACTTCTATATCATATCACATTGCAATATTTATACAAGTTCCAGCTTCTCTATTTTCATTTATAAAACCATATCCGAAAAATTGGTTCTAGTCTCTGAAAAACTTTGTGTCCAACTTGCAAAAGGTTTAAAAGAAGATGATATTGAAACCGTGACTTCTATAGGAAAATTATTTTTGAAGAAGGCTCTTTAGAAGCATTATATAAAGTGAAACTTCCAGCATGTCCATATTTCTAGGCTAATAGAAACTAAAATGTTAGTTGGGTAAGTCGATGTACTCCGTGAGAAGCTTGCTCAGCTGCTTCCATTGTCAAGACAAACGCTAATGTTTCCGAAAGAGTACGTTTTCCAGCAGTTCGCACGGCCCTTTGAAGATGTATGTCGGAAATGGCGCGAACAAATGCCTCAACTGAAAACTGGTTACAGATTTCCTCTCCAACATCTGGATATGTAAGATGAACAAGCCCTTCAATGTCCGCTTGCAGTTGTTGTAGAGTTTCGCCCCTCTTCTGAACTCTGGAATTGAGTTGCACTTTGAAGACTTCTTTCATGTAGCTGTTACCAAAGCGTTTGTCTATAGCCAAAACCAAGGAATTGAAGTCGCCACTCTTATCTGCTGGTATTGTTTGCAACAACTCAGCAGCTGCTCCTCTAAGAGCAAGAGTTAAGGCTATATACTTGTCAGCCTCATCCCAGCCATTTGTTGTGGAGGCTGCCTCGAATTGCTTCTTGTATATAGACCAAGAAGTTTGTCCATCAAAGGTTGGAGGTTGCATCTCCTTTTTCCTCAAGGTTTCTCCAGAACTTTCCCGAATCTTTATATTTCGAATGCGATCTAGCTCTTTTGAAAGCGTCTCCATTTTGTTGTCGACTTGATTCTCTAATAATGAAACACGTTCGGCTTGATTCTCCAACAATGAAACACGTTCATCAAGTGCTGATACATTCTTTTCGATGTTAACAAGCTTGCCTTCTAGCATGTTTCTCTGTTCTTCGAGAAGGTCTTTTTGTTCGCTATGCTGTTTCTCCAGGCATTCGAGAACATTCTTTTGTACATTCTCCTGTTCTTTCTTTTGTTCATTTCGTTGCTCTTCGAGACGCTCAAGCAGAAGACTAAACATATTTGAAACATCTACATTTTTACTTACGTCTGCTTCCTCAGCGTCAGCTTCAAAGACGAAAATGTCCGGGTCTTCATTTTGTTGTTTCAAATATTCGGCCAAACGCAGAACAAGCTCATTTTTCGATCCTGCTCTAGAAAGTTCTCGCTTGCCTAATTCACTTTTCAGCTCATTACAGTTGAGCTCTTTCAATAACTTGCTCATTTTTATTATTTTTTTTTTCGCACACTTCACTGCACAATAAGTTTTATTCCACTTTTCTGACACTAATGTAATATTTTTCCAAGGTTCGTTAAATAAAACTTATCACTCCTTTTAGAATTTCTTCTTTATTTACACTTTTCAAATCAAAACAATAAGGCCGGTATTCACCGAGCGCTCATAACTTAAGAAGCTCATAAACGTATTCACCAAGCAATATTAGTGAAGATCTACGAGCGCTCTTAAAAGTTAGGAGTGGTCCCGACCACTCCTAACTTACGAGCGCTATCTTCGAAAATTTGTTCGCTTGTGCGTGTGCCACGCACGCATTTGACTCGAATCCATGTGAGCAATGCCAAGTAGAAGAGTATCCATTTGCTGTCAAGAGTCAAGACCAACATTCCACAACATTTCACAGTTTGGGTATGCCTGAACAAGAGAGAGTGGCTCTCATTTTCGAACTTCGAAAAACACTTGCGAGTGGTTGGTGAATACCGCACAGAAATTTCAAGTTAAGAGCCTCGTAAAGTTAAGAGCCGTTTAGGAGCGCTCGGTGAATACGAACCTAAGGTCGGGACCACTCCTAACTTTTAAGAGCGCTCGTAGATCTTCACTAATATTGCTTGGTGAATACGTTTATGAGCTTCTTAAGTTATGAGCGCTCGGTGAATACCGGCCTTAATCTCAATTTATAATTAACTCTAATACTTTTATTCAAACTTAAATCACACTTCTTTAATTACACTTTCCACAATCCAATAGTTCAGCTTTGCACACTTTCATAATCGAAAATAAACTGTCTTCCGCTCACCGTGTACACTCTCTTATATACTCAAACCAGTTGTTCTCGAAGGTTCTTGTTTAGAATATTCGATTTGCTTGAAATAAGGGGAAATTCATATGGAGATAGAATGTTCTAGTCATTGACGTATTATATATAAGTCAATGATTCTAGTAGTTTGGAATAAGGGGAAATTTAGATGCGATGGAAAAGAGCTTTTTTTTGTTCCCTCATAAAGCAGATATGTAATTCCCAACAGATGGCGCTGTAGGAGTATAAAGCTCTGTTCGCAACAATATTAAAATGTTCAGTACAAAGTTTGAAGCAAATCCGTGAATCCGTTTCAATTTTTACCTGAAAAAGGACAGAAAAACAGAAAAAACAGAGCGACTTGACTTGGCCTAATATCTAGTTGTGAATTTTTGAATATTACAACAACAACTTGAATGAACTATGACCACCAATTTTTGCCTTGACTGAGACGATACTAGGTCTGGGTTCAAATCTCAGTCAAGGCAAAAAGTTTTTCGATTAAACTTGATAGTATAAAGGCTAAGCACCACTAATAAAGGAGTCTGATGATCGGCTTGGCAACCGTGAAATAGCTATAACTCCAGCCAAATAAGAACCCCCTTGGTGGTAGTTCATTCAAGTTGTTGTTATAATATTCAAAAATTCATAAATATATGAAGCTTCGCAGGCATACTGCATGTATGTAACCATACAAAACCCCATTATAATATCTAGTTGTTTAAATGGTGATGGGGCTATAAACTCAGCTCTGTTTAGTTAAGAACTTTTAAATCGATCTAATTATGTTTCATTCTGTATACATTATACCTGATTACTTCAATAATGTAATGTAATAATATTTTGAATTAAACATCACACTCTAGGCTAGGTTTCTAACAACCTAACTTCGAACCAGCCAGTCATCAAAGTGCAGTACATAAAACACAATTTAACATACCATAATGTCACCGCAAGAATCAATATCTATCTTCCATTTCGAACTTACTACATGGATTATTTCGAATGGCAAAATTATTTGCCTGAGAGACAAGTGAAAATTTTGTGGTCTGCCTCGAATATTAAAATAATTTTTTTTCGTCATATTGATTTTGTGAAGGGGGTGAAGAAAAAGTTGTGATTGGAATGTTTGTTTACCTTAAACTGTGATTGTGGTTACACAGTTGCATGGAAAGTATTCAACTTGGGTTTGAACTTGATGAAAGTGTTGAGTTGATCAACAGTTAACATTTATTTCAAATTAAAGATAATAGCAACAAATTTTTGAATTATTAAAATATTATTCGCTTAAGCACATATATGTATAATAGGCTCTATTAAAACCAATTTTAAGGCTTGTATAATGTTTTGTGAACATGAACTCCTAAACCAAAATGTAGGAAAATAATAGTATATTGATGAAACTTGAAATACCTACCTTAATTTTTTATTTGCCATTAGACCCTGGAATCATCATCATATCTGTAGTAAAAATTGTTCTTTTATTTTTAAGGGAACATATCTTTTTTCAGCGTTAGAGATCAAATTTTAATTCATAAAACTTTCGGTCAAAAAGCAACATTTTTCCCCTTTAAAATAGAGCATTTGGAACAAAGATAATTAAATGGACTTTTCTATATAGCTTGGTGATTGTCATGGAATTCGAAACATTTTTGCAAAGTTTCGTCAATGTAATATATTTTTTTTATAATTAACACGCGCCCAAGGGTTTATTATTAAGATCCTTAAATGTAGAACAGATCAGACGGCGTGAAAAATTTCGTTTCGAGAATTAAGGTCATTTCAACAAAAATCGTCGTTGACACGCATACTGAGTACTGAAGCTTTTTGGCTTCTTTGATGCAAGTGCCATTCAAGGACAAGATGAGATGAGAGAAGATGATAAAACTGCGACTCACAGCTGCAGTCCAAAGAGCCGGAGATCTATCCGAAAAACAGCATGGTTTCAGGAGGGGAAGTTCTATCATCGGAGCAATCGAAGAAGTGATAAATACTACCCATTACCCATATAGCACAACAAGGAATACATTAAACAGGGAAGATAGTACTTCTAGCAACTCTTGACGTCAGAAATGCTTTCAATTTTTCCAGATGGATTGACATGCTACATGAACTCGAAAACACGTTCCAAATCCCAAATTACCTACTTGGAATAATCAGTTACTACTTCAAAGATCGAGAGCTAATCTACGATACCATAGATGGCCAGAAAAAGAAGAATATTAATTCTGGAGCAGCTCAAGGATCAATCCTAGGATCTCAACTCTGGAACATCTCATACAACGGCATACTCTGTATGGACATGTCAGAAGACAGCTCAGCAACGGAAAAAACAGAAATAGTTCTGCTTATCAGTTACATATTGATTTTCAGGTTGGGCCCGAATTGATCAGAAGTAGTGAAGCTATCAAATACTTGGGACTTACTCTCGTCTCTAGACTTTCTTACTGGCAACATATAAAGGAAGCAGCGGATCGGACATCAAAGGTGACAGCTTCCCTAAGACTTATGGCAAACACAGGCGGACCTTCAGCAAGCAAGTGGAAACTACTGATGGCGACAACGCATTCCATTCTCCTCTACGGAAACGATATCTGGGCAGATGCGCTGCGACTAGAAAAGTATCACAAGCAGATGGCAGCGGTACAAAGACGTGAAACCTTACGGGTGGCCCCTTGGTCAGCTACTACCGCACGGTGTCGGAGCCAGCCGTTTTGGTAGTTGCAGGAGTAACGCCAATAGACCTTCTGGCAGCAGAACGAAGGTACGTGCACGAAAAGAGAGAGGAATTCAGAACTGATGTGGCAACCGCAGAAGCCAAGGCAGTTACACAACACAATTGGCAAGAACGATGGGAGCCTGAAAGCAGAGGGCGCTGGACTGCGAGGCTCCTCAGAGTCGAAGCTGAATGGCTAAATCGGAAACACGGTAAAGTAGTGGACTACTACGTCACCCAATTTCTCACCGGACACTGATATTTTAACGCCTTTCTGTTTAAAATAGACAAAGGAAGAAGCTCCGTCTGCCAGTATGAAGACTCCGACTTAGATGACGTCTACCACACTGTCTTTGAATGTAGCAGATGGCAAACCCTCCGCCAGGACCTGCAAAGAAACATCGGCGAATTAAGTCAAGAAAACATTATCCAGAAGATGCTTGAAAAAGAACAGCAATGGTAAAAAATAAGAGCCTATCTGACCCAGATCTTGAAAAACAAAAAAGAGAAGAGCCAGTTCACGAAGAGATAGAACCCGGTAATTAAATAGGACCGTTACTTGAAGTCATACCCCCCGATGGGGGTGATTATTATCGAGACACTTTGGGAGGTTTAGTTGGTATGCCAAGGTTAAAACCTTGGAGAGTCCAGCACACGGGGAGGTATGGATACCTCCTGATGGTGCGTCAAGCATTCCTCCAAAATTTAAAAAAAAAAATCAAGGACAATGGCATAGGGGATACATTTTGCTTCAACGATAATAGAGTATTGAGTTTTCAAAGCATTATCCACACAATTTTGCATACCCCATTTAACAGTGCTGTTAAGATCGGAGTTTAATACGCTTTTCATACGGTACTATTGAAAATCTAATTCCGAGGGAGATGGATGTGAATTTGAGAACGAGTATGAAAAGCTTAGGGTAGAATCGTTGGCAAAATAATGAAGTGGATTAGAAGTTTCAGACAAGATATCATTTATAAAAATGAGGAAGACAGTCGGGTATAAAACTAATACTTTGTCCAACAAAAATTGTCAGTATAGGCCTTATGGGAGAGCTTTTTCTAAAGCAGTGGCGCCTGATGCACCCTCACTACAATGCGTTAGGAAAAATCCCACTTAAAAAAGAGCAAGCCACTGACTCTTCTTAAGGAATTGTTGTTGTAATTCTTTTCAAAACGTTGTACACCCCAACACGACCGTCGTATCCCACTGCTGATGAGATACTGCATACTGTCAAGATCAAGACAAGAGTGTCAAGTGTCACTTAATATGATTGTGCGCTCTTTATCTACATCAAAACAGAGTTACCATTATCATTCTCAATTGCAAGCAAAGAGCTTTTTCAGTGGCTTTTATTAAGGAGCTTTTGGGATTTGAAGCTTTTGAGAACACATTTTAAGAAGATGAGTATGTTGAGTGTTGTCGTATTGCTTTTCAACTTAAAAAAAAAATGCGCCTATTATCTTACCGCTTGGCGTTGTGGGAAAAGGTAAATTGAATATTGTTTTCAGTAGTTTTGAATCGGCAGACGGTAGCCCTACGCGTTTTTTACTTTCATTTGCGGCGATTTATAATTTAAACTACGGAATCCCTGTGAGAGCTTTTAAAGGCGACACACTTATGCATGGCAATGCAACCAGAATGAGAGACAAACGTCCTATCTTCCCTGTACTGATAATTTTTGTTTGACAGAGTATAGTAGGTACTTGCCAATTATAATGTTGCGGCATGGCTTGAGCGACATTAAATTGCATAGTATATTATTTTCATCGATTTTATAGATACTTAGTTGATGCATTAATGTCGTTTTCCATTGGTTCCACTCAAGGATCCACTCATTCTGAAATCCAATGGAACGGTGCTAACTTCTTCTACTCAAATTTGAAATTTTGCCTTTGTATTAGTTAATAGTCGTGTTGGTGAAAATCTGCGATAGTTGCTTTTGACATTTGGGTATGAGTATTAGTGCTTCTTAAGTGGATTCTGACTTGAAATCGAGAAGCGAAATTCTCTTCTCAGAAGAGTATTTTTTGCCAATGGAATGGTTTGAGAAGACTTCTGGACGCTTCCAAACGCTTCTGGACGACCAATGGAAAATGACATAACACTTCCAAAACATTACTTCCGTAGTTGATGACGTCTGCATGTAAGGTATCAGTGGTATTGTTGTTTTTAAGTTTTGGTATAGTTAAGTCTACCACTTCTCTAGTGGGTGCTGGAACTGGCTATTCATTGATAGGAGGTGTGTTGTCCTCTTGCTCGCTTCACATGATATTCATTAAGCTGCTGCTTGAAATGCTGCTTGAAAACATCTATACTATTTCCTGTGATTTGGTGACTAAATTATCTTCGATTTTTCGAGCCTGTGTTTCGGTCTTAAAACCAACATCCAGAAGCTTGTCTGGTTTTGTTTTTTTTACAAAATCTCAAAATATTGTTCCGATAGCAAGACTCTTCGAAGAATCTTTTTCTCTTTTCCTCTTAGTTGATACTCTTTTCTTGTTACTCTTGATTTCCGCTGCAGCATTTTCGCATATGCATCTTCTGTCAATTTCTTAAGTTGAACGCATTCATTATCATACAACTGTTTTTTTATAGCGATAAAGGAGTTGGTGTGTATGGTAGGTGAATACTCAGCAAAGAGCTTAGCGCTCAAGGGTTTCGGATGTAGATTCTTTGAAATTCAGGTATTCTAAGACGACTTAAGTTGAATTTCGACTTCTAGTTGCTTGCAAAATAAGAAATTGTCAGATTCGACGTTTGCTCGTAAAAATGTACACACGTCTCAAACGTTGGAAGCTCTCTTGTTATACCACATGGTTGATTTTCTCCTCTAATTAAGAAATTTTTTCTTACATGGCACAACGAAAGCCTAGAACTTAGACAGTATTCTGGGATATGAGAACTACCATCGGCCCACAACAATTTCATCTCCACCATCTCTTTTTCATCCACCTGGATGACCCCTAAATATGTCAGAGTAGCTCACGTAAGTTAACCGCCAATTAGTTCGCTTTAACGGAAACTGAATACACTGCCGTTGATTGTTTCTTGAGAATTCTTACGCTACCGTCTTTTCGAGAGCGTCTTGGTGGAAGCACGCTTTAGTTGAAGGGTAAATAGTAGTGACATTCTTCTCCACTTCGACCTATCGACCGTGGGTGACCCTTCTGTTGAAATGGCAATCACAATAACCTAGCTTTCGGTTTCATAATAGTAGTCAGCTTAAGCCACCCCCCTGCTGCACCAAAGCTTACCCTAACGAGGGGATATGTATCGGATAAATCTCATCACAAAAAAAATCCATTTCAAGAAGATTTCCCCTCCCATCAAAATGGGGGATTCAATTTATGTCTCATTGGGACAAAAAATAATGTTAAGATCTTATGAACACATATCCACCTCAGTATCAATAACACTTGCTTGTTATTAAACTAAACAGATGTAAAACTAATGTTTGAACTTGTTTTAAAAATCTCCCATTAGCATTGATATCCCCAAAGCCGATGCCAAAGTGATTTTATCAATGAAAATCATATCCCGAAAGTAGGAGTAAAAAACAGCTTTAATAGCAAGCAGACGCATTGCACATAAAAAAAAGTCATAAAATAATTACATTATGATTGTTGTGTGTGAGCGCGCGCACGAAATTAAAACTTGCCTTGCAACTTCAATTTATCAATGAAATTAAAATTTAAATGGATGCTTGGCAGAAAAAAGTACCTACCTACCTATATTAGCCAGCCATGATCACAGTCCGATTTTACGTACGAGTTTATTTATTGGCAAATACTATATGTCTGCAGTAATGGTGGAGTTTAACCATAATCTGGTAAACAGTATAGAAAAATATAGACGGATGAAACATGGAGGTGGCCAAAGCCAAGCCAGGCCAAGTAGCCCAGCCAGCGTCAACACACTAGCCTCCTATAACGATGACCAACAAAACAATCAAGAAAGTTGGCACTGCCATAACAGACTATGCTGGAATTCGATTGCTTTTCTTTTCAATAAGCCATCAGCCATTGAGCCATCAGCAGAAGCCACCGTTTAGGCTCATAACCCCTTGGATTTGTTGTTACCACTCAATCCATCCACCATCGCAAAAACGTTTCTTCTTCGTTGTTTCGGTGTTTGGTCTTCTTAGGTTGTCGGCTAACTGGTATCGGAGCACGATTTAAGTGGCTTGAATTCAGTTTTTCTTATAGCGTTGTATTGTACGGACGTTTGACGGGCGAAAAATAAAAGTGAAATTATTCCCAAAAGGATATGAGTGCAAGTTTAGTTGTTGTTGTTGTGTATTATGCGGCGGTGCTGCGGCTTGTGAAATCTATTTCTAAATAAAAAAATTTACTAAGTAAACACATCTTTTTTAAACAAAACAAAGTAAAGTGATCAAATACAAAAATTCGGTGTTCTTTTGTAAAAAAATTATAAAAGAAAAAAAAACTAAAAAAGAATAATATAGGTACTAGCAGTCAACTTTGTGGATTTCCATCCAACCGGAAGTGTATGGTAAATTTATTATGAGAATTGTTTGTTTCTTCTACTCAAAACTGTGATTTAACTGAGAAATAAAATTATATTAATAAGAGCTTGAGGACTGGTTGTTGAGACATCCTTCAAGTTCACATTGTACATATTCCTGTTCTTATATACAGTAGAAAGAAGTGCCGGCATGTAGACAGGTACATTAATTGCATTTCGTCAGAAACGTGATTGTTTCATTAGATGTTTATATGTATCTATAGCGTTTGTATATGTTTTGATACATGCTTTCTTTAAGATTAAAGAGTTAAAATGATTTAAAACACCTTTGATATTAGATATTTTGTCATTCGTCAATATTTGTTCGAATAGCAAAACAAAAAATTGGAACTATGAAATATGTCCTGTGAAAAGGTTAATAATTATGTAACTTATGTTGGGATGTAAATTTATGTTAATTCTTATTAATATTTTATCATTTAACAAAAATTGTCAAGCCACGGTTTTAACGTATGCACTTATTTCAATCTAATAAATAAACTAGAATTAAATATATGTATTTGCTTAAGGGGCTAAAGGTAGTATCGTCTAAAGTTATTAGACAAAAATATCGATGTATATATACGTATAATGAACAATTTGTAGCTTCCTCTTGGCCATTAGTATTACGATACTTTCACCTTTATTGCAACATGGAAGCATGAATTAAACGGAATAGTTGAACCTCGGTTTTAAAGTTTAATATGATTTTCTACTTAATTTTTCAAAACTATTTACAGCTAAATACTTGATTCTATAATTTTTTCATCCATTTATAAAGCTTTAAAGAATGAAATGTGACAATACCTTGACCCAAACATTGCTTTAGATTAAATTTTAATTGAATAGCTTAAGCACCAAATATAACAATTTCATAGATCAAGAGTTGCTAATTAATATTTCGGTGGTAGTAAAACCCGATTCGAATCGAACATTCATAGTACGAATGGTTTAAAATTTTATTAGATTAAATTAAGAATTTTATTTTTCAATTTGTTTTATATACAATTTGAATTAAAACTAACTTATTACTAAATTAAATCATGTTGGCTCAACAATAGCGGCTCAACGTTCTTCATTTGGCTTTACATAATACTATTTGCTATTGACTATTGTCAAAACTAAGTTAAACTTAGCAAATTTTAATTAAATTTAATAGCATACTTTCTCTAATATTTTATTTGAATCATCTAACTCATATTGTGCCTGTTTACTTGTGATAATATTAAGTTTTCGATTCTTGCAAGAAAAACGAAAACTAGAGTTGAAAATCAAATTTGACATAACGATAATAGTGAACTCAAAAAATTCCAATATGTTAGTTGTTCTTTATGTATAAACTAAACTTCTGAACCAATTTTGTTAATAAATAAATTTTGTGATAGAATAGGTCAAAGAAAACAAGGACCTAGTGACTTACAACTTTTAACCATTCCTGTGTGTGTGTTGCCAAGAATGGAGGGGACCTGCAATTTTTTGCCGATTCCGAACGGCAAAAGGGTAGCATTTTTGATGCCAAAAGATACTTTTAGAGGATTTGGAGGTACATCCCTGAAAAACTTTTTTGCAGCGGATGAGAATCGAACCCAAGACCTTCTGCATGCTAGTTCCACGTACTAACCATTATGCTAAGGGGTACTACTTCTTCATACATGACACTAAACGTTTTTTGCTGATTCCCTAGAGGAGAATTTAATTTTTCGTCAACTCTAAAAATAAGAAAAAAAGTCTCGAAAACGAATCTAACGATCTAAAAAAAATAACTGTGTATTATTTTATGACCCATTTTTTGGTAAATTTATTTGTCATAGAACGGTTATCTGATTTTCAACTTTTTCGTTAACGTCTTAACTCATTTCGATCATAATTTTAACATATGCATAAACTCCTTGAAAGTTTTAATAATATTGGCGCAAACTTTTAAACAGTCTTTAATTAAGGTATTAGTATGATACTAATTAACAAATTTTCAAAAAATTATTGTCTTATGTTTAAGTTTAGTTTAAGTTTTTAATATTTCATTTCTTTTTTATTTTACAGAAGTATTTTTAAAATTTTATTTTACATTAATACATATTTATTCATCAAAGCAGATGGGAATTCGGTTTTTGAACTAAAAATTATTTAATTAACACTTCATTAAGTAATTTATTGGACGCATTTCATGATTTTTTTCTAATACATGTGTATTTGTCTTTAAGAACGTAAACAATTTTGGCATTTGACAGTCGTAGAGAATGGTTGATAACAATTTATTATAATTATTCAATTGTAAATACGCGGAGGAAATTGCTTGATTTTTTTTTTGGTTATAATCATGTGCCGAGCAAGGCAATCAATCAGCATATAATTTTTAATTTTGAAAATTAACATGCATTAGGAGATAAAATAATAAAGACTTGGTGACAAGTAAGATACTCGTAACTTCTCATCGACGATAATTTAAGTGACTGAAGATATTTATCTTAAACCTTTTACTAAAACAATTCCCAGAGTTGCAATTGAACTTTTTCAAAATATCAACAAAACTTTAACATTAAAGGAAAATCTTCAAAAAAGAATAAATCAAGGAAAAAAAATTAATAAGGAATCGTTATTAACTGCTTCTTCCATAATCATTTCACTTTTGAAAATTAAATATTTCCAAAATGGGTTGATGTTTTTTTTCGGAATTAAGTAGTAAATAATAATTTAAAAATAATAGAAGCAGTAATATACCAAATGTATTGTTTGTTAAATGTTTAAATAATGAAGGTATTCACGACTTACTAGATTAGTTTATAA
The DNA here is from genome assembly GCA_911387755.1 of Chrysotoxum bicinctum. Classification (NCBI taxonomy): domain Eukaryota; kingdom Metazoa; phylum Arthropoda; class Insecta; order Diptera; family Syrphidae; genus Chrysotoxum; species Chrysotoxum bicinctum. The sequence goes on from OU426987.1 coordinate 61,160,466, forward strand.
AAAGACGTTATTCATATGGGTGGAGCCACAATATAACTTATTAATTATGGGGAGTAGAGTATATGAAATGTTTTGAAGTTGATAGAGTTCATAGGCAAACAATTTTCAAGTATTTACACTAAAAAGCTTAATTTAGTAAGTTTTTTCCTAGCAAAGAGCCACGAGGTTATGTGGGTGCTCATGGGAAGACTACTTAACAAAAATAGGCGCATCAACCTCTTTAACAGCGCTTGAGCCCTATTGATAAGACAGGCGAAACGCGAACTTACTACTGGGCAATTACAGATTTCATAGGGCAATAAATTTGGAGGAAGAACTATAAGATGAGCAAGCATATCCATTTATCCATACCCAAGTGGGGGCACAATAGATCCTCCAGTCGCAGTGCAATACCCCAATACGACCCAAACGCAAAATAGTTGGCCTACTCATCAATTAACAAATTAACATTTTTTATGTGCCTATATTTTCTGGTCCCCAAGCAGTTGTTTTTTAATTTTTTTTTGTCGATGTAATAAATTACATTTAATAAGTAAATTAGACCAAACAGAACTAAATTCGAGAAAGCACATATGGCTCCAGTTAGCATTCTCTCAAACAAAGATAGTGCATAATAGTTGGACTATTCTCTCTGGGATGCAAAATAGTTGGCCTATGAAGATTTAAATAGCTTTTCAGTTAACCGTTATTAAAAAAATGACATGCACTTGTTTTGTTGTTTATTGATCTCCTGTTTTATGCAAGCCAGCAACAGTTTAATGTCAACCATGGTGCGTGGTGTTGCATTATCAAGAGACCTTAGGGAATCCATAAATAAAGCCTTCGAAACGGGATTATCGAGCTATAAAATCGCAAAACAATTCAATTTACCGCGCTCATCAATTCGAAACATTATCTCAAAGTTCAAAAATAGTGGAAATGTGGAGATCGGTTAAAAAACGGGACGCCCACCAATTGCAAAACCTCGAGATTGCCGAGTTTTAAAAAAAATAATAAAAGAAAATCGACGTCAAACGGCCGCTGCAATAACTGTTCAATGGAGGGAAAGAATAAAAAAAAAGTGTTTCGGTCGACACTTGCAAACGGACCATGAAAAAAATTGGGTACAAATTTTATAAGGTTTGTTTTAGATTTATTTAAATTAGAGCAATTTTAATTCGTTAAAAACATAGGCCAAAGAAAAACCACTTTTAACACCTAAACAAAAGAAAAAGCGGCTAGTGTGGGCCAAACAACGTAAAAACTGGACTTTAAGTCAATGGCGGTCCGTTATTTGGAGTGATGAGTCCAGGTTTGAAGTTTGCGTGGGCGACGAACGAAAACGAGTCATTAGAAATTCAAGAGGTTTTTCACAAAGATTGCCTTAAATAAACGGTCAAGTTTCCAGCATCTCTAATGATATGGGGATGCCTGTCGGGGCGGGGTTTGGGCAATTTACATTTTGTAAATGGAATTGTCAATGCTGCCAAGTACAGGATATTCTGGAAAATGAGCTTCTCCCATCAATACCACGACTTCAAACTAGTGATGGAGACTATATTTTCCAACAGGATAGAGCTTCTTGTCATACTGCAAGGTCTACAATGGCGTGGTTATCTACTGAAGCTATTCCTTTACTGGAATGGCCTTCCAGCAGCCCTGATCTTTAACCAATTGAAACTGGCTGGCATAAAATGAATCAAAAACTGCGAAAAGAACCATGCCGGACTCTTCAAGACCTTAAAGCTAAAATAATAAATATTTGGGAGTCTTTTGGTACGAAGAATGTCAAAAATTAGTTGACACAATGCCACGACCCATAGAAGCAGTTATCAAGGCCAAAGGCGACGTAACACCATGGTAAAATAAAAATTAAGACCCATAGGCCAACTATTTTGCACTTAAAAAAATGTTTAAATCGTTATTTTATTTTGTAAGATTGCTCTATACCGTTATTTAATTGAAGTCATTTTGTTTTTGTTACTTATTCCTATTCAAAATAAATATATCTAAAGAAAAATACCAAAATATTGATTTTATTTCCGATAGAATTTAAGAATCAGAAGATTTTTGTTTTTTATCATAGGTAGTCCAACTATTTTGCATTTGGGCTCGTATAATTCGTTCTTTCATTCATAGAAAATGGCCAGTAGGTAACTCTGAAATATATTTTAGGAAGATAATATGATGTATCTAATATATTATCTTTTTACAATTCTAAAATATCCAAATTGATTTAATGAGAATTTCAAAAAAAAATCTACAAAAATATTCTTAGGAAAGTAGGTGTGTATTAGTAATTCTGGTATCATTTTTTGATAAAATTGTTTTAGCAGAAAGAAAATTTTCAACAAAACCTTAAAGGCGTTTTCTGAATTCAAATTCTATTAAATAATAGTTGTACCTATATTTTGTGTGAGTTATAGGAAATTATACTCAGCTTCTTAGTCTGTTATCGATTTATGCAAATATGGACAGGGACACGATATCAATTTTGTTGTTTTCCTTATTGGTAGGGCCTTATTTGTAGAATTTTATTTCCGAGATTACATTTAGAACCCCTAGGCCCTTATTGCGAGTGTCGTTTCCTTATCGATAAACGACTTTTATCGATAGTCGAAAGTAGAAAATCTTTTTTGGTATTGTGGATCTCTATTGTGAACGAAATTTTTGGTCTCTAGACAATCGTTCTTTATCGTTTGCATTTTACTGTTCGACTAGCCAACGAATATAATTTTCTGGGCAAAAATGTATTTTTTTTTTATTTTATTAACTTATTATTTCCATTATAATAATTATTTTAATCACAGGGCAAAAGTATGGTATGATCCATGGGCAAAGAATCTTAATGCAGTGGCAATTTTTATTATGTTTGGTATTGCCGTATTTCTTTTAGTTGGTTTGAGATGATTTTCAATGTCCGCCAATAATTGAACAAATGCTGGATTTGACAAGCGGAAGTATTTCAAAAATCTGCAATGTGGTATGTTAATAAAAGAAAATTTATTTTTACTCATTAACGCGGACATATTTTCTTCAAGCTGCAGAGGATTGGAAACATCTCTAAGTTGTCTCTTATTCCTGGCAATCATTATGTGGTCGTCGTTGGTTGTTTCATCATCTGTAGATATCATAGAAAAAGAACTCGGAGGAAATCTTTTCTTGTTTATTTAACTGAAATTTATTGCATTTATTATTGTTTGTATTTTAATTTTACACAATTTCTTCACTTACATTTCATTTATTTCACAATTTTCTCGTCCTAATACAAAAATTTAAATTAAATCTATATGGCAGTGCTAGTATATCAAAACAATAAAAGTACCTACATACGTGTATAAGAATATATACCTATTTTTTCCCTACACCGACGCAATTCACAAAAAACACATTAGTCACGTTTCAATCACATACAAATTAAATTCTCTACCACAAAGAATATTGACACTTGCGGAATGAGTATCGTCATATCGTGTTGATATTTGATTGCTGTCACTTTTGAACTTGACGGATTCGTAAAGTTCTTAATATAGTGAGTTTTATTGGAAAATATTATTTATCTAGCATAATAAAACTTCCCTCGAAATACAACAAATCTCGTGTTGATAAAAGGGGCTTTGTTGTTGGTTACCTAGGGAAATTTAACTATGTAATGCATAAATTTGGCTCTCCATTTCCCAATAAAACACACTTGTATTTGACTAGAATGACTTTGTGTTCTACCTCTGCTTCATGCTGCTCTTATTATACTGCTTTGTCAATTTGCTGTATTGATGTTTTAATTAAAAATGTTTTCTTGTGATTCATCTATTGATCAAACTATTTGATCCCTAAGTAAAGGAATTTTTTTCCACATATACCATCACTGAAACATGCCCAAATGTCAAAATATAGGATTCATTGATAATAAGCACGTTTCAAAGAATTATATGATGATCGCAGCTCAATCATAAATCCAATCACTGCAATGGAGGTGTCCACCTCCATAAGCTCTTTCTTGGCCTGGAATAATAGTCCAACCATTTCTTCTTTTTCACCTCAAAACAAATCCGATGAACCCTCCGAAACAGGCTATATCTCAACAGAAGTCATCAAAAACACAATTCACTACCTTAATAATAAAAAGTCTTCAGGCCCTGATAAAATATCTAACTTTTTCCTCAAAAAATGTAGAAACCCTCTAATAAAACCTTTAACTATCTTGATAAACAACTGTATAAATAACTCATATTTCCCAAGTGCCTGGAAAGAAGCTACCCTCATCCCGATTAAAAAAAAAGGTTCCAGCAACGAAATCGACAATTTTAGGCCTATATCTCTCGTTTCAAACCTAGGGAAAATTCTTGAACGTGTGATATATATGAATTTAGAACCTTTCTGTGAAGAAAACAATATAATACCAAATGTTCAATTTGGATTTAAAAAACATCATTCCACTGAGCACGCAGTAATGTTCTTTGAAAATCAAATTTTGGGCAATTTAAGAAAAAAGGATTGCACTGTCGCTTGCTCTATTGACCTAAAAAAAGCCTTCGATTCCGTCTGGCACGACGGACTTATTTACAAACTAATCGCTCTAAATTTTCCAATCAATTCTATAAAAATTTTGAAAAACTTTTTACAGAATCGTAGCCTTAAAGTCAAATTAGGTACAGTCTATTCTGATTCAATACAGGTGTATTCAGGAGTTCCACAAGGTTCTTTCCTTGGCCCTTTTCTGTATAACATTTTCATTTATGACTTCCCTTCATCAGTTGGTCCCTCAAAGGGAATACAATATGCAGATGACACGATTTTGTTTGCCCCACATGAAAGACCTCATGAGGCTCTGAAGCACGTAAAAAAACATCTAGAACAGGCGATTACTTACTTTAACAAATGGGGAATCTCCCTTAATTTCCAAAAATGTGAGCTAATATGCTTTAGGAATGCCTCCCCTAGAGGCCACTACCTTGCGGTAAGAGAGAGTAAATATTTACAGTTAGTTATAGATGGCAACAACATTCCCCTAAAAAATCAAATTAGGTACCTTGGGATCAACCTACACGATCGTATGAGAATGAACCCGCATGCTAGACTAACATTAAATAAAGGCAGAGCAGCAGCTTCCAAACTTAAATTCCTCTTCAATTCCTCGGCGGTTGATAAAAGCACCAAACTCCTAATGTACAAAGCACTAGTTCGCCCTATACTTGCTTATGGATACCCAACATGGTTCACGATATCCCCTACAGTCGCTAAAGAACTACAAATATTTGAAAGATATGTAATAAGAAAATGTATATCAAAATTCAGAAGACCTGGTGGAAAATGGTTTAAAAACTCAATTATATATGAAAATTCAAACATAACACCTCTACTTTCTTATCTCTATAAACTAGCAATAAAGAGAATTCACTCATATAGCTTCCATGAAAATCCCCTTATACAAAATATATTTAATGAAAACATCAGATATGGAATCGAAGAAAGATATTACACTTCTCCAATAACCTTAGCAAACCCTTCCTCTGAACAATTTTTTCAACCTTCACAAAACGAATTCCTTTCTGACTTCTACAGGAGGAATGACCTTCTAACCTATCGAGGATAATATTTATCTATGTACGTATGTATTTTCTTCTCTCAGAACAATGTACTCTCCTATACAACTTAAATCTAATGTAAATACTTATGTATCTTGTACAAATAAAAAATATAACCAAAAGTAACTTTATAAATTATATCTTGTAAATACTAATGTACCTAACACGGTAAAGAGCCAACATTTTCACTATGTGATCTGACTTGAGCTCCTTGTTTCTTAACACTTTATTATTATTTTCCTAGTATTAAGTCACCACAAATGTATCATCAGAAAGTGTCCTTTGAGCAACGCTAAACCATATGCTTCCCAGTAGAGTATACTATAGTTTTAAGATAATGAAATCTGTAAAATATTTAAAAAAAAAAAAAGTATAAGCTAGACCAATTCTAAGTCAGCCAAGTTATTTTTAAGTTTATTTATCTCTATCAAAATGTTAAACAAAAAAGAAAAAGCCTCAATAAAGAAGAATTGAATTGAATTGAATTGATAATAAGCACATTCGTTATTCACAGTAACTATTATATCTGTCGATTGAGATACACAATACCAAAAAGAAAATTTGTTGTTTCTTTCGACTTTTGTCGGGTCGAAAGTTGAACGACACTCGCAATAAGGGCCCTAGATAAAATATTTATTGGACAGTTTCAAGTCTGTTATTCATAAAATGTATGTTGGTGTGCCCCAGGCCAGGTCTCTGTTTTGTCTCCGACACTTTTTCTCATATTCATCAATGATCTTTTGTCTGAAACTTCTGATCTATAAAATTGGTTTGCTGACGACAGTACTCTCAGCTACTCATATTTGTTTCAAGATCTACATATGTACGTCCTTCTCCTCCGGATGTGGATTTAGAAAGGCTAGGTATGAAAACCTCATTAAATTCAGATCTCGATAGAAATTGGGAAATTAATTTCTCGATATGTGCATTGCAGAACTTTTTGTGGAATTATCACATTTTCGACGTCGCCAAAAACGCTGCTAAGTGATTAGGTTTTCTTCGAAGATCCTAGAACTTTTTCACTTCTGATCTGTAATCTAAGAATTCTATATTCGTCCAATGCTTGACTACAATTCCCATATTTGGGCAGATCCTCCAATTACCTACACGAGTCTCAGACAGTGACAGAAACCAAAAATGAGCTTTAAAATGATAGGTGACATAACTATATCTAACGGAAACCTTCATGTCTCATGTTTCATGTCTCTCATTATCCTACCCTTATTTTTATAAAAAGTGCTCCAGTGAAATAGCCAGTTGTACAGTAGACGCTCGTTAACTTGAACACGGACGAAACCAGGAGTGTTCAAGCTATAGAATTGTGCAAGTTACTGGATCAAGTTAAAAAATTGTTGTTTTTATTTAACAAAAATTCATTTTAATGATTTTAAAACATAAATAATGATGTTATTAATAAATAATTTTAATTAAAACGTTTTTCGATTCCTAAATACGCACGTGTTCAAATGACATTAAGAAATTCACCGATTATGAAAAATAAAACCTTATACGGAAGTACTAAAGAATTTTCCTGGGATTCCCCTTTACAAAATCCGTTTGCATTGTGTACCAACATCCCAGGTACCTTGCATAAATTCAAAAATTTAAGAAATTCAATATTAAACTTTGTTCAAGTTACAGAGTTCGCATACATTTTATACTTGTTCAACTTATAGAGTACTTAGGGGAAAAATTCAAGGTATTGAGTCTTAAAAATAGTCCGTTCAAGGTATAGAATGCGTAAAGGGAAAAAATATTTGTTCAAGTTATTGGAATGTTCAAGTTATCGTATGTTCAAGTTAACGAGAGTCTACTGTATATCTCCCTTTACAAAATTCCACCGTAATACTCGTATTTAAGGGAATGTCCATCAGATTAGCCTTAAGCCTAACTTCAGACGTACTGTTAAGTTCAAAGATTTTTTTTAATATATTTCTCCCATTATAATATTCAGAGTTCAGACATTCAAAACCAATATGCGTTTATAATTCCTTTAAAATCCTCTCCAACTTTCCTAAAACGCTCAAACACTCAAGCACTGTGCTCAAACATTTTAAGGCATAGTATAGTCAAAATCCTTTTAGTGCGCGCAAAATGTAAAAAAAAACGCAATTCAAAATCCAGATTTCCAAGTGAAGACATCACGATGAATCTGTCATCTCTCACGGGCTGTACACTGGCGAGTAATGGTTTTAAAAGACGCTGGCAAGTGTATATTTGGAACGTAGGTGGATAACGAAAGTGGATACTTACATACATTTAGTTTGATAATGTGACAACAAATTGATTTTTAAATCTTCTTATCCGCCTTCTACTTAAAAAGTGAATATTTTGCAATAAAAATAAATTAAATTCTTATTTTCACTTATGCTAATTGAATATCAATGTCTGTGAATAAAGACAATTAATAATGAAAGCCTACTCGTAATAAATTTGGTCACACCTATAAAATGGGAATGAATGTATATTTGGTTTAAAAGGGAAAACATAGCTTGTCAGTCATAGAAAATTAGCTTCAATCTAGTTTAAAGGTGTAGCTGCAATAGTATGTAGGTATGTATATAATTACTCAGAAGTCAGAACAATGGGGGATTAAAATACTCTTGTTCCACAAAAATAAAAAGTCAACTTTCGAGTCCCCACAGTCCTCCGTTTGGATATAAAAAGAAACTAATTCACTACCTTTGTATATACATATGTACGTATGTATACTCTGATGGGTGTTTTTTTTTTTCAAACAGTATACCTATGTACATAACTACAATTTTTTTTTGCCTTACTTATGTATGAACTTTCTGAAACTTTCCAACGAGGCTAAATATCTTGGAGTAATCCTTGATTCCAAGCTAACTTGGAAACGTAAGACAGAGGAAAGAATTAAAAGAGCACTATGCGCTGTACCTTCGGTACACAAAACATACAGTGGATATAGGTGGATCGCGTGCTGGAAGGCTGTAGAAAAAATTAGGTATCTCAAAAACCTGAATAAGGTACAGAGACTAGCCTGTTTAGAAATAACGGGGGCACAGGGTTCTAGGTCACAGGCAGGGCTGCAAATTAATTTAAATTTTCGAGTCCTGGACGAGCACATAAGATGCACAGCAGTCAAAAGCGCACTTCGGCTTAAAGATAATGAGCTCTTGGAAGCACAGCACTAATGGTCATGGGTCTATCCTGCAAAGGTATGACACCGTGACCGGGCTTAATGTGACGACTGTCTACTTACCACCCAGAATAGATTTCAACAAACACTTCTCTACTACAATACTCGAAAGGCATGGACGGGAACCCAACTCACTAATTAGTGAACAAGGTATCTCCTTCTACACCGATGGGTCAAAAATGGAAGAAGGAACAGGAGCTGGGGTGTTCTGTGAAGCTCTCAATATTAGAGAATCATTCAAACTCCTAGATGAGTGTAGAGTATTTCAGGCTGGAGATTTACGCTATTGAAAAGGCGGCTGTTTCTATTTTTAAATTGAATTTCAGGCACAAAACAACAATTACATAATAAGCAATATCTTCAGATTCGAAATGTTGACATTACTGCCGCAAAATTTTAAACAGTCTAGTATTAAGATATTAGTATGATACTACTTAACAATTTGCTAATTTTAAATTAGATTATTAACTGTCTCTTAACTTTAAACATATTCTAGCAAGTATAGGCTAAGTTTTTTTTAATAAATTCCTTCTGAATACTCCTAAAGTAATGATAGTTCATTCAAATAACTAACTAAGCAGGCCTGTTTTTACTTCTGTAAATGTTAAAGAGGCTGATTTTAACTTTAATAAAATTGTAGACAAAGTACGAGTATGATGCTATATTTGATTAAGATTTGCAAAAGCATCGTTTTAACCTATTTTCATACTAAAACAGCTTTAACATCACACTAATTCAACTAAAAATTTGCGCCACTATTTTTAAGCACAATTGAATCGGAGTACGTAGAACTCTTTTTTATGCAACCTCTCGCTCTAGATTAGTAAAAGTTATGTTTTGCAACTTTAATTTCTTTAAAAATATTTTTGCATACCCGCTTAAACCGAATTTTTAAATTTGAATGACTTAAGACTACTTTAAGATTTCTTTCGTCTCATTGAACAACTTGATAATCTTATGTGGTCTAGTAAGATTTTTAGAAAAATATCATAATCGTTGGACGAATGTTCTCCAACCCTGACACCTTCTCAATTCTCAAAGCGCAATCTGCTATTTAAAACGTTAGAGTTAACCTTGGTGACTTTATTTACATTGGCATTTCTTAAAAACAGCTATAAATTTGGAGGAGCCTAAAGTTTTTTTGAAAGGGTAAAATTCATTTTTTAAAGCTTATAGAAGACTATTTGTTTTATTTTTTTAATGTTAAGGAAAAACTACAGGTTATCTATGCTATTCTGGATGGAGCACATACTTAAGAGAATTACAAATTAATTCTCAGAAATTATGGAAAAAATTCACAAATAAGCGAAAAATCCAATAAATAAACCATAGTCGAACATAAAAATTGGACTTCGTTGAGGCAAACTTTGACCTTCTAATATCTAAAGACTAATCAACTTAAAGAGCTCGTTAATACTTAATTTTTTGGATTCATTCTACAAAAGTGTTTCTTGGTCATTTTGTTGTAAAATGAAATTTAAACGGGTTACTAAATGAAAACAAAAAAAAACATCTCGAAATGGAAGAATAATTTTCGAATATCGAGATGTACCTTTAACCTTAACACATACCATACAAAAAATGAGAGCAAAATAAAAATTTAATTTTATTATATTTTTTCAACTAAGTGTACTTTATTTAAAAAAAAAAAGGAAAACATTAGCCCCATGGAAATAAAGCTCTCTACCAAAACTCAGCTTTTTCGAAGTTTATAGTGATTTATTTTTCTTATTATCCTGGTTTGTATAGGCAAAGATCAATTTTTTTTAAATTCGAAAAAAATATTGGATTTTTAATTTTAATCCTGGCAATTTGGAAGACAAGGAAATTAAATCTTTTTGTCTGTTTAATACAAATGTCAGGGGAATTGATTTTTTTCACCCTTTGTGTACAAGTGTCTCTTCGACTTAAGAACATTTTATCTCTCAACATAGTCGACTTTAGTAGAACGTCTTGGCCTAATGGTTAGTACATTGGACTGTCATGGCATACTGAGGGTCTTGGGTTCGATTCGTAGCCGCTGCAAAAAAAAAAGTGTTTCAGGGGTATACTGTCTCTTGGGAGGAATTGACAAAGCCTCCAAGAGTATCTCTTGTCACGAAAAGTCTTGCTCATTAGCCGTTCGGATATGGCTGAAAATTGTAAGTGCCTTCCATTCCTGGTAACACACACGCAGGAATGGATCTCTCTGAACTGTTATGGCCTCTAATGTATTTTCATAGTCCCCTTAAAGCAATCCATCCAACGTTTCTCCGATTCTGTGATACCCTCAAAACAATACGATTTCTCAATCCCCATAAGCGTTTGATACAACGATCGACTCTTCATTCGACCCAAATCTCTTACCTCGGAGACATTTCTTCAAGAATTAGTCGCAGGGGCTAAATCTGGGGAATATTCTGAATAAAGAAGAAGTTCGTATAGGCTAACTCATGCATTTTAGCCAATTCAACTGCGGACTTGTGCGTTGTCCTGGTGCAAAAGAACTTTGTTCATCAATCCGGCCGCTATGCAAAATATGCGCAGGTAATAGCTTCAACCTTTTTACGATAAATTATGATGTAGCTACCGCGATATCAGTCGTATCAATGAAAACAGGCCCTCCAAATAAAGGGGCTTCAATAAACAAAGGACTCGACGTGTGTAAGAACGTTAATTGTTTGAGTGATATATGATGAAAAATAACGAAGCGCTATTTAAAGGAGCTTTCAAAAGATGAGATATTTTGAGTACCCAAACTAAACAAAGATTTCAGAGCCTCTATGATCTGATTATTATGTTCGAAGTTTTAGAATCAGATAAACAATTAACCATTTCAAACGACAAAATGAAAATAAAAAACAGGAAAGTTAATAAACCGCTAAAAAGGGATTTTATTAAAACTTGGTATTTAAAATTCTTCGCTGAGTCCGTAGAGGAGAAATTTGATTAGTTTTTTTAGTTCCAAGACTAACGGTACCTGCCATAAGGAAAAATCTTATTTATCTCGAAAACGGCTTTAATGATTTTGATAAAAAAAAATAGTTACCCTATTTTAGGTATGGACTATATTTTGGTCACAAGAAAATGTAGGAAAAAAATGTTATTAATGGTAGCTGTCATAGAACCGTTTTTAAATTTTCGACTTTCTCATTAATTGCTCTAACGATTTTGACCAAAATTTGTACATAAGCTCCTTACCTTCTAAAATAATATTATGTACAAATTTTCCAAAAAAAAAAAAACTTTTGGGGATTTTTGAAAAAAAAATGTTCAATTTTTTTTTCAAAAATCAATATACCTTGAGAACGAGTAAATGATTAGTTTTTAAAATTAATTCCTAAAACGTAAATTACTAAATATGTAGTTAAAATTGAAAGTAATTTCTTATATCAAAATTAAATTAGATAATAAAATTATTTTTTAAGCTTTGTTTACATAAATTCATAGTTTTACAGAAATCAGATCACAATTTTATGAATTTGAACATTTATCTCTGATCAAATCCATGTTTTTTTATTTATAAGCAATTTTTAAATTTTAAAGTACTTTTACAAGTGCATGTGATCCGGTCGAGCATTTTATCTTAAATTCGATCCTTTGATTTGCATTATTATTATATTATTAACTTGTTTCAACTTATTTTAAAAATATTTTTACTTTGAGATTATTCTTTAACAATGATAATTTTGACGAAAAACTAAACCATCCTCTAAATATAAACATATTTTTCTCTTAACCTCAATTCCATCCCCAAAGAACATCCTTTCAAACACAAACAGAACTTTAAAAATCGGAAACGAATTCTTTGAGATTTTCTCGAACTTACAAACAATCTTACCATAAAACATGCACACAAATTTTGCGCTTAATTAATATAGATACTTTTTGATTTCAGATTGTTCCATTCAAATGATACCTAGTCAGTACAAGGTACTCTTGCTGTGGCTACGTTTCCTATCAATCGTACTCAGCGGAGTTAAGGGAGACGATGTCGAAAACTTTCAACCTGAAGGTAAAGTTATGCATATTTATCCAAAAATTATTTTTTCATAAAACAGATTTTATTTTAAGGTTTTGAAGGAAGACTTCTCAACCCAAAGCTAGATCGTAACGGTTGGAAACCATTAGGTCAAGGTGACCCCTTAAAGAATGATCCAACATTTGATTACAGCCCACCAGCCCTTGAAAGAGTTCGTTATTGGGCTGAAAATAATAAAACAAAAGACGATACTGGCAAGAAAAATAAATCAGACATACTTCTGCTTGGGGTTCCGTCGAAGCGAGAAAATATGAAAAAGGAACAAAAGTACACGTCAATTAGAAGAAGTTATTATGGGGGTGGAAATCTACCAACTCGTCTCATGCCCCCACCAATGCAAACTCTTCAACCGCAACGAATGAAGACAACCACAACCGAAATGCATCACTACCAAACTCAATATCCATCGACGAAAACTTATTTTTCTTCATCGGGTTCAGGGAGCAGCTATCGCACCAAGTCGCCCTATGATACAAAATATGCCGAATCTAATAATTATGTTAGTTTCACACGCCCTGATGCAAAGTATTCAAATATACGTTTAGGTCCGAATGACTTCATTGGCATGCAATCCCCTCGAAAGCCTTGGGTTCATGAACTTCTTCAAAAGGAACTCATCAAGCCAAAGCCAAATCCAATGAAGCCAATCCAAACAACGTCGGTGAGAAGTGTTTTTGAAAAACATTCTCCAACAGTATTCATAACAACAACTTCTACCCCTGTTTATAATCCCCCCACAACTATGCCATTTATTCCAACAACCACTACCAGTCAGAAGCCAGTTTATCCCTCCTACATGGCACCAACTGCTTTTGACACTTTCTATCCAACTGTTGCGCCAATTGATATTACAACCGAATCACCTCCACCTCCTTCAAAACAACCCATGAATGGGCATTTTGAAGTGTCGATGTATCAAATAATTGAGGGTCATTCTAAGGTCAAGACATACGGCCAAAGTGACAATGATACATCGACTCATGAACCAAAAATCGTTCCCATCACTCCTCGTCAGGAGTCTGTTGTGCGTCATGTCACTTCTTCCGATGATTATCGTTTCACACATCAAGTGAAACATCTTCACACAAAGAAAAGCACAACTACAACCACAACTACTACTACTACAACTACCACCACAACTCCCAAACCTTTTGCAATAAAAATGTCCAAGGATGAGACAATACCGTCAACAAGGCCTCCATCAGCTCCAACTAAGCAAAAAGCTCCAATGCAGGGCTTGCTAAGCTTGCTCGATTCTTCACTAGGTAACTTTTTCATCGATGAACCCACTGGAGATGAAATGGGAACCCTATTTTCTGGACCTGCTCTAGATACCGAACCGACAATTTTTGTCACTACAACAACTTCATATCCGCCTACTGCTATTGAACTGGGTTCTCCACGAAGCTCTCGACAAATTTTTGACTACGACCAACTGCCAGAATCCCGACTTAAGGACCTAAATGAAGCAGACATTGATGACGAGAGTGATATATTGCCTAAAAATTGGTTTAGATCATCAGCTACCGATGTTGAAGCAGAGGAGAGTGAAAAACGATAAAAGACAAATCAGAGAGTAAAATTACAACAAATTATCTAAATAAAAAAAGACTTCTTTCATATTTTATGCTCTGAACCAAATCTATTTTCATAAAATAATTATTTTATTTCTTAAGTTCAAAATTTATTTATGAAACGGATGCTAAAATAATTTGTATTCCAACCCTCTTAAAGGAAAGCTGTTTCATATCTGCACAATCTAAAAGGGTTTTTCTATTAGAAAAAAGTTAAAATTAACAAAGTTTAAATTGCTGTTTTGGAGAGTCGTAAAAATACAGGGTCTACCCTTGCTGCCGTTATTTAAAGGGCATTTTATTTTAAATTTATTAATTTTTAACTTCGAGCTAATTGTTTGACTTTGTATCGTTGAGTCTTTGGAAACCTCAAAATAAAATCAAAATAAAATAAACATAAATTCGAAAGCTTAAATTTTAAAGCTTAAACAAATAGAGAATTTTCTGAATTTAAAATTTAACAATTCTTAGTTTTCAAAAACATATTGTGATTTTTTAAAAGGTTTTGGTAAAATCTGACCAAAATTGGGGTTAAACATTTTATTTTTGAATTCGATATGCGACGTTTTATTTGTAAATAGAATTAATTTATTTTTAAGATTTATTTATTGAGTAATTTATTTATTTTTAAAATTAAGTCTTATTAAACCGATATACATAACAATATTTATATTCTTTATACACATTTTTGTTTTATTTCTTAGATTATAGGAAAAACAACAGGGTATTAGCAGTCTTACTTTGCTCAATTATCACGCTTCTTCCAGCCACTTCGATTCCCTAGTTAAATACCTCTAGTCTCGCACTCTAAGTTGATTGAGGTCCCTTACCATTTGTATGCGCCATTTGATTCACGATCTTCCTCTACTGCGCAATATAGTGGGTCCAAATTGGTCATATTACGATAATAATTCCACTGGTCAGCATGGTTTCTAGGTACTGAAACAAAAATTTACTTTTTCGAATGTTTTTTTCATGCTGAATTCAAATACGAACTCAGAATTTTTCCGCCAAGCTTTTTCAGATATTACCGTTTTTTTCAGCATATGTAACAATGAAATTTACATCCTTTTTTGTTATTTATAATTCTCAAAAGTACTAATCTTTTTCTCTAAAAACCAGTTTAAATATTGCCAATATCTCTTTAACTTTCGGAGATATTACTTGTTGAATTGTATATGTTTTTTTTTTTTGGCAAAATCTTAGCAGACGAGTATTAGTTTTTTGGCAAAACATAGGGTGAGCCTAATACAAGTTTCTTTTTAAAAATAAAAATCGGAAAGAATAATAATACACAAATGCGTTAGCGCAATTTGTTCCGCGAAGAATTTGTGTCGGACGAAATCGGAAAAACAATTGCGTTAAGCTGTCAAAAATTTCACAAATAAAGCACTTGATCGCACTTCAACGCAGTTCACCGGGTGCGTTAAAATAATGTCGGAGAAAAATTTAGAACAGCTGTTCGGAAGAATTCCTCGAAGCAAAAATGCTCCGAATCGTACAAAATCGGAGAATTTTCCGCTCCGAACGGATACCTCGCTTTGGACGATTGAGATCGATGGCGAGTTGATATTTGTGAACTGATTCTCACGCTCAAGGTTACAGCAGCCACATTCTCGCCTGTGTGCACCGTACGACGACAGGGACCATGAGTGTATAGCAGGTGCGGTGGGTGCTTCATTTCGGCTAACTCTTCTTATCAAAAAACGCATTGTTTGGGCTACACAGCACTCACTTTGGAAATGAGTTTTGTATATTTTTAAACGTTGTTCAATCGTAAAGCGACTCATTTCGTTCCGCGGAGGTATGATACTGACTTTTCGTCAAGATTTTGAGCGGGAACAGCTGTTAGTATCAAAATAAAGAAATTACCAGATGGCCCACCGCGTATTGTATCTATATAGCGGACGAGCAGGTATTATCGTTTTTAAATTTTGTGGGGTTAGATCAAGACTAGAAATAGAAACTGATGATTTCTCCGAGAGTAAAAGAAGATATTGGAAAGATTTAAAATTTCTAAAGAAGATTAGTACTTTCAGAAATCATTAAAAATTCCATTGAAAAAAATTACGCCTTGTTGGTAAAAGGTGGTTAAATTTTAAGGGCCGATGTTGATTTTAAATAAAACACAAATTATTTGGGAAATAATTGTCATTTCTTTTTATTATGATAATATTGGTATGGTTCAATTATGTATAGAACCCCATCCTGTTGAAACCACGTTTCGTCCACATCCATATCTTCCAATTCGGGCCATAAAAAGTTCGTTATCATCTCACGATAGCAAACACCATTCACAGTAACTGCCTGACCGGCCTCATTTTGGAAAAAATACGGCCCGATGATGCCGCAAGCCCATAAACCGCACAAAACAGTTACTCTTTGTGGGTGCATTTGTTTTTCGACAATCACTCTTGGATTATCATTCGTCCAAATGCGGCAATTCTGCTTATTGACGAATCCACTGAGGTGAAAATGTGCCTCATCACTGAAGATGATTTTCTTCGAAAATCTATCGTCCACTGTTGCTATTTCTTGCCACCATTCTGACCATTGACGATGCTTGAAATGGTCAAGAGGCTTTAGTTCTTGAGTCAATTGCACCTTGTAAGCGTGTAAATGCAAGTATTTATGCATAATGTTCATCAACGACGAGCGTGAGAGGTGCAATTGTTGGGCACGACGACGAGTTGAGGTGGACGGCTCTTCAGCCACACTATCGCGAACAGCAGCAATATTTTCTGCAGTACGAGCTGTATGAGCATGCACTGGTGTTTTCACATCTCCTACAGAACCGGTTTGCTCAAATTTTTGAACGATTTTTCCGATTGTACGCACATTTAGACGATTAAATTGATCGAAAAAATCACGAAGTGCACGATATGCATTTTAATTTGAACGCCTATTTTCATAATAAGCCTGAATAACTTTAACGCGTTGCATGATTGTGTATCTTTCCATGGTTCAAATTGAGTTAGTCTGAAATTGAGAAATGTTAAATGAAATGCAGACAAAAACTTGACGTTTAGGTGTGGTTCACATTCAACATCGGCCCTTTAAAATTTAACCACCCCTTACATGACCTTCTTCTACCTGAGCGTCGAACTTGTCGAGTTGTAGAAGCTGAGTAGGGTCAATGATTCTCGAGATGTCATCTCCAGAAGAGTCCTGAAACCAAAGGACGCTCATCATCCTCTTACACATCCTTGTATCCCTCCCTCTCCCACATTGGAAATGCGAAAAGCTATCCAAAGTTACCAGCTCCTCTATTACCCTTAACGTCCTTCTTTTCAGAACGGTGCTTACTGTCTGATTCCCCGCCCACTCTCTCCTTTTCCTATTTTTGCAACTTCCCAATTGGGCTGGATTCAAGGTGTTATACGACCCGTGCCGATGATCAGCCTGGCTGAGGGCCCAATCAAAAAACTAGCTCAGTCGCTAACGGAGTATCCGGATACCAGGCGACCTCCGGATTAACTAGCCTTATCTGCATATACGGATCTCTGTGCAGATGGACCACCCTTTCTCCGTTACTCGTGGGATCTTTTATGGAAAATTTAAATACAAAAGATGGTGGAAAGTCCTGGTCTTTGAGACAGGCCAGCAGTGCGACTGAAAAGCCGTCTGCTGTTTCTCCGGCTTGCGCTGGAAGTAGTAGTACTGTGGATTCTCACAGTCCTATTGCCGAAAGCAAAAGCAGGAGTAAAATGGTAGAAATACCTCCTTCCAATAACAGGGGGGCTGTGAAGCATGGCCCTTCTATTACTACTTCAGAGAGTAAACCTCTCCAAACTTCGACACCGCGGTTCAGTGGTAGTAAGATTGTGAAGCATGGTCCTGCTACCACTAAGGAGAGTAAACCTCCCCGAACTTCTTTGCCTCATTCCAGCGGTGGTAGGACTGTGAAGCATGGTCCCTCCACCTCTAACAACTCTACAAATCCTAAAGAAGGCCCTAGGGGGAGCGGACGTAAGCCCAACCCTTCTAGGACACTCTACAAGGACATTCGCAATGCTAAGAGAATACTCAGGGTGTTTGGTGAACAACCTGGCGCCGGGGGGAACTCTCAGCATGATGCAAAAATCAAGTGGGCTAAAAGCTTTTTAGCTAATAATAGCGTCCAGGCCAGCGGAGACTCCACGTCGAAGCGTCAAAGGTCTATGGAGGGCACAATTTCAGTACCCAAACGCCCCAAAGTGCACAACATCAGCGCTCCATTACATCCCTGGGAATAAGACCTTCAGTGATGTGGTTAAAAACAAAATCGTGGTCGCGATCATTGACGGGAACGACGTCGATGGCACGATCTCTGCGGAAAATTGGCAGGTGGTCAAGGGGAAGCTCCAGTTGAGCTTCATGAGTATCATGATGGAGAACCCTGGACCACCTCCAATCACAAACGATGGAGGCTGGCATCAAGGACATGTTAAGCTCATGGTTTGTGACGATCAGAGATCGTGTGATCTTCTATCGTTGGCCGTTAGCCGGTTAGGGGAAGTCTGGTCTGGTGCTAAGCTCGAGGTTGTTGCTAAGGAGAAAATCCCGTGCAGACCAAGAGCTCGCGCCATGGTTACAGCCGAACTCTCCAGCATGGATGTAATACTCCAGATGATCCGGCTATCGAACCCATCCCTTCCTACTCACAACTGGAAAGTTGCGAAACTTGAGGAGAAAAAGGGACCCTACAGAGGTGCAATTATTGTACTAAATAAGGAGTCCCTTGCTCCTCTGGCGCAGACCAAAGGTGTGATTAGGTTTGGGTTTGAGACCATCACACTGAAGGTGTATAAAAAGGACGCGGATGTTACTGGTGCATCCACTTCCTCCAACGTAGTCGAAACTGCTGCTGCAGACCCTGGTGCATCTATCACCTTCCCATCACTGGAAGAGGAAGAGGCATCCAGGTCATCTTCGGCAACAGTGGAGACAATAAAAACAGTCAGCGACATGGAGATCGATGACCACAACAATGAAGATCTTCTGAGTGAGGACGCTCTTCTGGGCTCAACCTCGGAATCGGAAGACTCCAACGTCACCGTGTTGGAGGTTGATCGGGAGGGTTGTAGCAAAGATGCTGCGATTTCTTCAGATTAATCTCCAACACTCTATCAAGGCCTCGGCCTCCCTGCTTCTTCGTCTATCCAGCAGCGGAGAAGACATCGTCCTAATCCAAGAACCCTGGATTGTGAAATCCATCGTTCGGGGACTAAGGACTCCAAACTACTACTTGCTGTATGCATTAGATAAAGGTGAACCCAGATCTTGCATACTAGTTAAAAGTAGCCTAAATGTATTTTTACTACCTAATCTCAGTGATCGAGATGTAACCGTCGCAAGACTGGAAACAGCCAAAGGAACTTTCTGGCTGGCGTCGGCATATCTAGGCCATGACCACCTTGGCCCTCTCCCAGGAGACACTCTGAGGAGGCTTATCACTGATGCAGATAGGCAGAAGACTGACCTCATTATTGGAAGTGATGCTAACGCCCATCATACAGTGTGGGGTAGCACGAATATAAACGACAGAGGTGAGTCTCTTTTCGATTATATTTTGAACACTAACCTAACAATATGTAACGTTGGAAATGAACCCACATTTGTTACTAAAAACAGACAGGAAGTACTTGACATAACTCTTGTCTCAGATAAAATTTATCATACTATCTCGAATTGGAAAGTATCAAATGATCATTCTTTCTCTGATCATAGATACATACAATTCGAAATAATGGACGAACCTCCTAGCCAACCTTCCTTCCGTAACCATCGGAAAACAGATTGGCTTCTATATAGGGCAACTCTATTAAGGTCAATCAGGCCTGAGTTATACAGCATACCCTACAACACTGAGGATCTTGATATTAAATTCAATGACCTCACAGCAGCCCTCAACAAATCTCTGGAAACTGCCTGCCCTCTTATACAAATAAGAGGTAAAAAGAAACCACACTGGTGGTACTCGGGGCTGGATCCACTAAGAAAAGAATGCAGGAAACTCTTTAATAGAGCGAAAACCTCCAGAGAAGCTTCTGATTGGGATTCATATAAAGACTCCCTCAAGTTATATAAAAAAGAACTGAGGAAAACCAAGCGTATGTCCTGGAGAACTTTCTGTAACAATATAGAAGGCAACTCAGAGGCATCAAGGTTAAGAAAAATCCTCTCCAAAAATCCAGTAATGCCAAGTTGCCTAAAAAACAATGACGGTTCCTGGACAAACTCAAGCGAAGAATCGCTCAATCTGCTGCTGGATGTACATTTTCCAGACAGCTCTCCTTACGTTAATAGCACTGATCCTGATCCTAACAACATACTCAGTAGCTTAACTCCTCCACAAGGTCTGATTACAGAGGAAAAATTAAAATGGGCAATAAACAGCTTCAATCCATACAAATCTCCTGGGCCAGATGGAATAATTCCAGCGGAATTACAGGAAAATTCCGATATTCTGATACCCATTCTGGTAAACATCTTAAATGGTTGTATCGCTCTGGCTCACATTCCTTTGTCATGGAGAGAAGTAAATGTTATTTTCATCCCCAAAGCTGGCAAACCTAGCCATGTTAATCCTAAAGATCTAAGACCTATTAGCCTTTCATCATTCCTACTTAAAACATTTGAACGTCTGATTGAAATCCATTTGAGGGCAAACATTGATAAGTCCTTACTATCCAATGCTCAACATGCTTATAACAAAGGGAAATCTGTAGAAACCGCTCTACATACGCTGGTTCGTACTATCGAACACTCCCTTCATCATAAGGAGTTCACCTTAGTTGCTTTCCTGGATATAGAAGGAGCTTTTAACAATGTCGACGCATCCGCAATCACATCTGCGCTGTCATCTCTAAAGGTGGATAAGTCAATCAGTAATTTGATAAATCATATGCTGATAAGCAGGATTATTAATTCAAAACTGGGCGATTTTACTACTCGAAGGACTGTCAGTAGGGGTACGCCGCAAGGCGGCGTCCTCTCTCCTCTCCTTTGGAACCTAGTCGTAAATGAACTGCTAGTGATTCTTGAAGGGGAGGGGCACAGGGTGATTGCCTATGCGGACGATGTTGCGATAGCGATATCTGGTAAGCATCCTAATACTCTGAAGGAACTCCTACAAAATGCTCTAAACAAGCTTACTAACTGGGCAGATCAATGTGGACTCGGTGTCAACCCCCACAAAACTGAACTTGTCCTATTTACCAGGAAATATAAAATCCCACACATAGACCCTCCCCTCATCAAAGGTATACCGCTTAAATTCTCAGACAAAGCAAAATATCTGGGTCTTATTTTGGACAAGAAATTAAGCTGGAAGCCCAATATCCAAGAGAGAGTCAACAAAGCCAACATAGCTCTTTTCTCTTGCAAAAAAGCCGTAGGTAATAAATGGGGTCTACAAACTCATATAACACACTGGCTTTACATCTCAGTCATTAGACCGATACTTACATATGGAGTGACAGTATGGTGGACTGCGCTGGAAACAGCAACTAACCGCGATAAGCTCAGCAAAGTCCAACGAACAGCCTGTTTAATCATGGGTGGAACTCTCCGCTCAACTCCTTCTGCTGCACTTGATGTTCTTTTTCATCTCATACCGCTAGATATTTTTAGCAAACAATCGGCCGCTAACACAGCCATTCGACTTAAAGCCTCCTCGCAGTGGATCAATAATGATATTGGTCACTCTACTATACTGAACTCGTTCAGTAGTCTACCTAGTAACGTCGATTACACCACCCCTCATCCAAAATTTGATAAAAATTTTCAAGTATCCATCCCTTCCAGGTCTTTATGGGAAAATGAGTCGTTTTTGATAGACGAAGCAATTCATTTCTATACAGATGGATCTAAAACCGATGACGGGGTCGGTGGAGGCGTATACTCCGAAAAATTAAATCTTTGTCTATCTTTTCGTCTTCCCAATCACTGTAGCGTGTTCCAGGCAGAGCTTTTAGCAATAAAAGAAGTCCTCTCTTGGCTAAAAGAAAACGTTATATCGACAACCGATATACGTATCTTCTCAGACAGTCAAGCTGCCTTAAAGTCACTGGACTCTGTCTCCATTAACTCACAAACAGCCCAAAATTGTCGATCATCTCTGGTGGAGATGTCAAAACAGTTTAACATTCACCTTACATGGGTGCCGGGGCATAGAGACATTCCAGGAAATTGTAAAGCTGACGAACTTGCAAAAAACGGAACAATATTACCTTTGTTGGATAGCAAATCTAACATCGGTATACCCCTAGCTACTTGTAAACTTATGCTAAAGCAAGATACCATAAAGAAAGCCAACCACAGGTGGACCAGCACCCCAACTTGCCGGTCTACTAAACTGATTTGGCCATTGTTTGATGCTAAACGCTCAAAACAACTAATTTCTATTGGTAGATTGCATATTAGCTCCATTATAGGTGTCCTTACTGGGCACTGCCTAATAGGAAGACATGCTTCTCGTCTTGGAGTTCCTGCAAATGACTTTTGCAGAAGCTGCATGGATGAAGAAGAAGAGGAGTCAATTCCCCACCTTCTATGCTCTTGTCCTGCCCTAGCGCAAAGACGTAGACTCCACTTGGGAGACTACTACTATAACGATCCTAGTGATCTAAATAATTCCGACATTCACTGTCTCAAACGCTTCATTATTAGCTCAAAATGGTTTAACGAGTAAGGGGGATTTTTGAAATCCTTGTGGTATCACAACGGACCAAATATTGGTCTAAGTGTGCTGTCCTTTTCCGGTCAGCAGCCACTTTAACCTAACCTAACCTACATGACCTTAAAAATAGCAAAACAATTTATTTTAACAGGAATGGCTGAGTTCGTAATTGCAATGTTTGTTGCCCCTGCCCTGCCTAAAACATGCTTCGAATACATTTATGAACACAATTAGAACAGCATGTGCAGTCATCATACTTTGTTAAAAATGAGTTCATAATATTGCCAAAATAGCAAACATAGAAAAAGTCAGATATGTAGGAATGTACGTTAAATATTAATTATTTTTCAGGAACTTTTATTTGGTTTTCTAATGTTTTTTTTTAAAATGGCTGGTAAAAACGGAAGGTACCAATTTTGAAAAAATGGGGCAAGAATTGGTAAAAAATAGAAAATTAAAAAACCGAACCCGAAAGGAATTATTTTTGAATAAGAGAACCTGCAGAATGATGTTTAGGAATTCCAAAAAATACGAATTTCCTTAAAACGATCAAATACCTCAGCCAATAGCTCTGGAGGAAGTTCAACATAGCATCTAGATCCATAAATTTCATCGAACTGATGGAAGTAATCCCATGAGGAACTAAGCGGTAAGTTTATTTCTTTTTTTAATCCTATGATAGGAAGCTTTCAAATTTTGGAACTACCTTATAATAAATATCCTGCCTATCATACGGAAACGCGGGCAAAATAGTTTTAATTTCTTGGAAAACCTTTCCCATAGAACTATTTTCTTCCTGGGCCCAGCTTAAAATTCAGATTTCATTCTCAAACGTATGGAAACCAATAGTTTGATATCAGCATAAAATATTATTATTTTTAAAACTAAGTGGAATATAATATTTAAAGTAAATTAATGGATCGCCACAGTACTCGCCCTCTAGTGACAACGATATCTGTCTGGAATATGAACTGTTCTGCTATATTTTGTCGTTTGAGTGGTTGTCATCGGAGGCGTTGTTTCTCGCGTTTGGTATTGATCTTGGTGGTTCAAAAGAAATGCTGGTTTGAGGCGGTATGTTGAGATATTTTTCTGGTGTCCTTTGTGATATTTGCTCGTCATCGACTTGACAGGGTATGGGCCATTATAGGGTTGTTGGAGTGGCTTTTTGACTGCATCGTTGTGAATTTTGAAGGTTTTTGTTGACGAAAATTTTGTTAGAACCATGACGTTGAGGTTTGATAGGTTGAAGATTTTGCATCGTATCTCGAAATTTATTGATAAAATCATGGTTTAATGAATACTTAGTTGATATGAACATATCGCCTGGTACCCTTAATGTTGCACCATAAACAAGTTTAGATTAGGTTATAATCTTCTTGCAAGGATGATCTGAGACCGAGTAGAACAATAGGGAGTTTGACAACCCAATCTTCCTTTTTTTTTTTTTTTTTTTTTTTTTTTTTTTATTTTATTTATTTTTTTATTTATTTTAATTCAAAATGAGGGAGTACAAAAAGAATTGAATTCTTATTATAAGTACTTAACTTTATATTTTAATTACAAAGATCATGAGTGTAGATAATTTAGTTTTTATTAATTTGCAAACAAAAAAATAATTAATTTAAAATAATAAATTAATTGAATTGAATAGAGGGACATAAAAGCAAGAAAAATAAGAATTTAGAGGGATAGAGTAAAAAGAAATATTAGAAGATAGAATAAAGAGAAAAAAAAATACGATCTAGAACTTTCCTAAGAAAAAAAACTATTATTATTGCTGGTTATAACATATTCATACATTGATTTTTTGAAACTTATTTGGGTCTTGTAATTTCGGATCGACAACGGCAAAGAATTCCATAGCTTGATCGAATGAAAGAAAAAATAACCTCTTGCTTTCTAAATAGTTAAAATTTAGTACGATGATATTACCTGTTCTACTAGATGCAGCAAAGTTGATCTTATCGTAAAGGTACCCAGGTTCTTTATTCCTGATTATATTGTAAAGCAAAATACAACTTCTACAGTTCAAAAACTCTTTAAGCGACAGTCCCGTAATTTGCTTACTATATGTAGATACATGATCAAAACGTCGCAAGGCAAACACATATCGCACAATTGCATTATAAGCTACTTGCAATTTCCTCATTGAAACAGAATCAAGACAACTGTAGACTGCGGCACTATAATTTATTATAGGTAATAATAAGGTTTTGGCAAGTCTCATCCTAGTGGCTTGGGGTGTAAACTTTGCCGAGAGATTAAGCTGCCTTACACCACCATAAATCGATTTTGCAATGTAATTCACATTATCCGCACCAGACAGTTGAGAATTTAGATAAATTCCGAGGCTCTTTGCGGTATCTAGATAAGGTATTGTTTTAGAAAATAGGGAAATGGAAGGCAAATATGAGGTATCGATTTTATGCTTGGAAAAGACTATACTTTTTGTCTTATCTGGGTTAAGAATAAGTTTATTAGATAAAGCCCAATTTGCTATAGCATGAATAGACACGCTTTTGCAGACTTTGGGCAAATCATTAATAAATAATGAGAATAATAAGGGTCCCAAAATCGATCCTTGTGGAACGCCTGTTTTTATAGACAAGGGATCCGAACATTCATTGCCCAAGTGTACGATTTGGGTCCTCTCCGACAGATAGCTTTTTATGAGCATGGTTGATAGATGACTTAAGCCAAACAAATTTCCAAGCTTATTCATGGCATTTGTTTGCTGTCTTCAAAGCTAGTTGGAATCGCTCTATAATTCCATTTGCTGGGGATGATGAGGCGACGAACGGTGTTTCTTGATGCCCAGAAGTTTTGACAGCTAATTAAAAAGAGAGGAATGCCTTCCTTTGTCTGTCACGATTTCTTTACGGATTCCAAGCCTGAAGATCCAACCGGAAAGAAAAGCTGATGCAACTGTTTCGGCGGTGATATCTGGGAAAGGAATAACTTCTTGTAAATCGATCAATGCAGGTGAGGCTCTTGTAGTGTTGATGACTTCTTGTAGGAGATGATGGTGTCAACTTTAGATGGCAATGGTTTATTTAGTCTATTTTTGTTTCTGTAACATATTTATGTCTCGATGGATTTGCAAAATATTGAAAAAAAACAAGTCCATGATTTCTTTCGAAAAATAAAAAAAAACTTTTTTCGAGATTTACCAATTTATGGACATGGAATGGTTTTTTAATTTTCTATTAAGCATTGAAAACCGCAACCTCTTACGAGCCTTTGTTGCGGAACTTTCTGTATTTGAAGACATTTTTAGGTATGGATCGATATGCAGTTAATTCACTTTGGACGGAAACATTTCAAAAACCATGCCTCAAAGAGAGTTTTTGGTTTTCAATACATCAAAGTTCTTGAATAGATATTATAAATTTTCCTTGTTAAGATTTGGTTTTGAAAACATCGCCACAAAAATCAAATTTGTCGTTGGGTCAAAATTCTGTAAAGTCATTTTGGAAGGATATATTTCGAGAATCAGACCTCTTAGAAGCTTTAGATGCGAATAACACTTGACGGTTGACTCTTATGACAAAAGTATTATTTCATATTTTTTGTCATTTAATTTAATGATATTAGGAAGTACACAGGTCTTCCTTGTATGAAAAACCGAAGAATCAAGGCTTTAAAAAGTCAGATCCGAAGTTCAGTTTACATAAAATAAGGCGAAAGTCTCAAGGTTCTTAGATTACCATAGATTTTGTGTTCACATGATCACTACATTTCACAGGTCAGAGTAATTCCTAGGTTCAAAACTTTTGTTGAAAGAGTCAGTGTGGAACTTTCAAGTATAAGGAGAGGCGCAAATTCTATTTTTAGATTACCATTATGAAAAAAAACATATGCATTGAGTCTTTTTAGGGACATTTTTTCGATATAATAAGCAAACGTCGGTAAAGTCAAATTGAATTTCATTTAAACAATCTTTTATATCATTCTTACGAGAAAGGATAAGAAGTTGTGTATTGTCTGCATAAAGATTGATATCGGAGTAAGAAGGAAACCTGGACAGTATGTTCGTATAAAAGCTGGAGAACAGAGACCCAAGTATTGGCCCTTGTGGGACGCCATGAGGTAGAAATAAAGGATCAGATAGCAAATTAATAATGAAAAATCATTAAGTAATAAAGATTTTAATTAACTTATTAGTTGTGAAGCCAAAATTGAATGAAGCAGCTAGCTGTGATAATGGAGCCTTATGTTTAATACAATTGAAGGCTTTCGGGAAGTCTAATAACACAATAGTGACGAATTTATTCTGATCCAAAGCAAATCTTGTTTTCGTTGATATTTTGATTATAATTGTTTTACAGTTATGCCGTTTAAGAAAACTTGATTGATGGGGTATTATAAGGTTTGTATCCTCGGTGTATTGAAATAAATATTATACATTAGCTTTTCAAAGATCTTTAACATAAAGCAAAGAAAACTAACTGACCAAAACTCACTAGAAGCCTCAACAGATGATTTTTTCAATAATGGTTTACCTTACCTTCTTTCTAAGATTACGGGTAATACGATTTTGTGATGCATACATTTAAGACGTGCACAAAATGTTAAAAAAGTAAGTATATCAGTTTAAAAAACTTAGGTGATATTCCATCAAAACCACAAGCATTTGATTTGATGGAAGAAACTCATAGGCGAATTTCATCTACGTCAAAAACTCGAAACGAATTTTCTTCGTCACTTTTATTGCTTTTTATGTTTATAAATGAAATTGTACAAAATTTGTATTAATATTACATTCCAAAATTTGTGTATAAGGAAAAATTTGGAAAAAAAATGTATTTTGTGTACTTTTGAATTTTTCATAGTTCCTGTACAAAATTCTCTCCAAAGTTAATCGGCGCTTTTAAGCCGAGAGTTACACAGTTCAAACCAAAAGATTTGGTGTTAAAAAAGATAAACACAGCAATCTCAGAAGGGAAACACAGTCGCTAATCCATCGTTGTTTTTAGTACTCAGTTATCTTAACACTGATTAATAAACTCATTACCATTTTAAATCACATTGGCGCAAAATTTTAAACAGCGTATTATTACGGTGTTAGTATGAAACTACTTAGCAATTTGCTAACTTTAAAGTACTTTACTAATTCATTCTTAATTTTAAACATTTTTTAACTGCAAATGTCAAAGAGTCATATGAAGCTAGCACAATACTAAAAAAGTAAAGTAGGTATTCGATGATTTTAACTTTAATAAAAGGGTAGAGGAAGATTAGATTAAAATTTGCAATATTGTTGTTTTAACCAAGTATCATACTAAAACAGTTTTAACATCGACTAAAATTTTGCACCATTGGTGCAAATTTTAAACATTTAAAACCTACTCTAAATCAATTTTAGAATGGGAGTCGACTCTAAATATTGAGTATAAAACGAGAACCGCCTTTTTGTTAATTTTAAAGGACATAAACTATACTTTAACGTTAAAGAGCTCGTCTTACTTTAAAAGCAGCAAATGGCTAGTTTATCTTTTAAAAGTATACTTTATCCATATTGACAGTGGTCATTTCATACAAAAGCAAATCGAAGAAAAAATGTTTACTGATGTTTTATTCGATTTTTTAAAGATGTTTTTTTGTAAATAGACTGAATAACTGAATAATATAAATTCGAAACAATCGTACGAAAGTGCTCTACGATGAACAAATCTGTAAATACAAATGTATGTACAGGTACATATACAATATACATATCTTATGTATGCACGCGCGCCGCGCCGCCGCCGCCGCGCCGGCCGGCCGAGACGAGTATAGCTAAATGAATCTGCACCTTGCAACAACAAATTGAGTTTTTATGCTGTGAATTTGCGATTTATACTGTATTTCCATCTAAAATAACTTATAAACAATCAAAATCTATACCGAGGTAGTAGGTATATAAAATGTACTTTTTTCGGCGAAAAATTATTTGATTTAAAGTTGTCTGTTCTTTTTACTTTTTTTTTGTGTTTTTGTAGTTGTGTGAGTTATGTATCTGTCAAATTAAGGGTTGCTCAACGACGCAAATTCGCTTAGGTTCTGTGTAAAACCCACATCAGTTAGAAGAGTTGTCTAACGTGTTTAAAATTATGCAAAAGTTAGACGAAGTCTCCAAGCTAAACGACTGCATTAAGTAGAGCCGGTTTAATTCCTTAAACGAGAAAATTTTGCGCCATATATTTATTTTACCGAAGTTCAATTGAGATCCGCAAAACTCCCTCTAATACTTGTTTTAAACTTCGTTCTTTTTTTTCATGTTCTTTCGGTCATAGAAATTATTATTTCTTAAATCATGTTTATTTAAAAATCAGAGAATATAGTACTCTCTGAAAATCGACAGCACTGCTCCAGATTTCCATAAATAAATCAAACCCCACATTCTCTTCACGGGTTAAATAAAAATAGAAGATTTTTAAGAGATTCGTCTTTTGATTGTTCTTTAATGAGTTTCAATCAACGCAAAGATCAAGAATTGAGTTGTTGTCACGACTCGACGGAGTGACATTGATAATGAACATGATTACCACTTCCTTATTATAAATAAAAATTAAATAATTTAATTTTCAACATGATAATGTTTGATAATTTTGTTTAAATTTGTTTTATTTAAGTTACCCTTAAAATTGCATATCTTCATAATATTAATGGCGCAAAATTTTAAAGAGGTCTTGTTTAAGCAATAAAACCGGCTCTACTTAACGCAGTCGTTTAGCTTGGAGACTTTGTTTAACTTTTTCATAATTTTAATCACGTTAGACAACTCTTCTAACTAATGTGGGTTTTACAACAACCTAAGCGAATTTGCGTTGAACAACCCTTAAACCTTAATTTGACAGATACATAACTCACACAACTACAAAAACACAAAAAATAAAATGCACGATTGGGTCGCACGAACTTGCTCCTATGTAAGAGACTAGGAATTTTAAAAACGAATGTTATTAGAGAAAACTGTTCATAAGGATAAAATGAATTTTTTTTAATTCTTTAAGTAGTAAGAGATAAAAACAGAATGATATGCAAATATGAATTTATGCAGGAACAAAAATTATAAGTCGTTGTAGTGGTTCCTTAAAAAAATAAGCTTTTATGTACAAAATTCTTAAAACATTTTTAAGAAAAAATTTTGGTACGCCAACCTTAAGTTTTTATTATTGTACGAATAAAAGTCTAATTTCCAAAAAAAATACTCAGCCGTTCTTGAGATATCGAATTTTTCAAAAAAAAAAAATACATTTTTTTCTAAAAATTGAAAAAATATTTTTTCTTAAGTTTTTAAATGCAATGTTTTTTAAACTGTTTAGGAGCTTCTTTATAAAAAATTTCGTTAAAATCCGTTATGCAGATAATGAGTAATTCAAAATTCGAAAAAATCGTTCTATAGTAGGTACAGTCAGTAATATCTAGATTTCAAATTTTTTTTATTAAATTATAGATCGTAAAGATTGATCAAAAGAAAAAAAATTTTAGCAAAATTCTCGGGACCGTTTCCGAAAAAAATACGATTTTCGAAAACCATTTTTTAAAATTTGTATGGAAGGTACCGTTAGTTTTAGATAAAACGAATTTTTTTTTTCTCAAATCTTTTAGGTTATGTTAAGAAACTTTTATTTGTCAAGTTTGAAAAAAATCGAACATGGGGTTTTCAAAATATTGAGTTAAAAAAAAAAATTGAATTTTTTTTAAAAATCCAAAAAATAAAAAATTGAAAATTTGAATACGTAATAATATTCAAACTTTGGAGAAGCTTTTGCATAAAAAAAATGATTTAAATCGGCTGTACCGTTTTCGAGAAAATCAAAAACAAAAAAAATGAACCCAGGGGGGCTACCAAAAATAACAATTTTTTGTAAAATTTTTTTCAACCATTAGCTAGTTTTAACCAAATGAAATTTTTCAATTTTTTTTTTTAAATTCTGTGGGACAGTTTTTCAGAAAAAAAATATTTATGAAATTTCGGAAAAAATACCGTTATTTTTGGTCTTAAAAAAAAACGTCCGGGGGGAAAAATTAAAACCCATATCTACCAAGTTTGAAGAAAATCGGCCGAGCCGTTTAGGCTGTAGTCGAACCGACAGACAGACAGACAGACAGAATTGCGAGACCCACTTTTTTGGTCTTCGCTATCATCGTAATGTCAACTTTGATCAAAATCTCGAGTTCGATTTTTTTACGAATGCATAACTTGCCTTATAGTACCTATAAGTCGCAAGTAAAAAGATATGGAATGCAATGTGAATTTGAATTAATGTGATTCTGGATTTTGTGCTTACTTTTTTGCACAGAAAACATAATATGAACCTAAGATTTTTAAAAGAGAGACAGAGAGAGAGAGACGGAAAAATAGACAGGTTCTAGCTAAAATGATGATTTAAAAGACCATTTGATTTATCAACAAAAGGTTAAGATTTTGAAGAACAAAGTTGCTTGGGTCGGAAAGATTAACTGCTTATTTTGTTCTATGTATACAAAAATTGGTTAATGGTTGATGAATGTTCTATTTAATTTAAGGAATATTTTTTTTCCAAATAACAAAGCCTTTTTCAGATATCTCTTATTACTTTATTTTTGCAGAATAGTAAATCCCAATACCTCACTTCTGATAAATTTAAGGTTTATCACCATGCCGAACTAGCAAAGTGTTTCTCAGCAAATACCCTATAGTTTCTTACCGGAATTGAAATCAAGAGAAGTTAAGGAGCTTTTTAGTATTTTCTAAACTAAAATATTTATAAATGTGAAACTCTTAAAACCTATACATTTGAGACGAAATTTTCCAAAATTTAAAAAACAGGTTTATCTAAACTTTTTTTTTTGAATTAAAATGTTCAAACTCAGCATCCTTTTAACCTGCTTCAAAACATTCTATTAAAGTCATACTTCAAATCACAAATCCTGTAAATCAGTGATATTTTTTACTTGCGATATAGGTACTATAGGGCAAGTTCTGCATTTGGAAAAAAAATCGAACTCGAGATTTTGATCAAAGTTGACATTACGATGATAGCGAAGACGAAAAAAGTGGGTCTGACAATTCCGTCTGTCTGTCTGTATGTCTGTATGTCTGTATGTCTGTATGTCTGTATGTCTGTACCTCGAACTACAGCCTAAACTACCTGACGTATTTTCTTCAAACTCGGTAGTTAAGGGTCTTCGGTGATTCCCTAGAGGAGAAATTGAAATTTTTTTTTTAGCTCCAAAACTAAGGGTACCCCCCATACACCCGTAATGCAAAATCTTATTTATCTCGAAAACGGCTCTAACGATTTTGATAAAAAAAATTAAGTGTGATATTATGGACATGGACTATATTTTGGTGAAAAAAAAATTTGGGGGGAAATGTTATTAGGGGTACCTGTCATAGAACGGTTTTTTTGATTTTCGAATTTCTCACCAACGGCTCTAACGATTTTAACCAAAATTTTTATGCAGGAGCTGCTTTGTATTTTAAAAAATATAAACTAAAAAATTTTTCGAAAAAATAGTTTTTGGATTTTTAAAAAAATAATACAATTTTTTTTTTGAAAATTCAATATCTTGAAAACCGATACAAGATTAAATTTTTAAATTACGTTTTAAAATGTATTTAATTAAATACTAACAATTTGCATATCAATTTTTTTTATACAAATTTTAAGGAAAATTTAGTACACAAAAAACATGTTTCAGTGTGTCTGTATGTCTGTACCTCTCACTACAGCCTAAACCCTTGGACCTATTTCTTTCAATCTCGGTAGTTAAGGGTCTTCGGTGATTCCCTAGAGGAAAAATTGAAATTTTTTTTTTAGCTCCAAAACTAAGGGTACCCCCCATACACCCGTAATGCAAAATCTTATTTATCTCGAAAACGGCTCTAACGATTTTGATAAAAAAAATTAAGTGTGATATTATAGACATGGACTATATTTTGGTGAAAAAAAAATTTGGGGGGAAATGTTATTAGGGGTACCTGTCATAGAACGGTTTTTTTGATTTTCGAATTTCTCACCAACGGCTCTAACGATTTTAACCAAAATTTTTATGCAGGAGCTGCTTTGCATTTTAAAAAATATAAACTAAAAAGTTTTTTCGAAAAAATAGTTTTTGGATTTTTAAAAAAATAATACAATTTTTTTTTTGAAAATTCAATATCTTGAAAACCGATACACGATTAAATTTTTAAATTACGTTTTAAAATGTATTTTATTAAATACTAACAATTTGCATATCAATTTTTTTTATAAAAATTTTAAGGAAAATTTAGTACATAAAAAACATGTTTCAGTGTGTCTGTATGTCTGTACCTCTCACTACAGCCTAAACCCTTGGACCTATTTCTTTCAATCTCGGTAGTTAAGGGTCTTCGGTGATTCCCTAGAGGAAAAATTGAAATTTTTTTTTTAGCTCCAAAACTAAGGGTACCCCCCATACACCCGTAATGCAAAATCTTATTTATCTCGAAAACGGCTCTAACGATTTTGATAAAAAAAATTAAGTGTGATATTATGGACATGGACTACATTTTGGTCAAAAAAAATTTTGGGGCAAAATGTTATTAGGGGTACCTGCCATAGACCCGTTTTTTTGATTTTCGACTTTCTCATTAACGGCTCTAAGGATTTTAACCCAAAATTTTTAGCAGGAATCCCCTTAAGTTTAAAATAATATTTTATATAAAAATATTCGAAAAAATATTTATTGGGTTTAAAAAAAAAAAAAAAATTTAAATCAATATCTTCAAAACCTATGAACGATTTGAAATTATTTCCTAAAACCAATATTATTAAATACTTAAAATTCGCATCCCACATTTTTTTCTTGAAAAAATTTTAGAGAAATTTCTTATATAAAAAATTTATTTAATAATTAAACGATTTTTTAAGGTTTATTTGCATAAATTTATACTTTTCCGGAAACCAGACGGCAATTTTATGCATTTGAACATTATTATCTCATTAAATCCATGTTTTATATTTATAAAATGTATCTTAAATTCCAAAGTACTTTTACATAAGAGCAAGTTCGTGCGATCCAGTCGTGCATTTTATTTTTATTTCCTGTAAGTGTATGTACATAGGTACTGTATTGCGTTCATAAAAAAATTTACCTCTAGATTTTGAATAGACTTGACTTACGATAGGGAAGACGAAAAAAGTGGCTCTCGCAATTCTGTCTGTCTACTACAGCCTAAATGGCTCGGCTGATTTTTTAAACTACATATTATAGATAGCATTTTTAAATCCCCCCACACGTTTAAACTTCTTTTTAACCTAAAATAACACTTTTTCGAAATTTTATAAATTACATTTTTTTCCAAAATCTGTTCCACATATTTAAAAAAAATACAAATTTTTTTTAGTTAAAGCTAGGTAATGCTTGAAAAAAAAATCCCGAAAAATAGTTATTAATGGTACCCCACTTAGAACCATTTTTTAATTTTGATTTTCTCAAAAACAGTTCAATCAATTTTGTTCTTTTTTTTTATTCTTAAGCATCTTAGTTTGGAAAATATTGTGTATTAAAATTTTCAAAAAAAATTTGTTTGGATTTTTAAGAAAACTTAATTTTTTTTTTCAAAACTCCATGTTTCAAAAACCCCATGCTCTATTTTTTAAAACTCAACAGTTTTTAATACAATCAACAAGATGTGAGAAAAAAAAATTGATCTAAGAATAACGATAATAACAAAAAATAACAAATGTTAAAAATTGGTTTTCGAAAATCGTAGTATTTTGATAAGAAAATCTTTTCTGTCAATTAATTTGTATAAACAAAAATTCAAATTAAGGTTTTACTGACTGCACCTCTATCATAGAACCATTCTTTCGAATTTTGAATTTATCGGCTTAACGGATTTAAATGAAATTTTGTATAGCGAAGCATTTCATTTTTGTTTAAAAAAAGAACTTTTTTTTTGAAAATTCGATATCTCAAAAACAATAATAGAAACTTAAATTTGGAGCACCGAAATTTTTCTTAAAAATGTTTTAAGAATTTTATGTATAAAAGCTTAATTTTTCAAGAAATAGCTACAACGATTTATAATTTTATTTCTTACTTGAGCTAATGAATTTTATGGTTGTAAATATTTTTCTCTAGTAACATTAATTCTTTGAATTTTAAGTCTTTAACATACGAGCAAATTTATGCGATCCATTCGTGCATTTTATTTAATATCATTTACTTGATCTGAATTTGAATGAATGTTATTTTGGATTTTATGCTCACTATTTTGCTCAGAAAACAAAAAATTTTTCCAAAAGTTAAAACAGCCATGTAACCGCACTTTTTTTGTGAAATCAAAAGTAGAAACTCAGAATCCGTTTATCCGACTTCAAAACAGTTTGTAACACATTCAAAGCAAAACGAATATAATGGCAACCATAAAATTGAGTCAAATCAAGTATGGACAAACATCTCCAGAGTTCCACCACAGACCCAGCCATACCAGATCTGCCTTCTGCTAGTGCTAAGCTTAATGTCTAGCATACAGTTGGCGCAGTCATTTCAACCAGATCGGCAGCGCAGTTCTTAAATGTGCGGTAGACATCGAATATCTGAACACATCACCTTCCAAATTGAGTGAGTTTTTGTAAAAATAAAAGAGTGAAAAACGACTGTCTCGTTATAAACAATAATAAAAAGTGTCATATTTATCGATTTTTTACTAAAACTAACATCTGCACTCAGACGAATTGATGAAAAAGAAAAAAATCACTCGTCCATTCTTATCAAATTGTGAACCTAAAGTTGAAGTTGACTTTTCACCCCCTCTTTTCCAATTGAATCAATCTTACTTAGATACCTATACACATTTATCATTTATGTGCGAGAAGTATGAGCAAAACTGGCTACATTTTGAAAACAAATTAGGTATTTGTACTTATCTTTTCCATGAAGCGGAAAGCCGGCATACATAAATGATCGTTTAATCACAAAATTAAGATCTTGTTTTTGGTTTAAAAAAAAATCTCTTTGTTTTAAGAGTTTTTGTGTGAATTCCAATATAAAAAAATAAAAATATTTTAAATTGATTTTGTCAAAAAAAACGCATTGTTTAAGCTTTCACTTTCGTCTGGTTTTTGTGTTTTTTGTTTTCTATTTCGATCAACTGGTGTCCATATAATATTTTTTACTCTGTAAGTTTAAGAGCAATTGCTGTTGCATAACAGAGACTTTAATGACAAAATGAAATTTGATAATTCTCTTTGAAATTGTGTATAATTTATGTTCAAGGTACCGACCCATAATTACATATGTATTTATTGCAGGTAAACAGTTTAAATTTCCGCCGATATTTTTTTGACACTGATCAGATAAAGATTTTATATTATTTTGTCAGCAAAACAGTATTGAGAATCTATGCAATGGATTTGTTTTAATTTGCATTTAAAATAATAACAACAATTTTTAATAAAGTAACAAAAAATATAAAAATTGCACTACCTACTCTCTCTAAGAGAATAAATAGAGCCATGTTATCGAGGCGGCTGACTCTGAGTCTGACTAGCAGTTTCCATTTCCATTCGCCAAGGCAACATTGTTTGTTTTTATAAATATTTTTAGCCGGTAGGTCAAAGCATTGAGTTCAAGTTCAATGACATCCAACAACCTCAATTAAAATGTTACAGAAAAAGAATATGTGCTGTTTGTATTTAAAATAAATTAAATTTTTATCGCAGTAATTTAAAAAGTAATTCAAATACGGGATGGTCCCAAAAATCATTTAAACGTACGTCTTTTAACAATGGTGAAGTATCTTGCTTGCAATAAAATATACAGTGTGGTTCGAAAAGTTTCGTCCGCAGCTTTTTAGCCAAAAAGTTTTTATTTATTAACGTTTTTATATGCGACACACAAGTATTCTAAGTACCCTACAACAAAATGTACGACTGTGTCGCATGTACTTGTTCTTAAGGTGAATTGGCTAACAATTGAAAGCATTAATACCTTTTTTACTTGCGATATAGGAACTATAGGGCAAGTTCTGCATTTGGAAAAAAAAAATCGAAGTCGAGCAAATGGGTCCGGCAATTCCGTCTGTCTGTCTGTACCTCAAACTACATGCCTAAACTACTGGAGGTATTTTCTTCAAACTCGGTACTTAAGGGTCTTCTGTGATTCCCTAGAGGATAAATTGAAATTTTTTTTAGCTCCAAAACTAACGGTACACCCATAATGCATAATCTTATTTATCTCGAAAACGGCTCTAACGATTTTGATAAACAAAAATTTGGTGCGATATTATGGACATGGACTATATTTTGGTAAAAAAAATGTTATTAGGGGTACCTGTCATAGAATTTCTCACAAACGGCTGTAACGATTTTAACCAAAAATTTTATGCAGGAGCTGCTTTGCATTTGAAAAAATATAAACTAAATTTTTTTTTCGAAAAAACAGTTTTTGGATTTAAAAAAAAATAAAATTTTTTTTTTTTTTTTGAAAATTCAATATCTTGAAAACCGATACACGATTAAATTTTTAAATTACGTTTTAAAATATATTTTATTAAATACTAACAATTTGCATATCAATTTTTTTATAAAAATTTTAATGAAAATTTAGTACACAAAAAACATATTTCAGTGTGTCTGTATGTCTGTACCTCTCACTACAGCCTAAACCACTGGACCTATTTCTTTCAATTTCGGTAGTTAAGGGTCTTGGGTGATTTCCTAGAGGAGAAATTGAAATTTTTTTTTAGCTCCAAAACTAACGGTACCCCCCATACACCCGTAATGCAAAATCTTATTTATCTCGAAAACGGCTCTAACGATTTTGATAAAAAAAAATTAGGTGTGATATTAAGGACATGGACTACATTTGGGTCAAAAAAAAAAATTGGGGCAAAATGTTATTAACGGTACCTGACATAGAACGGTTTTTTTGATTTTCGACTTTCTCATTAACGGCTCTAAGGATTTTAATTAAAATTTTTCAGCAGGAGTCCCCTTAAGTTTAAAATAATATTGTATATAAAAATATTCGAAAAAATACTTTTTTTTTTGAAAATCAAAATGAAATTATTTCCTAAAATCAATTTTAATTGAATTAGTACGATGCTAAAGCTGTTTTAGTATGATACTAAGTAAAAACAACGAATTTGCAAATTTTAATCGAATATAGCATCATACTTTTTCTACCCTTTTATTAAAGTTAAAATCATCGAATACCTACTTTATTTTTTTAGTATCGTGCTAGCTTCATATGACTCTTTGACATTTGCAAACATCAAAAAAGGTTCGTTTACTTATGTCGTTTTTATTTGGCAATCCGGAATCTCTCTCCGATCCGGAATCCCAACTGAACACTTTTGTTTGCTTCTGATGATTCTGAAGTTTTGTTTGATTGTATATGTGAAACATCAAATGCGTACAATAATCAAAATCAAGAAAAATGTTTGTTGAAAGCAGGGTTGGCCGAATTGCCACTTTTTAGAAATAACTACATTTGTTACGTCTGCTACGTAGTTTATGTAGTTAATGTAGTTAAATGTAGTTAATTGTAGTTAATGTTACAAATTGTAGCATTGCTGTCAATTAACTGTCAGTTGTGCATTTGAAATTTGAATTTTTAAACTAAACGTTCAGTTATTCCTACAATTCTTCATCCTTATGGTAAATGAAACCTTTGTAAAAACCTTCATTAGATCATAAAAGTGCAAAATTGTTTTTTTATCCTTTATTATATTGATTTTTTATGAATTTACTACATACATATGTAGCAGACGTAACAAATTGTAGTAAATTAGGCATGTAGTTTCTTCAATAAACTACGCGTAGGCGTAGTTAAATACTACGTTTATATGCAGTATCGAAAGATCGAGTTGGATTAGGGTCTGATTTCAAATCCAGAAGCAAATTTCTCTTCTTTTCAGAATCAGAACTGTCATTTTTTCGCAAGTGAACACTTTCAGAAGAGTCCGGAAGGCTTCCGGATTGCCAAATAAAAACGACATTACTTTTTTACACGAAATTTAATAAGAAAATTCTTTTAGTACGATACAATTTAAAAAATGTTTAAAATTGAGAATGAGTTAGTAAACTACTATAAAGTTAGCAAATTGTTAAGTAGTATCATACTAATACCTTAATAATAGGCTGTTTAAAATTTTGCGCCAATATTATTAAATACTTAAAATTCGCATCCCACATTTTTTTCTTGAAAAATTTTAAAGAAATTTCTTATATAAGAAATGTATTTAATAATAAAACGATTTTTTAAAGTTTGTTTGCATAAATTCAAAGTTTTCTAAAAATCAGACGGCAATTTTATGCATTTGAACGGGAGAGTAACGAAATCCCGCCGATCAGAATCCCGAATCACGAAATCCCGCCGAAAATAAAAATAAAAATCCCGCCGACACATATTTTTGGAAATATTTGACGGGATTTCAATACTATTTTAGTACTTTTAATAAAGTATTTTATTTTGATTTATTCTTGAGCAAATGGAAAGTATTTAAGGAACTGTTGGTTCGGGAAAATTCAGTTCGTTATAGAAATCCGAGATGTTAGTACCTAGCTTGGAATTAATATTTCTTTTTCTTTGAAAATTTCATTGGTGAACATTGGTGAATGGATTTTTGGTCCAAATGACACTGAAAATTAATTTTTTGCTTGAAAAAATTATTTTTCGCTTAGAAAAAAAAGAATTTTGCCAAAACGCTCAAAATGTATTTTAAGCGTGAAAAAAAAATATTTTTTTTAAAGAAAAACCATGAAAACGCTCCTCAAATAAAATAAATTTTTAGCTTCTTCATAGAAAATTTCATTGGTAAATGGAGTTCGAAATGACACCAAAAACGAATTTTTAGCTTGAAAAAAATATAGAATGGACTACTTAGAAAAAAAAAATATGCCAAAACGCTCAAAATGTATTTTAAGCGTGAACAAAAATTAATATTTTTTGAAAGAAAAAGCTCCTCAAATTGGACGAAAAAATTTCAATTTTATGCTTAAATTGCATTTTAAGCGTTTTAGAAGTCCGTATCGTTCTCCTTGATTCTCAGATTTATGTATGAGAAATTGTTTTAATTAATTATGAAAACAGTGCAGTAGTGACGACGCACGGGGCGGCCTGATTTTGATGCCGATTATAGCGAATAGAATATGTGTTGAGATATTCCTTGCCGATTAGCTTTAAACGCTGCTCAAATGATTTTGAGCTAGAAAAGGTTATTTTAAGAGATAAAAAACATTGAACATTGTAAATAGAAATAATTTTCTTGAACAGCAGGTATTTTGATTGAAAACTGTTGCTACAGGCGCCTGCCTGGCGACTTTACATACCCTAAGCGGAGCAACGGAGTTGCGTGAGCGGGTGTCTCCGAAAAAGGGAGTTAAAATCCTGAAAACCCGCGTAGCGGGCCACCCAAGGTACTGTTGCTCAAGAAAACTGTTGCTGCAGGCGCCTGCCTGGTGGCTTTACATACCCTAAGCGGAGCAACGGAGTTGCGTGAGCGGGTGTGTCTCCGAAAAAGGGAGTTAAAATCCTGAAAACCCGCGCAGCGGGCCACCCAAGGTACTGTTGCCCAAGAAAACTGTTGCTGCAGGCGCCTGCCTGGCGGCTTTACATACCCTAAGCGGAGCAACGGAGTTGCGTGAGCGGGTGTGTCTCCGAAAAAGGGAGTTAAAATCCTGAAAACCCGCGCAGCGGGCCACCTAAGGTACTGTTGCTCAAGAAAACTGTAACTACATCACCCTGCCTATTAAAATGTATGAAAAACGAATTTTTATCTTTAAACGCGATTTGCGGCTAAGCGGAGCCTCGTAGACCCCCTAAAGTTGACATGTTCAAACGTGATTTCTGGCTAAACTATTCATCCTACAGAATTAAAAATTACATATTCCTGATCTAGGCAGTGCCACCTTTCAATCCACGTATCGCACGAAACGAAAAACAAAGTTTTATCTTTAAACACGATTTGCGGCTAAACGGAGCCTCGTAGACCCCCCAAAGTTGACATATTCGTGATCTAGGGAGTGCCACCTTTCAATCCACGTATCGCATGAAACGAAAAACAAAGTTTTATCTTTAAACACGATTTGCGGCTAAACGGAGCCTCGTAGACCCCCCAAAGTTGACATGTTCAAACGTGATTTCTAGCTAAACTAGGCATCTTAGCGAGTTAAAAATTGCAAATTCGTGATCTAGGGAGTGTCACCTTTCAATTTTTTTTTAAAAACTTTTTTCCACAATTTTTTTGAAAAAATTGAACTTTTTTTTATTTTAAAAATAAATTTTTACTCTTTCAATTTTTTGTGGTTCTAAAAAGAACTCAGCTAACTATCCCTTCAATAATCCCCTAGAATTTCCAAAAAAAAATAAATTTTGCTTAAACAGCAACTCTCCCTAGAGTCTGCGATCGCTTAAAATGATTTTTAAGCGTTGAAGAAAAATTCCTTCGGAATTCGAATCGAAACTAAAAAATATTCCGAAATCACTCCCGCTTTTATACTTTTTATTCACCAACTTATTTGGGTATAGTTGCGTTCTCGTTGATTCTCATTGTTTTATCCTTGTTCTTGATTCTGATCTAATCTAATCACTAATCACTTTGAAGTTTCCAATAATGAGTACAGTGCTGTCAATTTAGTATTGAATAGATGCGTCCTCGTTGATTCTCATTGCTTTATCCTTGTTCTTGATTCTGATTGGCTAATCACTTTGAAATTTGCAAGTGCTGTCAATTTAGTATTGAAATGGCGGGATTTCGTGATTCGGGATTTTGTGAATCGGGATTTTGTGATGCGGGATTTTGTGATTCGGGATTTTGTGATGCGGGATTTCGTACCCAACCCATTTGAACATTATTATCTCATTAAATCCATGTTTTATATTAATAAAATGTATCTTAAATTCCAAAGTACTTTTACATAAGAGCAAGTTCGTGCGATACAGTCGTGCATTTTATTTATAACAAAGGGTTTATTGTGAAACCTAGCTCAAAGTCCTGGTAGGTAGAGCTCAATTCTTTAATTACTGATTATGTAATTTATTTTTGAATCAATAA
This sequence comes from Chrysotoxum bicinctum, assembly GCA_911387755.1. Lineage (NCBI taxonomy): Eukaryota > Metazoa > Arthropoda > Insecta > Diptera > Syrphidae > Chrysotoxum > Chrysotoxum bicinctum. Next base: position 61,202,453 of record OU426987.1, read on the forward strand.
AGTTGTAGTAATAATAATAATAAAATTGGGAAACCCTTATAATGTTGAACACAAACATAGGACAACCGATTGGAAAATTAGGAGAGGGGTTTAGAAGAAAGGTGTCGATGAACGTTGGTCTTGAGTGTTAGCAAATTAAAATGCAAAGGGATAATCGTGCTGGGTAAATTATTCTGTAATCGAGTTTTGAGACTAAAACACGAATCTCTGTATTTGAGAGTAAGTCCAAAATCAGGCTCGAGAATAAATTGATGAGCATTCCTAACGAAACGGGTATCTCGGGTGAACTAATTGAGGGAAAAAATGCAACTGGCTACTTCGAGTGAGTATATTGTGAAAGAAGTGATAAAACAAAAAAATACTGAAATAGGTATTCCGACGTTGTTCAAGAGATCGGAATGATTCTATTATAGTTATGTTTTCTATCTGTTTTAACGCTCTGTTTTGGATTCTATTTAATAATTGAAAAGAAATTTGGGCACCATCTGTTCAAAAATGTGATTTATACTCGAGTTTTGGACGGATACATCGATATAAAAATCCTAAGCATTTAGTGTCGTTCTTGGCGGTGTCGAGAATTCGGTAATTCCAACGACAAGATCGTCGTTGACACACATACGGAGTACTAGGAGCTTTTCGGCTTCTCCAAAGCAAGTGCCATTCAAAGACAATAACATAAAAGTCTGGACAAATGCTGTTTTCCATTCTTGGGAAGAACAGAACAGAACAGTAGGAGTGATGGAAAAGCCTTTTATAAGCATCTTTGAATTTAAAAAATGGATGTAATTGGAGAAATTAATTTCGAATGCATGAAATGTACATATCTATTCTTCTATCTATCTATCTATTCTATTCTTTCTATCTATCTATCTATTCTTTTTATATTTTTAGAATGCATTTTTATTAAGAAATATTTTTTTAATTACAAATTTTCTTTAACAAAAAAGACAATAAGGCTGTCTTAAAAAGCTTATATCTTGAGTTTTTTTAATCGTATCGGAGCATCATTTCCTGTTTTTAATAAAGAAATCAAAGTCATTATACCCGTGACACAAAAACAAGAAAAATCACTATTATAACCCAGACCAATGGTGAAAAAAAATCCTGCCATAGTTTTGTATTTGATATCATGCAGCAGGCACCTATAGAAGCTCATTGTCATAATTTGGTTGTACCTCGAAATTAAGAATTTGGCTATATTATTTGAAAATGAAGCAGAACGATTTTGTCGATTTTTAATCTTGGTAGATACCTGTATCTGTCATAGACATTTTTATCGAAATTTATGGAAATACTTTTTTCTCAGAAAGTGCTCCATAGATTTTTATAAAAAAAAAAAATTTATAAAAAAAAATTGAAATATTCTCCTAGTGAAAGCTAGCTTATGGTTTTAACAAATTTCAGAAAAATGGTTCTTACCTCCATGTAACTATTTTCGTCTTTATTTATTTTGTTTTCGTTTTTCTTAACAACTGCAAAACTGATTTTGATCAGTATTTGTTTTTGTATGCTAAGGTTTATAAAAATTTTAAAGAGTATTGTACATTAAAATTTTCAAAATTTGTTTTTTTTATTTTTAATGAAAATTAATTTTGTTTATAAACCCAATATTTGAAAAGATTTTTAAGTGGCGGCCACGAGCAGTCTTGTTAAGTGGGCTAATAGGCATTGGAGTGCGCCATTTTGATACTAAAAACTTGACCTTTGAATTCAATGGGATATGATGAAGGATTCATGACCTCTACCTGAAGTTCGCTAACTCGCGGTATTAATATCGAATGAAAACCGTTACCGAATTCGTCAAGGTTCAGCGAGCCACTTCGTGACGTTAAGAAAAGAGATTAATATCCTTTGATCTTTAGTTTATATAGTTCACTTAAGAGAAGGTTGTCCAGGAATAACTTGCCGAATAATTGGGCTGTCATTCTGGCCAGATCTGGACATTAACAGAGGAAATTAATGACTGTTTCCTATTACTGTTGGTTTCCACAACTACATTGTGCAATGTCCAGTAAATGTGAACTACCCTATAGGGGTACATATTAGGTCATCGGTACTTATTATAGGTGAGCCAAATTTTTCAAAAATTAAAATTTTCTTTCATACCAACCTTGTTCTGACACTGACAATTACGTACACATTACACAAAAAAAGCTCTCCAATTCGGTCAAGTCATTCGCAAGTGATGATCTTTCATACGACAAGCAATCACATTGTTCCTCGAGTCAGGTAGTATATTCGGTAGTATTGTTCTCCATGTCCAGTCGGCTTAAGCGATTCCTTTCCTCTAAAGACAACAATGTATAATGTGTGCGCTGCCTAAGTCGTATTCTTCCTCGGGTTTGGATACAATGATTTTCCGCACCAAAGCATTGGCTTTCATTCGCTAGAATCGACTCCCACTGCTCCCTCAATCGTTGGGCGTTTATTTTTTGAATAAGTGGGTGTCACTGCCAGTCTCTACGGTTCAATTGTATCTTCTACTACAGTTTTCCTTTTAAAAGAGTTTTTTTTTTATAATTCACACGCGCCCAATAATGCTAAACACAGCACGGGTGATGGGGGAAATTAGGGGGGAGAGAAAGGAGGTGTCGATGAACATGGGTTTTGAATGTTTGCAAATTGAAAGGCCAAGGGAAAACCGTGCGGTATAAGTTGTTCCATAATCGTGTTGTGCGACAAAAAACCTCTATCTGGGGTCAAGCGTGAACTGATGAGCATTACTAATGATGCGTCTATAACGGGTGAACTGATAAAGGGGAGGAGTGCAACTAGCTAATTCGAGTGAGCATTGCTTGTGAAAAAGAAGCAATAAAACAATGAAATACATGAAACATTCCGACGGTGTGCAAGAGATGGGAATGAATACATGATATGTAGCTCTGTTTCCTATCATTTTTAACAGAGTTTTAGAAGAGTTTAAATCATTTTCATCCCACTTTGACAGAACTTTTGACAAAAGTTTTAGGGTTGGATTCGATATTCCGCTTTTTTAAAATCCCGTCTCTTATAATCGCATTTTTTTAATCCCGTTTCTTATTATTCCGCTTTTGCAATGAAAACTAGTTGTTTTATTTTAAAAAATCGCGCGAGTTTTTAAAATTAAACAACTGGCTTTGATTGCAAAAACGGGATAGTTAAAAAAAAAACTTAAAAAATTTAAAAAAAAAGAGTTATTTTGAAGCATTTTACTATAACATACATATATAACATTAAACAACATACAGTATTAATTTGTAAGAAAATAGCTAGATAAACAGTAAAGAAATTTTTTTTTATAAACTTATAAGTATACAGGCGTACGAGTATGTTCACATTTTAATTCAATTGTATATTGTGAGCGATGCGCCGCAAGAAAACAGGTTTTACTCATATTGTTTCTCTTTTTTTGTACAGTGATTTAAAATGAGTAAAAGTTAATTTTAATTTAATCTTAGAGTTTAGAGATCAAAAACAAATACGTAGGTACAGTCGAGATAAAAAATCAGCTGATGTATTTTCTTTTAGTCTGGTTATTCTTAATCTTTTTAATGTAGATATAAAGCGTTTATAATACTCAAATATATGTATGTTAATATAAAAAACGAGCTTGGTGGGATTAAACGGGATAAGTCGGTATTTTAAAAAGCGGGATTATAAAAGATCAGGATTTTGAATAAGCGGGATTTTAAAACTCGGGATAATAAGAGACGGGATTTAAAAAGGGGGATTTTAAAAAAGCGGGATTATAAAAAGTGGGATTTTAAGAAACGGGATTATAAAAAGCGGGATATCGAACCCAACCAAACTTGCACCAATCTCAAACTAACAAAGATTCGGCAAATTTCAAGAGTTATTCTTCATTTGATCTCAACGCATAGTAGCGTTATCTGTACAAAACTTGTGGGTCTTAGGTGGCCTTTATTGATTTTATTGAGTGTTAACCTGGTTTTGTCCTGAAAAAAATCTCAACTGATATCACGTTTAGTTCTTACAGTTATATCAATATCGTCGGTCAACTTTTTGGAGAGCCTAATTTCTTTTTAGTTGGAGCAGTTCACAGAATTTTCTTTCTTGAAGTAAAAGCAAACATTCGGGTAATAATCGAAGTAAAAAAGATATTGAAGGAGACTTGACCAGTTTTTTATGGCAACTCTGATAAATTTTCCTGAAGAGGCTTGTTCATACTTTTAATGGCTCCCTCCACGTTATGGCCCACTTCGTCACATGTATTTTCCTATACAAATTGTGTAAAGATCAGCCAAAGTTTAAATATTAATATTAATATTGTAATATTTTTACCAGGTTCGTTAAATAAAACTTATTACTCTTTTAGTATTTCTTCTTTATTTACACTTTCCAAAACAAAACAATAAATCTGAATTTATAATCAACTCAAATACTTTTATTTAAAGTTAAATCACACTTGTGTAACACTTTCCACAATCCAATAAGCAAAACTTTTGCACACTTTCATAATCAAAAATCAACTGTGTTCCGCTCAACGCGAACACTCCCTTATATACGAGTACTCAAATTCGTTGTTCTCGAAACTAAATCGAGAAGGTTCTCGTCTTAGAATGTTCTAGTTGCTTGGAATAAGGGGAAATACATATGACATTGGAAAAGAGCTTTTTGTTCCTTTCATAAAGTAAATATGCTATTTTCCAACAGATGGCGCTGTATAAAGCTCTGTGTCAGTGTTGTACGTAACAATATAATTAATACTAATAATTCAAGTTCTAATAGACGTTGTCTATCATTAAACGAAATATTTGAATCTGTTCGGAAGAAACTTAACTCGATATTAGGATGTTTCAAAGAAAAAGAATATGGAATATTGTCATAATGAGTAGTTAGTACTTATAAATAAAATAAAATAAGTAAAATATTCTTCTGTGCCTGATAGCACAATATAGGGGATCTATAACTTTTTACCAAGTCCAAATGGGTAAGATAAGACAAACGATCCAAGGTGTTTGTACAAGAGCTGTTAGTCTAATCTCAAATATTATTTTAGAATGCTTCTGCTTAGTGTTTCTTAAAGAGTTAACTAACTTCCCCTCTTAATAGATATCATGCGTACGCCTTTGTTTAATTGAGTCATACTGTTTAAAATTATCTGTACCTAGGTAGGTACTAAGTTTACTTTTTACTTTTACTTGTAATGGGCTTTCATAATTTTTCATGCGAATCTAAGTTATGGGATAAGATAAGATAGTAAGTAAAATCAAAAGAAGATAACATTTTGTATTTTGATAATCAACCCTGCATTCTTGAAAAAAATATTTAACTTTCATCGATAAGAATTTAAAATATATTGTTCGTTCACTCTAGTTAAGTTAAACATAGACGGTTCGAAATGCCTCATTCTGAAAGTGAGGAAAGCAAATTGCGCTACCGGCGAACTCAAAGTGTTACCCGCGCCGAAGAAATTACCACCAAAGAAGAAAAACAAAGGAGAATTCAACCTGATAAGCCGTACGTTATTATAATTTGTTTTTTTGATGAAATAAATTGAATATTTTATTAATTTTCCAGCTGCCACAGACCGAGAGACTCGCTTTTCTCATGGAGTTCTGGATTTGATAATTTCACGGGACTTGTGAATTGGGGTTTCCTTTTGCTGACCATTGGTGGATTTCGTTTGTGTTTGGAGAATTTACTTAAGTGAGGAGATAATGTTTAAATTGAAGTGAAATTAATTGCAACTTGTATTTATTTTCAAGATATGGAATCAGAATAAATCCATTAGAATGGTATATCGTTCTAAGCGGGAAAAATGAAGGTGAAGGGCATCCTACCTTAATGCTTCTTGCATGTAAGTTGGCTGAAAATCGGTTTATTTTAAAATTAAAAAATATATATTTTAGATTCCTTCGTGCCTATGAGTATGTGTCTATTGGTGGAAAAAGGATTGGCTGCGGTAAGTTTTTTTTTTTCTAAAGTGTCTTTTCGTATATTTCAGTATATTTTGGCTTGAAACCCTGGATTTGGTTATTATTTATTTTTATTATTTTTCATTTAAACAAAACGTTTCAATTTATTTGTTTGCAATTCAGTACCAATTTGATTTACTTGCCTTTGAAATTTCCTAGAGTGTCATTTGGGTAAATTTTATTTTCATCGCGAGTTATTTGCACCCTACAGATAGAAAAATACAAGTGTTCCCGCTATTTTTGTTAATTGTTATCCCTTAGCAGTAGTGGTCAAGGATGTTTTGGGATATGGTGCTTGGGTATATTCTAAGAACAAAATCGTTGTACAGTATAGATCTATCTCCAATGTTTACATAATTTTTGGGGGATTTGTGCTACCAAATCCATGTTAACGAAAATAGCTCTGTTAATGCGAATAATAGGACATTATCTCTAGTAGATATACAAGCCTTTATAACTGCGTTTAAATAAACTTGCTATTCTGTAAGGCTCTTCAGGTATTTAATTTCTAGACCTGTCCATTTTTTCTTACCCATGCTTTTTTAGACTTTAAGGTTATACATATTTCTCTTTTCCCATGTGCGTGTTACCAGAATGAAGGGGACCTACAATTTTCATCCGATTCCGAACGTCTAGTGAGTAGCACTTTTCATGATAAGAGATACTCTGAGAGGATTCGTCAATTGCAAGAGGCAGTACAACTCTGAAAAAAACTTTTTTGCAGTGATTGAGAATCGAACTCAAGACCTTCTGCATGACAGTCCAACGCACCACTAACCATTATGCGAAACGAAACCTAATGGTTTTTGAAGATGATAAGCCGTTAATGACCTCACTAATATACGACAACTGTCCAGAAAATTATTCAATGCGACCTGAAGGCTTGATGTGGGGATGGCCTCAATTATGGTTTTAAACGACTGCTTCTATTCAGTCAAATTCCTTGGTTTAGTTTTGTACAACTCTTGCATGACACAATCCAATCTGGTGCAGTCGGGTCAGGTGACCTTGGGGGCCAGCGGAAAGTCGGAGTTTCTGGATATTAATTTATTTCGGAATTTCGCCATAACCGGTATGACTATGTGTGCTGTTGCTCAAATCTTGCTGAAAGGGATCCGTCTTCGGAGCAGTTCTGAAAAAAAAACTCATTCAACATCTTTAAATAACGGTTCCCAGTGACACTACTTACTGTTACACTGTTTTCTTCAAAGAAATATGACCCGACAATGCACCTTGATGAAACTGCACAACACTCAGTGACTTGCTCTGGCTGTAGTTCCGGTACAGTAATTTCGCTTGTTAACATTTCCGTTTAGATACAAATGAGCCTCATTAAATACAATCATAAAATTTATCTTGTAGTTATATTTTTCGGCCATTTCAATAATTGTTTGGCAAAATTTAAAGCGAACAGTCATTACAGAGGGTTTAAATTGCTAGTAATTTGGACTTTGTACGAAAACAAGTTTAAGGCTCGTATTCAACGAGCGCTCCTAAACGGCTCTTAACTTTACGAGGCTCTTAACTTGAAATTTCTGTGGGGTATTCAGCAACCACTCGCAAGTGTTTTTCGAAGTTCGAAAATGAGAGCCACTCTCTCTTGTTCAGGCATACCCAAACTGTGAAATGTTGTGGAATGTTGGTCTTGACTCTTGACAACAAATGGATACTCTTCTACTTGGCATTGCTCACATGGATTCGAGTCAAATGCGTGCGTGGCACACGCACAAACGAACAAATTTTCGAAGAGAGCGCTCGTAAGTTAGGAGTGGTCGGGACGGGACCACTCCTAACTTTTAAGAGCGCTCGTAGATCTTCACTAATATTGCTTGGTGAATAGGTTTATGAGCTTCTTAAGTTATGAGCGCTCGGTGAATACCGGCCTAAGTCATCATAAATAGCCCCATTTGCGCGGATAGGTTTCGAGTCAAAACATTTGGATTTGCATGTACTGACGAAGGCTACAGCTAAGAGTGTTTCCTGAACTCAAACATAGGTATCTCGATGGTACGGTCTTTGTGTGATGCTTCCAGATTCGGAAAACATGTTTACCAACCTCCTAATGGTCCATCTACAGAGGGGAATAACTTTGAGCACACTCTCGCAAGTATAGTACCGCTCCACTATCCAAATCCTCGTTTCGTTACCCCAAGCATTTTAATCAATCTAAATAGTAACCTACAATATAAAGAAAACTAAGCCTAGCCACATAGACAAAAAGTTATTACGTTTTGTTTTGTAGCTCGGTCCGGGGGTCACCCTGGACTTGGAAATATCCTACTATATAATTTTAAGACGATTTTCATAAGGAGGGAAGTGGAATGGGTCATCACAACTAAGGCATTGTGGCAAGGGCGTCCGCTTACGAGAGTAAGTAATGGCTTGAAAATTGATTACATTAAGCTCAAGAATGTTATGTTGACACCAGGTAAAGAAGTTATTAAGGTCTACTTGTAGCGATTGCGCACCTAAAATGCATAAAATTTGTTTTGAGATGCGCATATCGTAAGCGTAGATCTCATGGTCAAATCCTGTAAGAGTTCAACATCATTAATAGTTAATAGGCAAATCAAGGGGCCCTATAGGTGACTTCCTTGGGGGACACCTCAACTTGAACATATAGGGTTGGAAGTGCGTGACCTAAAAATTACTTTATATTGACGATTGTTGAGATATGACTATTTCCAGGATACAAACAGGGGACGAAACCCCCGTATGCCATAAGTTTTAAATTTTCCAAATGAAATCCATTGCAATTGCATCCACTTTATGGCCAGATTCCAGCAACATACAAGTTTTGGAAACAAATTCTGTAAGATTTGTGATCGCGTTGATCTACCTTTAAGAAAGCCATGTTTTTTGGAGGAAATTGTTGTTCCAAATGAAGAAGCATAGTTCATAAATTATACTCTCAAGAAATGGAGAGTTTGGCAATGCCTTTAGTTAGTTATATCATACTTACATCCTTTTTTGTGTGCAGGGATAATGAACGACTACTTCAGAAGAAAAGTCATCCGTAAATAAACAGATTTTGTGAACTATTGAAGATGATGACATGTTAATAGAAGATAAGGAAGTTTGATTGCAGTTGTTCATATAATTGAAGCAAAAAGGTTGGAAATAATCTTCTCCTTTGGAATTCAAGTTTTTTCAATGTGGAATGCTAACCATCAAATTTGTTTTTTGAATTAATAAATTGAACGAAATGTTTCGGATTTGATATAAGATCTGCTTAGGTTTGAATAAGGGTTTGGACGGATAAAGCATTCCACATTCATGTATAGTGCAGCTAAAGAAAAATCTCTGAATTCAAGATGACATCCGAATTTGGGCTCAAGTACAAAGTGATGGTCGCGAGTATTACGGTTAAATTAATTAAGGGAAGGAATGCAACTGGCTATTTCACTAGAACACTGTTTATAAAGATAACGGTAAAATAGTGAAAGGCAGAAAACATTGCGGCTGTGCTCGAGAGATTCAAATGTTTATGTTATACTTCTATCACCTATTATTTTTAAAGATCTTTTTTGGGATTCTATCCAAGGAACTTAAGTGGGTTATTGGAGCACCTGCCCAAATATGGGAATTGTACTCAAGACTTGAACGAATATAGGCTTAATAAATTACAGCCAGATCAGAAGGGGTGACAAATATCTTGCATCGTCGAAGCAAACCTAGGTTCTTAGCAGCGTTTTTGGCGACGTCGAATATGTGGTCATTCCACACATGGTGCGGTCTGTGATGCACATACCGAGAACTGAAAGCTATTCTGTTTTCTCAATGCAATTGCCGCTCATGGATAATGGCATGAAGGTGGGTTTCGCTTTAATAACAGTATAGACAGCATTGAGTTTTTAAAGCATTAAATTCTAAGCGGTTTTTCGTTCCCTATTTGACAATGCTATCGCCATCAGAATTTAATCAGCTTATCATTCACTGCCGTTCTAAATCCACATCCGAAGAACAAGGATGCGCATCTGGAAACGAATATGAGAAGCTGAGAGTACTACCAGCACACCAGCAATTATTTTATGAACTTCAGACTTTAAAACACAACTTGTAAAGAGGGGTTCGAAAGGTAGTTTCTAATCCAACGAAGAAGAGATTAATCACTGCCAAATGCACTTGATGCCAAACTCTACCTAATTCTTTTAAAATATCGAGTTTAATAATCTTACTTTCTCGAAAACGATGTAAAGAAAGTCATATTGTCATTGAGAAGCTTTTATTCATCTAGATATTTCCGTAACCTTGAAAAGAAGGGACGTAAGTGCCATTGGACGATAGTTAGAATAGGAAGAAGAAGATTCGCCTTTTTTTATATACAAGCTGGACAAATGCTTTTTTTCATCCACTCGGAAAGAGACCTGTAGAGAAGGACAGATGGAGAAGCATGGTTTTGCCAGCGTTGAAGAACAGCTATTCAAAATAAAAGAGGATACTATCCAGGCCAGTGGATTTGTATATTTGCTGTATATATTCACAGTATGAACAGAACATATACAGCACAAACATTCTTCCTAAGCCCCCAAAAGTGTAAAATACTCTCAGCTGACTCACTATTACGAAAAACAAAACACAAAGAAACTAAATCAAGCAATTATTTATGCTGATATCAGGTTTGCCTTCCAAAAAAAACTTCACAATAATTTATGATATGCGCTAATAGCAAATTATTGATCCGCCCCTGGATACCCAAAAACTAATAACAACTATTTATCCGATATTGCTTTGATTCAATCCATTCCACACAATGTATGGCGTGACCAAAACATTGTATGCAATGATACAACTGTGGGTGATGAGGGAAGGAGATAAGTAAAATTTTACGTTCACTGGGATTTTTATAGTGGAGCATCTTTGGTTCGATACTTTCAATGTCTTTGAAAACCGCAGCTCTCTACTACCACCCTTTTTCCTTTTTACTTTATTATTAGTATTAGTCACCCAGTCTTGTCAAAATCTGTACTTGAAATACAAGTACAAATCTAGCTTAACATTAAAAATTAATCCATTTATTGCACTTTTGGTCATTTGTCAATACTTTTTATTTTAAATATTTTCAACAACTATAAAGGCGAATTTAAATTTTATACCTACATGGTTGCCAATTTTTATATAAAATATATTTCCTGACATTTCTTTGCCAAATGGCAAACTTTTACGAATTCCGAAATATCTACGTTTCACCAAATCCGTTCGTATGCAATCCAATGTACGAAGAATTTTTTGGGTTTGTAATAAGTTTACAGTTTCCAGGGCTGAATATCCCTCAAATTATGCCCACAATTCCAAGTTCCAGCATTCTTACTTCTTGGCTTATTGTCATTAGTAAATTATTGAGCGCATATCGAACATGAATGAAATGTCGACATGACCATTGTGCCTGAGTAATGGAATGCTATCTTTTAAAATAAAATTGAACAACTTTGGTTCTCTGTATAGTACTGAGTTACCGAAAAACTTATATATTAGAAATGTAATTAAATAATAATCACTTGTTTAGGTATCAATTTTTACTACAAAAATCAAAGATCAAACAACACCAATCAATCGTATATAAATAGATTTGGTTTTTTCTTCGTATCTGAATTAAAAAGTTACAACTGAAGATCATATTACTTATTGATAAACAAGTTTATCAACTGATTGATCTTTGACAAAGGAAATATGGAGAAAAAAATCTTGTCTATCTCGAAAAGGCCAGTTTATCCATTTACCGAATGCTGATTAGATTACGGAATTTGAAGCGAATGGTGCTTCACTTGAAATCAACATACGATTTTGGTGTTTGGTTTTTTGGTTCTTGAAATAGAAGGTTGTATTTTGTCCTAGAATGAACAACACGACTTCAATCTAAAAATTGGGTGAAATTTCTATTTACAACCTTGATTGTAGGGCTTCGCTGTCTATTTTCGTTCTGGGGTGCCAGCACGTAACTTGATACAATCGAGTCTACTCGATGTAAAAGAGTATAGGGAGTTCCTTATTTGATTCAATCGAATCGAAAACAATCGACTGATCATAAGAAATAACTGCCTGTTCTCGATCGTATCAAGTTACGTGCTAGGGCCCCTGATCTTCTATGCAGTACCTACTTGTTCGTCTCTTACTTTAAACTTCATGGAAATGCTGCCAATCACCGAAAGACTTGAATAGATTTCATATAATTATATTCGGTTTTCCCAAAAAAACATACAACTAACAAATTCGTCCTTTCATAAACAACGAAATAAAACAAGCAATTCTTTTGTTTTAAACATAATTTACTGGTTGAACTTTAGCAAATACAAAAAATAAACAAGCACATAGTCTGACTATGGACAAATTAACAATATTGAAATAAGCATTTTAACTTGAAAACACATTAATGAAAATGAAAAAAATATTAATCAGTGATAAAAAGTTATATTGCATCTTAACCAATACGAACGCCAGCACTTTCGCAATATTTTTGTAGAGCTTGTTTGTGGTTTTCTCCTAAAGAAGCGATCAGTACGGGAATATCTTCTGGTCGAGTTTGCACCAACTTAGCCATAGATTGGGCAAGGAACTTCCTTCCATCTGGAATATCGGCCAAGAAATCCTGACTCTTTGGCTGTGCAAAGTTCAACTGTGAGAAAGCTGCTTGATAACCAGGTGTATCATCCACTTCCACAAAATGATCACCATCATAAGTCGACTGATCTGGTGGCAGCTCAAACATTTCCACCAAAGCTTGTAATAATCGAGACCAGTTTTGGATATATGGCGGTGCCAGCATGGCCGGACATTCAGTTAGTATTTTAGAAATGCCAACAGCAACTATTTTACGATCCATTTCCGAGCATACTTTTGCCATATCTGGAATGAAGACACGTTCTACTACCATGCCGAATATGGCACTTTGAATTTGATCAACCAATTCCACTAGAGACGGTGCACCCAACTTGGACGTGTAATAGCAAAAGAAAACAATGAGACCACGAACGTATTTTGTTGTCTTCGAAAGTGACAGTCTTTGGAAGAGCAGTGCGAAGATTTGACGCATTTTTTCTTGAAGTTCTGGAAGCGGGTAATATGTAAGGAGATTCTGCATCAAATAAAATCCTTCGTGATCATTTGACTTCGATGCAATCATTTTTTGAAAAACTCCCAAAACTGCATTCTGTTAAAATTTCAAACCGTTAATTGATTCGATTTGTGTACTTCTCTTTTAACGACTTACCAATTTACCCAAAGCACTGATTTGTTGAGATCCCTGTCTGATAAATGCACAAATAAGTCGAATTAAGGGTGTCACATTACCGGGTCTGTCCCAAAGTGCAGGAGCCAGCAAGCAAGGAAACAGAGCCCAGTAAGGCTCTGGAATGGAACCAATTCCTTCACGAATTTCCAACAAAAGAGAGAGCATTTGAAAGACGTATGGCATGAATTCCAGAATGTCCTGTTGAAGTATCCCTTGGAAAACTGGGAAGAGGGCTTCTTCGAATGAACTCACTGCAGCTGGTTCTGTTTTGCAAACAATTCTAGAAAGAAAAATTAATTTTGTTTATTTGTATTGATAACAAAGTAAAGATAAAAACATACATTATAGCCAAGGATAGTGTTTCAAACAAATAATGGTTGAAATGTGGCTTTGATGGATTCTTTGCCACTTGTGTTAGGATTTCTGTGAGTCTAGGAAGGGCGACAGCCATGTAGGGCATAGTTGCCCCTTGGAGAGTATTAAAACTTCTCATTATAGCTGAAATAGAAATTCTATAGTGAGTTGTTTTATAGATATGAAAATGTTCATCATTGGAAAAAGAAGAACGTCTTATATTTCTGGCAAAACTTTTGCCACTAAGGTATCATAAATCATAAACTTACCTTTCATAACATATTCATTTTCTTGTGAGCCCGGGACAGCCAATGCACCGAACAGTGCTCCGAGCAAATCATTTGCGTATGGTGCCAATACAGCTGATGAAACCCTACATAAAACAAAAACGTAAGTTCATCAATCTAACCTATCGATCAATCATTCAACTTACAAAAGGCCATTACTCTCATCTCGCATTATTAATATCTTCTCGATAGCACAAGCTGCATAGCTATGTACAACAACACTTTCTGCTTGCAAATGGCGAATCAAATGAGGAATGCATGCGACAATTGTTTGTGGTCCTAACAAACTGCGGAAAATCATCACGAATTTCAAGGCATCCGACTTGAGGACCGGCAATTCATTGACTAAAATTTAAAATGTTATCAAATATCCCCTAGATGTGTAACACGAAAATATCTTACTATTTTGCCTTTCAAGTTCTGGAATAATATGCTGTTGACAGAATTGAGGCAGTGGCACCAGTTCTGAAGCTTGAGTAATTCCATGTTTCTGCGTGCCTCCTCTTGAGGCGAGCGATGTGACCAAATATATCGCTGTATCTTTTGCACGCCAGTTGGTTGTTGGATTTTCAGCGTATTTTGCCAGCAAAATTTCTAAGTACTGCCCGAAAATTCCAAAGATCTTCAACTCAAAGTTCTGACTGAGTGTTTTGACGAGATCACATGCGGCACGACGACGAGTTTCAATATCTGAACCTTCAATATCACGACGAATATATTCATCTGGATTATCCTCGAATAACTCCTCGTCCGATGTGCGGAAATCCAAATTTGGAATAACAACTTTCTCACATATGCTAGCTAGGATTTTCGGATCCTCGAAAAGAGTTCTGTAATGGTTACGTTCGGCAACAACTGATAGGAATTGAAGAGCATTGGAAACCAACTAAAATTAAGAAATAGATTCAGTTTTTTTGTTTGCTTTGAGAAACACAATCAATTTGATAGTTTTCGAAACAAAAACTTACCGCATCGTATTTAGTTTGAATTCCTGTTTTGACCAATAATTCCCAGACATCGGTAACAAATTGTTGCATATAAGTCCCGAATTCCTCATCATATTTCTGCGCATAGAGCCCCAAATTCTCACACACCTGCGATCTCAAATGTTCCAAAACTCCAGCTTCCTCATCATCTCCAGTATGCAAGCATGGAACATCAGTTATCAGCAACTCATGGAAAGCATTCATCCATGTTTGCATATTATCCTCGAAGAATTCGGGCAAATCTTGTGAGTTCAGGGAATAAAATACTTTGCAAACCAACACCAAACTTCCATAAATCACTTTCAATGCCTCAACATTATTCTCATGGACTTTAGTTAAATTCATGGTGGCTAATAGTAGATCGGTTAGGGGCTTTGCCATGCGATCCAATACCAATTTGATTTCCTCCCACAGTGACTGAGATTTGAATTCAAAGCGATAACGTTTGAATAGTGAATGAGCTGTTTGTAAGACTCCATTGATCACATTAAAATCTCCGGTGGAGAATTTATCAACCATTTCGTCGATCAACTGAGGCCATTTCTTGGGGAAATCATATTTTCCAATGATACTGACGGCATCACTCAGTTGTTTTTGCAATGCAGTTGGCGAACGTAACATCAGAGTGACAATGAGTGATTTGATTGCATTACGATCGACTTCTTGAATTTTATCTGGTCCGCCGGTATCCTTTAAAAACATAAAATCATAAATTACAATTATATTATTTCAAAGTTACTATGCGAATGTCCCATTTTGACATTCAAAGCTTCTAACCCGATGTGCCTCGGTAGCTCCTTTTCAATTCTTCCTTATTTCCCTTACGCTCGCAATGTGTGTTTAACGTTTAACGGTTAAACTCATAGTGTCTGAATGTTATAAAAATGTAGTGGGAACTTCGACTTATAAAAGGTATTTCAATAGGAATCCTTGTATGACAAATCACAATGGAAGATTATAACGCTAAACAACGTCTGCAGATCATCAAATTTTATTTTCAAAATCAATGGTCCCTTCGAAAAACGTTCCGCATTACGTTAAAAAATATCTTAAGGAAAGTGACCCAATGCAACAAATGTGTAGAAGTAAAATAATTAGGTATTTGGGACGATACCAATCTATAGGAGATACAACAGCACCAAAAATGGCGACGAAATCATAGTTGGGTGCATTGACATATTCGTGGATCCAACAGGACGTTAAGTGCCCGACATTAAATGGTACGATGAAGCAATTCCAGATATGTTCAACTCACACGGCGCGTGGCTATGTGAACTGATCACCGAAATCCGGCAACCTTAAATTTGGTAAAATAACCACAAACAATGATGACCGTAAAGTCAACATAACGAATGCCATCCTGGAAATTTAGCCAGATTTATGTGACATCGATGATTGAACCTCGTGAATACGTACCACTTTTCAAAGTCGGGCGACTATTTGAACGACAATAAATTCCATACTTAATTTCATAAAATAGCCAAACAAAAAATAACTCAATTTTCGATAAATACTCGTAGTTCAGGTAAACCTAAGCTATAAACAAACACAGAAAAAAACTGAACACGTAGGTATGTAGGTAGAAATGGCGACAACTGGCAGTCCATTTCTGTGCCCCAAAAAGCGCTGATTTCCCACTGTGGACATTCTCATGAAGTCATCCAATTTGGATTGAGATCAAAAAAAAGAAAGGATCTAGTATGTTTTAATGTCTCTTAAGGTGTGATTGTTTTTGCACAATCATCCGGAACTTAAATAACTGACTCAACCGGATCACCCGACTCATCTGACACCAATCTACCCTGTGCCAAGTTAGGCAGCTTATTGACTGGTGCTGGAACAGTAGCCAATCCGATTGAGTGAAAGTTAGCTCGGTATCTAAAAAAATCAAACGGAGAGCACGGCACAGAAGTAACCGAAATTCAGTCCTAGAGCCATTTCGTTTGGGTCGGAAAAGATGTCAAGTATTTGATCTTCATTTTCGAAAGTTTGTCCATATCGTCAAAAAATGCTCTTCTTCCTAATGATTGTGCTATAAATTTGGCCAAAGCAGGGCATTTGCAAATCAAATATTACAGAGCAAATGGAGGACTATCTCCTTTTCCCGCTGGTCTCCACAGCTGCGACAGTTAGTGTTGTGAGCAATGCCTAACTTTGCTGCATGCTCCCGGCTGATTCTGCTTATCAGATCAAGCGTTTCGAATTTATTATAGATTGGCCAAATCTTTCTAGATAGAATGCAATTATAGTTAAATTGCTCAGCCTACGTTTTTTTGTTAAGAAAAATTGAAAGAATGTTGCCCTCCATAACTCCGAGCGGAATGATGACTCTTTCCACAAGTGAGTTATGAAGGGCTGATGCTTGCCTGACCAGCTTGTCCGTCCGTTCATTCCCATCAATGCCACAATTACCCGGAACCCAAATAAGAGTGACTACAATTAATGGCTTTAACAGCCGCCTAACATTCTGTAATAATAGGCGTATTCCGGTTCTGCTTTGGATATTTTTTGAGTACCTTTGTTTTAATTTAGATCTTACAAATGTTGGTCCGTACAAGAGAGTATTTATTTCCTCCCTTTTTATATCTATTGGCTTATTAGCTCTTCAAAAACAGAGTTGATGTACATATATGTAGGTTGATGGTTTTATGTACATAAAATCATCAAGCCAATATGGGTTCAAGGAAGCATGTCCGATGATTGGACTATCAGCTGAAAATGCTTCTAAAAAAAAAGGTGCGAGCCATATCCCATATTTGTTGGCTTCCGTTTGGGCAGATCGACTACAAACCAATACACATTGAGGATAATCGAGGAAAAGCCGAAACTCACCACCTTTTCATGGTCAAGAGCTCAATATAGTATTTACCGAACTCGCGATCCGGGGAATATTACTTCGGTTTTAAAACTTCTCACGCAAAGTATACTAGCTGCAGAGAACTGATACTGAACTCGTCTGAAAGAAATATTCTTCTAAAGATATTCCTCTGTGCAAGAAAAGCGAATAGAGGAGAGCTCCAAGAGCTCTATGTACTGTACCAAGATGTCAATGTAGTCCAAAAAACGAAACACGTCTATTATTTCGGCACGGCCTCATCTAGCGAATGGACAGAAGTACCAAAGGCTTTGTAACTCAGGACACATATTAAAAGCCGAAAAAAGACTGAAGCTAAAGTTTAAAGACCAGTGCTTATGGATGAGTAACTGGCTAAATTTGTCGATCAAGAATAATTTCGAATACAATTTTTAATAACAACAATACGTATTATTGGAATACCATAGTTTTAGGTTAGATTAGGTAGGGTGATGATGCGGCAACCTGTATCACCTTTCTCGGATCTCAATGGATCCTCTGTGCTCCCCAGGGTATGGGTAATGTAGGAACGGTAAGGGTAAGAGAAGGGATTTAGTGCCTTTCGAACCATCCTGATTTCTGAATGAAGCTAAGGATGCTTTTTAGTGGCGAAACTAACACGCCGTCCAGTTCGTCGAAAAACTATTTTACGAGGGCATATTTTTTAGTTCTGGCTAGACTGGGGCATTCACAAAGGAAGTGAGATCAGCTCTCTTCCACCTCTTCGCCCTAACACCCTCTGAATAAGTCAGATGTGCTGACACGCATTCTGCTAATGTATGTTCGCATTGAGTTGGGACCAGTAAGAATTTCAATCAAGAGAGACAATTGAGGTCTGCTAAGCTTCAGTAGATACTGTTTTTTCTTTGATATATCTGGCAAAGATTCCTTGAAACCCGACCGGTGTCAATTGTTGTTTTGTTTTGAGGAAACTTTTGTGAATTCTATAATTGGTCTGCTCGAGTGGCATAAGTACCCAGAGTACAATTTGGTTCGTTTCAAATGATGAAACGTTTTTGGCCAGCTCATCAGCCATTTCATTTCCATAAATGCCCGATACCCATCGAAGGGTGACTGAATGTTTCGCCGAGCAAAAGTTTGGAAGCTTCAATGATCTATTTGTGGGTGGGTTGTCTGAAAAGATGCCTGAGCCTACCGCAGCTTCCGTTTTGAACGAGAAAAAGCTCCTCATTCTACATTTATTTGCAGAAATATAACCTCTTAATGGCTAACGCCATGAATTAAATGTTTCAGGAATTTTTTGTGAAAAATTAGTTCAGCTTCTAAGAATAAACATTTTACAAAAAACTAGTCTTTGAAATATTTCTACGAAAAATATCATTTTTATAATCTTTGGCAGCTTGCAACTGGCCTAGGATATCGGAGGGATGAGAAACTTCCTCAATTCCTTGTTAAAATCTATTCTACACTGGCCTACAAATTTCTTATAATATTTATTCATGAAAACATTTGTTCAAAAGCGGAAGTATCCAATTGACCTATGCTTGGGAGTTCTTGTTTCTAAGATTTCCCATTTCTTTTGAACAATAATAACGATCCATTTATATTGCTTTGCAGTCTACGTTTACCTTTTTTTATATTATACGCGCACTCAAGGGGGGAGGAATGCAACTGGCTATTTCACTAGAGCACTGTTTATGAAAATAGCGGTAAAATAATGATAGACATGAAACATTGCGGCAGTGCTCGAGAGATACAAATGCTTCAGTTAAACAACGGTCGGCTATCAATTTTTATAGCTCTTTTTTTTAATTCTGTCCAAGAGACACGAGTGGGTTTTTGGAGCACCTGCCCAGATATGGGAATTGTACTCGAGCTTCGGAAGAATAAAGGCTTTATATAACAACCAGATCAGAAGGGGTAAAATACTTCTTGCATCGGCGTAGAAAACCTAAACTTTTAACAGCTTTTTTGGCAACGTCAAATATGTGATCACTCCACAAAAGATGGTCTGTGATGCACATTATGTACTTAGAACTGAAAGCTGATCAGTCTCCTCGATGCAAGTGCCGCTCATAGAAAGTGGCATTAGGGGAGGGTTGCGCTTTAACGACAGTAAACAGCATTGAGTTTTTGAAGCATTAAATTCTACACGGTTTTTAATTCTCCATTGGACAATGCTGCCAAGATCAGAATTTAACCCTACAACCCATACCTTGTTTTTTGTTACATTAACCTATTAGGGGTTCCTTCACACCCCGCTTAATTTAAAGCGTGGTTTTGTCAAATTTAAATAACAAACAATATAATATTTTTGATTTTTATTCATAACTAACTCATTTTTAACAAAATAAACAAAAAATAAAGCAAAAATATTACAGCTATAACGACAAAAATTCATGTTTTAAATAAGGGCAAAAAGTAAAATAATTTTAAGGAGCGCTACAAAAAAAGAAAAAAAAAATAGTCCTTATGGCCGAAATTTAGCATAATTATTGTGGAATCTAAAAATAGACGTATAATTTAACATATATTCGTATAAGAAAAAAATATTTTCAAAATATTTCCAGTATATTTTTAAAGATTGTTTTTGGCTAAAAAATTGCAGCTGCTGCATATTTCCATGCGATGTTCTGCGCTGTGTTGTCCAACAGAAACCTTTCTTTCCAAGAAGAACTCCATCGTGATGTGTTTTTTCTGGGATTTCCTCATCATCTAACTCGTTTGCCGAAATTTCGTCATCTTCCTCAGAATCTGTCTCCATGTGTTCAGTGCCAGCTACAACATCTTCCTCATCACTTTCGAAAAGAAGTCGTCTGAGCTCATCTTCGTGTTGAGACATTTTGTAATGGCTTATTTTTTTTCTCTATTATTACTTTAAATATTTCACTTTCAAAAACTTGAAGGAACGACACTTTTACACTTTTCAAAAACACCAAAATATTATTTTTACAAAACCTTTTCTTTAAAAAAAAATCACGCAAATCCATACGGGGTGCCAGTACACCCCACTGACCAAGTTATTCACACTTTGGAGAGAAAAAATGAACTGAATTTCTATGGCCCGTAAAGACATAATGAAAAAAATAAAAGTCGTGGCAATCCATAAAAATATCGGCTTTTTTGAATAAAGATACAACGACTTTTAATTTTAAGTGGGGTTCCTACTCACCCCGTATGGGTTCTAGGGTTAATGAGCTTATCATACGCTGCTGTTGGAAGTCCACATCTGAAGTACAAGGATGTGAATCTAAAAACGAATATGAAAAGCTGAGGGCACTGTCGTCAGCGAAACAATTAAGTGGATTAGAAGTTTTAGACAAAGGTACTAGAAATTGTGTGAAAAATATATCTACGGATTTCTACTTGGTGTTGATATATTTCTAAATTATGTCTATGGGACACCTACTCGGCCTATTTTTAAATGCTAGTCTCTTTGCGATACTAGGACTGACGGGTGACCATATAGGGCACACCAGATAGTTAGTTTCTTGACCTTCAACTTGCACAGTACATTTAATTGTTCTAGAAACTAAATAGAACAGAGCCGATAGACAATAATCTTCTAGGTTATTATTGTCTTATCGTGAAGAACAAAATTCTAACTTTTATTAAATAAATACAGAAATCATCAAGACCAACTCACCTCATGTGCAACCCAGTTTCTTTTGATATAATTTTTGAATGCAATCGCTCCGGCAACCCGAATAGTTATATCCACTTCTTGTTTGTCAATCAAATTCAACAGCAACACAGCATAATTCTGGTTGACTTCGATCGATTCGAGCATTTTTTCCGCTAATGAGAAATTTCATTTTAATTAGCGGGATTTTGTAATTTAGAATTTGCAAAAAAAAAAACTTTTCTTTATCCACTTACCCGGTCTTCTGACAGTTGGATCTGGACTTAATGTTTGCTGCAAATAACCACCCAATTGTTGCAAATTGGCTTCGTTGACCTCCATTTTTGATTTATAATTGTTAAATTAAAATTCCAACAAAGCAATTGGTAAATGTGAGATTAAATTTGAACGCTGACGCTGCTCGGTTGATATTTATCACTTTTTTTCTTAGAGGGAAGCAAATTTTAAGTTTTTTTTTCAGAAATGGAATGCAGCTTGCCGCCTTGCTTGTCGTTCGCAATTTAAAATTTTTAGTGAAGATAGCTGCGATTGTAATATTAGATTACGAACTGTCAGATTACAGGGTTGGTTGATAAAAATGAGGTGAAGTTCGATGGGTGCGTTTCGTGAAGTTAACACCGCTAAGGCTTGTGTTACATTAAAAATGTAGCCCATTTTCAATAATCGAATCGATTTCAAAGCAAAGAAAGTTCTTTATTTGCGCTTAGATTTTTCTTCATATTAAGGGTATTTATGTAACGAGATAATTTTCCGCTTTGTAGAAAGATATAACTTTACGCAGCATGTTTTCATGAACACCCCCTAAGAAATACTTGCGTAAATGTGGGAAATATTTTGTGAAATGTCAAATTAAAAGTCAGAATCCATACTTCTTTAGTTTACGAGGTTTATTTCTGCACTTTCCGCAGCACATTTGTGAGATAATTTTATGCGATTTGCCGAAACTTTTTCCCATACAAATTTTGACAGCTCGTTTCTGCGGAGATAAAATTATCTGGTTTACGAGGTGTACGAGGGTTTTCCGAGCTTACATGAATACCCCTATTGTTTTTGGGATAAACGAAGTTCAAGTACAAATTTCAAAACAATTGTACAAGCAAAAGGCTTACTTTATAAGTGCAGAGAAAAATTATCTAGAAAATAAGGATAGCCTTGTAATATTAATCTCGCACTGTCATCGGTATCGTTTAATTTTTATAGAATGATCTTTATTGATTATTAGGTTGAAAAAGCAAACAAACACGCATAATGTTTGCTTTGCAAAATTTTGATGATAATGCATAATATGTACAATTCTACATTCTTATTTCCAGGGACGAAGCGTCCATATATTGAGTGGAATGAGTGCTTCCGTTGAACCATTTGAAAAAATCGTACCTAGCTAGGAATTAAATTCAAAATTCCAAATTGTATTTTTATTATAATATTTGTATTTATTAATGAATCTTCATTTACTCTGTAAATTACATTCCAACATCATTATGACAACATTATCATCTTTTACTAAAATTACACTAAGGGAAATCAAGATCTCTCTGGTTATTACAACTTAAAATGCCACACTACAAACCAACTGAGAATGCTCAACATCACTCCATTATTTATAATGCTCAATCTCATGAAAGTTCTTGCTAAAATGCTTAACAGCTATACATTCCTTATTATCGCCTCCTTAACTCAATTTCAAAATACCCTTTCACTCCAAGTCAACTGAAAATATACCTACAACATCACTCACCAATATTCACAAAATGCTCAAACAATAATGATTCTCAAACAATATATAGAATGCACAACAGCTGGGCATTCCATTATTTCGCATACTTAACTTAAATCTCAACCCAAAGTCAACATAATTTTGTCTCGTTTCTTGCCTTTTGCCCAATGTGTGAAGAATGAGTTGAGTGTATGCATTACGAGAATTTCCTTCAAGAGATAGATAGAAAAACAAAGATGTATCTATTGAGTTGCTTATTGTCTCAATGAGTTTAATTTCATAATGAGTTTAATTTCATGGACAAAAGGGGTAGAAAAGTTTTATTTTAATAAAATGTGTGCAAATTTAGGTGCAATTCATAACTACTAGTATCAGGAAACAAAAAAATAATATGAATTTAAAAGGTGGTAGTTTTTTAATTATTTTCGTGGTACCAAATACAATCCACCTGTTTTCTGTTTATTTTTTGTTATTATAAAAAAAGTGGTCAAAACAGTATTTCTAATATTCATATCTGAGGTTTCTTGACTTTCCAGCAGAAATATAACTAAAGGTTATTGTCAATTATGAGAATTTTAAATCAAAAAACCTTCAAGGAATCTTAAGATTTTTAATATCCCGTAATAATGGCATCTGTAGAGAGATTATATTCATGTTTTAAGAGAATTAAATATTTTTTTTAGAAATAAATGTGGACAAGAAAGGTTATCTACTCGTAGCTTAGTTCTCATTAAATCGTACTTAGATAATTTTGCCTTAAAAGAAAAAGGATAAATCTTTGCGCAAGGCATTAAGCTCTTTTTTTAAATTAGACTTTACTGTAATATATTATTTATATATATTATTTTATGTGTATTATCATTAAGTGGATTTTAAAAGGTTGGATCTCAAAGGTCTTTCATTTTTGGTTTTATGTTCAGTGCTTCCGCTATCGAAAAAATCACGCCTCGTGCCTGCTTATTTCAATATTATTCTCATTACAGTATTGGGACCTAATTAATGTGATGCGTACATTTAAAAGATATAAGATATTTTACTTGACATTTAAAATCAAATAAAATGAAAGAGAATATGACAAATTATTAATCTGTCACTTTACTTTCAATAATTGTTCAACGTTTTCCAAGCTTATGTACTGGTTTTCGAGCAAGTAATTCAAAAAGAATGGGAAGATGTTGAAATGGAATAAAACAAGCTGTGTGTGAGATATTGCCACTATGTACATATACTTACGGTGGGACGGTTCTGAATGGTACTATTTTTAATTACACTTCCGCACACATCCGGATGGATTTGTGCGATTGCCTGTGGTATGCTCACCTTAAGGACATCACTCTTTAGGGATTTATTCACATAAGCCTGTGACTTCTGAACAAGTAAAAGTCTATCGGGGTCAAATCACATGGTCTAGGCCTAAAGTCTCGACGCAAAAATTTACTAAGTTGAAGCTTGCGAAATCTGTGCCAGTTGAGAAATCCTTTATATTTATATGCCAAAGTCGGCTTTAAAAGTATA
The DNA here is from genome assembly GCA_911387755.1 of Chrysotoxum bicinctum. Lineage (NCBI taxonomy): Eukaryota > Metazoa > Arthropoda > Insecta > Diptera > Syrphidae > Chrysotoxum > Chrysotoxum bicinctum. The sequence continues at coordinate 61,226,916 of OU426987.1, forward strand.
TGTAAAATATAAGATATTATTGAAGCATAATATGGGTATAATTAGTATACATATTTAAAATTGATGTTTATTTTTTCACAGGATATAATTCCAGAATCTGCTGGAATGTTCTCACAAATTGTGAACATTTTAGTTCTTATCTTGTTGCCAATGGTAATTTTGCATGTTAAAGGACATGCTTTTAGCATAAGTAAGTTTTTGTTTATTTTGTCCAAAAAATTATTACTTTTGCAATCAAAACATTTTCAATAACACTTTCAGTTGGAGCTACGACAGTTTGTTTCATCTATTCAATATTATTTTTAAAAACCTGGAGCTATGTTCAAGTAAACATGTGGTGTAGAAAAAGTTTTCGTGAACAACAAAGGCCACGGAAGAGGCGACCAAGTATTTCGATTGCTGAACTTCGTAAGTAATATCAACAGAAAACTTCTTATTAAGCTTGAAAATTAACAGGATATTGTTTCTTAAAAAACTATGGTTGATAATAATTATCCACAAGAATGCAATTTATTTAAAATAAATTTGTATAATCTTTCACCAGAAAATCATAATGGCCATTCAGACGATTCCAAAGAGACTGACAAAGATGTTCCTGAGTTGGTGCAATATCCAAATAATCTGAACTACAAGGATCTATTTTACTTTCTTGGAGCTCCTACATTGTGTTACGAATTAAACTTCCCAAGGACAAAGAGGTTTGAATACTCAGTTAAATCAATTCAAATTTGTATAATTTTTTTTCTTTCCAGAATTCGAAAGCGTTTCCTTTTGAAACGTCTTTTGGAAGTTATATTCGGAGCTAACGTCGTGATGGCACTCTTTCAGCAATGGATCATTCCATCAGTTCGAAATTCACTTATACCTTTTTCGAATATGGATGTCGTTCTGGCAACTGAAAGATTACTTAAACTTGCTGTGAGTTCTTATCAAATGTGAGGTTGTATTTCATAATTGTTTGTGATTTTTTTTTCAGGTCCCTAACCATTTGGTGTGGTTGTGCTTCTTCTATTTAACGTTTCATTCGTTTCTTAATTTATGTGGTGAACTTTTACATTTTGCCGATAGAAACTTCTACTGCGACTGGTGGAATGCTAATAATATTGATACCTTTTGGAGAACATGGAATATGCCCGTACACAGGTATTTATCCAAATTCAAATTCAAATAACTCGTTACATTTTAAATTTTGTATCTCCTGTAAGATGGTGCGTACGACATTTGTACATACCCATTGTTCAAATGGGCTACTCTTCACGTAAAGCATCTGTAATTGTTTTCTTTGTTAGTGCTTTCTTTCATGAATATTTGGTAAGATAATATAATATAAAAAACATTAATACTTTTTTATTGAATTTTTGTTTTGTTTATTTCTAGGTAAGTGTTCCGTTAAAAACCTATAAGATATGGGCATTTATGGGAATGATGGGTCAAATCCCATTATCATCGTTCTCGAGAACAATGCAAAGAAAATTTGGTCCGAGAATGGGCAATATTGTGGTGTGGGCATCGATTATTCTTGGACAACCCCTTTGTATTATGATGTATTATCATGATTACATTGTAACAAACTTCAAAGATGCCCTTACAAGTCAAGAATATAATGATAGTTAATATTGAAAAGTAACTTTAGAAAACAAAATACAAAACCGTGCCTTTTTTGTATCAACACTTAAAACAAAATATACTCGTATAAACCTCTTATGTAGTTGTGTTTTTAATTTGTTAGTGATGTGAAATAACGCCCAACGAAATAATACGATATTCAAAATTTGGTATTCTTATTTTATCGAAAATGGAGGATTTCATTTCGTTAACCATTATAGAGGGCGCCAATGTTGACTCATCAAAAAATACATTAATTATTGTCCCATACAGTATGACGCATATATTCATTATTCCAAAAAAAATTATGTTATTTCCTAATAAAGTTTCCGAGAAAAAAATTCCCAAAAATCTTGTGTTTTTTGGCATTCTAGATCGTACTAGTACCTTAATAATAGAATTTGGCATTTTGGAATGCTGAATACCAAAAATGCGATTCGCAAAAAATTTTTTTTAAGTTAGAACGTTTGACGGGTCATGAAAGATTTTTCTATCAGATTTTAGCATGCCGAATGCCAAAATTATAATTCATAAAAGATTTTTGACAGCTTTAGCTTTTGTATGGAAATTCATGCCAGAATAGGAGAATAAAAGAGCTGCCAGTGTGAAATTAGCTTTCAAACAAAATTACAAATCTTAACCCATTTTTTTCTCTATCAATGGGACAAAAGTCATAAATTTTTTTTGTTGGGATGTAAGAAAATGTTAGACTTTTACAATAATGGAAGACTAGTTACACCGGTCTTGCAGTATAAGAAAATATTGCACTTTTATAAGAATAGGTATACTTGTATAGGTAAAAGGCATCGTGAAATCGAAAACTGTTTAAATGGAAAGACGGTCGAGATAACTGTATCGATTTTCGAAACTAGTAACAATGTTACGTAAAAGTTTTTTGATATTCAATTCTGTCCGGAAGTTTTCGCTTCATATATCTCTTAAGGCACATTCAATTTTTAGTTTCGCAACTGCTTGATTCGAGCAAACTAAAAAGTTTGTGTTTTGACACAAACTAAACGATTGCCTAAAATGAGTTCGCTATTTTGTGTAATATATAATTATATGTACCTGCGCGGATATTCAACCAAATAGTTCATCTGTTTTCTATAAGCAACCAAATAGTTGTGCAACTAAAAATTGAATGTGCCTAGCCTAAGCTAACAAAACTTTAAATCGATTATGTTTTTTAATTTTTTTAAATATGTCCCCTCCAATGGCCTTGAACATAATCATTGAAACCATTTCAAATTAAAATCGAACAGAATTTAAAGAACATCAAAACCATCAAAAGCAATTTTTATAAATTTCCTTTCATTAATAATCTGAGGGTAAGAAATTTTACAAATTCGCAAAATGATATCAAATGATTTTTCCTGTTCAATGAATAGCCGATTGACTTCTACATCTTTTTAAATCAAGCAGTTTAGGGCGTTCATGAAAACTTCATAATTTTACGATGTCGCGAAATTTACGATATTGCATATAAATATATTACATGCAATTTTGCTGTGAAAAACTACGAAATGATTCGAATCCTCTTAGGCTAGCCGCGCACTAGCAACTTTTAGTTGCGAAACTGCTTGGTTCGAGCAACTAAAAAGTTTGTGTTTTGACACAAACTAAACGATTGCCTAAAATAAGTTCGCCATTTTATTGAACATATAATTATCTGCAAATTCACGGACATTCAACCAAACAGTTAATCTGTTTTCTATAAGTAACCAAACAGTATCGCAACTAAAAGTTGCTAGTGCGCGGCTAGCCTTAGTGTTGTGGTGGCATTAAGAATATTCCCTGCTGGATGCGTTCATTTTCATCATAATTGGTTTGTCCCTTTTATCTTATTGACATTCCTAATTTTTTTTTCAAAATCAAGCCGGTGAGGTTATTGCAAAATTTCTTTAATAATCTTATCAGCAATCGTTTTTTGTTATATATCTGCTTAAACTATCCCAATTGTAGGATTAAGTTTTTATTTTATTCAAAAAATGTATTTAATTTCTAGATCTTTAAACAAACGGGCAATTTTCGGAGTTGGTTCTTCAATACCGCAAATCTACAAGACGCCATTTCCGAAAGAACGAAACCAAGTAAGAAAAAGTTTTCTTTTTAATTATTCTTTCTAAAATGAAATCATTGACAAAATAACAAAAACATTAATGACATTGTGTGGATTAGTATTTTGGAGCAACAACTTGTTATATACATTAGAACACATTCTGTATTTAAATCCTAATATCAATTTATTATTGTTTTCTTAATTTGCAGGGAAAAAAGGAATCAAAAATGTGGAACAACAATCATCAGACCAACAACAGAGGCGGTCCTTGGGTAAATAATGGCAGCAACAATAATATGTGTTAGTTTTTCTATTTAGACGTAATATTTCTCATCGCACTAAAAAAACGTCTTTTATTTACATAGATGATCCCATTGCAAACTTTCCTTTCTTCTCGAATAACTTGATTGCGAATCCTCCTCCTCCACCTCCTTTAGTGGTGACTTGTGGCGAACTTCGCCCTGTTCACGAAGGAAAGTATGTCGAAATGACGGGGAAGTTTATCAAAAAACGAATCGGACGTTTTGCTGAGCTAAGAGATCGAAATGGAGCTACACAATTGGTTATTTCGGATGACAGGGTAAGTATCGTTGAACTATTAATCATCTTTGAAGCTAGTTAGAAATTATGGACCTAGCTGGTATTGTCTAGGTATAAGGTATAACTCGTTCAGCCAATGAGTGATATATTTAATGGCTCATAGATCGTGAGATCAGTGTATGATCCCACAGGCTGATCCTCGGTAACGCCCTTGATTCCTGAAATTTCTTTTACAGTCAGGTATTTTTTTTAATGCCGGATGTAAAGATCTTAAAAGCTCATAAAGTGTTTTTTAGTTTTATGCATTGACTTTGAGTATTTTTAAAAGAGGGTAGACAGAATGAAAATAGGTTCCAAACGCTTTCATACATTATATTCTATTTTATAAACACAGAAATTGCTTTATCGAGGAGGCGCTATGGTGCGGTTACATGGCACAAAAGTACCGATTTACAAACAACTAGGAAAGCACTAAGAAAGTCCAAAGGCTTGCCTGTTTATATATTACTGGAACAATGAGAACTTGCTCTACAGCAGCAATGGAATTTATTCTTCATCTGTCCCCATTACATGTAGTAAATGGAACTGCTGCTAAGGGAGCCATATGAGATTAGACAAAGGAAGGGTAAAGGTCCGGCAAATGTATAAGTCACACTGAAAGGAACTGTCTTTTAAAGTCATCAGTAACTAACCTTATTTATTTATTTATTTATTCCATTTACGATTTGAAAAATCTACAGACATTGTTAGGGATAGAATGATTACAAAATACAACAAAATTAAAACGGAGTTAGGTTGCAAACAAGAATTGGTAGGCGAAATAGAAAACTACACACTCAAAGCTATTAAGTGGTACACGGATGGTTCGAGAACGACAGAAGGGACTAGTGCTGGAATTTTTGGGTCTAGAACTTTCCATACAAATGGATCAATTCACTAGCATTTTCATGGCAGAAGTCAATGCCATAGCAGAATGTGCTGTGCCATTATGTCAGATAGAGGAGGAGGAGGCTAAAAGATTCAAAAACTGGAAAGAACTTAAAACTGAGGCAGGCCAAACTAATTCCAAGAACTAAAACCAAGATCGTTTCTTGAACTGTATCGGCTTAAGTAGAAGCAAGCTTCGATTAGTAACAGGACTCCTCACGGGTCAGTGTAAACTAAAAAGACACTTGAGTATTCTTGGCCTAGAAAACAAACCCACATGTAGATTCTCCAATACTTTTGAGGAAACACCGGAACACATACTAGGTAGAAAAAAAAACAAGTATCTACCAGATAAACAAGACGCCACCAGGTAAAAGAGAGTGAAGGTTCTCTTAATAATCAAATTTATCAAAGGGGTAAACTCATCTAGTTCAGGATGGGAGCACAATAGATCTTTAGGTCGCAGTGCAAATCTCCATCAATATTCATTCAAGGAAGCGCTAATAGTTTATAATAGCCAACAAGTTTTTTCGAGAGACCTTTAATTTCAGGCGCAAGCCAAGTTTGTTTTTTACTTTGATTTAGCTAGATCTGTGTAGCGGTACAGCCCTTAATTTTCCTCTAAACAGTCTAAAGGGTCGCTATCCGTCTTTTACAGGGATCTTTCCTCTGGCCAATATATCAGAACCGGGATAATCCGGGATGTCTTACGAAGAGACATTTAGTTGCTGGAAACAGGATCTTGCTGCTCATTAGCTTACAGAATCAGCGATTGGCAAGAATTATTCTCCGTTTGATCACAGAGCTGGCATCCACGCGTGAGTTTATAACGAAACCAATACACAAAGACAACGTATCTTACTACCTCGAAGTTTTAGCTCAGTATATTAATGCTGTGTACAATATATCGTACGGTGTTTGTTCCCTATGACATCATATACTTAGTTTTGCTCTCATTGAACTTTAAATCCAACTTATTCACTTCTTTCTCATTACCCTACACCATATTTAATCTTTCTATCTTTCCGAATTTCATTTCTGTGCGCTTTTATTTTTCTTCTGAAAAGCCGTCGTTCCTCTCCCTTCTCTTCCTTTAGAACTTTGCATACATTTGCTCCAATGACAAATTTACACCCAAATGAACGCTAAAGGTCCGAAATTCATTGTCCTTATTCCCTTTGCTTGGTTGTTTATTAACAGTTAGCTTTATTGGACCGGAAGTCACTTTGACGGCACGACTCTACAATCCGGAGGTCTAAGCTCTTAGTATTACTCAAATGACGGGAAGTCGAATAAACAGTTTCTTATAAGCTTGTGCTCCGAATTTGTCGCAGTAGCTCTTTTTAGGTAGTCAGTTGTAGTTCAGATTGACTGGAACTGTAAATGTTTTCCATTTAAGAAATTCTTAGGTTGTCGCTTTGATAAAAGGAGATGTGTCTCGATGGGAACACTCCTTCTCCTGTCGTTTACTGCGACCAGAAACCTTCCACAGGAATCGTAACCCCATCTCCAAGTGTGGTACATATGATATTGAGAGTTGGTAGATAGAGGTTCGTTTTGAAAATGCCTTGTACCTTTGAAAAAACTTACTGTCTTAAATATAAAATAATATTTTAATTATTTATACTTTAGAACCCACGAATATCTCGTCGATTCTTAAACATGCCATCTGAATGTATTCTGACTATTGTTGGAACAGTTCTAAACAGACCATTTAATTCGCGAAATGTAACTATGCCTACTGGCGAAATAGAAGTAGAAGTTGAAGATATTTTAAATCTATCACGGGTACCTGGTCGTCGTGGAGCAGAAAAACGATCCTACAGTACAATGTCAGATAACAAAAATTGTATAACAAGCACGGAATACAAAATAGCAGCAAGTAAAACAAAGCAAACAAAATTAATATAAGTATTTTGTTTTATTTATTTTTACTTTTTATTTTCCATTACAGAAAGTGAAAATATCTTAAAATACTTTGAAAATCGTGAATATACATGTAACGATTTGCGTAAGGCTCATGCTGGAAAAGTTGTTTCTTTGGTGGGTTGGGTTTCAAATACTACTAAAACTAAATTCCAACATTTAAAAGATGGATACGGGCAGACTCAAATTATCATTGAAGATAAAGATGTAAGTTTAATTTTTTAATATACCTTCGGGTGGTTCACCATTTAGTTACATTATACAGTTTTTTTCAGTTGTTTAATATTTTTACTTCGGCTACACCAACCTCGATTATACAAGTCAAAGGGATAGTTTTGGCTAGGCCTAAGACAAACGTTAACATGGTAAGTATGTATATAGGTAAATCTCTTAACGATAGTTGAGTTTAATGAATATAAAAGGTTTATTTTTAAAAAATTGGACTTTAATATATAAATTAATACCTCCAATGTCAACTTCAATGATCAGTTAACCTCAAGTACATAGAATTGGTTGTTATCAGTCACTGACAGGATGTTTTACTGAAACCAATTATTCAATGATTGCTATAACTGGCTTCTTAAAAAATGAAGGCAGCATTCCACTGATTTGTTCAACAAATCTATTAACATCCAAATAGATAAACTAAATTCACCTGTCTAGCGGAAGTTGATCTTTTTACTTGCTCTATTTCCACTTATATCCTTTTGTATAATTTTTTAACTGATGTTGCAATTGGACTTTACAACTAGATATATTCGCTTCTTCAGTATTAAGTAACTGGCTCCCTATTCAAGAAGGGTGGCGGCTTGATTTCCATTCTATGAGATCCCCAGCATGCAACTTACTTTCAATCATCTACTTTGGCATCCGTGAGGGGTTAACGGGTTGGTCCCATCGAACTTGAGACCGAAGATTCTCCTGACTGGAGTATTGTTTTCCATTCGCTCAATGTATGGTTTAGTTTAATTTAGTTTAAAAAGTTTATTTGGCTCAATGGCCATTAAAATTTACAAAATATTTACATTTTTTTACGTTTAAGTTAAATTTACATTCAAACATTTTTTTTTTTTTTTTTTAGGAATTTAAATTAATAAAAGTCTTTGCATATAGACATATTTGGTTTTTGAATTGACATAAGTTATTTATATTTCTTATATTGGAAGGCAGATTGTTAAATGCATGAAGTCCCTTATAGAATATGGTTGCTTGAGCTCTAGTTGTTCTGGTCCGAATTATGTTGAACTCTTCGATGTTTCTCAGGTTATACTCCACCACTCTTCTGTCAGGAACACTAGATTGCAGATATTCAGGGCACAAGTTGTGTTTTATTTTAAAGACAAATATCATTGCCATTATGAAAAGCCTTTGAGTTATGTTTAACCATTTTAATGACTCAAGCATGAATGAAACAGAAGAAAATCGATTACATTTGAGGATTATGCGCATGGCTTTGTTTTGCAGTTTTTGGAGTCTGTTTTGTTGAGTATTGTTACACAAATAGAGTATACTGGCACAGTATTCGAAATGTGGTTTCACAGTTACATTATATACTTTTATTGCACTATTTTTAGAAATGTTTCTTCGCATTCTTCTTAGGACACCCAATTTTTTTGACACTTTTTTACATATGTAATCTATGTGTTCATTGAAAGATAGTTTATTATCTAGGAGTATACCGAGATATTTTATTGATGTTACTTGTTCTATTGTTGTATTATTTATTGATATATTGATTTGTTGTTGCGGGAAGTGATTATTAATTGTCATGAATTTGGTTTTGTTTGTATTAAGGATAAGTTTATTCATATTTAACCAAGTATATATTGCACTTAAGTCTTTTTGTATATTGTCTACTAATATTTTTAAGTCTTTTCCTGTTACATACAGCAAACCATCAAGGACGAACAGTACCAGTTTACTAGATTTTATCACTTTTTCCATATCGTTTATATATAGAAGGAATAATATTACACCCAAAACTGTTCCTTGGGGAACTCCTGTTGAAGTTTTTGAATAAAAAAGTTTTAAACCACTTTGGTTCCGTACCCTTTATGCCATATTTTTCTAGTTTATTTAACAAAATAGCATGATTTACTGTTTCAAAAGCACGTTTGAGGTCTAAAAAGACAGCTACAACACAATTTTTATTATCTATTTAACTTTTCCAATCACTAATTACATAATTAACGCAGGTTTCACATGAATGTTTTAAGCGAAATCCTGACTGGTGTAAACTTATAATATTATTGTTGTTAAGATGTTCTTGAAGTTGAATCATTGCAATTTTTTCAATTATTTTTTCATATAATGGAAGCATATTTATGGGTCGGTAATCAATACATTTGATTGAGTTAGAAACTTTCTTTTTAGGAACAATAAGCGATTCCTTCCAGGTTTGGGGAAACACACCAGAGTTGAATGAACTATTTATGGCCGCTCCAATGCATCAGAGGTGTTTTAAATTTGTCTATACTAGATTCACATCTTGGGCCAGTGTATAGAGTTTACGGTTAAATCTTCTAATCGTTACGCCGTGCTCGCACACAGGTCCAAATATCCTAACTACTTTGAGGTGGTTATTATCAATAGTGTATTGTCGAATTGTTGGAAATGGCCGATGATGTGCCTTCAGTCTATAGTCGATGTGGCCAGGCCAGTAGCCGCAATGGTACTTTCTGACAAAAGGGTTGCAGAACGGTTTAAGACGCTCATACTGAACGATGGGATATAGAAAGGGATATCTCAATAGTTTTTGCAAAACAAAGCACCGCATATTTTTTAGATGGGACATATGTACGTAGCTGGTAGTTCAGTCAACGGGCATGCTTCCTTCCATACATGCCTCGATAATGATTTTATGTATGCATCCTATACAAACATCACATTTGTATTTATAGACTTTAGCCTCTATGTTGTTATATCCTGCGATTTTTTTGTTAAGTTTTTATCCAAGGCTGTTTATTCAATATTGGTTGCTGAAAGTGGTTCTTGATTGACTGAAAGTGGAAATGCTGCTTGTAGACTTTTCCCTGTGGTTCGGTGACTAGGTCACCATCGTTGTTTCGTAGAGCCTCCACTTCGCGGTTTTTTTTAATAAAATCTGGGGGTGTTGTTTCAGTCGCGGGTCTCTTTAATTTCCTTCAGCTGATGCGTACACCCTCTTCCTTCTAGGATCCTCTTCTCCTCTTCTCTTCTTTTCCTCCTTCCTCCTTGATACTCCTTTCCTGCTGCTCTTATTTTGTACTACACGTTATTCACATGTGCAACTTTAGTTATTGTTCTTATTTGAACGCCTACGATGGTTTCTGCTGCCTCTATGAGAATAAATCAGGATACTGGAACGATCTGGATAATGGGATATGATAGTTCGTCCTGGATTGCGGTAATATCTGCCCTATACCGCGTGGATAAATACTCAAGCTTGTGAGTATCACCTGTGGTGTTAGGGTTTGCCACGTTCCTTGTTACTCCCCTTCGACTTTCTGGATCTTGTTGCAATTTCAGGCCAATTATTATCCGAGACCACTCGTGTCTCTCTCTAAGTCATCAATTTGTATGTTAACTCCACGACACAAGCCACAAACCTGGGTTATAGGGCCCTTATTTATCCTTAAGAAACCTGGGGTGGAATCGGCTAAGGTGATTTGTGATAGTTGACAGTCACAAAAAACAAATTTGGTCTGCGTAAGGTGACTATCACATGTGATAATCACATTTTTGTGACATTTGCTTGTGACAGCTATTTTGTTATCACTTCTAAGTAAAATTGTCGTGTTTCAACTTCGTTTTGTTAATTTTTCATATATTTCAATACAACATAAACGTGTTTGTGCCGGTGCAATTATTTTTTAGAAACGAAAATAATGACGGTGAAAATAATTACCGCAGACAAGTTCGTTTAATAAATCTGAATCTGCGAAACAAATTAAATATATTTGAGCTACCAAATGCAAAGTAAGGTTTTTTTTTGTTGTTCATGATTTTTTATGTCTTTATAACTGTTTTTTGATTTAATAGATTTATGATTTCTGAAAAATTTCCGCATAACTAAAGAGACATTTTCATATATTTTACGGCTTTTGGATTTACCCACTGGAGTTCGGTCCACCCATATACCACCCACCCTCCAGTTAGCTGTGACGCTGAACTTTCTTGGAGGGGGAGCCTACCAAAGGCAAGTTGGCTTTGAATGGTCGACTCCGATGGGACATTTTCAACTTTTTTATTTATCAAAATTGTTTCGATTATAATTTGTTTACCACAAAATTCTACTTCGCGCGGTAAAAATTGAAATTAAATAGAAGAAAAACTGAGATGAAAAACAAACGTCAATGCTTTTCTTCTAAAGTCATGCCAAATTTTAAATATTTTTTTGTGATCACCTTACCCAGATGTAAAATTAAAGGTGATCACAAATGATAATCACAAATGTGATAATCACCAATCACTTTAGCCGATTCCACCCCTGTATCTCAGTCATACAAACTCTTTCTATCTGCACCCTGGTTAGTACTGAAAATCCTTATAGAACACAGCTGTAAGTATGTCAGAGTAGTTCTAGTAAAATGTCTGTCTTTAAAACCATTGACAACACCATTGATTCACTCCAGTACACCATCTTTCTGATGGGATCGTAACAAAAGATATTTTAACGAAAATTCAGGGAGCAGCCTAATAGGGTGTACCGATTTGCCTAAAATCTGGTATCAAGCTATGTGATCCTCTAAATAAGGTATTCATAGTTCCATCAACGATTCTGTTTTTTTTTTTACAAAAGTCTTGACAAACGATTCTAACGTTTTTGATGAACCTCCATACCTTCAGTGTCCAAAGTATGCCCATATATGTAACTCATTACAGACTCAAACAGTTTAATTTAAATTTAGCAAAGAACCGCTTCAAAGTACAAAATAATATTCGGGTTCAAAATAAAACGATTTTTTTAAACAAACAAATGCGAGGCGGTTTTTAATTCATTTTATTGTTTTCACTTCTATAATGATAAGCCAATATCCAGTCTTTCATTTTGAATCCATTCGATTTCTGTGCATTTAATTTTCTAAATTCGATCTTTCTCGATCACTCGTCAGAAAATTCTAGGTCCCCTGCATTCCTGGTAACATCCACATGGGAACTATTGAGTTGTTAGTCAGTAGGTTCTGGTTTTCTACGTGTTGCAATGCCAAATGTATTTATTCTAACCGATAAGTCCATATCAAGAAAATTTTTTGTTTTTGAAATTTTCATCATTTTCAATTTTAAGTTTATTGCAATATGAATAATAAATTTATTAATAATTTTTATATATTTTACAACTTGCAATAGAAATTTGAAACCGGTGACGTCGAAGTAAAGGTGGAATCAGTGAAAATTCTCAATCCCGATGAACCATACGAAGGACCACTTAAAGAAAAAGTACAGAAGTTGCCAATTGGAAATGTTGAAGATGGGGATGCTTCTAATGAAACATCTGCTACAGTTTCAGGAATTGCTGACACCAGTAAATTTACGACACGAACACACAACTGTGGTGAGTTGAGTGGTGCAAATGTTGCGGAAAAGGTCAATATTGCTGGTTGGCTGGAATTTCAGCGTATGGGTAAATTTCTTGTGCTACGCGATGGTTATGGACAAACACAAGTTCTACTATCGGATAAGAAGTGCAATATATCAGAAAAATATCCCAATGGCATTTCATTGGAATCAATTGTTCGTGTAGAAGGAACTGTCATTCCACGACCGTCGAATATGCTCAATCCGGCTATGAAAACCGGTGAAATTGAAATTGAAGCTACAGATATTGAGGTTCTAAATCCATCTAAGAAAAACTTGCCTTTCGAAGTGCGTGGTCACCAGAGAGCTAATGAAGGACTACGCTTGATGCATCGGTATCTTGATTTAAGGTTTGTTATTAATCTCTTTTATTTTTCTGTATAAGAAAAAGAAAACTATATTTTGTATATGTTATAGATTCCCCGATATGCAAAAGAACCTGCGCCTTCGCTCATCAGTTCTCATGAAAATGCGTGAATTTCTCATCAACTATTTGGGTTTTGTAGAAGTTGAAACACCAACTTTGTTCCGGAGAACACCTGGAGGGGCCCAGGAATTTGTTGTTCCCACCCGAAAGCCAGGACACTTCTATTCATTGGTACAAAGCCCACAGCAATTTAAACAAATGCTTATGGCCGGAGCTATAGATCGATACTTCCAAGTAGCCCGTTGCTATCGTGATGAAGCCACACGGCCTGATCGTCAACCAGAATTTACTCAGTTGGATATAGAGATGTCATTTACAACACGACAAGACGTAATGTCATTGGTTGAAGAGACATTAAAATTTTGCTGGCCAAAAGAACGTGGAACTATAGAAACACCGTTCCAGGTTATTTCTTATGACGAAGCTATGTCGAAGTATGGCTGCGATAAGCCTGATACTCGTTTCGAACTTTTGGTAGACACAAACTAAATAGTGTACACACATTACAAACAATAATCTTCCAAAATTATTTTTTTCCAGTTGAACGATATAACCAATATGGTTGAAGTCAATGAAGCTTTAAAAAACAAATTTAATAACCTTGGTGTTTGTTTAATTTATGTTGACAAATCCATTTCTCTACTTGATGCACCAACCAGAAAGCATTTAGAACAAATTGGCAATGACTTTGATGGTACATTCTATTTCCGAAAATTCAGTGTGAGAATATTTAAATTTGACTTTATTTATTTGTTCTGATTTTAATTGGTGTATTTTCTTGTGGTTTAATTTTTAGAGTAGCAAAGACGCACTAGAAAGACTGGGAAAATATTTGGGACAAGACGGAGCAAAGAAGATAGTTGATAAGTTCGAGATAAATACAGATGATTTGGTTTTCCTGGCAATCGGCGAGAAAGTTGACACAGTAAGTAGAAAAAAGAAACTGAAACTAAAATAAAGTATAGATATTTGCGATTTCCCAATGTAGCCTTAGATCCTTTTAATTTAATTTTTTTAAATTATTCAAAAAGTCAGTAACCTTTTGTTTCTTTTTAAAAGAGCGTCTTGTATTTTTTCTTGAAGTAATTTAAAGATGTAAAGAACCCTATCATCGTAGCGCGAAAACCTCCCCCCAAAAAAAGTATAGTGTTTGCTCTCCTAGACAAAGTGGGCGTCTATAGGCAGACTGCTTTCAGCATACTCATCGCAATAGGTAGATGGATTATTTGGTTAATTTGTTAATCGAATTATTGCTAATACGAAAGCCATTTTCAAACACGGTGGGTTTTTTGCAAGAAAAAGATCAGCAGAACTACTCTGCCAGGCCTTATTCAACATCTCCTTCATTTGACGTTAATAGCAAAGGAACTTTAGACATGAAGTAGGATAACAAAATTTTGTTTTTTAATTTTGCGCGCACTAAAGCTGTTAAGATAACCATTAAATGTTTGAGCACTGTGCGAGCGTTTAGGAAAGTTGGAGAGGATTTAAAAGGAGATTGGTTTTGAATGTCTAAAATTCATAATAGGAATTTAATACTGAATCGGGTAAGGCATTCCACATTCCACATTATGTAGTACGGCTAAAGAAAGAATCTCAGAAATTAACAGTACGTCCGAAATTGGGCTCAATGTTAAACTGATGATCACTCCCTGAAGTGCGAGTATTACGTTTGAATAGTTTAAGGGGAGGAATGCAACTGGCTATTTCACTAGAATACTGTTTATAAAAATAACGGTAAAATAATGAAAGACAAGAAACATTGCCGCGGTGTTCGAGAGATTCAAATGTTTCTGTTATATTTCTATCAGCTATCATTTTAAGGCTTTTTTTTAGATTCTATCCAAGACATTGCACATTAAATTCTATTGTTTCCCATTTGACAATGCTATCGTGATCCAAATTTTGCGAGCTTATCATACTCTGTCGTTCTAAATTCACATCCGAAAAACAAGGACGTCAAACTGCAAACGAATATGAGAAGCTTAGAGCACTGTCGTCAGCAAAACAATTTAATGGATTAGAAGCTTCAGACAAAAGATCATTGATACATATAAGAAAGAAAGCATAAGACAAAACGGAGCCTTGGGCCACACCAGAATTTATTTTATGAATAACAGACTTGATCAGTAGTACCCCTTGGCATAATGGTTAGTTCGTTGGACTGTCATGCGGAAGGTCTCGAGTTCGATTCTCAGCCGCTGCAAGAAAGTTTTTTCAGGGGTGTACTGCCTCTTGCGAGGAATTGACAAATCCTTCAAAAGTATCTCTTGTCATGGAATGTGCCGCTCATTAGCCATTCGGAATCGGCAGAAAATTGTAGGTCCCCTCTGTTCCTGGTAACACGCAAAGAGGAATGGTTGAGAGTTGTAAGTCACTAGGTCCTGGTTCACTTCGAGCTGTTGCACCACCAAATTTAATTTAATCAGACTTGAAACAATCCAATAGAACTTGTTTAGAACGAAAAGTAATTTATAATCCAACGAACACAAATTCATCAAAACCTAATTCCGCCATTTTCTATAAAAGTGCTCCGTGCCAAACTCTATTAAATGCTTTTGGAATATCAAGTGCAATAATCTTACTTTCTCCAAAACGATGCAAAAATGTTTGTCACTGTTTGTTAAGATATGCCCTCAGATCACTAGATGATGACTAGAAAGCCATACGTTCGGTCATTGAGAAGTTTTCGTTCTGTAAGATATTTCTTGAGCCGATAATTTATCAGCGTTTCCATGACCTTGGAAAGAAGAGACGTAACTGCAATTGGACGATTGTTAAAGAGGGAATAAGATTTGCTTTTTTTAGGGACTGGTTGGACAAATGCTATTTTCTATCCACTCGGAAAGATATCAGTTGGGTGGGATAGATGAAAAAGCTTTCACAAAGGTTTTCCAGCATTCAAAAGCACCTCTTCAGAAAATAGGGGGATACTGTTTAGGCCAGCGGATTTATGTGTATCCAGATCTTTCAGTACTCTTGTACCTGTACGAGTGGAGGAGGAGTCATGAAACTTTCTGGGAGCGTCGAACTAACAGCAAATTGTGTTGTAAGCAAGTTGTTTTTTTCTTGTGAGCTGACAAAAGAAGTTTCATTAAAGACGAGCGTAGGAGCCAAAGACGAAGTAGTATTTCGTGCATATTTTACAAATGACACAAACCTTTTTTAATATCTTTGGGACGTTGCAGAATTGTTTGCCCTAATTGTTGGTCATCAAAAAATTTGGTTTTACGAATATGATGAGAGTTTGTATTTGCGTGTGACATAACTATTGCCGTATCATGAATGCTTGCTAAAAATTATCTTCAAAGAAGTCGTACAGATAGATTTTGACTAGGTGTTAAACCTCACAAAACTTGCTTATAAAATCTATAAACTTACTATCTTATACATGAAATGTAAGCTCTCCTTCTACGAGTATTAAAAGTTTAACTCTTACATTCTCAGAAAAACCGAATATTTAGTTCGTATATTTTTAACAAAAATTATGTCAGAAACCTTATAAGAGTCAAAACCTTCAGCGGCCATTTTCTCATGAGGAGAAGCAGTTGTATCTAAGAATCGGTTTCAAATGTCTGCCTCCTAAATAAGAAATATGTTTTGAGGTAGTGGGTTTCTTCTTAGCCGTTCCGACAACAAGACGCACACATAACCTGTTGAGTGTTGAAAGTCACTAGACTCTGGTGCTGTGAGAGTTGTCGAGCAACCAAATTTATTTTACTTTTATCTTAGTGCGCGTGAACAGTTTTACTTGTGATAAACTAAGCCCTAACGTTCAGCTTAAACACAAATAAATATATTAAAGGCACAACAGTTCGTAGAGAACCTGAACCCAGTGACTTACAGCTTATTAGCTGCATAGAGACCAGAAAATATGTTCTGCTCTATCTCATAGACATAGGCTCCATTGGTTAGATGTATAAAAATCTAATTAAGCGTTTTATACTCACTTAAATTATTTTTTTTTGTACTTTTAGCAAACCTTAATGGGTCGCCTTCGTCTTGATTATGCAGATTTATTAGAAGAAAATGAGTTTCTAACGCGGCGTAAAAAACAATGTAAATTCCTTTGGGTTGTCGATTTTCCAATGTTTTTCAAAACTGCAGAAGGCGGATACGAAAGCGCCCACCATCCATTTACAGCCCCCCAAGACGAGCATCTCGAACAACTAAAGAAGAAGGAAAACTTGGAAAGTATTAAATCGCAAGCTTACGATCTGGTACTCAATGGCAGTGAAGTAGGTGGAGGTTCAATTCGTATTCACAACAAAGACCTACAGTTATTTGTGTTAGAAGAAATTTTGAAAATTCCACATGAACATCTGAAGCATTTACTAAGTGCTCTAGAAAGCGGATGTCCACCTCATGGTGGTATTGCGCTGGGAATCGATAGACTAATGGCAATCATTTGCCAAATGAGATCAATTCGTGATGTAATTGCATTTCCGAAAACTCTGAATGGAAAAGATCCGTTGTCTAAGGCGCCTGTACCAATTTCCGATGAAGAAAAGAAATTGTATCATTTAGTTATTGATAGTAGTGCGTTCAAAGGAGACGAACAAGAACAAATGGAAGTAGAAGAAATAGAAAGAGGAAGTGAAAGTGAAAAAGATCAAGAAATTATAACTGTTAAAGAGGAAGAAGAAGAAGACGTTCAAGAATCAAAGAAACGCGTTCAAAAGAAGAAAAAGGTTGAAGAAACTAAACCACCCCTGAAAAAAGGCATTTTAAATAAATAAAAAATGACGTGCAAATTTTACGTTTTATTTTTTAAACAAACAAGCAAAATATTTAGCAATAAATAACTTAAAAATTGTATTTTAAAATCATGTGTGTTCGGTATGTCATTTTCATATAAGTTCATTGTTGTTTAGTTATTGCAAATGTATTTTCATTTATCGAATGATATAATAATTTATATTTATATTTAAAATTGTTTCCGAGTTAATTTTTAATTTAGTTATTAAATACATATAAACATACAAATGTTTTAATCAATATACATAAGTACATATGTACATACATAATCGTCTATGTTAAAACAAAACATAAGCAAATCCGACATACATTATTGAACAGGACTCGAACATTAATCTCCAGACGCCATATTATACTTTTCAGAAGTTCTTTGATAGTCTGAAATCGAATTTATTTTATGCGAATTTGTCGCTCGTATAATAGCCAAGTCGGAATAACCATTTGAAAGTGAACACATTTTATTGTATACTTTTCTTTCAGAAATCGTTGGAAGGAATCATTAGGAGTATATGTGATGATATTCGGGACAATATCTTGGATTTGAAGACAAATGATTTTGTTCAACTTTAACATAGGCGTCCGGAAATTGAAGGCAAGAAGGAGATCCCATCTCTCCTAAAAAAAAATTCTGCGGGCGCCCATGGGCTTTAGTTTTTATAATTTTTTCTAAAGATAAAAAATATTGTTCGTAAAAAAATAGACTTACGATCAAGACGAACGAACCTTTATTGACTAAGGACCAAACTAACGTAGATTAGCATATACAAAATTTTGTATTATTAAAGCTTCCTAAGCTAAAAACTTAAAGAAGTACTGGTAGCGTGGTATATTCGAGAGTCAGGCGGGGGGTAGCAAGTATCCCTGATGCTTCTTCGCGGACGTCTATGTTAAAGTTGAACAAAATCAGATTTACGTTCAATTTTGAATAGTGAAGAAAAGAGTAAAGTAACATATATATATGTATATATAAATGCGGCATTAGGAACTTTTGAAGAACGAAGACAATCGGCTCGAGCGAGGTATCCGTTCGGAGCGGAAAATTGTCCGCAACGCATACTTTGTCGGAGGTTAAAATTGCTTTCGGGTATCCTATCGGGAAGAATAATAATACACAAATGCATTGGCGCAATTTGTTCCGCAATGAATTTGTGTCGGACGAAATCGAGAAACAATTGCATTAAGCTGTCAAAAATTTCACAAATAAAGCACTTGATCGCACTTCAACGCAGTTCACCGGGTGTCTTAAAATAATGTCGGAGAAAAATTCCGAACAGGTGTTCTTCGGAGGAATACCCCGAAGCAAAAATCCTCCGAATGGTACAAAATCGGAGAATTTTCCGCTCCGAACGGAAATCTCGCTAGGGCCGAATAATGACATAGTCGGACTACGCGAATGTGGAATGCTCTACCCAGCTCTATTTTTCCTTCCCATTGTAATGTTCAAAAATTTAAAACTAATGTGCATCGGTATCTCCTTTTAAACCCTTCCTTGTTTTCCTAATGCTCGTACTGTGTAAATCATTTTAAGGGTAGTAATAACCCCTTGAGTGCGCGCTAATTATAAAAAAAAAAATAAGGGTGGTTGTTGTGCTTTTTTTGAATTATTTGTTTTGATGGTTTTTATCAGTTTCATATAGAGACAAAAAAGTTCACTACATTTCATATAGTTTTATTGTCATTCCCTAAAGTAGTTGTAAACGGTAAATTTAGGCTGGTATTCACCAAGCAATATTAGTGAAGATCTACGAGCGCTCTTAAAAGTTAGGAGTGGTCCCGACCACTCCTAAACTTACGAGCGCTCATTTCGAAAGTTTGTTCGAAAATTCGAAAACTAAACAAACGACGGTGAGTGCAAAATTAAAACCAGTTATCGTCACCAGCAACGCTCCCCAAGCAAAATACGAAATTGAACGAAGGATTCTCACTGCCAGCTGTCATTCAAGTTTGAAAACAGTTTGATTTCACAGTTTGGGTATGCCTGAACAAGAGAGAGTGGCTCTCATTTTCGAACTTCGAAAAACACTTGTGAGTGGTTGGTGAATACCCCAAAGAAATTTCAAGTTAAGAGCCTCGTAAAGTTAAGAGCCGTTTAAGAGCGCTCGGTGAATACCAGCCTTAATATAATCAGCCTTATTTTGACATTCGATTTCATTAGAAAGTATGTCGAATTCGAATAATTTGTATTTTGAGATTCGAACGATTCGAAAGTTCACCTTATCAATGGAAAGTTCATTTATCTTTCGAAAACTAAGCAAATTTTCACTTTCGAATCGTTCGAAAGAAATGTCATTTCATTCTCGTTCAATTTTTCTGGCGAATAGATTCATAAAACATGTAAGTTTAGTATAATGTTAGTAGTATTGGATGCATAAAATGGATGTGATGCATCCATTATCCTTCTCCTATACAACTGCTCCTCACCGTTTTCTCTTTTCATACATAAAACAAATGCCATTTTGATTTTTTAACGTCTGGCTTCACTTTATCAATTATTTTCATAAAACAATTTACAAATGGTAGTTCAAAATTCAAGTGTGACCAGATTTGTGTAAATTAAGTGGCTTTGAAGTTGCATCCTTTTTTTGTTTATCAATTTGGAAAACAAAATTAGTTTACATGAAAATTAAAACATAAATCAAGTATTTTATTATTCAGGGAAGTTTTACCCTTATTTAACATCTTTTTGATATCAATAAACTTACCATACTGTTTTCTAATTGCTCCAAAATTTGAAAATTTCAGTTTTTATTGATGTATTCAAATTCAAACTTTACCGGGCCGTTAGCATCACTTATCTTTACTTTATTTTTCTTAAATAATAAAGTTTTATTTTTAAACCATATTTTTTTTTTGAAATAAAAATTATCAAAAAAAAAACAGCTTGGTCATACTAATATCAGATAGAAATGTCAGTAAATTTCAAACAGCTGATTTCGAAAATGAATTTAATTGAGGTTCATTTTATGCAATCATTCGACAATGAACATTTTTCGTTCGAATGTCAAAATATGGATAGTTCATTCGAATGAAAGTATCTATTCTATCGAATTAGCTATTCGTTCGAATCTCAAAATAAGGCTGAATATAATATTTGCAGATTAATGATATGATATACGTATGTAGATGGAGGGTTATGCTATTAATCGTCATTTTCCATTTGATTTTTAGCATTCAAATAAAAATTGATAAGAGCATTAAATACAAAAACAAAATTAGTCCTTAAATGCCTAAAATTTGAAAAAAATTAATTTTAAGTCATTTTTTTAAACTTTGAATTTGAAAATACATTTTTCAAAATCTATTCATTTACATCATAATACATAATTGTAATTAGTGGAGTTTTTTTAATAGTCCATTTTAATTTAATTTTAAATTGCCTCTACCGCCTAAATGAGAGAAAGTAGAACCCCTCTTTTGTACAATTTTTATCTTGTCTGCATTTACTAATTTAAAGTCGTATCCCATGGGAATTTTCTTGCATGATAATGAAAAATAGCACAACAATTTAATCTTAAATAACTGTAGGGCATGAAAATAAAAATCTGAGCAAAATAGAGATTTCATTTTTTCTTAATTTGTAGCTGATTTAGGTTTATCCAACTAACTTCACTAACGACCATCCTATCGATCTCCACCTCAAAGTGAATGGTTAAGTTGTGGAAGAAAGAAACAAAAACTCTTCTCTCCTTATCCCATTACCCAGAGTTTGCTTGACTTTTCCGTAACTGATTGAACCAAAGTAGATAAATTGCTGTTATTTGATTTGGAATCCAGGAGTGGATCAAAACATTGACTATTTTGTAATTTTTTTTTTTGTAATGATGAGTGTATTAAGAGTCGATTGAATTAACATTCGGGGGATCGGGAAGAATTTCTGTGCTTCATATGTCCATACATTGAAAAAACATTCCAGCAGTTTTGACACTTCGTGAAACTCAGGTGGGTGAAAATTCAAATCACACGGAATAAGTGTCTATTCTTCCCTCACCATGGTAATGGCATCGTCATATATGTTATGTACGAGTAATTTTGTTGCTTATCAGGTTGAACCACAATATGTCTTGTTTAAATACAAACTTAAATTTAATGATGTTTAAATTCAAAGTCAATAGACGCATCATTCATTCTTGCTTTATTTATAGCAGGATAGTTACTAGACTACTAACGAATTAGATGCACTGTTCGATTCTACCCAAAGAATTGTTTTTCATTTTCGGCACAGTGAAATCGATGTACGGGCAATTTCAATGTACACAATTATTCGTGGCTGCGCTGTTCTGGTCAGACAACACATGAACAACACTTGACTCATTTATTAGTGGTGCTTAGCCTTTATACTATCAAGTTTAATCGAAAAACTTTTTGCCTTGACTGAGATTTGAACCCAGACCTAGCGTCGTCAGAAGCCAATGCCCTACGCATCACGCTACCGAGACCACATGATCAGGTCCATCCCAATTTAGGTTTTATCGTTTATCAATTATCACTTGAGGACTAGCGTTTTTATTAGTCATTCAAGTTTTGTTGTTGTAAATTCGGTTTCTTTCTATTTCTCCGAACTCTGTTTATAAGCCAACAATTCGTTGTATATTATAAGGAGGGAGATTTTAATGAAAGATTTGACTCTGGTCAAGTTTTAAATCTATTGAAGGGGTTTTTGTATGGTTACATACATGCAGTGTACCTGCGAAGCTTCATATATTTATGAATTTTTGAATATTACAACAACAACTTGAATGAACTACCACCAAGTGGGTTCTTATTTGGCTGGAGTTATAGCTATTTCACGGTTGCCAAGCCGATCATCAGACTCCTTTATTAGTGGTGCTTAGCCTTTATACTATCAAGTTTAATCGAAAAACTTTTTGCCTTGACTGAGATTTGAACCCAGACCTAGCGTCGTCAGAAGCCAATGCCCTACGCATCACGCTACCGAGACCACATGATCAGGTCCATCCCAATTTAGGTTTTATCGTTTATCAATTATCACTTGAGGACTAGCGTTTTTATTAGTCATTCAAGTTTTGTTGTTGTAAATTCGGTTTCTTTCTATTTCTCCGAACTCTGTTTATAAGCCAACAATTCGTTGTATATTATAAGGAGGGAGATTTTAATGAAAGATTTGACTCTGGTCAAGTTTTAAATCTATTGAAGGGGTTTTTGTATGGTTACATACATGCAGTGTACCTGCGAAGCTTCATATATTTATGAATTTTTGAATATTACAACAACAACTTGAATGAACTACCACCAAGTGGGTTCTTATTTGGCTGGAGTTATAGCTATTTCACGGTTGCCAAGCCGATCATCAGACTCCTTTATTAGTGGTGCTTAGCCTTTATACTATCAAGTTTAATCGAAAAACTTTTTGCCTTGACTGAGATTTGAACCCAGACCTAGCGTCGTCAGAAGCCAATGCCCTACGCATCACGCTACCGAGACCACATGATCAGGTCCATCCCAATTTAGGTTTTATCGTTTATCAATTATCACTTGAGGACTAGCGTTTTTATTAGTCATTCAAGTTTTGTTGTTGTAAATTCGGTTTCTTTCTATTTCTCCGAACTCTGTTTATAAGCCAACAATTCGTTGTATATTATAAGGAGGGAGATTTTAATGAAAGATTTGACTCTGGTCAAGTTTTAAATCTATTGAAGGGGTTTTTGTATGGTTACATACATGCAGTGTACCTGCGAAGCTTCATATATTTATGAATTTTTGAATATTACAACAACAACTTGAATGAACTACCACCAAGTGGGTTCTTATTTGGCTGGAGTTATAGCTATTTCACGGTTGCCAAGCCGATCATCAGACTCCTTTATTAGTGGTGCTTAGCCTTTATACTATCAAGTTTAATCGAAAAACTTTTTGCCTTGACTGAGATTTGAACCCAGACCTAGCGTCGTCAGAAGCCAATGCCCTACGCATCACGCTACCGAGACCACATGATCAGGTCCATCCCAATTTAGGTTTTATCGTTTATCAATTATCACTTGAGGACTAGCGTTTTTATTAGTCATTCAAGTTTTGTTGTTGTAAATTCGGTTTCTTTCTATTTCTCCGAACTCTGTTTATAAGCCAACAATTCGTTGTATATTATAAGGAGGGAGATTTTAATGAAAGATTTGACTCTGGTCAAGTTTTAAATCTATTGAAGGGGTTTTTGTATGGTTACATACATGCAGTGTACCTGCGAAGCTTTATATATTTATGAATTTTTGAATATTACAACAACAACTTGAATGAACTACCACCAAGTGGGTTCTTATTTGGCTGGAGTTATAGCTATTTCACGGTTGCCAAGCCGATCATCAGACTCCTTTATTAGTGGTGCTTAGCCTTTATACTATCAAGTTTAATCGAAAAACTTTTTGCCTTGACTGAGATTTGAACCCAGACCTAGCGTCGTCAGAAGCCAATGCCCTACGCATCACGCTACCGAGACCACATGATCAGGTCCATCCCAATTTAGGTTTTATCGTTTATCAATTATCACTTGAGGACTAGCGTTTTTATTAGTCATTCAAGTTTTGTTGTTGTAAATTCGGTTTCTTTCTATTTCTCCGAACTCTGTTTATAAGCCAACAATTCGTTGTATATTATAAGGAGGGAGATTTTAATGAAAGATTTGACTCTGGTCAAGTTTTAAATCTATTGAAGGGGTTTTTGTATGGTTACATACATGCAGTGTACCTGCGAAGCTTCATATATTTATGAATTTTTGAATATTACAACAACAACTTGAATGAACTACCACCAAGTGGGTTCTTATTTGGCTGGAGTTATAGCTATTTCACGGTTGCCAAGCCGATCATCAGACTCCTTTATTAGTGGTGCTTAGCCTTTATACTATCAAGTTTAATCGAAAAACTTTTTGCCTTGACTGAGATTTGAACCCAGACCTAGCGTCGTCAGAAGCCAATGCCCTACGCATCACGCTACCGAGACCACATGATCAGGTCCATCCCAATTTAGGTTTTATCGTTTATCAATTATCACTTGAGGACTAGCGTTTTTATTAGTCATTCAAGTTTTGTTGTTGTAAATTCGGTTTCTTTCTATTTCTCCGAACTCTGTTTATAAGCCAACAATTCGTTGTATATTATAAGGAGGGAGATTTTAATGAAAGATTTGACTCTGGTCAAGTTTTAAATCTATTGAAGGGGTTTTTGTATGGTTACATACATGCAGTGTACCTGCGAAGCTTCATATATTTATGAATTTTTGAATATTACAACAACAACTTGAATGAACTACCACCAAGTGGGTTCTTATTTGGCTGGAGTTATAGCTATTTCACGGTTGCCAAGCCGATCATCAGACTCCTTTATTAGTGGTGCTTAGCCTTTATACTATCAAGTTTAATCGAAAAACTTTTTGCCTTGACTGAGATTTGAACCCAGACCTAGCGTCGTCAGAAGCCAATGCCCTACGCATCACGCTACCGAGACCACATGATCAGGTCCATCCCAATTTAGGTTTTATCGTTTATCAATTATCACTTGAGGACTAGCGTTTTTATTAGTCATTCAAGTTTTGTTGTTGTAAATTCGGTTTCTTTCTATTTCTCCGAACTCTGTTTATAAGCCAACAATTCGTTGTATATTATAAGGAGGGAGATTTTAATGAAAGATTTGACTCTGGTCAAGTTTTAAATCTATTGAAGGGGTTTTTGTATGGTTACATACATGCAGTGTACCTGCGAAGCTTCATATATTTATGAATTTTTGAATATTACAACAACAACTTGAATGAACTACCACCAAGTGGGTTCTTATTTGGCTGGAGTTATAGCTATTTCACGGTTGCCAAGCCGATCATCAGACTCCTTTATTAGTGGTGCTTAGCCTTTATACTATCAAGTTTAATCGAAAAACTTTTTGCCTTGACTGAGATTTGAACCCAGACCTAGCGTCGTCAGAAGCCAATGCCCTACGCATCACGCTACCGAGACCACATGATCAGGTCCATCCCAATTTAGGTTTTATCGTTTATCAATTATCACTTGAGGACTAGCGTTTTTATTAGTCATTCAAGTTTTGTTGTTGTAAATTCGGTTTCTTTCTATTTCTCCGAACTCTGTTTATAAGCCAACAATTCGTTGTATATTATAAGGAGGGAGATTTTAATGAAAGATTTGACTCTGGTCAAGTTTTAAATCTATTGAAGGGGTTTTTGTATGGTTACATACATGCAGTGTACCTGCGAAGCTTCATATATTTATGAATTTTTGAATATTACAACAACAACTTGAATGAACTACCACCAAGTGGGTTCTTATTTGGCTGGAGTTATAGCTATTTCACGGTTGCCAAGCCGATCATCAGACTCCTTTATTAGTGGTGCTTAGCCTTTATACTATCAAGTTTAATCGAAAAACTTTTTGCCTTGACTGAGATTTGAACCCAGACCTAGCGTCGTCAGAAGCCAATGCCCTACGCATCACGCTACCGAGACCACATGATCAGGTCCATCCCAATTTAGGTTTTATCGTTTATCAATTATCACTTGAGGACTAGCGTTTTTATTAGTCATTCAAGTTTTGTTGTTGTAAATTCGGTTTCTTTCTATTTCTCCGAACTCTGTTTATAAGCCAACAATTCGTTGTATATTATAAGGAGGGAGATTTTAATGAAAGATTTGACTCTGGTCAAGTTTTAAATCTATTGAAGGGGTTTTTGTATGGTTACATACATGCAGTGTACCTGCGAAGCTTCATATATTTATGAATTTTTGAATATTACAACAACAACTTGAATGAACTACCACCAAGTGGGTTCTTATTTGGCTGGAGTTATAGCTATTTCACGGTTGCCAAGCCGATCATCAGACTCCTTTATTAGTGGTGCTTAGCCTTTATACTATCAAGTTTAATCGAAAAACTTTTTGCCTTGACTGAGATTTGAACCCAGACCTAGCGTCGTCAGAAGCCAATGCCCTTTTTTTTTTTTTTTTTTTTTTATTTTTTTTTTTAATTCATTTTTATTCAATTCAAACTTATAACTATCTTAATGCTAGACAAAAATTCATAAAACTAGCCTACTTATCAATAACTTACAACTAACTTACTGGCCCCATGCGGGCACTCTAAGTTAAACTATATTCTTATAACTACTGCCTTTCGGCCTAAAAAACTATTTAGAATTCAATTACTATATCTATATTTTTTTTTTGTTTTCTCGAGAAAATTTAAAAAACTCGGATTCTTTATCATTTTGACTTTTTTATATAAAACTTACAAACTAAAATTAAACTAATTAAAACTACCTAAAACCACTTAAACTACTTAAAATAAACTAAAACTAAACTAAAACTACCTATAACCACTTAAATTACTTAAAATAAATAAAACTAAACTTAAACTACTTAAAAACTACTTAAAAACTAGAACAGCCACAGCGGAGTTTTTTTTTTTTTTTTTTTTTTTTTTTTTTTTTTTTTTTTTTTTTTTTGTACATTTCAAAAATGTAATTTTTTTTTTTTTTTTTTTTTTTTTGTACATTTGAAGAATGTATAATTTTTTTTTTTTTTTTTTTTTTTTTTTTTTGCTGCCACTGTGCCTTTTCTAAACTACACCTGTGACTAAAAACAGGTATGCAAGCCGGCCACGGCTCTAACACCCCACCCGGACTAACCATTATCGAATGCTGATTGACGCCACCAAAACTGGTTCTCCTGCTTCACCCTATCAGTTTTGTCCCGTTCGGACACAGCCCTACTGAACCGTAGGAGCTCTTCTCCGTCTTGTGCCAGGACGTCCCGAGTGTATAGGAGCCGCCGGTCCACGGTTCTTCGCCTGACGTGGTAGATTAGCGGTACTGCCAATCTATCCTGTATCAGACCGCATCTATCTAAATAGAGGAATGCCTCTGGAGGAATGAAGCCACTAAAGCGTGCATTTTCAAAATATTCGTTATTTGGGTAGAACGCCCCGAAAATCAAATTATTGGTCGAAGTCATAGCCCTCGCAATGTGACCCCGAATAAGTTTTATCACGAAATTGTCAACTCTGTTGATCCGAGCCCCGTTGTATAGAGCCTCGTTCGGATAATAGTGAACATAAGAAGATTCGGGTGTCCGATGCAAACCAGTACAGCGTCGAAGACACTGCCGCTCGAACACCCGAATTCTCTCCATCTGAGATGGAGCAACGTTGAACCACACTGGACAACCATAAACGATCATCGGCCGTATGAGGGCCATGTAGCAAATGACCTTCACTCTGGGGTCCAGCCGACTGCTGTAAAACAGTCGTTTCGTCAGACCGAAGGCTCCTCTGGCCCTGGCCAGCGCAGCATCTATATGTCTGTCGAAATACAGATACTGATCCAACCAGATACCGAGGTACTTCACTACACTTTTGCTCGCTAACCGCTGCCCGTGAGGATCAACGATGACCATCTTGCGCCAATTCTTGCGCGTATCCCGCGGGGCTCTAGCCAACGGAGTCCGGAACAAAATTGTTTCCGACTTCTGGACATTTATTTTCAGTTTCCAGTCATCGCAATATCGCTGAATCTTCTCAAAGTCACGCTGCAAGAGAATTCTAATAACCTCAACCTTTCGGGCCGTTCTGTACGCAATTAGATCGTCGGCATACGCTATTGATTGCGGAAGACTACCTATCAGATCGCTGGTGTAAATGCTGAAGAGAATTGGCGAATTAACCGCTCCCTGTTGTAGACCATTTTTGATTTCAAAAGTTGTGGTAGAAGTTACATTGCCACTTTTGACAACAAACTTTCTACCGTTAAGCATATCATAAAGCATATACATCAATGGTTTGCTAATGCCAAGTCTGTTCAGTTTCAGATAAAGACCCTCTAACCATACGGTGTCGAAGGCCTTTTCTAAATCCACCAAAACAGCACCCGTGCATTGTTGTTTTGACTTATTCCATTGGATATCAGAAACGAGCTTAGCCGCGGCATGAATTGTGTCATGTCCCGCCTTGAACCCGAACTGGTTATCCGGAATTATTGTGTTGTCCGCAGCCCACTTAATCAGAGCCCTATTAATGATCTTTTCGAAAACTTTACTGATGCTCGGAAGAAGACTTATCGACCGAAGATTGGACGGATTGGAGTTGTCCTTTCCCTTTTTCGGGAGAGGATGTACCACAGCTGTCTTCCAATGCACTGGATAATATGCATTATTCAGCGCATTGTTAAAGAGTGTGGCATAAATGTCAATTGCCTCATTCGGTAAATGTCTTAGTACAACGTTAGATATACCATCGACACCCGCTGACTTCTTATTCTTAATAGAACTGAAGATGAGCTGGAGATCCATCTTCGTCACTAACAAGGGACTTGTCCCTATTCGCTCGGCGATTGTGGCATTTGCCAAAAGATCGTCATTGAACCTCAAGAAACCAGGGTTCTCAGATCGCCATTGCGTTATTTCATTTCGAAGATAGAAGTGATGCAGTAGTGCTCTGTTTTCCAGGTCGTGGTTCGGGCGAATGCAAGCATTCACCTTGTACACTTGCTGAAACGCAGCCCCCACTGCCTCCACCTTCTCCCTCTGATTCTCAACTATAAAGAAGTCATCGTCCAAGACGGCTTCCTCTGGATCAATTTGCGCTGTCAGGAGTACGTCTGTGTTCTCTACTGTTCTCTGGAGTTTAAGACACGGAAGGTCATTTTGATTGTTTTTCCTAAATATCTTATTGATTTCAGGAAACATACTAGGGTCGCTGGAATTTACAGAACGAATTCTGTTGTCCCAGAACCTGTTAATAGATAACCTGTAGTTATCCTTAATCAATATATTGATAATCTTTATTGACGACTTCAGTGTCCTAACCTCCAGGTCGTGTGGGTCCGTGAATCGTCTGTATAAGTTTTTAAGTCTTGTCAGTATACCACTCTTATGTCTATGTAGTGCGTCTATGGTCGCGTTTCTGTAGACGTCCATTTGGTCGCGTTCTTTGTACTTGGGTATTGTCCGTTCCATTGTTCGTTTAATCGTTTCGTCCATCTGTTGTAGATGTTGGTCGATTTCTGTATTTGTCAGGTTTCTGTTATTTGGTGGGGCTATGTCACTCGAACGAATTTCTCTCGCTAAGGCGTTGGTGAAACGAGGCCAGCGCATCTTACTGTAATTGTAAGAATGCACTGCAACGTATTCCTCCAACTCCACGCGTTCGTTCGGAATCTGAATTACAGCAGCCAGTCCGCAGTGATCACTGTCGTACTCGATTGTCTGTAAGCAGTTTCGAGGGTGATTACCCACTTTGTCTGTAACTGTCAGTCTGG
Organism: Chrysotoxum bicinctum; assembly: GCA_911387755.1. Lineage (NCBI taxonomy): Eukaryota > Metazoa > Arthropoda > Insecta > Diptera > Syrphidae > Chrysotoxum > Chrysotoxum bicinctum. The sequence goes on from OU426987.1 coordinate 61,256,977, forward strand.
TATCGTAAAGCAAAAGGTCCAGAAAGGAACCGCCTCTTGGATACGACGGCCTTTCAGTAGCCAGCAGGCCAATACCATATTCAACGCTGTAAAGATTCATCAAATTAAAAAGATGATTACCTCTAAGATTATTTGTTTGATTTCCCCAATCATCATGTTTTGCGTTCAAATCACCGGCCATAATAAAGTAGTTTTCTTCCAAGCTCAGTTTTAGTGTTCTAAAGAGAATCTCGAGCTCTGAATCAAAAGTAGTAGCCTGCGGAGCTTCAGCCGCATAGGCCGCAATCACATACATCCGCTTCCCTTGAGTGAGAGAGATGCATATGACGCAAACCTCTAGCGTCCGGAGCTTTCGAAGATCATTGTTGTATATGACTTTATAATTAATGCCTTTTCGTATGAAGATGGCGACACCGCCTCCTTGAGTAGAGTCGGGTCGATCTCTTCTTACGATATTGTAATTTTTGTGAGTCAATTTATGTTTCAGGTTTAGCTTGGTTTCGCTAGCCAAAAACACATCTGGACTGAGGTCTTTCAACAATTGGAACAAATTAGCTCTACGTTCAATCCTAATCAGTGAATTTACATTCACAGCCAGGATTTTTAAGCGCGTCTCCGGTAGCGCGCCCATTATGGTCTATGTTGCACTAGGCCAGGCAACAAAGAGTAGAGATGGTCTACTCTTTTGCCTTGCTCCTTTAACTGACTTTGCAGTCCTGCTAGCTGGCCTTGAATGCTCAGTAACAAAGCTACAATGTCGGGCTGCACCTCTGGCGCCTTAGGCACGGGGGCCTTTGGGGCAACCGTTGGTGGGGCCTGTCTCGTAATCCTATCTCTTGACGCCATTTGGGCGTAAGAGAAGTTAGGAACCACGAATTTTGTTGTTGGAGCCTGTCGAACTTCGGCTTTTTGACTGGCCTGTTGTTGTTTTATTTGCTGAACCTTAGGGCAGCCCCTATAATTAGCGGGGTGCCCCTCGTTTCCGCAGATGACACACTTTAGCTGGGTTAAATCTTCAACCCGCTCAATCCCTAACTGACATTCACCCCTTATGTGGGTTTCTGCGCACTTGACACAGCGCATCCGCATATCGCAGTTGGCTGCGACATGGCCGAACCTCTGGCAACGCATGCACTGAAGCATGTCGCTGTGTCTTTTTAATGTTTCCCAACGTACAGCCTGGAAGTCGAGGCGGGAAATATTCCTCAGACTTTCAAACTTACTGTGGGGCGATAATGTTACGAGGAACATTGGCAACCCGTAACCCCCCCGTCTTGACTTCACCGTGGTGAATGGCTTGACCCCGATAAACTCGAGATCGTCGCTGGCTTTTTGACGGAGCTCATCTAAGAGCGCCTCCGGTTCCGTGCAGGAACTTATGCCCTTCAGGAGGACCGTTTTCATTTTTTCGCTTTTAGGCGTGAAGCTGAAGAATTCAGCTGTGACTTCCCTCAATAGCTCTTTAGTTGTTTTGTATTCGGCCAGTGAGAAGCACTGAACCGAGTATCGCTTTTCTTTTTCATTTATTATTTTAATTAGAAAGTGGCCGTTTGTGGCCCGCTTACATACCTGTTTTATGTCCTTTAGGTCGAGCTTGAATGTCCGAATTGGTGGCACTTTCTCCGTTTTCGGCTGTGGCTGCTTCTGGTGTTGCTGCTGCGTCTGTCGTTGTTCTGGCTGCTGCTGCTGCTGTTGCTGTTGCTGTTTCTCCTGTTGCTGCTTCTGTTGTTGTCTTGCTGCTGCTGACGTTGTTGGGCCCTCAGTATATGGGCCTGCTGCTTTCGTTAGTTTTTGGGCGCCTTGCTCCGCTTCTGTATTTTTCCTTGCGGGCTTTGGTTGCTGTTGTTGTTGCGCTTGATGCCGCTGTGGTTGTTGCGGTGTTTTTTTTGCACCCTGCACCGCCTGCTGGTCCGTTGTTTGTTGGACTTTTTGCTTCTGTTGCTGCTGTTGTTGTTGCTGCTGTTGTTGTTGCTGCCGCTCTGCTGCTCTCTTAGCTTGCAGCTGTTTCTGGGCCAGCTTTTCCTCTGCTTCTTTTTGTCGGAGCGCTTCCATCTTCTTTCGGATTTGGCTGAGAAGGGGCTCCATTTCCTCCTTCAGTTTATCTAGGTGCTGCTGGTACCTGTCGACCTCAGCTTTCTTTGCCTGGAGGGCCTCCTCCAGCTCGCTTACCAGCGTTTCTTCCTGGGGGTCTTTTTCCCCTTCCAGCTCCTTATCTGTCTGCGGCTCTGGCTCCGACAGCAAAGCAAATTGATTGCTACCCGGAGACCTGTAGAGCCCCTCTCCTCCTTCTGACATATACTCGGTGCCAGCCGAGTCGGAATACTCGTCAGTATCACCAATCTGACCTGCTGTTGTTGCTGCCCGCTCCTTGCCTACCAATGCCCTACGCATCACGCTACCGAGACCACATGATCAGGTCCATCCCAATTTAGGTTTTATCGTTTATCAATTATCACTTGAAGACTAGCGTTTTTATTAGTCATTCAAGTTTTGTTGTTGTAAATTCGGTTTCTTTCTATTTCTCCGAACTCTGTTTATAAGCCAACAATTCGTTGTATATTATAAGGAGGGAGATTTTAATGAAAGATTTGACTCTGGTCAAGTTTTAAATCTATTGAAGGGGTTTTTGTATGGTTACATACATGCAGTGTACCTGCGAAGCTTCATATATTTATGAATTTTTGAATATTACAACAACAACTTGAATGAACTACCACCAAGTGGGTTCTTATTTGGCTGGAGTTATAGCTATTTCACGGTTGCCAAGCCGATCATCAGACTCCTTTATTAGTGGTGCTTAGCCTTTATACTATCAAGTTTAATCGAAAAACTTTTTGCCTTGACTGAGATTTGAACCCAGACCTAGCGTCGTCAGAAGCCAATGCCCTACGCATCACGCTACCGAGACCACATGATCAGGTCCATCCCAATTTAGGTTTTATCGTTTATCAATTATCACTTGAGGACTAGCGTTTTTATTAGTCATTCAAGTTTTGTTGTTGTAAATTCGGTTTCTTTCTATTTCTCCGAACTCTGTTTATAAGCCAACAATTCGTTGTATATTATAAGGAGGGAGATTTTAATGAAAGATTTGACTCTGGTCAAGTTTTAAATCTATTGAAGGGGTTTTTGTATGGTTACATACATGCAGTGTACCTGCGAAGCTTCATATATTTATGAATTTTTGAATATTACAACAACAACTTGAATGAACTACCACCAAGTGGGTTCTTATTTGGCTGGAGTTATAGCTATTTCACGGTTGCCAAGCCGATCATCAGACTCCTTTATTAGTGGTGCTTAGCCTTTATACTATCAAGTTTAATCGAAAAACTTTTTGCCTTGACTGAGATTTGAACCCAGACCTAGCGTCGTCAGAAGCCAATGCCCTACGCATCACGCTACCGAGACCACATGATCAGGTCCATCCCAATTTAGGTTTTATCGTTTATCAATTATCACTTGAGGACTAGCGTTTTTATTAGTCATTCAAGTTTTGTTGTTGTAAATTCGGTTTCTTTCTATTTCTCCGAACTCTGTTTATAAGCCAACAATTCGTTGTATATTATAAGGAGGGAGATTTTAATGAAAGATTTGACTCTGGTCAAGTTTTAAATCTATTGAAGGGGTTTTTGTATGGTTACATACATGCAGTGTACCTGCGAAGCTTCATATATTTATGAATTTTTGAATATTACAACAACAACTTGAATGAACTACCACCAAGTGGGTTCTTATTTGGCTGGAGTTATAGCTATTTCACGGTTGCCAAGCCGATCATCAGACTCCTTTATTAGTGGTGCTTAGCCTTTATACTATCAAGTTTAATCGAAAAACTTTTTGCCTTGACTGAGATTTGAACCCAGACCTAGCGTCGTCAGAAGCCAATGCCCTACGCATCACGCTACCGAGACCACATGATCAGGTCCATCCCAATTTAGGTTTTATCGTTTATCAATTATCACTTGAGGACTAGCGTTTTTATTAGTCATTCAAGTTTTGTTGTTGTAAATTCGGTTTCTTTCTATTTCTCCGAACTCTGTTTATAAGCCAACAATTCGTTGTATATTATAAGGAGGGAGATTTTAATGAAAGATTTGACTCTGGTCAAGTTTTAAATCTATTGAAGGGGTTTTTGTATGGTTACATACATGCAGTGTACCTGCGAAGCTTCATATATTTATGAATTTTTGAATATTACAACAACAACTTGAATGAACTACCACCAAGTGGGTTCTTATTTGGCTGGAGTTATAGCTATTTCACGGTTGCCAAGCCGATCATCAGACTCCTTTATTAGTGGTGCTTAGCCTTTATACTATCAAGTTTAATCGAAAAACTTTTTGCCTTGAATTGGGATGGACCTGATCATGTGGTCTCGGTAGCGTGATGCGTAGGGCATTGGCTTCTGACGACGCTAGGTCTGGGTTCAAATCTCAGTCAAGGCAAAAAGTTTTTCGATTAAACTTGATAGTATAAAGGCTAAGCACCACTAATAAAGGAGTCTGATGATCGGCTTGGCAACCGTGAAATAGCTATAACTCCAGCCAAATAAGAACCCACTTGGTGGTAGTTCATTCAAGTTGTTGTTGTAATATTCAAAAATTCATAAATATATGAAGCTTCGCAGGTACACTGCATGTATGTAACCATACAAAAACCCCTTCAATAGATTTAAAACTTGACCAGAGTCAAATCTTTCATTAAAATCTCCCTCCTTATAATATACAACGAATTGTTGGCTTATAAACAGAGTTCGGAGAAATAGAAAGAAACCGAATTTACAACAACAAAACTTGAATGACTAATAAAAACGCTAGTCCTCAAGTGATAATTGATAAACGATAAAACCTAAATTGGGATGGACCTGATCATGTGGTCTCGGTAGCGTGATGCGTAGGGCATTGGCTTCTGACGACGCTAGGTCTGGGTTCAAATCTCAGTCAAGGCAAAAAGTTTTTCGATTAAACTTGATAGTATAAAGGCTAAGCACCACTAATAAAGGAGTCTGATGATCGGCTTGGCAACCGTGAAATAGCTATAACTCCAGCCAAATAAGAACCCACTTGGTGGTAGTTCATTCAAGTTGTTGTTGTAATATTCAAAAATTCATAAATATATGAAGCTTCGCAGGTACACTGCATGTATGTAACCATACAAAAACCCCTTCAATAGATTTAAAACTTGACCAGAGTCAAATCTTTCATTAAAATCTCCCTCCTTATAATATACAACGAATTGTTGGCTTATAAACAGAGTTCGGAGAAATAGAAAGAAACCGAATTTACAACAACAAAACTTGAATGACTAATAAAAACGCTAGTCCTCAAGTGATAATTGATAAACGATAAAACCTAAATTGGGATGGACCTGATCATGTGGTCTCGGTAGCGTGATGCGTAGGGCATTGGCTTCTGACGACGCTAGGTCTGGGTTCAAATCTCAGTCAAGGCAAAAAGTTTTTCGATTAAACTTGATAGTATAAAGGCTAAGCACCACTAATAAAGGAGTCTGATGATCGGCTTGGCAACCGTGAAATAGCTATAACTCCAGCCAAATAAGAACCCACTTGGTGGTAGTTCATTCAAGTTGTTGTTGTAATATTCAAAAATTCATAAATATATGAAGCTTCGCAGGTACACTGCATGTATGTAACCATACAAAAACCCCTTCAATAGATTTAAAACTTGACCAGAGTCAAATCTTTCATTAAAATCTCCCTCCTTATAATATACAACGAATTGTTGGCTTATAAACAGAGTTCGGAGAAATAGAAAGAAACCGAATTTACAACAACAAAACTTGAATGACTAATAAAAACGCTAGTCCTCAAGTGATAATTGATAAACGATAAAACCTAAATTGGGATGGACCTGATCATGTGGTCTCGGTAGCGTGATGCGTAGGGCATTGGCTTCTGACGACGCTAGGTCTGGGTTCAAATCTCAGTCAAGGCAAAAAGTTTTTCGATTAAACTTGATAGTATAAAGGCTAAGCACCACTAATAAAGGAGTCTGATGATCGGCTTGGCAACCGTGAAATAGCTATAACTCCAGCCAAATAAGAACCCACTTGGTGGTAGTTCATTCAAGTTGTTGTTGTAATATTCAAAAATTCATAAATATATGAAGCTTCGCAGGTACACTGCATGTATGTAACCATACAAAAACCCCTTCAATAGATTTAAAACTTGACCAGAGTCAAATCTTTCATTAAAATCTCCCTCCTTATAATATACAACGAATTGTTGGCTTATAAACAGAGTTCGGAGAAATAGAAAGAAACCGAATTTACAACAACAAAACTTGAATGACTAATAAAAACGCTAGTCCTCAAGTGATAATTGATAAACGATAAAACCTAAATTGGGATGGACCTGATCATGTGGTCTCGGTAGCGTGATGCGTAGGGCATTGGCTTCTGACGACGCTAGGTCTGGGTTCAAATCTCAGTCAAGGCAAAAAGTTTTTCGATTAAACTTGATAGTATAAAGGCTAAGCACCACTAATAAAGGAGTCTGATGATCGGCTTGGCAACCGTGAAATAGCTATAACTCCAGCCAAATAAGAACCCACTTGGTGGTAGTTCATTCAAGTTGTTGTTGTAATATTCAAAAATTCATAAATATATGAAGCTTCGCAGGTACACTGCATGTATGTAACCATACAAAAACCCCTTCAATAGATTTAAAACTTGACCAGAGTCAAATCTTTCATTAAAATCTCCCTCCTTATAATATACAACGAATTGTTGGCTTATAAACAGAGTTCGGAGAAATAGAAAGAAACCGAATTTACAACAACAAAACTTGAATGACTAATAAAAACGCTAGTCCTCAAGTGATAATTGATAAACGATAAAACCTAAATTGGGATGGACCTGATCATGTGGTCTCGGTAGCGTGATGCGTAGGGCATTGGCTTCTGACGACGCTAGGTCTGGGTTCAAATCTCAGTCAAGGCAAAAAGTTTTTCGATTAAACTTGATAGTATAAAGGCTAAGCACCACTAATAAAGGAGTCTGATGATCGGCTTGGCAACCGTGAAATAGCTATAACTCCAGCCAAATAAGAACCCACTTGGTGGTAGTTCATTCAAGTTGTTGTTGTAATATTCAAAAATTCATAAATATATGAAGCTTCGCAGGTACACTGCATGTATGTAACCATACAAAAACCCCTTCAATAGATTTAAAACTTGACCAGAGTCAAATCTTTCATTAAAATCTCCCTCCTTATAATATACAACGAATTGTTGGCTTATAAACAGAGTTCGGAGAAATAGAAAGAAACCGAATTTACAACAACAAAACTTGAATGACTAATAAAAACGCTAGTCCTCAAGTGATAATTGATAAACGATAAAACCTAAATTGGGATGGACCTGATCATGTGGTCTCGGTAGCGTGATGCGTAGGGCATTGGCTTCTGACGACGCTAGGTCTGGGTTCAAATCTCAGTCAAGGCAAAAAGTTTTTCGATTAAACTTGATAGTATAAAGGCTAAGCACCACTAATAAAGGAGTCTGATGATCGGCTTGGCAACCGTGAAATAGCTATAACTCCAGCCAAATAAGAACCCACTTGGTGGTAGTTCATTCAAGTTGTTGTTGTAATATTCAAAAATTCATAAATATATGAAGCTTCGCAGGTACACTGCATGTATGTAACCATACAAAAACCCCTTCAATAGATTTAAAACTTGACCAGAGTCAAATCTTTCATTAAAATCTCCCTCCTTATAATATACAACGAATTGTTGGCTTATAAACAGAGTTCGGAGAAATAGAAAGAAACCGAATTTACAACAACAAAACTTGAATGACTAATAAAAACGCTAGTCCTCAAGTGATAATTGATAAACGATAAAACCTAAATTGGGATGGACCTGATCATGTGGTCTCGGTAGCGTGATGCGTAGGGCATTGGCTTCTGACGACGCTAGGTCTGGGTTCAAATCTCAGTCAAGGCAAAAAGTTTTTCGATTAAACTTGATAGTATAAAGGCTAAGCACCACTAATAAAGGAGTCTGATGATCGGCTTGGCAACCGTGAAATAGCTATAACTCCAGCCAAATAAGAACCCACTTGGTGGTAGTTCATTCAAGTTGTTGTTGTAATATTCAAAAATTCATAAATATATGAAGCTTCGCAGGTACACTGCATGTATGTAACCATACAAAAACCCCTTCAACACTTGACTCAGCTCGCTCACGAGCCTACTCGAATTCATGATTGCAAGTCAATCCACCAACACCTTCGACTTCTTTCCTACCTCCGACCCTGATAAATACATTTTAAGTGTAATATCACCTCTAGGTACATCATTCATTTTTGCAAATTTCTCATGTCAACAAAATCCAGTTAGAAAAATAATTCCTAAGAGAACCGTTTGGCAATACAAGAAAGCCAACTGGGACTGTCTCAAAAATTTCCCCATGAACTTTGACTGGTCACTATGCTTCCTCGGAAGTGACGTCTACTACAGTGCAGATATGGTTACAAATTTAATACTTTTTCGGAAAGAGAAATTTTTTCCCGAATAAGGAAAATCTATCAAACCGAAAGAGAATTCTTAGTTTGATTCGAGCTGTGAAGAGGTTATTACTGTCAGAGAAGCAAGTTTCCGACGTTATCAAGCCAAATCTACTGAGGAAACCCGGGGTATGTTCAAACAAGCTAGAAAGACCTATACTGATCATATTAGAAGAACAAAGGTTTTGCATGACCAAAAATGTCGGCAAAAAATACTACAATGCCCCAAAGGTATTAAAAATGTTGGGTTATTTGTTCGAAATGTACGAAATACTATTTCGTCTTCGGTTCCAACGCTCATTTTGAATGGCATTCCTTAAATCAGCTCCCAAGAATATAATATAATGCTTGCAGGCTAGTTTGCTATAAATTCGATGTTCCCAGAAAGGGTCATGATTCCTATAATTAAGAGCGTAAATGATTTTATAGGTCAAATCTTCTTTCGCGCTTGTACAATTGCAAGAGTACTAAAAGATCTCGATATACACAAATCCGCTCAATATATGTAAGTGGTATTGGACGGTTTTAAGTCAGAAATTTATAAAATAAATGCTGGTATGCCACAGGGCTCCATTTTTTCTCCGAATTTCTTTCTTATATTAAATAATGACCTTATGTCTGAAACTACTAATCCATCAAATTCTATGCTGACAAAGGTATTCTCAGCTTCATTTCCAGATTAACGTCCTTGTCCTTCAGATGTGGATTTAGAACGGCTGCGTATGATAAGCTTATTAATTTAGGATATCAATAGCATTATCAAAAGGGGAACTATAAACAGCGTAGAATTTAATGCTTCAAAACTCAATGGTGTCTTCTGTCGTTAAAGCACAACCCACCCTCCATGTCGGGGTCCATGTGTGATACTTGCATTGAGCAAACTAAATAACTCTTAGTTCTGATGGGTATGTGCATTAAGGACCACATCGTATGGAATTACCAGATACTCGACGTCACCAAAAACGATGCTTAGATGCAAGTAATTTGTCACGCCTTCTCATCTGGTTGTAATCTTTAAAGCCTATATTTGTCAAAAGTTTGATTATCGTAGTTGGGTAAGAGCTCCAATAACTCACGGATAGAATCGAAAAAAATCTTTAAAAATCATAGGTAATAGATCTATAACAGAAACATTTGAATCTCTCTAGCCCGCCTAAATGTTTCTTGTCTTTCAATATTTAACCGTTATTTTTATAAAGTGTTCCAGCCAAAATAGACATTCTGAAGGAGCGATTCCAAGGCATGGTTATCTCACGCAGAGGCCACTGATTGCGTGATATCAACATAACCCACGACATTACTTAAATTTATCCTGATTTATTCATCAGATTCATCAAAAATTGGATATTTGCAGTGCTTGCCAACCAGGGAAGCGGCGGCTGCCGTTTGAACGATGTCATTGGTAGGTTTTCCAAATATAACAAAAAACTCGTTGATATCTCACATATAACTAATTTTATTCAAACTTAACACAAATGCCTGCGGCTGTTCCTATTGGAATTTATAAGCATAAGCGTTGGCTATGGGATATTCTTAGATTTTTTCTAAATTGTGCGAAGCTCGTTTAACAATTCCTGTTTTGTATGTCAAAGTGATAAATTTGCGATGACAATTATTTTTCATAGTCTAGAAATGTTAACCGTTTCCAAAATGTATAAACCTGATGATTTTCTAAAGTAGACATGATCCATTTATAATTTTGTTTCTATTTGTTTTACGATTTATATTAAAGTCACAAAGCAATAGCAATTTGTATTCAATAAGCAAATAAGCTAATTAAAATACTTTCCGCATTTTTACAAACGAAAAATAATACCAGAATTATAATTTCCATTTTATACCCCCGTCACACGGCAACGACAGGTATAACCTAAATAAAATCTTTTGTATTCTAGCATGTCATATTATGAAGTATCTACTCTGTACTTCGTGCAGACACGATCAATCAGTTCATGAATCTTCAATGGCTCTGTTGTTGATGATATGCTCAAGTGCGTGTTTGAGGGTGATTTTTCAATCACAATAATTGTGAAAGATGTGATACCATCAGATAAGAACACGCCCGCCATCTGTTAGATTATACGAACTAGTTTTTCATATCGAGCGAATCTTTTTTTTCGAGTAGTCTAAGGCTCGTATTCACCGAGCGCTCCTAAACGGCTCTTAACTTTACGAGGCTCTTAACTTGAAATTTCTGTGGGGTATTCACCAACCACTCGCAAGTGTTTTTCGAATTTCGAAAATGAGAGCCACTCTCTTGTTCAGGCATACCCAAACTGTAAAATGTTGTGGAATGTTGGTCTTGACAGCAAATGGATACTATTCTACTTGGCATTGCTCACATGGATTCGAGTCAAATGCGTGCGTGGCACACGCACAAGCGAACAAAGTTTCGAAGAGAGCGCTCGTAAGTTAGGAGTGGTCGGGACCACTCCTAACTTTTAAGAGGGCTCGTAGATCTTCACTAATATTGCTTGGTGAATAGGTTTATGAGCTTCTTAAGTTATGAGCGCTCGGTGAATACCGGCCTAAGTCTATATTGTTATAACACCTTTTTCTCATCGTCTACCACACCATTTCAAGGCAACCTCTAATTATCGCATGCGAGTTGTCATGAATTCAACAAAGAAAAAAATTGCATCTTATGGATACCTTCAGATTGCCGTTATTAAACTCACTACAAGTAAGAGTAATTAACATTGTACCACTTATTTTCCAATTGTTTATAATCAAGAAGAAGTGATCGTCAGTGATAAAGTGAAAATGACTCCCATTCAAAGACACAACAACAAGACAATAATCGATCTGGAACGGATTGCATTGTGAAACAAGAAATAAGATAGCTCATTTATTTTTATTTAATTAATTACCTTGAGTTTTTGGGTTTTATAATAAAAAAAGACGATCTTCATATATTATTCAATGGTTTTGTTTACAAACAATAAATCCTTGTTGGTTATCGTATTTATCAGATCAGATCGATGAGTTAGTTGTCCATGATTTTATTATCTGCAGTAAGTACCTCGCCCTACCGATAAATATCGGATCTGGAAACATGATATTATTTAATGATTTACACTTGACTATAAAACAAGCTAAGAAATTGAATATTTTATAATGTGCAATATGGCTTAATTTAGTATGCTGAACAATTGCTTGAGCTACAAGGTCTCGAGCTCAAGACTGGACAGGCACATATGTATCTCTTTGCTATGATATTTGTAATGCTTAAATTTTCATGAAAAATATTTTTTTTTTTACAGTGTTGGAGATTCGATATTTGATTGTGATACCTAGATAATGTTAAAAGATTTTTATGAAATCAACGAATTTGAGATTATTTAAATAATAATAATGCTTAATGAAGCGTCTAAGTATAACTAGGGTTAGAATCGATAAAGGTTCAAAATAAAGGTAGTTACAGATGTGCATAAGATAAATTCACAAATTTTGTAATATCCGTTTTTTTATTAGCCCCGACTGAAGAACAGAACGGACCCTGAGCAAATAGAGCTCTCCTATAACCGAACGTGACCTAAGTGCTCCGATCCATTACAGAAACAATTTATTTTAAATGGTGAAATACTAGTAAATCAATTTGTTTGTCAAATGCAAAAATTGTTAAATAGGTATTTTGACAGATCTAAATCGAAAATAAATTCACTTATTTTACCAAAGGCAAACCACTTAAGTGAAGCGATATTTTTGAACTCTGTTTTGTTTGATTTTCGATTTTTTTACTAATATCCCTTAAATGTTCTCTACGGAAGCTTATAAAAAAATTATCTAGCCTCCACTAAAGGTTATGGCAAACTATTCTAAAGTTCAGTGAACTGTGCGGGTTACTGTTAGGTTTATAAACATGGTGTCGCATAATTCACTCTCGTCGTAGGCGTAAACCATAGGTTCCTGAAGTGATTTTAAGTCGAAAAACTCACATGTCAATTCTGTTGTTTTCTTTTTGTTCTGAAGTTATACAGCCTTATTAATAAACGTGGAATAGCGTATGATTATAGCCCTTTATTCTATTGACTAAGTGCAAAACGTTACTAATTATACAAAATTTATACTAAGTGACGTTTACTAGGTTATAAGTTTCATAAGGGATACTTGGTAAACGTCACTTTTCTATTCAAAAATATTTTTGTTTTTATTAATGTACTTTATTTTAATCCGTAGCTCAATGGTTTAGTATAATAAAGGTTTAGTGGAATAAAGGTACAATAAACTTTTTTTTAATTAATTATGCTGATAATGTTTAAAAAAAGGAGTCCAAGAAATCATAATTTCTTAGTAAGAATTTTTATTCTTATGTTGTTGTCAAAATTTCAACAATAAAAAAGAGGAATGTCATTTTCGAAATTAAATTGTTTCTTAGGTTCGTATTCACCGAGCGCTCCTAAACGGCTCTCAACTTTACGAGGCTCTTAACTTGAAATTTCTGTGCGGTATTCACCAACCACTCGCAAGTGTTTTTCGAAGTTCGAAAATGAGAGCCACTCTCTCTTGTTCAGGCATACCAAAACTGTGAAATGTTGTGTAATGTTGGTCTTGACAGCAAATGGATACTCTTCTACTTGGCATTGCTCACATGGATTCGAGTCAAATGCGTGCGTGGCACACGCACAAACGAACAAGTTTTCGAAGAGAGCGCTCGTAAGTTAGGAGTGGTCGGGACGGGACCACTCCTAACTTTTAAGAGCGCTCGTAGATCTTCACTAATATTGCTTGGTGAATAGGTTTATGAGCTTCTTAAGTTATGAGCGCTCGGTGAATACCGGCCTTAATGTGATTTTTTTTGAAGATTTGAAAACGCAATTACTAAGCTTCAGCATACACAAAATTTGCGAAATCAATTTGATTTTTTTTAAGAGAGAGTCGAAATAAAATGGGATTATGAAAAGCTTCATTACTAACGATTTTTTCCAACTACAGTATTTCCTCGGTAAAAGCAATCGATTAAAATTCGAGCAATTGCGTTTTGTGTTAGTTGAAGATGTTGTAATAACCGAGTCACAAATATAGTTGAGTTTAGAATTTAACCTGAAAACCAGTCTTACAGCCCTATTATGAGTTTCAATTTGATAGTCGATAATTTCTATCAATTAGTTGATAATTTGCTATTATGGGTATCAACTGGTAATTTTAGACCGATTGTGAATATCTACTTATCAAAAAGCTCATTCTGAATGATTTTTGTTTATTTTGTTCGAGGCTTCGCGTCTGAGATATTTATTTGTTTTTTGTCGGTCACGAAAAAGTAAATTCTTTGTGCGTAAATGTAAGTTGTTCTTATAAAAAATACATCATAACTCCTCTTTTTAACTTTTTTCGCTCTTAAAAATCCCGAATAAATTTGTATGTTTACGCTTCAATCCAGTGCCGGATTAAGGCAGCGCGGGGCCTGTAGCAAATTCTATCAAGGGGCCCTTAGACTGTATTAGGTTAGGCACTTATCAAGTTTATGGTATTAAATAAAACAAAACTGTTACAAACAAACTTTTCTTGATTTAATTTGGGAAAATTTATAAATAATGCTGTTGATATCTACTTCTCGGAGTAAATCATGTTCAATATTCATTAAAGTGAGGAGTTTAAGACGTTCTTAGCTCATCGTGTTCCTCAATCAATTTTTAACACGTTTTAATGTTGAGAAAGATCGTTCACCACTGCAGTTGGTGATCATGAGAGACAAATAAATGCGCAAAGCAATTTCAACGTTCGGGAAACAAGATTGTAAAGAATTATTTATCAACAGCTTGTAAACCTGCATTTCCAGAGCCTCATGATTCCTGCTGTCAATAATACCAGCCACATCAGAATTGAGCATTGAAGCGAATTGCACTAATTCGTTGCCCAGACTGTCCTCCAAATCATCTGCGTAGGCACTTACTATGGTTGCAGATTTTTAATTTCTTCTGGTGAAAGAGATCTTATATGAAGGTTTTTATAATACAAATTCTATATACTACTGAAATAAATCAGCCACTTAGCACTATTAATGTACTTGTTGAATTATTGATTCAAAATAGCTTTTATGGCTTTTAGTCCACAAAAATTGGCGTTTCGTCCGAGTGATCGCACATGGACTCATCAGTTGGCTATGAGGAACTTGTCAATATGCAATTTTTATTGAATTCAGTTCATCTTACATTGATTTTTTGACAAAAATTCAATGTGAACTATATCCAACCAAGATTAAAATTGTAATCATTAACGTTGAAATATTTTGCTATTTTCAACAAATTCAACAAATCCATTAATAGTGCTAAGTCTTCTACTAGGCTGATTTATTTCAGTAGTATACAGAATTTGTATTATAAAAACCTTCATATAGAATTAATGCTCGGCCACGGGCAAAATATTCCAACGTTAATGATTATAATTTTAATCTTGGTTGGATATAGTTCACATTGGATTTTTGTCAAAAAATCGATGTAAGATGAACTGAATTCAATAAAAATTGCGTATTGACAAGGTCCTCACAGCCAACTGATGAGTCCATGTGCGATCACCCGGACGAAACGCCAGTTTTTGTAGACTAAAGGCCAAAAAAGCTATTTTGAATCAGGAAGAGATTTTAGCTCTCGGAATATTCCGAAAATGCCAGCAATTTTATGATAACTGTTCATATACGTTTACCTAAAGCAGTGAGACCGTTATCAATGGTGACAATAAATACCTGAATTTCATACCTTTGTCCAATTTGCGTTTGGTGCGGTGCGAAACATTATTTTTGGTAAGACCAGCAGATAGAAAAATAAAATTTTAGTTGATCATTTTGCAAATAGTTTCTTCTTAGTAATTGTGACTAAATTTAATAAGTAAATTACTTTTTTATGGTCAGAAAAGGTTGGTACGCGGGGCCCCCAAATGCGCGGGGCCCGTAGCATTTGCTACTCTTGCTTCGTGGCTAATCCGGCACTGCTTCAATCAAGAATTTGTTGTTGATAAGAAAATTGATGTGTATCTATTTTGTTGATATCTGTAATACCATGTCTATCAAAAAAATCATTCACAGTAATGATAAAAACTAATAAAATTCACAGTCGATAAAAAATGTTGACAGTTGATAGTCATAATACCAACTCATTCAATTTGTTGATATCTATCAAGTATCTTGTTGATAGTTTATAGCTATAATAGGGCTGTAAGCTTCAGCATACACACAATTAATTTGCCAAAATCATTTGTACTGTTTTTGAGAAAGTCGAAATAAAATGAGTCTATGAAAAGCATCATTATTAAAGATATTTCATAAATTTTTTCCAACAACAGTATGCCCTCGGTAAAAGCAACCGATTAAAATTCGAGCAATTGCGTTAGTTGAAGATGTTGTAATAACCGAGTCACGAATATATGTAGTTGAGTTGATAATTTAGCGTGAAAACCAGAGTATGTAAAATAAAAGATTATTTTTAGTCTTAAAAAGAAACGTCATAGTTTAATTAATTTAAAAAAATTACAGTTTTTGGTTAAGTTTACTTTCAATTTTTGAAGATACTATTTTACTAAAGTAACTACACTAACAGCACGAAAAAAGCTGAACAATGATAAATTAAAACGCAAATATGTACCTACGATCTACGAGTGTAAACAATTCTGAGAAGAAGCTTTGAAATAACTGCCCAGTGCCCAGTGACAATAAACGTAAATTCCCGAAAAATATAATCAAAGATTAAACGAAATATAAGATCGTTGGATAGAAAGTTGCTTTCACTGAGTCATTATTTTTTAAAAAGTAGCAATTACTGACTCACTAGCGATGAATTACGTTTATCGAGGGTTGCTGAATAACTTTTATTCTTACTGAAAAAGAATGTTCCGTTTAATATCGAAAAAAGCTGTAAGGCAGATACCGTTATTTTTGATTAAAAAAAAGTTTGTCAGTAAATAATTCGAAAACTGTATCAACCAAGTTTTATAAAAAGTAAGGCAAGATATTAGGCTGTAGTCGAACCCAAATATTTCAACTTCTCAACCATTATTATGTGAAGTTTGACCAAAATCTCGAGTAAATATAATCTTATAATATATAGTAATAAGTAACTTTATTTTTTTTTGTTCCACATACGCCCGAGTGTCTATTCGTTCCTAATTTTTATTTGCTCGAGAAGGTCGCAGATTTTGTTGCAGTCAGGCATGAATTTCTCCCACAATGCAAAACGTTTTCAATCCTTAAAATTATTTTACCGAAAAAAACTGTTGATACAAAAAAGGATTCACTGATGAAGTCGATAAATCCAAAAAATTTAAAATTTCTTAATGTTGTACACACAGAAGCCGTGATATTAAAAAAAAAACACAGATTTATTATGCGTCAGTAAACTGATGCGTCATTTTGAATTCATGAATATCTGGGCTTCCGTTAGTCTTAAAGGACTATTTTTAGGAACTAATAATATGTGTCGTTAAATACAGTTTTTTTTTTCAATAGTTTTAAAAAAAGTTTAAACCTAACGTAACTTTCAATCTATTTGTTTAAACATATTGAATTAAACGCAAACAACAAAGTTTTTTTTATTTTTACTTTGCGACTTAGTGGGCTAAGATATTAAATAAAATGTAAAAACATAAAATTGCGTGAGTGCGCTGACTTACTTATGTTCATTAATTTATTACTCAGCTTGCGTTAGTCGTAGAGTGTTAATTTTTTTTTAAATTGTAGGGAATTATAAGGATTTCAAAAATAAAAATTAAAGTTTCATCGGAAAATGTGCTTTTTTCTTAATAATCAATGAATAAGTGATTTTTAAACAACAAACATTTGTTTAAACTTACTATATTTTTTTTTATTTATTTCAACAACATTTGTTTTCTATAAAAATATTATCGAATGTTATTAGGAATAAATGCAAGTCTTATTTTTTTTCCTTACGAAATTCTGGAGTCGAGTCCAAAAAATGTCACAAAACACATTTTTACCAATAACTTTGGAAAAAAAAGTTTTTATATGGTGCAAATTTTAAGCCTTTCTCATAAGCCTCTATCGATTCATAAAAAAAAACAGATCATGTCCATGCGCGCAAGGTTAGGGCCTTTTCAAGACGCTTTCACTCAACTAATACTAATCAAGCCTTATATCAAAATTTTGACAAACAAAAAATCAATTTAAGAAAAATAATAAACAAAAAGAACCTTAATAAATAATTATAATGAAAAAAATAAAGTTATTTAAAAATAATAAAAAACAATTTTTGTGTATAGGTACATACATTTATGTATATGACAATCAAAAATCTTGTCATAGTGTTAATTCTTCGTCTGAATAAAGCGGAACTTTCCAAATGTGTCAGGTCCCTTGTTTCATACCATAGTTCTTCTGTATTGTTTTTCTAATAATCTACATTATGTCTTAGAACCATTTATTGCAAAGTAAATGGTAAATGCTCCCGTTCGAAACTTTTTAAATCAAGCTTTTTAAATCAACTAAAAACTAAACAATGATACTGGTACCATATTTTTATAAATCGCCAACTTATAAAAATACTTTATATAAACCAACAACTGCTTATTTCAAAAAAGAACGGAGGAACTTTTATGAAAAAGACGAAATGTGAAAATCTAACCACCTAACATTAAATAGTTTTGAACTTGGATAGTTTTGTAAAGGGCGACCAGATATCAATGATAGTTTTTCTAATTTATTTATTTTTTTTATTTTTATTTACGCTAAATACTAACGCTTAATTAACAAACAAAAACTTATAACTAAATAAATGATTTATGTAATACATTCAAATTTATAAAGATAAGTTAAACATTAGTGATACAACAACAAACACAAAATTAAGAATTTAAATAATGTCAGAAAAAACTAATTTTGAAACTATTGGATTTGACATTTTGATTTACAGAATTTAAAAGAGAATTATTATCATTATATATGTTTATTAACTGGTTAATTGGACTGCTACAACCATAGTTTGATCGGCTAAAGTTTGTTCGAATCGGCACTCGATTTCTTAAATTATTTAGGCTAACATTAAAATGAAAACGACACAAAACTGATGGTGATGAAATGGATCCATTTAGAATTCCAACAATGAAGCAGAGTTGCAAATACTTACGGTGATTAGTAAGCGTTGGAAGACTTATAAGTTGTAACTTGTCAGAATAAGGAGGCAAAGCTAATTCATGTGGCCATGGGAGAAAACGCAGTGTAAACCTTAAGAACCTTCTTTGAATACCTTCAAGTCTGTGAATATGATTCGAGTAATGAGGGGCCCAAATTATACAACCGTATTCAAGGACTGATCTGACAAATGATACATATAGAGTTTTAAGGACATAAGGATCTTTGAATTCCCTTCCAAATCTTTTTATAAAGCCTAGTGTCTTATTAGCTTTTTTTTACAATGTAGTTAAAATGGTCAGTAAAAGATAATTTTGAATCCAAAATGATACCTAGGTCTGAAAAGATAGACAATTTTTCAAGGTACGAAGAGTTTAACAAATAGTCATAGTTAAGAACATTATGTTTGCGTGTAAAACTCATTGTTTTACACTTGTCAATATTTATCGTTAAACGGTTTGTATTGCACCATTCCCATAGTCGATGTAGATCATCTTGTAATAATTCACAGTCCGTTAAGGTATCAACTATTCGAAATATTTTCACGTCATCAGCGTATATTAATGTCATTGAATTATTTAAGATAGAGGGGAGGTCGTTTATAAACAGAACAAATAACAACGGACCAAGATGGCTACCATGAGGTACTCCAGAATTAACAATAAACGAATTAGAATAGTCATTTTTGAAGACAACACTATAATGTCTATCGGTAAGATAAGATGAAATCCATTCTATTAATTTGTCATGTAGTCCGATTTGCTCTAATTTACTCAAAAGTACTTTATGGCTTAGTTTGTCAAATGCTTTGCTAAAGTCTGTAAATACACAATCAACTTGTTGTTTTTTCTCGAAAGCGTCAATACAAAATGTTGTAAATTCGAGTAGATTTGTAATAGTAGATTTTCTTTTTACAAATCCATGTTGATTATCACAGAAAACCGAGGAACAATTAAAGGAAAGAACGTCACAAACAAGCGATTCAAACAATTTTGGGATAACAGACAGCTTAGCTATAGGACGATAGTTGCAGATAAAATGTTTGGGACCTTTTTTGTGGGTTGGTTTGAGGAACGCATATTTCCATAAGAGGGGGAAACGAGAACATTTAAACGATTGGTTAAACAGAATAAACAATGGGTATGAGAGTTGTTTTGCACATTTTTTTAGCATATATGATGGCAAGCCATCAGGACCAGGATTGAGGTTTTCGTCAAGTTTTAGAATTTTGTCAAGTATAGTAGATTCAGAGATTCTTAGGTTTATGTGAGCTAAGTGGGGAAACTGATAGTATTAGTAATAACAACTGTTGAGCTATGATTAGTTTGAAAAGAGTCTTCATAGGCACTTTTAAAGAAATCAGCAAACATATTGGACAACACTATAGGATTGTGACTTGTTTTTTCTTTATATGTCATGTTTGGAGGATACCCGTCAAATTTTCGTTTACAGTCAACATACTTCCAAAAATTTCGTGGATTCACCTTAAGTTCACGTTCAGTATTTGCAACAAACTCGTCATAAACACAATTTGAATAGATAACAAATTCATTTCTGATGTCTAGATAGAGACCATAATCAACATCACTAAGTGACTGGCTATATTTTACTCAAGCCTTATTCCTTTTATTTTTTAAGCTTTTAAGATGCCGATCAAACCATGGTGGATTGTTACCTTTAAGTTTAATTTTACGGAGAGGTATATTTTCTAAAAAACAATTAAATAATATTTTATAAAATTTCAAAACCATATCATCTAAGTTTAAATTTAAAAATATTGTATCCCAGTCCAAATCATTTAAATTGGTAAAAAGTTGAGTGAAATTACATTTTTTGAAGTCAAATTCAATTTGATTATCACAGGTCATATCAAGATTACATAAATTTAAGTTTAGAGAAATTGTCAATGCAGGATGATGTCGATCTTCTTTTAAAAGTATTATGTCGCTTTGAATAACAGCAGTGTTAGCATTTACGATGTCAGAAATATAAACAAGGTCAAGTATTTTGTCGTTTTGGTTTTTGTTTGAGTTAAGTTGAATGAGTCCTAGTGAGGCCATTGTGTCGATGGTACAAAATTCAATATCATTGGATGGGTTAATCGCAAAATATTCTTCTTTATTTTCATTCTTCGACCATTCAAGATTTGGTAGATTGAAGTCACCAATTACGCAAATTTCATCCTCAGGATTTATATTTTCAAATAAATTGTCCAAACTTTCATAGATTTTGTGATATGTATTATAGTTAGAACTTGGCGGTATGTAGACGGTAACTAATATAAAGATTGCCGAAGTCCATTTTTATTTTTATGCACAACATTTCTAGGTCAAATTGTTGGAAGTCATTTACCAACGAGCTTATGAAAGAGTTTGTAGCAGCTATTATTAATCCTCCTCCAACTCTTGTAGATTCGTCATTTGAATGTCGATCACGCCGGAAAACTTGATAATTGAAGTCAAAAAGTTCTGTGTCAGCAATTGAGTTACATAGCCAGGTTTCAGTTAAAACAATAACGTCGTGAGGTAAGTTATTTACATTTTTATAAATCTGATTAGTTTTAGTTCGTAGTCCATCAGTGGCGTGGCGTGGATAATTTGAAAAGGGAACCCGTTATAAAATTTTGTCACCTGTAAGAATGAAAAAAAAATCTTAGAACCTTAAAAACTACATTTCTATAGTAAAGATATGGTATCTACAAATGCATTCCACATTGACTTAGCAAAAAATGTGTAGCTATATTTTTTATACTTCAAGACATTAATATTTCAATCAACAATGAGCTTGAAACATAATAAAAAAGGACCTGCTTTTAGACACCACCCCCTTCGTCGGACATAACTGCGGTACCTTCCTAGGAATGTTCTATTAACTTTTCCTTGCAATCATATGTGTCAAGAATATAAAATATATGATGGGACAACTTATCTGCATTCAGACTCGTCCTAACATTAAAAAATACAAGATATCTTTCTTTTATTCCATTCTCGTCAAGAACCAAAATATGGCACTCCGTTGTCCCCTATGACTCAAATCTGATGTTTCGTCGATCATAATCGACACGAACCGAGCTTCTATGATTTCTGTTTTAATTTCAGATTTAATAACAGCCGCGATACTATGTATCAATTCATTTTGAATATCGTTGCCCTATAACACTACTCTAAATAGGATTCCATTAAAGTGTCATAGGTACTTATATGTTGATTTCCTTTGAACATAAGAAATCAATTTCTGTGTGAAGATTTTGATCCCTGGCCAGATTTTGCGTTCCTAAACACCCAACAAAAATTTATTTTTCTTTGACATGGATCAAAATCTTTAAATCCATATTTAAAGAGGGATTTACATGTATACATGAAACACGCACACCAAACAAAAAATTTCGATCTGGGATCGAAATCCCTGGTGTGTAAACGAAAAAAGGATAAAATGTAAACTATCAACTATCCTTACTAAAATTATTTGGTTTCTCCGATAGGTAATCTGTTAAACAGCAATTTACATTTATCAAAGACATTTCCAAGACAAAATCTAGAACTGCACTAAAATTAAGAAGCTTAATTTTTTTATCACTATAGTGGGTAATAAAAGGAATTAAATCTTCACTTTAACATCTAACTTTTCACTATTTTTAATTAAGTTCAAGTTGACTTTTCAAAACACTAGATTTATTTGAAGTTATTTAACCTGTGCAACTCAGTCTTTTATTGAATGCCAATTGAATCTAGATTTAAATTCCTATTAAAAAAAAAAGCAAATGCATTTTATTTGTCTAGAGTATCGATATGCTAAATTTACACTGCTGACAAATTTCCATAATATTCTACCATGATTTATTTCATAATTCAACATTATCACAGTAAATTTGCAAAAATATGAATCGTGCATTTTACATTAGCATGCAAATCAACATCAAATTCAAAATCAAGAACCAACAATATCCACATGCCATATTTATATTTATATGACATATTAAAGAAAAAAAAACAAATAAGTCGAAGAACACCGTCTTATTTCTTACACAAGGTTGAAAAAAGGCGAGCACCTGAACTCCTGCAATGTATTATCTTCCTACTGAAATGCAATGCTAATTGCTAAAGGGAGAATAAAATACAAATAATTCCAACTCCTACAGGTATACATCGAAAATTTTATAAGACGGAATGTAGCGTCTTATTTTTTGAATATGTTGGACAAAGAGGATCCGAAAAACAATGCTTGGGGAAGAAAGGGATATAACACAAATAAATAAGACGGTGATTGAAAAGTTTACGTCAGAGAATTTTTGTGACTCTCTTGATTAATGTTGGTTGTGGATTGTGGAATGTGTTTGGATAAAGTATAAGATACAAACGAGAGGCAGAATGGATAACTTAAACTTATTCGATGTTTGTTTGGTAAATTGTGTTATTTGTGGATTTTCTAAAAGGGAAGACGATAGGAATCGTGTTATATGGACGCCACGCCACTGTAGTCCATTTACATTTGGATAATAAATTAGCAGTTTTTGCTGTTTTTGTAGCGGTAGGCATACTTTGTCAGTTGTTGAGGAAAATGGGAGGACTGTTTTTGCGAACTCCTGTTGACAAATTTATGCATAATAATTCCAGTGGGCCAAAAGGAAATAGTATTTAGTAGATGAAAGAGAGAATCCGGACATTTATTTAACTGCTGTCAAAGTTAACAATGATATCCAGCTTTTAAAATATTCAGTAGGGTATGCCATTTCATACGTAGGACTTAGACAACGACGTCAGTTCGCTAGATGGGCACTGGAAATGTTTGCTGTATTCTAACCAAAAAATCATTTTCTCGGACGAGTCACATTTCTGGGTTTGCGGATATGTCAATAAGTAAAATTAATTTGCATGACTGGACCGAACAAAATCCAAAAGTTTTCGAGCGAGCATCAATACTTCCACATTATGTAGATTGACTGTTTGTTGGGATTTATGACATGGAGACATCGTAGGGCCTTATTTCTTTTGAAATGAAGGAGACATCGTTACTGTCAATTGTTTCACATATATAGAGTGATGTAAACTAAACTTCTGTGGTAAAAGCTTGATAAAACTGATATACCAGACCTGTAGCTCCAAGAAGACGGCGCTACATATCATACAAGGAACATAGCACTCGAAGTTGTGAAGGAGAAATTTGGTGACTGAGTCATCGCACGGCGAGCAATTATCAACTTGCCGAAGCGATCATGTGACTTGAAACCACTCAATTATTTCTCTGGGACGACGTCAACTTAGTCCACAATAACAAGAGAATCACTTTGGACCAGCTTGATACCAACATTCGTGACGCTATTGCCAGAAAAACGCCGCCAGTTATAAAAACTTAGCCCGACAAAATTGACTTGAAGCACCGCCAACGAAGCCTAGGCTGCCATTTGACTGATTCCTATTCCATACATAACAAAATAAAGCCAGAAAAAAAATGTATATGGGTGATTCTACAAACATAGGAATAAAATGTTACAAATTTCGGCACGACATTTTTGGAAGCCAAAAGACGTAAAAGTTGTTCTAGTTCATCATTAGAACGTCTCTTTGCATTGTTGAAAGCGGCCAGTAAAAAAAAAATAAAAAATGACGATTTTAAAGACATTTTTTGAAAAAGCATGTTCAGGGGACTGAGTTTTTTTTTAAGGGGACTGAATAAATGTTAATTTTTTTTGTTTCTCTTGGGTACACATTGAAACATAGAAATTAAATTTAATAAGTCTTCATAAACATATAAATTCATGATTAATACATATAACTTAACATTTTATTAAAAGAATATAATTAAATATTTTTTTTTCTATGTACTTAGAATCAATTTAAAATAAATTATATTCTTTTTAAAAATTTTAAAGATATTTCGCAATGAAGTTCGAAGTTCAACATAACTAAAAATTTCTCAGGTTTCTGAATAAAATATCATTTGTTCATTTCTTAGCCAGGGGACTGAGGCCAGGGGACTGAGGTTTTTAATGTTTTGTGCGCAAAAAAACAAAAAAATATATATAATATTACAGTTTTATTAAGCCTATACTATACTGCTAACAAATATGCCTACTTACATACAAATTTGTTTTGTAAAACCTCACCAGAGGACTGATAAACTAAACGGACAATCCACGGCTTCTTGCACAAATGTCTTTTTCACAATACTAACATAAGAAATAGAATCGAGTTGCACCACGATTTTATTGTAAGGAGACTTGGTACTTCAAACTGCCAGTACTGGAAACTCGATCGATATCCTAGTTTTTGATCTTTTCGACCGTTTCAATATTCCAGGGGACTGATATGAAATGCGGAGGACAAAGTTTAATTACGTTTTTCTTGTAGATAATAAAATGAATTACTAAAATATATTTATCTAATTCGTAGCAAAGATGTATTATTTGGCGTAACTTCGGTGGAATTCATCTTAGTATGAGACCTGAAATAAGAGAACGGTTATAATTTTTCTTTGCGAAAACGCACTGGGGAGGGGAACACGTCAGGGGACTGAGAATCAGACTTTGAAGAATTTTTTGAGCAAAATAAGATATGGTCACCCTAATAATATTGTTAGGCCAGGTAGATATCAATCAGATTTAATTTTATAAAAAAAATTCAGATTGAACGGATTTTAAAATATTTCTTGGGCCGCCGAAAATTCCATCGTTTGTAGATTCACCCATATGTCACACAGGGTGTTGTTTTATTTAATTTTTTTCTTATCGTTTTTATCTGGTAGCCCTATAGAATTTGTGTAGGTACTAGCTCTTCATGTTTCATAGAAATGTACCTATTAAAATCAAATTATTTATGGCTTTGTATTATATAACTTGCCAGATGTTTCGAAAAGGTGTGTTAGGTATAGTTTTATAAATATTATGACATTATTAAGGAAATTTTTTGAAAAAAGTTTGAAGTAATATGGAAATGGATTCCTTTTTTTTTTCTAAAAGTAGATAATTTTTTTTTAAATTTTGGAAAGCAATTCTATTTAAATTATACACAAGTACACCTGTTTGTTTGAGGTTTTAATGATATATTGGAGAACAATAAAGTAAGGCGAATGTCTCAAAAACACTGCCATATTCCATTATTCGTATTTTTTTTAACCTATGAGGAAGATTTTTAAGAACTGTCTTTGATTTTAATATTGAAGCCGAAACCTTTATGTGTGAGCTAAGCGAGTTCTATATGAGCTAAATGCAAGTAAAAAAATTTCAAATTTTGAACATACAAATTTCCTGTACAAAATTTGGGACAAATTCGTCAAATCATTAAGGCTCTGGGTCAGGTCAGTTAAGTTATTTTTCTGACACGAAATCAATACGTGCTTTCTTTCGCAAGTAAAAATTTATTTTAAGTCTATATTAACGGTTTGAATATTTTTTCAATTTAACTCAAAAACACCATTGACGATTTTGATTAAATCTACCGTAATAATAAACAGCAAATAAAATGAAATTTACTAAATTTGCTTATGTAGTCTCTTTTTAACTATTTCATTCCTTTAATTAACTATTCCCTTACATCTTTAATCTTGAGTTGTACATGTACATTTATTTTGTGCTCGAAAGCAGAGTAGATACGAGTACTTGCCCTAACAAATGAAAAACGGTATGTACTCTCCTCTAATTGCATTTTATTTATTTATAGAAGAGAAATAAGACTCAAGGAACAGAGAACAAGTCTCTTCTCAATAAATCTCATTGAAATGTTGATTAACTCACATTTACCACATCTAACGCGCCTAACAGGATTAATATTAAGAACAAATTAAATGAAAGTCTATAGTGGTCTATTTTTTCCTTTTCTCGATTAAATGATTCGATATTTTTTTTCTTTTAATGTAGGTATGCATGTTATTTGTATGTATTCATATTAAGTATAACTGAACTAAAAATAACCTATTACCTGTGCCTTTTTGCAGTCTTATTTCTTTCCTTACATACCCAGGTACACTACACGTCGACTGATGAAGTACTCATTCCAAAAAAATTTGGTTTATAGTTATTTTTTTTTCGCGCACTAAAAGGATTATGACTACCCTTAAAATGTTTGATTACAGTGGGAGTGTTTTAGGAAAGTTGAAGAGGGTTCAAAGGATATACCAATGCACATTGGTTTTAAATGGATGAATATCGTAATGTGAGGGAAATATAAGGTCGGGTAGAGCATTCCACATTCGTGAAGTGGGGTTAAAGAAAGATTCTCTGATCTTTACTGTACGTTCGAAGTTGGGTTCAATGGTAAGCTGATGGGCATTCACTGAGGAACAAAAGGAATCCAACCAGATATTTAACTAAAAGACTATTAATAAAAATAACGATATTATAAGGCAAGAAACATTGCAGCGGTGCTTGAGAGCTTCAAATGTTTGTAGTATACTCGTAGTTCTATCCCCGATAATTTTTAAAACTCTCAAGCGACTCAATTGTGTTATTGAAGAACCTGCCCAAATATGGAAATATTGGAAATTAAACTCAAGCCTTGGACGAATATAGGCTTTATAGATTATATCCAGATGAGAAGGGGTGACAAATTTCTTGCAACGTCTTCGAAGTAAGACTAAACCCTAAGCAGAGTGTTTGGTGACGTCGAATATGTCGTAATTCCACACAAGGTGGCCTGTGATGCGCACACTGAGAATTGAGAGCTGTTCGAATTTCTTAATACAAGTGCCGCTCATGAATAATGGCATCGGGGTACGTTCCGCTTCAACACCAGGAAACAGCGTTGAGTTTTTGAAGCACTTAATTCTACGCGATTAATGGTTCAGAACAGAATTTAATGAGCTTATCATACGCTGTCGTTTTAGATCAACATTCGAAGAACAAATGCGTTCATCTGGAAATGAAGATGATAAGCTTAGAGTACTGTCGTTAGCAAAACAATTTTATATAAAAGATCATTGATAAATATGATAAAGAGTTTTGCAGCTAAAACGGAGCCCTGTGGCACACCAGGGGGGTCATTCCGTAATTTTCTAAACGATAATCGTCAAAACGATAATCGTCGATGATATCGTCCATGATTTGCTTCACGTAACTCGACTACTATCGTCTCGTCAATCGATCACAGTTTTAGAGATTTGTATACATTTCAGAAACTCTCAAACTGTAGTCAATCTGTCAATTCAATAGAAAACAATACAAAATGTCAATTTACAGTGGAAACTCAATCACCCAACTACAGTCACCTACAAAATTCAAAATTAATGTAAGACGATACCTATTTAGCTATCGTCCAAACGCTATCGTTTTGACGATAGCGTTTTGACGATTATCGACTTACGTGAATCAAAAAAAGGCAACTCTATCGTTCAAACGATATCGTCTGACTATAATCGAGTTACGGAATGACCCCCCAGCATTTAATTTATGAATTTCAGACTTAAAACCATCAAACACAACTTATATTGAGCGGTTTTAAAAAGTAGTTTATAATCCATCGAAGAAGAGATTCATCATTACCAAGTGCACACATTTTCGATAAGAGATCCTTGTGACAAATTCTATAAAATCCCTTAGAAATATCAAGGCCAATAATCTTACTTTCTCCAAAACAATATAAAGATCTGCTCCACTCTTCGGTGTGCCATTGTCAACTGGTCACCTGTCACCTCTTCTGTGGGTTGTTGTCGTCCTATATACGGCAATTTCGCTTGTTAACACGGCTATTCATCCGAAGATACGCCTCGTCCCTTAAGATGATTTTTTGGCCAAAATGAGGTCCTCTTCCAAACGCTCCGAGGCCCAATTCAATTTTTCAATTTTGTTTTATTGAACATACTATTTACAATTTGGCTTACAACTAATAAGATACTACATATGTGTGAAAATTTACATTCGTTGGCTCATAGGGGCCTAACTATATACAGTGACTTAAGTTTAATTATTTTTATATAAAATTTACATGACAAAAAGTAAAATTTTAAAGGTCGGTTGACTGTATTGTCCTCAGGGTGTTCATTCTCGGTTGTCAGTGGTGATTGTTGTGGGTTGTAGGCAGGGATGGCGTTTTAGCCGCGGTGGTAGGCTTACCCAATGTCAGCGAAGAACGAGACTACGTCCTCGTTGTCCATGAGGTACCTCGGTTCGGGATGTTGTTCTGTGGTCATCCTTCTCATAAGTTGATTCGGGTGGTCAATGATGTTCCCCATTAGTTTCTTCGTTGAATCAACAAGATAGTTGTCCAGTGGGATTAAATTCGCTTCTGTAGAGATGCTCGTTCCTGAAGTGTTTCTGTCGTTGACGGTTGAAGTAGAGTCCAGTGCAGATCCTCAGTATCTTCCTTTCGAATAGTTGAAGTTCCTTCATAGCTGTCTTCGAGATGGAAAACCATACTGGGAAGGAATAGCTGATTACTGGTTGCAGGAGCTGCTTGTAGATTAATATCTTTGTCGGTTGGCTATCACCTGATCTTCTTTTCAGCAATGGGTGCAAACGGCTGAGGGCCCAGCTGGACTTTTTGAAAACATTTATTGAGTGCAGGTTAAACCTTAGCAACTCGTTGAAGTGCACTCCCAGGTACTTGCCATTTGGCTTTGCCACTATGGAGGATTCGTCAGGGAGTCTCAGGACCAGATTTCTGCAAATTGCTGCAGTGCGAATGCCCCTACCAGTTGAAAGTCTTCTGAAGCAGAAAAGTTCCGATTTGGAAGTGTTGATTCGGATGCCCCATTTCTGGTAGACTTGGAAGAGTCTGTTGATGTGGGTTTCTACTTCTCGGACAGCGATTAGTTGTGACATTGATGTTGTGTATGTGAGCAAGTCAGCAGCATACAGAAGGTTCTCGCATCCAATTGGAGAAGGTTGGTTTGAAATCATCAAGTTGTAGAGAAAGGGGCCTAGTTTTGAGCCTTGAGCGACCCCAGCTCTGATGGTCGTCGTGTTTGACTTAATTTCCTAAAGGGTAGGAAAGAAAACAGAATTTTTATTAATGGCGGAGGTACTTGCATAAGATGAAGTTTGTGGATTAGGCCGTCTATCCACACGCTATCGAATGCTTTCTCGACATCCAGAAAGCATCCGACGGTGACACGATTACTGTTGAGGGCTGTGGTGATATCGTGTTGGAATTTTACCAGTGGATGCAAGGTTAAGTGTTTTTCTCGAAACCCGAATTGCATGGCAGGGATGATGGAATTATTTTCACAGCAGAATTTCTTCAGTCTTCGTATAGGATAACTTCTTCCAGTAATTTGCTGATGTTGTTGAGAAGTGATATTGGCCTGTAGTTGGAAACTAAGTTGGAAGCACCATTCTTCGGAATTGGCACAATCTTTGCTGTTTTTCACTTCTGAGTTAAGTAGCAGTTGTTGATGCAGTTGTTTAAAATGGATTAGAATTGCCGATGATTTCTACAACCTCCTCTAGATTACATAAATGTGGACTGTCGTTGAGATCATTTGCTGGATTGATGATATTAAAATTTATTTTAACCGGATTTGGTTGCAGTGTTTGTTGAACTGTTGCCTCAACTTCTTGTAAGAAAGTTGGGTCAGTAGGTGGGTTAGGTGTGAAGTTTCCTCTGAGGCCCAGTCTTCGAGATGTGTCAGTTGGTCCTGTACGGGAGTAGATCCAAGTCCCTACTCTGAGTTTGCCAATTTGAAGTTTGTGAAAGGCCGATTTCTTGTACACGACGAAGAATCGAATGCCTCGGGTTCTGCTCTACACTTTCACAGACCACTGCTATGTTTTCGGCAGATCTTGCGTGCCTTTGACGGAACGAATACTGGCTGATTTCGTTACCGAACCGATCGTGTTAAATTTGGCCACCAAACGTTAAAGTGTCGAATGTGAAGGGCCACCACGACTACCGTAAAATGGAATACAATCAAGAAATTCTAAAAATGTGTTGCAGGTGCTTTAAACCATCTTACTTCTTCAATTAATGATGAACGTACCGAGTTGCAGTCAATTGTTCTTTTTGCACCGTTTCTCACGTTAAATCTTCACCAAAAATGAAATTTGTCGTTGATATTCCCTCTCAAGTTCCATTTTTGCATTTTATTGATAAAATATTGCTAAA
This sequence comes from Chrysotoxum bicinctum, assembly GCA_911387755.1. Classification (NCBI taxonomy): domain Eukaryota; kingdom Metazoa; phylum Arthropoda; class Insecta; order Diptera; family Syrphidae; genus Chrysotoxum; species Chrysotoxum bicinctum. Next base: position 61,287,615 of record OU426987.1, read on the forward strand.
TTTTTCGAACTTTCCCTATAGTGTTTATGGCTCGGGACTCGGGACTCGGGAGTATTAAGTTTTTTCGTTACCTAAACATACTCAAAGTTGAACAAAAAACTGCTAATATCAGCAAATGATGTGGAGTGTATCCATCAACGCAAACCACTTAAGGTTCATTCATTAATTCAAAAAAAAAAAAAAAAAAAAGATCAAAGAAGAAGGAAATACTAGGTACTAGGTAGACATTCTGGTCCGCATAGTGTATCAAATGCATAAATACGAGTACTTTTCGTTTCCTTTTCCTTAAGCCACTTGTTGAATGGTCTTGTGTGTGCTTCTGCACTTGAATTTTCCAGAACCACGCTCCAATGATTCTTTGATATTACATCGTCAAGCACTATCCTCATCATCATCATCATCGTGTGCACAATAAGACCCCCTCGAATCAACAATCCCAAACGAGTGCGAACTGCGAAATTTCGTTTTACAATTTCATTCGCGATCGTGCACTTGTAATATGAACATTTAAATTTTGAGGAGCGCGCAAAATACAAACTATAAAAAGTAACGATTTCTTTCGTTAACGGTTTCGTTGTACGCTATTTCAAAAAACCAGAAGCAAATTAAATAAAAGTGATGATATTATGTTTGAAAAGTGGAAATCTAAATCGAAAAAGTTAAATAACAACTTTTTAGTACAAATTGAAATTTTTTAGTACCAGCATAGTGTTTTTGTTTGGGTTTGTTTTTATAAACCATTCAACGGATTACAATGAAATGTGTTTTAATTGTTATATCAGTATTTTTAATATTAATTGGAGGTAGTGCAAAATAGATTTAAAATTGAAAAATTATCGATTTTTGTGAAATTATATTTTGTGTATAAAATATTTCAGGTTCGGATGGAATAATTTTCGATAAAAGTACATTAAAAAGTCTTTTTACAAGTGGAGTTCTTGATTTGAATATATTGCGGTGCATTGTTCATAATACAAATGTCTGTCCACATCCGGATATTAATTTTCGAATGTATACACCGTAAGTTTAAATTTCACTTTCATAATAAAAAACATTTATTATAGATCGATGGAATAATTAAAATAATTATACCAACTTGAAAGAGTAAATAAACAAGTGTAGTTTTGATTTGTTATTTCGAAAGTATGAGTTTTTTTTAAGTTCAAATTGCATTTCAATGCAATTTCATAAGCCTCCCTGATGGAGTATACATCGACTCGCCAATTAATTGAATGGCCTTTTACTTTGCTACGCTTCCAGTGTTATTTTTGCACAAGTGGAAAATCGTGCTCCAACTGATGGCGGCTAGGTAATAAACTGTCCCTAAAGGCAGATTCGCCACAACATGTAACAGGTTTTGGTTGTTGTTGAAGGAGGAATGTTTACCTCTGTTGGAAAGGAAGGCATAATATTTGCTTCTGATCGAAAGTAAACAATTTAATATGAAGAGGCTTATTTTATTTTTGACTAATATTTTCACAGGCTCTTTATTGAAAAGCATTTTTGAGGAGTTGATTAATAGAAGTAATAATAGAGATTTTTGCACGCGTGTATAAGTTTAAAATTTCCTCGGTGAGACTACTTAAAAGGGAGGCAAGTTTTCAGTACCTATCTGATTGAACATCTGTCAAAAAATTGATTTCAACTGTATTGGAAAGTTCACTGGAATGTTAGTCAAGTGTATTTGTGTCAAAAAATATCAGTTAACTATATTTTGACAAACGTTCTTAGGATCATTGATATCTTCTATGTTTATTCATGAAATTTATTGCGTTTTCCACTGGTCATCCGGCTTAAATTGAGCCAAAAATAGTTTTAGTTAAAAGTCTGAAAATACTTCTTTTAGATTTGCCTGATTGGTGGTCAGAAGTCACTTTGAAATTCTCCTGGGTCTAGCGATCTGTATTCCTATTAAACCATATTTATCCAAAACCTTTTTTAGGGTTTTCGACATATCTCGATACCTACTATAAGACTCACAACCCGTTACCATTATCTACAAGAGCTTCATCTCATTTATAGGAATACACGATGAATCTTATTGAAAGCATTACTTAGATTTGTCGAGTTTTTCTTAAAACCATGCATTCCCTCCCCTTGGAGGCATAATGGTTAGTGCATTGGACTGTCTTTTCAGAGGTTTACTGCCTCTTGCGAGGAATTGACAAATCATCTAAGTTCAGAATCGGCAGAAAACTATAGGTCCCCCACATTCCTGGTTACACGTTCACACAAATGGTTACGAGTTGTAAGTCACGAGGTCCTGGTTCTCTTCGAGCTGTTGCACCACCAGTTTTTTTACATTCCCTCCTAATTTTCACATATACATTATGTTAATGTGAAATATTTTGACGTGAATTCCATTATTTTTACCAATCTTCCAAATTAATCAGCTGTTTACAAAATATAGATGTTTCTCGTCAAACCATTTTTGTCGTTTAAAAAAACAAACAAATATTTCGATGTCGATGTATTAATTCCCATAAGTCGAAGAGAAAAAAAATATATGAAAAATGTTTTTGGAGCTTTGTACAAACATGGAAAATTACATAAAAGAATTAACATACGAGTACTTACGTTCACTTTACATCGAGCTATAACCTAAATGGGCAAACCGATTTTCTTAGAATTTAGAACATCTTTTTTCAAAAGATTTTTTAATAAATATTCCAAATTTGAAGAAAATCAGTCAAACTGCTTAATACCAAATACCAGAAATATATATTTATGCTTTTGAATCTTGGTACCCCTTATATTGGATATACGTAAAAAAAGTATGCCACCTAATTGATCAGTAATTGTTCAAAAAAGGTTAACTAATTTTGAAAAAATTAATGAATCTTTTTTGCACCTGTTCTAGTCTATTTATATGACATTCGTAATGAGGTGACCAAACCTGACAAGCGTATTCTAGAATGGGTCGGACAAAAGATATAAAAAGCTGCTTTGTCACAAAAGGGTCTGAAAATTGTTTCGATTCTCTTTTTATCCATCCAAGAATGGAATTAGCTTTGTTTGAAATGGAGTTTATATGTTGAATGAATTCGAGTTTGCGATCAAATGTGACGCCAAGAATAGATATAACTGTTTCACGGGATATTGATATGCCATTAAACAAATAGTTGAACGAAATAAAAGAAAACTTTCTTGTAAAACACATAGTTTTACACTTATCGATATTAAGAAACAAACAATTACGAGTACACCAGTCAAAAAACGAATTAAGATCACTTTGCAATTCTTCACAATCACGAGTGTTTGTAATAGTTTTAAAGATTGTTACATCATCAGCGTAAATGAGGCACTTGGAGTATCTTAACACAAATGGTAAGTCGTTTATAAATAAAATAAAAAGGATAGGGCCTAAATGACTACCCTGTGGAATTCCTGAGTTGATTTTAAACTTATTTGATTCGCAACCGTTAAATAGCACTTAACTTAAAAAGCAAAACACGATGTGATAGCTTGTCAAAAGCTTTACTGAAATCAGTGAGTACACAATCTACTTGTTTACTGTTTTTAAATGAATCAATACAATTTTCAACTAATTCTATTAGAAAAGTAACAGTAGAACGTCCTTTTATAAAACCATGCTGATTAGGAACAATGAATGACTTGACATAAAAACATAAAGCTTCACAAATAATAGCCTCAAAAAGTTTAGGAATCACAGATAATTTGGCAATAGGCCTGTAGTTTTTCACTTCGCCTTTTTTTTTTTCCTTTTTTATGTAGAGGGATAATGAATGAACTTTTCCAAATAGATGGGAATGAACATGTTGACATTGAAAGATTAAATAGAATAGACAAAGGTAATGACAAGTGACGTACACAGTTTTTCAAAATAGTAGAGGGTATACCATCATGACTTGGTATACAGCTGTCGTCAAGGTTAGATATAATCTTTACAATGTTGTCGATATCAATGTTAAAGTTCATATCAGTCAAGTAAGTAAAAGATTTCAAATGGTCAAAGCTTTGAGCCATTTCGTCAGATATATCACAGATTGAGGAATCACAGTTCAAGGTATCACAGTTTGAAGTATCACAGTTAGAAGTATCACAGTTGAAGGCACTTTGAAAGAAGTCAGAAAAAAGTTGCGTTATAACCCGTATAATAACCAAACTGGCACAAAAGATCTTGTTTTAATAATGGCTATGTAGCACTTGAAATGTGGTTTGATCCATATAAAAATTTTGCAGTTTAGTGCTCTACAGTATTCCAAGCAATATTGCATAAACAAAAATACCTAAGAAAATATATTTCTTACAATCGTTAACAATATCATTATCATTATTTTTATTTATTTTATTTCCTATCTTCAATATTAAGCCAAGTTACAGAAGATCCAATTCATGCATTTTATTTTTCGAGCCTTCGAAAATCATGCCGAGCAAATATATGTAGGGTTTTGAATTTTCCTTATAATAACATAATGTAAGAGAGAGTTTTAATGCTGAGAAAAAAAAAGAATTAAAATGCGTTCTCCCATCTCAAATACTTGAAGTATTGTTTTTTATTGCAATGTTTGAAGAACTTATATCATTTTAAAAATTTATATTATTTCATTGGATGTGGTAGTAAAATTAAATATATGTTTTATGTCAAAATTCGATGTAAGGCAAAATAATTTAAAATATCTCCAATAAGTTATACCCATGAAATTCGACTGTAAATAATTTTCAAGATTACCTTAAACAGGAGTAAAATGTAATTTGACATTTTCACGTTTTAGAATTTGAAATTGCATATGCTTCCATCTAATTCATTAGATTATTATTCCAAAGTGAATAGATTAAATTAATTAATTCAGTTTTAATTTATAATAAAAATGCAGATACATAACTTAATATAGATGTGCTTAGTAATTTTGTAACAAAGTTTTGTTTACATAATGTCATCCATTTGGTTTTCTCTAAAGTTGTTACTCCAAAAGTTGTTTCTTCAAATGCACATTAATAAAGTATTTTTTTTTTTAATTTTAGGTAACATTAGAATCATATTATATAGTACTGCCTTAATTTTCTCTTACAAAACATTTTTCTTACGCACCCAAGAGTGTCACCCTAAAATGTTTACTCTCTGGAAACATTTTCCATCATCACTGCAAAAATAAAGTATCTTTTTATCGAAAATTAAATCATCACTTAATTACTTTATTATTAATCGTAATACGCTTACCATATGTTATGCTAACATTATAATTTTATAATCATTAAGGTAATTGATGTGTAATAGGATTTTAAACAGCAATGACAAATTTCTGTCAAGATACTTAATAACATTGGCGCAAATTTTTTAACAGCTTAGTATTTTATAGTATAGCTTAGTATACAAATACAAAGGTATTAGTATGATACTACTTAACAATTTGCTAACTTTTTAGTAGATTGCTATCTCTTTCTTTATTTTAAACATTTTCTGAGTAGTATTGTGCTAAGACTATTTTTTAATAAATTGGTTTTGAACACACCTAAATTAAAGGCAATGCATTCAAAAAACTAAGTAAACAGACCTGTTTTGATGTTTGTAAATGCCAAAAAGTCATATGAAGTTAGCACGATACTATAAAAATAAAATAGGTATCTGATGATTTCAACTTCTAAAGGGTAGAGAAATTTGCAAAATCGTCGTTTTAACCTAGTTTCACACTAAAACGGCTTTAACATCGTACTAATTCGACTTAAATTTTGCGCCACTGTTCTCGTATTCACTAAGGTTTAAAGTCATCAAGAATAGATATTCTATCTATAGTTCTTTTGGTTCTTTTTAGCTATTATTCATCTGTGGAAAGGATAGATATAGGATAGAATATGCTCTTAATTTATGAACACAGCTTCATGATCAAACCCTCATGTTTTCAACGTAAATAAACGAAGGAGCTTCCGCATTGCTTCATAAGATAGTGACAAATTCTTATATTTTTCTGAATATATATTTTGAAAAAGCTCTATGAGCATTCCTTTGTAAGAAAAATGAAATTTTCATGAGCCGAATTTTAAGAAAGATCAGAATATTCAAAAATAGACCTTAGGTATAATATTGAAAATGCGTTCATGCATAAAATCCTTAGAGTTTCATTTAATCAATCGAATAAATGAGTTTGCATTTGTAACAATGTCTAGTTAATAAGCTAAATTTGACTCAGGTATTAAGCCGAGGTTCTTTAGTTTATTAGTTCTACCCATTATGTGATCATTTAAAATGATTTTGCACTATATTTATTAATATTTAAATAAATACTTTTTATTTCAAATATATTTTTAAATCATCTATAAAAATTAAGGAATAGACAATTTCGATACAGAAACAATATCATCCATAAACAATATCATCTTATAAATAATTTGAAGAGCAGAGGTTCAAGATGGCAAGACTGTGGGACACTTGAAGGACAAATTATTTCTGTAAACTTGAAAAAAATAAGAGATTTTCCTTTTTATTGATAAGAACTGTACATATTTTATAAGCCTGAAACCCTTTCTCAATCACGTTTGTTTGGATTTTTAAAAATATACTAGTTTTTTTTCGAAAACTCTTTATTTTGAAAACCTCATGCTTGATTTTTTTCGAATAATTGGCATTTTACAGTTTTGTATTACTATCTTCATGATGTATGAATAAATGTTGAGTGTTAAATAATAGTTTTTGAAATCATATTTTTCTCAAAAACGGCATCTAGAATTTTGATACCCAAATTTTTCTTTCGTTTAATTTATGCTTTTAATTCAGTAAAAAAATTGAAATTGAGAAATTACGGAAAATACCAACCATAAAATAATTATTTTTTTTTTTCGAATTTTGACGGATTTTTATGAAATTTCGTATATAGAAGCTGTCTAAAAGTTTGAAAATTATTGCATATCAAAACTTATTTTGTTTTTGATTTTTGATTATTTTTTTACCGAAAATTCAATATGTTAAAAATGGGTTATTATTTTTTTTCCTTTTTAATTTAAATTTTGTACTATTTTTTTTTTAATATTTTAAAAATTTATATTTACCTAAGAAATCATATGGCATTTTGTATTTATCTCCAACAAGAACAGTTGTTTAAGCCTTAAAAAAATTAATGTTATGCTTATGAACATTTTTCTTTAAGTCTATTACAATAAAAAAAGGAACGAACCTATTTATTGCAAAAGTTAAATATTGCTAGCAAAATAACGCACCACCACCGGACTCAGAGATGTTATTTGATAAAACATTACATTTTTCCACGTATATTCAAACAGAGATGTTATCTGATACGAAATAGAAATAAATAAATTCGAGGAGAACCAGTGACTTAAAACTCTCAAACTCTTTAGTTTGATTCTTGGAGCCTATTTTGACTTGCGACTTATAGGTACTATAAGGCAAGTTATGCATTCGTAAAAAATCGAACTCGAGATTTATGGGCTTTATTTTTTTCCCCGGATGTTTTTTTATTTGTTTTTTTAAGACCAAAAATAACGGTACCTGCCATACGATTTTTTTCAAAATTTTATAAATATTTTTTTTTTTCAAAAATGTCCCACAGATTTTTTTAAAACAATTCATAAAATTTCATTAAGTTAAACCTAGTTAATGGTTGAAAAATATTTTCCAAAAAATGGTGATTTTCGGTACCTCCCTTGGAACCATTTTTTTGTTTTTAATTCTCTCAAAAACGGTACGACCGTTTCAATATTTTTGTGTTTTCAAATTTTCAAACAAATTTTTTTTAGATTTTTAAAAAAAATTTCAAAATTTTTTTTTGAAAACTCAATATTTCGAAAACTCCATGCTCGATTTTTGTAAAACTTGATAAAAAGAATTTTCTTAAGATAATCTATAAGATATTGGAAAAAAAAATTATTTTACCTAAAAATAATGGTACCCACCATACAAATATTAAAAAATGGTTTTCGAAAATCGTATTTTTCTCTAAAACGGTTCCGAGAATTTCGCTTAATTTTTTTTTATATTAATTTCTAAGATCTATAATTTAATAAGACAAAATTTGAAAATAAGATATTACTGACTGTACCTACCATAGAACATGTTTTTTAAATTGCACTGCATTTCGAAACCTTAAGAAAAATATTTTTATTTTTTGAATTTTGAAAAAAAAAATCTATTTTTTTTTTGAAAATTCAATATCTTGACAACGGCTCAATATTTTTTTTTGTAAATTAAATTTTTATTCGAACAATAATAAAAACTTTAAATTGGCGTACCAAAATTTTTTCTTAAAAATGTTTTAAATTTTTTTTTATATAAAATCTTATTTTTTTAAGAAACCACTACAAAGACTTATAATTTTTGTTCTTGCATAAACGTATATTTGCCTGAATCACGTGGCATCCTGTTTTTACCTCCAACTACCGATGAAGTTGTTTTAGTCATTTAAAAAATTAATTTTATGCTTATAAACAGTTTTTCTCTAATAACATTTATTTTTGAAATTTTTAGTATATATATAGACGGTGTTCTGAACTGAACACTCCGACTTTTTTCTGACGTTTCTGTACTTTATCTCACTCCCTCTGTCAGAGATTTATAAACCGATTAACATATTTCCAATGTTGCAATGGAAATTTTCAAAGTAAATACAAGCAGAAAAAGCTAAAACTTTTAATCCATTTGCATCGTAGTCATCATATGGTACAGTTCATGAATTGACAGAAGGAGGACGGTCTATATTTGGTGGATGTATGTATGACGTATGTACGTGTATATTGAATATTTAATTCGAAATTTGACGTTATGTATGACGGATAAGGGACAAATCAAATTTTAAATTTGTTTGTGTAATGTATTAATTATAATGACTTGCAGTGTATGCATATAAGACTGATGACTGATGACACAACTAACATGTTACTGGTAAGCATATTATGTAATAGGCTCAGCCTGCAGTCTTATATACATACACCACATGTCAAACCTAGATCTTAAGTTATCACTCAGTCGTTGTTAAGCTGGCCATCGAAATAAGGTCCAATAAAGAACATATCAAAGATATGTGTGTTTTATTTGAAACAACACAGTTTGAAACATTGAACAAACCTGCAATAAAATTTAACACTAGTTGTTTCTTCATTTCGTCTTTTTGGCATATTAGGTGAGAGGAGAAGAAATGAAGATATTTAGTTCTATTTTTGTATATAATTATAACCTATAGTATTATCATGGAGCGTGATTTTGTGGTACCGACGCTATCCTGATGGTGGCGCTGAAATTAGCGTATAATTTTACAATGGAGAGTAGGATAGGATACAAAACAAGTGTTAAAAAAGAGAATATATTATTATTAAATTTAGCAGAGACAAATCTAAAAAGTACTATCGCTATGCTTAAGATGTCGCCCCAATCGTTCGTCTCCATGAGAGTACTATAAGTTTTATATACAAAGGTTCTATCTATCAATGGAAAGTACTAAAATAGAGATTTCAATACATTGACACTATATGCATACTTTTTTTGAGGCGCCTCAAAATTTACAATGTCCCCTATTACACGATGTCTCACGAGACGAGGCTCACGTAAGTGCGAAAAAGAAATCAGATATGATGAAATGAGATGCAAAAAAATATTCCCGGTGAGTACCGGGCTGATTTTTAGTAGTCTCATTTTGACGTTTCTTTTTCTCAAATTCGTTTTATGTTGTGTTGTGCATTAAAAAATACGAACAACTGTCAAATTTGAGACATGAGTCTCATGAGACATGTCCCCTATTACACGTTGCCTCATGAGACATGTCTCATTTTTGACTTTCCTTTTAAATTTGTATCCCGTGAGGCAAAAGCTATTAGACGTTGACTCATGTCTCATGAGACTCATGTCTCAAATTTGACAGTTGTTCGTATTTTTTAATGCACAACACAACATAAAACGAATTTGAGAAAAAGAAACGTCAAAATGAGACTACTAAAAATCAGCCCGGTACTCACCGGGAATATTTTTTTGGGTCCTTATTCGGAATTCCCCCCCCCCACCAAAATGCACTTTTTTTTAATGAATCGATAAAAAAAGTGTGCTGTTGATAAAAAACATCAAATTATGGAGGAGAAACACTTTTTTATGGTAAAAAAGTGAAGTATAAAAAAATTAATATAGGCCATAGGGTAAATTCAAAGTTTCTTTAAATCCAGATTCTGTGAATGCAAAAGAAACCTTTCATACACCCAACCTCGCACCTACCCCAAATCCTATAGTGTGCCCAAGCAGGGGGGTTGCAGGGGGTCAGCATGCCCCCCCATACATATATCACTGTTTAAACGCCGCCGTAATGCGTAAGCAAGCAAAAAAAGTAAATATCCTATACAAAAGTAGTTTTAGTTATAGTACTGTGGGTGGTCTTCTTTTACTTCACTTTTTTACCATAAAAAAGTGTTTCTCCTGCATAATTTGATGTTTTTTATCAACAGCAAACACTATTTTATCGATTCGTTAAAAAAAAAGTTCATTTTGGTGGGGGGGGGGGGGGGAATTCCGAATAAGGGCCAACAGTACTGGGGGTGGTCCGCTTATACTTCACTTTTTTACCATAAAAAAGTGTTTCTCCTCCATAATTTTATGTTTTTTATCAACAGCAAACACTTTTTTATCGATTCGTAAAAAAAAAGTTCATTTTGGTGGGGGGGGGGGAATTCCGAATAAGGTCCTTTTTTTGCATCTCATTTCCTCATATCTGCTTTCTTTTTACTTGCGACTTTAGGTACTACATACATATAAGGCAAGTTATGCATTCGGAAAAAAAATCGAACTCGAGATTTTGATCAAAGTTGACATTACGATGATAGCGAAGACTAAAAAAGTGGGTCTGGCAATTCTGTCTGTCTGTCTGTCTGTCTGTCTGTCCGTTCGATTGCAGCTAAACGGCTCGGCCGATTTTCTTCAAACTTGGTAGATATGGGTTTTAATTTTTTCCCCCCGGATGTTTTTTGATTTGATTTTTTAAGACCAAAAATAACGGTACCTGCCATACGAATTTTTTTCGAAATTTTATAAACATTTTTTTTTTTCTCAAAAACTGTTCGACAGATTTTAAAAATAAAAACACACACAAATTTCATTTAATTAAAGCTAGGTATTTGTTGAAAAAAATTTTCAGAAAAATGGTTATTGAGGGTACCCCCCATGGAACCATTTTTTTTGTTTTTGATTTTCTCGAAAACGGTACAACCGATTTTGATAATTTTTTTTTGCTAAGGCTCCCCAAAAACCTGAGTAGAATTGTGTACTCAAATTTTCAAAAAAAATTGTTTTGAAGTTTTAAAAAAAACTTCAAAATTTTTTTTTCAAAACTCAATATTTCGAAAACCCCTCGCTAGATTTTTTTTAATCTTGATAAATAAAAGTTTCTTAATATAATCTACAAGATGTGATAAAAAAAAATTTATTTTACCTAAAAATAAAGGTACCATACAAATGCTAAAAAATTAAAAAAAATGGTTTTCAAAAATCGTATTTTTCTCGAAAACGGTTCCGAGAATTTTGATAAAATTTTTTTTCTTTCAATTAATTTTTACGATCTTTATTTTAATAAAAAAAAAATTGAAATTAAGATATTACAGCTTGTACCTACCATAGAACCATTTTTTCGGATTTTAAACTTCTCATTATCCACATAACGGATCTTAATGAAAATTTTTATAGAGAAGCTTCTAAAAAGTCTAAAACACATTGCATTTCAAAACTTTAAAATAAATAATTTTTGAATTTTTGAAAAAAAAAATCTATTTTTTATTTTTTTTTTTGAAAATTCGATATCTCAGAAACGGCTCAATATTTTTTTTTGTAAATTTTATTTTTATTCGAACAATAATAAAAACTTTAAATTGTCGTACCAAAATTTTTTCTTAAAAAGCTTTGAAAAAGTTTGTACATAAAAGCTTTTTTTAAGAAACCACTACAACGACTTATAATTTTTGTTCTTGCATAAATTCATATTTGGATAGCATTATGTTTTTGTCTCTTACTACTAAAAGAATTTAAAAAAATAATTTAATCCTTATGAACAGTTTTCTCTAATAACACTCGTTTTTAAAATTCCTAGTCTGTTACATAAGAGCAAGTTAGTGCGACCCAGTCGTGCATTTTATTTTTCTTACGTGTGCCTCGTCTCGTGAGACATCGTGTAATAGGGCACCATGAGTCAACGTGTAATAGCTTTTGCCTCACGGGATACAAATTTAAAAGGAAAGTCAAAACTGAGACATGTCTCATGAGGCAACGTGTATTAGGGGACATTGTCTCACAATGTCTCAAATGCAATCTTCTGTAAAGTAGTGTTACCCCCATGCTTACAAACTAAAAACAAGTCGTGCATTTTATTTTAGATTTAGACCAACCTCCTATAGAATGCTTTGTTCATCTTACTAAAATTTTAATAGCCGTTTTCAACATAAGTAAGTTTTCTTGACAGTTACCATTATATTTTGAACCAAAACAATTCAATTTATCCCTTAGGGAATTACCTTGATCAAGTCTGAAGCCTGCTCCAGCCTTTGAATTTGAAGGTCGAGGTACAGACAAAAACACAGAATTGCGTAACCCCCTATGTTCGCGTTCTTTATCATCATAATGTTAATTTAGATTAAAGCGTCCCGAGTTCCATTCTTTTTTTTACAAATCCAACACTATTTCTAAACTTGCTGCATATGTGGCTTGAAAATCTACAAAAAAGTTGTGAGCCCCTTTGAGAATATTTAAATTATATAGTAAAATATACATACATTTCGCAACAAAAATTATCAAAATCGAAGCTGTGGATTCTGGCCCCTCTACGAGTGGCCATCACTATGACCCACTATGATGGGTCATTGTGTAGATGGGTTGATGGCGTCGGACGACTTATGGCTTAGTGCAGTGACCAAGGATGGCTTTCATTCCAGTTTTTTGTCCGGGCATCAAAAGATAGTGGACCAGCGATGGCAGTACGCGTCCACACATGGTCCACTACTCAATGTAAATACATTACAGCAGCGACACTAGCGTCTTCATTCATCTTCAACAGCCATCCTGTAGATGCGACCAAACCATTGGACAGCCATCTCAGCGACCATCTGATGGGCTATCAATGGCCCACCGTGTTGAGGGGCCATTAGAAGTTCGAGGTGTTTACATTATAAGCCCGGTGCACACATGCGTTCTTTTAACGCGCGGAACCGCAGCCTGCGAGTCTTTTTACACGGAAAATAACGTGCGATGCCGCAGCGTCATCGCACTCGTGTGTGCACCACTCAATTCATTTGTGAGTACTGTAAAGCGCGGAATAGATTGAACCAGTAAGAGCACCGTCAACAGCAACAGCGGCCGCCATTAATTTAGAGCTAATGTATTTCAATTGTTCAACACACATTAGAACAGCAACAGCAACGCCAACAGCGTCGTTAGGCCAAAGTCCTAAATTTGCTGTTGCTGTTGCAGTGTTGTCAACTTTCCCCCTGCAATATTCAGTGGCACCACAATGAAAAGCTTTTTTCCATATGAAATGTCAAGCAGATGAAATGACGTTGCTGGTGGCAATGTGTTTGAGAAATGTTTGCTGGTCAGCGTGCTGTTTGCTGTTGACGATGCTGGTGCTGTTGCTGGTTTAATCTGTTTCGCGCATAAGACGCAAAGGCGGTAACGCTGCGGTACCGCGCATCAAAATAACGCATGAGTGCACCGGGCCTTATAGTTCAAAATGCCAAAGGCATAAAGGAACTGTTATAAGTGCATGTTCCATAGATACATTTTTTACTTGCGGTAAAATTCAACTTGAAATACAACATTCCATTTTTAAAATGTGGAACTCCATGTACCCAACTGACTAATTGGCTACAACTAAACTTGTCTTGTAATCCGACACATTTTCCTTAAACTTCATATTATATTCATATACAGCTCTTAGTTCAGTCAACTCACTAATTTCCATAATAACTGACACAAAAATGACAAGCAAAAAATTAAATGGATTCAATAATTATTTTATAAGAAAAAAGTTATTCCATTAAATTGAAGTCAAATAATACACTCCTGATGCATTGAATGGGTATGTTTATTTTTCATGTCGTCGGCTGCCAGTCATGATGTCAGTTAGGCATTTATAGTCATAATAATGACAGTGAATTTTTTAAAAAAGTAACGGAGTTTGTGCTTAGCTTGCAAGTCGTGTTAGCCTAGACTTAAAATGGTAGCATTTTATACAAGTTATATTTGTCATTATGATAAAAAGTATGAGTATATTAGACGAATGAAAATTTGCCATGCTTGTTTTCATTTTGTGATAAAGGACTATTATGTCAATAAATGAAATTTTTATTATTATAATTTATTATTCCTGACATATTTTACCCATTGGTTGTCACAATCGTGTTAAAAGACAGCAAAAAGACAAAAAATCGCAGAAATAATGGCATTTTATCAATCGCGTGTGAATCTAGTATTAAATATAAGATTGTCATTATGCAAATAAAACCGATGAACGGTAATTCGGTTATGGCATTTTGCCAGTGCTTTGAACTTGATCTTGTTTTATTTTTTTTATTTTAAGTCTTATATCATACACCTCAAAGCTAGGTCAGACATTTTTTGGTTTATTGATCTTTTCCATCATTAGAAATATTTGAGTGTTATGACTTTTCACATGCACAGTGCCAAGAGAAAACACGTTTAACCCCTTTAATCTTCTATCATTCAATTCTTTTTAACTTTCATGGCTGCACACAATATGAAATTTTGCGAACATCACAGGATACCAGTTTTCATTGACCTAATGCTTGCAACCAGTTTACCTATATATTACTCCAACTTATAGTAGGTAATCTTTAAGCCAGATGTTAAATGCGTTGTCGTCGTCGCGTCTTCACTTTTCTTCTTTGAAGAAGTGCAACATCAGGATGACACGACGTATAAATGAGAAAAGTGAAATTTGTTTGCGAACGGAATGTCCTCAGGTTTGAAGAAGACCTAGAATGTACATTGCACATCTATGTATAAGTAGGTACAAAAGCTATCAATTCACTTGCCACAACAACTGTCATCCTACTCATACTTTTTTGACGTTGTAGAATACCATATAAGAGGGTAAACAAAAGTAGATATTGCCACTGCACCATTGTGCTTGTATTGTTAAATAAATTTAAAAAAAAAATAACATAACAAAGAAGGTGAATGGCAAATCGGTGTTGTTGGTTTATCAATGATGAAAGTTGCATGCCTTTATTATCTGAAATTAAATTGAAGTCTATTCAAGATAATAATGAAAATATTACAATGGTGAGAATATATCAAAAATTAGGTTTCAGTTCTTCACTTATTGAAACTTGGTGTAGAATCTCTATTTGGTATAAATATGATTCTTGATCTCGTACATTTTCAAAAGCATCAGTTTCTAATATAAAGTAATCACCCCTATTACCGATGTCGTAAACGACAGCGAAATATACGACCTGACACGATCTGCATTCCATAAGCCGTTTCCATCTTTTGTCACTCGTTTTGTTGTCGTCTGTAAATGTCAAACGTCGTTGACAGTGGCGTAGCGTACCATCTCGGCGCCCGGGGCGGGAGACCCATTTTGCCGCCCCCATTCAATACTAAATTAAAATTAAATTTCAAGACATCATTTCACAGGCAATGAAATATCTTTTATTGAAAGTAAAATAGAATTAGCGGTTTCATAAACGGATTTTAAGAGCCTTACGAATGAGGCTCGTGAGACAAAGCTGCATCTGCGGATTCATCTCCATGCATGCGTTTTTACTTGCGACTTATAGGTACTATAAGGTAAGTTATGCATTCGTAAAAAAAATCGAACTCGAGATTTTGATCAAAGTTGACATTACGTTGATAGCGAAGACTAAAAAAGTGGGTCTCGCAATTCTGTCTGTCTGTCTGTCTGTCTGTCTGTTCGATTACAGGCTAAACGGCTCGGCCGATTTTCTTTAAACTTGGTAGATATCTTTTTTAATTTTTTCCCCCCACACGTTTTTTTTCTTTTTTTTTTAAGACCAAAAATAACGGTACCCCCCATACCAATTTTTTTCGAAATTTTATTGAGGGTACCCCCATGGGACCATTTTTTTGTTTTTGATTTTCTCAAAAACGGTTTAACCGATTTTGATCATTTTTTTTGATTAAGCTCCCCAAAATTAAAAATAGAATTGTGTACTCAAATTTTCAAAAAAAAATTTTTTGGATTTTTAAAAAAACTTCAAAATTTTTTTTTCAAAACTCAATATTTCGAAAACCCCTTGCTAGATTTTTTTTAAACTTAATAAATAAAAGTTTCTCAATATAATCTACAAAATGTGAGAAAAAATTTTTTATTTTACCTAAAAATAAAGGTACCTACCATACAAATGCTAAAAAAATTTAAAAAATGGTTTTCAAAAATCGTATTTTTCTCGAAAACGGCACCTAGAATTTTGATACAATTTTTTTTCTTTCAATTAATTTTTACGATCTTTAATTTAATAAAAAAATTCTGAAATTAAGATATTACAGCTTGTACCTACCATAGAACCATTTTTTTCGAATTTTGAATTTCTCATTATCCACATAACGGATCTTAATGAAAATTTTTATAGAGAAGCTTCTAAAAAGTCTTAAACACATTGCATTTCAAAACTTTAGAATAAATATTTTTTGAATTTTTGAAAAAACAAAATCTATTTTTTTCTTTTTTTGAAAATTCGATATCTCCGAAACGGGTCAATATTTCTTTTCGTAAATTTAATTTTTGTTCGAACAATAATAAAAACTTTAAATTGGCGTACCTAAATTTTTTCTTAAAAAGCTTTTAAAAAGTTTGTATATAAAAGTTTTTTTTTAAGAAACCACTACAACGACTTATAATTTTTGTTCTTGCATAAATTCATAGCTGGATAGCATTCTGTTTTTTTCTCTTACTACTAAAAGAATTTAAAAATTAATTTTATCCTTATGAACAGTTTTCTCTAATAACATTCGTTTTTAAAATACCTAGTCGATTACATAGGAGCAAGTTCGTGCGACCCAGTCGTGCATTTTATTTCCTGCGAATTGCATTCGTTTTGAGATCGATTCCGAGTTTTTTTCAAAAAGTCTTAGAAAAGTCGATTGCGGCTTGGACGAAACGGTCTCTGCTCTCCACCAGGAGAGCTTTTAAAACGCAGAGTTTCTGAGCACACTTATCCACACTCAGTCCACATTGCTGCAGGTAAATCTGTGCGTCATCTTCTTCAGGTAGCTCTGCAGCTCAAAAGCTAAGAAAAGTGAGGAAGTTGAATGACTGTATGACTGTCAGAAGAAGACTGGCTACCGATCCGTCAATTCTTCCAGTACCTCAAGAACTTCCACAAACTTATTTTTAAGCGTCTTTACAGCTTCACGAGGTTCACTTTTTCTGCAGGCTTGTGACTAGATCCTTGAGATACTTCTGGTGAGTTGACTTCGTCTTGACCCTGCTCTGTGGTGGGACCAGAACGACTTCCAACTTCGACGGCAGGCACGTCTTCTTCTTTTGCCCGTAAAATAAGTTATGCATTCCCATGAATATTGGCCGGAGGACAATTCTAGGCCACTCACGATTGTAGATGGAGGAATCTTACTTACATTGGAATCACTTCCGCTGCTGCTGAATGCCGCCGAAGACGTTAACGTAGCTTTTGAACCAGAACTAGAACTGAAATATTTCGCGTCTTCGCGTCTGCTTCTTTCTTAGCCTTTTTCTTGCTGTATTCCGCGCCGCTTCCTTTAACTCTTTTCATTTTCAAAAACTAGTTCAAAGGTTGAGTGAAGTACTAAGTGTTTAGTTTTAGAAGATTCAACAGTATTTAAACTATAAACAACACAATCGAAATAACTTTCTGTGATGCGGGAGGGAGCAAAAACATTGAGCTGGCTGAGACTAGAATAACATTTCCGTCGAATCCTAGTTATCTTATCATATCTCGCATATGCATATCATATGTTTCGGAACACTCCCTTTCAGTTTCGCGAGAGTTTCGGAACGTTTTGTTTTAGTTTCGCGATCAGCGCGACAATACGGAATTCACTCTTACCTCACCGTCTACGAATTCACGAAAGCGGTCAACGACGAACCACAGATAGGGTGGCAAATTTCAAATTTACATCATTGTTGTTTGTTGACTTGTCAAACGATCTGTCATGAAACATATGATTTCTACTCTACCCTCATCACCGGCGACATTTTGCCGCCCCCCTAGGCCTGCCGCCCGGGGCGGACCCCCCCCCCCCCCGCCCCCCTACGCTACGCCGCTGGTCGTTGAACACTTTCCTTCAGCATTCTGTAAGACGAAAAAATACGACGACTAAGAAAAAAAACCACGATATCTCTCGTTCAGAAATTTACACACGACAGAGACATAGAAGGTCGCAAAACTGCAAGTATTCTTGTTAAATAATTTATTTTATCGAATTTTTTTACGATAAATAAAACAAGTACATATTTGTCTAAATTTGATGTACTATACTATACATATACTAAAATGTTGTAATTAACAAATGAAAACCAATTCCAGACGCTCGTAGATTTGAGGAAGAAGACGAGCAGTTAGGGTTTTTTTTTTGAAGGGGATACAAAAAACGTTCTCTAGTAAGAGATGGAGATGCTTGGCAAAAGTTTTGAATCGCTTATTCTATAACGGCAAGCTTTCGCTATTAAACAAAAAAGAGCTACGCTTTCGAAGAAGCAGTGTGTACTCCAAGGAATAAACTTAAATTGTATCAATGAAAGATAAACAAAGGAAGAAAAGAGGAATATAAGTCAAACAAATTAAAGGAGCACACTGCTAGGAAAGACACAACACATCTTAAGATCCAAGAGGAAACACTTGTAATTTATAAACATGGGATGGAAAGAAAAGAAACTAATAAATGTAATACATTTCAACACTTATCATTTTAATTACTTATTTATTTTCTAATAATTAAAAAAAAACTGCATTTGTTCATTAATTGAACATCGAGCAATAATATTGTATGTAGAATTGCAGACTTTCCTTTGAATTTGACAGATGTTTGTTACTTTTTCATCGTTTTTAAATCTGTTACAAAATCATCGCGTCGAAGAAGTTATGGAATGCCATTTAAAAAACGAGACGACAGAGAAAACGAGAGACGTCGAAAAAACGAGACGACATCGGTAATTGGGGTGATTATGCTCTGTTTGATTCACATCACCCAATTTTTATTTTTTGCACTCACATTGGTTTTTTATTATCTAGATCTAAATGAGAGAAAAAACAGAGCTGGGTACAGCATTCCACATTCGTGTAGTGCAACTAAAGAAAAAATCTCTGCCTATTACAACACGTCTAAAAACGGCTTGGTGAGGATTACTAGATGTTCGAGTATTACGGTAGAATTTTTTTAAGAGGAAAAACGCAGAATACTTTTTCTCGAGACTGCTGTCCATTAAGAAAACGATGAAATAATGAGAGAAAAGAAACGCTTTGACGGTGTTTAGAAGACGTAGTGTTTCAATGTTTCAGGAGGCTATTCATCGACAAGACACACTTCTGGGTTTTCTAAATATTATATTCTATTTGGTTTCTTATTTTCTATGGGACAATGTTTTTACGATCAGAATTTAATCAGCTTTGGCATGCGTTGCCGTTGTAGTTCCACATTCGAAGGATAGTGCTTCGAGGAATTCTTCAAACGAATATGAAAAGCTGAGAGCAGCGTTACCACTTCCGGAAAAAAAGTCGAAGTAGATTTGAAGAAAAAAGTGAAGTAAATTGAGAAAAATCGAAGTAGATTGGAAAATGACGTTTTGCTTGCTTTTTGAAAAATTTGAACTCCAGATTTTCATCAATTGACATTACAACACGAAAAAATAGAAATTCCGTCTGTCTGCATTTCCAGGTCTGTACCTCAACCTGCAGCCTAAATGAGAAATTGAAATGTTTTTTTTTTTTTCTTAGCTCGGTTCCTTCCATACAGTCATTATGAAATATCATATTTATTTCGAAGACGGCTCTAATGGTTTTAAAAAAATTATGTTCAGACCATACCAACAATGCAGTCCATATTTTGGTAAATAAAAAATTACCTGTCATAGATCCTTTTTTTGATTTTCTACTTTCTCATTTCTGACTGATTTCGATCAAAGTTTTCATAAATGACCTTCTTTGATTTTGAAAACAAAACATTTTTTCCTTAAACGTAGATATATTATATATTTTGAAGAAAAGAAGTAGATCTACTTCAATTGAAGTAAAGTGGTACCACTGGCTGAGAGTAATTTTTTCATCAAAATAATTTGATGGATAAGAAGTTCAAGACAGAAGATCATTAATGAAATTATAAGAAAGAGAGTCGGCAACAAAACGGAACCGTGTGGCATACCAGAATTTATTTTGTTGGTGTCGAACTAAAATCCGTCCAGTTCTTCTTGTATTGAAAGATAGTTCATGATCCCTAGCAGAAGAAAGTAGTTGAAATAGAAGAAACGCATTTTTGATAGTTGAGCTTGATGCCAATCTTTATAAAATGCTTTTGAAGTATCAGGCGCAATAATCTTACTTATACCAAAACAACGTAAAGATTTTTATATCGGTGAGTATACCATCAGATCAGACAACTGACTTTTTTGAATATACATAGGTATACATATACTGCCAGGTGAAGCTTTCATTCTTCAAGACACTTCTTAAACTGATAATTGATCAGCTTTCAATGACCTTGGAAAGAAGAAACGTTAGTGCAATAGGTCGATAGTAATAAGGTGAGGGAGATCCGCTTTTTTTAGGAACTGATTGACCAAGGCTATTTTTTGCCCACTTCGAAAGTGGCTGGTATCAACTGTTATTGTCACAATTCTGTTTATGGATTTTTAGGGTGACTATCAGGTGACATATGTATTGCCATCCCAGTAAACGGCCGTGAACTATACTATTAAAATAGGCCGAACTCCTGTACCAATTTATCTTTAAGCAAGTAAAGATTTTTTATTGTAGAATTGGGTTTTCTAACTGTTGGGATATGAGATATCCCTGCTTGTTGCTCGATGATTTTGTCAAGAAATAAAAGAATATTCGTTGGTTGGACGGCTTTTAAACGAAGCAATATTACCTTGCGATTTTTAAGCCCGTTGGAGAGAGACGTGTGTGGTGGCGGGGTTACATAAGGCGGAAGATGACTCCAAAAGAGAAACTAAGATTAAAAATCGCTTCCGTGTAAAAGCAGTAGTTTAACAATCTTTATTTCTTTGAGCGGTTTTACCTCGATGAGGGTTAAATCAAGAAGGAGATACATACATTTCTAATATGGAATCGTGGTTTCCGATTCTATAACAAATTAATTTGGTATAAATTTAATTTAAGAGAAATCTAAGAAGTGTCAAAAGTAGAAGCAACTACAATTATAAATGTGTTCTGTTTAATTAAGCATTTTGAACTGAACACTTACCATTGGAGAAACGCTCAATAGCCAATCGCGTTTCTTGATTGACATATTCCTCATTGAATGGTCTTTCTTTAAACATTAAAAAATCCATTTTCATTGACTGGAAACTTAGCATCAAAATTCAGAGTGTGGATTACAATCCTCCCGCAGGACCCTTTTAGGTTCTTTTTCGGTAAAGTGCGTCATAACAGGAGCTTATTTTCATGTATTTATAGTAAGCAATATTTAGAATTTAATTAAAAGATCACCAGATAACCATTTTCGACGATCCTCGTCTTTCCATTCGATTGAAATCTGGAACGATTTTCCTGGACTTTGTATCCCCTGTTACTTTATAAAACTCTGTAACAAAGTTAACATACTTAACCTTGTAATTTAGCAACTCATAGATATCACAATATGCCTTAGTATTACGGGTTGTCACAACGAGGATGCATTACATAGGCACTTCCAGTAGAATTAATGACCTATATGAACGTGTTTTACGATCCATTACAGCCCTAGGTTCATTCTGATCAATATTCCACTAGTCAAACCATATAGCTCAAAGCCACCGACTGGCCTACCAGTTCTATCGGGTCTGACGGAAAAGTCAACTTAATGATAGGCCTCAATAATTTTTCTTGGAGAATAAAGATATCACGTCATATTCCGAAGAATTATGACACCTCAAGGGTTCTTGGAACTTTATACGAAGTACAATTATTGTACCAGAATAATTTTAAATTTTTCATAGCATCAAAATGACAGGGCTCTAGTCTAGCTTTCAAGATATCTCAGGATAATGATACTATTACCTATCTGTAGAACAAGGTATAAGGAAAATCTAACGCGGCGGTCTTTCTAACGTGCAAGAACTCCTCTGATCTTTCAGGAATCTTACAACAGCAGGAGTGCGAAAGAATATTGGTCATATTGAATAGTTAACGCCCTCGAGTAACGAAGAAGTCATGACACTTTTTTTTCAGCGCATAATTTGTTGCGAACTAACTCGATATAAAATAAGGTTTCGCGAGTGAGCTAACAAAGGGAGTGCCACTGAAGACGAGTTGGTAAGCGATATCATTTCGAATATACATACATATGTAGATTGCGGGACTACCAAGTTGTACTGATGCAGAATGAACTCCAAGTAGTACCCTTTGGCATAATGGTTAATTCGTTGGACCGTCATGTCATGCAGAACGTGTCTTGGGTTCAATTTTCAGCCTCCTTCGAAGAATTGAAAAATCCTCTAAGAGTATCTCTTGTCATGAAAAGTGCTGCTCATTAGCCCTTCGGAATCTGCATATAATAGTAGATGAGTAGATCCCCTGTATTTCTGGTGATGCACACATAAATGTTTAAGAGAAAGCCACTAGGTTTAGGCTCTCTACGAGCCGTAATGGCCTCCTATTTCCTTATTTTTTTTTTTAGAATGAACTCCCAAGAATCGAAATTTTGACCTACCTGAATTTCACCTAGTACCAAAACTGCAGGCCTGTTTGAACCTTTATGATCGTCCATTCTATCGATAATTATCTGGCATTAGCGTTGCGTCTCCGCTATTGGCAAAAATGGTGTAAATTTGATCGCTTGTTTTTAGTGTAAAATGTTACTAACTTATCCTAGAAAGGCTCAGGAGTAGAAAGCAGAAGAAGGAAAAGGAAATACATTTCAACAAAATCAAAAAAAAAAAAATTTGGTGGTACAACAGCTCGAAGTGAACCAGGACCTAGTGACTTACAACTCTCAACCATTCCTGTGTGCGTGTTACCAGGAATGGAGGGGACCTACAATTTTCTTCCCATTCCGAACGGCTAATGAGCAGCATTTTCCATGACAAGAGATACTCTTGGAGAATTTGTCAATTCCTCGCAAGAGGCAGTACACCCCTGAAAAAAACTTTCTTGCAGCGGCTGAGAATCGAACTTGAGACCTTCCGCATGACAGTCCAACGCACTAACCATTATGCCAAGGGGTACTACAACAAACTCAAAATCAACCGAAATTTAATTTTGATGATTTGAATACGTCGGCAAAAGCTTTTGAAAAATGTTCTATAAATTTATAAGATTTAACAAATTCATTGAATTTCTTTCACTTTCAATCAAACTATGTATAAAACCAATCAAAGTTTATTATTTTTATGCTCTAGATGTTCCTGCCAAGTCGTTGACGTGTGCGTTGCTTTATTTCCGTCGAAATAACAACTACTCCAATATCACAACTGAATTATTGTTTCTATCTTCCTATTGTGTAACTCGTTCCAGATGAATTCATATTGTCGGTCTTTTTTTTTTTATTTCGGCTCCACCTTCTCTGTATGCTCGTTAGTTACCTACCTTACTAATAAGACACAAATTTAACACGTATAAATGAGCCCCATCATTACTTGCTGCAACAGTCTTGAAAGCACAATAAATAAACTCAACATCTGTGTACCAGTACAAGACCGCGACAAGACAAACGATGCAGAACCAAAACCATGACCACGAACAACGTTAATAATATCAGTTCATCAACTTGACCTTTCTGTAAATTCAACATTTTGCTGTCGTTTGCGTAGCACGCACCAATCTTTTATAGTATGGAAGATTGTGTTGCAAATGAAAAATTAATTTTACGTTTTTCTTTGGAGTAATTTACTTCAAATGTTGTTCGAAATAATTTTTTAAAGAGAGAGTTGTGTCTATTGTAGAAAAAAAAAAAGAAGAGTTCATAAATAACTAATTCATCGTCAACGGCCTTGGCTTTGATGAAAACATCGCTTCCCATCGATCAGCGAAATCAAGCATCATTGCGCATGGTTAGTACTTGGATGGCGCACCGTTAAAATTCCAACCGTGTGCTGTTGACATGTGTTTCTTTCTGTTGTTCTTTCTTTCTGTCTGGCTCTCTCTATTGTATTGTCTTAGCCGATGGTCTCAGTTGCCAGTACTTTAAGTGTCTCTACTTCGTAGATTTATCTACGGATTAGTGTAAAATGTAATGTAATGTAATAACTAATTCATCAATTTCGTTTTCATCAAATTGGGTAGATTTTGGCAGCCTGTGGCGGCCATGTTGTTTTGCTGACATCTGTCAAAGCTGTTGTTTATTATTCAGTTAATGGTGTATAATCACCATGGCAAGTTACAAGATTAAACAGCACGTCCAAATGGTAAAACTTTATCATCAAATGAGTGTTCGTTAGTGCAAACGTTGCGCGCGTTACGCCCATTTTACGGTAGATGAGATGGCCCTTCACAACGAATCTTCAACGTTTAGTGGAAAAATTTGAGACGACCGATTCTGTAATTAATCAGCCAACATTCGTTCTTCAAAGGAACGCAAGATGGGCCGTGTAAATCACCGCGGTTCGCGAAAATCTACAGTAGAACCCAAGGCAGTCGATTCCTCGCCGTGCACAAAAACTCGGCCTTTCTCAGACTTCAACTTGGCGAATTTTGCGTCGGTCTTGGGCCTACACCCTTAAAAAATCTTACTAACGATGGAGCTCAAAATTAATAACCATAAGCAAGACTACCTTTATTTCGCTAACTGGGCTTCAGAGCGTTTGGAAGAGGACGCCAATTTCGACCGAAAAATCATTTTTAGTGACAAGACACGTTTTTGAATGAATAGCTAGGTTAACGAGCAAAATTGTTACAAAATGAACGACATCAACACATAAGAGGTTCACCAAGTAGCAGTGCATTCTCAAAAAGTCACCGTTTGGTGTGACCGGTGCACAGTGGCCCCAAATGACATTTTGAGTCTCAAATATGTTTTCTTTTTGAAATTGTTGTGGGAGCTGTTCATGTTCATAAATGTAAAAAAGTATTCTATTCTATTGCATTGCTTAAGTCTTTAAAAATTTCGAACACCTCTAGTCAATTTTTATGTTTAAGAATAAACCATTCCAGCCGACTTCCAATTTAAATCAAAATTGGCTGATTTTGAACTGATGATTCTCTCTTAAGCTAAGCAGTATTTTAACAGTTTCTTGGTTCCCATGAATGAAACTAGTTCGAAATATGTTCTGGAAGTTTTTTTGTCCGAGTCAATTTGGAATTCGAACACCAAACTTAAAAAAAAATTAATTCCTTGGGACGCAGAAATCTTTTCCTAAAAAGCGGACAGAAAAAGGGCTTTGCAAATCTTTGCGAGGTTAATCATATATATTTCCAGAAAGTAGACGTTCACCGCTATCCAAAACACATAATTTATTTTTAAAGCAACCTTAGGAATATATTTAGATTTTCCAAAACAAAGACGTTAAAAACATTTTTTTTTGTTTTTTGAATAACACAATTTTTTATTCAACAAACAAACATTAAGACAATTTCAACACAGATTTATAATAGTAAATACCTTCACGAACATCTGCCATTATTTTTTTCAATTTCACTTAAAATTGTAATTTTAACAATTTGTTTTCTAAAAAACTTAAACGCACCAGATCAAAAAAAGACTTTTCACTTTCAAGTTTGGAGGTCATTTATTCCATGCTAAACTGGTTTAAAGAAAAAAGAAGTGTTTTCAGACTAAATAGTTATTCGTTAGAGATAAGAAATAGAATTTTTTGGAATTTTAGTCATTGACCTTTTCACGTCAATCCACTGTGCAGCGTCCTCCAAACTGACGTACTGGCAGTAACCAAAACTTCTAGGCAAGACTCAATGATGGCAATACCACAAGCTGATATACAGTCCCTGGTCATATTATTAGACGCACTGTAGATTTTAGGCAAAATCAAAAATAATTACTGTTTTGAACATTTGATTGCAGTATATTTGTTTTATTTGTATAAAAATTGTTGTCAATTTATTATAAAACACTATAATTGGACACAGATGAAAATTCAAGAAATTTTTTCTGCCGCTATGAGAGCTTCTGGGGCTGTATGATAGGCATATCCATCTTGCATAAAAACAAAAGTTTCGCCATTTTGAAATCTGACATTGGGCAAAAACCGATTCCTTAAATGCGTACAGATGTCAGTTAAAAGTAAAAAATGTATAATACAATTATGGTTTTCAGAAAAATTCATAGTGCTTCTAATAATATGGCCAGGGACTGTAACCTTTTTCATTAAAATCAAATCGAACCTTGTAACTTGTTGTCGCTAAGGGTTCTTGGTACACATCACACAAAGGTGTCCAGGTGATGAAAGCGCTAACGAGCTGGTGCGAATAGTATCAACACTGACACAACAGTTCAGATAATAATCGAGTTCTAGCTACAACATACAAGAGATGGAGGTGGTGTTAAAACTAGAGCCTATTTCAAGAAACAAAAGATCGACATTACCATCCAACTGTGGAAGAAGTCTCTATCTCTTCTCGTGATCATTACCACTGGACACAACCAACTAGATTACCACAATAAGAAAAACATGAAAGTCAGTCACTTATGCAGAGGATACGGTGACGAGGAGATACATGACCATAGTTCTCACTACCTGTGTGAATGCCGGGCGTTATATCATCCGAGAAAAGGGAGACACTTCTGCAAAAATACTTGGAGAAACTCTCTGATATTCCAAGCAAAAACCTGCTGAATTTTATTTACACTACCAAATGGCTTAAAAATTCCTAAGTTCTATCAACCAGCCGACCACAAGATTGGAAATCCCCTAACACCACATTCAAAAGACATAAAAAGGGTGTTGGACGATACAGATACAACGAACGAAAACCACTGAACGACGCAAATGTGAAAATGGGAGCCTCACCTATTAATCAGTGTTTGCTGCTCCTACGTTGAAGACAAGTGTCAGTGAATTGATCCATCTCCCTAAGATTGGGAAAATCCTCTTGAGGAAAGCGACAGCCCCTTCGACTTATTCAGCAATCCTGACCAAACAAACGGACATATACACCAACCACTGGCCTATCAAACTCTGCTACCAAACGTTGCAAGAAACCACATGCTCCTATGGGTCTGGTGGAGGGATGATCTCTCAGGTGAGAGAACGCCCTTTAAATGTCTTTCCCTCTCTTCAACCAGGTGATTATGTGACGACAGACAGGAAGTACTCTCCGACATTTTAGGCTTTAGCTTGCTGAAACTCATCAACAACCTTAACGGGCTTGAATGAAATAGGATTAACTATAATTTTCAGTACCTGGTCCCTAGGGTATCAAAACGGATCTACATTGATCCGGTGTGACGGTAACAAGATCAACTGTCAGCTCATTAACCTTACCTAAACTACCTATGTACCTTGATTGATTACTTTTATTAAGTTACCAGTTAGGTATCTTGTTCTTACCCAAATCGATTTTGGATTTGATTTATAATTACCTTTTATCATATGTCGAATTGCAACTCTAAATTTTTGTTTGATTGTGTCTAAAAATTACCAACTGAAAGTAAGTCAACACTCTGTCCCGGACTCTAATAAAATTGTCGCCAGTTTTTAACGATAATTTCGTTTCTGCCTTGAAAGGACTGTCTTGAAATAAAAAGGAAATATAATAATTATTGTTTGCTGTGTTAAGTTATATACTATAAATATTTGCCAATTGATGCGCGTTATTTAAGCAAACATTTATTAAAATTTTACTGCTTTTTACTATGTAATATTATGCGTGTAGACAAGCATTTAATCACTATCGCTTAATATTTTTATATGATTGATTCAGCTCGACGAGTCTGAAAAACGGTTTTATGCCTTCTTCACGTGCTGCATGCGAAAAAGTTTGCCTTTCACTTTTCTAACGTCGAGACGCGTCGTCGCTCGTCTTCAGTCAGGCATGGCGAGAAAGAGGAAGCTCGTGCCTGGGCCGGGTTTATTTTCTTTCTGTTCATTCTGTTCAGCTATTCTATATTTACATATCTTGGTAAATGTTTCCGACAAATCGTTTTTTCGTTTTTTTTTTATTTTATAATTTTATTATTTGTATGCTCCAACGAACACATTTATTTATTGTATAATTTATTAGGCTTGTAGGGCTAAGATGAACTGAATTCAATTCATGTTTATTTAAAAACAAATTCTTCTTGATTTCTTTCAGGAAAGGACCGCGACTTGGAGTTGAGTTGAGTATCAAAACTCCATGGAGTCTTTACAAAGCCGGATATAGTAAAAGTCGAGAATTGGCATTTGTCGTTCATGGATTCAATGGAACTGCTCAAGACAACCACTTAATTTATCTGAGAGATGGTAGAGTTCGTATAAATATTTGCCTTTCAAAGCGCTTGCTTTCTAACCGATTGAGTTTTTGTTGTTTACAGCTTATCTATCGCGGGATTATAATGTGATTACAGTTGATTGGAAATCACTGACACAATACCCATGTTATTTGACAGCTCTTATTAACACTAGATTGGCTGCACAGTGTGCGGCGCAGGTAAGTTCATTGATGGTTTTTTGTTTGCGTAGTGAAAAAAATAACAATGCACGCAGTGTGCTCCCATTCAAATTCATATTAATTTACAACAACACACGAAGCATTATTATGACGGTGAAGAAGGTAAAAAAGTAAGTTTTGACACTCCGTGTCGCCAAAATTAAGCAACTTGCTTTTTTGTACCTGCATTAGGGTGGAAATGTTTTATTTTTAAAACCGAAGGCGGATTTTTGTTCATGTCAGACACCGGGTTATACATAATTGGTGCATATTCCATTATTTTTTACGTGCTTCTTAAGGTGTGTCCACACCAAAGAAACATTTCAGGAAACATTGTTTAAAAAACGTTTCTGAAATGTTTCCCATTTGTTTAAAAAACATTTCAGAAACATTTCAGAAATGTTTCTGATTTGTTTTTTTGGTGTGGACGCTTTGAGAAGCATTTCTGAAATGTTTCTTTGTTTCCCATTGTTTCCAGATTGAGTTGTCTGTAAATTTTTTTCTCGCCTGTGCTGTACTTTAAGCGCATGAATTTTTTTTTCTACTTCATCTTTATCACAATTTATATTTTCGAAAATTTCAGATATATCATTGGCTTTTTTGATTTTATTTTTAAAATTTTCGTCAAGAGTGGATCCGAGCGTCCAGACCAAAGAAAACATTTCAGAAACATTTCAGAAATGTTTCTCTGTTTCTGAAATGTTTCTTAAATGTTTCTGAAATGTTTAAAAAATGTTTCTTTGGTCTGGACACACCTTTAGAAGAAATCCGATGCGTTTCCTTTTTCTTTTTTCGGGGGAGATCTTTACCTAAGATTGCAATTTGGGAGAAATTAAAGTTTTGCGTTCGTGTTTTTCTTAGAGGCATTTAATTTTAAAATTTAACGAAACACATACAGATAATGTTAATATCAATTGTCATAATTATTGGCATATGCGGATAAGTATAAAAAGGGTTTTCCAAAAAGGATTACTGAACTTTGACAGGTGACTGCGGCCATACTGTTGAAGCTACATGGGTCAAATTGGCTTTCATTTTTCAATGTTATATTTGCAAACCAAATTGAAGAGTTATAGCATTAAAAACCATGTGCAAATATTTAAATTGTCTTATAAATGTGGGTCGAGTAACATTTCGCGAGTTTCGGTCAGAAAGCCATATTTAGTGACGAGGTGCATTTCTAGATGAATAGGTTCATCAAAAATCAAAATTTTCGATTTTGGGACGATTAAAATCAGGGACCGGTCAATTTGATTTCATTAAACTTTTTCTTGTGTGGTTTTCTTAAGTCACAGGTCTAGTGCAATACGCAAGAAACCACAATTGCCCTGAAAGCCAACATAATCAATGCTATTGGTCAAATTCTGCTTGTTCATTCCATTCGAAAGTCAGCCTGGTATATACATACTTCGAAGATGTTGGACTAGCAAATTTAATTTGTAGCTCATCGAGGACTATTGCTTTCTTTAAATTGACAAAATATTGGCAAGATATTAGTTCTATAAATGGAGAAATTCTGCTCATCAACCTAAGTAAAAAAAAACAATTTTAGTCTTGTTTGATGGAATTTTGAACCACTTTTAACCTCAATTTCAACAAATTGAGTTCAAAAAGGAAATAAAATAAAAAAAATAAAAAAATTGTGTTCTAGTGAAATACTCACTTTAATTCCTCCCTTTAAATAACAATACTTGAACTTCAGGAAATGCACAATTTCGGAAGTAGGTACTATTAATTTCAGATATTATTTTTCTTACCGCACTTCACGAATGTGAAATGCCTTACCCCACCCAACATTTCCTTCCATGCATTGTTGTCTCCTTTTAAATCCTCAGCAAATTTCCTAAGCGCTCGCACTGTGCTCAAACCTTTTAAGTGTGGTCATAATCCCAAAATGAAAAAAAAAACAGATTAAAGTTATTTTTAATGAACCCTATGTTGACATATTACAAGTTGAATGAGAAAAAACCCAATAATATTATGATGATATCGACTGACCCTCATGATCCCCCGATGTGACCCCTCCTGATTTCTTTTTATGGGAGTACTTAAATTAAAAGGTGGACATCAACAAACCAAACACAACCTCGATGGTTAAGGAAAGCATTAAAAAATTGCTGAAATTACAACAGAAGTCTGCAAAATTGTTATGCAAAATGTACTTTAAATAGCTCGCATTTGCGCCACGGCCATAGGCACCTATTACTTGACCGACATCATATTCCAAACATAATGTATAAGATTATGTAATCAATAAGTAAAATGTTAATTATAAAATATTATATTTCATTAAAAAGTAATTAAAAAAAAACATCGACCTGGAACATAAAGCGCATCCTGTAGTACAGTTTTCACATCAAATTTTAAACTCCCATTACGGCAACAAGATTATTTGACAATTCATAAAATTTACATTTTCTTAATGACTTCCAACAAAAGAACCATTAGAACTAACTCAATACGAAACTATACGCACATTTCAGTTTATCGCTCTTATTTTCCTCATTTTCATAAATGTTTAAAATTTAAATGTACATAATATATTTTTCTTTTTTAATTTTAGATTTACTCTTTCATGACGCACCATGGCACGCCTCGTGAAAAAATAACATGCGTGGGACATTCTCTAGGTGCTCATATTTGTGGAATGATGAGCAATCATCTCACAAAAAAACAATACAGGATTATTGGTAAGATTTTGATGATCAAAATTTATTTAGAAAGAGATTATAGCGCAGTAATTTCAAATATTAAATAAATAAAATGAATGACTGAATCGCACGAACTTGCTCTTACGAGTATGTAAAAGACTAAAAATTAAAAAAATTAATTTTACTATAATGTTACAACTTCTTTAGTAGTAGGAGCTTAAAACAGGAAGGGATGTGATCTCTCAAGCAAATATTAGTTTATGCAAGAAGAGAAATTATAAATTCTTGTAACGATTATTTTAAATAAGCTTTTATGTACAAAATTTTCAAAACATTTTTAAGAAAACCTCTTCAACAATCACGTGCCCTTAAAAACTAAAAACTGTTCTGAAACAAATAAAGCTTGGATTACGAGAGAAATTCTTTCCCTTATGAAAAAACGGGATATAGCATATAAGCGTTGGAAAATGTTTCGTATAAACAGTTTTAATCGCAATTATGTAGTTCTCCGTAACGAAACTGTTCGAGAAATACGAAAAGCTAAAGCTCATATGTATTCAACTCGCATCAACATTTCACTTGTAAGTAAGCAAATTTGGAAGAACTTAGAAAAAATCGGTATTGGAAAGGTACGTGGTAAATTACCCGAAGACTTAGATTTAAACGCTCTCAATAGATCTTTCGTTTCAAACTTGTCAGTGACCAGAAATTCATCTGACCACGAACTTTTTTCAAGAAATCTTTCTTCAATCCAATGCTCAAATTCGATCCGCTTTAAATTTAATTTTATCACAGATGAGGATGTGATTGAAGCACTACTTTCAGTCAAATCAAATGCCATAGGACTTGATAACATGCACCCTTCTTTTTTGAAAATCATTTTGCCCACGATTTTGTCGTTTATAACACATATTTTCAACTCAATTGTCAAAACATTTGAATTCCCTTCGCAATGGAAGAGTGCAAAGGTAATTCCTATACCAAAAACATCGAAAGGAGATGAATTTAGACCAATTTCAATATTACCATTTTTGTCAAAAGTTTTCGAGAAAGTAATTCAAAAACAAATGAACGTATTTCTTACTCGGTTCGAATTACTGACACCCAAACAATCAGGATTTCGAAAGAAAAATAGCTGCTTGACTGCACTATTAAGTGTTTCAGAGGACATAAGAAAAGAAATTGACTTAGACAGAATCACTTTCTTAGTACTTCTTGACTTCTCGAAAGCCTTTGATATGGTAAACCACACCATTCTTTGCCAAAAGTTCTTACATCAATTTAATTTTTCTTACCCTGCAGTCAAACTTTTGTCCTCATATTTAACAAGTAGAGTACAATCTGTGAAATTCAACAAACAAAAGTCAGAATTTCTGACGGTAAAGAGTGGTGTACCACAAGGGTCTATCCTTGGCCCTTTGTTCTTCTCAATGTACGTTAACGAATTGCCTGAGTTAGTCTCACATTGTTCGGTTCGCATGTATGCCGATGACACACAGTTATACCTAAGCTGTCCATTAGGGTTAATCGAACATTCGGTAGCATGTTTGAATGAAGACCTGGAAATGATTGATCGATGGTCTATTGAAAACTACCTTCAATTGAATCCCAACAAATCTAAATGTCTCGTTATCTCCAAAAATAAGGTTGATGTATCATACTTTCCTCTAATCCTGCTCAAGCAAAGTCGTATTGCTTATGTGGAGTCAGCTAAAAATTTAGGTGTAATCTTTAACCGAACTCTAACTTGGGAGCTTCATATTAATAATACGGTTGCAAAAGCTTATTGTGTCCTTCGAATGCTGTGGCCTACCTAACACATAATTCCAATGAATGTCAGGAATCTGTTAGTGAAAACGTTGTTTCTTCCTCTGCTTACTTATGGTTGTGAAATTTTTTCCAATTTGAACTATGAGAGCAAGAGAAAGCTAACTGTCGTATTCAACAGTGCAGTGCGTTATGTCTACGGGCTTCGTCGATTTGATAGAATCTCGCAATATGCTTCACACTTTCTGGGTATGACCTTTGAAAACTTTTTGAAATATCGTTCAGTAACTTTCTTCTCTGATATCCTCATTACCCGCCAACCCGTGGATCTTTATAATGAAATCAGTCTTTTAAATTCTAATCGTTCGTTAAATGTCTTGATTCCGCACTTTAGTTGTACGACATCCGAACTTCAGTTTTTTGTAAGCTCTGCAAGAATTTGGAATTCTCTGCCGCGTGAAATTAAAGGTTTGAGTTGCACGAAAAAGATAGGAAAGGAATTGGAGAAACATTTTGGTAACTTATAATAGATTTGAATACAACATTTAAATAACTTTATTATTATATTTTCGTTTAAATATGAAACAACAAATTTTGAAAATCTTTTAACGTAGCTGTTCTTAATTTAAAAGCTTTATTATAAATAAGATATGTTATCTTAAATGTAAGCTTATCATAAATAAATAAAATACTAAAAATACTAAAAAAAAATTTCGAACGCCATCTTTAAATTTTTTTTACTGTGCGAAAAAAAAATAAAAAAAGAGGCTGGGTGCGACCCACACTGATAACTTCCCATTTGTTTAAAAAAAAACTATTAATTCAATATTTGTCAACATTTTAACAATTGTACAAAATTATACTATCTATAAAATAAACTAAATTAGAAGTCAATATCACTACTAGTTCTCGAGAAATTTGAGTCAAAAAACAATTTTTACCAATTTTCAATAGAATTTTATATAGTTTTTTATTTTTTGTAAAAAACCTGTAAACTGATTTTTTTTTAAATTTTCAACAGTTGTCAAACACATTATTTTTCGTAAAATAAAATTATTTTGAGTTTCAAATTGTTTTCCGTTCTTAGAATATCTGGGTTATGAAATTTTTTTTTTTCAGTTTTTTTTTTTATTTAAAAAAATAACGGTATGTTCATTTTTTTCCAACTTCATACCAAATCTGTATGACTTTATAATGAGTACATTAAATTTTATTTGAAATCAATAGCATTATTTTTTCGTGGGATATTTGAAACTAACCAAAATATTTACTTTTTTTTAAAACCGTTATAGTGAAAAAACAACTCACTGAATTTTAATAAACTCCCTTTCAGCCTCTTCTGAAGTTATTATCTATTAAACAAAATTTATTTGAAGTCGATATCTTTACTCGTTCTTGAGATATCGACGACGAAAAATGGTACTAGAACGTACAGACGTACGAACGTACGAACGTACGAACGTACAAACGTACGTACACACACACACACAGACATATCTTTAAAAATGATTGATATAGCCTCTAGGGACCTTGAAACGTCGAGAAATGTCAAAAATTCCAATTTGACAAATCGGACCGATTACAATAACTCCCTATGGGAAGTTAATAAAAAAAATATTAACCCGTTTTTGAGACATGGATTTTTCAAAACTTTTTTTTAAGTTTCGGAAATCAAAGCTTTTGGAACTTTTTTTTAAAAAAAATTGTTTAAATCAGTTATGCCGATAATGTGAAATTAAAAAAATTCGAAAGTATGGTTCTATTAAGGTAGGACAATAATACCTTAATTTAAATTTTTTTCCAAAATTTGAATACACAACACTATTCAAAAGCATACAAAAATGATGAAAATCGGTTGAAACGTTTTTTTAGAAAATCAAAAACAGAAAAATGAGGATTAACAACCATTTTTTAAATGTTTTTTTGAAAACAAAAATATTTTATAAGATTTAAAAAAAAAAATCGTATGGCACGTACCGTTATTTTCGGTCTTGAAAAGAAAACGATAAATGTGTTTGCAGGCAAAAATTAAAAAATTATATCTGCCAACTTTTAAAAAAAACGGCCGAGCTGTCATATGTCAAGTCAGATCAAAATCTCGAGTTCGATTTTTTTTACGAATGCAGCACAGTAAAAGCTCTGATAAGCGGACACTCATGGTTCCTCAATTTTTGTCCGGTTATGAGAACTGTCCAGTTAAGGAAAAGAAATAGAAAAACATTTTTTTTTAAATCATATTAAATTTGTATTATTAACAAATGACATCACACAAGGGATCCATAATCTCTCATAATTACACCAACGTACGGGTATCAGAGCTTTGCGTACATACAGGGAACGGACCTTCTGTTTTTTTTCCGTTTCATTTGTTGATAAAAAACTAATTCCTAAAAAAGAGGCTGGGTGCGACCCACACTGATAACTTCCCATTTGTGGTCCTGAAAACTTGTAATAATTACGAAGGTTGGTAGGTACATATTATATACTGAATTATAGATTTCCGTGTTTTTTAATATTATATTATAGAAATTATTTTATTATTTCGGTTCCAAACATTTTAATTGAAAAAAAATTAAAAACGAAATATTCGAATATAAAAGATATGGTTTGGTTATTGATGGAAGGGTACTTACAAAATATATCCGCTCTAAAACTAGATATATGTCAAATATAAACCATTTGTTAGAAATTGTATTATGTATAAAATTAAATAATGGCAAAGTCAATATCATTGCTCGTTCTCAAGATATTCTAGTCGAAAAACAAATATTACCACTTTTTAGTAGATTTTTTTATATTTTTGTTATAACTGTCTATTCGATACTTGTCAAAATTTAACCATATGTTAATAATTGTATTATGTCGATACCTTCCCGTAAGAATGTACTAAGCGACACTTTTTTCGAAAATGACTTTTTGATGAGGAAATATAATATATGTTAAGGGCCACGTTTTGGCCTGGGTTTCGCCAACGAACTTTCTTCGTTTTTTTCGTTCCCTGAACAATTTTAGAAATGTCGCTTAGTATACATTCTTACGGGAAGGTATCGATGTATAAAACAACATGCTTTAGAAGGCACTGTCGGTGTTTATTCCCAAGAAATTCGACTTGAAATACAATTTTAACTAGTTTTCACTAGAATTTTTAATAGTTTTTTTATTTACAAAAAAAAAACTATTAATTCAATATTTGTCAACATTTTAGCAATTGTACAAAATTATACTATGTATAAAATAAACTAAATTAGAAGTCAATATCACTACTAGTTCTCGAGAAATTTGAGTCGAAAAACAATTTTTACCAATTTTCAATAGAATTTTATATAGTTTTTTATTTTTTGTAAAAAAACTGTAAACTGATTTTTTTTGAAATTTTCACCAGTTGTCAAACACATTATTTTTCGTAAAATAAAATTATTTTGAGTTTCAAATTGTTTTCCGTTCTTAGAATATCTGGGTTATGAAATTTTTTTTTTCAGTTTTTTTTTATTTAAAAAAATAACGGTATGTTAATTTTTTTCCAAATTCATACCAAATCTGTACGACCTTATAATGAGTACATTAAATTTTATTTGAAGTCAATAGCATTATTTTTTCGTGAGATATTTGAAACTAACCAAAATTTTTACTTTTTTTTTAAACCGTTATAGTGAAAAAACTACTCACTGAATTTTAATAAACGCCCTTTCAGCCTCTTTCGAAGTTATTATCTATTAAATAAAATTTATTTGAAGTCGATATCTTTACTCGTTCTTGAGATATCGACGACGAAAAATGGTACAAGAACGTACGGACGTACGAACGTACGAACGTACGAACGTACGAACGTACGAACGTACGAACGTACGAACGTACGAACGTACGTACACACACACACACAGACATCTCTCTAAAAATGATTGATATAGCCTCTAGGGACCTTGAAACGTCGAGAAATGTCAAAAATTCCAATTTGACAAATCGGACCGATTACAATAACTCCCTATGGGAAGTTAATAAAGTTATGTGTCCGCGTATGGGAGGTTTTCTATCTAAAATGAGCAATAATACTAAGTGTCCACGTCGTCGCGTCGGTTTATGGGAATTTTATAGGAAAGTAATTTGTATGAGAAATTCGAAAGTGAAGTTTGTTTCCGAAAATGTGTCCGTTCCAAGGAATTGTCCGCTTATTACAGCTGGCTGCAAGTAGAGCTTTTACGTATGTATATCGCAAGTAAAAATTAATTTCCCTTCAAGGGAATCGCCAACAAAAAATATATTTCCCAAGCTTGAAGAAAATCGGTTCAGTTGCTTAGGCTGTGGATGAAGGTACATCCCATCCATCAAACATAAAGATATTCAAACAGTCAAATACACGAACTAAACGTCTTCACATAAGAATTGAAGAACCAATCAATCCAATTAATTTTCTACCATCAGAACGAAATAAAAGCTTATTAGTTTTTACTGCAACGAAGTATGCAACACAACATACATAGGCACACATTTATTATTGCATACCTTAAGGAAAATTTTTTTTTTCCCAAATTTGAATGCACCAATGGTGGGTCAACAAACATTTTTTTTTTAAATTTTGTGTTCTAATAGAGAAAATTTGTTGTCAATTGGGACTGATATATACATATATAATTGCAACCGGTTTATTATAACTGCCTCCGGATCGATTTAAAATTTTAAAATACGGGATAAGTAAGCAATTCGTTATTATACCAAACAAAATTCCGTCGTTAATTCTTAATTTCAAAAAAAGGTTTGTCTGCCATGATTTAAAATGTATATTTTTTGCTATACGCTATGGGTTACATATTTTTGATATGTAAACATCTTTGCCGGCGGTAGAGTGAATCGAAAACGTGAGTAAAACTTATACGTTCCGTGTAACCCGTTACGGTTACACGTTCCGTGTAGCAACCTACCTTACTGACGATTGCATTTAACACCACGTTTACATTGGAAATATTGCGTACTTACGACATCGTGTTTACATTGGAAACTTTGAGTACTGAAATCTCGATTTTATTAGATACTTTCCATTGCTGGCTAGAACTTAATTCAATCCCTTAACATTTCTTCACCTCTCGACCAATATGTCAAAAAGACGAAAGGAAAATCAATTGGTGTAAAAATTCATAGCGAGCTCATTTAATGTTTTAAAAATATCCACTCGCTCGCAAAAAATGCATTTTCAGAGTTGACATCTGCAACGAAATATTCTTGATACGTCAAAATTTAATTTGCCTCTTATCTGTCATACCATATTATAATTATTTTAATAATCGAATTAAATATTCTTTATTATATCAAAATATACTTTTAGCATTCACTATATCAAAATATAGATCGTTCTCCATCTGTCAAGCCATGAACTGGATGATGACTACGGCTAGGCGCGCACATTCAATTTTTAGTTTCGCAACTGCTTGGTTCGATCAACTAAAAAGTTTTTGCTTTGACACAAACTAAAACATTGCCTAAAATGAGTTCGATATTTTGTGTAACATATAATTATATGCACCTGCGCGGACATTCAACCAAATAGTCCATCTGTTTTTTATAAGCAACCAAACAGTTGTGGAACTAAACATTGAATGTGCGCCCCTAGCCTACGACTTCAATGGAATTAAAAAGTTCAGTTTTTGCAACTTATAATTCCATTACAACGTGGGAATGATGTCAATCGGTTTATAAATCTCTGACAGAGGGAGGAAGATAAAATACAGACCCCTAAAACAAAAATGTTAAGGGATTGGTTTGATTTTGATAAGGTGAACGCTCCATCTAGGCTTGTCAAAAAAAAAGTTTTGACATTTTCGCTGCATGAAAAGTATATTTGTTGGCGGCGTTAAGCTAGATATACATTGTTCAAATGCACGTGCAAGTCTATTATTTCAGTGGCGAGAGGACGTTGCCC
Organism: Chrysotoxum bicinctum; assembly: GCA_911387755.1. Classification (NCBI taxonomy): domain Eukaryota; kingdom Metazoa; phylum Arthropoda; class Insecta; order Diptera; family Syrphidae; genus Chrysotoxum; species Chrysotoxum bicinctum. The sequence continues at coordinate 61,326,633 of OU426987.1, forward strand.
TTTGTGAGTTTTTTTGTGCAAGATTGTGTTTTTATGAATTTCTTTGAGATTTTTGTAATTTTATCCGAGTAATTTGTTTTATTTTCTCGGTGCATTTCATCATACAATTTTCGTTTGCTGTTTTAATAGTTTAATCAGTGGTTATGCTGTGCTGTGTTCTCATCTCTACAACATACTATACGGAAATGAACCAATAAATACATGATCAATCATCAATCTTGCATATACAATAGTATATCTAGCTTTAGACGCAATCTCAAGCAACATACCTGTGTTGGATGCTGCCCTAATCATGACCTCAACTTACGTCATTGAATGCTGCTATTGTTAACCTCTGAACTATCGCTCTAAATATTATACCAATTAATATAAAGGTTATATGGAGGGCAACCAATAAACGGCACTTCTTTTTGAATGTTCGAGATTATCAGTTGTTTTATTTTTTTTTGGATTTTATTTGAGAGTTTTTAAAATTACCCTTTTTCATAAAAGTTAATTTTACCATTGAACATTTTGGTCCTTCGTTAGCCTACTTATATAAACGAACCATCCTGGTTTAAATATTTGAATAATTATTTGAATTAAATAAAAAGACTGTGTGCCGACATTTTGTCGTTCGTTTTTCTTGTTTTATTGAGAAAAATAAAATTTGAATTTTAATTTAAAATTTAAAATTTAAAACGCAAAACTTCCAATAGTTTTTTTTAAATTAAAAAACACAATAAATAATAAAATTGAAATTGAAATCCATCGTCGTCATCGCTATCACCATCGTCATCGTCATCCACCGAAGTTCATCAGTCAAGACAGTGCAGCAAGCGTCCAGCCAGAAGAAAATCGCGCAGTGAGTAAAATCACTTTTGTAACTTATATATTTTAAATTAATACAAAACTTAATAAAAATACAATGAATGCAATTAAAATTTTGAAGAATACATGTAGTCAGATCTCAAAAGATTATGAGAACTTCAAAAAGACTGTTTCTTCAGCTCGTAGGACAAAAAATTATGTCTCTACGCGGCTTGAAACGCTAGCAAGTAATTGGCTAACTATTGTTAATCAACATCAAATTGCTATTTGCTGCGATGAAATAAAAAAAGAAGAGTTAGCTTCGACGGAAGAGTTTTTTAATGAGGCAAGTGAAATATATACAACTTACAAATCCTTGTTGTTAGATGAGCTAGACAAGTTTGCAGCAGCAGAAGCAGCAGCAGCGGCAGCGGCAGCCAAAGCAAAAGAAACAGTGCATACGACGGTTTTGGGGCAAACGTCGGCCAATCAAAAGCCACACGATGTTCGTTTGCCTAAAATTCACCCGCCGACATTTACGGGAGAATATCAAAATTGGCGTTCTTTTCATGATCAGTTTGTGTCACTGGTTCATAACAATGCCTCACTTACGAAAATCGAAAAATTACATTATTTAAAATCAAGTTGTAAAGAAGGTGCAGGCATCTTACTGGAACACATAAATGTAGACGATGCCAGTTATGATAAGGCTTGGGAACTTTTAACAACGAGGTACGATTTCAAAAGAATTCTCGTTAACAACGAACTTAAGTTGTTTTACGAATTGCCTGTTGTCAAAGAAGAAAATTCTAAGGGCATTCGCGAATTATTAGACAACTCGACAAAAATCTTACATGCCCTAAAGAATTTAGAATTGCCTGTCGATCAATGGGACGCAATTATAATATTTTTGCTTTTAAAAAAGCTACCGACTACGTTGCAATCGAAATGGGAAACAACTCTTGGAACCAAAAAGGAGATCCCTACATTTAAAGAGTTCTCCGACTTTTTGGAAACAAGGTTCCGAACCTTAGAGATGATGGACCAACAGCACCAAGTATTTTCAACATCAACACACAAAAGGCAACCAAAGAATGTTTTTCTTCTCAATGCGGAGTCGACAGAGAATTTTACGTGTAAAATATGTCATAAGGGTGCACATTCTTTACGAACTTGCTCGAAATTTTTAAAAATGGATGTAAGTGCTAGACAACGAGTTGTTAGACAATTTGGCAACTGCTTCAATTGTTTAGCCTACAGTCACCGAACAAATAATTGCCCAAGTAATAAGTTGTGTCATTTTTGCCAGAGAAAACACAACTCGCTCCTACATTTTGGCAACACTTCAAATTTCAACAACACAAATCAACAGCCACACTCGCAATCAAACATTTTTGCAAATTCATATAATCAACAATCATTCGCTCAAGGTAATAATAACCAATTTCAACCCAACACAAATAATAGTACATTTTTAAATAATCCTCGCTCTCAAGTACAATCGAACTCACTCACTCAGACTCAACAGAATAATAATAGCAACACATTCACTAACCCAAATTCAATTACCCAGAATCCAAATCGCTCACTAACACATCATGTAGCAACGGAATTCAATGCAAGTGCTCCAAATTTTCAACCATACGATATACCGCCCTCAACATCGTCAAACTGTTATCATCTAAACGAATTTCGAAGTACCCAAGTTTTGCTTGCAACGGCGATCATAAAAGTCAAATCAGCCCAAGGAGACTTTGTTAAGTTAAGAGCTTTGATTGATCCTGGATCTCAAGCTACTTTTATAACTGAATCGGCAGCTCAACTTTTGGGCCTCAAAAAGAACCCAACTTCTTTTGACGTTTCGGTCTTAGGACAAAACAAAAGCAGCTCCTGTCTATACTTCGTACAGCTGAATTTGGGTTCTAATTATTCAGATTTTATTACAACGACAAAAGGTTACATATACAAAACCCTTACAGGTCTTTTACCTAACGAAGAAGTCGTTGCTAACAGGTGGAAGCATTTACAAGGATTAAAATTAGCCGACCCTACATTCAATCGCCCTGGCAACATCGACATTTTATTAGGGAATGACATATATTGCGAAATAATATTAGATGAAGTAATTCGAGATGAAGAACAAATCGCCCCAATAGCCCAAAAAACGAAACTTGGTTGGATCATTTTGGGGAAAGTTCCTTTTGAAAGGCGTTTTTCTCTTCAAGTCTACACACAGTTTATAGACATCGACACACAAATGCGTGCATTTTGGGAAATTGAAGAAACTCCCTATGAAAAAGCTGATAACCAGGAAGATGTCACGTGCGAAAAGCACTTTCTACAAAACATCAAGCGGGTGCCGGGAGGGCGCTTTGAAGTCTCATTACCCTTTAAAGAACTTCATCGACCAAAACTTATTTCAACTAAACAAAAAGCTTTAATGATGTTTTATAAACAAGAAAAAAAGTTATTAAACAACCCAACACTACATAAAGAATATAATGATTGCTTAAAAGAATATCTTTTACTGAACCAAATGGAAGAAGTCGATATAAACCTAGACAACATATTCAACTCACCATTTCACTATGTTGTACCTCATCATGCCGTTATAAAAGAGTCCAGTACAACAACGAAGTTACGTGTTGTTTTCAATGCAGCATTTCAAACTGCGGACGGCAGTTCTTTAAATGATCATTTGATGACTGGACCTAAGACCCAAACTGATATTTTAGCAATTGTTTTAAGGTGGAGAACGCATAAAATTACCTTCACTTCTGATATAGAGAAGATGTACCGGCAGATCCAAGTTCATCCAGATGACGCGTACTACCAGTTACTTTTTTGGCGTGAAAATTCAACAATGCCAGTAAAACTTTATAAAGTTAAAGTTCTGATGTTCGGTACTGCTCCAGCTCCATACTTGGCAAATCGAACATTAAAGAAACTTGCTTCAGATGAAGAACTGTCATATCCATTAGCCGCTCAAATGATTCGGGAAGATATGTACATCGATGACTTGGTGTCAGGTGCAGATTCAGTAGAATTAGCGAAAGAAAAGTACCACCAAATCTCAAAACTGTTATCGTCTGCTGGATTTCATCTTCGTAAATGGATGAGTAATAATCAAGAGTTTCTCGATTTAATAGCACAGAAAGATCGGGAAACAAATGTGTCACTGACATTCGGATCTTTGGATCATACAAAAACCCTTGGAATCAGTTGGTTCCCTTCCACCGATTCCTTCTCATTTCAAAGAATCACCATCGATAGTATCGTTTCAAAAAGAACGATACTCTCAACAATTGCTCGTCTCTTTGATCCACTTGGATGGATAGCACCTTGTATCATTAAAGCGAAGATCATAATGCAGCAACTGTGGCTGAAAGGTCTTTCGTGGGACGAAACCATTCCAGTAGAATTACATCATGAATGGCTTTCCTTTCAAGAAGAGTTAGATGTACTAGAAGATATCCGTCTTCCTAGGTGGGTAAATACAGAAAATGGTGCTCAACAGCTCGAACTCCATGGATTCAGTGATGCATCTACCAAAGCATATGGAGCAGTAGTATATCTTCGAGTTTTGGATAATAACAAATGCATTCACACCCATTTACTCATGTCCAAAACAAAAGTCGCTCCAGTCAGTACTGTCTCTTTGCCAAGATTAGAACTTTGCGGAGCAGTGATGTTGGCAAAACTGATCAGCTATACAAAATCAGTTCTTCCTTTTAAAAATATATCAGTTTTTGCTTGGACTGATTCCACAATCACCCTTTGCTGGATTTCTGGATTGCCGTCAAAATGGAAGACGTTCATTGCCAATCGAGTTACCGAAATCCAACGGTTAACAAATGTTGGCATTTGGAAACACATTCCAACCAAGTTGAACCCAGCGGATCTTGCATCCCGTGGTGTCCTTCCATCTAAGCTGAAAAATAATGTCCTTTGGTGGAATGGACCGCCCTTTCTTCAAGAGAAATGGGATTTCTCAATACCAGAACAACCAACCCAATGTGAAACAGATGAAGAAAAACGAGAAATTAAAACTCATGTCGCCATAGAAGGTACCGATGGAATTTTGGATGTGATTTGTAAGCAATCCAAACTCACAAAAGCGTTACGAATCATAGCCATTGTTAAAAGATTTATCTATAACGTTAGGAAAGATAAATCGTATCAACGAAAATCGGTGCTGACACCCATAGAGCTCGATATTGCTATGCGTACAGCTATCAAAAGTGTTCAAAACCTAATGTTTCATGATGTCATAAATGAATTACAGAAAACTAAAAGAACTAAACTTAACAAATCCCTAAATCTTTTTATTGATGGATGTGGAATATTAAGAATCGGAGGTAGACTTCAAAATGCTACCCTAACGTATGATCAAAAGCATCCAATTGTGTTGAAGCCAGATCACAATTTCTCTAGGCTTATAATCGAAGATGCCCATGAGAAAACTTTACATGGTGGAATTCAGCAAGTCATTGCTTATATTCGAAATCGGTTTTGGATCTTCAACATGAAGAGAGTCGTCAAAAAATACCTCAATAGATGTTTTACATGTTTTAAGAATAAACCTAAACCGTTGCAACAACTGATGGGAAGCCTTCCCGCGCCAAGAGTTAATGTTTCTCGGCCGTTTACGCACACTGGTGTCGACTACGCAGGCCCAATAGAAGTAAAGGCCTGGAAAGGACGAGGTGCTAAAAAATTCAAAGGCTATTTCGCCATTTTTATTTGCCTTTCAACAAAGGCAATTCATCTTGAAGCTGTCTCAGATTTAACGACACAAGCCTTTATTGCCGCGTTCCGAAGATTTACATCTCGCAGAGGTATATGTGCAAACATTTATAGTGATTGCGGTACCAATTTCAAGGGTGCCAATGTGGAACTCCAAAAAATGTTAAATGCTGCTAAACTCAATTACATCGAAATTGCTGACTCAATAAGTAAATTGGGCACCAATTGGAATTTTATTCCTCCCGCTTCTCCGCACTTTGGAGGCTTATGGGAAGCAGGAGTGAAATCGGTAAAATACCATTTGCGTCGCGTTGCCCGAAACCAAGCCCTGACGTTCGAGGAGCTCAGTACGCTTCTAGCACAAATAGAAGCCTGCCTTAACTCGAGACCCCTATGTCCGGTGACAGATAGCTTGGAAGATTTCAATGCTTTAACACCAGCTCATTTTTTAATCGGCACATCAACTCAAATAGTTCCCGAGGCAGACCTAGCAGCAGAAAATATTGGGTACCTGGATAGATGGAAACGTCTGCAAGCATCACTACAGACCTTCTGGAAGGAATGGAGCGGAGAGTACCTCACAAGGCTTCAAAATCGACCTAAGTGGCTGAAAATCGAAGAACAACCCAAAATCGGAGATTTAGTTTTGCTACGAGATGAAAGACTCCCACCATCAAAATGGTCCATGGCAAGAATAGTGGAAACCTACCCAGGACAAGATGATCTCATCCGTGTAGTCAAAGTACGAACACAAAATAACGAATTTAAAAGGCCTATCACAAAGATATGTCCACTACCATCTAACAATGTTCAACAAGAAAACCAAATAGTTTAAAAAAATAATAATAATATTAAGTTACTAAAATTCAACTAAAAAGCATCAACAAAGTGTAAAAGAAAAGTAAAAGGAAGAAAATGAATTCTACATAATAAACCTTATTCCATCGAAAAAAAAGGCAAACTGAGATAAATCAATTAAATTATAAACTGAAATCATCAAAAAAAAAAAAAAAAAAAAATCAATAAAACTCTACACAGAACTTAAAATCAATGAAATAATAAAAACGGACCCACTCAAATATAAAATGAATTAAAAACCATTTATATGAACGAGTTATCAAAATATTTACTCATCGAGTATTCAAAACCACACTTATAAAACTCAAAATAACAATTCATACAGTCCACTGAAATTCAACACATTCACACTCAATTCAAATTCAATCATACGAAAACTCAATTAATTCATCCACTTAAACCTAAATTTATAAACACAAAACTCAAAATAATTGATAATCGATAATTTACACTCAAGCTTAAAACATTAGAAACTTCAAACAGCACTCAAATTAACCAAAATCGAAAAATAAAACCATTACAAATCCAATAAGAAGCTGAAAATAATATATCTAAAATCAAAAAAAAAAAAATTAAATCAACTAAAAGGGAATTATTATCAATAACCAAAGAAATGGATTCAAAATAATAATTAAAAACAAAAAAATAATTTTCGAACAAAATAAATAACACTCACTCAATTGCTATATAAAATAATTTGCCTCAGGTGGCAACAATGCCGAACACCAAATAAGTAACTTGCGCATGTATATTTACATAATATGCATAGCAACCCCATGCCCACGGAACAGAGAATCTGAAAGAAAAGGAAAGGTTAAATAAATAAACAAAAAAAAAAAATAACTCGTCACCTTACCCATCATCATCAGCAACAACATCAACATATCGCAAAACAAATGTAATGAAAACGTCGTATGTATGTACATATGTAGTTGTGTACTACTGGACATTTACATAATTATGTAAAGTAGGTATATAGAACGATATAATTTAACACAGTTTATGTAAAACTACACAGGTTATAGATAAATAATACCAAACCCTACACATTTAATTAATTTTATAAACAAATACAACACTCTAATGCATCAAAATAGAATGAATCTAGCGAATGAAAATTACCACTAGTATACATAATGTAAACAGTATTTTAACATAACAAAAAAATAATACAACACATTTTATTCATCAAACATCTATTTAAAACATTTTATTTAATATTTAACTCACAACACAAATTACGAAACAAAACATTAATACCAAATAAAACCGACACGATCGAGATAAATAAATTAAACAAAATTAAAACAACACCGCATGAATGAAACTCCGTGAAGTTATTGACGGACGGAAGTAGAGATGACGTGTCAAGTGGTTGGTTCTAGTATCGAATCGCACACACATTGGGCCGATGTTGCATTTGGTCTGGTTTTATTTTATTGAAATGTAGATGTCGTAAAATATTGATTTTCAATTAAATGTTGATGAAAATTAATTTAGTTTCATTTTCACTAATAAATTTGTCTTTTCATGTGAAACACATACATGGAGGGGAAATTTTGATGGCAAACTCATACATGGAAGACAAGTAACATACCCAGTCGTTTACTCTGTGCACTGGCGGGGGGAGAATGTTGGATGCTGCCCTAATCATGACCTCAACTTACGTCATTGAATGCTGCTATTGTTAACCTCTGAACTATCGCTCTAAATATTATACCAATTAATATAAAGGTTATATGGAGGGCAACCAATAAACGGCACTTCTTTTTGAATGTTCGAGATTATCAGTTGTTTTATTTTTTTTTGGATTTTATTTGAGAGTTTTTAAAATTACCCTTTTTCATAAAAGTTAATTTTACCATTGAACACCTGTTTAAACATAAGTCAAACAAACTTTACGTTACGTAGCGGAGTCCACTTACTCCTAACACACGCCACGAACTAATTCATCAAAGCATATCGACAGATAAGGTTTTTGGGTCGTGTGAAATGAATAAGTGTGGACAGGGCATGCAGTGCGAACTCTGGGAATCGAAGTAGTATGCTGACATGGCCGCCACAATTTTTTATGTTGTTATTCGATTTTAGTTGTTAACTAGTGTTTTGATCCCATTAATCTTAAATTCACTCAATAATTTGTTGATCATTACATTAAAAGTATCAAGTAACAATGGAAAATGAACAAATGAACAATGTTTGGACTCGTTCCGAAATAATTATTTTACTAGAAATGAGTAAAGACAACAAAATAGTTGATTAAATCGTTTTTACAGGACATGGTCCAAAAATACATGTGTTTAGGTGGAAAGCGTTATTTACAGCTATGTAGAGATATATTTGGATTTAAGTATAAGTGAAAGGGATAAATTGTGGGAAAAACACTGGTTTTCATTTGAATATATGTATCTAAAGTCACAAACTGGTACGATTTCATTGTATGTTTATTGGGTACGTTCGATAACAAAAATATTCGGCACTCGGACGAACGTTGATGTTTACACATCTTAACCGTGAGTCCTGGCACTCACAATTTTTTTTTTAAATAGTCGTTATTTTTGATTGCAACAATATTCCTTTTATGGTTTAGTTGAACTTTAATAAATTAGACCAAAGTTATTTTGCTTTAGTTTTTAAAATAAATTGTACTCGAAAGGCTTCGAAATGTTCTTTATTTAATGATACAAGTCACTAGAAAGATAATATACTTCCAACTGAAATAAAGTGCTACAAGTGGATGCGGTTAAATATGCATTAAAAGTAATTAAAATACGAAAAAAGAACCAAATTTTTAAGAAGTTGCTGATGTCAACATTAAAATAGAAAATACAGGATGTCCCACAGTCACCGCCACAAATGAAAACCATGGATTCCTGAGGTCATTTTAAGTCGAAAAACTTAAGAGGAAATTTGCTGGTTTTCGTCCCGTTTTCGAGTTATAACGATTTTTATGATTTTTGCTCTCTTTTTCCTTAACTTTCTTTCCACAATAGCTCAGAAATAGTTTTAATTCATTTGAATTAATTTTGTATTTAAAAATTATTTTTTTTTTTAAATTCAATTAGTTTGTTTACTTACTTACTTACTTACTTACTTACTTACTTTACTTAAGATGGCGCTCACAGTCCACTCCACTTGTGCGCGCCACCTGAGGTGGGGTCTTACTCTGCTGCGCAGACCATTAGGGTGGATTCGAAGATTCGACGGGCTGGTGCGTCGTCGGTGTCCATACGCTCCACGTGTCCCAGCCATCTCAGCCGTTGTATTTTCAGCTTCTTGACTAGGTCGACGTCACTGTAACAGCTCGTTGTTGAACCTTCTCCTCCATACTCCATCAATACAGACTGGACGGAAGATCAAACGAAGAACTTTTCTTTCAAAGCACCCAAGCAGATTTTCATCCGTTTTAGACAGTGTCCATGCTTCTGCCCCATACAGCAGGACCGGGATGACGAGGGTCTTATACAAGGTCTCCTTGGTTCTTTGAGATAGGGCTTTATTACTCAAATGCCTTCTTAGCCCGAAGAAACAGCGGTTGGCAAGAGTAATTCTTCGCTTGATCTCTGCACTGATGTCGTTTTGCGATGTTATAGTGGAGCCCAGGTAGACAAAGTTTTTGACGACGTCGAAGTTATACCTATCCATCGTAACGTTTTGCCCCAGTCGACGATGTTGAGATTCCTTTCTCGATGATAGCATATACTTCGTCTTGTCCTCATTAACAGTCAAACCCATTTTCGCCGCCTCCAGTTCAATACTTGCAAACGCACCGGTAACAGCTCACTTCGTCCTCCTAATGATATCAATATCATCCGCATAAGCAAGCAGTTGAACTGACTTTTGAAAAATTGTACCTCTGTTGTTGACGTTTGAGTTTCGTACAATTGTTTCAAGAGCGATGTTAAATAGGTTGCATGATAGCGCATCGCCCTGCCTCAGACCTTTCTCGACATCAAAGGGTTCGGTTGTGTTCTTACCGACCTTGACGGAGCAGCGAGATTTCTCCATCGTCATCCTGCACAAGCGAACGAGCTTGGCAGGGATTCCGATATGAGACATGGCTCTATATACATAGTTGTCCTCTGTCCACGCTATCATACGCGACTTTGAAATCGATAAAAAGTGGTGTGTATCGATTTGGAACTCCTGGGTTTTTCCAAAATCTGTCGAAGTGTGAACATCTGATCCAGAGTAGATTTGCCGGGCCTAAAATCACACTTATAGGGGCTGATCAGCTCGTTGACAAACGGTTTTAGGTGTTCACACAGTACAGACGACAGGATGTTGTATGACGTTTAGGAGACTTATACCTCTGTAATGGGCACACGTCAGAGCATCTCCTTTCTTGTGGATCAGTTTGTTTATTTTTTGTTAATTACGTTTAGTATTCTTTTTAAGGAAAAAAAATTTATTGAAGAATTTTTGTTTTCTTATTCTAAAAACAGGTAGTCCTCCAATATACTGTACTTTAAATTTACTTTAGAGAACCCCGCACTAAAAATATTCTGCTATCTTCAGTCTATAAAATACGTAGTCTACCAAAAAGCTCCGGCTAAAATAGTTTATTTTGCGACCATCCACCTTCTTCTTGCCTGTCGAAGGGTTTCCTCACTTCTGCATCTAACTTTGTCCTCCATAGTCTGATCCCTTTATCATCACTTTTAGAAACAGAATAACGAACTTTTAGATACTCAAGTTTTGACTGCTTTCTTAGCGATCTAACCACGAGTTCACACCAACCTCAATAAAAATAATCATCACATTGATTTGTATTGAGACATCAAAACAAACCTATTTCATCGAATTACATTGTTTAAACTACCACAAAAATATTTCTATTCTATATTTGAAGCTACATTTCTCCTCTGACACGATCTTGCAATAATTTCTACTCCTGTAGCTAAAAATTACCAAAACCTAGAGGATGCACAAAACATTAATTTAATCTTAAAATTGAAATTTTAATAAATTTTTTTGTTTTATTTAGGTCTCGATCCAGCACGACCGTTAATTGAACGAAAGAAAACCGACAGTTTCCGTTTAACCATAGATGACGCAAGTGTTATCCAAGTCATTCACACAAATGCGGGTTACTTGGGACAAAGTGAAAACACAGGACATTTAAATTACTGCATAAATGGTGGAACGTATCAACCATATTGTAAAGGACATCCAATAAGTAAGTTAAAATGAAAAAAAACATTGAATTCGTTAACTTACTGAAGTTCCTTTTCCTTTGTTCTTTTTCTAGGAAGATCTCGTTGTAGTCATTTTATGAGCATTTGTTTCCTGGCCAATGCAATGTTCAAGCACAAAAAATTCTTGGGTGTTCCTTGTCCAAATGGCTGCGTTAAAATATCTGGACCAGGTCGATTGCCAGTATCAACAAGGAATCCTTTTAAGATCGAATCACTCTTGCAGGAGTATAAGATGGGAAATGATGCACCGGATAAGTGAGTTACAATTATAAAATAAATAAAATTTTAATAATTTGTTTGCTTTGGATTTTTTTAGTGCCCGAGGATGTTTCTGTCTCGATGTGCCTTTTGCCAGACATTGTCCATTTACACAAGCTGAATAAAAATCACCATTCACTAGAAAGTGTTCATGTCGTTTTAAATTAAATAATAAGATTTATAACTGAATCAAATTTAATTGATTTATTTTTAATCAAAGATAGGTTAAATTGTTTTTTTTTTGTTTAACAAAAAATAGTTTTATTGTTATTTATTTTGTTGAATTGTAAGATTAATGTGATTTTAAAAAATAGAAATTTAAGTGAGGTTTATGTAAGTTAAGATAGTTTTACTGTTTGCTTAGCAAATAATAATAATTAATTTGTACATTAAATGAATCAGAAAAATAAAATACATTTATATAACTTTGACTAGTTTTTCAAGTGAATCAATTTTTGCCATTAGAGATTTAAACAAAATAATAATTAGCACCTGCACCAGTACCGCAATGAAAAACACAAATTATCAGCCTCAGTTCTGGGTGAATTATTACATTTATAAAAATATCCGCTACGGCTCTGCACGGCGGCACGGATGCTAGATGTTGCGTTGCTTTAATGCTCCATTATTGACTGTTTGATGACCCAAAATTTGAGCACCAAACGTTGAAGAGTCGATTGTGAAGGGCCACTACGTCTACTGTAAAATGAGTGCAACACAAGCAACTTTTTCACTAACGAATATTCATTTTTATAATAAAGTTTTATCATTTAGATGTACTGTTCAACCGTGTTTATTTCCATGGTGACTTGCCATCAGTAACAGATTCGACAGATGTCACCAAAACAAAGTGGCCGCCACAGTCCACCAAAACCTACCCGCGCCAGTCGAAAAACCCTTTATAATGATTTAAATTCTTAGAATATTATCATGTGTTTTAAACAAAAGAGCTGAGGTACGAACTTTAAATAAATTGTACTTAATAATTCTGACTGCACAAAACAACTTATTTATAAAACGTTATTTATGTATATCGAATAAAATGTTTTTATTTTATTTTTAAATTATTGAAGTTGGATTTATCGAAATCAAATACCTAATAATGTTTGTCCTTATGTGGGCTCAAGATTAAAGAGATAGTGATGAAATCAAAACGAGCGGCTAAAAAGAATTTAACGTCATCAATGTTTGATAAGAGTAGTAAGGGCAGTATTTATATAAATGATTGTTTTACAAGATATACTAGAGCATTGTTTTTGGAAGTAAAGAAAGTTAAATTAGAAATAAACTTCAAATATTTATGGTTTCAAAATTCTAATATTCTTATGCGTAAGATACTCGTAGATAAAGGGAGTATCATTGCTGTAAGGTCTTTCGATGATTTAAGAGCGTTGAATAATGATTAATTAATCATCATTTATAAGTAAATTTATATATAGTTTTGTTCATGCTTAATTTGAATAAAAGCATTGATCATTGATCCCCTATAATATTAAGAAATTTATCAGATTGTAAATTTGAATCTATAAATGAAAATTCTTTTTTTGTTGTACATCAAAACATCCTAAGTATGAGGCAGAATTTTGATTTAATATTATGTAATCTTGAAGCCTTTGGAAATTCTCCAGATCTAATTTTTCCATCCGAAATCTGGAGATTTGAATGTGAAAAGGATAAGTGTTTAATTTATGGGTATAATTTGTATGCCAACAGGAATGAAAGCTATCGCGCGGGAGGTGCAGAAGTTTTTGTACATAAACAAAAAAGCTTTTAACTATTTCTGCGTATATAGACTTCATTCTAAAGACTGTTATGTTTTTCTGGAGGATTTTTCTCGTTTACTGAGCACTGTGAAGGGTTCAAATTTAATTGTACTTGGTGAATTCAATATATACATTTTTACTTGCGATATAGGGTGTTTTTGAAAAAAAAATTTTTTTTGAAAAATCAATATCTTCAAAACCTATGAACGATTATTTTTTTAAATTATTTCCTAAAATCAATATTATTAAATACTTAAAATTCGCATCCCACATTTTTTTCTTGAAAAATTTTAAAGGAATTTCTTATATAAAAAATGTATTTATTTAATAATAAAATGATTTTTTAAAGTTTGTTTTCATAAATTCATACTTTTCTAGAAATCAGACGGCAATTTCATTTTAAATTCATGTTTTATATTTATAAAATGTATCTTAAATTCCAAAGTACCTACTTTTACATAAGAGCAAGTTCGTGCGATCCAGTCGTGAATTTTATTTGAACTGGACAAACAAACTTTTTTTTGTACACCAAAATGTCAGAAGCTTAAGAGAAAACTTTTCTGCTCTCATTACACATTTAAATTCTTTTCTTTGCATGCCTGATTTGATTCTTGTTTCTGAAATTTGGATTTATAATTTTGAAGATGGTGATTACTCTTTGCCTGGATATGATTTTGTAGCTAATGCTAATGAAACTTACGCTGCTGGTGGTGTTGGGTTCTTTATAAGGAATGATATTTGCTATGATTACTCAGCTATTCATTTGGTGAGTGCTGATGTTATAAAAATTTCTATTAATATAAATCGCGAAGTTTTTGTTGTTATATGCGTTTATAGATTTCATAAATATGCATTTTCGGTATTTTATGAGGAATTTTCAAGGTTGTTAGAACGTGAAAACGCAAAAAATTTGTTGATCCTAGGTGATTTTAATATTGACATTTTGGAAAAAAACGATACAATCTCTTCATTTTTGGATCTAATAGCTTTGTATGGGCTGGTTTCTTTGATTAATGAGCCAACTCGATTAATATCAGGGAAGTGTCTCGATCATATTTTTTGTCGCGTCACAAATAAAGGCTATACTTGCTTAGAAAAATGTGTTTTCGATTTTCAATTCACCGATCATTCAATGACCGGTGTACTTCTTGAAACTTTAGATAAAATTAAATGTAAGAAGTATGATAAAGATAATTTTACTATTATGATGCCTAAACTTGATCGAACTAAATTAAATAATTTGCTATTATTTGAACCTTGGGAATTAGTTTATATTGAAAGTGATGTATCCAAATCGTACGATCTTTTTGTTGAAATTATAAAACGGAACATGGAAAATTGTACTTATTTCTCAACTTATAAAAAGAAAAACAAAAGATTAAAACACTGGATTACCACAAGTTTACTAAAGAGGATCAAAACTAAGAATAAACTCAGGGTAAAATGTTCCAAGCATAAATTTAATATAAAATTGAAAATGAGGTACAAAAAACTATCTTCTGAACTTAAAAAAGAAATTCCATTATATAGAGATGAATACTACAACAATCAGTTTAACGAAATTAAAGGTAATTCTAGACGTGAATGGCTAATAGTAAATAGTATTTTTAACAAAGCTACTACAGCAAAAAAACCCATTGAGCTGTGCATTAATAACATTATCTACAAGAATGAACATGAAGTAGCCAATGAGTTTAACAAGTATTTTGTAAATATAGCACAAGACACTCCTCTAAATGTTAGATCACATTCTTGTCCGAACTGCCATCGTAGCGAGCACGGTTGTCACAGTTTTTTCTTTGAACCAATCACAGCACTAGAAGTTTCTAAAACTATAAATAATCTTAAAAATACTAATAGCTGTGGATATGATGACATTTCTAACCTTCTATTAAAAGATATTAAATGGTCTGTTGTTGACATCCTAGCACATATATTCAATAATAGCGTAATATCTGGTGTATTTCCAGATGCGATGTAATGTGCTGATGTCGTACCACTTTATAAAAAAGGTGGTAAGGATAAGTTAAATAATTATCGACCAATTTCGCTGCTACCGTCGCACAGTGTGGGAATTCGCGAATTTAGCGGAATAAAATTAATAACGCTTGCATTTTAAATTTTTTTGTAGTTTTTTTTTTGTTTAGTTCATTGAAAATGTCTATACAATCAAATGTAACTCACATTTTGATCATATTTTATTTAAGTTTTTGTTAATTGAGCTTTGAAGTGACAGGTTGTTTACACCAAAACGTACTTTTTTTTGAAAATCATTATTTACAAAAAAATCTTTTGAGGAATGATGTATTGTTTAATATTATTACAAATATGAATAAAATAAAGCAAAAAGTTAATTATTATCAGATTTTACTAGTTTTTTTTTGCAAACCGATATGTCAATGCCGTTGTTTATGAACTAAAGAAACTCCATTCTTAAAAAGGGTATTAAAACGTACAAGAAATTCTATTTCAAAGGAAGTTTTAAATTAGTTTTATTTCTAGACAATCAATGTTTTTTTTTATATTGGTAAGTGTTGTATCACGAAATTTTTCTGGCATACATCATCAAGGATAAAAAAAAATTAAAAGAACCGAAAACTTCCTGCCGAAAAAATACAGTTTCGCTGGAATAGACAATTTTTATTTACCAATTCTGTTATTCTTGTAAAATAAAAAGCAAATTTAAAACAATTTTATTTAATTGTTGTTTAGATGTTTTGATTTTATTGTGAACAATTTTACCTTTTCTATAATTTTAACTACATTCAACAATTCAATATATATATAACACATAACATATAACATATTTTATTTACATTTTAGATTAGTTTGCAATATCCAAAATTTCAAGAACCTCAGGCTCTAAGTTACTTCGTTTTCTTTTAGGAATACACCTTAGGATATGGATCTGAGCCTATGAAATCAAATCTTATGTAAAATACGCATAAAAAGCACTTTTGTTCTTCGAATAAAAAATTCGTTTTATTTTTTATTTTTAAATTGTTTTATTTTTGGTACTATTATTGGAACACCCTTTATCCGGTATAATAGTTTTTTTGTATTAATTGACAGTTTCCGTTTTTTATTTTTTAAATAACTTAGTTCTTTTTTTTCTTACTGTTAACTTTGAATTTGAACACCCTGTATTTTTATTGTAACTATCAAATTCACAAAATTATTTTTTTTGGAACACCCCGTAAAATAAAAAAAGTTTTTTTTAGTTTATAACATTCTTCTTCTAACCAAATCCCCAAAAGTTATTCGATTTTGACGGTATGCCATAATTTTTTTGCTGGATAGTCATTTAGAAACATTGAAAAAAAAATATATCACAACATAATTGGGGTATCAAATTTTAGTCATTCCTGATAGATAATAAATTAAGCTTTGCAGTGAATATTGTTTTGAGGCGCAATAACGCGGAATAACTAAAGTTTTGCTCTAATAAAGATACAAACATCGAAAAAAAACACATTTTTTTAACTTCAATCACCAAAAGAAAAATGTGAAACACCCTGTGAAATAAAAAATTACTTACATTCTTATACCTTGATATTTGGGAAATATAAAAAAAATAAAACTTTTATTAAAACACAAAGCAAACGCACGAAAAAAAATTAAGAGCAAAGTAATCTTTTCCAGCAAATATACAGAATAAAAATCGCCAACTGCAACTTCAATGCAATTTTTTTTTGTTTACATGATCCCCACCCAACATTGCTTTTGTTATCACTTTCTTCAATATTTTAGCTTTAAGAAAAACCGGTTTTGGCATCAATCGAGACTAGTCATTTTTCGAATTAAATTCCGCTAAATTCGCGAATTCCCACACTGTGCGTCGGTAAGTAAGGTTTTTGAAAAACTTATTAAGATAAGGACCGTGAAATTTCTTAATATTAAACATTTTTTTGCTCCATCGCAGTTTGGTTTTCGTGAAAGTAAATCAACGGAAGATGCACTCTTGGATTTTTGCTCAAACATTTTTAAAAGCTTAGATGATAAAAAATAACTGATGGTTTATTTGTTGACAAAACAAAAGCATTTGATATGGTTAACCACAAAATTCTATTAAAAAAGCTAGAGTGTGCAGGTTTTAGGGGTTCCATACTTTTGTGGTTTACGTCATATCTTAATAAACGATCTCAGAAGGTTAAAATTAATAAGATTAGAAGCAGTGAGGAATATACATATATGGGTGTACCCCAAGGATCGGTAATTGGACCCTTACTGTTTCTAATCTATATTAATTTACTGTTTGAGTTGCCTTTCAAGGGTGTGTTAACAGGATTCGCTGATGATATCGGATTCGCGTATGGGACACAAAGGCGCAAAATTTTAAACATTTAAAACCTACTCTAAATCAATTTTAGAATGGGAGTCGAGTTTAAATATTGAGTATAAAACGAGAACCGACTTTTTGTTAATTTTAAAGGCAATAAACTATACTTTAACGTTAAAGAGCTCGTCTTACTTTAACAGCAGCAAATAGCTAGTTTATCTTTGAAAAGTATACTTTATCCATATTGACAATGGTCATTTCATACCAAGCAAATGGAATAAAAAATGTTTACTGATGTTTTATTCAATTTTTTAAAGATGTTTTTTGTAAATAGACTGAATAACTGAATATTATAAATTCGAAATAATCGTACGAAAGTGCTCTACGATGAACAAATCTGTAAATACAAATGTATGTAGGTACATACATATCTTATGTATGCACGCGCGCCGCCGCCGCCGGCCGAGACGAGTATAGCTAAATGAATCTGCACCTTGCAACAACAAATTGAGTTTTTATGCTGTGAATTTGCGATTTATACTTTATTTCCATCTAAAATAATGTAAATAGCTTATAAACAATCAAAATCTGTACCGAGGTATTATATAAAATGTACTTTTTCGGCGAAAAATTATTTGGTTTAAAGTTCTTTTTACTTTTTTTTTGTGTTTTTGTAGTTGTGTGAGTTATGTATCTGTCAAATTAAGGGTTGTTCAACGCAAATTCGCTTAGGTTCTGTTGTAAAACCCACATCAGTTAGAAGAGTTGTCTAACTTGTTTAAAATTATGCAAAAGTTAGACCAAGTCTCCAAGCTAAACGACTGCGTTAAGTAGAGCCGGTTTTATTCCTTAAACGAGAACTGGTTAAAAATTTTGCGCCAAAGTGTTTTAGACTTAACAGCCAATATAAACGAGGATTTAAGTATTCTTCGTGTCTGGTTTGCTAGACATGAACTTGTTATCAGCTCTAAAACAAAACTTATGTTGTTTAATTTATCGAATGTCCATAACCTTGATTTAGATGTTTTTTACCACTCTCCGGAATGTGAACGTTTTAAACTATGTTACTGTAAATTTGAATCTGAACTAGCAAGGAATACTTTTAAAAATAATCTACCATGTAGTGAGAATTGTTTTCAAATTGAAAAGGTAGATGAGTTCCAATATTTAGGTATAACTTTGGATTCAAAAATGAGTTTCTCTGGCCATACTGAAAAGTTGAGACGATACTTTCGTTCCATTCTCAGGCACTTTTTTTCTTTGCGCTCTGTTTGTAGTAATGACCTTTTAAAAACGATATATTACGGAATTTTTCATTCCAAGATGCAATACGGAATAACTTGCTGGGGGGGAACAAATTTTAACAAAATTCAACCACTTTTAATATTACAAAAACTTATAATTAGAAAAATATTAAGAAAATCACGTATGGATCATAGTTTTCCATTATTGGCGAGTTTGAAAATTCTTCCTTTACGTCACCTGTACTGTTTTAAGGTATTAAAAACATTCTTTTTGAGATCTGGTCACAGAAATTTAAGAGTTATTGAAAATTATAACATGCGTGGAGTTCATTCATTTTTGGTTAACATTCCTCGATCGCGCACCACTGCTTTTCGTAGGTTTTATAATATAACTTCTTGCAGACTTTTTAACAAACTACCGCTTTATATCAGATCAGAATTATCACCATCTAAATTTTTGAAAGATTTAAAATTATGGTTGTTTAGCTTTGATCATGCTTGTTTTGAATCATTTGTATAATGTTATTTACTTAAATATCGCATTTCGTTTGTATTTTTCTAATTTCAATTACTTATATTCATTGTATGAATTTTCTTTTTTAACTTTAATCTTTATTTTGAAGGGTCACCCCACCCAATGTTAAATTAATTTGAATTTTTGAATATGAAGGGGCATTTAAAACAATTTTTTTTAAAAAATTCTAAATGCTTCTACTATATTTCTATTTTATTTTTACTGTATTATATGAAATAAATTGTTATTGAAGAATTATTTGAGAAATAAAGAAATGTATCTATCTATCTATCTATCTAATTCTTATACTGCTTTGTTGGAAGAATATGGCCTTTTATGTTTTATTATTGAACCGATCATCTTCTGGCACTTGTCTAGATAATGTCTTTGGAAGATTTTTTGAATTTTCGGTGGATTCTTGTCTTGGTGTAAATTTTGATTTAGATATTTCTGATCATTGCATGAATGGGCTCATTCTTAGTAAAATTAAATTATCCAAGCAATCAAGTACTAATAATATTGAAGTATGTAAGTTAAAAATTAATGACCTGGATAATAAGCTATGTTTTGAGAATTGGATTGATGTTTATACGCAAGATGATGTTAATGAAGCTTATGTTTGCTTTTTAAATATTTTGCAAAGGCATATGAAAAGTTGCGCTCTAATATATAAAAATAGAAATTCTAATTCCAAATTGCAACCGTGGATATCTTATTCTGTGCTAAAATTGGTTAAGTTAAAAAACAAGTTACCAAAAAAGTGCTACAAACATCCATCAAATCTTAATTTAAAAAATCGCTTCAAACTAATTTGCAAAAAATTAAAAAAGGAAACCAAGTCTTGTCGGGATGGGTACTTTAGAAGCAAATTTAATACTACTCGTGGTAATCCTAGAAGGGAATGGGAAGTTATCAATTCCAAGCAAAATAAAAGAAAAAACAAACACAATTGAGCTGTCGCATGATGGTCACATTGTTAAAGACACATTGGTAGAGAATATTGTTAATGATTTTTTTGTATCAATTGGTAAAAGTACGATTTTAAGCACTATTTGTCAGAATTGTTCACATCGTGAGCTAGCTGACAGTTTAAATTGCAAAGGTAGTTTTTATTCCGAACCTTTATCAGGCCAGGAAATATTAAGGGTAATTAATTCATTGGATAACTCTAATTCTTGTGGCTATGATAATTTCGTATCTAACTCTTAAAAATATCGCTTTTAATCATGTCGATGTACTGGTACATCTTTTCAATTTGAGTATTTATAAGGGGAGGACATTCCCAGACAAGTTTAAGGTTGCTTACGTCTTGCCTCTTCTCAAAAAATATAATAAAAGAGACAGAAATAACTATAGGCCAATTTCGTTGCTTTCAAGTATTTCCAAAATATTTGAGAAAGTGGTAAAAAAAGAATGCTTAAGTTCCTAAAAGGCACTAAGTTTTTCAACGCAAGTCAGCTTGGTTTTAGAGAAGGTCTTTCAACTGAGGATGCTCTTCTAGCTGTTAGTTCAATTATTTACAAAGGGCTCGACGAAAAAAAAATGTTTGGCAGGTCTTTTCGTCGATATTACTAAAGCTTTCGACATGGTTGACCACAGCATTCTTTTAGATAAGTTATATGGTATTGGTTTTCGAAGTCTTATGATAAGTTGGTTTTCTTCCTATTTCAAGGACAGAAGTCAAATAGTAAAAGGAATAGAAAAGAATCTGTTCTTGGACCTATATTTTTTTCTAATTTTTATCGATTCCCTTTTATCTTTAAAATTTCGTGAAAAGCCTATAGAATTCGCAGACGACTTAGGAATATGATTCAACAAGCCCGCTCAATTTAGTTGAGTATAAGAATAATAACAAGTGCAAATCGTTTGAGCCCCACCATAGAGCTTTTTACATATTTAAAGGTATTTCCAGTTAAACATTTGTATTATTTTAAGGTTTTAAACATTTTCTTTAATAAAAGTGGTTATTTACAAAGTCCAATTTTTGAATCTCATAATTTACGTAGCACCTCAGCTTCTTCGTATACAGGGTGATTTGCATAAGGTGTGACAAAAAGCTAGGGCGTGTAGGTTGGACTTAGACAAGAAAAAAATCGTATGGGAGGAGTTATTAAAAAATAACGGTGATACCTACAGAGTAATGCTACAGCATTTTGAAAAGCCAGAAATACATTCTTTAATTTTGTTTTTAAATAAAGTTGTTCGAGTGAAGAGTTTTTGAAAAATTAATTTTCAAAATCAAAATTTTGAAAAAAAAAAAAAATGAAAATTTTGTTTTTAAACAATTTTTTTTTCAAAATTTTACGTAATTAAGTATTATTTTTGTATTCGATATTCAAAGCTCTTATTAATTTTTGATCAAACACAAAAAACCGGATGGCAACATGTTTTGTAGTTTTTGAGAAAATCAAAAATAACAAAAACTACCTTTATTAAATTGCCCCTCCCGCCTAAACGGGGGGAAATAGACCCCCCTCCCATACGATTTTTTTCTTGTCTAAGTCGAACCTACATGCCCTAGCTTTTTGTCACACCTTATGCAAATCACCCTGTATATCGCTCCATTTCAAACAATTCATTACAGAAACTTCTTCACTATTGTAGCCTGTAAGCTGTTTAATAGACTACCTTTAAATATGAGACCTTTAAGATGCCTATACCAACTTACTTAAGACAAGTAACTCTGGCATTTATTGTTATCATTGCTATTGTTTTCTACTAGCTTGATGCACAATTTTCAATAAATAAATAATAAAAACTTAAATCTTAGTATTAACTTAATAATATATATATATATATATATATATATATATATAAATAACAATAATTGAAATCCAATCAAATCAATGTTCACCCCACATTAAATTAGTTAATTTGCACATTTATTTTAACGTTATATTATTAAGTGAATTATATGGCAATTGTATTTATTTTTGAAGTGATATATAAACTATTTTTGAATTAAATATTTGTATCACTACTTTTTCATTATACATTTTTGAATTAATTAAAAAAAGGTCAATTATTAATAATTTTTTTAATTTTTATGAAGTTAATTTTAATTAAAAAACATATATACATATATATACAACAAAATTCAAAAGGATTATACTATCAACTTTAACAAATACAAATGTTTCTTATTTGTTTTTGGTATCCGTGTTTTTTTTTATATCTTTAAAAATACGTTTCAAAATTATTCTAACGATAAACATCATTTTTATAAAGAAAAGGTCACGAACAAAGGAAACATTCAAATACTTATTATCAAAGAGAAATTTAAAATTTATTTTACCTCCGTAAGCATCAAAGTGGTAATATTTTAATAACTACAAATACTTCAAATTCAAATAGAAAAATTATTTTCTTTTGGTATTTTCGAGAGAGAAATTTTTTAAATTCGAGATTATGATTATGTATATTTTGAATTACGATTTTTTTATAATCAAAACTGCGTTCGCAAAAATATAAATAAATAATTTTTTTTTGAAAATTCGTAATCTCAAAACCAGGCCAGTTATTATATTCTTTACAATTTAATTTCTATACGATTCAACTGGTTCACGTCTTGAAAGCAAATGATCCACAAGTTCGCATTCAGTATGCTCGACGTTTTCAAGAATTGTTCCGAAAGAACAGCGAGTTAATTCAAAAACTCATAAAGATCGATGAGGCCCATTTTCACCTCAACGGTAATGTTGATAAACAAAATTGTAAAATATGGGGCATCGAAAATCCAAAAATAATTTTTGAACGTCAAATGCACCAACTTAGATGAACAAGTTGCGATTAATGTGGATGGCTTTCAAAACTGGGCAATGATTGAACATTTTTTCATCCATGGCTCTCCTAAGGGAAACTTTTGGTGATCGGATATTATCCCGTTTTTTGTTTATTTTAACTGGCCACCCAGTCAGGCTAATTCAACGGCTCCAGAGTTTTTTCTTTGGGAATGACTGAGTATTTGAATGAATATCCTAGTTTCCTTCAATCACCTAGAGGCCTTAAGTTAGTATTACCACATAGTGTGTTTGTATCTACACATATTGTAGAAGATCGATCATATTTTGCCAATACATTTCGGTTGTGAAATAATCATCCACATCCATCTTGTCAGGGGCATTTCGGAAGGAGCTTCGCAAGCAAATAATGTCGGAATGCATTTAAAATTTTTCTAAAACTAAATGAATTTTATATATTGCAACGTTTTATATTTTTCAACGCTTGTTATCATTATTATTACTTACTTATTAGTTCTAGAATTAATATATTGATTTACACAAATGTCTACATCATTTATTCGTGCACACAATTTAATATTAATGAGATTAATCTAGAAGTACAATGTAAAATATTTGTATATGAAATAAATGAAATAAAATGAAAGCGTTATAAATGTATACTTATTTTGATTTTCTTCAAGAAAATCTAATCATTTTATTTCGCTTAAAATAACGCGTCTCATTCGATATAATAACAATAATTTACACCCAACAAATAGTAAAATAAAAACAATCATGACAGTGCTGTATTCAAAAAGATACAGAGTATCTCTTTGACTTATTATGTAATTGCTCAGTTAACTTTTTTAGGTTTCTCTATTTCTCTACTCAAAAGAAAAGATCTCAGATGTACTTTGTAAACTGGATAAATGTAGTTTGAATTAAATGCAAATTAAAAAATATCACTTTCAGAAATTAAATTGGTAAGTTTTGAAGAAATTTAAATCTCTCCCGAGATCAATGCTGTTAGCGATGACTTATTAATTACAATATTAGTTTATCACGCTTCAGTAATTTCTTAATCTTTAATTAAGACTTATTTATTTGATAAATATAGATACAAAAATATATTAAAATCTCAGTGAATTCATTCATCTTTTTTTTTGTTGTAAAAATTCAATTTCTCCATCAGGTAGGTAGTCTGTTATATCATCTATAAATAAGGCGAAAAGTATCTGGCTCAAGGAATATCATTGTCTCACACCAAATTTTGTGTGAAATGCTTCAGAAAGATTATCACAATTCCAGACCGCTGACCAAGTATCCTCGTATATGTATGTATATCTTCTCTATTAATTTACAGAACTTTGTTGATAACCGTTTGGTATCAGTATCCAAGACCTCTTGCAAACGAAGATTCAACTAAACTCCTTAAAACGAAGATGTTGCTACTATTGGACACCCCGGTCTGAAACCAGCTTGATACTCTTTTAGTTAATGTATGCTATTTATCCACCTTGTTAGCCATTTTTAGCTATATCGTGGTCAAAATTTTATAAGTAATATCAAGCAAAGGGATGCCCCTATAAATTGCTGGATCTGTTTTGTTTTCTTTTTTATAAATAGGAAAGATTATTTCTTCTTTAAATTGCTGCGGTACCTCTCCATAATCCATAACTTTATTGAGCAATATTGTTATTTGTCTTCTGAGTTCAGTGGATCCATGTTTTTAGAACTCGTTGTTGTATATTAAGACCTGACAAATTTACACTTCAAGGTAGGTGTTTTTTTTGGTCTTCTACTCAAATTGCACTAAGTTCATGTTTTGAAATTTGATCCTTGGCAATAAATTCAGAAAACTTACTATGACTATATCATTGTTGATATCTTAATGACAAAGTTTTTCCGCATTAAATCTCACCTGAAAGCTTCAAGTGCATACAAATTCAGCACTAATTCCATGCATGAAGACGAACACTCAAGAAATCTATCCATACACGGAAATCAGTGCCACATGCCACTGAACTCGACTTCCTTCTTAACCATCCAGCAGTGTCTTCTTCTGTGCCCTAAAGTGTCTACAGACATCCAAAAACATATCTATTCATTTTGAATTTCTATAATTGAAAATAAAAAAAAAATATCTATTGTCAATCAAATAACAGCACTTTGTTGCTCGGTCAACACACCATAAATACAAATTTATTAGGGGCTTCCATTCTATCTAATCCATTCAACATAATGCTCATTCGGGCCAATCAATATTCATGCAGATAAGTCGAATACAAAATAATTATAAATCGCAAAGTTGGACTTAAACTCGTCTAAACATTCATGTAGTCTTCGTCGGTTGAAGCTATTACTATTCCCCGCATGCTTTTTTGGAAATGGAATGTTAAGTCTGTAGACATGAAAAATGCAACATACTCTTTGACTATCCCACCTAGTATCTATACCCACAGATGAACGAGACTCACTGCTGCAGGCATTACGTCATGAGTTGCGTTTGGCAAGCTATGAAAAGCCTGAAGAATTGTTCGCTAAATAAAATGAAAACAAAAAAAATATAAAACAAATAACAACATAAAGTATCTCACACTGCAAAACTTTTCAAAGCTAAAAAATATTGCTGGTTAGCATGACTTCAACGACGCTGCAGAGACGCGCGGTCGGTGGCTCACGTACGGGAGGTTTACTGCCGATGGAGTGAGCATTGGTGGATCATAACTCTGTGACCACCACTCGAAGTTACATCAACCAAAACAAAGTATATAATTTAAAAAGTTGAATAGTGCGTGTGATTGAATTTGTAGTAATTTTTTTTTTTTCAATTTAACTTTAAATTTGGAGACATAAATTTTGGACTTAATTTTTTCTATTGACAAAATGCGTAAAACAAGTGGTGCAACATACCTAATTGGTCTTGTGATAGTTTTTTTCCATGGCAGATGTAAGATATTGATTCGTGTTGAGTAATTTTGAGAGAATTATTTTTTTTTTTCGAAATTTTGTTTCGAATAGTTGGAAGTGGTCAGCGAGTAATTTTGCAGTCATTGTATCTGGGAGATGCATCAAATTTTAATACATCGCGGGAGGATTGTGTGTGGAAACGTGGAAATGATTTGTACGACAAATGTCCTGATCCAGATATAAACCTTTATTTGTATACGAAATTGAATGGAACGAGAAGGCAGGTGAGTTATTTAAGGAAACATTATAAAACAAACAAAAAAAAAATAATATTATAGTCCACTCGGGCGTATGTGGAATATTTTTTAAAGTTTTTCTAATTGTAAACAACGATCTTGATAGTAGTTAATGGGAACTGTTATACATGTGATTTATGATAAAGCTCATTTATTGGCATATATGCGACTAGTTTATAGTCATTTCTAAGCTTTAACCACATAAACGGCAAGAAATATACTAAAATGCTCTCAGATACAAGAGCCAAAGTTAAGTGCGAAAGAAGTTTGTGCGTATTTTATTTCTAATTTTGTGTGCGAACCTGCTTGAACGTAATCATCAAGACTTTAACAACTTGTGATGTTGATGGTTCAGCATATTTTGTGAAAATTCAGAAAATAATTCATGAAAGGTTTTGAGTTTTTATACACATTTTTGTAGTTCCAATTCGAGAAAATACTTTTTGAAGCACATTATTTGGGTAATTGAGTTTGAGATTGAACAGTGCTAGTAAGGATACAATATAAGTAAAGGAAGGGAGTTTTTATGACACAATAAATATATATGATCCTATGAAATTCTACGGGTGGTTTGGTGATGTTGGGTGCAGTTAAAGTCCGCTTTATTAAGGTAGCTTCAGCCATGTCTTAGTCGTCTCAGCATTATTACTTGCGATATAGGGCAAGTTCTGCATTTGGAAAAAAAAATCGAACTCGAGATTTTTATCAAAGTTGATCTAGAGCCTAAGCCACTAGACCTATTTTATTCAAACTCGGTACTTAACCCTTAGCTGCACTTGTGGGGTCCAGGTGACCCCAGCGCTATTTAAGTTACAATAAAACATACAATTTTCAAAAAATTGGAATTGTGGCTCCATCTGTTATTAGTTGAAGCATACCTCTTTCACCTGAAACCCATAGTACGATGATATGCGCGCTAGTATCGTTCTGGCAGTCGTTGGAAGTGGTGTGGTGCCGTTTAAGACCCCAGTGTGGCAGTTATAATTATTTAAGTAATTTTTTTTTGTTTACTCTGTTTTGGCTCTATTTCTCTAAAATAATCGTAAGTATAATATTTTGACTGCTCAGAATTTTTTACAACGTTTATAATATTTATATTAGTATATTTATTCGTTACCAAAAAATCTCACGAGGGATGTTCGGTTTGTGAGGCTCCGATTTGTGATAAACGTCGTTTACTTTTTTGTTATTCTTGTGCAGGTTGCACTGATTAATTTTGTTTGCTATTTTTATAATAATACTACAGTACTGTACTGTTTTCAAGTTTCTACTAATTTTCCTATTATCCTTATATGATAGTAATGTTTTGTGTTGAAAAATTAATAATAAACTATGAATAAAGATTGAAAATTTAAATTTTTTTTTTCTTTAATGTAGCGCTCTTCATAGTACAAAATAAATATACTTTTTCTCTAAGACAAATATGAAGTATTTTTTTTCTTGAAGGTATATATCTTGAGAGTATCTCATTAAATTTTTAGCTCAAAATATTAAAAAATGAAAAAAATAAAAATTTTTTGGTGAAAATGATCATTTTCACCACTTTTTTTCAATTAACAATTTTTTTATTAATAATAAATATGAATATTTTTATATAAACCTACTTCATCTTATATAATACATATTAATTATCAACACAGAATTTTTTCAAGCAAAAAAATCAATAGCTAGCTCACAATACGATATTTTGTTGTTGGGACATTTCGTACCCCAGTGTGGCAGCTATATGTTATTCTACAGAAGTGTGGCAGCTAAGGGTTAAGGGTCTTCGGTGATTTCCTAGAGGGGAAATTGAATTTTTTTATTCAGCTCTAAAACTAACGGTACCCCCCATACACCCGTAATACGTAATCTTATTTATCTCGAAAATGGCTCTAAAGATTTTGATAAAAAAAAATTTGTGTGATATTATAGATATGGACTAAATTTTGGTAAAAAAAAAATTGGGCAACATGTTATTAACGGTACCTGTCATAGAACAGTTTTTTTTGATTTTCAACTTTATCATTAACGGCTCTAATGATTTTAACCAAAAATTTTCACCAGGAGCCCTCTTAAGTTTAAAATAATATTGTAAATAAAAATATTCAAAAAATAGTTTTTGGATTTCTTTAAAAAAAAAATTCCAGTTTTTTTGAAAAATCAATATCTTGAAAACTTGTGAACGATTATTTTTTGAAATTATTTTCTAAAATCTATACTACTAAATACTTAAAATTGGCATCCCAAATTTTGTTCTCGAAAAATATTAAGGAAATTTGTTATATTTTTTTTTTTTTTTTTTATAATCTACACACGCTCAAGGGAATATGATTACCCTTCAAATGTTTCAACACAGCGTGGGCGTGAAGTTACGGAAGAGAAAGAAGGATAGGAAAGATGTGTGGCACGATGTTCTGAGACTGAAAGTGGTTGTCTCAGATTTTTTATCTCCAGACATGGCGGCTGAACTAAAGCGGAGAATTGCCGTGTCTTATTTTTATGTTTCTTATAATTCGCATTATTTTATTCGTTTTTCATCCTTGTTGAGCATACTAGTTTAACTCAATCACATGTTGTTAGTGTTATGCCTAAACAACATGTAATAAGTAAACCAGCAACCCATTGATGACAATTTATAGAAGGTTTTTAATGGAATTTAAAGACGACATAGACGACGCGACGGCAGGGATCGAACCTGTAAAATTGAGGTTGACAGGCGAGCACACAACCATCGCGCCACGGGCCACCCCCTATATAAAAAATTACTTTAATAATAAAACGATTTTTAAACTTTGTTTGCATAAATTCTTACTTGTCCGGAAATCAGACGGCATGTCCATGCATTTGAACATTTTTATCGCATTAAATCCATGTTTTATATTTATAAAATGTATGTATTTTAAATCCCAAAGTACTTTAACATAAGAGCAAGTTCGTGCAATCCAGTCGTGCATTTTATTTCTTTAAGGACTAAGTGCGACTAAATTAAAATCTGAAACTTCAGCTTAAAAATTTTAAGATTTCAAATTTCATTGAGGTTTTGTTGAAATCCACAGTTTTCATTGAGAATCTTGTTGCATCAATTGCAAATATTCAAATTTTTCAGTTGAAATTTCTAACTTCAGTTTGATGGGAACATAGTACAGATTGTATTAAAAATCGATGTTTTTTTTAATAACTCTTAAATGAAATACAATTGCATAATTTATATTTCATTGATCCTTAACATTATGTATGGAATATGATGTCGGTAAAGTGGGATCCCATGGCGGTGTCTTGAAAGCGAGCACATTTAGCATAACAATTTCGCAGAATTCTGTTGTAATTTTAGCAATTACTTTTTGTTGTCCTTAAGCATCGTTATTAGTGGTTGGTTTTTTGATATACAACTTTTCTTCAAGTATGTATCCTGATAAGACAAAATCGAAAGACGTCGAATCAGGGGATCGTGAAGGCCAGTCGATATCACCACTTTTTGACATCATTCGGCGGAGAAAAAGTATCTCGTAAGATTCGCATCGTAGCATGAGCTGAGCTTGGTGTTGCACCATCTTGTTGGAATAAGAAATTTTGGGCACAAGAAACTATTCCAACATGTCCCGATAGCATTTACCCAGTAACTATTACAGCATTGCCTGTAGCAATGCACGGGTGGCCGTGGCGCGATGGTTGTGTGCTCGCCTGTCAACCTCAATTTTACAGGTTCGATCCCTGCCGTCGCGTCGTCTATGTCGTCTTTAAATTCCATTAAAAACCTTCTATAAATTGTCATCAATGGGTTGCTGGTTTACTTATTACATGTTGTTTAGGCATAACACTAACAACATGTGATTGAGTTAAACTAGTATGCCCAACTAGGATGAATACGAATAAAATAATGTGAATTATAAGCGACATAGAAATAAGACACGGCATTTCTCCGCTTTAGTTCAGCCGCCATCCCTGGAGATTAAAAATCTGAGACAACCACCTTCAGTCTCAGAACATCGTGCCACACATCTTTCCTATCCTTCTTTCTCTTCTTAACTTCACGCCCGCGCTGTGTTGAAACATTTAAAGGGTAATCATAATCCCTTAAGCGCGGGTAGAGTATAAAAAAAAAGAAAAAAAAAAAAAAGAAATATGGCCTAATCATGCCCGCCGGCTGAAATGGTGCACCATAAAGTTATTCTACGAGAGTGTAGTGGTGTATCAATCAAAGGTTTTTACTGTCCCAGTAGCGCCTCTTCTGTCCATTAACAACTCCGGCAATAATGATTTACAATTTATTTACAATTGAACAGTTATTTAAATGAAATTGTTTAATAATTTCAACACACTGCTATATTAGATGTTCCATAATAGATTGTTATCGACCATATTTGCGACTGTCAAACGCGAATTGACAGATTTTATTCACACAAAAATGGCAACCGAATAAAATCGACCTGGAATCGACTAAAATGCACCCTGTTTAAATCAATTAAATAGATTTCTCTAAATTAAAACTTCCATTTTTTTTTCTCAAAACATCATCTAAAATTTGACTATTTTTTTTAGAGAATACATACAGTGGCTGACAAAAGTCTACGACGACCGCTTTTTTTGCAGTTTGGAGACTTTGAAACAATCAAGAAAAAAACTAATGATGCAGTTATATTTCAAACATCTATTGTATTGATATAAGACAAAAAAAGAACGTCATTAATAAGCAACTTCAACCTTTATTAACAAAAAACTAAAAAAAATTTATATTGATAACGATCCATAATACCCTCAATAAACACCAACTTACCAACTCCAGACGCTGCCACAGCACCCCAAACCATTGCGCTGCCTCCATCATGCTTTACAGTAGCAACTAAGTTCTTCGGATCCATCGCTGCATTTGTTTTTTGCCATACTTTTTCTCTCCCATCACTTCCAAATATGTTGTATTTCGACTCGTCAGTAAACAAAACTCGCTTCCAAAAGTGCATGTCCTTTTCAATATGCTTTTGCGCGAATTCCAAACGAAGTTTTCGATTTTTTTCGCTTATAAGGGATTTTTCGCGAGAAGTTCGGCTATGGTAGCCATTATTATTTAAGGTTTTTTGTATTGTTCGTGGATGCACCAATATTTCTGATCTTGTTCCGAGTTCTGTGGCCAATTTTGTTGCATTAATTTTAGGATCTTTGTTAACTTCCTTTAAAATAAAGCTGACATCTCTGCGATTAAGATTCTTTGGACGTCCACTACGCATCTTGTTTTCAACTGTGCCATTGTTTTCGAAGTTATTAAAGATGGTTTGAACTGTAGACTTGCTTAAACTTAAAAGCTTTGCTATTTCGCCAAAAGATTTGCATTCTTTTCTGTGTTTTACAACAAAATTTCGGACATCAATTGAAATTTCTTTACGAGAAGCGATTTATAAAATTGAAAACTTTTTAAACTGTTTAAATTTCAACTAAACACTGCTTTTTACAAGAAACAGAACAGTAAACAATTTTTCCTATTAGCATTCAGCAAGAAAAATAAAATGCACGACTGGGTCGCACGAACTTGCTCCTATGTAATAGACTAGGAATTTTAAAAACGAATGTTATTAAAGAAAACTGTTCATAAGGATAAAATGATTTTTTTTTAATTCTTTAAGTAGTAAGAGATAAAAACAGAATGATATGCAAATATGAATTTATGCAGGAACAAAAATTATAAGTCTTTGTAGTGGTTCCTTAAAAAAATAAGCTTTTATGTACAAAATTTTTAAAACATTTTTAAGAAAAAATTTTGGTACGCCAACCTTAAGTTTTTATTATTGTACGAATAAAAGTCTAATTTTCAAAAAAAATACTAAGCCGTTCTTGAGATATCGAATTTTTCAAAAAAAAAATTACTTTTTTTTCTAAAAATTGAAAAAATATTTTTTCTTAAGTTTTTAAATGCAATGTTTTTTTAAACTTTTTAGGAGCTTTTTTATAAAAAATTTCATTAAAATCCGTTAAGTCGATAATGAGAAATTCAAAATTCGAAAAAATCGTTCTATGGTAGGTACAGTCAGTAATATCTAGATTTAAAAATTTTTTTTATTAAATTATAAATTGTAAAGATTAATCAAAAGAAAAAAAATTTTAGCAAAATTCTCGGAACCGTTTTCGAGAAAAATGCGATTTTCGAAAACCATTTTTTAAAATTTGTATGGAAGGTACCGTTAGTTTTAAATAAAACAAAATTTTTTTTCTCAAATCTTGTAGATTATATTAAGAAACTTTTATTTGCCAAGTTTGAAAAAAATCGAGCATGGGCTTTTCGAAATATTGAGATTTCAAAAAAAAATTTTGAACTTTTTTTTAAAAATCCAAAAAATTAAAAATTGAAAATTTGAATATGTAATAATATTCAAACTTTGGAGGAGCTTTGGCATAAAAAAAATTATTAAAATCGGCTGTACCGTTTTCGAGAAAATCAAAAACAAAAAAAATGGACCCAGGGGGGCTACCGAAAATAACAATTTTTTGTAAAATTTTTTTCAACCATTAGCTAGTTTTTACCAAATGAAATTTTTGGAATTTTTGTTAAAAAATTCTGTGGGACAGATTTTGAGAAAAAAAAATATTTATAAAATTTCGAAAAAAAATCGTATGGCAGGTACCGTTATTTTTGGTCTTAAAAAAAAATAGAAAAAAACGTCCGGGGGTAAAAAATTAAAACCCATATCTACCAAGTTTGAAGAAAATCGGCCGAGCCGTTTAGGCTGTAGTCGAACCGACAGACAGACAGACAGAATTGCGAGACCCACTTTTTTGGTCTTCGCTATCATCGTAATGTCAACTTTGATCAAAATCTCGAGTTCGATTTTTTTTACGAATGCATAACTTGCCTTATAGTACCTATAAGTCGCAAGTAAAAACGCATGCTTATCGTATGTAGACTTTTGTCAGTGCTTTTTTATCTTGTTTAGGTAATAATTCTTAAATATTGCATCGTAGAAACTTTGTGAGTATGCAGATTAATAAGAATAAAATTGAACAAAAATAGTGCATCATTATTTTAATATAAAACGCTTTTGATTTTATAGAATGGTTAAAAAAGTCGTCGTACGTAGACTTTTGTCGATCACTGTACATATGTATGTATGTTATATTCAAGAGTTATTCTCTGAAAAGGCATTTTGTGCGAACATTTCAAAGTTTTGAAGTTTTCAAAACAATTCAATTACATACATAAAACGAGTTCTTCCCTTTGGATGTGATAAATCATTTTTCCCCAAATATTCCTGGGTTTCGATTTAAAAAATTCGCATATATGTATAAGATTAAGTAATAACAAAAACTGTCAAATTTCTGCTCGAGAATAATTTTCCGAACAGCTAAATATTCACAGATAAGTGCTGTACAGTTATAAATAAAAATTGTATGTTTTTAATTGAAGTGGAGTTCCATTTTGTTGAAATGCTTGCCTAAATTTGAGCTAAGCTAGTTACATTCAGTCGTTTATTGTGTTCCTGAGTTTTTCTGTCGTTGCGATTAAATAAAGTGGTAGCACGCACTATGATTTCTTGTTGACTTGTACTTTTATTTGCATTTAAGCTCATGCATTAAATTCCTGTGGCTAAATAATCTTGCGACCAAAATCGCATGTGTGTTTGATTCGGCAAAAAAAAAAAAATACAATATATACAACAGAGCATATTCTATTTTAGTAATCGCAGAGATTTTTATGTCACATTTGTTAGCATACATAATTAAAACTATCCTTCTTTTTTGTTGCGACTTACAATTAGTGCTATTAAAACCGTAAGATCTGTTTACGGATCGGTTACTTGAATTCGGCCTCTTTCAAATAAGCGGGATCCGTAATAATTTACGTAGACAACTCGTCCTCATCTTCTCCTCCGACCCTTGCAACTCTATCGTCTCCAAAAGCTCGCATCATCTATCCACCCCTGACCTTTATCAACCCCCTCTATCACTTATCTTCGCTATCGATCAAAATATCCCAACTATTGAATCAGAAAACTCCTCCCATTTCAACTTTCGTTAGGCCGATTTCAATCAACTCAACCTACTTCTAAATAAAATTAATTTCAGCCTCTTTTTGTCAACACAAAAACCCCCATTGACATTGATCTTTCCTTTTTTCTTACATCTATTTTCGACTGTCTTATCGAATGTGTTCCTTACACAGTTCAAAAAAGTTTTGTGTCATCACCTCCGTGGTATACAAAGGAGTTACGTACTCTTCGCAATACTAGAAACAAATTGTGGAAAACTTATTTGAAGTTCCAGACCACTCTAAATTATGCTAATTACCAACAAGCATCAGCCAACTTCTCTATCCTTTGTGACTCACTCGAAAAAAATAAGTACTTAAACACCAAAGGTTCGAAACACATCATTAATTATTACAATACGGGCATTCAAGTGATTATTAATTAAAATATTAAGTAATCTATTGACGAAATATTCATCGTTTCGCTAGAATGCTTTATAATAATTGTTCACCTATGAATAACACATTTAAGGTGGTAAGGTTAACCCATTAAATTAACATTTTTTACTGACCCATAGCCCATTTCAAAGTATTGTATTGAGCAACAAAGTAAGGTCAGATAAATAATGACCAAAAATTAACTTTTGAAACTTGTATATTACCTTACCTTTTTAATTTGTTCGTATTTATATTGTTGTTATTTAATAGTTATTCATATTTTAAACAACAAAATATGGATAACATTTTAAAGTAAACAACTTGAAAAAAACAGTAACATGGGTAAAAGTCTCAAAGAAAACGTGTTATCAGCTGGCAATAAAAGCATCTTCTCGGACAGTCAAACGGCTATTAAATCTCCCAACTCTATCGAACAGCCCTTAACTGCCGTTCATCTCTTATTGAAATGACGCAGCAATTCAATATTTACCTCTGCTGGGTGCCTATGGCCTGGCACCCAGGGATATGTAAGGCTGACGAACTTATCAAAAGTGGTACATCATTCTCTGTATTAACTGATAAGGCTAATATAGGTATACCCATCGCTACGTGTAAACTTTTGCTGAAACAAGGTGCTGTAGAGAGGAGAAACCTAAGATGAAATAATCTAACCACCTGTCTGATGACAAAACATATCTGGCCAATGCTTGATCTGAAACGCTCAAATTGTTGGATATCGTTAAGTTGATTGCACATCAGCTCCGTAAGGTAATTGGTAGAAATGGACACTGGCCTAAAAGCAAGCACACAACGATGCTTGACGTTTATTCAAACGATTGTTTTTTTACAGAAGATTCTGTATAGACCAGAAAGAGGTTCTAACAGTTTCTCATCTTCTATGTACAGTACATGACCTGCTCTATCCCATAGACATAGGCTCCTTCTTTAATGGTTTTTCTTCGAGGAACCTAATGATCTAATTAATATAGACACTTACAGTCTGTCGCTTTATGGGAAGCTTAAAATGGTTCAACGAGTAGGGAGAAAATCTCTCGATTCTTGTGATTTTACCACGGACCAACTCTGGTCTTAATGTGTCAACTGCTACGCTGGCAGCCACTTCAACCCAACGTAACATAATACGATTGAATTTAATAACATCACTTAAGATAAATGTGGCCCTGACCAAGATACATCTATATGCAGAACCAAAGCTCTTCGAAAAATTAGTATATTATAAACTTCAGTTCTTACTTAAAGAAACAATTTTCCCTTTAAAGCATGGTTTTACATCAGGTAGATCAACGTTTTCAAACTTTACCATTTTTACTAAAATTATCCTAAAAGTGTAATCAAATTGATGTATCCTGCACTGACTTTGACAATGCATATGGTGTTCCTCAAGGAAGGCAATTGGGTTTAGTTATGTTTTTTTTTTATTTATAAATGCCTTACCTAATGCACTCTGTTTAATGTTTACTTATGTCTTTTATTTTTTTTTAGAAGTTTTGTAAAAGCTTAAACAACTCTTTGCTTCTTTAAGAAGACTCCTTAAGCCCCTGTGCAGGGACGGGTTAGAATATTCCTGCAGCGCCTCCCCGCTTGTCGTAAAAGGCGACTAAAGGAGTAAATAAATACATCTAGGCCACAAACAGCAAGGTGAACCTAGCGACACGTAACACCTATAAACTTTCCCAAAAGTGTGCATGCCAGTCCTTGGGTTGGCACGACTGGAGATCACCGGTGCCGTAAAAGAGAGATCAAATACAAAACTGGAGCATGCACACGTCGACACTTACAACCAGGATTTTGTGAATTCAAGCATTATGGAAGTACTCGTTCAAAATGACACTACCCCGCCAGGCACTACCATTGTTACACATGGTACTGATCCTGGACCGAGCAGCAATGCTCGGGTCAGAGCTAGACGGATTCCGGGGGCTAGCAAAGTAATGCCGCAGATTATACAAAATCTGAGAGTTGCGAGTTGGAACGTTGGCAGTATGACAGGTCGAAGCTTCGAGCTGGAAGAGATGATGAAAAGAAGGCGAGTGGACATCTTATGTGTTCAAGAAACAAAATGGCGAAACACGGGAAACAGGGCCCGTTTCTTGGATACGAGGACAAAAAACTATAAGATGTTCTACTATGGAACGGAAAAGGGTAAAAAAGGAATCGGAATCATCCTTGCAAAACATCTATTAGGCAGCGTATTGACCATTTCGAAATCCAGCGACCGTTTGATGTCCCTTAAATTGGTGATTAAAGGAAAGTTGTGGAATATTGTCACTGCATATGCTCCCCAAATTGGATGTGAGCAGGTGCAAAAAGATGCATTTTGGCTAGACTTTCACAATCTACTTAAGGACATCCCAAAGGAAGAGTTTTTGTTCGTGGGCGGAGATTTGAACGGACATGTCGGGAAGACAAACGAAGACTATGAAGATTGCCATGGAGGCCTCGGATACGGCACCAGGAACCCTCATGGTGAAGACATCCTGAGCATGTGCAAAACATACGGTCTTATCGTGCTAAATACCATGTTCGTCAAACAAAGCCGACACCTGGTCACTTACAGCAGTGGTGTTATACCAGGAGAAGCGATCGCCTACCAACACCGTCTCCTACTGACAGAATTTTTTATGGAGACAGTGAACGACAACAAACATACAAAAACTTTTGGGATGATCAAATGGTATAATCTGGATAAGGAAAAAGGCGAAGCTTTTATTTCGAATATGCAAAACGTTCTGTATAACAACACCGATATAGTTCGAAATGAAGAGAGTACAGCACAAAGTATGTGGGATCTCCTACAGAGAACTTGCAAAGAAAAAGCCAAAACACTGTTAGGGGTTTCAAAAGGACACAACCAACAAGGCAAAGAAACATGGTGGTGGAATGATGAAGCTAAATCAGTTATAAGTAAAAAGAAAATGGCTTTCAAGACTTGGTCGAAGTGCCCCTCTAATGATACAGAGCAAAAGTCACACCTCGAAGTGGAATATAGAAACTGCAAGAAAGAAGCGAAGAAGAAGTGCGCCCAAATTCAAGCAGAGAATACAGAAAACCTGTATCGGGAGCTGGATGAAATTTCTACCCCGACAGCTGGTGCTATTCAAGAGCTACGGCAAAACACGAATAAGGGCGCAACTATCTTCAAAATAGCCGCTCAAAGAAGAAGAAATGCCCAGGAGATTTGTTCGCCAAAGTTCATTAACAATGCTCAAGGCCAACTACTTGTGGAAGACAACGAAATTGTTCACAGGTGGCGACAGTATTGTGACAGACTTCTAAACGAACAATTTCCAAGGCTATACTTTCCAATAGCTTCACCTAACTTAAGCGAAGTATCCGACGTCACAGTCGAAGAAGTTAATGAGGCGGTAAAATACTCCAAAAAGGGAAAAGCTGTTGGCCCAGACGAAATACCCTCAGAGTTTTGGAAAAAGATGGGAGACATCGGTTGTAGATGGCTCATGATTCTTGTCTCCAAACTTATACGAGGTGATCGCATGCCTAATCAATGGAGGGAAAGTTACCTTCTTCCAATTTATAAAGGAAAGGGTGATACTCGAAGCTGTGATAATTACCGTTCGATTAAACTGATGTCACACACCATGAAGATCGTTGAGCGAGTCTTGGGTAGCCGACTGCGAAAAATAATTAGGCTATCTGATGACCAGTGCGGGTTTGTCGGTGGTAAGTCAACCACGGATGCAATCCAGAGTATAAGAATAATTATGGAAAAGCATCGGGATTCTTTGGAGGATTTGCATGTTGTATTGGTTGATTTTGAAAAAGCATTCGATCGGCAACCACGAGATCTAATATGGGTGGAGGTCAATCCGGCGAACCCCACAGGCGGATCACTAGTGTGAAGCAGATACGTGGGAGAGTTATGATCCCCTCGACATCGAGATCATAACAGCGCCGAAACAAAGGAAGAAGAAGATTTAGGTGCAGCAGGAATTTAAAAATTAGAGAAATGCGTTTTGCAGTCGATAGAGATAATACGTAAATTGTATAATTGTGAGTTTCTGCTAAGCATATTACCACTTTGCTTAAAATATTTCCTAAAAATTTAAAAAATGTACAGTGTCTCATAGGCGGAATTCTCAAATTTTTATATAAAAGCCAACTATCAGACAGTCAATTTTCTTGCAAATAATACAAATTAAATGTTTTTGTGCAAACAATAAAGTTTTAAAATAATTAGCGAGTGAACCTTTCTAACTGGGTAATTCATATGTGTTTTAATCTAAAGCCCACTTAAGGATGTATAAATATTATATTTGTAAAAAAGTTAAAACTTTTTGAAAGTAAACAGGCCTTAAAAAATAAATTTTTCGAATAACCAGCATCAAGTTATATTTAACATTGCAGACCTGATCTTTCCAATTAAGATTGCAATCTAGAATCACATCTAATTATCTTAGACTTGGTATTTACTCGATTTAGAAACAAAAATCTGAGCATTTTTGGTTCCAAATTAGATCTACCACAATCCTGTATAAATAGAAGCTATATCATCTAGAATTCGAAGAACTTTTGTACCCTGATGTTCTAAAGGTCATCAACTTAGCTTTTTCACTTCAGATAAGCTTTTGAACAGAAAACCAGGTTCTTAAACTTTGGAGATTTTCTTTACACAGTTAAGTTCCGAAGCTAACTTGTAAGTGAAGTATAGGTCATATGCAATTTCTGTCACTTGATCTTGAACAGTAAGTTCAAATAAATTAGGTAAAACAGAGTGTCAAGTACGGATCCCTGTGGTACCCCGTTTTTAAAAATGCTAGCTTACCTCTTAATTCAATTTAAGGTCACTGTTTAGAATCTACCTTCCAAATATGATTTTAACCATTCAAAAACTATTCGTCTTAAACCTGCATCAACCAATTTATTGAGTAATGAACCATGGTCAACCATATCAAATTCCTTTGCCATAGCAATAAACAGGGCTATGGTAGATTTTTTACTATTTATATTGCCATACAACCGACTCCATTACCTAAGAATGGCATTTTCTGTTGACTTCCCAGACCGGAAACCATTCTGATTCTCACT
The DNA here is from genome assembly GCA_911387755.1 of Chrysotoxum bicinctum. Taxonomy (NCBI): domain Eukaryota; kingdom Metazoa; phylum Arthropoda; class Insecta; order Diptera; family Syrphidae; genus Chrysotoxum; species Chrysotoxum bicinctum. Next base: position 61,366,648 of record OU426987.1, read on the forward strand.
AAAAAAAAGGAACTTTTTCTGTTTAAAAATGAAAAGTGATTCTACTTTTTATGAGTTTTTCAAAAAGTTTGGAAATTATGGGAAGAAGAGAAATAAGTTGAGAATGAAACTAACAAAATAAGACACAAAAATAGGACAATTTTTTTAAGAAACGGATAGAAGCTGGATATACAATCTGTAGCACAAAAATTCTTATTTTTTAAAGAGTCTGTCATTTTATAAGTTTAAGATAAAGCTATTTGGGTGTAAATATTCAGCCTCAAGACCAAGCTGATTTTGACAAATACAGTCAACAAAATTTAAAGAAGGTTTTAATTTGACTTTGTTCGCTGTACCGTTAAGGTTATATCATCAACTACCAAAAAGGGGAACAATAAATGCTCTTACTGACTGACATTTTGAAAACCTCATAGAATTATTAATCCGGCCCTGCACACATTTATCATAATTTATTCTTAAAGAATGAATAAGAAGATTAAAATATTGTTTACGTTTTGAAATCTTAGATCGATTATGAAATCAATCATAGATTTTCAATGTAAATCAAACAACAATTAGAAGAAATATAGTATTTGTGTAAATTGATTACAGTTGGACATTGAACAAGGTGATTGGTTACGGAACAACGATTGGGACCCGCAGAAGGAGAATATCATATTAATTCATGGCTACGCCGGAGGGGATAACACGCTTCCCATGTCAGTTCTGCGCGATGGTAAGTTAACTAATAATTGCTGTTAACTAATTAACCTGTGTATATATCGGAATGAAGATACAAAATGTTAATATATATCTTAAAGCTTACCTTCGGCATGGAAGTTACAATCTATTTGTTGTTGATTGGGGTGCACTAGCACTGCCACCGTGCTATGTTGCTGCAGTGCACAATATAAAGACCGTCGCAAGGTGTTTGGCTGAGAGTTTCACTTTCTTGTGAAATTCTGGAATGAAAGTGGATAGGACCACTTGCGTTGGACATTCACTGGGAGCGCATATTTGTGGTTTGATGGCCAATTATTTGAACTTTAGAGTAGAACGGATTATTGGTAGGTATATGATTATAGTAAAAGTGATAGTTTACAATTGGATTTTTTTTTTTTTTTGTAATTTTACAAAGGACTTGATCCAGCCCGTCCTCTTATCAAACCAGGAAATTCGAATCGTCTGGATAGTGGCGATGCTAAGGCTGTTCATGTGATCCACACAAATGCTGGCTTCTATGGAGAAACTGGTAAGGTGGGCCATGTGGATTTCTGTGTTAATGGAGGGAAACGTCAGCCATATTGTGGTGGTACATCAAGTAAGTTTCAATGCAATAACAAATTGAATTACATGCACTTTACGATTATAAAAAATTTTAACCTTTTTTATCAAATTTATAAAAAAAAATTAATTCAGGATTTAAACATACTAGTATCAGAATATATAGTACATGAATGTAGTGTGATTGTATAGAGCAAGTAAGACACCTCTTTTTATACCTTTTGTGACTTGGTAAATGGACCTAAGGGTTTCATACATAAAGTTCGAAAGAAAATTATAAATATTTTGAATTTTTGATAGTGCAATCCAATCACAAATTCAATTTGGATTTTATTTCAATCTGAAAAATTCAGTACATTCACTTAACTTTATTTCATCCACATTTTGTTTAATTTTTCTGAAACCTTAAATGTTTTCATTTTTTCATTTAAGGTTTGGTCTTTATTTTCATCTTGAGTCAAAATTTATTTTCAAGATTACTGCAGTACATAATGGCAGTGGAATGTATTTTTTGTACCTGCAGTAGTTTCTTTAAGGCTCTTTTAGAGAATCTTTTGGGAATATGACAAGACCAATCGGGACAGTCTCTTTCAGTTAATTAAGAAGCTCCCTGGAAACTTTCTCGCTGGTGACATAGATTGCAGAGCTGTTATTATAACATTCGTCATTCTCACAGAATCCAACTGTAAATGGAGCAGTTTAACCATTCTATCTAGAAAGATATGGCCCACCTATAACAAGTCCCGAACAGATAAGCTATAGGTAATATGCAAACCCAGGCAAAACATAGACATGCACTGGACGGTGGTTAGTAAGGTAACTTTCAACAAATGTTGAATTTTCTTACAATTATTCATTTCCTTTGTTAATATACTGCTCCAGAATGAGCAGAATGAGGACCTAACTATTCGAAAACTTATTTCTCGATGAGTTTAACGAACTATCTGAACTGAAGATCAAAGACTTGATCTCTTTTCTTAACACAATGAAATGGCTCTGAGATGAATCTCAACAACATCTTTAACAGGTACTCCTCGATCTTAAGACCGCGAGGTAGCGAACTTCAGGTAGAAGGGAGGTGATGAATCCCTCATAATATATCACGAAAACCACAGGTTAAACGAGGTTATGGTATTTAAGCAGCGCACTCCAGTGCTAATTGGGTTACTGAGCAAAACATGCTCGTGGACGCCATTTCAAAAAAGTAACAGAGGACTAAAGTCGTAAGTTTGAAAGAGAATACGGGAAAAAGAAGTTATTTGGATGAAATAGTTAATTTTCTGACAGAAAAAAAACACACTAAATAAAATCAGAAAAAGCACAAGGAAGTAAGAAAAACTCCAGTATTACCAAAATCTATGGCCGGCAACACATATTACACAGTCTTAAATGTAGTAAAAACTTTTGTTAAAAAATATTAAAAATTCTTCTACATCAACGCTCCCAACAATAATCTATTCCATAGTGACATTCCTGACCAGCTCCCGAGTAAAAGATAATTCTGTTGCAGTGCCGAACTCGTACAGTCGCGAAAGAGTCCTCAAAGACCTTGAAATTCACAAATTCACTGAGCCATTGCATAAGACTTTACATCCTGACAACACTAACACAGGAATGGTTGAGAATTATAAATCACTGGGTCTGGTTCACTTAGAACAGTTTTGAGCGATGGTTTTAAGTCTGATATTGAAAAAAATGCAGGTGTGCCCAAGGTTCTATTATGTCTCCGACCGACACTCTTTCTAAACTTCATAAATGATCTCTTGTGTGAATCATTCTAATGAATTGTTTAGCTTACGACAGTCGCGAAACTGAAAACAGCAACGTAGGTATGATAAGCTAATTATGCCAGTGACACGCATCTAGTATGGACACATTGGTATGAATTTCATAGTACTCTCAATAGCTTGATAAAACACCGCTGAAAACGTAGTATAGTTTGACAACTTGTCATATTTTCTCAAACCAAGAAAAGAAAGCCTGTTTTCTTCTAGCTTTGTAAACATTCTTTTATGTATGTGGAAAATTTTTCATATTCCCTCTTAAATCGTCGATGAGTGTTTTTCAAATGTCTAAAATTTTGTCAATTGGATCGCTATGATAATTAGTTAAAGTACAACTATTATCCACCTTAGGAAAATGGAACTGTTTATGTTTACGCTAGGGGGGTGACTAGACTATACCACACAAATCCTAGGCAGGAGATATCAAACTCATAAAATGGTATGCTCAGCTGGTATTAAAGTGGTATATCCTGACGTTAAGTTCATTTGCATACTTTGGTGTCTATACTAGATGCGTTTCACGGATATCAGATTCCATTATTATGTTGCATTACAAAATGGTTTATTAACAACTGCGTGAACTTTAATGCTTCGAAAACACAAAGCTGTCTACTGTCGCTGAAGAGAAATATACTACCAATACAATTAATGCCATTAACGTTGTATGTGGCAACAATAAATAACCGCTTAAGTCGACTTAAGACAAAAATGGTTTTTTTTGATGCATCATAATCTGCATGTTCCGTTCTGTTATAGAAAAAAATCCTGGATTTGTAACTCCTTTTTTCGTCAAAATAATCCAAAAAGAAAAAACCGCTTAAGTCATTCTCATAGGTAGAAGCATTTGCAATACCCGCTTAATATCACATAAGAAGTTGTGAATTTCAAAATTTCGTAATCCAATAATAGCTTATATGGACTTAAGATACTTTTACAAAATAAAAAACTATTCACAAATCAATCAACCATATGGTATTGTACTGAAAACAGCTTAAATCGACTTAAGCGTTTATTGCAAACTCAACAAAGTATTTTCGCTATAGCCAAACTGAGATAAGTCGTTATTGCAAATTTCTGTTGGTTACTTCAATGGAGACTATGTAGGGTAAGCGGTTTTTAAAAAATGTATTTCCTACGAACTGCAGAATTAAGTTGATTTAAGTCGTTATTATTAATGCAAGGATGAAATATCAATTGACTTAAGAGATTTGGGCATCAAGTTCGTGAATTAATTTAGTTGAGATAAAAGTGTTTTGAGGATAATTAAAGTAAAAATAATTAGGAAAGTGCAACAATATGAGCTCCTGACCCTTACAAATTTTGAATACGGCTCGAAAAGGTGTGTTAGGCAACGTAAAGTTTATATATTTCAAGACAAGCGATACATTTGAAAAAGAAAGTGAACTGAGTGAATTTTGTATATCAAGTTTTATTAATGTGTGTTTTCAGATTTTCGTTTTTGAATATGGAAAAAATTGGTTGGCTATAGCCCACTTATGTGTTTCATACTAATTAATAGAAACGTCAAACAATAATTATAAATTGTGTTTTTTGGCCAATAAGGATATAATTCTAAGTAGTTATCAACGAAATAAAGTGACCTGCAAATGAAGTTTGTTATGAAAATCTGAAAATAATTTTTAAATATAGTTTTGTGTCAACATTAGCAAAGAGTCTGAACATGATTTCAGTACAGATGACTGTACGCGATCCCTATTTCAAGCTTGCAGACATGGACATTTCTTCTGATTTTCCTGACAAAGAACTATTGCAGATTGGTAGGCAATTTGAGGAAAGTTAATTTGTTTCTCTCCCATATAAAACAGTTAAAAACGAGTGATTGAGTCAAGAAAATGTGAACATCTTAATATCGACAAAATTAGTTTTAAAAAACGGAAGAAAATCTTTAAATCATATTGGGAATTAGGGACGTTCTACAAAAGAGTTATTTTTATCGGAGCTTAAGTAGAAATAGAAGATAAGAAACAGACATTGAAAGAAGTCATATTCGACCTCGAAACCGATAGCTTATATTAAGTACTTCTATTACCTTCTAGTAGGTAAAAGAAAAGATTCGTGTCCGTCAAAAGTGCTTTAAACAATGCTTCGATGCTACTGAAAGTTTTCTAGAATCCCATCTGACACATCTTGTAAATATTTGTACGTGTCTGCAAACAACATACCTCCGAAATTCAGTAATTTTTTACAAAATAACGGCAGTTGGCGGCGACGACAAACAAGACATTTGATTTTCCATAGTTCATTTGGCGGTCAAAATAAGAATTTATTTGTGAGCACGATGTTGTTAACAGTTTGAAAGCCAAGTCCAGCATTGAATTACAAAAAAAAAAAAGAAAAAAGAAACCAAACCGATTCATCCTCCTCACGATTGGTTTAATATATTGTCCGATTTTGACTATGGTTGTGTTTCAAAAACAAAACTTTTGTGGAGTAGCCGAGACAATTTTGTATGGAATAACGTGAACAAAGTTGGTAAAATTGAATACAAAACAACTCTGGGTAAAAATCAGCATTTTTCTACACCCGCTGTTGTAAAACATGGTATTGACTCACTCAAATGGTGTGAAATTCCCAACTCACCAGCTATCAATGTAATAAGCGTAACAAAGCTGCGCTTCAAAGACTTCTTCCGTTTATTGATCATTGGTTTCATGAATTTTATAATAACCTAGACACAGAAATGCAACCCAAAGCTGAAATACATCCTGACTTAATGGATCCGGACAAAAATGGAGTTTAAATCCTTTTTCTTATTTATAAGTTTTTTTCAATTAATTATTTACTAACTTAAATTGGCTATTTTTTTGTTACTATGAATTACGTTTTTAATACATTTTAAATTATATGCTTTTCGAAAAGAAATATCGCTTAAGTTGATACAAATAAAAAACATGATGACCAAAAACAGGTTATCTTATTTAAGAAGACTTTGGCGAAAAATTTCAGTTTGCAATAACAGCTTAAGTGACATAGGCAAGCAACAAGGTGTTTATTTACTTTTGGAAAAACAGCTTAAAAATGTTTTTTTGCAATAAAATTAAAAAAAAAAGAAATTTAAAAAAGAAAAAATAGTTTAAACAAATAAGATTAAAGTCTTCTATTATAATCTGCACCGTTTTTGTTTTTTAAATGCGTCATTTTTTTCCAGACAAGAAGTTTCAAAGTGCTTTCCTCGAAAATTGAATTTTTCGACTTAAGCGGTTTTTGCTTGTGGCCACAGGAATAACACGTAAAGCCTTCCTGATGGAACCACATTTCGTCTGGGTATGGTTCAATTTGGGTCACAAGAAAATGGTTATAATCGTTCTGTAGGCCTCGTCATAGTCAGTGACCGCCTCATCAACGTGTCGTTTTCAAAAAAGTACGGACCAATGATGCCGCCTTACACTTCCACTGACCGTGGCAATTTTCTATGCCGATTACTCGATCCGGTGACTTACATGTTCTACTTGCTATGGTGACTTGACATCAGTAAATAAATAATAAGTAAGATATTTGACAGATCTCACCAAAACAACGTGGCCGCCAAAACCAATTGAAAAGTCCTTTAAGTCTCACATATCAGCGTATCACTCACTCATTTAAATGTTTTGGAAATGATTCATAACAGATCCCTAAAACTTTAAGGATATAAAGGGTAGGCCACCTAGTGTTTTTTTTTTAATCATAGGTAATTTTGACTCAGCAATTGAAAACGCACGACCATCCGCTTTGTTACCGCTTCGCAGTTTGGGCCAGGGGCCTATTGCACCAGTTTACAATTTATAACCACAAATTTGTTATTGTAATCTACAAATACAAATCCTGTATACGATTTTTTGTTGCACCATGTTCAAATGAGTGTGTTAACAAATTTGTAGAAATATTTACACACGGTCTTTCACCTGTAGAATTTTTTCACAAACTGAAACAAATTTGTGATCGCTTTATTATGGTGCAACAGAAACCCAGAAAAAAATAACGATTTTCACAAATTTTAGCTTGTAATTAACAATTATAACTTTTTTTTGTGCAACGAAAAATTCTATTTGTCAACAAATTTGTGACTTGTAATTCACAAGTACAAATTTGTGTTTAACAAATAAATTACAAATGAAAAAATCTCGATTTTTTACAAATTTGTTAAAAAAAATGCTTGTAATCACAATTTTGTAAGATGGTGCAATAGGCCCCTGAGAGCAGCTTGAATTCGACAAAGATTTTGGGAGAAAAATTTGCTTTTCTGACGCGCCGCATTTGCATCTCACCGGTTACGTTAACAAACAAAATTTCCATATCTGGGGCTCGGAAAACCCGCACTTTATTGTCCAAAAGCCAATGCATCCAACGAGAGTGACAGTTCAGTGTGGATTGTGGAGTGGTGGCATCATTGGACAATTTTTCTTCGAAAATGAGGCTAGGAACAACGTTTCGGTCAACGGTGGGCGTTACAGAGCCATGTTAACCAACTTTTTTTTACTGATATTGAAGACATGGATCTGGACGACCGTCGGTTCATGCAGGATGGTGCGCTCTACAACACAACCCATGCCATAATCAATCTTTGGCTCACCAAACTCCCAAGTCGTGTCATCAGCCGTCTTGGCAATGTCAATTGGCCGCCTCGGAGCTGCGTTTTGATCCCTTTGGACTTTGTTTTTATGAGGAACCGTGAAGGACCGATGTTATGCTAACAATCTGGAAACGATTCAAGCACTTAAGGTCATCAACAAGCACTTGGAAAATTGGAGTGATAGAATCCAGAGGCAGCTACTTGAACGAAGCTGTGTTCCATGTGGATGTGGAATACTTTACTTTGTGGAATACTTTACTTTGCTCCACTTTTCAACAGAAAAAAACCTGTAAAAATTGATGTTTGAAGCGTTGAAAGAATGAAGGTCTTAAGTGATTTTTTTGAAATTTGGCTTTTTTCTTACAGATGAAAATTTTATATGGAAAATTAAATTTCTGACTCGTCTGTACTCTTCTATCGCCTATAGATTCATATTTAGCCAAAGATGAAGGTGTTATATGCAACCACTTTGGTAGAAAAAGTTATAGTAAATAAACTTTAAATGCTTGTAACTCAAATTTTTAAAAATGTCGCTTAACACCTTCATCCTTTCAGCGCTTCGTTTAAGTAATTACCAAAACTCACATAATATTATGTCATAACCCACTTCTGAGACCCAAAAATATACAAAGTATACAAAATTTTTAAATTAATTAACTTTCTTCTTCGGAAAATTAACTTTGTTTCAAGGTACTTATTGACCTACTGCATTAAAATATTATTCTCTTTTACCTTTTACGTATTTGAAAAAGATCCCAATGTTTTATAAATTTATCTTATTTGATATTGCTTTTCTTACTATTTCAGCTCTAATTCTTAAACCAAAATCATCCAAGTCCAAATTTATTTTGACTTCTAAAATTATTGAAAAACGTCAAAAAATTAAAGGTATCCTCTACTACATGAACAAAATTATAACTAGGTTCAGTGGCTTTTAATTTGCTTTTATACTACATACTTTTAACAAAAAAAAATGTAGACACGCTTTTCATTTCTACTTACCCCTAAGCTTTATATCATATAGAAATATTATAGGTCGATTTTAGTTTTTAGGGAAAAGTGGTTTGTTGCTTTTTAACTTTAAAAATTTTAATACATTTCATAGCTCAGACAAGATATTCTTTTTCTTTAAAAAGTGAACTGCTAAATCGTAAAAAGTTGTTGGAAATTAAAATAAAATAAACGGTTAAGATAGCAAAAAGTATTTCATTCAAGGCTTGTAGATCATGCAACACTCCGGAAATAAATATAAGGATAACTAATGGTTGAGAAAATGTTACCATTTCACAAAACATAAACTGTCATTTTTTCGCGTATGACTCTTAAACGGTAGACGTTTTCGAAAACTACTAAAAGCAATTTTTTAAAGTTATACACAGAGCAAAAAGTACCACATAAAATAGAAGAAAAGTAATAAGATTTCTCTATGGTTTTCATCCAAGAACCATAGGGAAAATCTTATTTAAATCTTGATGCCCATTTTATACGATTTCCATATATTTTTAAAAAGATATCTCATTGCGTTTTAATATGACTGCTTCTTAGAACAATAAGAAAACTTATTGAAAAATATAAGCAAATCTTTTAGAGACAATAAGAAGATCTTATTGATAATATGTGAAAATCTTTTAGGGATAATAAGAAGATCTCATTGAAAGAATACGAAAAACACTTTGAATCAATATGAAGAACTTATTGAAAGCATGTGAATATCTTTTAGGAATAATAAGAAGATCTTATTGCAAGAATAAGAAAACGCTTTGAACCAATACGAACAAATCATTGAAATCTTGTGAAAACTTTTAAAAATACATATTGGCAATGTCTTATTAAATTCATTTAAAGAAAAGGCAAAATAATATTTTTTTTTTTCAAAGTATTTATTGCTTTTTTCACCTAAAAATAACAAAAGATATATATTTATTAAAAGTAGAAAAAAATTAATTCAACATTTTTTATAATAAAAAAAAGAACATGTTTTTATATAACTCTTAAACTGCTAATAGGAAAATAAATAAATATGTAATATTGAAACTAACTAAATATATTCTTTAATATCCACAAACTTACTTTATTTTCTGTGGGAAAGGTTTTCGTGATTGCAAGAGCCCATTTATCCATATCTCTATAAGTCATTTTTTTCGCCTTTCCAATGAATATTTCCACAATGCAGTGATTTAGATCCTTCTGTTTTTTACTGTCAAAATGATTGTTTTTTTTCATAAATTGACAAAAGGAGTTGACCTTTAACAGTTGAAGTAAGAAGGCCAGTAAGATCTGATTCTAGAACCTTGCGGGTCGATGGTGGTGAAGGGTGCCTTGGTCACACAATAAAGTTTAAGTTATATTCTAAAAGAAAAGAGTTTTTAATTGCAATTGTCACCAGAAAGCACTAAGATCAAGTGATACTCGTGCAAAAAAAAATTAATTTCGGATTTTTAGAGGATTTTCAAACAATTGAAATCGTAGCCATTCCATGGTGGAATTGGACTTTATGGTTTGACATAGGAGATGAACTAAAAAATTTGGATTGATTTATTTTGTGATCTGGGGATTTTCAAATTCATTTGGTTTTATAAAATTTTAGGTATGAAATATTGCACAAAGGAATAAAGATTCTTTTAAAAAGTTATATCAAAACTACTTACCCGGTCATTCTTCCACTTCCTAGTCTAGCTTGAAATTTGATTTGGTCGCCAAAGTAGCCGGAACTGTCGAAGTTGCTAAAAAATTTGTCGACATCTTCCATCTCCATTTTTTCTAGGACGTCAATTGAGTTAACTCCATAAACTTTCAGCAACGTGGACACGGAACTATACTGAGACCCCACGAAAGAAAAATTTACTGAGTCTCCTCAATATCCTCATTGTTCCATATATTAAGGATGAACGATTATTGTTTCAATCACATTGTCATTTTCCATTTCACGCAATCTGTTATTTTTTCTTGAAACACAAATATTTTTTACTTTAAGTTCCGCACGTCTTAAGCTTAAGGAAAAAAACTAAACTGATGAGATATTCTTATTGTAGACACGGCATGTAAATAACGGGATTCAAGTATGCAAGTTAATAAGATTGACTTCTTAAAACTGATAATTAATAAGATTTTCTTATTATTTATATCGTTTAATGTGATTTTCACATCCATATTTATAAGAAAAAACTTATAGATTTAAGAAGATTTCCTTACAAGCCTTTATAGAAAAAAAGTTAATAAGATAGACTTCTTAAAATTGATCAGTAATAAGGGTTTCACATTATTTATAGCATTTAATGTGATTTTTCATATGGAAAGAGTCGCTCAATCTTTTTGAAACTTCAATAAGATTTTCTTCATTAAATCAATAAGTTTTCTCTATGAAAAAAGCACATTATTCAATGCTTTTAATAAGATTTCTAAGTAAAATACCTCAATAAGGCTATCTTATTGATTTTATGTAGTCCTTTTTCTCTCTGTGTAGGAGCAAGTTAAATATGAATTAATTATTTCAAAAATTTATTCAAGAGTTAAAAATAATGTATTTTTGATTTTGAAACTTGAATTTCGAAGTTGCCGAAAAATCGAAGAAAAAAAGGACGGGATTTTTGACAAACATTGAAACCATTTTCGATTTCTTCCCATGCCTGGTCTGAATCGGGATTAGTAGCGCTAGCAGCATAGGTTTTTTTTTATTTTCAATCCTACTTACTTAACCGGCTCCCGATCAATGAAGGGCCTCTGCCTGAGACAGGGTATCTTCCATCCTCAGCTATCCCCAGCACGCTGCTTCCAATCATCTAGGCCAAGCACGCTTCCATTTGCGATGACTTGGTCTTTGAAACGGAGGTTCGGTCTTCCTTTTCACCGCAAACCTGGGGGCTGTAATTCAGAAAACCTCTTAGCGGAATGATTATTGTCCATTCGCTCAATGTGTCCAAGCCAATGAAGTCGACGTGTTTTGGCTTTTTGGACTATATTGACATCTTGGTACAGCTGATAGAGTTCACAGTTATATCTTCTCCTCCATTCGCCCTTCTCGCTTGCAGGACCAAATATTCGTCAAAGAATTTTTCTTTCGAAAGAGACCGGTATCAACTCTCCATATCTGCTTACAGTCCAGCACTCGGCGCTGTTGAGCAGGACTGGTAGTATAAGAGTTTTGAACCCATTTGTTTTGCTAAACCGAAGTAGCAGCTGTTTCTCAGAGTAATTCTTTGTCGGATCTTCACTAAGGTATTGTTCTCTGAGTTAATATTAACTCCATGGTAGATGAACTCCTTAACTACCTCGAAGTTTTCGCTATTAATAGTGACGTTTGTCTAATCGCAGGATAGATGTTTGTTTGATTGTTAATAGTATTTACTTAGTTTTGTCCTCATTTACTTCAATACCAACAAGTATCGCCTGATCTTCAACAGCTGTGAAGCATTCTATTAAAGAACGTTGGGAACGTAATGCAGACACCAAGTAATTCGTATTAACTGGAACTGGAGAAATCAACGTTGATTCTATCTATGGAAAACTTCCACAAACGTCTTTTCTAGAGTGCCTTGGTGAGAACACTTTAGTTGCAGGTAATTAGTAGTATCATCTTACTCCACTTCGACCTGTCCACCATGGAAGGCCCTTCTGCGGAAACTAATTCCGCGGTCACATAGCACAAACAAAAACTTATCTAAGCTTTGCAAAAAATTAATTATTCTTCAAAACTCCCCAATTTATTAATTGATAGTTGTAACAATTCCTTTAAGTTAAGGCTTCTTAATTTTTTGCTCATTTCACTGCTGCCAAAGGTAAAGGGTTAGGCATTTTTCTAATAATTCCATTTTAAAATCCTTGGTATATAAGTCATCATAACATAGAAATATACATATATGTATGTGTCTAATTTCTTAAAAAAAAAAAAAATAAAAAACTAATAAATTTCAGATGCAAATCTATGCAGTCACATATGGTCGATATGCTACTTAGCTCAGAGCATTTTTGCCAACCAAGAACCACATGCAGAACCATGTTCCAGACGATGTCCGTCTGGCTTGAGAAGGATCTCAAGGAGTCAAGCGCAATACAATGTGCGCAATGCTATTCCAATGGGAATGCATACCCCAATGAGGTAATGCTATTTATTAACTTAAATTTAAGATTACAATGCATAAAATGAATTAAATTTTAATTATTTTTTTTTCAAGTGCTTTCGGATCGTACTGTTTGAAAGATAATACAACACCATTTTGTCCAGCAGCAGAGGATGATGTTGGTGATCCACGATGCTGCCTAGCTGAAGCTGCCGAAGAAGTCACTGACAATAGTTTGCGTTTGTTTAGACGATTAGTTTAAGAATTTTGGTTAACATTTCGATTTCAATAATAAGACTTGATAATATTAAGTGAATTAAAATTAAAAAAAAACACACACAAAATTTTTAATAAAATATAAGTTGGTAAGCATTTAAAGATGTTTTTTTACAAATAAAAAGCAAGAACATAGTTTAAGTAAACGAGTAGTTGTTAATGCGAGGGATTTAAATGGTACTTCAATTAATGTATAACTTTATTTTTAAATTATTTTATAAGTTTATGGAAAATAAAAAAAAATAAAAACATCAATGAGATGAATAATAATTTGGACTTCGATCTTTGTCTAAAAGATGGAAAAAGAAAATGTAAAGAAGATTTTTAATTATTTTAAAAATAGTGAAATTTTAACACTAAAAGTGAATACAATTTCGTCAGCAATTAGAGTGAACATAAAATGAATTTAAATTGTTGAAATGTTGAGAGTAAAGATGGCGCTTAGTTCAATTGTAGAAAACTATGAAATGACACATCGTCGCTTTTCCGGCAGACTGGCATAAGTCGAAATCCGTAAATTTTCAGGAAAGCCTTTTAAAGTTTTTTTTTCATATTGAAAAAAAAAATCGTTGTTCATAAAAAACCAAACTCGAATGTTGAATACATAAACAAATTGCATTTCTTGTTTGTTAAGTTTTATAGAAAACGAAATATTTAAAAAAACAAAAATTGATTTATGCGGTTTTTCGAAAATACATAGAAAATGACAGGGATGTTTGTGAAAATTATTGACAGCGGCGCTTTTTTATAGCTCGGAAACTAGAAGAAGTAGGTTAATGCCGATTACACAGAAAAATTGAGTTTTTTTTTTCAGCGCAGTTCTGTGTTCTAAACTAAATAAAATGCACGACTGGGTCACGAACTTGCTCCTATGTAAGAGACTAAGAATTTCAAAAATGAATGTTATAAGAGAAACTGTTCATAAGCATAAAATTCATTTTTAAATGACTAAAAAAAACTACTTTAGTAGTTAAAGGTAAGTATAGGATGCCATGTGATTCAAGCAAATATAGATTTATGCAAGAACAAAAATTATAAGTCTTTGTAGTGGTTTCTTAAATAATAAGGTTTTATAAGTATAAGAAAATTTTAAAACATTTTTAAGAAAAAATGTTGGTACGCCAATTTGAAGTTTTTATTATTGGATAAAAAAAAATTAAATTTACAAAAAAAAGTATCGAGCCGTTTTCGAGATATTGAATTTTCAAAAAACAGATTTTTTTTTTTCAAAATTCAAAAAAATATATTTTTCTTAAAGTTTTGAAATGCAATGTTTTTTAAACTCTTTAGAAGCTTCTCTCTACGAAATTTCATTAAAATCCGTTGCGCTGATTAATAAGAAATTCAAAATTTTAAAACATAGTTCTATGGTAGGTACAGTCAGTAAAGTCTTGTTTTCAAAATTTTTTTTATTAAATTACAGATATTAAAAAATAATAGAAAGAAAACAAATGTAAGCAAAATTCTCGGAACGGTTTTCGAGAAAAATACGATTTTCCAAAACCATATTTTAACATTTGTATGGAGGGTACCGTTATTTTTAAGTAAAATTAATTTATTTTGCTCATATCTTGTAGATTATTTTTTCAAACTTTTATTTATCAAGTTTTGAAAAAATCGAGAATGGGGTTTTAGAAATATTGTGTTTTCAAAAAAAAATTTTGAAAGTTTTTTTAAAAATCCAAAAATTTTTTTTTGGAAAATTTTAATACACAATAATATGCAAACTACTGGGAAGCTCTAGCATAAAAAAAATGATCAAAATCGGTGGTACCGTTTTTGAGAAAATCAAGAACAACAAAAATGACCCCAAGGGGGGTACCAAAACTACTCATTTTTTTGAAAATTTTTTTTCAACCATTACCTAGGTTTAACTAAATTAAATTTTTTAAATTTTTTTTTAAATCGTTGAGACAGTTTTTGAGAAAAAAAAATATTTATAAAATTTCAAAAAAAATCGTATGGCAGATACCGTTATTTTTGGTCTTAAAAAATTAGATCAAAAAACATCCGGGGGGGAAAAATTAAAACACATATCTACCAAGTTTGAAGAAAATCGGCCGAGCCGTTTAGCTGTAATCGAACAGACAGACAGACAGACAGACAGACAGACAGACAGACATACAGACAGACAGAATTGTCAGACCCACTTTTTTCGTCTTCGCTATCATCGTAATGTCAACTTTGATCAAAATCTCGAGTTCGATTTTTTTTACGAATGCATAACTTGCCTTATAGTTCCTACATATAAGTCGCAAGTAAAAATGACAAATTTTGACTTATGCCACTCTGCCGGAAAAGCGACAACATATTGTAAGTCATTGAGTATTGGCTTCGAATGTCATTAAATTTATCATGATCACCAACTTTGAATGAACCTAAAAGTGAGCATTAGCGTTTTATTCACTTAAAATTACTGCGCTGATTATAAGTTAAACCGAAACAAGCCTATTTTCATATTATAAAGCAAATAACATGGATACAGAGAAATAAAATAACAATTATATTTTTTTTCTCGAGACTCCATAACTGGGCTTCGTTTATAATGAAGATACTTATGTCACCAAAAGTATAAAGAGGTTTGAGAGTCAACCGATAAATTCTAATAATTAAATAAAACCTCCATAACTGAGATACAATTGAGCTTGAATTGTTTCTTTTTTCTTTGGGTTTTTAATGCCTTATGACCTAAATATTAAAAACAATTGTATTTATTTTCAATTTATATATAATTTATATGCGCATCATGTTTTATAGACGTGATTGTCTTTACAAGTTGAAGTTATATTTTTTAAGTTTTAAAAGAACTTGGCTCAGAATATAAATTGAAAAATAGGTTATTTGGTCAAATACATTTTGGTAAGTCGTACCATTTATGGCATTCCTACCTTTTGGATTGAGTATTATTAATATAAATTTGAAGCTTATTATTCAAAAAATAAAAGAGGATTTCCAAAGAAAATATCGAACGACCTATTTAATCGTGCTTGATTATTTTTTATGGGGTCTTTGGTCTATGCAAATACGAGTAGGCCATTGACTTTGGAAGCTTTAGAAGAAAATAAAAGAAAACCGTTTTTGATGACATACGGCCTAAAATGCTCAAACAATTGTACTATTCCTTAAGGGCATTCAGGTTCTGTCATCGGGCTAGTCAGCTAAAAACAAATCGGTTAAAAAAGAGACTCGAAGAGCCTTGGAGTCTCAAATGTCAAAGGAGTACAGGAGTACCAAAGTATTTACCATCGAACGCGAACGGCTATTAAAACCACAAAAGTTGTTCTCACGGGGTATAAGCTAAATATTATCGTAATCCAGAAGATACGATGTATCGGATCATGCTAGGATGCTGATTCATCGTGTAAAATCGGTGAAGAAAAACTTATTGAAACTAAGCCGATACTTATCGCAACTATCCAAAACATAATTCAAATATGCGCACACGCCAATATCAAAGAAAATGAAGAACTTATCAGAGAGAAATAGCCAACGGAATCTATTCAGAGTACTATGTCAAAGTTGCGCATGGGGACTTCAATATTAAAGACAGAAAGGAAGACATCTTAAACGCAACTGTTGCTAAGTGCCTTCACGAAATGACGACAAAAACGGGTTTCCGACTAATAGACCTTGAAAAAGTTTGTAAGGAGTACAAGGCTTCCAAGGATTATGACCAACAAAACAATCTCACATCCTCGAAATAATCGAATGAACGAATCAAATATGTGCTGATAGATCCAAGGAACGTATCCATAACTATATACGGGTGTACATTTCGAAGAAGAAATGTCGACAAAATTTAGGCTGAAAAAGCGAAGGTGATTTAGTCATTGAACGACTAGGAATAGAAGACTTTTTTTTTGCAGCATTTCTAGCAGCTGTTAAATGAACATAATAGAGATGGAAAAAATTCTCGTGCCAAACCATCCTTGTAGGTGCTGGGTGGTAATGATCACCACAATTACCTTGGGCGCTGTCCGGATGGGGATCAACTAAGGTCAGGTTGAAGTGATGACGATTTGTTTACTTTACAATAGTTCAACCCGTAGTAATGCTATTTGGCCAGAGTTACCAGGTACCTTTTTTCCTGTGGTGGTGCGAGCGTTTTTTTGGAAAACTTCATTCGAACGCCTTGGGCCCTTGGCAGAATCATTCTTATTGTCTGCTAGTATATTGGCTCTACCGGTGTTGAACTTTCGTTTTCGACTTACCCGTTGGACCTTATTTTATTGTGTTACCTGCTATGGATGATTTTGACGAAACAGACTTTCGACCATCAGACAACTTAGAGGATTAATTTTTGACATCTAGTCAGGAGACTAGAGACAATGGGTACCATAGTACCCCTGTACTCCGATTGACTACTACCGAACCCAAACTCTCGGCTAGCTAGAAAAAAGATGAAGAACATCGGAAATTCGTTTCAAGTCACAGTTTAGGAAGGGCTCCTTCATTTTTGGCAAGGTTATTAAGAGAGAGCTAAATACGATTAAATACCAGGAGATTATTGATGAATACAATAACCTGCTCGCTGCGTAAGAAAAGGCTGCCGGGCGTAATAGGTCTTGTGAAGAGACCATCGTTTTATCGAAAAAAACTAAACCTGTAGGTCTTTCAGACCGAAAAGATGCCATCTTCTAGAGCGGCGCATGCGCGAACTCTAAGTGAGGTTATCAGAGATGACTTGTGGGTATCATATCGGTTGTAAATGAGATCACCACAAACAGTAGAGATCTGGTTGACAAGTGCAGATATTTCTTCGACAAACACTCATACCGTAAGGATTTTAAATTAATTTTTCTATTTAAGAAAGAACTGGAGTAACATTGTGATGAGAGACTTTGATACAACCATCTTAACTGGAATTTTGTCTTAGTCTTTAAAAGTCTCTAGGCCTTTTCGTGTTTCAGATTTTGCCAGTATGTTTCAAGTTGAATTACTGGCATTGAGGGAAGAATGCAAAATATTAAAGCTATATCTAAATCAGAACCGGAATACGTTCATTTTTACAGGCAGTCTGCCGGCTGTCAAAGTCATTGATTCAGCTTTTTCATCTCCTAAATTGGTCTAGCAATGCCAGGACGAGCATTAACTGCAATGTCAGTCTTATCTGGAATCCGGATCATAGTTAAATAGAGGGATATGAACGGGTTAATGAGCTAGCCAGACAAGGATAAGCCCTTCATGGCTATCTTTCGGAAAGAGTTAAAATTTATCTTGAACCAACCCTCCAACCCTAGGTGGAGCAGTTTTACCATCTGTATTATGTATCGAAAGATGTGACCCACGTAGAATAAGTCCCGAACAAATTACCTAATATGCAGAGGCAGGCCCAGGCAAGACATAGCCAGGATACTGACTAATAGGGGAACGAGGAACATGCATCGAAGCTGGCCATTACTTACAATACTCATTGTCGAAGTTGTGGAGGTGATCAGGAAAACGATAGAGGAAAATAAGAGCCCAACTATTCGCTAAGTTATTCCTCGATGATCTTAATGGACAATCTGAACTGATCAAAGACTGATCTCTTTTCTTAACACGACGAAGTAATTCTGAGACGAAACTTGATCTTTACACCGCAAGCTAGCGAATTCAGGCAGAAAGGAGCTCATGAATCGCTTATTATATTTCTTTAATTCTATAGATCAAACGAGTTTATAATATGAAAACGGAGCACTCCAGCATCATTTGGGTCACTGGGGAAGACTTGTTCGTGGTCACCATTTCTACCTACCTATACCTAGAGCGATTAATATACCCAGAAGACAACCTACTTACACTCAATGAAGAACAAATTTCACCACCCAATTTAGAAGAGAAGGGCTGCGCTATAAGAAATCTTAGGAACAAAAAGACCGTATTATCTGTTGGCTTACCTAAAGAGCTTTTTAAATATTGAGGTGATGTTTTGGATGCAAGCATCAAATCATTTACCAAGCAAGCATACCTGAGAACTGGACTATTAGCTCCATAAGTAAATCCAATAGTCTCCAAAAACTTCTTCTTCTTCTTCCTTTGTTTCGGCGCTGTTATGATCTCGATGTCGAGGGGATCATAACTCTCCCACGTATCTGCTTCACACTAGTGATCCGCCTGTGGGGTTCGCCGGGTTGACCTCAGAAATCGGCGGCAAGCCTCCCGGTTTTGTATTGTTCCATTTCTGAGGCCAACTGAATGCTGGTGTTTTTGCATTTGTTTGTACCAGGAGTGTTTAGGCCTACCTTTCTTTTTATTCCGAATTGGAACGTTGTATGATATTGCCTTTTTGACGGGGTTCTCAGGATCTCTCCTTTGAACATGGCAATACCAACTGAGTCGGTCGTGTTCAATTTTTTGGGAAATGGTATTCTTAACATGAAGGCTTCCTCGGATCTTCGTACTTCTAATTCGATCAAGCTTTGTAACTCCTGCTGTCATACGAAGCATCTTCATCTCAACTGCCGTTAGCTTACTCTCATACTTTTTGTACATTGTCCAACATTGTGAACCGTATGTGAGTGCTGGACGCACAACTGAAGTGTAGAGTTTTCCTTTCAGCTTAGGGGGCATTTTTCGGTCACAGAAGATAGCAGAATTTTCCCGCCACTTCATCCACCCTACGCTTACGCGATGATTGATATCGTCATCACAAGTAGCTTCGTTATTTATCATAGACCCCAGATATTTAAACTTTTCACACTTGGGAAGCACTACTCCATTCAAATAAATGTCTGGAATAGGCCTGTGTGGATCAGAAAATGGGCAGCATAGGTATTCTGTCTTTTTCGCGCTTATGCGGTACCCACTTCCTTCAAGACCATCCACCCATACGTCAAGTGCTCGTTGTAGGGATATCGGGTCTTCACTTATGATGGCTCCATCGTCAGCAAAGAATAACTGATGTACTTTTGGATCCGTCACTTTGCCTTCAAGCAGGTAATCAAGAACTGTAATAAAGAGCAGGGGACTCAAGACACTTCCCTGGTGTACACCTACTGTGATTTCGAATTCTTCGGTGACTCCAGCTGCGCATCTTACTTTAGTAACTGCTCCATCATACATGTCCATAATTATCCGCACATAGGTTTCTGGAACTCCTCGTTGCCTGAGGGCCACCCATATTAGATCTCGTGGTTGCCGATCGAATGCTTTTTCAAAATCAACCAATACGACATGTAAATCCTCCAAAGAATCCCGATGCTTTTCCATAATTATTCTTATACTCTGGATTGCATCCGTGGTTGACTTACCACCGACAAACCCGCACTGGTCATCAGATAGCCTAATTATTTTTCGCAGTCGGCTACCCAAGACTCGCTCAGCGATCTTCATGGTGTGTGACATCAGCTTAATCGAACGGTAATTATCACAGCTTCGAGTATCACCCTTTCCTTTATAAATTGGAAGAAGGTAACTTTCCCTCCATTGATTAGGCATGCGATCACCTCGTATAAGTTTGGAGACAAGAAAAAAACTATCAAGACATATTTCGGTAAATTTTCAAACATGGTTCTGTGACTGACTATGACTTTCCACTACACTATAATATACAAGTACTAGTGGCAAGATCGACGGTAGACTAAATTTTCTTTCCTGAAAAAGACAAACGAATATCAAGACTAGAGTCATCCTCTTTGCATTAACATCTAAGCCGCATATGATAGCATCTACATAATAATGGCGTTAGTTAAACTTGAGATCCTGGGAAAATTGATTCTAATGCGTCTTTCGATCTTTATGCAATGTGCAACCAGAGAATATATCCTTTGAACTGTTCCAAATAAGAAACTCTGTCTATCTACCGGCTAGGAAAAAATGACACCATTGATAGTGGCGTTTTTACTCAAAGTAAAAGAGCCGAGGAGAACTTCCTGAAAGATATTAGTTGTGTTCAACCAGAAAAAGGCCAGTGTAGAGCAGTCAAGCAGGAACGTCATATGTCAGATGTTAAAAACAAGAAAACATATTAAATTCGGCGCAAGTAAAATGGAACGAATAATTAAAAATACAATTTTGGAAGCATTTTAATCAAGTGATTCTTCTTCCGAATCTGAAGATGAAGGAAGAAACGCGATGGAGTTCTCTTTGTTAAAAATAAAAAAAAGTTGCATTACCCAGTATTTAAGGTACTAGTACGGTCTAGAACGTCAAAAACCGCACGATTTTTGGGAATTTTTTACTCGGAAACTTTATTAGGTAATAACATAATTTTTTTAAATAATGAATACATGCGTCAAAGTACAAAAAAAAATGTGTTTATCTTAATTTTCGAATTTTGGCTGAATTTTAAGTCCAGCCAATCCTGAGATTAACTGTCCGCAATGGTACAATGTATTTTTTGATGAGTCAACGTTGGCGCCCACTATAATTCGGCCAAATTTTAAAATTAAGACAACAAAATTTTTTTTTGTACTCTTGACGCAGTTTCCGAGAAAAACATTCCCAAAAATCGTGCGTTTTTTTTTGGCGTTCTAGACCGTACTAGTGCCTTAAATGAAGTAATTCAATTCAATTCAATTTATTTAAAGGTGAGTACAAATAAGACATAGTCTTTTATAGTACAAATAATAATTGACACAATATACGTTAAGAAATAGTAAATAAAAAATTATATAAACCAAAAAATAATAACAATACATCTAAAATAAGTAGGAGGTAATATTCGGAAACAAAAGGTTTTAAAAAGTAGAATATGACAGTGATGAGAAGAAATAGAAGGCGAAGAAATTAGGGAAAAAAAGAAAACAAATATGTTGTTGAAATTTTTACGAATACTGTAAAGCAATTTTTTTGAATTTGGTTACACTAACTATCGGTTTAACCGTTGTGGGAAGTGAGTTCCAAATTCTGGCAGCATATATGAAGAAGAGGCGAGAAGAGTTTAAGTAATTAAAAGGGGGTATTACAAAATTTCTTGTTCTGGTGGATTGAGCAAATTGAAGTTTTTCAAAAAAGTTTCTAGGTGATCTACTATTAACAAGGCTGTGTATGAATTGACAACATATGACGTTCAGAAACTATTGAAAAGTGCAGACGAGTACCAAAGTGTATGATCGTATCTACGCTGGAGTAAAATTGGAGGATAACCAAAGCTTTCGCAAACCTGCATAAATTCGGCTTATCACGTAATTAGTGTGATCGATCAACCGCGGAAAGCGATCGATTTATCTTGAAACCAAGATTCGTAACAACATTATAAAACTTTAATTGTTTGAGATTTTTCTGAATTTAGATTAAGCCCATTGGAAAGTGACCAGTGGTAAATTTTCAATAAATCCTCATTTATTCTGGCAATTAGATCCTCAATCAGTCCAATTGGACGAGATAAGTATATCTGGGCATCGTCGGCATAAAGGTAAAAAGAAGCATTTAAACAAGTACCTGGAAGACATTTATAAATATACAAAATAAAATTGGTCCTAATATTGATCCTTGGGGTACTCCATCTAACACAGCTTTAAATTCCGAGGACTTACCATAATAAATAACTCTTTGGTTAAATAGGTAATTGCGAAATAAACGGACAGATCTCTCTCTGAAGCCTAAGTAAAACCTTAGCTTTTGGGATAATATTTTATGACCCACTCTATCGAAAGCCTTGGAGAAGTCAAGCAAACAGAGTATAGTTACATGATCCATATCAAAGTTTATTCTTATATCGTCAAGAATTTTAATCATAGCTGTAGAGCAACTATGATTTGCTCGAAACTCAGACTGGACAGGAGATAACGAATTATGTTGATTTAAATAATTTGACATTGTTAGTAAGGAATTTCTCCAAGACTTTGGACAAACATGGCAAGATACTGCGATGGGGCGGTAATCTGTTGCTAGAGATGCCTGTGTTTTTTTAGGTACAGGAATGATTTTGATAACTTCCAACTATCAGGAAAATTTGATGACGTTACGCAGAAGTTAATTATGTGAGTAATGCAGCTTATAACCTGAGGTAAGATCATCTTGACAAATCGAAGAGGTACACCATCTTCACCTATAGCATTGATAATGCCAACCTCCGTAGCAATTTAAAAGTCAAAATCGGCATTATGTATCAGACGATCATCAGCGGTAAAACTTAAGTTATTATAAGTATTGTTTAAAAAAACATTATTAAGATCAGTTACATCGGGGATGTTATGGACATCTGTTCTTTTCCCAACACCAATTGAACGTAAGTTGCTCCATAGTTTTTTTGAAGGCAAGTCAGTGTTAAGTTTCGAAAGAAAATATCTTCTTTTTGCCCTACGTGTTCCAAAGGTGCAGTGGTTACGAGCCCGACAAAAAACTTCCCAATTGTGGCTTAATGGGTATTGTTTCCACTTAGCGTACAACTTACTACGAGCTTTTATAGCGTTACTAATCTCATTCGTGAACCAGGGGCATTTCTTATTTCGTATTGCAACTGTCTTAAGAGGAACATGCCTCTATTAAACAAATCCAATACTAATGTTTGAACATGATTTACTTTTTCGTCTACATAAGGCACTATTATCAATTGAAGCATAATCTCTAAATTCAAAGGATGACGGAGAAATATAGCAAGACATATCAACTCCGTATGTACAGAAGAGTAAATCGTGGTCAGAAATTCCCGCCAAAGACAACTGATCTTGAAGTAGTTCCTCTTTACTCGGAAAAAAAGTTTGTAACTCATTTGGTGAACAGTGAATCACCAGCGATTGTCCTTCACTCTATGCATTTTTTTTAAATTTTAATTCGAAAATACAAAGCGCTGACAAAATTCAATTTAATTCGCTTACAAAATATAATCGAATAATGACATCAGATGATTTTGACAGTTTTCACCAACTTGCACTAGCTCAAAAGGTAGTGCAGAATATTCAAAACTAGACGCTAATCAGTGTAATTCAGTACAGAAATTTTCTCAGTGAACATTGAAAAGCTACACTTTTCTACCCAGAGTAGTACAGTGCAGCTGGTTAAACAGAGCTATTGATTAATATTACTCACAAAAAAGATATTTGAAATTAGTTTTAACCATATACGAGTACATACATACATAAATAATAAAAAATTAAAACAACTTCAATTTGACTACTGATTTTACAACTACAACGAAACAAAAACTTCAGAATTAAGAAAAGGTTGCAAATTATTCTTTGGTTTTTTTGCGTTCCGGATCGGAGAGTTCCGAAAGGTTCTCCCAACGAAAACGCTATTAAACTGAAAGGCATACAATATAATGAGTGAATAGTCCAAAAAATAAATCGATTTCGAAAAAAAATGTAAACCCTATTTCCGATATTGCGATTTTGTTGGGAAAAAATATGAAAAACAATACTGTTTTAATTGTTTAAAAAAATACACGTATTAAATTTAATCGAACTCGTTACAGCCTCGTTACGGAAAAATTGAAAACCGCCAGGGACTAAAATAGACGACACGAATGGTAACCGTTTATTTAAACACTAATCTAATTTAGAAAATAAATAAAATAACTTTTAGTGTCATAAACTAATGAATGGATTCATTATTGTTTGTAATTTTTTTTTACCGCCAAATAGCAGCTTTTTAGAGAAGTAGTGTTTTTGTTGAAGCATTAACCAGTAAATATTTGTCATCCAAAACAGAGAAAGTCTTTCTTTTGTCATTATTTTAGGTAACCTCGTCACGTGCTAAGAAAATTAATTACACCAATTGACGTAAAATAGAACCGTGACATCCAAGGCGCTTGTGTGTAGTATCATGTGGTAAGCATTACCTGCATCGACCAAGTGATGGTAAATAAAGTGAATATCTTATTTGAAAAAAAAAAAAAAAATTAAATGAGAATTCGCAT
The DNA here is from genome assembly GCA_911387755.1 of Chrysotoxum bicinctum. NCBI lineage: Eukaryota > Metazoa > Arthropoda > Insecta > Diptera > Syrphidae > Chrysotoxum > Chrysotoxum bicinctum. The sequence continues at coordinate 61,391,383 of OU426987.1, forward strand.
TTTCTCCGTTCACAAAAAATTTAAATTCAAAATGGGTTCCAAAATGATCACACTGGACTTCTAAGTTAAGCGAAGTGATCGACCGACTGCTATTGTTTTTTATTAAACTTTTGCTGCTACTGTGTGTTGTGGTGTGGAGTATAGATGTTGATAAACAGTCGATATTTTGCTTTGATCCCTCATTTCTGGAATAACATTTAAAAATTATAAAAAAAAATTTAAATACAAAAAAAAAAAAAAAGAAAATAATATAAAACAAATAATGAGATTGATTCTTGAAAATGTTCAGTTTGTGATCGTCGTTATTCTTTTGAGTGCATCCAATGTATTGGCTGGAGTGAATTTGACCGTGGGTTCGTGTGTTGTTCAATATTGGGAGGTGTGCGAAAGTGAATTTGTGAAGTTCTATGTTTCGAGCAGTGACCATCCTCAATATGAACCGTATTTAATAAATAGTTCACGATCGCTTCTACCACCGTGGGTTAACTCAGGCAATCAGTATAAATTGGTTATTCATGGATACGGCGGAGGACTTGAATACCAACAAACTAAAGCAATGCATCTTGGTAAGATTTGTGTTAAGAATTGGTTAAGAATGCAGAACCGAGTGAATTTAATTTGTTGTGGTTGTTTGCATTCAGACAGGTGTGTTAAGGAGTGGGTAGTGTCTGTAGATTTATGACATTTATCATCGATACCTTCAGTTTAAGCTACTCTAATTTATTTTCAAAAATGAAGTTAATTGCATGTGCGTCATACTTACGAGTATTGCCACTGAGTTTGGTAAAGTTGTTAATTTTGTCGTTTCTTGTTTAAAAACGCGCAGTAGTTTTCATCTTTTTTTTAAAAATCGTTTGTGTTAACATTTAATCGATGTCCATTCGATTTATCAATATTGGCTTACTAAGAAGTTAATTGACTTTATATCAAAATAGTGGATTGGAAAAAATATCCACTAATAAAAATCTGGACTCTTAAAAGTCGATTATAAAAATGTCAACAATGACTTACTGAATTGATTTGGGTATTTAATTTGTCGTTTTCAAAAACAATCACATTAGCCGTGTTTTTTTGGAAAATTTATCCGTAGTACAGTAGGATTTTATATGAATAACAAATACAACATCCGCAGTAGGATCACTGCCGATAAAAGGAGAAGTGAAAATATGAATAAAATCGTTCAAATATCCGCCTTGGCTTTTTACGGTGGTATTGATCCGAGTGGTCAAACGGTTCTTCCGCATAAATCTGCCGATTTGGGCTATAACCTGCGTTTATCTATGGGCATCGGTTGCTTCTGGGTTATTCGATGTCTTCAAGGAACCCTCTAATAAACAGTCTAGCAGGGTCAAATCCCATGAACTTGGTGACTAATTCAGGTCACCACTGCGATAGATAAGATAACCCAAAAATCGTTCATGCAAAATGTCAATCGTGAGTCGTGACGTCTGTTGTCTGGCACTTAAGCTCCGCCGCCGCCGTCCTGCTGGAACCAAATGTCGCCTAGGTCCATATGGTTCAATTAGGCCATAAGAGATTGTTTCTCATCCATCGTTCTGTAGGACTTGCCATTGATGGTGAATGCCTCACCACCCGCCCAAAACCCACACCAAATGGTTATTTTGAGTATGATTATCCGGCTATTGGCCACAGAACCTTGAAGAGTCGACTTTGAAATGCGCACAACGTTTGCAGTTTTGCACTAACAAACACTCATTTTGATAATAAAGTTTTATTACTAAAAAATAATCAATAGATTTCACAGATGTCACCAAAACAATAATTCCGAAAAAAAAACAAAATAACCGATACTATTCAATCTGAGGAGCTTAAAGATAAGAAATTGATGAAGAACAGTTGTTCCTTTTTTAAGAAAATCGAATACAACAGTAATGACTGGGATTAACCATTGTTCAGAACTTGTTTTTCAACTATACCTTACATTTTTTGTATTTTATTTTAAAATTATTTTCAAAATATTTTTAGAAAAATTTGGAACCGTTTAGGCTGTAGTCGAATAGAGAGACATGCAGACAGGCAAACAGAATTGCGAGACCCCATTTTTAGTCTTCCGTTTTAAAGTTGCCAAGTTTGATCAAAACCTCGAGTTGAATTTTTATATGAATGCATAACTTATGTACCGTATGTTGCCTGTTGTATTGCAAGTAAAATAAAATGCACGACTGGGTCGCACGAACTTGCTACTATGTAATAGTCTAAGAATTTCAAAAATTAATGTTATTAGAGAAAAACTGTTCATAAGCATAAAATTAATTTTTTAAATGACTAAAACAACTTCTTTAGTAGTGGGAAGTAAAAATAGGATGCCATGTGATTGAAGCAAATATATAGGTTTATGCAAGGACAAAAATTATAACTCTTTGTAGTGGTTTCTTAAAATAATAAGCTTTTATGTAAAAAATGTTTAAAACATTTTTAAGAAAAAATGTTGGTACGCCAATTTAAAGATTTTATTATTGTTCGAATAAAAATTAAACTTACAAAAAAAAATATTGAGCTGCTTTCGAGATATTGAAAATTCCAAAAAAAAAATAGATTTTTTTTTTTAAATTCAAAAGAAATATTTTTCTTAAAGTTTTGAAATGCAATGTTTTTTTAAACTTTTTAGAAGCTTATTTCTAAAAAATTTCATTAGCCTGTAGTCTTTAAATTTGGTAGATATCATTTTTAATTTTTTCCCCCCACACGTTTTTTTCTTTTTTTTTTAAGACCAAAAATAATGGTACCTGCCATACGAATTTTTTTCAAAATTTTAGAAACATTTTTTTTCTCAAAAAAATTTCATTTAATTAAAGCTAGGTATTGGTTGAAAAAAATTTTCCGAAAAATGGTATTGAGGGTACCCCCCATGGAACCATTTTTTTTGTTTTTGATTTTCTCAAAAACGGTACGACCGATTTTGACTATTTTTTTTGCTAAAGCTCCCCAAAAACATAAATAGAATTGTCTACTTAAATTTTCAAAAAAAAATTTTTCGATTTTTAAAAAAAATTTCAAAATTTTTTTTCTCAAAACTCAATATTTCGAAAACCCCGTGCTAGATTTTTTTGAAACTTGATAAATAAAAGTTTCTCAATATAATCTAGAAGATGTGAGAAAAAAATTTTTATTTTACCTAAAAATAAAGGTACCTACCATACAAATGTTAAAAAATTAAAAAAAATTGGCTTTCAAAAATCGTATTTTTCTCGAAAACGGCACCTAGAATTTCGATAAATTTTTTTTTCTTTCAATTAATTTTTACGATATTTAATTTAATAAAAAAAAAATTGAAACTAAGATATTACAGCTTGTACCTACTATAGAACCATTTTTTGGAATTTTGAATTTCTCATTATCCACACAACGGATCTTAGTGAATTTTTTTTATAGAGAAGCTTCTAAAAAGTCTAAAACACATTGCATATAAAAACTTTAAAATAAATATTTTTTGAATTTTTGAAAAAAAAATCTATTTTTTTCTTTTTTTGAAAATTTGATATCTCCGAAACGAGTCAATATTTCTTTTCGTAAATTTAATTTTTATTCGAACAATAATAAAAACTTTAAATTGGCGAACCAAAATATTTTCTTAAAAAGCTTTTAAAAAGTTTGTATATAAAAGCTTTTTACTTGCGACTTATAGGTACTATAAGGCAAGTTATGCATTCGTAAAAAAAATCGAACTTGAGATTTTGATCAAAGTTGACATTACGATGATAGCAAAGACTAAAAAAGTGGGTCTCGCAATTCTGTCTGTCTGTCTGTCTGTCTGTTCGATTGCAGCTGAACGGCTCGGCCGATTTTCGTCAAACTTGGTAGATATGGGTTTTAATTTTTTACCCCCGGATGTTTTTTGATTTAATTTTTTAAGACCAAAAATAACAGTACCTGCCATACGATTTTTTTCGAAATTTTATAAACATTTTTTTTTTTCAAAAACTGTTCGACAGATTTTAAAAATAAAAACACAAAAAAATTTCATTTAATTAAAGCTAGGTATTGGTTGAAAAAATTTTTCCGAAAAATGGTTATTGAGGGTACCCCCCAAGGAACTCTTTTTTTTTGTTTTTGATTTTCTCAAAAACGGTACAACCGATTTTGATAATTTTTTTTTGCTAAAGCTCCCCAAGAACATAAATAGAATTGTGTACTCAAATTTTCAAAAAAATTTTTTTTGGATTTTAAAAAAAAAATTCAAAATTTTTTTTTCAAAACTTAATATTTCGAAAACCCCCTGCTAGATTTTTTTTAAACTCGATAAATAAAAGTTTCTCAATAATATCTACAAGATGTGATAAAAAAAATTTATTTTACCTAAAAATTAAGGTACCTACCATACAAATGCTAAAAATTAAAAAAAATGGTTTTCAAAAATCGTATTTTTCTCGAAAACGGTTCCGAGAATTTTGCTAAAATTTTTTTTCTTTCAATTAATTTTTACGATCTTTAATTTAATAAAAAAAACTTTGAAATTAAGATATTACAGCTTGTACCTACCATAGAACCATTTTTTCGAATTTTGAATTTCTCATTATCCACATAACGGATTTTAATAAAAAAATTTACAGAGAAGCTTCTAAAAGGTCTAGAATACATTGCATTTCAAAACCTTAAATTAAATACTTTTTGAATTTTTGAAAAAAAAAAATCTATTTTTTATTTTTTTTGAAAATTCAATATCTCAGAAATGGCTCAATATTTTTTTTTGCAAATTTAATTTTTTTTTCGAACGATAGTAAAAACTTTAAATTGGCGTACCAAAATTTTTTCTTATGTTTGTATATAAAAGCTTTTTTTTTAAGAAATCACTACAACGACTTATAATTTTTGTTCCTGCATAAATTCATATTTGCATAGCATTCTGTTTTTATCTCTTACTACTAAAAGAATTCAAAAAAATTAATTTTATCCTTATGAACAGTTTTTTCAAATAACTTTCGTATTTAAAATTCCTAGTCTATTACATAGGAGCAAGTTCGTGCGACCCAGTCGTGCATTTTATTTTTTAAGAAACCACTACAACGACTTATATTCTCAGAACAGTTTTCGAGAAAAACGATTTTCGAAAACCATTTTTTAACATTTGTATGGAGGGTACCGTTATTTTTGGGTAAAATAAATTTCTTTTTCTTATATCTTGTATACTATATCAAAAAATTTGTATTTATCAAGTTTAAAAAAAATATATCAAAATCCGTCGTACCGTTTTTGAGAAAATCAAAAACAAAGAAAGGGTCCTAAGGGGGGTATCAAAAATACTCATTTTTTGGAAAATTTTTTTCAACCATTCCCTAGGTTTAATTAAACTAAATTATTTGATTGTTTTTTTAATCTTAGGGGCAGTTTTTGAGAAAAAAAAATATATAAAAAAAAAAATTCGTATGGCAGGTACCGTTATTTTTGGTCTTAAAAAATCAAATCAAAAAATATCCGGGGGTAAGAAATTGAAACCCATATCTACCAAGTTTGAAGAAAATCGGCCGAGCCGCTTAGCTGTAATCGACCAGACAGACAGAATTGCGAGTTCCACTTTTTTGGTCTTAGCTATCATCGTAATGTCAATTTTGATCAAAATCTCGAGTTCGATTTTTTTTACGAATGCATAACTTGCCTTATAGAACCTATAAGTCGCAAGTAAAAAGTGAATCTAAGACCCTTCCTTTCCAAGTTGGTAAAATAAATGAACTACTAAAAACCCTTTAAAAATTAGGGCTAAGTAGTAATTGTCTATGCGTTGTAGATATATTTATAAAGCATTATCTAAAAAACATCTTAACTTGTGGACTTGGTTTAAACCCTGTCAAAACAATGTTTTTTGAACCAATAAGCTGATAAACTCGCTAAAAATACTTAACAGATAAGACAGACATTGATACCTAATGATATCGTAGAGTTTGTTATATGATTGAGCATCACTTTACATCACTTTGCGCACGTTGCGCAGTCGACTTTTCAACGTTTGGTGGTCAAATTTGAGACGACCGGTTCGGTAATCAATTAGCCAGTATTTCTACGTCAAAGAAACGGAATATTGGCTCAGAAATTCGAAAGTGTACAGTAGAACCCGAGGCAATCGATTCCTTTTCCTCGTCATGCATTTTGCATTGCGATACAAGATTCAAAAGACCCAGGAGCTCAAAGTTCGTGACCATAAACAACGCCATACAAATCAAGTTTAGTTTTCTTGCAGTGCAGTTCAAAAGTCTTTTAATGTAACATGCATGCAAGATTTTAACCCATAAACTTTGCGGATTAACTGAGAATTCAAGCAGGATATTATTCAAATTATAAAACATGCTTTTTCTCACTAAGGCCGGCTCAAAACTTATAATTTATCAATGGACCACGTTTTTAAAGTTGGTGACAAGTATGATTCATTATGAGATGCATCAGTTGTTTAAAAAAAAATATATATCAAAAATTACCTAAATTTATATATTTTAAAAAGTTATGTGATTTTATTATTTTGGGTCAGTCATAGATTTTTCTTTTTAGAATATTTAAAATACAACTCCACCAACGTTATCACCGTCGATTGGGGCACTTTAGCCGCGGTACCATGCTATCCGTCTGCTGCTGTTAATACCATACAAGCTGGTGAATGTATTGCTGCTTTTCTTATGCAACTTGCCGCCGACAATGCAGAGTTCGATCCGACCAAGTTACATATAATTGGATTCAGTTTAGGAGCACATGTTGCAGGTTTTGCCAGTAATTCCCTAGAGAAATTGACTGGGAAAAAAGTCAGACGAATAACAGGTTTATATAAAATTAAAAACGAAGATTATTTTATTTAAATTTAAATTCACAATCTATTTATGTAGGACTCGACCCAGCGTTACCTTTCTTTGGAACTTCTCAAAACCACCTTAAACTCGATCGAACCGATGCCGAGTTTGTCGATGTCATCCACACCAACGCGGGTATTTATGGCAAAATCGAATCTTGCGGACACGTGGATTTCTATATGAATGGGGGTCAGATGCAACCTGCATGCAATGGAAGTAAAAGTACTCATATTGATATAAAAATATCCTCGTATTCGATGACATAATATTATTTTTTTTTGCTTAATTCCATCACAGATATCCCACTTTGCAGCCACACAATGGCACCGGTTTACTTCACGGAATCGATAAAAAGCCCAGTCGAGTTTTGGGGAGTGCGATGCTCCAGCTACTTTCAGTACATTTTCGGTTGGTGTGGCAATAGTTCCAGTATTATTAACTCCGATATAGCTCTGATGGGCGAACACTGTTCAAATGCGTAAGTCGAAATATTTATTTTTATTGAAAATACAATTACTTCCATTACAAAAGCTGATAAGACTATAAAGTTTAACGATAAAAGTTGTATAGCCGATAAGATTGATAAATTCTGAAGTAAGTGGACATTCTGGAAAAATCAATATTGTGCTGTAGGTTGCCGGTTTGTTTGTTTTTATTGTTGTTTTTTTTATGATGTGTGGTCACGTTTTGAATGTTTGTAAATAAATGAGTTTGATAAAATGCCTGCCACGGCAGTCAATCCATTGCGAAGGAAAATGTTAAAAAGGGTTTCATATACTTTGGTTGCTCCTGATAAAAAAAAATTATTTTCTAGTGTCGGGAGTGGATTGTTATATCGTAGTCTAGTCTATATACGAATCCTGGTCAAAAGGTCTTTCGAGTCCTGATCAGTTTCTGATTATTTTTTACTCGTTTGGAATACAAGAAGTGTAAAAATCTAAATTTAATCATCCCACGCATCTTCCAACCCCCAGATCACAAAAAAAATAAAAAAATATTTTTTTTGTATATTACAAATTCGGTTATAAGAACTCAAAAGTTTGTTTTTCGTCCTCTTTGTCGGGCGCCTGGCAAGAGGAAAGCTGAAAGTAAAATTTCTGGGACTTATACGTATTTTAAATCAGCCCACTATCCTCTATTGTTTATTATATAAATTTAAGTGGTTACACCTCCGACAAAAAAATCGGAAAAATTAGCGTTTTTAATTTTATTAATTTTTCCATGCTGAAAGTTTCGATAGTATTGTGCATTCAAATTTTCCAAAATATTTCTCTAGATTTTTAAATAAAATTTCAAAACTTATTTTTCAAAACTCAATGTTTCGAAAACACCACTCTTTTTCTTAAACCTTAACAATTAAAGTTTTTTTTTTTTATAAAATCGACAAGAAATTAAAAAAAAATGTTTTATCATCTTAAAATAATAAAAAATTGCAACTGGAATGTTGATAACATTTTTTACTTGCGACTTAAAGGTATTATTAGGCAAGTCATGCATTCGTAAAAAAAAGTCGGACTCGAGATTTTGATCAAAGTTTACGTTACGATGATAGCGAAGACTAAAAAAGTAGGTCTCGCAATTCTGTCTGTCTGTATGTCGGTTCGACTACAGCCTAAACTGCTCGGCCGATTTTCTTCTTGGTAGCTATTATTTTTAGTTTTTTCCCCACACGTTTTTTTCTTTTTTTTTTTAAGACCAAAAATAACGGTACCTGCCACACGAATTTTTTTTTCGAAATTTTGTAAATATTTTTTTTTTCTCAAAAACTGTTCGACAGATTTAAAAAAAAGATACAAAAAAATTTCATTTAGTTAGGGCTATATACTAGTTGAAATTTTTTTTTCGAGAAATGGTTATTGAGGGTACCTCCCAAAGAACCATTTTTTTGTTTTTGATTTTCTCAAAAACGGTACCACTGATTTTAATCATTTTTTTTTTGCTAAAGCTCCCCAAAAACTTAAACTTAAAAAATAAAAGTTTCTCAACATAATCTACAAGATGTATGAAAAAAAGTTTTATTTTACCTAAAAATAAAGGTACCCAATAAACAAATGTATAAAAAATGGTTTTCAAGAATCGTATTCTTCTCGAAAACGGCGGCGCCTAGAATTTTAATAAAAAAATTTTTTTGTTTCAATTAATTTTAACGGTCTTTATTGTTATAAGAAAAATTTTAAATTAAGATATTACAGCTTGTACCTACCATTGAACAATTTTTTCGAATTTTGAATTACTCATTATCGACATAACGGACTTTAATGAAATTTTTTGTACAAATTCTTCTAAAACGTCTAAGAACCATTGCATTTCAAATATTCAATTATAAAATCAAATATTTTTTGAATTTTTGAAAAAATTTTGAAAAAAAAAATCATTTTTTTTTGTGAAGAATTTGATATTTCAAAAACGGCTCAGTATTTTTTTTGGAATTTTAATTTTCATTCGTCCAGTAATAAAAACTCAAAGTTGGCATACCAAATTTTTCTTAAAAATCTTTTAAAATTTTTGTTTTTTAAGAAACCATTGAAAGGACTTATAATTTTTGTTCTTGAATTTGAAAAATTAATTTTATCCTTATGAACAATTTCCTAGTCTATTACAAAGGAGCAAGTTCGTGCGACCCAGTCGTGCATTTTATTTAATAAAACCTCTACATCGCTTTATAATTTTTATTCTGCACATTTTTCATTGATCTGCCTTACAGGAAATTTTGATTTTATAATCATAAAATATTTTGTTTTTGTTATCTAAATTAAAGTAGTGTAATTATAATTTGAGCTCGGTTTCACAGTCCACATTTACCGAAAGAGAGCCACTCTTCAATTCTCCCATAATGACCACCTACATAAGTTGCACTTATTTATATTATGAAACTGAGCCCTGGGGCCCTACTATGTATCTCGATTCTACAATAAAAATGTTCGAATTCGCAAAACTGCAACTCTGTAATTCTTTAAGAACGTTTTAATGTGCGATAATCGAACAGCTCGAGTAGTGCCAACTGTGTTTTAGTGTACTTTACTACTTTCGCATAATAGGGAAACAACCTATCTCGAAAGTTAATGTCAAAACAAAGCGAAATCGCAAATAATCATTCTACAACAAATGTGTTTGCGAGCGGTTCGAGTGAAGAATTTTTTTTTTTCAGAATGTAAGTAAATAGAACTTATAAATTAATTTTATTCAATATTTCAAGGAATTAAGTAATATGTTTATGTTTTCTTCGTAGGGAATCATCTAAAATTGCAAACACGAAAGCGTCACAGTTTGAGATTCTGGTGCAGTACATGGAAAAGCATCTAGATTTGTCCAAGGGATATTTAAGAACACTCTGAGCTACATTATATTAGATTTATCTCTAATCCGCCTTCGTTCAATTTGTTGAATTCGTTCCGGATTTTCATCTAAACCTAACCAAATCGCGACACTGTCCATATTTAATTATTTTATTTATTGTTTCACTATAAATTCAGTTTCCACAGCAAATATTGTCTATTTTTTTTGTCAAAAATATTCGAGTCTCGTTCGAAAATCGCAAATTTGTTGGCAAATAGCTTGGCACTACCGGCATTCTATTCTATTTTCATGCGTAGTACCATTTGAAAGTAGAATCGCAAATTAGTTTCGAATAGAATCAAAAGTAGAATCGAGATACATAGTAGGGCCCCAGGACTTATGATAATTAATTTTAATTTTCAATTTCTATTTCTATTTCTGTTTTTTTTTTTTTCAGATCGCGTGGTATTATTTTTGTCTATACAAATTCAAAGCCGCCCTTCGCTATCGGAAAAGATGCTTTGCTGCCTCACAGATAGATTTTACCCTTAAATGTTTGTATTAAGGATTTAACATCTTTAAAAATACATTTATTTTGAATTTGTGTCAATTAAGTGTCAATTTATTTTGTAGAAAGTATTAAAAGACGCAGAGAACAAAAACCTTAAGAAGAAATTTGGCCTATAGATATTAAAATTAATAGAATTTCAAAAAAATCATACGTGACAAGCACTTTTTTTAAATTTTAAATTGATTTAAAAATAATTTTGTTTACAAAAATATTTAGTATATAATGATTTTGAACATATTAATAAAAATAACAAAGAAGTTTCCTAGTAAATTTACAATACGGAATTGATGAAAACAAAATCATTAAACAAATTATTAAAAGAACTTAAGTGCTATTTAAATTGGATTGATCTGAAAACAAGAAGGCATAAAATAATATATAAAATAAAATAATATATAAAATAATATAAACATAATAAATGATCATTTAAAGCAATAATATTTTCACAAAAATACCTTACTCTAAATAACAAAAAAAATTATGGATTTCACTCGAATACTTAGAAAAAAACTTCTAAAAAAATCATTGCAAATAGTTCGTGTTGAAATATGTTTGCTTGATAACACACAATTTTTATGAAATTTGTCAGAAAATAGGAAATATGTACATTGTACAATACATATTTTTAGACAATTCTAAACAAGGAAAAAACTGTACATTTCCGGTTTTTCATGCATAAAAAAATTATTTTTGTAAAAACAAAAACAAATTAAAAAAAAAACAAACTATGGACGTCTAGGTCACATGACCTAGACCACCATTGTGGTTCAATTCTATAACGACACACCATTGAAATTAAAAAGAATATCACTGTTTCGGGAAGGTGGTTAAAGTCGAAGGTACTAAAAAATAAATTCTTCTACGATTTACTTATTTAAAAGTTTTTTTTTTGTTTCATTCAGTACCTTTGTACCTTCAGGACAAGTCTTTTCCCAATTAACATGCCAAATTGAGAGCACAATCATTAGGAAGGGCATTTGACGACATTGACCAATTTTCGGAAATAAGAACAATTCTAGTCAAAAACAATTTAAATCAAACACATAGGTGAGTTTTGCATATCTTACTGTCATTTTTTGAATATTAATTAATTGTAAAAAACATTAAAAAAGACAGCTAGAAACATTAGAAACAACAGATCTTGGAGAACCAGTATATGTATATTCTCATAAAAAGTGCATCTTATTTATTCAGCCTTTCGGATTCGCCTCAAAATTGTTGATCGCATCCATTCCTGTCCACTAAAAAAAAAATAAAATGCACGACTGGGTCGCACGAACTTGTTCTTATGTAAAAGACTAAGAATTTCAAATATATGAATGTTAGTAGAGAAAAACTGTTCATAAGAATAAAATTTATTTTTTAAATAACTAAAACAACTCATTTAGTAGTTGTAGGCCAGAATAAAAATTATAAGTCGTTGTAGTGGTATCTTAAAATTATAAGCTTTTATAATTATACAAAATTTTTAATAAAGAATGTTGGTACGCCAGCTTAAAGTTTTTATTATTTTAAGAATAAAACCTAAATTTTCGAAAGAAATATTGAGCAGTTTTTGAGATATCAAATTTTCCAAAAAAAAATATTTTTTTTAAGCCTTGAAATGCAATGTTTTTTAAACTTTTTAGAAGCTTCTCTATGAAAAATTTCATTAAAATCCGTTATATTGATAATGAGAAATTCAAAATTCGAAAAAATAGTTCTATGGTAGGTACAAGCTGTAATATCTTAATTTCAATTTTTTGCATTAAATTATAAATCGTAGAAATTAAACGAAAGAAAAAAAATTATCAAAATTCTCGGAGCCGTTTTCGAGAAAAAAACGATCTTTAAATACCATTTGTTTTGTTGACAATTTAATATTAAAGACCCCTTACCGCTGGTGGGGGGAAGTCAATGATAACACAAATTGTAATGGCTCGCTGTTTTCTAGCAAGTGCGTTTATTAATATAAATAGTTGTTCTTTTATACAAAATAAGTGCTTACGCGTAACTTAAATTAACTTAGAATGTTATTACATATAATACAATAAACCTACAGGTGCAATCTGGCAGAAGTACACTCTGTATGAAAAATAAAATATGATATCGTATTCGGACTCGTGCGTCCGTCGTTGCTGTTGAACTCGTTGAAATGTGATTCTGAATAGTTGGTTGTCGTCGTTGTTCTGTACAATTGTGATTCACAATTCACACGTAGTGTTGTTGTCATAACACCATTTTTTAACATTTTATGGTGGGTACCGTTATTTTTAGGTAAAATAATTTATGTTTTCTCACATCTTGTAGACTATATAAAAAAAAACATTTATTTATCAAGTTTAAACAAAAATCGAGCATGGGGTTTTCGAAATATTGCGTTTTGAAAAAAAATTTTTAATTTTTTTTTTGAAATCCAAGAAATTTTTTTTTGAAAATTTTAAAAATTATTCAAACTTTTAGAGAGCTTTAGCATAAAAAAAAATTAACAAAATCGGTTGTACCTACTGTTTTTGAGAAAATCAAAACAAAAAAAAAATGTTCCAAAGGGGGTACTATAAATAACCATTTTTTTGGAAAATTTTTGTCAACCATTGCTTAGCTGTGCGACAGTTTTTGAGAAAAAGATATTTATAAAGTTTCGAAAAAAAATCGTATGGCATTTTGACTTGCGATATAGGTACTATAGGGCAAGTTCTGCATTTGGAAAAAAATCGAACTCGAGATTTTGATCAAAGTTGACATTACGATGATAGCGAAGACGAAAAAAGTGGGTCCGACAATTCCGTCTGTCTGTCTGTATGTCTGTATGTCTGTATGTCTATATGTCTGTATGTCTGTATGTCTGTATGTCTGTATGTCTGTATGTCTGTATGTCTGTATGTCTGTATGTCTGTATGTCTGTATGTCTGTATGTCTGTATGTCTGTATGTCTGTATGTCTGTACCTCGAACTACAGCCTAAACTACCGGAGGTATTTTCTTCAAACTTGGTAGTTATGGGTCTTCGGTGATTCCCTAGAGGAAAAATTGAAATTTTTTTTTTAGCTCCAAAACTAAGGGTACCCCCCATACACCCGTAATGCAAAATCTTATTTATCTCGAAAACGGCTCTAACGATTTTGATAAACAAAAAATTAAGTGTGATATTATGGACATGGACTATATTTTGGTGAAAACAAAATTTGGAGGGAAATGTTATTAGGGGTACCTGTCATAGAACGGTTTTTTGATTTTTGAATTTCTCACCAACGGCTCTAACGATTTTAACCAAAATTTTTATGCAGGAGCTGCTTTGCATTTGAAAAAATATAAACTAAAATTTTTTTCGAAAAAATAGTTTTTGGATTTTTAAAAAAAATAATACAATTTTTTTTTTGAAAATTCAATACCTTGAAAACCAATACACGATTAAATTTTTAAATTACGCTTTAAAATGTATTTTATTAAATACTAACAATTTGCATATTAATTTTTTTTATAAAAATTTTAAGGAAAATTTAGTACACAAAAAACATGTTTCAGTGTGTCTGTATGTCTGTACCTCTCACTACAGCCTAAACCACTGGACCTATTTCTTTCAATCTCGGTAGTTAAGAGTCTTTGGTGATTCCCTAGAGGAGAAATTGAAATTTTTTTTTTTTAGCTCCAAAACTAAGGGTACCCCCCATACACCCGTAATGCAAAATCTTATTTATCTCGAAAACGGCTCTAACGATTTTGATAAAAAAAATTAGGTGTGATATTATGGACATGGACTACATTTTGATCAAAAAAATTTTGGGGAAAAATGTTATTAGGGGTACCTGCCATAGACCCGTTTTTTTGATTTTCGACTTTCTCATTAACGGCTCTAAGGATTTTAGCCCAAAATTTTTAGCAGGAGTCCCCTTAAGTTTAAAATAATATTGTATATAAAAATATTCGAAAAAATATTTATTGGGTTTTTAAAAAAAAAAAAAAATTTTTTTAAATCAATATCTTTAAAACCTATAATCGATTATTTTTTGAAATTAATTCCTAAAACCAATATTATTAAATACTTAAAATTCGCATCCCACATTTTTTTCTTGAAAAATTTTAGAGAAATTTCTTATATAAAAAATTTATTTAATAATAAAACGATTTTTTAAAGTTTGTTTGCATAAATTCATACTTTTCTAGAAATCAGACGGCAATTTCATTTTAAACTCATGTTTTATAATTATAAAATGTATCTTAAATTCCAAAGTACTTTTACATAAGAGCAAGTTCGTGCGATCCAGTCGTGCATTTTATTTTTTTGGTCATACAAAAAATTCAAAAAACGTGTGGTGTGGGGAGGAAAATTTAAAAACGATATCTACCAAGTTTCACAAAAATCGGACTAGCCGTTTAGGCTGTAGTCAAATAGACAGACAGACAGAGAGAATTGCGAGACCCACTTTTATCGTCTTCGCTATCATCGTAATCTCAACTTTGATCAAAATGTCTAATTCGATTTTTTACGAAAGCATTAATTGCCTAATAGTACCTATAAGTCACAATTAAAAATATACTTACACGTAAATGGTTTGTAGTCTTAAGTCTGCAGAAATTAAGGAGATTTACATGGACTTTTTCATGACAAGAGATACAATTTAGAGAAATTTTGTTTAGGTTGCATAGATTGAGGTTCAATCCGTAACCCTCCATAGTCTAATGCTCTTACTATGACTTCAAGTGTTACTATAAAGCTTTTAGTTTGTCAGAGATTAAACCATCACGTATTTTATAGTTTTGCTATTACTTAACGAATTTTCAGGGTAGGTATCCCATAAGTCAAAAATTATTTGTAAATACTATCTCTTTTACATTATTCTTATGAGTTTTATATAATTTTAAAGATGTACCATATAATGTACATATACCTCAAAAAACCCTTTAAGTTCTTGGGAAACAAACGCGAAGTAACAGCACAGCGCTACCAAAATGTACCGAGATGTAAAATGTAAAATTTTTAAAATATTTTTGAGAGAAAATTTAAGTTTTTAATATCGTACCTTTGTACATAAAACTTATAGTACTATCAAGTAGACGAAAGATTGTGGCGACATCTTAAATATAGAGACAGTAGTTGCAAGATTTGTCTCTGCTGAATTTAATTATAAAATATTCCCTTTTTTGCTACTTGTTTTGTATCTTATTCTACTCTCCACAGTAAAATCTAGCTTCAATTTGAGCGCTACCACCAGGCTAGAGTTCGCAATACAAAATCACGCTCCATGATAATACTATAGGCTACGAGTATATATATGTACAAGGACCGTACGAATAAAAATTGAATTTCAAAAATAAAATGATCCGCTTTTGAAATATCGAATCTTGAAAAAAAAAAAAAAAAACTTTTTAGTGAGAAATTCAAAATTCGAAAAATATTTCTATGGTAGGTACAGTCAGTAATATCTTAATTTCATTCTTTTTGGTATTGAATTATAGATCGTAAGAATTAATCGAAAGAACAAAAATTGTATATCGAAATTCTAAGCGCCATTTTCATGGTGGGTACCGTTATTTTTATGTTATAAAATTTTGTTTCTCATATCTTGAAGACTGCATTAAAAAACTTTTAACTGTCCAGTTTTCGAAATATTGAGTTTTCAAAAAAATATTTTGAATTTTTTTTTTAAATCAAAAACAAAAAATTGAAAACTTGAATACACAAAACTATCGAAACTAGTGGGGAGCTTTAGCATAATAAAAATGATCAAAATGGGTTGAACTGTTTTTGAGAAAATAAAAAAAAAATGGTTCTAGGAGGGGTACCAGTAATAACCATTTTTCGAAAAAAAAAAAATTTCAAGCATTTACCATCAAGCTTTTCCTAGCTTTGACTAAATGAAAGCTTATGATTTTTTTTAAATCAGTCTTCTTGGAAATTGTTGTCAACTATTTTTTATAACTCTACGACAGTTTTTGAGAAAAAAATATTTATAAAATTTCGAAAAAAAAATTCGTATAACAAGTATCATTATTTTTGGTTTAAAAAAAATAAGAAAACGTGTGGGGGAAAAAATTTAAAAATGTTGTCTAATGCTTGAAGAAAATCAGCCGAACAGACAGACATACAGAATTGCGAGATCCCTTTTAACGTTCAAACATTCATATTAATGTCAAATTTGACCACCATTTCGAATTTCCTTTTTTTACAATTGAATAACTTTTTATAACTTTCTTCAATCCAACTTAATAATAAAGGATAAGTCCATTAAGGTGTCCGTCTAACGAGAATTTAAACGGGTGGATCAATCTTGGATTTTATAAGACATTCCACAGAAGAGAATTCAATTTCGAATTAAAAAAAAAAACGGATAGTCGGCTTACAATCAATTAATTTTTCATTCAAAGATTTTGATTAATCTTCCCATCAGTAGTTGGTTGGCGCTTCTGGCGTAGAATGTACACAACGGGAATATGATTTCCTTTATTATGATAATGGCTTTTTTCCTAAGTTCACTTTCAATGGTTCTAAATGAGACAAGAATTTTCACAAGCAAACGATTTCTGGAAAAAAATCTAGGAATAAATTTATTCGTAGTACTTTTGACTTTTTTACCACCTTCCCGAAAAGAAACTAAATATATTATCAACCAAACCATTTACATATATAAGATTGAACTACAAAAGTAAATTGAATATTTCAAAAATTAGTAGATAATGGATGTTAAGAAAAAATGAAAAACTTGTTTTACTCGTAGTAATTCGTGGGGTAATCGAAGGTTTAACGATCGATCATTTAAAAAAAATGTTTTTTAAGGGGTTCTGCCTCCAATAAGATTTCTTCCCAAGAAAAAGTGCTTGTTACAGGCAGAAAGTTATGCTCACGCACTCATGAATGGTTAAGTGCTTAAAGTTACTTGACCCTAGTTTTCCTCGAGCTATCGCGAAACCAAGTTTTTTTTTATTTAAGTCTTATTTAAAAAACCATGCTTTATGCTTCTGCACAATTTTCATTATATCAATGCCTTAAATGTAAAATCTAAGTCACTTTAGCTTTGAGTTATGGGAGTTAGTTTTTGATGTACATATGCACAATCAAACATTGTATTTTGAAATAAATATTTAAAACCGAAATAAACGTTGCTTGAATAGGGCCCTACGTTCATCCATCTACCACTGCACCGGCCATGTTATATCCAATAAAGCTTGACCGATTTTTTGGAAGTATTATCTGAATATTCATCTTTAACTTGCAAAATGTATATAATTAATTTAGCAAGTTCCTTTTCCGCATATCAGTCATTTGTGTAAAGCTGGTTTTCTTACAACCTTTGTGGGCTTTACAGAGATATTATCAAACCCAGCTTCTTAAAATCATTGCCCCAATTAAATTCGCTGAAAGAAACTTCGTTTTAATCGTCATGCTATCTTAAGCGCATTAAAAAATAAACACAAACTCGATTTCTTTTCGTTTTGTTTTCTTTTAATTTTCTATAAAGTTTCATTGGAATTGTGTTTCTTTGCAGACTTGCCGGCTTCGATGTTCGTTAGCTTCAGAATAAAGAACTCCTACGAGGCGTCTGTCATCGTAACCGCCACCGTGTGCCGATCGATGTTACACACGTTTTATTAATCGAAATCCAATCGAATCGGATTGACATTCTTTGTAAAATTTGAGCACAGTCGATAGACGTTCGGACTACGATGCTATTTCATTTTATTTTGTGTTCAAAACTTACAACGAACTTGAAGTGGAAGTTAGACTTATGGAATTGTGAAGTGGATAAACCAAATTCAAGGGAAAAGTTATGTTAGTTGGTTAAGAAGTGCCTTTGCATTCGAGAGAGGAAAAGAATGCAGACAATTTGATTTGTGCCATGGACGACTTCTATTGGACTAAAATGGATGTTCTTCTTTTGTTGGTGCTGTGTATTTTTAGTAAGTTTTGTAAACAACCTCAGCCGTCATTAAAAGCCGGCCTTATTGCAATAATATTAATTAAGTTCGTAAAGGAAACTTATATGTTCATTCGGGTTTGGGTGTCCCATGTGCTAATACTTTATACTTTATTGTGAAACTTAGATATAAACACTTTTGTGATAGTTTACACAGAAGTTAAAGTTGTACTAACAATTTTAAATTGAACTTAAATATTTACATACGTTCTACTTAAAGCCTTACTTTATGTTTTCCTTTTTCTTTGGGAGACCACTGATACTCACAATGAAATTCTCTTTATCTCTTTCAAGCTTTTCTTAAACCCATTTTCTAAATTCCTCTGCTGATTTCCTCAGTCTACAATTTATAATTTTACTATTAATCTCAAGTTCTCAGTTTAATAAATCCAAGTTCGTAGTATAATATCCCGAATACTTTTTGAAACAAATTTCGGTAATTTTTCTAAAAAAAATTTTAACTTGCGATACAGGTACTACAGGGTGGGTTTCATGGTTTAGCTTGATTTTATCTAGTTGTCATTTTTGTGAGAATGAAATTTGTCAGTTTGGCATTTGCCTGTCATAGAGATTGATCGATAACAATTTATCATGGGGCATCAGGCAGTAACAATTTACGAAATTGTTAAAACGTTTTATTCAAATAATTAAATTTAAATACGTGGAGAAAATTGCGTGATGTTTTTGGAGTTAATAACTTGCCAAGGCCCCACGATTCCCAATTAGCGCCAAATTAACCAATTATATAACCAAAAGAAAATCGAACTCGTGATTTTGATTAGACTTGATATATCTATAATAGGGGAGACGAAAAAAGTGTGTTTCTAATTTTAGAAAATATTTTGTTTTCTTAAAAATTGTTACACAGATGTTTGAGAAACAATTAAAAAAATGATTTAGTAAAACCAAGGTAATGGTTGAAAAAAAAAAATGAACAAAAGTTTTAATGGTATCCCCCACAGAACAATTTTTAACCACTGTACAACTGATTTTTATTAAATTTTCTATGCTAGGATCCCTAAAAGTTTGAAAAGCATTGTTTATTCAAATTTATATATATTTATAAATATTTCGTAGGCCACATGCTCTGGAAAACTAACAGTTTTTTTATACTATACAAAAAGTATAACAAAAAAATATTTTATTTTAAAATAACGGTACCTACCATACAAATGTTAAAAATTGTTTTCGAAAATCGCATTTTTCTTGAAACCAGCAATTCTTACGATCTATAATCTAATCAAAATAAAATTAACGACGGGTTCGCAAGTTCTTGCTGTCATGTACAAGTTTTATGGAATTTTAGAATTGCTAATTGTATAGTATATAAAAACAAGGAGTAAAATGCAATTCGTTGTTAATTTTGCTAAGGCATTTCATAAAATCGAATGGATCAAACAAATAGATTTCAAAAAAAAAATAAGTTTTTTGTATGTAAAATTGTCACGCAAATTTAAAGTTCTTAATATTAAGAAAAATAAAAAATTCCGCACCAAAAAATTAAAGACCCACCTTTGAAATATCGAATTTCAAAAAAAAAAAAAATTTCACATATGCAAAATATATTCTTTATTTTTTGATAAAATAACAACTTGTAAATAGTAAATATAAAATGCAAAATGCACTCTTATGTAAACCTACTTTGAAATCTATAGATGGTTTGAACAAATTATAAAATATGGATTTAATCAGATAAAAAGGTTTAAATGCATAAAATTGCAGTCTGATTTCTAGAAAAGTGTGAATTCATGCAAACAAAATTTAAAAATCGTTTTATTATTGAATAATTTTTTTATATAGCTAACAAATTTCTTTAAAATTTTTCAAGATGGGATGTGAAATTTAAGTATTTAGTAATATAGATTTTAGGAAATAATTTCAAAAAATAATCGTTCAAACGTTTTGAAAATATTGATTTTTTCAACAAAAAAAAAATTGGAATTTTTTTTCTAAAACCCAAAAACATTTTTTCGAATATTTTTATATACGATTCTCAAAAGAGCACCCGTACAAACATTTTTTTCAAAATTTTGTTTGACTAAAATGTAGTCCATGTTCAGCACACTTATTTTTTTTTTATCAAAATCGCTTGGGCCGTTTTTGAGATAAACAAGATTTTGCATAACGGCTGTAAAGCAGTTAGCTCTTCTATAGGGAATCACCGAAGAACCTTGAGTACCCAGTTTTATAAAAATAAGTCCAGTACCTTAGGCTGTAGGTACACACACAGACAGACAGACAGAATTGCCGGACCCACTTTTTTCGTGTCCTTCATAATCGAAATGTCAACTTTGATCAATATCTCGAGTTCGATTTTTTTCAAAATACAGAACTCGAGATTTTGATCAAAGATGACATTACGATGATAGCGAAGACTAAAAAAGTGGGTCTCGCAATTCTGTCTGTCTGTCGGTTCGACTACAGACTAAACGGCTCGGCCGATTTTTTAAACTTGGTAAATATGGGTTTTAATTTTTTCCCCCCACACGTTTTTTTTTTCTTTTTTCTAAGACCAAAAATAACGTTACCTGCCATACGAATTTTTTTCGAAATTTTATAAATATTTCTTTTTTTTTCTCAAAAACTGTTTGACAGATTTAAGATATAAAAACACAAAAAAATTTCATTTATTTAAAGCTAGGTAATGGTTGAAAAAAATGTTCCGAAAAATGGTTATTGAGGGTATCCAAGAACTTAAATAGAATTGTGTATTTAAATTTCCAAAAACATTTTTTTTGGATTTTTAAAAAAAGCTTCAAATTTTTTTTTTTCAAAACTCAATATTTCGAAAACCCCATGCTAGATTTTTTTGTTAACTTGGTAAATGAAGGTTTCTTAATAAAATCTACAATATGTGAGAAAAAAAAAATATTTTACCTAAAAATAAATGTTAAAAAATTTTAAAAAATGGTTTTCAAAAATCTTAGTTTTCTCGAAAACGGCACCTATAATTTTGACAATTTTTTTTTTCTTTCAATTATTTTAATGATCTTTAATTTAATTAAACAAAAATTGAAATTAAGATATTACAGCTTGTACCTACCACAGAACCATTTTTTCGAATTTTGAATTTCTCATTGTCTACATAAGGGATCTTAATGAAATTTTTTTTAGAGAAGCTTCTTAAAAGTCTAAGACGCATTGCATTTCAAAACTTTAACATAAATGTTTTTTGAATTTTTGAAAAAAAAAATCTATTTTTTCTTTTATTGAAAAATCGATATCTCAGAAACGGCTCAATATTTTTTTTTAAATTTAATTTTTATTCGAACAATAATAAAAACTTTAATTTGGCGTATCAAGATATTTTCTTACAAATCTTTTAAAAAGTTTGCATATAAAAGCTCTTTTTTAAGAAACCACTACAACGACTTATAATTTTTGTTATTGCATAAATTCATATTTGCGTAGCATTCTTATTTTGTATCTTACTACAAAAAGAATTTAAAAAATTAATTTCATCCTTGTGAACAGTTTTCTCTAATAACATTCGTTTATAAAATTCCTAGTCTATTACATAGGAGCAAGTTCGTGCGACCCAGTCGTGCATTTGATTTATCATTGCGCAAGTAAAAATAAAATGATCAACAAAAAAATCTTCAAGAAAAATTATTAATTTCGTTTTTTAAAATCCAAAAAAATATTTTAGTTTAAGTTTTGAAAAGCAATGTTTCTTTAATTTTTTAACTTCTTAATTCAAAATGAGAAAGTTAAAAATCGAAAAAATTTACTTATTGTAGGTATACTGTCCGTATAATGTCTTAATTTTTTTTTATATTGCACCCTTATAATGTTAAACACAGCACGGCGATGGGGAAATTAGGGAGGGAGAGAAAGGAGGTGACGATGAACATTGGTTTTAAATATTTGCAAATTGAAATGGCGAGGCGTTTTGTTAAATAATAAATTGTTAAGATTAAGCTTAGAAAAAAAATCTAGCAAAATTGTATGTGCCGTTTTCCAGAAAAAATACGACTTCGAAAAACATTTTTGACATTTGTATGGTGGATACCGTTATTTTTAGATAAAATAAAAACCTGTATCACAATTTGTAGATAGTAATAAGAGGCTGTTTATTTTCAAGTTGAAAAAAAATCGATCATGTGCTTTTCAAAATATTGAGTTTTCAAAAAAATTTAATTGAAAATTTGAATACCTTATATTTTCAGACTTTATCGAAAAATGGCCAAAACTAGTTGTACCATTTTTAAGAAAATCGGAAACAAAAAAAAATGGTTCTATGGGTGTACTAATATATTTTTTTTGGAAATTTTTGTTCAAACATTAGCTAATTTTTAATAAAATATTTTTCTTTTAAATCTCTGAAACAGTTTTTGGGAAAAAAATTTCGAAAAAAATTTTTGGTAGGTACCGTTATTTTCGGTCTTAAAAAACAGCAGACACGTCTCTGAACGCAAGATCGACCAAAAACATCGCCGTGCACAAGAACAAAGCCTTTGGCAGACTTCAACTTGCCGAATTTTGCTCGGATCTTAGGCCGTTATCTTTACAAATCCAACTGACCCATCAGGACCTCAAAATTTATTACCATTGGTACGTAATACTATTTGTTCGCTTACTGGCCTTCGGAGCGTTTGGAAGCGGACTATAATTTAAGCCCAAAAAATTTGTTATATGAATGGCTGTATTAACAAGCAAAATTGCTCTAAATGGGATGACACCAACCCACTCGACGTTCACCATGTGATAATGCACGACTGAGTCGCACGAACTTGCTGCTATGTAAAAGATTAAGAATTCATAAGAATAACATTAATTTTTGGAACTCTTTTAGTAGTGATAGATTAAAATAAATATAAACTTATGCAAAAACAAAAATTATAAGTAGTTTTAAGAAACAGTTTTGGTACGACAACTTACAGTTTTTATTATTGTGCTAATAACACTTAAATTTCAAAAAAATACTGACAAAGTTGGTGATGTGGTCATCGTGGATGGCCAGCTCTACAAAAGGTTGATAATCAATTTCTTGTGGCCCAAATTAAACCATATGTATCTAGATGAAATGTGGTTCCAGCATAACGGTGCTAAGTGATTGACAGCGATTGACATTCCGCATAATAGAAAGCAGAAACTTGAACAAAATCGGTTCATGCGCTTATGAGAAACACAAGCTACATAAGTGAGAATGCTCCAACGGCATCTCTAAAATAATGTATCTTCTAAGCCAATTCAGATCCTATTTTGAAACTCCGCAGGTGTTAACAGGATTATATTAAAGGAAGAAAATGTCTACCAAAATGGCGGAAATTACTGTAAATTTAAAAGTTATCTTCAGGTTTTCTAAATCAGAAAAATCTATGTTTGGAACCAATGGAAAATATAGATAAACGAACTTAAAGTCCTCCATAAATATAACGCTATAGGGTCTGTTTAGTAAGAAAATGGAATATATGTTATTTTCGCACATAACTGTTGTTGGTTTCTTAGCGAAATCATCCCAAATCGATTGTAATTCAATTTAGTTTTGAAGAAATAAAATTTTCTAAAATTGAGTTCTTGCCTCTTAAATGTATCGAAGTTCAATTAAAATTAAAACTTAATCCGAGCTGTAAGACTTAAAACTCCTATTTCAATAAAGTTCAATATATAGTAGAATCGAGTTTAAGTGTTAGATCTTTGTAGCTTATTAAAAATAAGAAAAAATTGTAACTCTTGTAGCGTATGCCCCCCTCATTAGTTGTGGTCCAGCACAAAATACCAAAGAAGTATCGAAGCCCGAACAAACAATGAGCATTGGACCTTGCAAATGGATAATTAGTCGACAATGTCCCGATGACGAAGTTCAATTTTATTTGTTTACCAGACAAAATATGATGGACCGCCAAAGAATTCTAATTGACACAACTCTCGACAAATCAAATATTAGTGAATCATTCTTCAATCCCGAAAATCCAACAAAAATAATTATTCACGGCTACAATTCGAATATGTTTCTTGACATGTTAATTGACATGAAAGATGGTAAGTAAATATTTATTTAGTTTCAATGCTAATTTTTAAAAATTATTTATGACTAAAGAATTGTTTAATATTTACTTTTAGAATATTTGCTGAAAGGTGAATATAATATTATCTATGTTGACTGGAGCGTCCTTTGTCCAGGGCCGTGTTACATCAGCGCTGCTCAGAATACTAAACACAGTGGGGCATGTACAGCACAATTAGTGCAACGCATTTGGGATATGGGATCAATGGATGTACATGTGATAGGGTTTTCCCTTGGTGCTCAGTTGGCAAACTATGTAGCCAGAAGCTTGGCACCATTTACGCTTCCGAGAATTACTGGTGAGTCAATGTAATGCTTTGTTATATCAAGTTTAAATTGGGAACACATTTATATATTTCAAGGCCTTGATCCTGCTTTGCCATTATTCATCACTTCAGCTGTAGATGAAAAACTAGATGCTACTGATGCTGAATTCGTTGATGTTATTCACACAAATGCCTTTGTCCAGGGTAAACTAGAAAGATGTGGACATTTAGACTTCTACATGAATGGTGGCATCTATCAGCCTGGTTGTTCTGGAAGTAAGATCAAATCACAATGATAAAGGAGAAGCTTTTTACATATAACCGTTTGGTTTTTTAACAGACATTTTTGCATGCAGTCATCAGCGAGCACCAGCTTACTTCCTAGAATCCATTCGATCCACAAAAGGTTTCTGGGGATGGGCGTGTAGTTCGTACATTTCCTACTTGTTAGGAATGTGTCCACCAACAAATTACTTAGTAGAAGCTGGTGAAAATGCATATCCAATGTCCAATGGGCTATTTCTCATAACAACAGCAAATGCAACACCGTTTGCTTTGGGCAAATGGACAGACTTGCCCGATATGACCAAAAATGGTTACACACTTTCTCAGAAGCCTGCTACCCGCCATAGTCCTTTGCTCAAGGAAGTTGATGAATGGGGAAAATTAGAGGGACACTTTAATAATGTAGTCAACTTTCCAACTCCCTATTCACAAGATCCCAATGGAGAGACATGGCCATATTTTGGACGAGCAGGAACGAAGGAAATCACACATGATAGTTCTACAGCAAAATCAATGACCAAAACTTTACGACAAACTTCGCGCACAAAAAATCGCCATAAAGAAAATAAAACAACACCTCAAGTTGAGAATGGTATTTGGTCATCGTATAGAAAGAACCTTACAATGGGGTTTATCGATAAGAGTGTGTTTCAAGTGCCTAAATTAAATCGTAGTTAAATTTTTGTTTCGTTATTTTTAGCCAGTCTTAAGAACGTATGTCATATTATCTGCCAAAACAAAATTGTTTTAAGTTATTCGTCATTATTTAATAATTAATTTATCGTATATATCATTTTAAATTGTAAAGTTTAACTTAAGCCCCATAACTATAGTGAAATTTTCATAGAAATACAATCGGAATAATCATAGAAATGCTTAAAAAAGCCCATAGAATACTTCTCCCATAGAATACTTCTCCCATAGAAAAATTCTCGTAATATCGGAAGTACTATCTTAACTAAGTGAGATTTAAAACAAAAATTAATTCGGTGATAAAAGATTTCACATTTACGACTTTACAATTTTTTCAAAGTTATTATTCACATGAAGTGGAAAAAGTTCCAAAATGGACCGCACTCCTGTGTAACTTTTTCTCTGAATCTGCATCGTCACATCTAAACACTAGTTGAGATATTATTCGTAAAAAGAGTTTTTAAAATAATATAAATTTAAATAATATTTAAATATTCTTTAAGCGTATACCTATTTTTGAAATATAATCTAGTTGAAGAAAATATAAATTATTCTTAGTGTAAGAATATTAATTCTCAATAAGGAATTTTATATCTACACATTTTTAAATAATATAAAATATGAAATATTTTAAAAGTGATTTTTAAAAAAGGTAGGTATATAAAATCTTTAAATAATTTTCAGAAAATCAATTAAAATGCTAAATTGTGGGGTGCGATTTTAATTTGAGGCTAGGATATATGTTGCATATGCATCTTGTTTTTCGTTTTAAACGTAGGACGCTAGGAGAAATGATAGCTTAAAGTCCATTTTAGGAACGTACGAGTAGTATAGTAAATATTTCATTTTTATATAAATATTTATTTTTTTTTCATTTTAGTTTTTTGTTCAGGAAATATTCGAATGGATTATAAAGATCTGAATGAAGTTATGACAAATTATATAACTTCGGCTTATATCTTACGCCTGTGTATTAATCCTTAAATGTGCTAATATATTGGAAAATTAGTATAATAAATAAAATAAAATAATATTTAAGTCGATAAACACTTTACGGCCGCACATTTTCTTCAAAGTCAATGATAAGGATGATATTAGAGAAAATCATACTTTTTTAATGACTTAAAAAAAACTCATTTGTTACTTCGGACTACAAAAGAATGCCATGTGATAGGAAAATTTGAGTTTTTACTACTTTTTATTTTTTACTTTCAAAAAAAATATTGACTCGTTCTTAAGTTATCGAATTAAGTTTTATTTTAAATCCCAAAAATATTTTTTTTTTAAGTTTTGATATGCAATATTTTTTAAACTTTTTAGAAACATCTTTATAAAAAAAATCATTAAAATCCGTTATGGCGCTAATGAGATTATCAGAATAAAATAAAATAAAAATACTTTAATGGTAGGTAAGGATACTATAAATAATGTCTATATTAATTTTTTTTTATTGAATCATACATATGAAAATTCTGTTTCGAAAAAAATACGATTTTTGAAAATCGTTTTGTTAACATTTGTATTGTGACTATCTTTTTTTTTTAGATAAAATATCAATATTTTTCTTATTCTTGTAGACAGTATTGCAAGCCAGTCAATTTGTCAAGTTTCGAAAATATTGAGCATGTGGTTTTCGAAATTGCTCAGTCGAAGTAGTCAGTTGCACCTCAACCAATTTGCCCCTGATGCCCGTTGCGCTAGGAATGCTCATCAGTTCACCCTTGAGTCTAATTTTGGATGTACCGTGAAACACAGAGATTGTTTTTTTTAGTCGCATAACACGGCTATAGAATAATCTACCAGGAATGGTTTTCCCAAGTCATTTAAATTTGCAACATTTAAAACCAATGTCGATCGAAACCTCTTTTCTCTAATACCCCCCCCCCCCCCCCCCCCCAATTAACTCATGACTTGTGTTATGTTTATAAGAGTCTCAATAATCCCTTAAGCGCATGTAAGTTACATAAAAAATAAAATGCATAACTGGGTCGCACGAACTTGCTGTTATGTAATAACCTCAGAATTTAAACTCTTTTAGTGGTTAGAGTTGAAAACAGAATGTAATGTGATCTCTTAAGCAAATATGAATTTATGCAAGAACAACAATTTAAGTTGTTGTAGCGCTTTCTTAAATAAATAAACTTTTTTTATTTGCGATATAGGTAGATACTATATGGCAAGATGCATTTGGAAAAAAATCGAAATCGAAATTTTGATCAAAGTTGAGATTACGATGATAGAGAACACGAAAAAAGTGGGTCCGGCAATTCCGTCTTTCTGTCTGTATGTCGGTATTGTTGTACATACCTCGATCTACAGTCTAAGCCCCTGGAGGTATTTTCTTCAAACTCGGTACTTAAGGGTCTTCGGTGATTCCCTAGAGGGGAAATTGAAATTTTTTTTTAGCTCTAAAACTAACGGTACCCCCCATACACCCGTAATGTATAATCTTATTTATCTCAAAAAAGGCTCTAACGATTAAAATTAAATTTACAAAAAAAAATATTGAGCCGTTTCTAAGATATCGAATTTTCAAAAAAAGAAAAAAATGATTTTTTTTTCAAAGAAACAAAAAATATTTATTTTAAAGTTTTGAAATGCAATGTGTTTTAGACTTTTTAGAAGCTTTTCTATAAGAAATTTCATTAAGATCCGTTATATGGATAATGAGAAATTCAAAATTCGAAAAACTGGTTCTATATGGTAGGTACAAGCTGTAATATCTTGAGTTCAAAATATTTTTTATTAAATTGAAGATCGTAAAAATTAATTGAAAGAAAAAAAATTTTATCAAAATTCTATGCGCCGTTTTCGAGAAAAATACGATTTTTGATTGGTATGGTGGGTACCTTTATTTTTAGGTAAAATGAATTTTTTTTCCCACATCCTATAGATTATACTAAGAAACTTTTAAAAATCTAGTTTAAAAAAAACAATTTGGGGTTTTCGAAATATTGAGTTTTGAAAAAAAATTTTTTTTAAAACTCCAAAAAATAAATTGTTTGAAAATATGAATACACAATTCTATTTAAATTTTTGGGGGCCTTAGCAAAAAAAATGATCTAAATCAGTGGTACCGTTTTTGAGAAAATCAAAAACAAAAAAAATGGTTCCTTGGGAAATTTTTTTTCAACTATTACCTAGCTTTAACTAAATGAAATTTTTTTGTGTTTTTATTTTTTAAATCTGTCGAACAGTTTTTGGGAAAAAAAATATTTATAAAATTTCGAAAAAATTCGTATGGCAGGTACCGTTATTTTTGGTCTTAAAAAAAAAAGAAAAAAAAAACATGTGGGGGGAAAAATCAAAACCCATATCTTCCAAGTTTGAAGAAAATCGGCAGAGCCGTTTAGACTGTAGTCGAACCGACAGACAGACAGACAGAATTGCAAGACCCACTTTTTTAGTCTTCGCTATCATCGTAATGTCAACTTGATCAAAACTTGCCTTATAGTACCTATAAGTCACAAGTAAAAATATACATAATCTAAAATTTTTTTGAAAAAATAGTTTTTGGATTTTTAAGAAAATAATATTTTTTTTTTAAATTCAATATCTTGAAAACGGATACACGAATAAATTTTTAAGTTACGTTATAAATTTTATTTTATTGAATACTAAGAATTTGCATATCAATTTTTCTTATAAAAATTTTAAGGACAATTTAGTTCACAAAAAACATGTTTCAGTGTGTCTGTATGTCTGTACCTTTCCCTACAGCCTTAACCACTAGACCTATGTTCCTCAATCCCAGTAATTAAGGGTCTTCGGTGATTTCCTAAAGGGAAACTTTAAAGTTTTTTTTTAGGTCTCCCATACACCCGTATTGCAAAATCTTATTTATCTCGAAAACGGCTCTAACGATTTTGATAAAAAAAAATGAGTTAGATATTATGAATATCGACTACATTTTGGTAAAAAAATGATGTTATTAATGGTAAAATGGCAAAATATTATTAATGGTACCTGTCATAGAACGGTTTTTTTTTTATTTTCGACTTTCTCATTAACGGCCACAAATTGACCGAAAATTCTCACCAGGAGCCCCCTTAAGTTTAAAATAATATTGTATATAAAAATATTCGAAAAAATATTTTTTTTGTTTTTTGAAAAAAAGAAATTCCAATTTATTTTTTGAAAAATCAATATCTTGAAAACGTGTGAACGATTATTTTTTGAAATTATTTCCTAAAATCTATATTACTAAGTACTTAAAATTGGCATTCCAAATTTTGTTCTAGAAAAAATTGAAAGAAATTTGTTATACTATAATAAAATACACGATTGGGTCGCACGAACTCCTATGTAATAGACTAGGAATTTTAAAAACGAATGTTATTAAAGAAAACTGTTCATAAGGATAAAAATGAATTTTTTAAATTCTTTTAGTAGGTAGTAAGAGATAAAAACAGAATGCAATGCAAACATGAATTTATGCAAGAACAAAAATTATAAGTCGTTGTAGTGGTTCCTTAAAAAAATAAGCTTTTATGTACAAAAATTTTAAACATTTTTAAGACGAAATTTTGGCACGCAAACTTTAAGTCTTTATTATTGTACGAATAAGAATTAAATTTCCAAGAAAAATACTAAGCCGTTCTTGAGATATCGAATTTTCCAAAAAAAAAAACGACTTTTTTTCTCTAAAAATTGAAAAAAAAAATTTTTAAGTTTTGAAATGCAATGTTTTTTAAACTTTTTAGGAGCTTCTTTATAAAAAATTTCATCAAAATCCGTTATACCGATAATGAGAAATTCAAAATTCGAAAAAATCTTTCTATGGTTGGTACAGTCAGTAATATCTAGATTTCAAATTTTTTTTATTAAACTATGGATCGTAAAAATT
The DNA here is from genome assembly GCA_911387755.1 of Chrysotoxum bicinctum. NCBI lineage: Eukaryota > Metazoa > Arthropoda > Insecta > Diptera > Syrphidae > Chrysotoxum > Chrysotoxum bicinctum. The sequence continues at coordinate 61,422,012 of OU426987.1, forward strand.
AATAAAAAAAAAATGTTTAGCAAATTTCTCGGAACCGTTTTCGAGAAAAATACGATTTTCGAAAACCATTTTTTAACATTTGTATGGAAGGTACCATTAGTTATAGATAAAACAATTTTTTTTTCTCAAATCTTGTAGATTATACTAGGAAACTTTTATTTGTCAAGTTTGAAAAAAATTGACCATGGGGTTTTCGAAATATTGAGTTTCCAAAAAAAAAATTTGAAAATTTTTTTAAAAATCCAAAAAATAAAAAATTGAAAATTTGAATATGTAATAATATTTATACTTTGGAGGAGCCTTAACACAAAAAAAAAGGTTTAAATCGGCTGTACCGTTTTCGAGAAAATCAAAAACAAAAAAAGGACCCAGAGAGGCTACCAAAAATAACAATTTTTTAGAAAATTTTTTTCACCCATTACCTAGTTTTAACTAAATTAAATTTTTATGATTTTTTTTTTAAATTCAAAAATTCTATGGGACAGTTTTTGAGAAAAAAAAATATTTATAAAATTTCGAAAAAAACCGTATGGTAAGTACCGTTATTTTTGGTCTTAAAAAAAAAAGGTCTGGGGGGACAAATCAACCCATATCTACCAAGTTTGAAGAAAATTGGCCGAGCCGTATAGGCTGTAGTCGAACCGACAGACAGACAGAGAGACAGAACTGCGAGACCCACTTTTTTGGTCTCCGCTATCATCGTAATGTCAACTTTGATCAAAATCTCGAGCGCTCGATTTTTTTTCCGAATGAATAACTTGCCTTATAGTACCTAAAGTCGCAAGTAAAAAATTACTCTAATAAACCGATTTTTAAACTTTATTTGAGTATATTAAAATTTTTCCGTTAATAAGACACCAATTCCATGCAATGAAACATTTTTATTTCATTAGATCCATGTTTTATATCTATTTATAAAATGTATTTTAAATTCCAAAGTACTTTTACATAAGAGCAAGTACGTGCGATCCAGTCGTGCATTTTGTTTATTATTGTACGAATAAAAATTAAATTTAGAAAAAAAAATTTTTTTTTTTAAGTTCTAAAACGCAATATATTTTAACCTTTTCAGAAACTTCTCTGTCATTAAAATCCGGTATGCCAATAGTGAGAAATTCAAAATTCGAAAAAATGGTTCTATGGTGGTTACAGTCAGTAATATCTTAATTTCCAATTTTTTTTTAATTAAATTATGGAAAAATAAATATTTAAAATTCTATGAGCCGTTTCCGAGAAAAATACGATTTTCGAAACGTTTTTTTTTACATTTGTATGATGGGTACCGTTATTCTTAGATAAAATAAAATTTTGTTTCCCGACATCTTGTAGATTGTATTAAGGAACTTTTAACTGTCAGGTTTTAAGAAAATTGAGCATGACGGTTTCGAAATATTGAGTTAAATTTCCAAAAAAATTGTTGGACAGATACCGTTATTTTTGGGCTTAAAAAAGAAAAAAACCTGGGGGGGGGGGGGCGGAATTTTAAAATGATATTTAACAAGCTTAAAGAAAATCGGCCGAACTGTTTAGGCTGTAGTCGAACAGACAGAATGGCGAGACTCACTTTTTTCGTGTTCTTCACTATCGTAAATTTGATCAAAATCTTGAGTTCGATTTTTTTTACGAAGACATAACTTGCCTTATAGTACCGAAAGGTCAAAAGTAAAAAACAGTGCTTCATAGTTTTTTATCTGTTAGTGTCGCTTACTACGGAAACCACTAATGCTAAGGAGTTCAAATTTGGTGAGACACCTTTTTTTATAAAGCTGGTAAGGTACTGAAAATTCGAAGTTTCTTACTTTATGGGTACTGCTGATTACGGCTGAATTTGATCGTGTAAAACGGGTGCGGTATCAGAACTAAGCTCGGCACTAAAGTCCTTTTTTGATAGTTAGGTACTCTATAATTTTGGAGATGACAGAGGAAGGTAAGAATTGGCTCAAATAAAAATAAATACCTATTGCGTCAAATTGGGCAATATAAAGTTTTTCACCAATTTTAAAGTATTTTCATTCAAAATCTTTGATTTTTTTTTGCAATTTATTTCATAAGTGTTACGTTCGCAAAAAGAGATTTCCATGTTTCCAAATTCCACAGAAGTGATACTATGGATTCAATTCCGACCACTGAATGAAGCTAGAAACAAATTAATACTAACATTAGAAAAGATTATTCTTTAATCCTTCATCGTTCACAATTAAAGAAGACTTTTCCAGATTTGGTGATTTGAAGTCCTTTAAAATTAAGGGCCCGGACTAAAACTGCTTGCTAAAGTTTCCTTTTTGGAAAGAAATTATAAAAGCTATTGACAAATTACCAGTTGGCCCAATGGATAGTTCGTTGAATTGTCCTGAAGAAGGTCTTGGGTTCGATTGTCAGCCGCTTTAAAAAAGTGGAAAAAAGGGATGTACTGCCCCTTGCCAGAAACTGACAAATCATCTAATAGTAGGTATCTCTTGCTCTGTCATGAAAAGTGCTGCTAATTAGTCGTTCGGAATCGGCAGAAAATTGTAGGTCCCCTTGATTCCTGGTAACAAGCACACAGCAGTGTTGAGGGTTGTAAGTCACTAGGTTCTGATTCTCTTCGAGCTGCTGCACCACCAAATTTATTAGTTTACCTACAAATAACTGTTATTTGAAGATGCAATTTTTTGACTCAGGTTCGAAAACCATTTTAAAAACTATAAGGCCCAACAGAGTTTAAAGATTTTTAGAAATACAAAATTTAAATCTGTTGTGGTGGAAAAAATCCCACGAGATATTCTAAATTGAAGATATGTAAATCAGTAAATTTAATGTTGAAATAAATATTTCGCTTAAATTTAGCATTAATTTTATCAAATTCGACAAATCCACGCAAATATTTAATTAGAACTATTTTAAGATTTGACGCAAAGATAGTTAACAAATTAAATGGTTCGTTGAAAAACAACTAGTAGGCAAACTTTTTAAACAATGTTATGCAACATTTTGTCAATTCGTTTAATATGACTGACATAGTTTAGACACTCCAATATGTACCTCATTTTTTTTTTCAATTACTCCGAAATCGAAATGAATGACTACTCTCGTTTTTTTTTTTAATTACTAATCCCAAAATCGTAATATTTAATTATTTTATCAAAATCCAATCTGTGCACGAAGGCGTAGCTAAATATGTGCCGTAGTTGAAATTTATTTCAAAATGAACTGTACCAGTTGGAATTTCAGTGCGGTCTCATATTGATTGGCTTCAATTGTCCAGAAAAAAAAACAATAAAAACTGATGACATTTGTGGATAGGATTGGCATCTTTTTTGCCGCGTTGTGGCTTTTTTCAAGTGTAAAAGTCGTAGGAAGCATTGACTCCCCACCAGACGTGCTTGAAGATGCAGAACTTCTAACGGTACGGATTTGAAAAGAAACAAACAGATTGAAGAACATTTCAGATGATATTCTATAGGATCAACTTATACGGAAATACAATTATCCAGTTGAGATTCATTTTGTAGTAACAAGTGATGGATACATCTTAAGAATGCATCGGATGCCGAATCCAGGAGGAAAGCCAATTTTACTTCAACATGGTATTTTGGATAGTTCGGCTACGTATATTCTGATGGGGCCAAGTATAGGTTTGGGTAAGTTATTTTACATAAAAAATATTGACGCTGTTAATAGTTGACGTTTGATCGAGAAAGTTCAAAATTATTCATTAATGTCAAGCAAACAAATATTTGCTTCTATTATGTAGATTTCCTTTACACATGAGAAATCAATTTCTGTGTGAAGATTTCGATCTCTCGACAGATCTTACGTTCCTTCACACGAAAAAAAAAATCGATTTTTTTTTTGACAGAGATCAAAATTTTCGAATCCGTATTTGAAGAGGGATTTAAATGTATACGAAATACGCACACCAAAAGAAAATATTTGATCCTGGATCGAAATCCCTAGTGTGTAAAGGAAATCGACATTAAATTCAGTAACAGTGCAGATCTTCGGCATAATTTTAATCAACATTTTAAAAGACTTAGATGTCCTTATTTAGGATATTATCTGTTCGATTTGGGATATGACGTTTGGCTGGGAAATGTTCGGGGAAATAGATATTCTCGAAATCACACAACACTCAATCCGGACCGAGATAATCCGTTTTGGAATTTCAGCTGGCACGAAATAGGAGTTTTTGATATTCCAGCAATGATCGATTACATCTTACTACAAACATATTCGAATAAATTATATTACGTTGGACACTCACAGGTGAACTTATATTATATTTAAGCATTTTCATAACTACTATTATTTATGTACATACATATATTTCGGGATTTATAAACCGTATAGAGATTCTGAGCATTCCGTCCTCTTCAATCAATCATCAGAACCAGGCGCTCCGCTTGGCTTGGTCTTTAAACTGGGATTTCAGTGCAGTCTGTTTTGTTGCTCAGAACCTAGAGCTTGGGATTCAAAGATTCTTTTTGCTCGATATTTGTTGAACATTCGCGATGTGAACAATGTAGTTGTAATTTGTATTTGTCAAATTCAATTCGGCCTCTTGTTCTTATTATTATTGTAAAGTTTCTAAATTTTTTAACCTCTATGAGGTTGAAAATGCCTATCCCAGGCTATGCCAAAAGATAAGGCTCTGTGGTTTTTCTGTACATATAATATAAGTTTTTGTATGTTTATAAAAATTGAAGAAACTATATCCGTATTTTATTGGTAATCTGTAGTTGTGTAATCAAGAGCTGTTAAACTTGTATATTTGCCCAAAACGTGGTCTATTTTATCTGAAGAAATTTCACTCATCCGGCAGAGATTGTTCACTATTTCTTCTGTGCGTATTGTTGCAACTTTAACAATAACTGTATGATGGATTGAAACAATAAATTCTGCTGTTTACTTCAGAGGATAATTATCCTCGTCTCAACCAAAAGTTTGAGATGCACTATCTATGTTTTCTTGGTCCAAATAAATATTTATGAACATTAATTGGACTACGATTTACGAGTATGCACCTGGAATGTAAGGACACTCTACATGCCCGGTGCTACTCAAAAACTTGAATCTGTCCTCTTGCGGTACAAGGCAGATATTACCGCGATCTAAGAGGAACGGTGGATAGGACCAGGAATAACGAAAAGAAAAGATTGCGATATTTATTAAGCTATCATCAAAGATTGCATATGTTAGGATGCATATTCGTAATGGGAAATCGACATAGATCGAAAGTCATCGATTTTAAGCCGATAAGCGATTGCCTGACTGTGATCCGCATCAAAGCTACGAGTACTTTTCAAGACATCAGCCTAATATGTGCACACGACCCTACTGATTAAGCTGAGGAGTCTAACAAGTACGAGTTTTACGACCTCCTGCACGGAGCCTACGGCGCCTATCCAGAGTACGATGCCAAAGTCGTACTCGGAGACTTCAATGCTAAAGTTGGGAAGGAAAATATCTTTGGCGGATTAGTTTGAAAGCACAGCCTCCACGAAACGGCAATAGATAACGGCTTCCGACTAATCGACTTTGCTGCAGCTCAAAATACGGTGATAAGTAGGTTCCCCAGGCGAAGGATACACACAGCAACCTGGCGATCTCCATATGGTCGAACCGCCAACCAAATCGACCACGTGCTAATTGGCGCAAGGCACGCGTCGAACATCTTGGACTTGCGAACTTTCGGCGGTGCAAACGTGGACTCTGACCACTTTCTTGTTGTGACAAAGTTCAGAGCCCGACTGCCCAATGAAAAGAAAGCGACGACCGCCCAAAGGAAGAAATTCAATATTGCATGCCCTAGCCCACCTGAGAAAACCAGAGACTACAGTGAGCAATAAAACGGGAAACTATCTGCCGTAGCCCCAGTCACAAGCGTCAACAACCAGTGGAAACAATATCGTGACATCATTAAGGAGTTAGCCGAGACCACCATAAGCTATCAACCATCTAGAAAAAAGAACCCGTGGTATGATAATGAATGCGCGGTATTGAAGCAGGAGACGGAAAAGCGTCTCAAGTATCTCGAGGAGTCTAGCACCGCCACCAACACCCGCCGGCCGGTTCTACAAAACAGCCAAGCAACTGGCATCAGGTTATAACTGGCATGCAAGCTCTTCGAAACAGCAAATAGAACCTAGTCACCGAAGCACAGGGAATGGTAGACGTGTTTAAGCAGCATTTCCAGCAGCTGCTTAGTGGGCATAACATATTTAGAGGAAGCTACAGGCGAGCAAAGGAGCATAAGACCAGTCAATAAAGATCCAGTCCCAGTACCCAGTAGACACTGAAGAGGTTAAGAAAAACAAATCCAAATTGGGATGGCCGTGGCGCGATGGTTGTGTTTTCGCCTGTCTGACTCATGATCACATGTTCGATCCCTGCTGTCTTCTATGTCGTCTTAATTCCTTTAAGAACCTTCTATAAAGTTGTCATCAGTGGGTTGCTGGTTTGCTCATTGCATGTTGTTCAGGCATAACACTAACAACATGTGATTGAGTAAAACTAGTATGCCCAACAAATATAAAAACGAGTAAAATAATGGACATAAAAATAAGGCACAGCATTTCTCCGCAAAAGTTCAGCCGCCATCCCTGGAGATAAAATATTAAAAAATCTGAGACCTTCAGTCTCAGAACATCGTGCCACACATCTTTCCTATCCTGCTGTTGAAACATTTAAAGGGTAATCATAATCCCTTGAGCGCGTGTAGATTATAAAAAAAAAAAAAAAATCCGCAGGCTCGGATGGTCTACCCGCGTAACTTTTCAAGTATGGAGGAGATGTCCTGATAGGGTACATGCATCAGCTCATCAACCAAATTTGGGAGGAGGAAAGTATGCCCGACGACTGGTCAAATAGCTCTATATACCCAATCTACAAAAAAGGCGATCCTATGTCCTGCAAAAACTACAGGGGCATATCCCTGCTTAATGTTGCCCACAAGATCCTATCCACCGTACTATGTGAGAGTCTAAAACCTTTCTGAAACACGTACCAGTGTGGCTTCAGGCCAGGCAGATCAACGATCAACGATAGACCAAATATTCCCAATGAGGCAAATCCTGGAAAAGACCAACGAATTTCAAGTCGAGACCCACCATCTTTTCATCGATTTCAAAGCCGCATATGCTAGCATAAATCGCAAGGAGCTTCTAATGGCGATGTCGGAACTCGGGATCCCGAAAAAACTGATCCAGATATGCCGCATGACGTTACAAAATTCGCTATTCCAGACGTGCACAGGATTCAGACAAGGAGATGCGCAAGAGTGGTGTTAGCCTGAAAGCCACTATCTTCAACAGGTCTTCCCAACTGCTTGGCTATGCGGACGATATCGACATCTTTAGCCGCTCCAAGCGAGCTGTGCTAGAAGCGTTCACAGCTATTGATGAACAGGCGAAACGCGTTGGTCTTGAAGTGAATGAGGACAAAACAAAGTATATGCTATCAACAAACAAAGCCTCAGTTGTCCATCGCCTAGGACAAAACATCACTGTTGGTAGCAGTAATTTCGAGGTAGTCAAGGAGTTCACCTACCTCGGAACAAACACCAATCCCACGAACGACACTTTAGTTGAAATCTGATGAAGAATTACCGTAGCGAACCGCTGCTACTTCGGTTTGGCCAAACAAATGGGTTCAAATCTCCTTTCTCGGAAAACTAAGTGCACACTATACAAAACCCTAATTTTACCAGTCCTACTCCACGGGCGCAGAGTCCTGGACGATAAGTAAAAAAGGAGAATTGATACTGGGCACTTTCAAGAGAAAAATTCTTCGAAGGATATTTGGTCCTATGTGCGAAGAGGGCGAATGAAGGAGAGAATTAAATCATGAATTATACGAGCTATACTAAGATGTGGATGTGAACGCTCCAGCCAAGAAAATATTCGAATCCCAGCCCCCAGGTTCGAGACGACGAGGAAGAGCGAACCTCCGCTCCAGGGACCAGTCGGTTACAGGCGCAAGAGCGCTTGGTCTCAATGACTGGAGGCGGAAGGAGCTCGCGAGGAATCGCAACCGATAGAAGACCGCAATATCTCAGGCAGAGACCCTCCATGGATCGGGTGCTGGATAGGAAGTAAGTAAACATTAATTGATGTGCAAGATAACAAATAAATAATTAAATATAAAAAAATAATATTCGATAAATAAATAAATGTACAAAAATGAATAAATAATAAAAAAAAGCATAATAACTTTAACAAAAATAAAATCATATTTAAAAAGCTTTATTTGATACGAAGGCATTGTCAGACGATAGACAAGAAATTTTTTCTAATAAGTTTTGAAATTCTATTGAATGCCATTTTAATATTTATTAAATTGTGTAATTCATTTGCTGAAAAACGCCAAGGAAGGCTCAGTATCATCTTTGTCAGTTCTTTGGCATTAGTTATCAACCCGGACGATATCATCGCTCCAGCATTTTAGATGCTTCTCGATTCGTCTATTGCCGTCTTTAGGAATCCATTGCGTGGATCTCAAAGTATGTATGGTCAGTACTGTTCCCATTTTGTTGTTTCGGTTTTTTGATCACGTCTTATCATGGTTCTTATAAATTCATTTCTCATTAGTTTTATTTTAGAGATTTTAAGAATCGATCTTTGCATGGCTCTTTGTTGCGATCTAGGTTTGTGTGCTAATTTACCAATATTTTTCAGGTTTGTCAACCCGTATGTCATACATGGGAGAATAGTTGCCTTGAAAATATATTTTCTAGATTTATTGGTTATTTTTGAATCAAAAACCTGGGCCCTATTCCACAAAACAACTTATCAACTTTTCACTTTGCACTTATCAAATGTTTGGACAATTTGCAAAACTTTGCGTTCCTCAGAACTATTAAATTTAATAAGTGATAAGTTGAAATTGAAAAGTGTAATTTGCAAAGATTTTGCAAATAATTATGCTGTTTCGTTCCACAAAAACTATAAATTCTATTTTTGTAAAGCAAATTTTGATAAGTTTATCAAAAGTTTGCAAAGAAAACGATCGCCTTGCAAATTCATATTGTTAAAACTTTTGAAGCTTTTAAAATGTTAAGACGTGAGTTTTTGTTCGACGATAGTGAAGACGCGGTTATAATAAGAAATTACAGAGACAGAATTAATTTTTCGGGACTACAAAATTTTAATTTTAAAGAAGGCTTTCGTTTAAATCAAATTCAAGATGATTTCCTTTTAAATAAAATTGGAGAAAAATTAGAGTACAATAAACAGCGCAGTCATGGTTTGTCGGCTGAAAATAAACTGCTACTGCGCTGGGATTGGCTCGGAAATGGTTGCCAGTTCCTTGGAGTTGCAGTTATGCATTGGGTTGCAAAATCAACAGTTTTCAGAACCGTCCATACAGTAGTTGTCGACGTTATAAGAGACGTTTTATTTCAAAACACAGTGCCGTGGCCCGGTGACGTCAAAGGTATTGCGGCTCGGAGCTTTACACTGAAAATAAATTCCTAGGTAATATTGATAAAAACGTTTTTGTTGACCTTCAATAAAACAGTTTTATCGTTTTGATTAAATTTTATCAATAAGAAAGAATGATTTTGTTGATTTCACAAAATTTATATAATTCTGCATGATTTTTTGTCAGTTTAACAAAATATGCACTACAAATACTATTGTCAGTTTAACAAACCAATTTTTTTTTAATAAAACAGAAGTTTTTGTCATATCCACACATTTTTTTGTGATGTAAACAAAATGTTTGTTGTATCTACAAAAAATCTGTTTTGTAAATGTTTGTCAATATCACAAAGTTTTTGTTAATTTTTTTGTCAATGTAACAAAAAATGAAAACATTTTTATTAAATTGACAAATATTTGTATTTTGAGTTTGAGTTTGAGTTATTTTGTAATATTGATAAAATAAAATTATCAGATAGATAAAACTATTTTGTAAGAAAAAGAAAAAATTCAATGAATTTTTTTTTGATCATGACAAATCTTTTGTGTATGATTATTTGTAGTTCGCATTTGGTTTTTTTTTTTTCAAAAATCGATGTAAGATAAACTGAATTTAACAAAAATTGCGCCAATTTTTGTGGACTTAAACGTCAAAAACAAGAACAAGAAACATTTTTAAATTGAAAGTAACCATTTTTATTAAGCTGACAAATAAATTTTGTGGATTCAACAAAATATTGTTTGTTACCTCAACAAATTTTTGAAAGTTTTATGAATTTGTTAAAACGTTTTGTTGAACGTATGTACAATATAGACAGAAGTTTTATCAGCTCAACCTACATTTTTATCATAATATATAGGTACCTAGATTTTATTTTTAGTGTATTTTGGAAGAAAAACACTAATAACACAGGTCTACAAAAAAAAAAATTTTTTGGTGGCTTGAGTTTTGCAGCTGATTTTATTTATACTTCTAACGCTGATTTCAAAACTGAAAACCATTTCTCTCTAGCACCTCTAGTTTTTGAGTTACAGAAATATTCAATTTACGCTAATTTAAAAAATTCATATGCAAGAAATTCATATGAAAGAATGTTCGAAGGGGAATTATTAGCCCCTCTACCTGTCATAGAAGGGTAATTATTACCCCCTTTACCTGCCATAGAAAGATAATTATATAATTAAAATAATAGAACCTAAATTTTGCTATATAAGACAACTGTGTTGCCGACCTGGACACAGTTTGTTTTTAATAGTGAAAGGGTAAAGTTGGTTGTAAAGAGATAAGTAAATTGTTTTCTAAAATTAGTTTCGGTATATTTGAATAAACAATAAATTGTTTGGTTGTAAAAAAGTGAAGTGTTTTATTTACGAAATAAATAAGTGGAAGTTTTAAACAAAGTGAATAAGTTTTATTTATTACGATCTCTTGGTAAAACATTACAATACTTTAAGTGAATAAGAGCTAATTTTCAAAAATGTGATCTAGCCGCAGAATCTGTGTAAATCATCCCGAGCAATTTTGTTATGTATGTGGTGAATACACGGCAAATCAGAACAGAAAATCCATTACTGAATTTGTTAAGAAAGCATACAATGCTTATTTTGGTTTCAAACTTGGTGATCAAGATAAATCTTGGGTACCACATGTAGTTTGCAAAACATGTACTGAACATCTACGTCAGTGGACTAATATGAAAAGGAGGAGTCTGAAATTTGGTGTGCCTATGGTTTGGAGAGAACCAAAAAATCACTATGACGACTGTTATTTCTGTCTAATGAATATCAGAGGCATCAATAGTAAAAACCGAAGCAATTGGACGTATCCTGATTTAGATTCTGCTCAACGGCCCATCACTCATTCCGATGAAGTTCCCATACCAACATTTCATCAGCTACCAGATCTTTCGGAGGATGAAATAACCCACTGCGATACAGATAAAGACAGTGAATATGAGGAAAATGCATCAAGTCCCCAACGATTTAACCAAAGTGAGTTAAGTGATCTCATCAGGGATCTTAACCTCTGAAAACAATCTTCTGAGTTACTGGCATCCCGGCTAAAAGAAAAAAATCTACTTGATGAAGGAACAACAATAACGTTCTATCGTAAAAGGGAAGCAGAGTTGCTTACGTTCTACTCTCAGGAAGAAGATCTCGTTTTCTGTCAGGATGTTAAAGGTCTCTTAACAAAAATGGGCCTTCCCGAGTATGATCCAGATCGTTAACGTCTGTTTATTGACAGTTCCAAGCGAAGTTTGAAGTGTGTGCTTTTACACCAAATGAAAGAAGAGTACAAGAATATAGCTATAGTCTTGGAAAAGATTAAGTATCACGAACATGGGTGGGTCATTTGTGTTGACTTGAAAATGGTTAACTTTCTCCTTGGACAGCAAGGTGGATACACAAAATATCCCTGCTTCTTGTGCCTTTGGGATAGCAGAGCTAAACAAGATCACTGGGTAAAAAAAGACTGGCCTGAAAGAGAGAACATGGTTGTTGGAGGAAAAAATGTTATTAATGAGCCTTTGGTTGATCGGAATAAAATAATCCTGCCTCCACTTCATATAAAACTTGGCTTAATGAAGCAATTTGTTAAGACTCTAGATAAGGATTCATCATGTTTTAAATTCATATCTACAAAGATGCAAGGATTAAGCATTGAAAAAATCAAAGCTGGCATATTCGATGGATCTCAAATCAGACGGTTAATAAAGGACACCAATTTTGTTGAATCTATGAATGAAAAAGAGCGAAAAGCGTGGACATCATTTGTGTCAGTTGTCGAAAACTTTCTAGGCAACAACAAGGCTTTAAATTATAAGGATTTAGTTCAGAACATGCTGACTGCTTTTCGTGAGCTTGGATGCAACATGAGCATCAAGGTGCATTACTTGCAAAACCATTTGGACCGGTTTCCTGAAAACTTGGGAGACTTGAGTGAAGAGCAAGGTGAACGATTTCACCAGGATATAAAAACAATGGAAGAACGATACCAGGGCAGGTGGGATACGCATTATGATGGCAGATTACTGCTGGAATCTGCTTAGAGATTGTCCGAAAAAAACACATTGCAGATCAAGCAAAAAACGAAGCTTCTTGGGTTCCAGTACATCAAATCAGCAGTGAAAAATATATTGTACATATATGAAATGTACTCGCTAGTATCTTGTTAATAAAATTATTATTTTATATTTTTTTTTATATTTATATGTAAATATCACTAAATGAGCTTGGATTTTCAAAGAAAAAATGTTTTACTTTCTTCTTTTCCCAATTATTTTGGGTATTTCTAAGTGGTGCCAGGTTTGCAACACCCTACCCCATAACATGAAAACGGGAGCTGCTAGGCAAAAACCGATTGCAGATTCGTTTTCAGGAGGTCAAATTTACTAAAGAACAGTTCAAAAAGTATCGGCACCAAAATGTGTGTATACCTGTGTAATTTATGTTGCCATGTCGATTGTCTATTTTCATTAAAATCGTAAGAAAACCAATTTTAGAGCCTATACTGTTGAATTGAGCCCAAAGCATTGTTTGGTATTAAGTAAGACTGGAATTTAAGCAATAGGTGGGTTGTAATTTTTTTTTTAAATAATGAAATTTTCTTATCAAATTTTCAATTTAAAATGTAAAGAATAAAATAGATTTTACAATAAACTTGACATTTAGTATGGTTATTTTTGTAACTTTGCAATTTTTTAACACAAAAATGTAGAATAATATTTCCCCTTTAATTACTTACCTCAACGATGAAGATCCGTTAGATATTATTGAAGTTATAAGCTTTCTTAGATAGTCAAATCGATGATTTTCTAAGATTTATTATCAAATTATTTTTTTTTTTTGTAAAAAAAAAAACAATTTAAACACCTCTACTGCTGCTTCTGTTGGATTTACCCCTATAAAACTCCTGACTTTTTTGTAGATGAGAATTCCGAAAATTTTCATCAACTTTTACATTTTTAATAATGAAAATTGAGTTGAAAACCTATTTACCTCCCCTTTTCGCTTAAAAGGGTACAGCCCTCCCCAATTATTTGTACATATATACAAATAAAGCCTGTCATTTCGTGATTCTTTAAAGACCTCAACCTTGAAGATCGGACATTCAGAAGAGAAGTTATAATTATTTTAATCAACCAACATCAGTCGAATTTTGTGATTTTCTCAATTTTATTCAAATTACGGTTAATCTCCCACTGGTGTACAATGATTGGCATGAACAAAACAAAACAAACTCGAAACGCAAAGTGAACAGTGATGAAACAGAAATGCAAAGATGATAAAATTTTTGTGGAACGCTTTGCAAACTCACTTTGCAAGAGAGAGCAAAGACTTTGCATGGAGAGCAAATTTTGCTTAGTGAAAAGTGAGATTTGCAAAGAATATTGTGGAACAGAAAAACTTATCACTTTGCAAAAAATGTAATTTGATAAGTGCAAAGTGAAAAGTTGATAAGTTTTTTGTGGAATAGGGCCCTGTTTACTAATGTTACTATATTTTTCATATTTTTTGAGATCGATATCGGTAAAAGCAGATTGTAGAAAACCAAATTTTATTTTGTATCAATTTTAATTCCATTTTGTATGAAAGTCAAATGTACAACCTGGCTGAAGTTCATTCTTAATAAGCCCATTACTTAATTTCCAAGTCCATTTTCGATTTTTGAGTTTCTTGAATAAACTGAGACTGAGACTCCGATACTGAGTACATGTGGCCATAGCCAGGTTACAAGCATCTTTTATTTCTTTTACTATAATCATAGTTTACCATCATAAGTTCTTCGTTACTTTTTTCTAAAGCTTTTAAAATCTGTCACTACATTCATAGATTCTGATCACCAGTCATGGTAAAAAGCAAAAAAGTTTTTGTATCGGGTCTGGTTATGCTGATTGCGTAGGATCATAAGCTTGGATGGTGGAAAGTTTGGATTTTGAAAAGCTGCCATCCATAAGTTGTAAAAACTTATTTTTAATTGTTCCTTTATCAAAAAAATTGGACTCAATGTAATCTTTTTGTTTTCCGTTTATAGCCACAGAGATTTTAGCATGAAAAATGTTTGTAATTGATAAGTTTCGCTTGTTTTTAGATTAATGTTATTTGTTGTGCTATTAAATATTGTTTTTGTCATCATGCTTTTGTGTTGGTGTAAGAGGAGGATTTTCAATAGATCGAGTTCTAATTCTTGGTATGACTCTTTTCAAACTTTTACTTCAACAATAAGTTTTCCAAGTTTGGAAAGCAAATTTATATCTTGTTGTCTAAGTTCCAAGAATTTTGGCATAAAAGGTTTTCTAACATCAATGAGATTTTTAGGAAGATTTTCCTAAAAAATAAAATGATGAAGTCGTTCAACAATTTTTCAGATAAAATTACTTCTTGTTTTTTTTCATATTTTCCATTTAACAACTTTTAAAATTTTCATTTACTAGTTTTACTAGTTTGAAGATTTCATTACTTATTAATTTATATATCAATAATTCTTGATGGGAGTTCATTTAGGCCGTTTTGGTTTTCATTGACTTGGAATATTATTATTTTGTTCCTTCTTACTCCTTCTTCTAGCTGAACTATACAATTCTTCCACAAGATTCAATACCTATCCGTCGAACACTTTTTCATTTTCGAATGAGCTAAATATCAACTTTTGCCATCCTCCATATTGTTCAAAACTCACTGCGATTAAGCAGGATCTGGAAGTATGGTATGCTTGAAGATCGGATCGGTGTCGTTTGTAGATTTACCGTTCACTCCTTTTAGTTGAAGTTACTGCTATCAATACTAAGGGTTATCCTTGGGAGTTACTTAATTTAGGACGAAAATGGTTCTCCCGTACAATCGTCTTCTTGAAAGATTCCATTCTGGAACGTTCGGAACAGTAAAATGAAAATCCGTGAAATAAAGATCGTGAGATGTACAATGCTTGCAAAAAAATTATTAAAGAAATGCTACGCTCCCCTATTGTAGATCTCACATTTTCTGTAATCCCAGATAAAAATTCCTTAATCTCTAATATTTCCACCTGGAACATGGTACAATGATTAAGATGACGAAATGAGTGTCCCAAAAAACGAGACCCACCAAGTGAGAAATAATTGGCAGAAAGTTAATTCTTCGAAAACGACTTTGCAATTACCACAAACTGAGAGAGCTATCGATCAAAGATAACAAATCTCTTCTTGCCAAAATTGGATGATATATGTAAACAAAATGTGTTTCAAACTTTAAACAGCATGACACAACTTACTATACAGCTGATAACATAATGGATATTTTGTATGAACGATTTCAGGGCATGATTACGTAACGCTTAGGCGACGAGATCTGACTACAGAGATCGTGCGATTTGAAATCGGTAGGCTATTTTGTGTGGGGTTTATTTAAGTTATATGTGTTATATGACCATAAGACATGAAATAACGCTTCAATAATTGAAAATAAAGTTTGTTGGACTTCTGGAATACATGACTTCTTGCAAATGCTCAGCGGCTAGCTCATGTCATATTTCGCATAAATACAATGAAATTTATTTTCAAATATAAAAGACCTTAGGTTTACAAGTCTCTTTGGAACGGGGAGTGGAACTGAGTTTCATTAATAGGGCGTAAGTTATTTTCTTCCTTTTTTACTCACTCTACAAGATACCCTGCTATTTCATTTTGCTACTTCGTATCTCAACATGACCCTTGGTAGATCTTTAAAAGAATGGGTCATAAGTGACTTACCTGGGGAACTTCTGATTTGGAAACAATACGGTTTCCTGTATCTAATTACTT
Source organism: Chrysotoxum bicinctum (assembly GCA_911387755.1). Classification (NCBI taxonomy): domain Eukaryota; kingdom Metazoa; phylum Arthropoda; class Insecta; order Diptera; family Syrphidae; genus Chrysotoxum; species Chrysotoxum bicinctum. Next base: position 61,438,189 of record OU426987.1, read on the forward strand.
GTGATGATTTTACATTTTTTATCTGACCTGTTTTCTTTCATAAAATAATACTTAATCTCTTAATTCTTCTTCGCGAGGTTTCATTTCATCGAAAAGTTGTAATCGTTTTGAAAAAGTAAAGTTCCCAGTTTTACATCGCTTTTTTTTTTATTTTTCAGGGAACAACAATATTTTTGGTTATGTGTTCTATGCGCCCTGAGTACAACGATAAAATATTTATGGCGCATTTATTAGCACCAGTGGCATTTATGAAACATATTCGGACGCCCCTTTTGCCCATAGGTGAAAACTCTTTACGGGTTAATATCTTACCTCAACTCTTGCTTACATAATAATTTAAAGTAAAATCTTTCTAGGTACCGGGCGTCAAGTCAATATTATTAGAACTTCTTCCTAATGCAAATTTATTCAAAGGAACCTGCTTGAGTGCCAAAAATATCGAGGACATTTGCATTAATGTTTATTTTTTGATTGTTGGAAGGGATCCTATGCTGTTCAACAGAGTAAATATTATAATTCAGTTCTTATTTATTGATCAAAAAATACTCTAAAGAAAATAAACTTTATTTTTCTAAGACAAGATTTCCAATGGTCTTGGGACATGTGCCTGCAGGAACTGCAACTAAACAAGTCTTACATTATTTGCAATTAATAAGATCAGATAGATTTTGTCAGTATGATTATGAGCAGAATAATAAAAGGATTTATGGCCAAAGTATGCCCCCGGACTATGAATTGAATAGAATCACCGCACCAATTGCGCTGCATTACAGTTTGAATGACTATCTAAGTGAACCAGTTGATGTCTTAAGATTGAGCAAACTACTACCAAATGTTATTGACCTGCATCAAATGGAGATTCCACTGTGGAATCACATGGATTTTGTGTGGGCCTACGATGTACAGAAGTATCTTAACCCACGTATTCATGAATTAAATAGAAGGTTTGCGTTCTTAAGATAAATATATATACATATAATGATTTATTCATATGATCTAGAAATATAATAAAATTTGATTTTTTTAAGAAATTTTTTTTTTACAAAAGTGAAGACAGATTTAAAATAATGACACCTTGTCCTACTGCAGCAATGGAGTTTATTTCTTACCTGAACCCATTATATGCGGTTCAAGATTGAGCAGCTAAGGCAAAACAAGGAACTGGAAAAAAGAAATTTATAACTCTAAGAAAAAGAAAGTCCTCCAGATTTACAGTTTCAAGTCTCTTTGACATCCCTATAATTGACATCATCAAAAAGTTCACTTTCTAGAAAAACTTAAATAAAAGTGCAAACTTGCAGAAGGTATGTTCTTGCGAAAGAATTAAACATTGATCCGGCTCGAAGGACCAATGATTAATTGAAAGAAAACTAAAAGACCTCTCATCGCTAGTGGTGGGAAGTCAGGAATGAAATTGTGTTAGTTGTTCTTTATTTTTTAATTTTGTACAAATTTAACGCTTACTATTATCAATTCTACAATATGGTATGGTATTGAAAAATTTCAAACTTGCAGACGGAATGTTTGTGGAAAAGAATTTAACAAAATTGAAATAGTAGTAGGACAATCCGGAGTTAGGCAGAAAGGAAGTGGTTAACCACGACCTTTCAAATAATCAAGAACGACTCAGTGGTCTGGGGCATGCTTTTTCGGGCTTAGAATCTAACTTTCATTGCCAATATACATTACCACAAGCATTTTTCAGGAGTTTCAAAGGTGACTTATTCGTATTACAGTCTTTCTGATCTATTATTTTACTCAGAATGGAAAATTAAAAACAAATTAGAAGAAACACAAACATTTTTTTGTTTGGACAAACTCAGATTCTGAATTAAAAAGAAAAAATGTCTAATGCAACACTTTATTGGAAATGAAGAAAATATTGAATCAATGGCATTCAAAGGTACTTAATTTTTTTGCAAAATTATTTTTAATATTCTAAAAGTATAATTTTAACTATCATTGCTGTTTTCTTCAGGGGGAAGAAAAATAAATATTTTATTACAAATTTTAACAACAAAATGAAACTTGTTGTATAAAATTTGTAATAAAATATTTATATGAAGTGGTATGTGATAAATAGTTCCCCTTGAAGAAGACAACAATCCCTGTCGAAATGAACATGGTGGTATCCAATGGCCATCTGAAAACTTTCTTAATCGGAATATCACGTTATCAGAACTTTATGAAGTGATAAAAAATCTTGACAATAATAAAGCTCCTGGGTACAACCTAATAAATGCTCGCGTGCATAAATAGCTACACAAAAAAGCAGCAATTAAACTTTAGCACCTTATGAATGCGGCGTTAAGGCTTTCATACGTTCCACGCCAATGAAAAGTCGCAGAAGTTTTAATGGTTCCAAAACCGGTAAGGTCTCTGAACGAAAAAAAAATCTTATAGACCGATTTCCCTTTTGCCACTGATCTCCAAGGTAACCTGACCATCAATTTGGTTTCCGGAAAAGCCACTCAACAATTGATCAGGTGCACAGAATAATCAATAAATTTGAGAAATCACTAGAGGGAAAAAATTTATGTTCAAGCGCATTTCTAGACGTCTCTCAAGCCTTCGACAAGGTCTGGTACGATGGCCTTAAGTTTAAACTGCGACAGGTCTTTCCGGATCAAATATATTACATCTTTGAGTCCTACCTCGAAAATAGGCTATTTCGAGTTAAGCAAGGGAGGGAATATTCGGATTTTAAGGAGATCAATACTGGTGTTCCCCAGGGAAGTGTTCTCGGTCCGATTTTGTTCGTACTACGAGTATACACTAGAGATATTGCTCAAGAAGAAGATACCATAATAAGTACTTTTGCAGACGATACGGCTATACTTGTAATATCCGATTCAGTTGAATCTACAACCGAGAAGCTCCTACGAGCTCTAGATAAAATTTCGTTATGGACTAAGAAATGGCGAATTGTTCTTAATGAGTCCAAATCAACACATGTTAATTTTACTAACATACAAATTACCAATCTGCCAACTTACAATAATTCGGTTCAAATACGATATGCTAATGAAGCAAAGTATCTAGGAATGACACTAGACACTAAGCTTAAATGGAAAACTCACGTCAAAAAGAAACGAGATCAACTTGAAAATAAATTAAGTGAAATGAATTTTTCTATTAGAAGATACTACAAACTCAGAATTTACAATAAATTGCTTATCTATAAGCAAGTGATAAAACCAGTATGGACGTACGGTATACAACTTTGAGGTTGTACTCGTACTAAACCAAGCAATAGACAAATATTACAATCTTATCAGAACAAAGTTCTCAGAGAATTCGTTAATGCTCCGTGGTACATTAGAAACAGTGATTTACACAGAGACTTACAATTACCAACTGTTCAAGATGAAATAGCAGTTTTGCTGGGAAGCTACAAGCTTACTTAAATGACCATAGTTATAGAATTATTCGACAAATAATTGATGAGACAAACCTTGTGTGCCGACTTGAAAGAACGAGAGCGTTCGACCTAACGCCATAAGTAGTATCCGCTTTCAAATGCGGTATCCACATGTCCTCTTAGTGGGGGAGCTCCCTGCCAAACGTGATTATATTATGAAATTAAAACTACTTGATAAGGTACCTTAGTTGTAGTCGCACGAACAAAAGGGAGGTGTTTTTTAGTGAGTAAGAATCTCAGACTACTATGAGTACCAGGCTCATAGTGTCTATGAAGATTCTTTACCTACCCACAAAAAAAAAAAAAAAAATTGATGCATATGGTCACGGCCATGGTCTTATAACGTTACATTGTACGTGTTTTTTGCTTATTACTCGAAAACTACAATGCTAGTTGAACTTTTAAACATACATCTGATAGATCTCTTTAAAGTCTAATTTTTGTAGAAAAAAGTTTTTATTTATCTCTTATAGATTTGTAAATATTGCCGTTCAAATTCGCTGATAACGTTGTAGCGTGAACCTCTTTTAACTACAGGTTTCGTGGGTTGAAGATCCTTAGTTTAAACTTTAGAAAGTTTGTAGATTGTCAATTTCAAATAAAATCACGTTTGTATTTTAATAAATATAAATTAGTTTTGACAGTTTTATTTAAAAAAAATTTTAATGTAAAAAAAAAATTAATATTAAGGAACAAAAGAAAATAATTAAAATTTCAAAGTTAAGTAATTAAATAATCAAATAAGGTGGCACGATTTAATGTGCGAGTTTTAAAGACGGAGGAGAACCCGTCCGTTAAATAAACTCTCAAATTAAACTTATCACCGATGTGCAAAACAAAAGCACTAAATTATTTAAGAAAGTATTATAGATCAAGGTTTATGTTATTAAAAGCGGAGGAGGAAACCCGTCCGTTGAATAATAATCATCAACACAAGAAATATTCTCAAACTTCAAGTATGATATTTTTCTATCTGGACAATGGATTACCCGACTGTCCTAAGTGAAATATCAGACGAGAATGAAAATAAATCGACTGAAACTCTCCTTTTATACTTTTTTGTTTACTCTATGTCAACTTTGTTATTTTATTTTTTATTACTTAGAAGTGAGTTTCTTTGTTATTTTTAATTTTTAATATATAAAAGCTTTAATTTTTATTCTTGCCACCTTAATTTTACAAAAATAATAGGTATAAGAATAAAAGAATAATTAAATAATATATGAAGTGCTACAACGTTACATTTTTTGGAAGTAGATTTTGAGGTTGCTGAATATATTCTGAAAACTCTGCGAATTTGGTGTGCTAAGTTAAGTTTTTCTTTTTAGAGAATTGAGATGAAATTCCAAATTATAGCTTACAACTTTTTTTTTTAAGAAAAAGTTATATTATTTACGTTATTTCAACTCAAATGTGTATCTTATAACGTTACAGAAAAAAGTCTTATAACGTTACCTTTCGAATTTCTGTATGAAAAATGGGAACAATATGGCCGAAAGTAATATAAATACATAAAAAAACGAAAAGCAAGCAAATAGAATAAAGTTAATTTATTTATTATAAGGTAAGTAGGTACTTCATTTGTAATAACATTAATGCATAAATAAACAAAAAAAAATAAATACTATATCCCAATCTTGAAGTATGGTAAGTTTTTATTTTGCCATTATTAAAATGACTGATGTCTTCAAAGTTTTATTAATTTTCAAGATGTCATCATTGTGGACTTCTTCAACGTAAATTGTTGAAGAAGTGCGGCTAAGGCCGGGCATTCACGACACAAAATAACTGCGCAAACTGACATTTCACTCAAGTCGGTTTGTGCAAAACACGATACAAGTGAACTGCACAGTTCTCAGTTTAAAAAAGTTTTCATTCTGTTCATATCATATAATCATCGGCTCCGGCACCAGCCATTATAAAAAAAAAAACAATGTACACAGCGTAAATAAAATTTTTCAACTGAGCGGTTGCACAGTTTTTGACATTCACGACACAAATAACTGCACAAATTTAAGACTTGAGCAAAAATATTAAAATTTTTTAATTTTTACACAGTTAACTGCACAAACCGCACAAACAACCCCATTCACAACACAACTAAACTGCGCAAACACCAGTTTGCGCAGTTATTTTGTGTCGTGAATGCCCGGCCTTAGAGGTTGTACAAAATCGGATGGGTTTTTGACAATACAGTCTCGAGCCCGTACGTGCTTACGCACGACAGTTTTTGCGATGGCAGCAATTCCATCAACGCATCCTTTGCCATGGGAAGTGGCAAAATAGTTCCAAGAAAATTTTATCCTAAATTTGGATTCAAAGACAGAAGGCTGCAAAGAATTTGTTTTTGAAGTGGGAAGATGGTCAAATCGCTCCAAATTTTAAAAACTTTCAACTTACTTGGAAGTGTTAAAGAAGTTTGTATACAAATACGGGATAATGGTATCTTTAATATGCGTCAAACTGTCTGTTACAAAAACGCGCGATTGAAAATTTTCATTGAAATAAAAAACAGAAATAAATAAAGTGGCGCAAAATTTTAAACAGTGCTCGTTTAAAGTACTAGTACAGTCTAGAATGCCAAAAAAACGCACGAGTTTTGCGAATTTTTTTTCTCGGAAACCTTATTAGGTATTAACATATTTTTTTTTTAAATAATGAATGCATGCGTCAAGAATACAAAAAAAAAAAATTTGTTTTTTTTTTTTAATTTTCGAATTTTGGCCAAATTATCAACCCAACGCCAACTCATCAAAAGATACATTGTCAGATTGCGGACAGTTAATCTCAGGATTGGCTGAACTGAAACAAAAAAACAAAGTGGGTTATTTAAAGGAAGGTTTCTTACGAGACAATTGACCACAATTTGTTTAAAAAGTCAAAAACAAAAAAAAATGTCAAGCTTTGAAAAAAAAATTTTTGTTTGGCAATTTTGTTGGCCATTTTTGGGTCACCATTTTTTTTGTTCATAACTTTTTGGTCAAATTGTGGTAAATTGTCTTGGAAAACATAAAAACAATAAAGTTGCAACAAATTTTTTGAAAATCGGTTCAGTAGATCCGGAGATTAACTGTCCACCATGGGACAATGTGTTTTATGATGGGTCGACGTTGGTGCTCTCTATAATTTGGCCAAAATTCGAAAATTAAAAAAACAATTTTTTTTTGTATTCTTGACGCATGTATTCATTATTTAAAAAAAAAATATGTTAATATCTAATAAGGTTTCCGAGAAAAAAATTCCCAAAAATCATGCGTTTTTTTGGAATTCTAGACCATACTAGTACCTTAAGGAATAAATCCGGCTCTGCTTAACGAAGACGTTTAGCTTGGAGACTTCGTCTAACTTTTTCCTAATTTTAAACACGTTAGACAACTCTTTTAAGTAATGTGTTTTTTTTTTCTTTATAAAAATAAAACATAAGTTAACATTTTTACTTCGATTTGCTTATTTGCTTTGGTAGTAAGGATAAAGTAGATCTTGGCGATCGTGTTTATTGAATGTTTCTGATTATTCACGTTTGATAAAACTGTGTTTCAGAAACTCTGTAGAGTGGAAATGAGTCGAATGAATATTGTAGTATTTCTTATTGCCTTCAGCCCTACTCAAGGTCACCTAAAGTCAATAGAGTTTCAAAAGATAGATACATAACTTCATCTTTATTGGTTTCAGCAGAAAATGTCTTATAACGTTACACGTCTTTCAATATTGTTTAAATAAAAATGGTCGCTTAATTTGAATGATTTTTTAATAGTTTTATTAAATAAATACAAAATACTCAATAAAATTGTAAAAGTTCAATTTCTAAAACTTTCATATCATAAGTAAGAAAACTTTTAAGAAATTTGGTCTTATAACGTTACACGAAAGTAGAGCGCTTTTGTTTTGTAAAATTTACAAGTTTGAATATTTTGTTTTACCAAAAAAACGAGTTATTTAGTTAAAGTAAGACTTTTCCATAAAATTTATAGTTGAAGGTAAACAAAAAAAAAATTAAAGGTAATTTATATTACCTTTTTTCGAGTACTTGAATTTCCGGCTATGTGTGAATAGATCAACAAGCTAATTTGAAGTGTGGCTTAGGACACACCGAAAATGTTTTTGCTGTTGATAATGATATCAACCATTAGTATGAGATATATTCTTTCTAAAAATGAGCATAGTAGCGGTAAATTCTAAAAAAAAAAATTGTCGCTTGGTTTCATTTCTCGTGGCCGTGACCATATATGAAAAAACGTTGGAGATAAAACAGAGCCCTGTGGCACACCAGCAGTATTTTTATGAATTCCAGATTTAAAAGCTAGCGAAACAACTTGTATTGAGCACTTCGAAATGCAGTTTCTAATATTTTATTTTTTTCTATTTTTTTTTATTTTTATTATAATATGCAACTAACAGTTTAAAGTAAACCAATTACAAGAATGCATTTGAAATTCAATAATTAAGCACAGATTAATTAAAAAGAGTGTATTATAAAAATGAAAAAAAAGTTAACTAAACAATAATCCTATAAATTTGTACCAAAAACTGTTTTAATCAAATATTTACATTATATTGAATTTTATAAAATAACTAGCGGCCCGGTACGTGCTTCGCTACGTATAAAGTGAAATAATAAAAAAAAATTAATTGCAACATCAAATTCATTTATTCAAACAAAAAAATATTTTATTAATTGCTAGCTATTTTAAAACTTAATCCAAAACGTTTGGATAAACAATAATCTTTGTTTTTACATTTTGGGCATGAATAAACAAACGGCTGGGGGTACCGACTCTGGAACAGACAACATAAAGTTGACCATGTGAAAAACATGATTCCTCCAAATTAACTCCACAAACTTGAAGTGTTTGCCCTTGATCCTTGTTGATGGACATCGCAAATGATAAACGCACAGGATATTGTAATCGTTTGAACTCAAATGGCATATCAGTTGGAATCATAGGGATACGTGGTATCAAACAAACTTCTCCTTTTGATTTAGCAGCTAAGATCGTAGCTTTAATCAAATTTGGCAATAACTTTTTCATTGCCAATCTGGTGCCATTACACAGTTTTGGTGGATTAATATTTCGCAATAATATTATCAAAGAACCAACTTTCAAATTCAAGCAATGCGGTGGCATACCAGCTAGTTCCAATGAATTTAAAAATTCAATTGGATAATTCATTGCCTCATCTTGATTCAGAACACTGTTGATTACCACGTAAATCTTGCATTGTTCGATTAAATGCTTCTAGTGATTTTTTATTCGCTGTTGTACACTCATCCCATAAAATAATTGGCGTTAATCGCAGAACTTTTGCCATAGCAGAATTTCTCGAAATATTGCAAGTTGGAGTTTCAATCACCTGTACATTCAATGGCAATTTTAGTGCAGAGTGTGCAGTCCGACCACCTTCTAATAATGTAGCAGCAATTCCCAAAGATGCAAGTGCCAATACAATTTTCTGTTCCGATCGAATAGTTAGAATAGCTAAAATCAATGACATAACGAACGTTTTGCCTGTACCACCAGGCGCATCCAAGAAATATAATCCACCTGCATTATTGGAAACGGCTTGCATGATTGTGTCATATACGATGAAGTTCCGAAACATGTTGCAATTGCTCATTTCTGCGATGAAGTACAATATCACGGGATTGAAACTGATCACCAAGAATTACAATTGCAACCTCATCAATTGTGGGTGCATTGAATCGCCTTGCATGCTCTCCAACAGGTGTTCTATCAGCCCTTATTACGATTTTTTGATTATCAAATGGCATACGATCGAGAGCAATTTTGAACAATTGATATAATGTGTTATGCTGATAGAAAAACCTTTGTAGCTCACGAATAATTTCTCGTCTTGTATTCGAAACAATTGCACAACGTTGATCCAATTCACGATTTTCATCACCAATAAAATAAATTTGCAAAAATTGATGATCAGCGTCGAAGTATGGTAATAACGAACCAGCTTGATGATAAATCTGGCCCTGAATCTGTAACATGTATGCAATTTTAGGTAGATGTTGGATCAGAATTTTTAAAACTATCGAATACTTTATGATTCAGATTGATATAAACATGGGACAATCATGTTGAAGTATTTACCTTAAACGTCGGCATAATTATCTCTAATAATTTTAGTAGCACTAAAAGAGGTCATTTGAAATGTCGAATTGTGTTGTTGAATATGGATCAAAAAGTGATTCGACGTTTGAGATGTCCCAAAAATAAATGAATACAATGGTTTGGGTGGAGTTTCTAATGCTGGAAATCTCACTTTGCCATTGGCACAACACATGCCGGGCTTTTCACGTGGAAAGTTAGCCGAATCACAATGTGGACTGTTGTAATTAAAAGCAGCACGCATCATTTTGGCCCAAAGAGCAGCACGACGTATTCGTGATCGGCGTGCAAGGTTCAGTACAGGTACAGAGGGTCAACAGATCTACATATTTCGTGCATTACGTTTACTGCGATGCATTAGCTTGTGCGCGTTCATCTGCAGTCTGTGATCGACTTAGTAATGCTACATCATTTGCATTACGCGTTCGCCGACCTATATTTGTTTACCCGGCTTGTGACATTATTCCTTCATATAAAAAAGAATAAATCAAATTAAAAATATAAGTTTCAATTTGACAGCAAAATCCCCACTAACAAAATGATCCGACATTTATTGAATTCATTTGTTACAAAAAATGTGATAAATGAAGAACCACTCGACCGATTTTGTGCAAACTTCACATAAACCATCTACTAAATAGTCCAAACAAAGCCATAAAATTTGGTTTCGATAGGTAAGCCCGTTCTTGAGTTATAGAAACACAACGAAAAGTGGCATTGATTTTTATATATATAGATCTGTTTTTAAAAAACAAGAAACAAAACTGAGAAATAAAAAGTTAAAAATGAAAAAGAAAAAGCAAAGGCAAAGGCAAACTAGAAGTGGAGAAACTAAAAGTGGAGAAATGACGTAGAGGAAGAGTGACGTGGTACAATTCTTAATAACCGGAATTTAACATTAATATCACTTACACCAGAGTTAAAAACATCAAACGAGAGGAAGTAGCGATTGTGATAGACCTGCATTCTTAAGATTGGTGATTTTAAGTATATATTAGTACGAGGTGGTAAGAATGATTGCAGTGGCTGTCTATTAGGTCGAGATGTCCAGCGTATGCATATTTCATTTGCCAGTTAGGGACGATCGCACTTTTCCTACTATTATTTGTCTCAAATATGTTTCCATTAATATTAATCGGCGTTGGGATGAAGAATGAATTTTAAAAAGATCCAGTCTATCCTCATAACTGCTATGATTGCGATATATTTTGTATTGTAAATATCTCGTGAATTTTCGTTGCACCGATTCTATAGCTAAGTGGATACTGTATATAGGGGACCAAACAATTGCCCCGTATTCCAGGATACTTCTGCATAACAAGTTGAAAACTTGGATGAAGGTTTCCGATTTTTTAAAATTTTTACCCACTCTAAAAATGAAACCCATGACTTTCGAAGATTTTTTAACGATAAAATCATAGTGGGGTTTAAAAAGGAATTTTGAATCAAATACTATACCTAAGTCTTTATGTTCAGATACTCTTGTCAGATGACTTGTATTGAGGGCGTAATCGAATCTAATTGTATTTAATTTTCTAGAGTAGGTCATTATTGAACATTTTCTTATGTTGATATGTAAATTATTTGTGAGACACCATTCAAATAAAGTATTTAGATCTCTTTGAAGCACAACGCAATCCCTTATATTATTTATTGTTTGAAAAATTTTAAAATCATCGGCGTAAGCTAGGGACATAGATACCATATTAGAGGTTATGTCATTGATATAAATATTAAATAAATTTGGGCCCAAAATTGACCCTTGTCGAACTCCTGAAGTTGGAAAAAATGGTCTTAATGAACATTTATTTAAAACAACAGTATTTTGTCTATATGTTAGACAAGTTTCGAACCACATAACAAGATTCTTGTGAAATCCAAACTTACGTAACTTTATCATCATTATGGTGTGATTTATTTTATCGAAAGCTTTGGAAAAGTCGGTGTAAATTACGTAAACTTGTTTACATTTGTCTAATGCGTCAGCTACGATATGCGAAAATGAGGCAGGATTTGACACCGTCGATCGACCATTTACGAATCCTTGCTGACAGTCACTTAAATACGGAAGAATGTTGGGAATCAAAGAATTATAGACACATTTTTCAAAAATTAGGGATAAAGCATTTAAGATGGACACTAGACGATAATTTTAAATGTCGCATGGATTACCATCTTTGTGAATAGATGTGATATATGCTGGTTTCAGACATGATGGGAAAAGTCTGTTTTTCAAAGACATGTTTTGTTAAAGAAGGTTCACAGTGTTTATAAAAAGCGTTAGGAATGCCATCCAACGAAGAAGAGATTCATCAATATCAAATACACGCATTTTCGATAGGAGACCAGTAGAGTAGGACAGATGGAAAATTGCAAGTTCAAACGGTCTTAAGATATATTTGCGACTGACAGATCTGACGACATTGTCAGTTAGTATTTACTTGATGGAAAGAACTTTTTAATGACAATTGAACGGTTGCAAATCGATCGTCGCATCTTCGGCGCCCTACTTTAAAATATTTGACTTTCTCAAAGAAACAAAATTTAAAGAAAGAGCTGCAGGATAGGAAATCTCATCCACCTCAGGACAGGAACCCAATAGATTTTAAAGTCCGGGTGTTTTTAACCTCTATATTAATTCATTGATTCATTGTACTTATATGTACATGTATTCTTACGAGTGATATATTATATGTATACCATTCGCAACTTTATTTGAATTAAACGCAAATACTCGTATATTATTTAACCCAAAAACAAATTGGTTTAAAATCAATTTAAACTATAAGCAAATTAATTTAAATTGCAAATAGTTTAAAAGGAGTCGCTGATAAATATAATTCTATTTGAGTTGGATCTATTTCTGTTTGGGTTAAATATTTATTTGTGTTTAACTTAAATTAATTTTGTTTTTCGTCAAATAAATTTTCGAATGATATTTATGTAAGAACTTAAAAACTCATTAGTTCAGTAGGTATTCAAAAGTCATGATATAATTTGGTTTTAATAATTTCATAACTCGTCACACATGTTGGATGCAGTTGGTTACCGAGTATGTATAGCTTAAATAAATAACATTTTCGATAGAGGGGGAATACTTGTAAGCTGTACAGTAAATTTTCTGTTTTCAAATTCCATTGTGCATTTTTATGTTAGTTTTTTTTTATCATTAAATCTCATAAATTTCCTCACAACAATTACTCTTGTTTTGACAAGAAAATGGGTCGAATGGCCCACATTATGGAAACAACAATTAAAAATTATTACCAATGACATTAGAACATCGTTAACAATATGTTGTTTTAGTGCAATTATCAAATAAAATTAAAAATAAAGGTACATATCTACCCTCATTTATTACTAATTGACATAGTCAAACCTTATAATGATTTCATGGTGCAAGTGTGTACTATGATCTCCCATCTGTAGATCATGTAGAAACAATAAAAAAAATTTCTTCAAATTATAACACAATAGGGTGAAACTAGGTTAAACAACCTTAAACCTATTGATTTGATTTTTTTTAAATGTTGTAATGTTGAATACAAATTATGACCTAAGTTATTTTAAGTAGAACACCAATCAGGTGTGGTTCAATTTAAAGAAAGCCTGTGTTGACTAAATTTTTCGTAAATTGAGGCCTGTCAGGCCCCAGGTGTACTACCACGTTTTGGACGTTTTTTTCTGCTTCCCAAATACAATTATCTACAGAATACTCAATATCTTGGGGTAAAAGATGGTAGGTTCGTATAAGAAGACATCATATTATTGTTCACTTATTGGAAGTTAGAAACTACGTTTGACCGAAGGGTCGAGTAAGCGATTGCGATGGTAGCCTAACCTGATTACAGGAGAAAAGAAACTACTTTGCAAAGGGAGTTATTGGTTTGTTGATGTGTCTTATTGTTAGGGCATGACATTTGTTTGATTTGGCACAATCAAGTAGAAGACTTAGCACTATTATAGCACTTGTTGAATATTCGATTCAAAATATCTTTGTTTCGCCTTTAAGTCCACAAAAATTTCGTCACGGCAATCTCACATGGAATCATCAGTTGACTTTGAGGGCCTTGTCAATATGCAATTTTTGCTGAATTCAGTTTATCTTACATCGATTTTTTGACAAAAATCCAATTTGAACTATATCCAACCAACATTAAAATTCTAATCCTTAACAATGGAAGATTTTGCCTATGGCCTGGCATTATTTTTATATGAAGGTTTTTATAATAAAAACTCTATATAATGTACTATTGACATAAACCAGCCAAGTAGAAGACTTAGTACTATTATTGCTTGTTTACTAGCTATCTAGTTTTACTCCTTGTTATTGAATGTTCCTTTAACATTCAGACCTGAAGCCCACTTAAGAACATATTCTCAATCAAAAAAGGTTACGAAAACAGGAAACATTTTGGATAGAAAATCATTTATAAATATGAGAAAAATTGTTGGAGGCAGAACAGAATCTTGAGTTACACCAGCATTTTTTTTACGAACTACAAACTTGAAACCATCCAAGACATCGCTTGGATTGAACGGTTAGAAAAGTAATTACAATTCCATTTTTGATAGAAGATCTGCATACCAAACCCTATCGAATGTCATCAAAATACCTTTTAAGCGTGACAATCTTACTTTCACGAAATCGATGTTATAGTAGTGGTTCCACAATGCATTGAGATTACAATCCAATCATCGATAGATCTATCACTACGAAAGCCACAAGTCTGGTAGTTAATATGCTTTCGTTCTTCAAGACATTTCTTAAGTTGACGATTGATCAGTGTTGCTATGAGCTTGGAAAGAAGAGACGTTATTGCTATTGGGCGATAGTAAGAAGAAAAAGGGTCTGATTGAACCAACGCCGTTTTCCATTTATTCGGAAAGTGAAATGAAAAATAGGATATATAAAAAAGCTGCTTACGTAGTCGCTTTGGCAGCGTGGAAGAATTATAATTGGTGATATACCATCCGCACCAGAAGATTTGTGTATTTCAAGATTTTAAGTATTCTACCGATCGGGTCCGAAACTAAATATTGCCCCAATAAATAGTTTACATTTTCAATAATAGGTGTGTTCTCATTAATATCCATAAAGCGCGGAACAGATTGAACCAGCAACAGCAGCGTCAACAGCAACAGCGGCCGCCATTAATTTAGAGCTAATGTATTTCAATTGTTCAACACACATAAGAACAGCAACAGCAACGCCAACAGCGTCGTTAGGCCAAAGTCCTAAATTTGCTGTTGCCGGTGCAGTGTTATCAACTTTTCCACTGCAATATTCAGTGGCACCACAATGAAAAACTTTTTTTCCATATGAAATGTCAAACAGATGAAATGACGTTGCTGGTGGCAATGTGTTTGAGAAATGTTTGCTGGTCAGCGTGCTGTTTGCTGTTGACGATGCTGGTGCTGTTGCTGGTTTAATCTGTTTCGCGCATAAATCTTAGAATTTCCTCCAAATATTTCAAACTATTTCAAAATAAATTGGCCTTATCCATAAAACTGTCAACTGGGTTATCATTGTAAATAAGCGGGGAATTGACGAAGAAGTGGAATTTCGTATGTTCTTTATGAATGATCAAAAGTTCTTACTGCCTCTAGCGCACTGTAATATTTTATGTCTTAGTTTTTGCTCATATACATATATGCTTGTTTATACTTTAGGCGGTGTTCCTCTAAACTCTAAAGGGTTGACTTTTTATGTTCAGAATCACAATTTTAATCAGTCTTGATAGTGTAACAACGCAGGTACTTCTTTGTGCAATTGAAAAACTGTTGCTGCGGGTCTTAAAAGATGCTGTTAAATGTAAGTTTATTGCAAGTACCTGGGTAGATTTGAGATGAAAGGATTTTCGTATAAATTGAAAGTCTACTTTATAACTGCATTTATACATATTAATGGTTGTACGGAATGGCCTGTGATGGACTCATTGACAATATCACCTTAAATAAAATATTATTTCTCACGAATACTGCTTCTTATGAAAAAGTTAAAAATCCTTCAATAGTATCTTTTACTTCAAAAGTATCTTTTACTTCAAAAGTATCTTTTACTAGTCTCTAGTTTTTAGAGCTGTTGAAACATTAAATTTATTTATTTGACTGTAGTTGTTTGGGTTTGACGTAGACCCCAGTGTAGTTTTCCATATAGAAATAAAAAACTATGATGTACTCGTATAATCGAATAAATAATGGTTTATTTTTAAAGAACAAAATTTCGGACCTCGAAGAGTGATAGTTTAAGAAAAAGAAAAAAGAACGGCTTAAGGTTAAGGGCACACAAAAAAGGCGAAATTACTGTCTTAAACAAATATTACATGTGCATGTTAAATGCCCTCTGTGTAATCGTAAATGCTTAAATTAATTAGGGTGGTAACAAATAGATAAAATAAATATGTGTATTCGAACGATAAGGTAGTTTTGGCTTTGACAGAAGTTATCATCAGAAACTTTTCATGGGATTCAGCAAATGAAGTATGTAAGCAGAGGTCCCTTGACCATGGCCCAGGGTAGAACTACGTCTCTACTTCAAAACGATCGTAAAATTTTATAAATTTTATAAATCTAGTAGCGCTAATTGAACTTGGATGAACACAATGAAGTGCTACAACTGAAACTGGAGCTAAATGCTGGAATAGCTGTCAAAATATATATATAAAAAAAAAACACAAAACACACATAGTGAATATTTAGAACACAACGACTATAACTTCCTACAGATCAATATCACTTATACGATAAGACTTATCCCAAATTATCAATTTTATATAAATTTATAAATAAATATTATTAGATAGATCAAGTCTACCGATTGATGGATGTCATGTAAAGGTATTTAACTGAACGAAAAAGGGGTATTAAATTGATTAACAAAATGTAAAAAGAAAGATTGGTAATATGAAAATTTTCAAATTATACTTGCAATCAATGAAAACCGGAGGATTTATATATGTAAAATGACAACTGTAATGAAGTGATTATAAATAATAAAGTATGTATATAGATTCAATCGAGATTATCAGCGTCGGATCGATGGTAATGGAGTCTATTCTACAGATTTTTCTAAAAATAATTCTTCACTAAATTCATGATGGCGGCTTCAGCTCCTGCACATTTTTCATGAAAATCATCACATATGCTACTAATGAGCCCTTGCGACGAAAAGTAAAAAAAAGTGTTCAATAAAATTTCTTCACTTTCTAAGATGGCAATGGTTAAGAGTGCGTGAAGCCCTTTTCTTGGCAGCCAACTATGAAGGTATGAACGACTTATTCAGGAAATTTAACAGGTCACTATGATTTCTCGATAGTCACGTGGACTCTAGTGCACATTGGATTACATATGTGTTTAATTATTTTCAGAATGAGAAATTGTGTTCCAAATAGGGAAAAATCATTCAAACCAAAAGAAAATTGAAATTGAAAATTGACATTGAAAAATGGTTTGATTCGAGCTATAAGGAGGTTACATATTAAGGTAAGAGAAATATGTCTCCGATGTTACAAGGCCAACTCTACGGAGGAAAACCAGAATAAGTTCAAACAAACTAGAAAGACTTGTAGTGATCATATTCAAAGAACCAAATTTTTGTATCACCAAAAATTATGGCAGCAAATACTTCAATGTCTAAAATCTTTGGTCATTTTTAAGTAAATTTGGAAATTCTACTTCCTCTTATGTTTTTACCTTCATCTTCAATGGCACTCTTTATGACGCAGATAGTCTCACGATTTCTCCTGTAATTGAGAGCTTCAATGATTTTATAGGACAAATCTCGTCCATCAACACTCGTATCCGCTGGCCCAGATAGTATCCCCTCAAGTGTTCTAAAGAGTTGTTCTTCAACGCTAGTTACACCATTGCGAAAGGTTTTTCATCTGTCGTACTTGGTCTATTTCTGAGTGGATGAAAATTAGCATTTGTCCAGCCTGTCCCCAAGAAACGCAAATCTTTTTCCCCTAAATCTTCTTCTTCTAACTGTCGTCCAATTGCACTTACATTCCTTCTTTCTATGTTTCTGTTCATTGTTTTAATTTTATTTTTATAAACAGTTTTCTAGAGAAATAGCCAGTTGCATTCCTCCCCTCCTCCTGTATATTGTAATAAAAATCTTTTCATTGTCAAGTTTAAAAAAATCGATCATCTGGTTGTCGAAATATTCAGTTCTGAAAAAAAAAAAATGAAAGTTATTTCAAAATCCAAACATTTTTTATTTTTTAAATTTGAATATGCAATACTATTCCAGCTTTTGGGGAGCTTTAGCATACAAATAATTATCAAAACCGGTTGAACCGTTTATGAGGAAATCAAAAACAAAAAATAATTAGTTCCATGGGGGTACTAAAGGGTGGTTAAATTTAAAGGGCCGATGTTGAATGTGAACCACAACTAAACGTCAAGTTTTTTCCCGCATTTCATTTGAAATTTCTCAATTTCAGACTAACTCAATTTGAACCATGGAAAGATACACAATCGAGCAACGCGTTAAAGTTATTCAGGCTTATTATGAAAATGGGCGTTCAAATCAAAATGCATATCGTGCACTTCGTGATTTTTTGGGTCAATTTAATCGTCCAAATGTGCGTACAATCGGAAAAATCGCAAAAATTTGAGCGAACCGGGTCTCTAGGAGATGTGGAAACAGCAGTGCGCATGCTCGTACAGCTCGTACTGCAGAAAATATTGCGCCTGTTCGCGATAGTGTTGCTGAAGAGCCGCCTACCTCAACTCGTCCTCGTGCCCAACAATTGCACCTCTCACGGTCGTCGTTGATGAACATTATGCATAAAGACTTGAATTTACATGCTTACAAGGTGCAATCGACTCAAGAACTAAAGCCTCTTGACCATTTCAAGCGTCGTCAATGTTCAGAATGGTGGCAAGAAATGGCAGCAGTGGATGATCAATTTCCGAAGAAAATCATCTTCATTGATGAGGCACATTTTCACCTCAGTGGATTCGTCAATAAGCAGAATTGCCGCATTTGGGCGAATGATAATCCAAGAGTGATTGTCGAAAAACAAATGCACCCACAATTGGTGCAGTTTATGGGCTGGCTTCATCATCGGGCGGTATTTTTTCCAAAATGAGGCCGGTCAGTCATTTACTGTGTATGATGTTCGCTATCGTAAGATGATAACGAACTTTTTATGGCCCGAATTGGAAGATATGGATGTGGACGATATGTGGTTTCAACAGGACGGTGCCACTTGCCACACAGCTGAAGAAACAAACAATGGCTTTTTTGCGCGACAAATTCAATGGCCGTGTTATCTCACGTGGTGGCGATGTCAATTGGCCGCCCAGATTATGTGATTTTACACCGTTGGACTTCTTTTTTTGGGGTTATTTGAAAGAAAAGGTGTACGTCGATAAGCCAGCAATAATTTAAGAGCTAGATGATGAGATAATTCGGCACATTAACTTCATAGAACCTCAATTATGCCTCAGCGTCATCGAAAATTTGGACCATCGGATGGACTTGTGCCGTCGACGTCGCAGCGGCCATTTGGCCGATATTTTGTTCCATACCTAAGTAATTGAACCATACCATATTATCATAATAAAAATAAATAATGACAATAATTTCCTAAATAATTTTTGTTTTATTCAAAATCGACATCAGCCCTTAAATTTAACCACCTTTTATTAGTAGCCATTTTTCGGAATTTTTTTCAACCATTACTCTACCATAAATATCTCGAAAAAATGCAATCTAGCCTTATATCCCAACCTAAGCGGTTGTTCCAATTTATTAATGTTAAGAGAAAATCGGACGGCCTTCCCACCACACTTAATTTCCACAACACAACATCTTCTGACCCTCAAGTGATTGCTAACCTATTTGCTACTTTCTTCTGTGAATCTTACAGCATCGATCATAATCATCCTGATTTTGAGTATCACAGATTTCTCGATCTTAACTCGCACACCACTCTCCAGTCCATTGAAATAAGCCCTCAGAGTGTTGCTGAGAAGATCACTTCTTTGGAAGATGACTTTTCTCCTGGTCCTGATGGCATCCCAGCAATTTTTCTTAAAAAATGTGTTGATACACTTTACCTACCCCTTA
Organism: Chrysotoxum bicinctum; assembly: GCA_911387755.1. Taxonomy (NCBI): domain Eukaryota; kingdom Metazoa; phylum Arthropoda; class Insecta; order Diptera; family Syrphidae; genus Chrysotoxum; species Chrysotoxum bicinctum. The sequence goes on from OU426987.1 coordinate 61,457,810, forward strand.
CCTTCCTATTTCGTCTTTCGCTTGCACAAGCAGTCTTCCCCACCAGTTTGGAAAAGCTCCTTTATTTTTTCAATCCATAAAAAAAGCAGTAAAAATGAAAATTCCTCTATCCCTAAACTCTTTGAAAGTATCGTGTACGAAGCCCTTTATTTTCATTGCAAGTCAATCATCTCCCCATTTCAGCATGGTTTCCTAAAAGGAACGTCTACCACGACGAACCTTACTCAGTTTGTCTCGACAACACTCTGGAGAGTACGAAGGGTACGAAGTTGACGTTATTACAACCGACTTCAGTAAAGCATTTGATAAGATCAGCCACCAAATATTCTACATCAAATTAAAAGCGTTAGGTTTTCCACCATCATTCATCAGATGGGTTAAATCGTACTTAGAGAACCGATTATATAACGTTGTTTTCAGGTGTGCTGTATCCAATCCCATCTTTGCGACCAGGTGTTCCTCAGGGCAGTCACCTTGGACCTCTCTTATTTTTCGTTGCCATTAATAATGTAAGTAGTATTGTAACCAGCTCTCAGTTAACTATTTATGCCGATGATATAAAAATTATGAAGGGAATCTCTTCTCCATTGGATTTGTCTTCTCTTCAGGAAGACTTAAATTCTTTTCTCACTTGGTGTGAAAAAAATTTTCTAGAACTAAATGTGAATAAATGTCAATCAATGACTTTTTCTCGCAAACGTCTGCCCTCTCGCCCAACAACTTATCACTTTCACAATGCTCTCATACCTGTCGTTTCTTCAATTCGTGATCTTGGGATTGTATGTGATAAAGAGCTCAATTTCCGCACTCATATTAATTAAATTATTGCTAAAGCAAATTCCTCCCTCGGTTTTATCAAGCGCTGGTCTAAAGAATTTTCCAAACCCTATGTTACCAAGACCTTATACATCACTTTCGTACGACCTATTCTTGAGTTGGAGTCAGGTTTGGTCCCCCTATCAAAGTACCCATTCCCTCAGAATTGAATCAGTGCAGCGAAGATTCCTCCGCTTTGCCTTACGCAGATTCCCTTGGCCAGACCCTTTTATCTTGTCCCCCTACGAAAATCGTCTACTTTTGATTAGCCTAACTACCCTTGGTAGGTGCCGTGAGATAGCAGATATACTTTTCATCCACCAACTTATCACTGGTACCATCGATTCACCAACCCACGTAACCTAAGATCTGTCCCCTTCTTTCGACTATCTACTCATCGCACCAACTATGGTCATTTCAATCCCCTAACTAGAATGCTACCCCTAGCCAACAGTGCACATAATGTCCTTGACTTTAACAAGAGCTTATTATTCCTTCGTAAAGAATTATACACTACCTTACCATACCTTAACCCTCCAACCTGTCACATAGTTCTTAGGTAATTATTTAATTTTCTTTCGGATATGTTTATGCATATTTATAGATATATGTATCAGACCAAAAAACATAAATGTTAAAAAAAGAGCCAAGTTCTTCTATATAAAAACCTTTGTGTAACAAATCAGCCGTGAAAAGTACTGAGATCTAAAAGTACGCCAAGTTCTTATTACTTCATAAAGGTTTAACACCGAATATTTAAAGTAGAATAATATTGAAACAGCTACAATGTAATAGAGAAATTTTATTATTTAATGATTACTGACTAAAATTTGATGGGCTTACTGGTCAAGTTTTCAAAACCTTTTGAATTGGGCATAAGACAAAATATGCCAAGTAAGCCCATCAAATTTTAGTCAGTAATCATTAAATAATAAAATTTCTCTATTACATTGTAGCTGTTTCAATATTATTCTACTTTAAATATTCGGTGTTAAACCTTTATGAAGTAATAAGAACTTGGCGTACTTTTAGATCTCAGTACTTTTCACGGCTGATTTGTTACACAAAGGTTTTTATATAGAAGAACTTGGCTCTTTTTTTAACATTTATGTTTTTTGGTCTGATCTCACTCCTTTTTGCAAAGATTTTAATATTTTGCCATGTCAAAATCTCGAAAGATACGGAAGGATAGAAGGGTGGACCCTACCTACTAAAATCAACTTAGTTTATAGCTTCCTATTTCTTTTGGTATATTTTCTTTTTGTTACTGGTTGTTTTGATTTGCGCTTCAATTATTTCTTCTTATCCTGGCAAGATAGCTAACACTAACAAACCTACCTTAATTACAGCAATCCGAAGTGTTCCATATAAATTAAACATTTTCTGAGGAAGTGGGCGGATACCACGCCCCTGAATGGAAAACTGCTAATTTTATATTTTTTTCTTTATATGCAATTTAAGCCCTACCACTTTACCAAATTTCATCATTTTACAGCAGTCGGATGTGCTCCATTCAACCAACACCAAATTGGAGAACGTGGGCGGATACCACGCCCCCTGAAAGGAAAGCCTTGGTGTTTATTTTTGGTTCTTTATATGCAATATAAGCCATACCGGTTCACCAAATTTGATCGTTTTACAGCAGTCGGAAGTGCTCTATTCAACCAACACCAATTCGGAGAAAGTGGGCGGATCCCACGCCCCCTGAATGGAAAATTTCAAATTTTCGATTTTTTCCTCTGGTTGCATGACAAGACCTACCGTTGTGCAAAATTACAAGATTCTACGATGTCGGGAAGTGCTCCATAATTTTGATGATCTGTCAGTCAATCAGTCAGTCAGTCAGTTACGGTTTTTGTGATTTTTGAGGTCTTATATCTCAGGAACCGCTTATGCCAGAAAATTGATATTTGGTGAGGCGCCTGTGCCTGACTAGCTTAGCATATATTCGGAGTTTTAAGTTTCTGACTTCATTGGTACTAAAGATAGGAAGGGGTCAAAAATCGCCTGAGTTTGTTCCTGTAAAAAGGGTGTATAGATAGTGACAGAACTTGGCTGGGCACTACCGTGCCCTTTGATATGTATATTATACATTGTTATTTTCGCTATTCGTATATTTTGTTCGCTTGAATTATGTCAGATAAATAAATAAAATTAACTAAATGAAATTTTTTTATTTTTTTTTTTAATTTGGGGTAGAGTTTTTAAAAAAAAATATTTATAAAATTTCGAAAAAATTCGTATGGCAGGTTATGGCACCGTTATTTTTAAATGATATCTATCAAGTTTAAATAAAATCGGCCGAGCCATTTAGGCTCTAGAACAGACAGGCAGACAGAATTTCGAGACTTACTTTTTTCGTTTTCGCTATCCTCGTAATGTCAACTTTGATCATTTACGATTGCATACCTTGCTTTATAGTAAGTACCTAGAAGTCGCAAGTAAAAAGTAAAAAAAAAATATCGGCGGAATAACTAGAAAATGATAACTACCGAAGTTAAAAGAATCGAGCCATTTGAACTGTACTTGAAAGGGGACAGACGAAATCGACCTACCTACTTTTTACATCATAAAGTCAAGTTTAATTAATCTCAAGGTCGATTTTTCTCACGAATGTCTAACTTCCCATACACATACTACCTTTATATATGTCGCAAGTAAGAAATATCGTCATAGGTATCTAATCTACCCATTTTACCCATGTTTGCCGTAAGACAAAATACACATCTTTTAATAAACATATTGCCGCCACTGGGTTGTGTTATGGTTTACTCGTCTTATTTGTCGATGTCACACTTCAACTTCCCCGCCTTATTATCTCTCTGTCAACACGGTGAGGTGGTGGCATGCCCCAAGCCAAGCCGCTTAGGTATAAAACTACCGTCTGACATTCATGTTGGGCTACATACAATGATGGGCTAATGGGTGACAATTACAAAACTTTTGGAGTTCATCTGCCTTATCCGAATTTTCACTTTTATTTGTTGCTTTGTTTTCACTCTATTTTATAGTTTATTCTTTTAAATTTATTCAAATTTAATCCGTCGTCGTCGCGCCTTTGTAAATTTGTTGGCTTCGGTAGGGTCTGTAGTGGCAGAGCGTCAAGTTAAAAACTTATTTGTCGGTCTTTATTACTAGTTGTGCCTTGGACATCATAATGAAAGTAATGACATTACGTCGCCGGAATGCACTGTGTGCAATAATTTTGATAATCAAGAGTTTATCGTGTGTTTTAAGTGCGGAAGAAGAAGATTATGATGGCAGTTTGGAAGAGGAGGATGAGGAGGACGATTCAGGGGAGAAAGTTACAAGGAAGAGCATAAGGGAGGATTCATCGTTAAAAGTTGTATGTTTTTGAAATTAAATTAATTTTTGATTGTTGCATTAAATTTAAAAAAAAAAAAAAATGTCTCTACACCACAAGGATAAATTAATTGCAAAATATGGATACGAGTCGGAAGTGCATCAAGTGACAACGGAAGATGGTTACATTTTGAAAATGCACAGGATACGTAATACTGGCAAGCAGCCTGTGTTTCTGCAACATGGCTTAGTGGATAGTTCAGCTGGCTATGTTATCATGGGACCGAATGTCAGCTTGGGTGAGTTTTAATCAAAGTAAAATAAGAAAGTACATTTCATAAAAATCTGTTATATGAATTCGAAGTCGGAAGAGTGAATCACCCATTTTTTAAATCTGAAAGTTTTCGATAGTTAATTCCTTAAAAAGTTTCTACGTTTAATTTAAGGGTTTAATTAGTTTTTCACTATTTCCTAAAAGAGATGTGTAGGGAAATATTAATTTTTGTAATCGATGGATTTTATTATTACATATTAGGTTACAATATTTTACAAAGTTTACAATGCTATGTTTTTTTTTTTAATTTTCTTTTTTAATTTTGATATAAAGTAGTATGCAATGTGAGCTGCCAAAGCAGATAAGCGATTATTGTGTTTCTATTTACTTGCGATATACATAGGTACTATAGGGCAAGTTCTGCATTTAGGAAAAAAATCGAACTCGAGATTTTTATCAAAGTTGGCATTGCGATGATAGCGAAGACGAAAAAAGTGGGTCCGGCAATTCCGTCTGTATGTCTGTATGTCTGTATGTCTGTACCTCTCACTACAGCCTAAACCACTGGACCTATTTCTTTCAATCTCGGTAGTTAAGGGTCTTCGGTGATTCCCTAGAGCAGAAATTGAAATTTTTTTTTAGCTCCAAAACTAACGGTACCCCCCATACACCCGTAATGCAAAATCTCATATATCTCGAAAACCGCTCTAACAATTTTGATAAAAAAATTAGGACATGGGCTACATTTTGGTCAAAAAAAAATTTGGGGCAAAATGTTATTAACGGTAACTGTCATAGAACGGTTTTTTTTATTTTCGACTTTCTCATTAACGGCTCTAAGGATTTTACCCATAAACTTTCACCAGGTGCCTCCTTAAGTTAATAAATATAATAATGTTTATAAAAATATTCGAAAAAAACATTTGTTGTTTTTTTTTTGAAAAAAAAAATTAAAAATACTTAAAATTCGCATCCCAAATTTTGTTCTTGAAAAATTTTAAAGAAATTTCTTATATAAAAAATGAATTTAATAATAAAACGATTTTTTAAAGTTTGTTTGCATAAATTCATACTTTTCTAGAAATCAGACGGCAATTTTATACATTTGAACATTATTATCTCATTAAATCCATGTTTTATATTTATAAAACGTATCTTAAATTCCAAAGTACTTTTACATAAGAGCAAGTTCGTGCGATCCAGTCGTGCATTTTATTTGTATTTGAATTTGAAACGAAAACCAGAAATTAGTTCTACACTTGTAACAATATCTCTACATACTCTCTATTAAGTAGCCATATACGAAGATATCTGGGAAAATTGATTCACGATCTATTTGTTTGCGTATATCCCATGGTTGCTTGCTATAAATAAAAGCAGCAATTAAAGAAACAAAACGTCTATAGTGTTTCGTTCTTACTCTAGGAACTACGACTAATGTTGGGTTTCGCTATGAGTGAGTTTGAATTCTACGTACGTTTTAATGTCTTCCTTGTAAAAAGAAAATTCTTAATACCTTAAACACAAATTAACGAAGTGGTTAAAGGTCTAGATTTTTTAACAATGGAAGCGAAGGTTTCCATTTTGGTTTGAAAGCCTTTTTCCTTTTTCCTTGCGCAGTTATGAGTGGTTGTGTGTTGCCTATAAATGCACTTTCCAAACAGTTAGCAAATTGTAAGTAAAATATTCGATGGAACAAGCTATGGTATATTTTATTCAAGCTTATGTAGATTATTTGTTTTACATTGTGACATTTCCAGTTCAACTTACCGTCTAGCGTAACTCCTAAATACTTGTATTCCCTCACCGGTTCAAGACCTAGGCACTCGGCACTGCAATTTAATCGATCACAGTCTGAGACGTGGTATTTTATTTCGTCTTGATTATACTTTTCTAAAAACGAAAATTATACGACTTTAGACTTACAATTAAGAATCAGAGATTCAATTAATCCAGGTCCATGTTGATTTCTTGCTTAACGTTGACTTTATCGGCTGAAGCGTAGGAAATAGCTAGGTAATCCACAATTGCAACAATATTTCCATTTAGTGACAAACTAAATACAGAATTGATTTATGTAAAAAGAGTAAAAGGCCAAGCGCTGACCCTTGTGGGACGCCAGCTTCGAAGCAAGGCAATAACTCATTTGTCGTTGTAGTGGCAGTGACATATTGCTTTCTTGAGGGTGGGTCATCTAGTGGTTTCTTTTTAAATCATTGGCTATTTTAACACTAACAGCTGTTTCCCGCTCGAAATCTTGACAGAAAGTCAGTATCATACATCAATTGAGACTTGTCTGATGTTTTATAGATATTTTCTTAAAATGCTATGATAAATTTTTCTGCTGATTTCCCTTTCCTAATTACAAATATAGAATCATTTAGAAGCTTGTTTTTACCAGTCGAGTGTTACATATTCGGTGTTTGGTCATTTTGGTTTTTTTTTTTTTGTCAATATGTATAGGTATTGTAATTGATCTTGGAGAAACGTATTTAGACTACTTATTTCATATTTGTAAGTTATTAGTTGCTATAATATTATTACAAAGCCTTAAAGTTTGGAAACATTTTTCGCTAAAAGGTTTACCAAGGATATGGTTTACTAATTGCCAATTTTGGGATTTTTCGTATTAGTATCAAACAAACTGACGTTAATGATAGATTTGTTTTTGATAAGTTGTCAGTTCCTTTTTAAAACACACTTTGAGAAAAATGTAAAAAAACGAAAAATAAACGTTTAAGAAAAATTTGCCCTATATCAAAATGGACCAATATTATGTTCATATTTGAAGAATTTTTGATATATCGTCAAGTTTCAGCAAGTTTAACATTTTCAAAAGTAGAATTATTCAAAATGTGATCAATCTAATTACTTCTTTCTGATAACTAAACATAAAGGCTTTGGAGGATTTAATAGAAACCAACCCCTAATGCCTTCGATGAAAACAAGTGAATAATTTTTAAATAGTTGAACATAATCAGCATTAATTTGAACTGAGAAATTCAAGGGGACTAATTTGTGTAAAAAGAGAAAAGAAGAGGTCTGAGTATTGAACCTTCCGGGACCCCACTGATAGTGGAAATAAAATGCACGACTGGATCGCACGAACTTCCTCGTATGTAAAAGTACTTTGGAATTTAAAATACATTTTATAAATATAAAACATGGATTTAATGAGATAATAATGTTCAAATGCATAAAATTGCCATCTGATTTTTAGAAAAATATGAATTTATGCAAACAAACTTAAAAAAATCGTTTTATTATTAAATACATTTTTTATATATAAGAAATTTCTTTAAAATTTTTCAAAAAAAAAATTGGGAAATAATATTTGAAAAATAATGGTTCACACGTTTTGAAGATATTGATTTTTCAAAAAACGCAAAAAAAAATTCGAATATTTTTATACACAATATTAATTTACTTAATGGGGATCCTGGTGAAAATTTTTGGTTAAAATCATTAGAACCGTTAATGAGAAAGTCGAAAATAAAAAAAAACTTTTCCATGAGAGGTACCGTTAGTAACATTTTGCCCTAAAATTTGTTTTGACCCAAATGTACTCCATGTTCATAATATTAGACCTAATTTTTTTTATCAAAATCGATAGAGCCGTTTTTGAGAGGGGGTACCGTTTGTTTTGAAGCTAGGAAATCACCGAAGATCCTTAACTACCGAGATTGAAGAAAAAGGTCCGGTGGTTCAGGCTGTAGTGAGAGGTACAGTCATACAGACACACAGATAGACAGACGGAACTGCCGGACCCACTTTACTCGTCTTCGCTATCATCGTAATGTCAACTTTGACCAAAATCTCGAGTTCGATTTTTTTCCAAATGCAGAACTTGCCCTATAGTACCTATACTTATTGCAAGTAAAAATAGACCGAATAGCAGAAGAAGGGGAAAACCAAGAGTTTGTGGTACGAATTTGTGTTCTACGTTTACATCTTACAAGATCGAGAAGCATCCGAAATGTAACTCGATCATAATCCAGAGTCTGTCTGATATGTTCTACGACGATAAGAAGAGCAACCATGCTTAGGGCGGAAGCTATGTAGATTGTATGGATGAAATGATATTTTAGGATCAAGGAATAGAGTTTATCTGCCTCTGAATTCTGCCTCTGCATAATGGTTAGTGCGTTGGACTGTCATGCGGAAGGTCTCTAGTTCGATTCTCAGCCGCTGCTAGAAAGTTTTTTTCAGGGGTGTACTGCCTCTGGCGAGGAATTGACAAATTCTCCAAGAGTATCTCTTGTCATGGAAAGTGCTGCTCATTAGCCGTTCGGAATCGGCAAAAAATTTTAGGTCCCCTCCGTTCCCTGGTAACACGCACACAGGAATGGTTGAGAGTTGTAAGTCACTAGGTCCTGGTTCACTCCGAGCTGTTGCACCACCGAATTTTTTTTTTTTTTTTTAGAATTCTCCTTTGGAGCGCATTGGAATAAAGTAGGGAACCGATATTGATTTATATTCACCGCCATTAAAGCTTTTGACGACTGATGATTGGATGACTTTAGCCAACTTCCATTAGTAAGGGAACAATCATATGTGTATTAAATGACTTTTTGACTTTTTCGGAAACAGTATAACTAGTTTTAATATTTTTTTTGTATAGACTAATGTAATAACTTAATTAGTTGGTGCTACAGTTGAGGTTTAAACTGGGTCTCAACCAACAACCAACTAACGTGACCAACAACTTCCATTTACAAACACCATGTTGGGTTGAGGACCGAAGCTTTATTGTCCAATTGATTTACATGCCCTAGCAATCTGAGCCGATAAACTCCGTTCGTTTGATTAGTTTCATTTCGGGGTACAGCTCGTAGATTTCGTCGTTAAATCTGCTCCTCCAAACATTTTCAACTCAAACTGGACCGAATATTTTACGAAGTATTTCTTTCAAGGATTTCATAGACTTTTTCATTCCATTTAGCTCCCTTAAGCTTTATAAATAGATCAGGACTGGCAAAGTTATCAAATTGTTGAAATTAACTTTAATTTTTAGGAATAGGGCTTTACTACTCAACTGGCTTCTGAACTAAAAGAAACTGATTGGCGAGAGTTATTCTCCGCTGAATTTCTATCCTGGTGTTATCGTCAGACGAGCACTTTTACTGCTTCAAAATTAAACCTGTCCACTGCAACGTTTTGGTCTAAAAAATGTTATCATTCCTTTTTGATTGATATTTTGTTTTGCTCACATTAAATGTTAAACCTATTATTGCCGCTTCTTTGTCAATACACACAAGTGTTCCGGTAAGAGTCCGTTGAGTTTTGCTTATAATGTCAATTTCGTCTAGGTACGGAAGGAGTTGTAAACAATTTAAAAGATTGATGTTGAATAAGTCACGTTTCACCTAAACTAAAACGCTTCTTGACATTGAAGGTATTTGTGATTTAGTGATCGACCTTAACGGACCAGCGAGCATTCTCCATCTTCATCCTGCACAGGTGTAAGAGCTTGCCCCGGATGCCAAAAATATAAATGCCGATCATATTGTTGATGAAGTGTTTTAGGGTATCCACACAATACGACTTATAAAATCTGGTGCGCGGTGCTTAGAAGACTTATTCTTCTACAGATAGGTAGCAGGAAAGCGATGCTCTGATTCCATTCGTAGGGCATACGCTCTTTTGATTTTTGAATAAGGTTGGTGTAAGATTAAGCTCCTAGTTAGTTCCGCTACAATATTTCCATTTTTATATATATATGTTTCTGTTCGCACTGTGTTGCCCTAACATGTTCTTTAACCTTTCTTTTAACTTTCAAACGTATTTCTTGGAGCGGAAACTTTCAATATGCTTGATCGCACGCTTGTCGAATTCTCCCTTTTCTTTTGGAGAAGGTGATATTCTTTCCACATATATATCTGTCGAGCATCTTTTGTCCTTCAGTGAAGCGTACTTTGTATACCTCTTCTTTTGCCGAATTCACTTTTCGGAATTTGTCATAAAATCGAGGGTTTGATAATGGTGGTTAAACCTAGCCTATCAGTTGCAGTTTCCTTGAAGGCTTTTTGACAATACTGCCATAGATCTTCAACAGCTTGATAGTGGAATACTTGAGATATTATGGTATCCGCAATCAGAAATTTTTGAAGATCTCTTGCGTCGTTATACTTCTTTCTTCGATATTACGGTCCGCATTCGTACCTTGTTTTAAAATGTTACTTAAAACACTGCTCTTTTATTTTATGGAGGAACTCTTAGAAACAGTATTTAATAGTAACGTCGATTTCTTTTAAAGGGGAGTGAGCTCATGTAAGATTCCCGATCGAAATTTGACTTTGACTCAGATGGTTCTAAGGTTCTTACCGACATATCTTAAGTTTAATACTTTCTACCTTATTCTGCTATCAAAAACAAATCCGCTGACAAATAAGCCCTGCTTTTTTCCTATATTATTCAGTCCATTAGATGTTACAGTTTCCCACACTCCTTTTGTTCGCGCTATTCCATCGCATTTTCTGGATTGTGGTAATGTCTGCTTAATAGCAGCTTAATGTATCTGCTGATTTTTACCTGCATTTGGTCTCTTCAGGGTACTAACATTTTAAGCGCAAATCCAAAGGTCATTGTCTTAACTTCGATTTCTGGTGTTGTCGACAGTGAATTCAATCTTGAGAATTCTTACGTTACCATTCCATGTGGTAGAAGTGATTTAGTGAGAACTCTTCTTAGTTGTATAGTAGCTAGTAACGACATACTAATCCATGCTACTAATGTGTTTCTTGTTATTTAGCATACCTGTTAGCAGACCTCAACTACGACGTATGGCTGGGAAATGCTCGTGGTAATCGTTACTCGAGAAATCATACCACATTAGATCCAGATGAATCAAAATTTTGGGATTTCAGTTGGCACGAAATTGGAATGTATGACTTGCCAGCTATGATCGATTATGTTCTATCGACGACTAGATTCAGACGCGTACACTATGTTGGACATTCACAAGTAATTACAAAAAATTTAAATTTTCATTCACATACCCATATTAACTGCTTTTGGTTTTGAAGGGTACCACATCATTTTTTGTTATGTGCTCTATGCGTCCTGAATACAATCGAAAAATTATATCAATGCATGCCCTAGCACCTGCGGCTTACCTCTCTGATACTGAAGATCATCCTTACATCAAAGTAATGGATTTATATTTAAAGGTAAGTGCACATTTATATTACTCTATAATGGACCCTAATTTTGGTTTCTTAGAGTTTAGTTGGAAGTTCCATTAGAGAACTTTTTACCGGCGAATTCAGATTCCTCTGCAGTGTAACCAAAGAAACACAACGAACCTGCATTGAAGCAATATTTACAATAGCTGGACGTGACGAAGATGAATTCAATGAGGTATTTAAAGTTTATTTTTAAATTTGTACATCTTTTTAGCAATTAATTTTTTTTAATATTTAGAAAATGTTCCCAGTGGTTCTTGGTCACTATCCAGCTGGTGCTTCTGCTAAGCAAATAAAACACTTTGTTCAAATTATTAAAACAAATCGATTTGCTCCGTATAGTTACAGCGTTTCGAAAAATTTGCAACTTTACAAAGAACACATCCCACCAAAATATGATTTAACCAAAGTTAAAGTTCCAGTTTATTTGTATTATTCGTTGAATGACTTGCTTGTCCTGCCGAATAATGTGGAACAATTGTTTAACGATTTGGGAAATCCAGTTGCGAAATATTTGGTACCACATAAAGAATTCAATCATATGGACTTTTTATGGGCTTCGAATGTAAGAACTTTGCTCTATGACGAAGTTATAAGGAATTTGCGAAAATTGAAGACCTTAGAATTGGACTAGAATAGTATGCACATTACAACTTTTATCTATTTATCTAAGGAGTTACCTAAGTTAATTTATTGATCATTTATTTATTTGAGTTTTATCTTTGGTCTTAGCTATTGATATAAGCTATTTTTTTAGGACTAAGAAGTTGATTAAACTAATTAAATATAATAAACGAAGTAATCAGTTTACCGTATTTATTTTTTTTCCAGGAAAACAATGATTTGAGGTTTTTTGTTCAACTCTTTTGTTTTACATTGAAAAAAAAGATTTGTTTTTCATTGCAACGAAACCATAGGGATTTAGTTCACGTTTCTAACAAAATAAGGCCTTGAATTACATCCTTATATTATTGCTTGATGGATTTTTTTTTAAGTTGGTTAAGACTATACACGGCGAATAGGGGGAATAACATGTAGCACACGAAAACATGCACGTGCCGTAACTATTCGGGACTGGTGGAAGTCTGATCATAGCCTCTCCGTGGCGGCCGCTAGAAACAAGCCTTTAAAAAGGTTTGGTTAATATGATCAGGCTAGTTCCTCAGGTTGGCGACAGGTTAATTCCCTGTCCCGTAAAACTTAATGAATTACGAGACCGACAACAAGCCTCGGAAACGGACTGATCACACGACGACAACCCAGGCAAAGAAAAAGGAAAAACGATTTACGAATTTTCTTATGGAACGTACGATCGCTCTATAGAGCTCGAGCTGCTCAGCAGCTAGCCGATGCCCTGTCAAAATATAAAGCTGACATAACAGCTCTTCAAGAAATCAGATGGACAGGGAATGGTGTTCTACAGAAGAAAGAATATGACGTATACTACAGCTGTCATACAAAACACCATGTGCTCGGGGTAGGCTTTCTAGTCAGCGAAAAACTATAAACGAAAGGCTATGCACCCTTCGCGTGCGAGGCAAATTTACGAACATCAGCCTCATTAACGTTCACGGACCTACGGAGCAGTCCTCAGACGAAGAAAAAGAGACTTACTACGAACAAGTCGAGAGGGCCCTCAATGCCTGTCCAAGGTATGATGTTAAAATTATCCTTGGGGATTTGAACGCAAAAATAGGTCGGGAGCCGGTATTCAGGCATTACGCAGGCACCCATAGTTTGCATGAGAACACTAATGCCAATGGACTTCGAGTCTTAGAATTGGCAGCATCGAAAAACATGGTCGTTGCGAGTACCAGGTTCCCGCGTAAAGATATCTACAAAGCCACCTGGGTATCACCTGATGGAGTCACTCGTAACCAAATAGACCACGTGTTCATATACCGTCGCGTCGCCACTACTCGAACTTGATGACGACACGAACGTACCGAGGTGCCAATATCGACTCGGATCACTATCTTGTTGGTATGGTTTTCCGAGGGCGGATTGCCTTGCGAAGACGCATTGCATCCGCCGATCAGGTTCGAATCAACACGGCTGCCCTGCGCAATGAAAACACCAGTAACACCTTTGGTAATGCGTTAGGACTCGCCCTAGAAACACCTGATTTAGGGAGAGTAAGTCCTGGAGCCAGTATGCTGGGCGTAAATGAGAAGTGGACACGCCTTAAGAATATTGTCATTAGTACTGCCACCTCCATCTTAGGCAGCAGTCGTAAAAATCGGAACGACTGGTTTGATGATGAATGCAAGCTAACGACTGAACGTAAGAATGTTGCGTACCGAGCAATGCAACAATCTCATAGAACGCGGGCACGCGAAGAGGAATATAAAGAGCTCAGAAGAACAGAAAAACGGCTTCACAGACAAAAAAATCAGCCTGGGAGAAGAACCTAATCTGTGAAATAGAAAACAGCCGAGAGCGAGGTCCGCACCAGGTGCGGAAGTTCTACCAATCCGCCCGAAACATGACGCAGTACACACCACGCTCATATACTGCAAGGACGGAGAGGGAAATCTGATCACCGATCCTGAAAGCATACTGGAGCGATGGGAAGTGTACTTTAATGAATTGCTAAATGGTCAGGTCACTGCAGAAGTGGAGGCTCCACTACTTCAAGAAGAATACCCTATGTTGCTGCCACCAAGCATAGAAGAGGTTGAGAAAGCTATAGGCCGGCTTAAACAGAACAAAGCCCCGGGAGCCGATGGCATACCAGCCGAATTATTTCATCACGGCGGGCCAGCCTTACGTCAAGCAATTCATGATATTATAGTACAGGTATGGGAGCAGGAAGAAATGCCAGAAGACTGGCGAAGAGGTTTAATATGCCCCATACATAAGACGGGAGATGTCACAACGTGCAGCAATTATAGAGGTATCACGTTGTTGAGTACCTCCTATAAGATACTCTCCTCTATCCTACAAGACCGGATAACCTCATACGCTAAAACCGTCATCGGACAATATCAGTGTGGTTTCATTGCAGGCAAATCAACAACTGATCAGATCTTTACCCTTAGGGAATGTCTAGAATTTAACATCCCAACATACCATCTGTTTATAGACTTTAAGGCCGCCTATGATAGCATAGCCAGGGTAGAACTTTACAAAGTCATGAGAGAATTCGGCATCCTAAATAAATTGACACGACTATGTAGGTTGACCATGACCAACGTAACAAGCCAAGTAAAAATAGCCGGATTGCTATCCAGACCAATCAACATCTTTAATGGACTCCGACAAGGGGACGGTTTGGCCTGCCTCCTCTTCAACCTGGCGTTGGAGAAATCAATCTGTGACTCTGGCACGGCAACAAGAGGGACCATCGTCAACAGGTCCAGTCAGTTACTGGCTTAAGCAGACGACATCGACATCATCGGAAGAACCGAACAAGCTGTACACGATTCCTTCATCCAGATCGAGCAGGCGGCACAAAATCTGGGACTGCACATTAGTGAAGGTAAAACAAAGCACACGGTGGCGTCGAATGCGAGGGGAACAGTTGGTCAAACAATCAAGGTAGCGGAGCACGAATTTGAAGTGGTGCAATCCTTTAAATACCTTGGGTCAATAGTAGCAGCCGATAACAATATAGATGAAGAAATACGGGGGCGGCTTCTCAAATCCAACAGAGCCTACTATAGTCTGTCAAAGCTCTTCAAATCCAGAAATCTCACCATAACTTCAAAACTGTTGCTGTACAGGACCATGATCCTGCCAGTACTCACATATGGATCCGAGACTTGGGTGCTTAGCAAAAGGCAATCCGACCTCTTAGCTGCGTTCGAGAGAAAAGTCTTAAGGAGAATTGTTGGCCCCATATGTGAGGAAGGACGATTCCGGAGACGGTACAATCATGAACTGTACGCAATCTAGCTTGAAGCAGATATCGTGCCAAAAATTAAGCTCGGTAGACTCCGGTGGGCAGGGCACCTAGCTCGCATGAGTGAAAAGGAACCTGCTCGGAAAGTTCTTTGTGGTACATTCTATGGTTAGACGACAGCGTGGTAGACCATGCTTGCGCTGGAGAGATGGCGTAGACCAGGACGCCCGAAGCCTTGGGGTGCGCAACTGGATGGCGTCGGCTAGAGACCGGGATAGGTGGAGAGACTTGTTGAAAGAGGCCAGGACCGGAACCCGGTTGTCGATCCGATGATGATGATAAGAGTATACACATTAAACTAAAACTTCTTTGCTCATTTTATAAAGTACATTCGGAGATGTACCTTTCACTTGTTCATCGATTTTCCTTATACAAAATATCAATTAATTTCGATTAATCAAATTTCATTGAGGAAACTGCACAACTTTCAATTCTTGGTATGTGTATTACTAACCAACTTCTGTGGAATGAGCATAAAATTCACCAAAGCTAAAAATTCACCAAAGCGTTTGAGTTTCCTCCGTCGATAAAATACACTTTTCTCCCCTTCTCATCTGGTTACGAGTATTACATATAAAACTTATATCCGCCCATATTTGGAGTAAAACTCTCATACACTTGGGTCATTTCGAAAAGAGGCTCTAAAATCTTTGAAACATTCACGTATCTTGAACACCGACGTAATGTTTGCTGCCTCTCGTTGTTTTATTATTTCTTTAATAGACAGTGTTCTAGTGAAATAGCCAGTTGCATTCATACTCATATTCATACTAAACAATTAAACTGCAATACTCGCGCTTTATGAATGCCCATGAATTTGCTCTCGAGCCCAATTTCGGACGTACTTTTTTTTATAGATATTCTTCCTTTAGTCGGACAACACGAATGCGGAATGCTCTACCAAGCTCTGTTTTTTCCTTTCATTATGATGTGCATAAATTCAAAACTCTGTTCACTTTCCTTAATGCTGGCTCTCCGTGCTAACATTTAAACGGTATTCATAACGAAGTATTAAATGATATTGGATTTCATTGAAATTTTAAAATTAGGAATAAGCTGTCACCTATCTTCGACACAATTGGCAACACATGCCTAACTTGTTCTTTTTTTTTAATATTTTGGGAGAGTCTTTATACTATTTTCACCAAATTCAGCTACCGTTGTTGGATAGAAGCTTTGAAAGTACCATTGTCTAGCTTGAAGAACTGAAAAGCATATATCAACGTAAGTTACCTTACAAACCTCAGGTTTTCGAAAAAGTGCCTTTAAAATTTGTATTAAAACTCTCCATGAATTTATGTCGAAGATGTAAGAATATTTCGATTAATTGACTGCATCGAAGGATTCCAACAACTACAAGAAGACCTTCACAGATTTTGGAACTGATACAATAATCACCCTTTGTTTTTAAAAAATAACGAGTGTAAGACATTGTGATTTACACGAAAACGTATGATTATCAGTTAAATTCATCGCATTTGTGTAGAGTGTATACCACAACGGATATACCTCCCATCTCTTTATTTTTGCAGACAGTATTTGCAATTCTGTTTCATAACTGGATTCGTCAATGTTTCTATTTCACCTCCATATTTTATCTTTGTCGATTAAATTTCAACATTAGTCGTGCTATCTTAAGAAGAAATTTGAGTATTTCCACTATTTTTAGCAGATCAAACTACGGCGTAACAGTTGTCTCAATCAGCTAATCACTATTTTAGTAAATTCTATAATCTCATTGACACTATAAAATCTAAATTTTTTAAGTATAATTTCTTGGCGGCTCTAAATAAATGAAAATTCATATATTCATATGGCACAAAACGCGAAAAACGAAACCACAAAGAAAAAAAAAATATTTCAAATTTCGCGGTCTTTTCGCCATTTTCATTTTTTATATATCCCAAAGTAACGAGTAACATAAATTTCAAAGAGATATTCGTTACTTACTTCGCGAAAAACACGTTTTTCTTTGATTCTTTGAAATTAAAATACAAAACGAAACGAAATGGTAAGTTTTATTAATTCAAAATTCGTTTTTTTAGTGTTATCCGTTTTGGTCACATTAAGTAAGTTTTGTTGAAAGTATAGGGCTTAAATATTTGGAAACACAAATTGAAATCAGCATTTAAAATAACAAAGAAACCCACCGCAATATTTGATGTAACGTAACAGTCCAAGAACCTTAAAAGTTTATTTTTCCAGCTTCTATTAGATCAACATATTAATAAAACCATATTTTCTCCGAGTAGTTTTAGTCTATTTTATAAATAAAATAATAATTCTGTTGTGTACTAAATAATGCGGTTGTTTAGGGGCCAGTTATAGCTATCATTAAAAACCATCATTGAAACACAAATCAGTGGAACGGTGGAATATTTTTTGACAAGTCGGTTATAGCAATCAATAATTTCGCTGTCATTGAAAAGATCTGTCATTGAAAATATTTGTCGCTTTGATGCTTGCTAAATTACTAGTGATGGGCACCTCATTCATGAGGTAATACAAAATGTCGCATGTTATGTTATTGTTTAAAGATTTTTTTGTTTGCTAACTGCAATCATTTAGGCCTATTCGGCGAGATCTTTTATTCTTCTATTCTGTTATTCTGCTATGAATTTCAATACAAAAGTTTAAGCTGTCAACAAATGTTTTATGAATTATAATTTTGGTATTCGGCATGCTAAAATCTGTTATAAAATCTGCTAAGAAAACTTTTATGAAATGTCAAACGTTCGAACATAGAAAAAATTTTTAACCAAAAGCATTTTTGGTATTCAGCATGCAAAAATCTATTATGAAATCTGTTAAAAATCTTAAAAGAATAAAAGACAAACTTCTGTGACTTTTATCATAAAAGATTTCAATAAGTACACAGGTGCATCATGTAAAAATGAATATTTATCTTTTATTTCGTCAACGAAATGTTCTTTAAAGGAGACAAATGAAAGAAAATATATTAAAACACATATCATATAAACATATATGTAAGTAGAGTATATCCATGGTATTCCCAGAAACATATGAGGTAAAATCGTGTTCCATTGTATGGATATCAATAGTGTGTAAGGCTAGGCGCGCACATTCAATTTTTAGTTTCGGAACTGCTTGGTTCGAGAAACTAAAAGTTTGTGTACAAACTAAGCGATTGCCTAAAATGAATTCGCTATTATATTATATGCACCTGCGCGGACATTCAACTAAATAGTTCATCTGTTTTCTATAACAACCAAAAAGTTGTGTAACTAAAAGTTGAATGTGCGCGCGCCTAGCCTAAGAGTTTACTTTTTTGTTCGTCATGCATTTTAATTATGTCAGATGAAATATTTTACATAATTGCAGCTGATTATGATAACAGATTTAGTTCAGTTTCATAACAGATCTCGTTATCGAAGTAGCATAACAGACTTTTATAAAAGGTCGAACCTCTGAATACCAATCAACTAAAAATTGAATGTGCGCGCCTAGCCTAAGTGTCTTTTGTGCTAGTGTTTGTCTATTTCGTAATGGGCGGTTTTCAAATTTCAGTCGCCTCTCGTTAGTCGTGTCTCGCATCTCGCCTGATTGAAAAATTGATTTTATTTTTGTTGAAAATGCACATTAAAATAGGTATATTCCTATGGGGCATTTGAGGTGAGACAAAATACCACTTTATTTCGAAAAATTAATACCTCATACAAACTCATTTTAAATTCGTATCCTACCCATCACTATAAATTACAAAGACAACCTGAATAATTTTTTGAGGTTAGAGTTGATCATTGAAAAAAAAACTGACACATGATAATAGAAAGAGAATCGAACACAAATCATTGTAACGATTGTGTTCCACCTTGTTGGAACGAAAATCAGCTTTTCATTGAAAACGATTTTCATCATTGAAAAATTAAATGTAGTTTTATGAGAAATATTTAACATATTTGTTTATTTTTATTAGCAAAAGTCAAATATGTAATTGATTAGCTTCGTTTGTATACCAAACATTCTCAATATTCATAGTTTAACTATCCCAAAAAGTGAAAACAAAATTTTCAATGATGGTTTTCAATGATAGCTATAACTGGCGCCTTAGAACAGAAAACAGTTTGTAACGTAACAGTCTTTATTCGTTTCAAATTAAAAAAATGTAACTATGTTGATTTCATAACCTCAATCATACTTCTAATGTTTAGGAAAAGCTTAGTAAGACCCAAAAGAACAAAAAATATGAGCCTTATCATCGTACCCGATCGGAACGTAATTTTCTCCGATTTCTACGAAATGTACGAATTTTGTATGATTGTAGCCGTTCCGATAAGGCAATCGGAAAAATCTACGAAAATAAAATTTGTGTGCGTTGAAAATGTCAAATCCTTGCGTTGCATGCCTATGAAATGTCAAAATGGCAGCAACGCATGTTGTATACATGCGATTTATGAAGATATTTGATTTCCGATTTCTCCGACAGCAAATTATAAGTGGAAAATTTTCCAAAGAAAAATTAAAAACGAATAAACTTTTATAATTTATAATTACGCTGTATCTGAGTTAGAAAATATTTGATATATTTCTTAAGAAAATTCTTTTTTCTTTATTTAATTTTCTTTATTCATATCTTTCCGCTTCCAATAACACTGCTGCACTATCCATGATTCTTCTTTGCTTATTTGACACGAATCAACACTTTATTAATTTATTGGCGTTTACGTCAAATACACGCGTTAGTAAACGTCGTTTTTTTCCGTTACGAAACAGATACCATGAAGGAAATAAACGATACGATCATAAAGATACGATGATAAAGCTGTATATATGTATGTAAATAGTTTAAAAAGGACGGAAAAGTTTGAGAAATTGTTGAATTCCAAATTAGAATTGATTTATATTTATTTACAAAGCACTATTTATACTAAAAGTTTGTTTAAATTCGATAAATATCTTAGATAAAGTAAAATATTATTATTTTTAAAACTAAGTGGAAATACTTAAAGTAAGTTAGTGGATTAATGGATCGCCACAATTTCGATATGTACTTACCTATAATGAAAAATAAAGTTTTTTTTTATTTAATTTGTATGTTACATAAGTTACCCTTTTTTAATGTCTAACGATAAGAAAACCAAATAACTCTAAAAAAAAATACAATTTTAGCCATTTTCGATGCTGACTTTAACTCTTAAAAGAGCCAAGATCGCACGTGTAACGTAACAGTCTTTTCATGTAACGTAACAGTCCCAACATTTTTCTTTCCACAGAATCTAAAAATACAGTATTTAGTGTAATTAATATTTTATTTGCTACTTCCTTTCTTAACCTCAGAAACCTCGTGCCTCACGTTTGAAGTAGTACACTAAAAGAGCAGACTTATTGCATAATGTAATGCAACCTCAAAATCTACTTCCAAATTCATGTAACGTAACAGTCCTGCTAAAACATTTTTAACGTTTAAATGACAGGCCCCACTGATTTTTAAATTAATAGAAAATGTTAGTTAGGAAGTTTATTTTAAGAAAAAAAAAATATTGAAAAAGTATTCAGTTTCATATATTTTCAGGTAAATTTGTATTGAAATATGCGTATGAATGTAACGTAACAGTCCGCGTTTTGGTCCATATATATATTAATAATTTAGGTACATGTACATAAGTAAATATTGTAATCCTAAAGTTGGAATTAAGTGTCATTGGAATATTGCGGAGATTATACACAAGTTAAACTAACATTCATTCATTCATCCGTTATGCCAATCATTGTTTATATTTTCCAAAAACTGCTCCTGAAATGGCTTAGCATAAGACTGAACCCAACCCACTAGTTCAGCTTAGAAATAAAGATTATGCCAGTTTATTCACCTCTAGTCTTAGATGTTGCTCAAGTCTTTGACGAGGTTTGGCACTTGGGACTTGAGTACAAACTGCGCATAGAGACCTTTCCAGGAAGAACTATGAAATACTGTAATCCTTCGTTGTAGACAGACCTTTTAGAGTACGGAAAAATTAAAACCGGTGTACTATGAGGAAGTGACATAGGACCAGAACTGTATTTATTAAACATAGAAGAAATAAGGATATTGCAACGAACATAACCGCCAACAAAGCCGCCTTTTACTTATGATAATGAAATATTGGTACCTGATTAATCCATAATGAAGTCTACAGGAAAATTTCTTAATGCATTTAATAAAGTTTGAGATTAGATATCAATGGCATATCAAATTTAACGAAACAAAATTGAGGCATATAATCCTTACAATTAATATTTCAGCCAAATATATTTTGGAATGACTTTGAATGCGTAGTTGAAATGGAAAGAGCACATCAAAGAGAAAAGAGAAATACTAAATCTGAAGTACCGAAAAAAATAGGTTGCTAAAAAAACCCCTGGCATATCTATCCAGAAAAAAATAATGATATATATGCAAGTGTTCCTTTGGACGTATGGTATCAAACTATAGGGAACAATGATGAACCAAAAGTTCCAAAAGAAAGTCCATCGTGGAATATAAATTCTGCTTGGTACATAAGAAAAATCGATCTTCATCGTTACCTTCAAATAGAATGTGTAAAAGAATGATTTAAAAGAGTCTTGTACGAGTATCACAATCAAATCAGTAACTGCAAAATCAAATATACATACATTGCAGTTTCTACGCCACCACTAAAATAGTCTTATCAGTCAAAATTGGACAGAAATAATGTATCTTCGGTAATTATAGATCATTACATGAACTTTTGTCATTGCTTTATCTCTGTTATATTCATTAATTTCGGTTTGGTTGACCAAAAAACATATGACCTAACCTAGGACTTTTAGAATTCTCAAATTTTTCATTTTTCATTTTGGAAAATGTTTGATTGAAGGGTCTTTTCTGGGATACGGCAGGTTTCCATGCTTTTCGATCCATTGCAGTTATTCGGTCTCCCTTGTCTTTGGGACTGGAATTCAAAGAATTTCATTTCATCCACATTAATCGCAACTTGTATGATCCAATGATCATTTCTGAGGTTATTCCAAACCATACTCTGCATATTAGTTGGTACAACAGTTCAGCTGTTTTCTATAAGCGCAAGAGAGAAAAGAGTGTGAGGTCTACGGTCTACAAATACTATATTGAAAGTTGTATGCACATACGTAAAATCAATACTGCACATGCGATTAATTTTATGGCGGACCTCGCAAAACAATAAGACGTGCGTCAAAACAATCTCTACAGAAATTTTGCTCTAGGTTGTAAAAATGTGACGTAAATACCAAAATATGCCGTTTACGGTAAAACAATAAATGAACTTCATGATTTTGATGGATATACTTCAAAATCATTCTGAATATCTCAGCAATGGAAAGAGATAAAAAACCGATAACAGATTTGAAAAGGGCACCACTGAAAACATAAGACTGCATACCCAACCCATTTCAAAAGCATTTTGGCGTAGGTATACGACCTCCTGAAAACGACACTTGGTGAAAGTTTCAGGGTTTTCTTAAAAACTTCCGAGCAATGTTAACATCATTTCGAACTGTACGAATTCTTACCAATACGCGGAAAATCACAGACATCCTCTTGTTTCTGAAAACGCTGAGCCAATCAGCGAATTGTTGGAGCACTAGGCGTTTTTTGAACATCATAGAAATTTTAATATAATCTTTGGGTCTGAAAAATTCAATGAACGTTGGTTCTTTGTTCTGTGCTGAGTCTTTCCATTATAAATTTCCCAAGTTTTCAAAGTTAATTTGAAACAAAATACGTAAGCAAATAAATTATTCAATAATTAAATAATAACTGTTAATAACTAATAGCAGCTATCAGAAAATACTTATTGAAAAAACTCGATGACGTTTAAGGAACATTCTAAAATTCGTTAAGATTTCAGCGTAGTTCAAATAGCAACCCAATACCTGAATCTCGGCTAACTCTTGTCCTTAAACCTCCTTATACCTACCCAGTGGCGGCTGGTGGGTTGTTGAACAGGTGGTGCACTTTACTTGCTCACTAAGTAGGTATTAAGATTAGAAATCGCAAAAAAAAACAAAAATTTACATGTATATGTCGATTTTTTATTATTTTGTATAATTGCTCGAAGAATTTCGACCATGTATAAAACTGACACACTTGTTATTACATTTAGCAAGGAATCATGATTTTTATTTTTTCACTTAAATGCGTCAAATCGTGGATTCACGTAACTTTATTTTAAAAAAAATTATTACTGTCTTTATACCTAATCACTGTTAATTTTATCCCACACCACACACTGTACAGTGTACAATGTACACAGTACAGAATCGAACCAAAACCAAAATAAAAAACAATTACTAACCTAACACCTACAAACCTACACTATTTAACCAGTCACAGATAGAGCGAAACAACATTACATATTCGCAGGCGCAGCGCATTCTAGTCAAACATCGGTTGCTGTAGTTAATCTTCGGTTCTCGTGCGCTGCACGAGAGCAGGCTAATTCTCCATATAAAGGGTTTTCCAATAAGAGGTGTTATTTTGAATAGCCCGCTATTTCGGTAGCTGTCACTTTTGAAGCTGTCATTTTTTGACATTTGACAAGTAGAAACTACGCTATTAATAAAAATGGAACGATACACGCTTCAACAACGCATTGAAATTATTAAAATTGGGTCCTTGAAATGCATGAAAATGAACCGGAATTTCATCGAAAAATCATCTTGACTGATGAGGCCCATTTCCACCTCGGAGGCTACGTCAACAAGCAAAACTGTCGCATCTGGGGCTCGGAAAACCCAAGAGTTATTGTTGAAAAGCCTCTCCATCCTCAACGCGTGACTGTTTGGTGCGGTTTATGGTCCCGCGGGGTCATTGGACCTTACTTTTTCGAAAATGAGGCTGGAGCAACAGTTACGGTCAATGGATTGCGCTATCGAGAGATGATTAATGATTTTTTATGGCCTGAATTGGATGGTATTGATCTGGACAACGTTTACTTTCAACAAGACGGCGCTACGTGCCACACAAGCAATGAAACCATCGATCTTTTACGGGAAAAGTTTCCGGACCGTGTTATCTCTCGAAGAGGTGATCACAATTGGCCACCGAGATCTTGTGATTTAACACCTTGCGACTTCTTCCTTTGGGGCCACGTGAAAGATAAGGTCTACGCCAACAGCCCAGCGTCGATTCAAGACCTTAAAGATGAAATTCGTGAGGCTATCGAGGACATAGGGCAGCCACTTTGCGATTTGGTTATGGAAAATTTCATGAAAAGGATATGGTCCTGTAAGCGTGGTCTTGGCGGCCATTTGGCTGATGTTGTGTTTCATTATTAACGGCATACCTTCCTCTTTATAATGAAATAAACATCCGATCATTTATCTCCAAAAATGCCATTTTTCTTTGAATATCAAAATAACACCTTTTATTGGAAAACCCTTTATTTCAATGAAATATCTTTTGTCTCACGCGTCAGGGATACTTGCTTGTAACTCATACAAGTTATATTAGCAGTCCTCGTGCGCTCGCCGAAGCGCACGAGAATTTTTACTTGCAGGGAAAGTAAGTCTTAATTGTAAAGCAAAGCGCTTACATTGTTTCGTCATAATTGGAAATTTTACTTGTTTGTGTTCTTGTACGTATGTTTAAAAAATAAATATTAATATGGGAATCTAAAAATAAAGATGCAGTAATATTTTGTAATTTTTAAATCTTTTGAATTGGTGGTTCAGCGCACGAGCGCACTTAAGGTACAGCCGCCACTGTACCTACCTACTACCTTGCCTACATCCTGATGAGTAAGGTGGTGCAGCCGGCCATATTATCAACCCTTCTTACTTATCGTTACATTAACCTAGCTCCGAAATAGACTTCTGAGACATTCTGTTATTGAAAATATGCCCCAAAACACTCTAAATTCCAAACATCAAACAACTGCTTTCATTGTTGAAAATGACTTTTGGAGGAAGCATTACAATCACCACTCCTATCTACTTAATCTGTTAAATGCGCTACAACACAAGTTCTAAAGTTGAACCCTGTCGTTTTTTGTATTCAAATATTAGTTTAAAAACTTCGTATCTTATAACCACCTATAAGTATGCTTCGTTTAATCTAACAGATTCGTTCATATTCCAATTTTATCGTAAGTCGTAGATTTCGTAAGGTCTTCCCATATATTTTGGGAGTAATACGAGACAACAACGCCTATAAACAAGCTATGCAGAGGCAATATAAAATACTCGTATTAGTCACCTGATACTGTTAAAACCGAGAAGAATTATTGCAATTGCATGTAAAAGAGCGGCCACACTTGTCTCTTCAAACACATCAACCATCCCTTGCAGCTTGAACATGCACTCATTCGTAAGATGTAAACTGTTAACTTAGCTGTAGGTGTTTCACTTCAAAAACGTTCACGTTCCCTAGAAAATTTATCGGAATCTTGCGAAACTGAAAACATTGCAAACACAGTCAGGGTGGAAAATTATCGACCGGCGCATAACATTCCTAATCAGTAATCACCAACCACCATCACTGTATCGCCAGCCCAGAGTGTTCATCATCATCCGCTCTATCATACATCCCACCCATACATTTGTCGAACACAGCACGATAGATACATTTCAGTCTCAGTTCTAATATAACTTTTACGGGACTCGGAACGGTATTGCGGCGCGGATGGTTTGTGTCATCGCCTTTAATTTTTTTTCGGTGAACAGCATTTTAATAGGAAAAGATTTATCATACATTAAATTGGGGAGAAAGGGGACCATTTTTAAGGGTAGATTCTGTTATTCTACGATACAATTTGTTATTCTTTTCTTTTTCGTAAAACAATAAACATATCGGTTATCTTGTTGTTGTTGTATAAGTTTTGTAAATAATATTCATCCCAGTCCGCGAGTGTTACTGAACCCGAAAATTCAAAAAAAAAAACAAAAAAAAAAAAAATCAGGAAGATGAAGAATGGTGATTCTTCAGCATAGGGGTTAGCGCAAGTCTCGTTTTTTCCTCCAGTTTGTGGAATAAATCGATTTTGAGGTTATAATTTCTGGAAGAAGGCTACACAGTGTAATTTTTTCTTCTTCTTCTTCCTTTTCGAGCGAAAAAAGGG
Source organism: Chrysotoxum bicinctum (assembly GCA_911387755.1). Classification (NCBI taxonomy): domain Eukaryota; kingdom Metazoa; phylum Arthropoda; class Insecta; order Diptera; family Syrphidae; genus Chrysotoxum; species Chrysotoxum bicinctum. Next base: position 61,484,351 of record OU426987.1, read on the forward strand.
AGTGGGGTGTGATTGTGCTTAGTTTGCAGTTTTTTTTTCATTTCCTTCTAAATTTTTGCCATTAGGAAATTGGATTATATGTTGGAAATTCAATTGAATTAATTTTGAAAAGTGGAAAAAGTTTTAACGGTTTTTCATGGAAAACTTGTGACAAAGTTGGAAAAAGTTTAAAAGTTATTAAATCGCGGAAATGATATCCCAATCTCCTAAACAGAAATAAAGTGAGAAATTGGATCTAAGGTTTTTATTCTCTGAGACATTATCGATAAAACACTTTTTTCCGACCCTCAAAGGTCCAAATTTTATAATGGAGGACGAACTACGTTGCCCGATATGTAAGCAATTATTCGCGAATCCCGTTCTATTGCCCTGTTGTCATGCCCTCTGCCTCGCTTGTGCAATAGATATCCAAGCTGCCTATACACCGGCTGTAGGTGCAGCCACGGCTAATGGGAGCTTGCCATCAGCAGTAACAGGTTCCGCTGCAACCCATCATCACAGTCACCATCACCCAAATTCAACGCATCACTCATCGACTTCCTCAGCTGCAAGTACTTCCAGTTCGGGAACCACAGAAAGCAGCTCCGACCAGGATCAAGCCGATAAGGTTAGCATTTTCAGTGAAGCCGATTCCGGAGTTGTATGCTGCACATCTAGACCTGGTTCGTACGTCGGCACTCCCAATCTTCAGGCACTGCTCTTTCCGCCCTCTGGTGGCGCTGTGTTCTATTTGATCTGTCCACATTGCCGCAAAGTCGCCTTCTTCGACGAAAGTGGAGTACGGAATCTGCCTCCGTACAAGACAATGGAGTCCATAGTCGATAGATTTTGCGCACGTGAAGCCCTTCGCTGCCAAATGTGCGAAACTGATCCCAAAGTCGCTTCGCTCATTTGCGAACAGTGCGAGATACGTTACTGCGATGCCTGCAGGGATTTATGTCATCCAGCTCGAGGTCCTCTGGCCAAGCATAATCTTGTGAAGCCCACAGGAGCAGCTCAACAACGAGAATCTTTGTGCGCTGAGCACTCGGAACCGTTCACCCTGTTCTGTTTGAACTGCAAGGGACCGGCTTGTGTGCAATGCGTGAACGAAAACGTTCATCAATCGCATGACGTTCAACCGATATTACAGACTTGTAAGGCACAAAAGGTGAGTTTCTTGGTAGAAAAAAAAGATGATGATAGCATTTTGTTTTACTTTTTTTTATTGATAAACTGAGATAAAGTAAATACATATACAAACATTTTATTTGTGTTTGTATTGCCGGTGTTTCTCGATTATGAACCATGATAACAATTTGATATGAGATGTTTGAAGGTAGATATTTTTTTTCTTCTTCGAATTGGTGCTATCATTGAAGTTGTATAGTTCAATATTATTCTGATATCAGGTCGGACTCAATTGGATTTCTGTTTGCCTTAAAGAACCTCACCATATTGCTCATGTACGAGTGATGATGACTCAAGAACAAAAAAAAAAGGTTCCATATGTAAACGTGCTTTATTGAAGAAACACAATAAATATAACAATTTATACTTTGAACACCTGATGTAATATGCTCGATTCGTATTAGCTTTCTGGAAAAAGTTGTGCGTCAACTTTCGAGAAATATTAATCAACTTGAGTTTGAGAGTACCTACTTACTTACCACCATCAGTACCGTCTTTACCATAAGGGCACACGGGGCCCGTGCCCAGGGCCCCCAATCTCAGGGGGGCCCCGAAGGACCGACAATTTCTCTCACACATTTATTCTCAGAACATTTTTGTCGGACACATTACACTTTTTTCACAAATTAGTAATCTTATCAGAAGGTATGTATTTACAAGGCATATACTACGACATTATATCGATGAGTGCGCCTATTCCCACTGCACTAATTAATAATATTTCCGAACGTGTCCTACCTAATTTACTAAGTACACCATCTGGCGATCACTTACGCAATCCCTCCGATTCTTAAGTCAAGTTGCACCGTCTAAACAAGGCCTAACATAAATGTCGACATTGTCTATGGTTGGGGGAATCCCCGAATGATGTATTAAACCCTTGTATATAAAATCTATAGTACTCTCATGGAATAGAAAAAAAAGTTGGGGAATACATTCTACTGAGGGCGCTGTCGGCGGAAAAAATTTATGTGGAGACTTTTGATTTGGGGGGATGGTAATTGAGGATAAAGCGACAAAATTTTATCAGCTCTGGCAATGAGAAAGACGAGAATGAGAAAATCAAACGTTCAATTTCGATATTATCTAACCAAATTAAAACGTTGCATTGTATTTGTATGAACATATAAGTAGGAAAAATTTTAAAATTTGATTCTTGATAGGATTAGGCTTTTTTGAATTTTAGTATAACTACATAGGTACTTTATCTTAATATATTAGGTAGTTGTTCTTCTTCCTTCCCATTGCCCAGTGTCTCTCGTTGTTCAAGGGCACCAAGTCAGATGCAGTGTTGCTTTTGCTCCAAATATTATGTTAGTTAATTTCTTCACGTTGCTTCTTTCGGATTTTCGTATTGGTAATACTAAAGGGAGTTTGAGAATGTTATCAGCTATCATCACTATCGAGCCGGCTTTTTTTCGTTATCCCGTTGGTGTAATTGTTTCTGTTGGTCAACTTAGGACCAACAGAAAATGAAATGTATAGAAAATGAATAAAAACAAAACAGAAAATAGCTTTCTCTTTGTCGCTTTGTTTTGCACCTTCGGTTTGCTTTTACTCTACGTGAAAAGTTGGGGAATACATTCGTCCAGGCGGCGCGTCACTCGTTCCTCTTCATAAGAGTACTATAGATTTTATATATAAGGGTTTTATGCATTTCAAAATTTCATTTCCCAAAATTCTGCATCCCAAAATTCTACTCATCAAAATTTAAGCTCAACGGCCTTGGCTCTGATGAAAGCATCGCTTCCCATCGATCAGCGAAATCAAGCATCGTTGCGCGCGGTTAGTACTTGGATGGGGAACCGTTCAAATACCAACCGTGAGCTGTTGACATGTGTTTTCTGTTGTTCTTTCTTTCTGTCTGTCTCTCTCTGTTGTAATGTATAAGCCGATGGTCCGAGTTACCAGTGCTTTCAGTGTCTCTACTTCGTAGATTTATCTACGGAGTAGTGGAATATGTAATGTAATGTAATGTAATAATTTTTCTGTCCCTATTTCAGAACTCTAATACTCAAAACTGTAATTCTCAAAACAAAAACAACAACAATGTTACCAGAACGACTGAGTAATTTGTCAATTATGTGCATAGAAAGTGATATCCTTCAAAAAATTGACTTTGAGGATATAATAGAAAATTTTGCTCAACAGAAATCCAGAAAGAAACTGTTATCATAATCGTCACCAAAAAACCAGCAGCATTCCAATATCATTAATGACATATTATATCATACTATATTTGATTACCTATAATAAATGGTCATACTCATACTTATTAGTAAAAAAATGTTATTATAATTCGCTTTTTTTACTTTCCAAAAGGGCCCCAAATTCTTGTGTGCCCAAGGGCCCCAGCCTAGTTTAAGACGGCCTTGACCACCATCATCCAGTGCCTGACTGATAAGTACGTGATGATAAGTTGTTTTGATAATCAAGTGTTTTCAAAACAGAAGGAATCAATTTCTAACTACAAAAGTTGACTCGATTCGTCTGTCAATGTTTAACGATGTATAAGACGTGTGTTTAGGTGCGTTTAAGGGTTGTTATTTTTCTTCTTTTTTTTTTTTGGTGAACACTTTGGGTGATTATTGTAATGATGATGATCGACATAATGAACCCTTTTAAGGCAGGTTGTATTGTAATTTGACACTCCCTCTGTTGATCACAACAGGTTTGTTTTAAAAAAGAGAAGATAAGGTTGTTGTATTTTGTAAGATAGGTAATATTACCTAAAGGGCTTCAATAAGGTTAACTTGACACTTACGGCGAATAAAGATGAAGACAAGGGTTTTTCAGTGGATATCGCTTTTTTGAAAAATGGTGCAAAAAATTATTTTAGTACATACTATAAAAACGTAAGCAGTTATGAGAAGAGCAATTTGAATGTTTATAACAAATCAAGTGTCAAAGCAGAAATAACTAAGTCTACTATAAGATTTAATTTTTAATTAATAAAAATCACGTTTTTGTCAATTTATAGTTGATTCTGATAGAAATAAGACATGCCGTTTTTTTTTTCATATTAAATTTTGTACATAAGTTTAAGTCAACTTATAAGATTAAGTCAAATTATGATTCTTTCCAGTGTAATGAAATTATCCAAAAACTAAGTGCTACGGCTTAAGCCGACTTAAGTATTTTTTCTGAAACAAATTCGTCGCCCTATAGTATTGATTTGCAGCATACACCATTTTTACATTTTTGAGATATCGCACTTAAAGTTCGGCGTTCTATTGCGAGAAAACCAACCGCTGATTTTTTTTTTGTTTTTTTACACAATATCTAATTAGAAGGGTTCGTATTTCTATGCAAATGCATATTTTTTTAGGAACACCTTGGAAACAAGGCAACTAATTATGTATACGAATCAAGAAATTTCCTTTAAAATGGCATTTAACCGTTAGTGCATATTTTTGCATATTTTACTAAAGGGTTTTCCAATAAGAGGTGTTATTTTGAATAGCCCGCTATTTCGGTAGCTGTCACTTTTGAAGCTGTCATTTTTTGACATTTGACAAGTAGAAACTACGCTATTAATAAAAATGGAACGATACACGCTTCAACAACGCTTTGTAATTATTAAAATTGGGTCCTTGAAATGCATGAAAATGAACCGGAATTTCATCGAAAAATCATCTTGACTGATGAGGCCCATTTCCACCTCGGAGGCTACGTCAACAAGCAAAACTGTCGCATCTGGGGCTCGGAAAACCCAAGAGTTATTGTTGAAAAGCCTCTCCATCCTCAACGCGTGACTGTTTGGTGCGGTTTATGGTCCCGCGGGGTCATTGGACCTTACTTTTTCGAAAATGAGGCTGGAGCAACAGTTACGGTCAATGGATTGCGCTATCGAGAGATGATTAATGATTTTTTATGGCCTGAATTGGATGGTATTGATCTGGACAACGTTTACTTTCAACAAGACGGCGCTACGTGCCACACAAGCAATGAAACCATCGATCTTTTACGGGAAAAGTTTCCGGACCGTGTTATCTCTCGAAGAGGTGATCACAATTGGCCACCGAGATCTTGTGATTTAACACCTTGCGACTTCTTCCTTTGGGGCCACGTGAAAGATAAGGTCTACGCCAACAGCCCAGCGTCGATTCAAGACCTCAAAGATGAAATTCGTGAGGCTATCGAGGACATAGGGCAGCCACTTTGCGATTTGGTTATGGAAAATTTCATGAAAAGGATATGGTCCTGTAAGCGTGGTCTTGGCGGCCATTTGGCTGATGTTGTGATCCATTAATAACGGCATACCTTCCTCTTTATAATGAAATAAACATCCGATCATTTATCTCCAAAAATGCCATTTTTCTTTGAATATCAAAAAAACACCTCTTATTGGAAAACCCTTTATAAATGCATATTTTTCATTTTTTGTGTGCATATTTTACTATAAATATATAGTATATTTTTAATAATAAATTTATATTTTTAAAGTACATACCTACCTATATTGTTCAAAAACTAAACTAGGCAGTAAAAAAATGTAAATTTTATGTCAGTGCAAACGAACCTTAAGACTGTTATCTACTTCTTTTATTCATTTCACAATCTTGAACCATATTCAAACACCACAATATAAAGCATTATATAAATAAAGGTGTATTATATGAACTTGACTAGATTGTTGAAATGAAAAAAAAAATTAAGTCTGTTTTTGAAACTGTATAAATGAGATCGAAATTTAAACGATCATCTATCAAAAATGAAAGTGTGTGGGTATAATGTGGTAAAGCTTAAAGTGCGAAACAGATTGAACCAGCACCAGCAACGTCACCAGCAACAGCGGAAGCCATTGTTTTAGAACCAATGTATTTTAATCGTTCAACACAAAATAGACCAGCACCAGCAATGTCAACAGCGTCGTTTGGTCAAAATCCAAAATTTGCTGTTGCTGGTTACAATAACAAAAAATGCAACAACAATAAGATGTATAAATGTCAAAACACGATGCTGGTTTAATGTGTTTGAAAAGTATTTGCTGGCCAGCGTGCTGTTTGCTGTTGACAGCGCTGGTTCTGTTGCTGGTTTAATCTGTTTCCCGCATAAAGCTTAACACGTTTCATATACAACAGCCAACTGTTTTCGGTTGCGACTACACATAAACCACTACATATAAACTGAAAAATGTTGACTGATGCACTCATATGCTCATATACGAATATAGGTAAGTACTTCGTTGAGCCGTTGTTTCTTGAAGCCATGAATTGACGTTTCTCGCAGCGGTGCCACTTTCCTGCAATTGCAGTAAATCAACTGCACTTTTCCCAAAATATAAATCTTTTACCACAAAATAAAATCTACTCCACCTTTTTCAAAATCACGCAAAATCATATGTTTAGAATCCGCTCTTATAGAAAAATGAATCTAAGACTTCGTTTTAAGATATTATTTTATTTAAAAAAAAATAAAAAAATTAACTTATTTTTAAAGATGAAGAAAATGTGTTTTTATATTGAATAGAAATTAAGTTGAACCGGTTTTAAGTGCATATTTTAAATGCATATTTTGCATTTTTAAATGCATATTTTAAGCGCATATTTTCAGATTTTAGGTGCATGAGAATCCGAAGCCTACTAATTAGAAATCATCTTTTTTTAGCTGAACCTGAACTGGAGTTTAAAATTGAAGTTTAACTCGTCCGGTTTCACAGTCTAATCTGGACTTGAGTTCATTGAACGTGGTTTAAGTAAATTGTTTTCTTTTCTATCTGAATCAAAGAAAAAACAATCAAGGAAAGTTAGCTTTGTTTCAGTTGTGACTTGACAGGAAAAAAAAATATTAAAAATGAAAATAAATTATATTTTCAAACGTGCGAAGTGGTTGCTGAACTAAAGGTTTTAACTACAGAATGAACTCTGTTCATGGTTTAATTGACACTGTGAAACCAAATTTATTGCTGAACTGAAGTGGGGTTTAAACCTGTATACTGTGAAACTGGGGTTTAGATTTATCTACTTATTTAAACAGTCCATCTTGTAAGTTTTCTTTATAGAAAAACTTTTTACAAACTTTATAAATAGTGTCATATTTTTGCCTGTAAAAATGAAAAGTTTGTTTTTTTTTTTTGGTGAAGCATTTACTTCCCTACGTTTACTCGAGACATTTTTACGATTGATTTGTGAATTTGTTCTCTGTATTGTTTGAGAGTTTTTTTTGAACAAAAGTAACATGCTTCCAACAGTTTTCTTGTTTGTTTTTACTCTAAAGCTCGTGTACTCCTCTCCGAATTCTCGCAAACATTTTCAAATATGTATGTTGTTTCCACATTTGAGCTTTGAGAGTTGAGTTTTGTTTTGAAAAATTACATATTTAGAACTTATAGTTTCTGATAGAATTTTTACCAGAAGTGTCATACTCGGATGGAATACTTCTAAAACTTCTTACTAGAGGGTGTTCCATATTTAAATCATCAACATAGTTAGGCCCTTTCACACTATCATCGCTTTTTATTAAAAAATATTTGTAAGAACGAAAAGTTAATTTAAAAGTTTTGGCAAATTTAATTTTTTATACCGAATTCCGATTTGGTTGAACTAGAGGAATAAGTATTATTTGTGTCTTCATTTGGAACAACCTCGTCAATTAATCTAAGACAACGAAAAACGCTTCAATAAAAACCTACATATATATAAATCCATTTATGTTATAAATTCTTATGATAGAAGTTCTTGGTTCATACATTGGATATTGGCAAATCCATTTTTAGCACAAGAGAAATATGTCTTCTGTCGACAAAGCTTAGCAGAGAGCAGACTACTGAAATATTTTTTAGTCGGCAGTGAAATTTATACATGGACATAGTAAAAATCCTATGCACGTACGGCAAATGAAGATACAAAATATTTTCGTGTTCTTAGGCCGGTTTTTTTCACTCGGAGTTGAACATAACTTGAGGATTTTTATTTTCAACTCGTAATTTTATTTTTATTCACTCAAAGTTGACGTTTTAAACTCTCGATTTTCAACTCTAGAGTTGGTCAACTTTAGATTTTCTCAACTCCCGGAATAAGTAGAAGTTGATTGAGCAAACTAGAGAGTTGACATGAAACATTGTTTTCTTTTCAAATAAAATATGTACATGCATTTTGTTTCAAAAGCTTGTTTGCTTCAATTTTCACGACAAAAATTAAAGAAAAATTGGTATAATGTTCCGCAGCAATTATTTTTTTGAAAAGTGTCCATCAACTTCGTCAAGCAGTTAAAGTGAAGATAATGCCATTGTTATTTGAAAGAAGACAATACAAGATGTAACCGCTCATTGGAGTTGAAAAGTAGGACGACCGTGACTTCATCTACGGCTTTCGTCTTGTAAAACCAGACAGCAATGATGTTGCTGGACTTGATAAAGGATTCACTTCCTTCCGACAAGAGACGGTAATAGTCTTAAACTAAGCCTTGACCTTAAAACTTAAGTTCCTTTTTAAATACATATATATATCTTGTAAATTGTGGACAATCACAAAGTTATTGGTAGCACTACGATTTTATGCGCTTGGATCAATGCAATTGACTTTTCTTCAATAGAGTAAGCATTTCCACCGAGCATCACGTTCTGAAACGAGTGTCGAAAGGCGAAAGCAATTGTCAATCTAGCACCACGGTTAATTCGAATGCCGGAAACGCATGAGGAAAACTTGAAGCATCACGAGGTTTTTTCGCTAAAGCCAAGTTTCGTAGGACAATTAGTGCAATTTATTGTACACATGTCCGAATACAATCACCAGGCAGTGATGCAGAAACCTTAAGAAATCGCAAGGGATGGTTTTCTCTAAATGTGCCTTCGCGAATTTAAAAATAAATAACACTGTAGCTAGCTGGCAGGTTTTATTAGTTTTTTAATTTATTTATTTATTTTATTATTCAAATAAAAGTTATCCAGAAATACCCGGATTTGTTGATATGTTAGCTTCCACAAATGTACCATCAACAATTCCACACAATACAAAACGTTCCCGATTTTTAACAACTTATTTTCACCCATGGTAGATCGAGGAAAACACATTTCCAATAAAATCTATAAAATCCGTGAAATTAAGATTCTACAAAGTCCAGAAGAAAAAGAGGATCTGGTGCTTTTCCTTAGAAATAGCATAGCATTTGAATCATTTTAATATAAGATTTTTCAATAGTACTGCCGTAAATGACTCAAACTTGTCTAAGGTGCTTTTGTAGGCTCGTTGAAGTCATAAGACGTAAATGGAAGAGAGATCCTGAGAGTAGTCGACGAATGAAGAGAACGTCGATTATTGCTAATCGCACTTCCAGGTTCCAGCGTATTCAAGATATTTACGAGTAATTGAAGTCGGTCTCGAATCGGAGGTAGAATCAATGGGTTATTCCAAGGCAGAAACCGAAGGGCAAACATAGACGAGGGAACCATACTTTGTAGGCATAATCACAGAATTCTTTGAATCATCGTTTCACAGAGCCAAGTGCTTTAAAAATAATCTAGTCAATATGTGGGAGAATGTTGGGCTCTTTATCACATAAAACACTAAGATCACGAATAGACTCCTTAGCGGCGGATATGGCTTGATAATGGTGAAGGTAGAGACGGAGAGTAGATTGGAGGCGTTTTTTTTAGCTCCAAGAAACTTTTCAGGTCACAGACAGAAAAACTATCGATATCAAGTTGAAGAAGAGAAGAATAATATGTCGAAGAAATGGTCTTGAAAACATTTGTTTTGTCTGCGTACAGTAAGATATGGGAATATTTGATTACCATTTCAATATCACTAATACTTAGTAAGAATAAAAACGAGAGGAACAAAGTGTATGTGTTGTGGGACCCCGGAGGCAGATAAGATAATATCACAGAACAGTGTTGCCGCAAGCCAAAAAAAAGAGTCGCTAGATCGACCTTAAAAATCCGCTAGATATGCTAAAATTTTGAAAAAAGTCACAAGAAAAATTTTTCAGCAAAATATAACGTAAAGTTACTTGCGGGGAAGGGTAATCCTTATTAAAATGTAATCGATACTGCAATTAAGGAAGAGTCTACTGTGTTTCGTTTAGCTAGTAGTATACCTCACCAACGGGGATCTTCAGTAGGTCGGCAAAGCCCATATTTTGCAAATCTTTTCGAATTTTTAAAACAATCATTTATTATGAAACGAAAATATTGGAAAATACTTAGTAAAAATATATATATTTAACAGCACTTTGTTGATTTTCGATGACGACTTAATGGTAGTTTTTAAAGTAACCCTTTCATGCCAACGATCTTGACTTCGAACCATAGCGGTGATTTTACTGGTAGCTAGAATTTGTATAACCCTTTTGGCGTCGATAAAGCCCTAAATATTTTCAGAAAACTTATGGAGGAAGCGTCTTTTCCTCAACATGCGCTCTCTGCTCATCATTTGTATAATTGACCATTCAAATTGACAAGGAACATGAAACAATCCTTAGTCATTTGAAATTTTGAATCAACCCTATGGATTGCATGAGGTGATATCTTTTTCCGTAACGCATAGAACAGATACTATGGGTCGGAACCTTGATTGATTAACATTATTTATTTATCATTTTTTGAATCAGATGTTCAATTTAGAAAGCCTTAAGCCTTCGGAAAATAATTCCTTTAAGTTCAATATTCTAAAATTCAATTTATTCTATTTTTACATCTTTGTATCGAATCAAAAACATCAAAGCAATATGATTGATTTTCATCAATTAAAAGTGTTTTAATTTTTAATTACCTTTCAACAACATTATGTGTATGTATGTATCTAATCTGAGTTTCTATTTTGACAAATGTTTTTTGAATTTAAAATTTTGTTTAAGGTATTTTTTTTTTGTTTAAATCTAAGGATAAAAACAGTCTCAGAACTCGATTGGATTTTACCACAAAATTTGAAAAAAAAAAAAACATTCTCCATCACTATGGCTACTTGCTTCGGTTCCCAATCAAATTTTTTGTTTCATAAGGCTAAAACCGTTTATAACTGGATGAAAGGGGGAGCCCCCAGATAAGCCCGATATATGTAAGTGTTTTCTGATTGATTTTGAACCACCTATCTTTCAAATGCCCGAAACCTAATAGGTCTAAAAGCTATCATCGGTGATTATTTTGACAGCTATTTCTCCAAAAAATAAAATAAAATGCACGACTGGGTCGCACGAACTTGCTCCTATGTAATAGACTAGGAATTTTAAAAACGGATGTTATTAAAGAAAACTGTTCATAAGGATAAAATGAATTTTTTAAATTCTTTTAGTAGTAAGAGATAAAAACAGAATGCCATGCAAATATGAATTTATGCAGGAACAAAAATTATAAGTCGTTGTAGTGGTTCCTTAAAAAAATAAGCTTTTATGTACAAAATTTTTAAAACATTTTTAAGAAAAAATTTTGGTACGCCATCCTTAAGTTTTTATTATTGTACGAATAAAAGTCTTATTTCCAAAAAAAATATTAAGCCGTTCTTGAGATATCGAATTTTTCAAAAAAAAAAAAATTACTTTTTTTTTCTAAAAATTGAAAAAATATTTTTTCTTAAGTTTTTAAATGCAATGTTTTTTAAACTTTTTAGGAGCTTCTTTATAAAAAATTTCGTTAAAATCCGTTCTGCCGATAATGAGAAATTCAAAATTCGAAAAAATCGTTCTATGGTAGGTACAGTCAGTAATATCTAGATTTCAAATTTTTTTTTTATTAAATTATAGATCGTAAAGATTAATCAAAAGGAAAAAAATTTTAGCAAAAATACGATTTTCGAAAACCATTTTTTAAAATTTGTATGGAAGGTACCGTTAGTTTTAGATAAAACAAAATTTTTTTCTCAAATCTTGTAGATTATGTTAAGAAACTTTTATTTGTCAAGTTTGAAAAAAATCGAGCATGGGGTTTTCGAAATATTGAGTTTCAAAAAAAAAATTTGAATTTTTTTTTTTTAAATCCAAAAAATAAAAAATTGAAAATTTGAATATTTATGTAATAATATTTAAACATTAGAGGAGCTTTGGCATAAAAAAAAAGATTTAAATCGGCTGTACCGTTTTCGAGAAAATCAAAAACAAAAAAAATTAACCCAGGGGGGCTACCAAAAATAACAATTTTTTGTAAAAATTTTTTCAACCATTAGCTAGTTTTAACGAAATGAAATTTTTCAAATTTTTTTTTTTAAATTCTGTGGGACAGTTTTTGAGAAAAAGAAATATTTATAAAATTTCGAAAAAAATCGTATGGCAGGTACCGTTATTTTTGGTCTTAAAAAAAACAGAAAAAAACGTAGGGGGGGGGGAAAAATTAGAACCCATATCTACCAAAGTTTGAAGAAAATCGGCCGAGCCGTTTAGGCTGTGGTAGAACCGACAGACAGACAGACAGACAGAATTGCGAGACCCACTTTTTTGGTCTTCGCTATCATCGTAATGTCAACTTTGATCAAAATCTCGAGTTCGATTTTTTTACGAATGCATAACTTGCCTTATAGTACCTATAAGTCGCAAGCAAAAAAATTTAAATTAACATTTTTTTTCCAAAACTCAATATATATCTAAAACCCCACGCTCGATTTTTTAAAACTTGATAGCTAAATGTTTCTTAGTATAATCTATAAGATTTGAGAAAACAAATTATTTTATCTTAAAATAATTATTTTATCTTAGCTAGGCTTACAAATGTTAAAAAATGGTCTTTCTAAAATCGAATTTTTCTCGAAAACGGCTCCTAGAATTTTGATAAATTTTTTTGTTTATCAATTAATAATTCTTACGATCTATAATTCAATAAAAAAAAAACTGTACTGTACTGACTGTACCTACCATAAAACTATTTTTTTAATTTTCAATTTCTCATTATATGCATAGCATAACGGATTTGAATGAAATTTCTTATAGAAAAATTTTGAAAATCATTGTACTTCAAAACTTAAGAAGAAATACTTTTTGGATTTTTTGAAAATTCGATGCCTCAGAAACGGCTCAATATTTTTTTGGGAAATTTAATTTTTGTCCGTACATTAATAAGAACTTCAAGTTGGCTTACCAAAATTTTTGCTTGAAAATATTTTAAAATTTTTGTATATAAAAGCTTATTTTTTTAAGAAACCACTACAACGACTTATAATTTTTATTTTTGCATAAACTAATATTAGCTTGAATCACATGACACCCTTTTTTGAGTTCCAAGTATTAAAGGAGAGGTTTTAGTCATTTAAAAAATGAATTTCATGCTTATGAACTTTTTTTCTCTGATAAAATTCATTTTTGAAATTTTTAGTCTTTGATATAAGAACAAGTTCTTGCGACCCAATCGTGCATTTTATTTTTTTAAATACAACCGTTTAATTGTTTTGTTTAAAATTCATCACACTTATTGATTGAGTCAAGTAGGTAGGTAAGTAGACTCTCTTTAGTTTCTTATAAAAATATATATGTTGCAAAAGTTTTTCATATTTTAAAAAGAGAACTGTGAAGTCACCGGGGCTTTCGGTACTTAAATAAATTTGGTGGTGCAACAAGTGAACCACGACCTAGTGACTTGCAACTCTCAACCATTCCCTTGTGTTTGTTATGTTACCAGGAACGGAGGGGACCTACAATTTTCATGCACTTTCCATGACAAGAGATATACTCTTAGAGGATTTGTCAATTCCTCGCAAGAGGCAGTACACACCTGAAAAACTTTTTTGCAGCGGCCGAGAATCGAACTCGAGACCTTCCGCATAACAGTCCAACGCACTAACCATTATGCCAAAGGGTACTAATCACGTTACTGGATGCTTCAATAAAAAAGTCATGCATTAGCAATTTTTATTTAGAAGTTTTCACTAAAAAGTGGGATTTCCCTTTTAAGTTCAGCACAAAGTTTCTTATATTTTCTATTAAGGGTAGTACAAGTATTATTAGTGGGTTCTAGGAAGTTCTTACGAGTATAGCACTTGGATCTAAAAAAATAATATCGATACCTTCCCGCAAGAATGTATTAAGCGACATTTTAAAAATTGTTCGGGAAACGAAAAAAACGTCTCATTTAGTTATTTTTTTGTGTATTTTATTGGACGAAACAAATATAAAAATGTCGTTTAATACATTCTTACGGGAAACAAATCTGTTTCGTCCATTAAAATACACAAAAAAATAACTAAATTAGACGTTTTTTTCGTTTCCTGAACAATTTTTAAAATGTCGCTTAATACATTCTTGCGGGAAGGTACCGATATTATTTTTTTAGATCCAAGTGCTATACTCGTAAGAACTTCCTAGAACCCAAGTAATACCTACATCTGAAAACATTTTGGTTCAATTTATTTTGGTAGGAAATGGCGTAATTGTCAAGATGGATTAAGTATACTTTTAAGAGATGAAGAACCGTTTTACTGTTTTTAAAGTTAGACGAGTGCTTAAGTAAAGTTTATGTAATTTTGCCTTACTCATAATTTTTAGAGCCGACTCCAAGTTTGTACTTATTTCACACATTTTGCACTTCTCTTATAGTTAAAAATGACAAATCGCTCTCTTTCTAAGTTCCTATCATATTTTTTTTGTAATTTAAGAATAAATTTATATATATGTACATACCTAGATTTTTGGTGAACATTCTAAGGCATAAGCTTAGGTGCTTAACGTCCACGTAAAATTTCAACATTTTGAGAATGTAGGTATGCCTTTTCGCTTTTTACGGTTGCTGAACATTATACGCACCAGAGATCAATTTTTTAAATAAAATTATTTTCAACCAAAAACACAGGATGTTAAAAAGAGCGTGTGCCAATCGCAAGTTAAATTCTTCGAATTATTTTAAAATGGGACCACCTACGTTTGTTTTCACAATGTTTATAAATAAATGTATATATGTATATACTCCCTAACCTACCCCTATCAGTTGATGAAAAAGGATAGGTTTTCTGAAGTTTAAAAGTTTCCACCACAATACATCTAGGTAATGTAAGCCATGCTTTGTACATTCTTTGAATTTTCTTTTGTCATAAATATGTTTTTTGTTTCGACAAAAAAAACGGTTTGTTTAGATTTAACGAGAATTTCTTAACAGAATATCTTCATGAAAAGTTGTGACACAAGAAAACATGCTCCATTGATATGAAAACAAGGTTTTAAGTGGGTTGCTATCAAAATAACTTTAAAATAACTAATAAATAATTTAAGGAATTTTAAGGAAGAGTTGTAGGAGGTATTTGGTTATTTAAATTTTCAAGTAAATTCATATCATCATGGGTGATGAAAATTTAATTTCTTCGAAATAAATTAAGTCAATGTAATTGTCAACACAATTTTCGCCCTTGCTGTGTTTAACATTATAAGGGTCTCTTAATATACCCTTGAGCGCTTGTAAATTATAAAAAAAAGTGCACCAATTTAAATTCTGTATTTAAACTCAGACGTCCACACATTTTCTGAGAGACACATTTCGTTAAGGCATCGGGCAACTTTAGCCCTGTTTATAAAAATTGACCAGTGCTATTGGTGCCAATTTGTAAAATGACGTCTTGAAAATTGTCAAATTTCTGTTCCATGACGAATTTTTTTGAAAAAGTTCAAACTAATAGTAATGCTTTAAGGCAACTTACTGTAAGGAGTTCCACAGGGTTCTATTTAGGGACCGCTTTTGCTTACAGTGCTTATAAATTATCTTGCTGATAATAAAGAAAGACTTCAAACCTAAAATAAAACTTTAATTTTGGCCTAAGGGAGAAGAAATCTCTTTTGCAAACCATTTTCAAATAATTTATAATCAACTTAGACAATACTGCAAGATTAGTACCAGCCATAAGAATATACCAGCTATTATTAAGAATATCATGTTCTTAATAATAGCACTTAGCTTATTAGAAATAAATAATTTGAAAATTTGTATCTACCGTGTATAACTTATTTCTTAACTGAACTAATGGGTCCAGATTCGTACTTTTTTCTAACACTTTTCAGGAAAAAAATTGTTAATGACTGGTATAAGCGAAATTGGTCTGTAGAATGTAGGGTAGAGAAAGTATGATGCTACGAGTATATTCGAATAAAATTTACAAAATCGGCGTTTTAACCAAGTTTCATACTCAAACATCTTTAAGGTCGTACTTATTGAATTGTTTCATTGTTTCTTAAGGTCTGTTATACCTTGCGAGAAAGAAACACATATTTGGAAAGATTTATCTTTATCTTGTCATGCGTTTTACGTCCCTACCATTTGTAACTAGCGTAATGACATCTGTCATATAAAAGTTCGCAAAGACTGTCATTGATTTAAGCGAGTTCAATTTATATTTTGTTTCTAAGGGATTTAGTGCGGCAATAAATGTAAGTTTACATTAAAAAGTATTAATCTTTTTGAAAAAGAAACGTTTAAACATTTAATGGGTTTAAAATTTTAATTAAAAAATAAAAACATCACTTTCGCAGTTAAATTAATTTAATTAATTTGCTCAAGTTTCCAGATTGATTCATTAAAGTTGTGTCTCATTGTTCTTAAAAAGAATTTACAAAACGATAAAGTATGTAATTAAGTATCTTTTTTCTCTATCGCATATCCTAAAGAAATGCCTATCTACAAATATCTACAAAAGTTCGTGACTCCTTACAATTATGTCATTTTTTCTCCCACAGGTATGTGTAAAAGCCTAAATAGGGTGAAAGTAAATGTACTTAGGTGTAATTTTAAACGTCCATTTTTGATGATGATATAATGGTTGCACTAAAAGTGTGTTATTTTATTTATAAAGGGTTTTTTTTTCAAATAAGGGCAGGTAGATGTTAAAATAAAATAAGACAAGCTGTAGGTATGTGTGGTATTAACAATTTTTTTTCTATTTAAAGAGCCCATGTCTGCCGTTGTGTATGAAATATTACATCATTTAAAAGCCACGGATCGGAGTAGTTTAATTTTCGATAAAACTTCACGAAGGATCTGGCTGAATTCCAACGATAGGCTGTGTTATGTTCACCTTAACGGTATCGGTAGATTATGTCTTTGCATAAACCTGCGACTTCAGAGAACCCCATAAGAAAAAGTCCCATGACCTTGGTGGCCAATTCACGTCACCTTTAAGAGAGATAACCTTTCTCGCAATTCATGCAGAATGTCAATCGTAGCGTGCGCTGTGTTGCACGTATCGCCGCCGCGCCGTCCTGCTAGATCTACATGTTGTCTAGGTCCATTTAGTTCACTTTACGCTATACGAAATTGGCGCTTGCCATTGATGGGGACCAAATCACCAATGTCATTTTCTGAGAAGTACGGACTAATGACCCCAACGGCCCAAAATCGACGGTAACCGGAAACTTACTTTTAGGTAGTTTTCACACTTGGTGAACCTCGTGTGGGTTGGTACCGTCCCATATACGGCCATTTTGCTTGTTAACACAGCCATTCATCGAAAAATGCACCTCGTCGCTAAAGATGAATTTTCGACCAAAATTGGCTTCCTCTTCCAAAAACCCCGACGCTCAGTTATCTAAGTTAATGAATACTGAGCTCTTGGGCCAATGGGATCTTCTAGGGGTAAGCCAACATCCCTATGCAAAATTCGACAAGTTCGCGTGAAATCGACTGCCTCGGGTTCTGATGTACTTTTTGACGGACTCGGTTAATCGGTTAATCTTGCGTTCCTTTGATGTACATACGAATGTTGACTGATTGATAACCAAACCGGCGGTGGTCTTAAATTGAAGAGTCGACTATGAAGGGCAACCACATATACCGTAAAATGGGCGTAAAGCGCCCAACGTTTGCACTAATGAATGCTCGTTTTGATAAATAAGTTTTATCATTTGGAAGTACTGTTCAGTCGTGTAACTTTTCAAATATCACCAAAACAACATGGTCCCCACAGACCTCCAAAATGTACTCGCGCTAATTGAAAAATGGTAAAACTATGGTTTCTTTTAGTTATTCGAAACTTTTGGTCGTTTCTTTAAAAAACATAAATCTGGCATATAAAAATTTATTTTTGCCCATTGAAAGACCTCAGTGCACAGTGTGCGATAGTTTCACAAGTCGTCATCTTTTCGTTATAAAAACTTCTTTTATAATTTTCAGAATCTTGGACGGCAAACATTTATAAAGAGAGAGAGAATTTCGAAATAACACAATTTCATATTTTATCAGGGTTTCTTAATGCCAGGATTATAAAATGTAAAATTTTGTAAGCCGAATTTTTACACATTCAGAATTTAATTCATTGAAATTCTTCACAAATAATTTCCTTTGTAAAGAAGCTACATTATCTAGATATTTGTGGCATTACTGTACTCAAGACACTCATCCCATCTTTCATCATCAAATAGGTACTGTTATGCTGATACTCTGCGCACTCCAGTTATGCCGGTTAAAATATAAGGTTTCAGTTCTCGTAAAGCCTGCTAAGTAGCCGCATTTATTCATCGAGTGATACAAAATAAAATAAGTAAAAAAAAAAAGTGTTTGCACTTTGCCATCAAAGAAGAGCAATTAATTAGACCGTAATCAAGGAACTTATATCATGAACAATGCATAAGGGTGAGAGGAGAATTAATGTAGGGCTAGGTATCATATATCAATTTTCTTGTTGTATAAAGCATTTACCTGCCTGTTCGGAGAGTAAACAAACGAAACAAACATTGAAGACTGTAATAATAATAATAAATTAATTGATGATTGGGATTTGTATGTAAATTAATTTAAACTAGCCGACCCAGTTCTCGAAATTCGAGTGCCAATTTATTTATTTAATTCATTATCATTCAATAAAAGACAGAGAATTCATGATTTTTTTTAAATTGTTGAATGCAATGAGAAGTACCTACTAAGCACTCAATCCTGGAGTCCAAAGGAAAACAGTTAATGGTAAACATTTTGATACGTTGCAGATTGGTTGTTGATGTTGTAGCCCGCAAAAACAATTGTTGGGTTGAACTGATGTTATTTGATGTATCAGAATCCGGTATGTTTAATGTGGACTTTTGGACGTTTCTTAATCCATCGACATCGTAGCCATCCTTTGATGGAATTTGACAGTTTATGGCTTGACGAATAGAGAACGAATTCAGTTATGACGTTCAAAGAGTATTTCGTACGAAATGTTAGCCGAGAGCCCTAAAATTGCTCTTTTCCGGAGCAAAAAATAAAATACCTTTTTTTTGGATATTTATAGACGTTTTTTAATCCATCGAAATCTTAGCCATCCTTGGATGGAATTTGACAGTTTATGACTTGACAAATAGATAATTCAGCTTTGACGTACAAAGTATATTTCGTACAAAATGTCAGCCGAAAACTTTTTTGACACTTTTTAATCCATGTACAAAGTAGGCATCATTCGATGTTATTCGGCAATTTATGGCTTACAATAATAGAATATTTTTTGAGAACTATCAAAGCCATAAGTCAATCTTATCATTGAAGTCGAAATTAAAATCGAATAGGAACACATTTCAGTGAAATGAAAATGATCGAATGATCAGTTGGTTGAAATGATCGGATCATTTTCGTAATCGATTGTTGAACGATTCAATCATTTGAAATGAACGATTTACTCAGCCCTAATTCGAATTTGATATTTTGTTTGTTTGTTAACGCATTCTTGTCAAGCCAGGGGGATATTTTATTTACAGGGAAGATTTGAAAACAGTAACGCATAGAATAAAGCTAGAACTACATGCTCACTTTTTCCAACTTATTTCAAATTTCTATCTTCCATCTCCAAAAACACAAAAGGTAAAAGTTGAAATGGTTCTACATTTCACTTTTTCATTTTTTGAAAACACTAAGGCTTGGCGCGCACATTCAATTTTTAGTTTCGCAACTGCTTGGTTCGAGCAACTAAGAAGTTTGTGTTTTGACACAAACTAAACGATTGCCCAAAAAGAGTTCGCTATTTTGTGTAACATATAATTATATGCACCTGCGCGGACATTCAACAAAATAGTTCATCTCTTTTTTATAAGCAACGAAAAAGTTGTGCAACTAAAATTGAATGTGCGAGCCTAGCCTTACACGGAAATTGCCTGATAGATGTAGTTAATACTCTAAGACTTAACTACATTCAACTTCAAAGAGTGAAAAGTGAACAAAATGTGCTGTATTTTTCCAAACAACAACAAAAGCAAAAGTTAAAATGGTTCTAACTTTTCCTAAACTTAAACCACATATAATTATATATATAATGTATGACAGTAAGTCCCCTATTACACGATGTCTCACGAGACGAGGCTCACATAAGTGCGAAAAAGAAAGCAGATATGAGGAAATGAGATGCAAAAAAATATTCCCGGTGAGTACCGGGCTCATTTTTAGGAGTCTCATTTTGACGTTTCTTTTTCTCATATTCGTTTTATGTTGTGTTGTGCATTAAGAAACACGAATAACTACCAAATTTGAGACATGAGTCTCATGAGACATGAGTCAACGTGTAAAAGCTTTTGCCTCACGGGATACAAACTTAAAAGGAAATTCAAAAATGAGACATGTCTCATGAGGCAACGTGTAATAGGGGACTAACTGTATGACAGTATAGTGTAAATGTATGCTCTATTCAGCAACAGATGTCCGGGCATTTTTTTGCAATTATTATTTGTTGTTTTAAACAATTTCTGTGTAGTATATTTAAATAATTTTGGCATTGTGCATATCTATGCAAAAATGCTTTCGTTTAATATGTAATTTATGCCCCTTCAGTTTTTGTGGGCCGCGTAAAGTGTACCACAAAAAACATGTTTGCCGTTTTATTATATGATATCTAAGATATACGTAACATCTTTTATCAGATATTGATACTTTATATATGTATGTGTAGTGGTATAAAGGGTGTGTGCTGAAATGTAATTAGGAAAAGGTTATTTAATGTATGATCCCGTGTTAACATTCGAGAAGAACACGGAACTTCCGCAGGTAAAAAAAATTAACCAACTGCAGAAGGGAACTTTGAAGTGATGCTTGATATGGGAATCAAAGTTTTTAGCCCTCAATTCTACTGTTTAGTTCAATATTGAACAATTGCACCATCTCATTGAAAAATAATTACTAATTTGGAGCTGTTATAAAGTTCGTTGAGATAGAGTCCATACATTTAAGAGCACTTTGCAGCTTTCTGAGAAGATGATGATGTTTGAAATCGATATTCACGTCTTCTTTTAACGGAGATTATTTGATTGCCAAAAGTTCTGCGACTTAAATTTAATCTTTCAGGGTAGTATCTCATGACTTAACATTAATCGCGTTCAACTGTAATGCGGAAGATCTGGTCCACCTAAAACCTAAAAATCTTCTTATAGTATCTTCTTCTTAAAACAAAGTTCTTTTCATCTTTATCATTCGGACTCGACAGAAAAGAAAAATTGTAGGCCCCCTCCTTTCTTATTGATAGCACGGACACAGGAATGCTTGAGAGTTGTAAATCACTAGGGCCTGACTGTCACGCTACCAAATGTATTAATGTCTATCTGAGTATACAAACCGTTTTATTGGTTGTCGATATGTCGGTTTTTGTACCCTTAAAATTTTTAAGCACAGTGCGACCGATACACATTAGTTTTAAATGCCTGGATATCGTAATGAAAGGCAAGAAATATTGAGTCGGGTAGGGTATTACACATTCGTATAGGGTGTCTAAAGAAAGAATCTCTGAATTTAACAATACGTCCGAAGTTGGGCTCAAGGGTAAACTGATGGGCATTCGCTGAAGAGCGAGTACTACGACTGAATTGATTCATCTGGTTAACTATAAGTGTCAGTAGAAGAAGGAAATTAAAATTTTCTACGACGTTTGGACACATATTGGGTAATAGCTCCGCCAGAACTGAACGAATATTCATTTTCAAAAATTGTGAAAAGTCCGCATAAATACGATCTTTTATATAGTTTAACAAAACGACGCATATAGACAAAAAAGGTAGTGTTGTGTGAGTTATTGCACCGCATTGTCTTCTTCAACCCACATATCTATGTCTTGTAGATACATCCATATGAACTGAAGTCTCTATTTTTTGAAACTCTTCTAGATAATTTTATTCTTGTTGGCGACATGGATGTAGGAACTGGAATAAAATGCTCAATCGACAACATTCCTATACATCCCTTGCCCTTGCCTCTATCGCAGAAATAATATGCTCCAAGAATACGATGTGTCATAACAACGGCAATATGTTTCTAGAATTCTTCCAAGACACTGGTGCATAAATATTCTGAATGGAAGGAGACCTAACGATAGGAACTGCGAGTTTACCTTTGGCAGTAGCAGAGGTTCCTCCGTTATCAATATGGATCAGCTCATTTAGTTGAAGAGTTTGTGGTAGGATACGAAACCTTTTCAGATCATATGCCCATCACCTTTTCTTTAAATACGTCCAGTTATCATTCGAGTAACACTACCAGCCATTTGATTCAACTTCCCTGCCTTAAGTGGATAGAGAATAGATGCCATACTTATGCACAAAAACTAGAATCGGTCGTACAAAGTAGAATTCTTACTTCTGACTCAATTGAAATACGCTGATGCACTGCAATTAAAGACTACATTTATAAAGTCAATGGAAAGTTTGCCACCGGATGCCCTAAAACTGCATTTTGCATTTTATAGCCAGAGTCATGAAGTTACCGAATAATAGACTTCGCAGGTAGCTGTCGGAAATTTCGGAAAACATTTCGGAATGAGCTGTTTTCTGAAGAGTCAATAGAATTTTTCTTTGCTTCAACTACGTCGGAGATGCGCTGCTCACAAAGTTTGGTTCTTACAAAGCTCAATGAAAAGCATTGGAATGTTTAAATCAGCAATCGCAGTTTCATGATGAGTACTGCAACTTATCATATTATGATATTCCAGATTACTTTCTCGGCACAAACCCTTAAGATAAGATTAGCTTAATATTAAAATGACGAACTGGGTTGTTGAATTTGAAAGCAAGACCTTACCAAAATAACACACCTGGCTTATATACTCTTTGAAACCTAGAAGCATCAGTAAAATATTTTTCATTTTATTCGAATCTGTCCCATATTCAAAGGATGCCGAAAACATTTTTTTGGAAGCTACTAATCAACCAAGTCCAGTCTCTTGATGTCATTAACGGGTCTGTATCAATTTTTAAAATCAGCACTTAAATATCGCTACCAAAATTGCTGAATGAATTTTTATAAAATCAAAGCTGACATAAACTTAAACTAACTTAAGCTAACATTTTTTTTTCCCTGAAAGGCAACTTATTCAGGTTATTGTTATACCTATTTAATTTGACTTACCAACATATATATTATATAATTATTTCGGAAGTTAAAATATTCATCTATCTATCTATAAAGGTTTTTCAATTAGCGCGGGTAGATTTCGGCGCCATGTTGTATAATCAATAATTGAGTCAACGTTTGTTGGCCTAGTTTGGAACGACCGGTTCGGTTATCATTCGTACGTTAATTGAAAACAAAATCGGCCGGGAACATCGTCGCGGTCGGTGAAAGTGTACAGCAGAACACGAAGTCCATTCCTCGTCGTACACAAGAACTAGACCTGGACTTCAACTTGACGAATTTTCCGTTGAGACAAAGACAACTCCGTTTATTTGCTGACTATGCTTAGGAGCGTTAGGAAGAGGACCCCAGTTTTAGCCGGAAAATTGTCTTTAACGACGAGGCGCATTCTTGGATGAATGGCACTAAATGGCATATGGAACGATACCAACCAACATGAGGATCACCAGGTGACTTAGGTACATGTATCGTCAAAAATGTATCTATTGGGGTGGATGTTGGGCCGGCAGCCTCATTGGTCTGTACTTTTTCCAAAATGACATTCGTCACCGTCAATGGCGAGTGCTGCGCATAACGATTATACCAAACCAATTTTGTATGGCTCAAATTTAACATTTTGGGCATAGATGACATGTGGTTCCAGAAGGATGGTGCTACTTGCTACACATACGACGATTGACTTCACTCAAATTCAGCCGGATTTTTGAAAATTGGACCACATAGTCCATACATGATGGCGTACATGGGCCTTTCAAATAAAATTTAAAAAAATGGTTTTGGGAGATACTGAAATTCCATTTCAATATCTACCCGCCCTTTTTGAGAAACCGTTTAGTGTCATACTTAGGCTTTTATTTTTATTAATACATTGCTCATGAACAGTACAGTACACCCAAAACAACAGCCGCGTCTCATTATCCCCAATAATCCTCATAGATTAACCCTTGAAAATAAAAACGATACGGATCATAGTGACAGTTGTGTTTAATGCTCATCTCTCTTTTGCTTATGTTTGTTGACTTTTAATTGTTTCTTGTCTTTTTTCTTTATACTGTATATCGCACTACCTTACCATAAATAGCCATCTACCCGCCAAGTAAAAACTAATTTTTGGATCTTTGAAATAGATCCAGATAGAGAACAGGATCCCAAATTATCTTTGTAATACGTGTTCCCAAAATGATCTGATCTAGATCCGTAGTAATAAAACACAGCTAGTGACAGTTCGTGGAGTTAGTCTAAAAACTTACTAAACATACCTTTTTCTGACATCTGGAAGTGTCAAAGAATCATATGAAGTAAGCACAAAAAGATTTGAACTTTGCTAAAATGTTAGAGATAGCATAGTATCATACATACATATTTTTAATATCGTACTAATCGTACTAATTGGACTTAGGGATAGGTGGCCTAAAATGGCACCTCCTAAGGAAAATGTGTCATATCTCGCAAAAATGTGACATTTAAACTTTAATGTTGGATTCTTTTCAAAGCTAAATCAATAACGCTTACATTTTTTTGCTTTACGAGTTTAAAAAGTTTCAAAAAGTATTTATAGTATTTAATTTTCAAAAATTCTTCAAATTCCAACGATCAAAATTGTCCGGGTAAAATGGCATACCGTATGCCGTTTTACCCTTGCAAGTAAACCAACTAGGCAAGTAAGCTGAAAACTATTTTTTAAAACAAATCATAGTTCAAAGTAGAATAAACATAAACAATACTCAACAAAAAAAATAAAAACAACAATTCATTTAATTTTAGTTGGGGCTTAACCCCCATTTATTCAGCTTTATTCAAGCTATAAGTATAACTTAAAAACTAACTTAAATCTAAACTTATAGCTAAGAGTGGGGGTGGGACAAAAGGAATTTGAGGTTGTAGGTGTTGGTATTGAAATCGAATGAATTTGAATTCAAATTGACCAACCGGAGTATACGGGTCAGATGTTCATTAAGACCATAGGAGGTGTGGTGTGATAGTAAATAGAAAAGGCGACGGTTTCTAAGGTTACGGGTGTTAGTATTGAAAAAAATTGAGTTGTAGAGAGAGGAGCAGTCAATTGATCCAGAGAGAAGCCGATGTATAAAAAGTATGTCAGCTATTTCTCTACGTTCCTGTAATGAGGTAAGGTTTAACAGTTGGAGGCGGTCACGATACGGGGGTAAGATCAAAGGATTATCCCAAGGAAGGCATTAAGGTGCAAAACGAAGGAATCGTCGTTGGATGCCTTCTATTCTTGATATGTGTATATCTTGATATGGAGACCAAACTTGAGACGCATACTCAAGTAAAGGTCGAACAAACGCTATGTAAAGCGATCGGGTCACGTAAGGGTTGGAAAATTCTTTAGACAATCTTTTAACAAAACCTAATGTTGAGTTGGCCTTATGGATTATTTCATCAATATGAAATAAAAATTTTAGTTCACGCTCACATAAAAGGCCTAGATCTCTTATCTTTTCTACTATTTGCATGGGTTGATTATATGAAGATAGTACAGACGGGGAGATGTTTTAATGCGCTTTCGTGAAAAGGTCATTGTCTGGCATTTGCTAATGTTAAGCTCTAAGCAATTGTTGGTACACCAGGTTGAGAAACTATCGAGATCTCTTCGGAGGAGAGATATATTTTCAGATGCTGCGATGATTTTGAAAAATTTTGTATCGTCAGCATAAAGGGATATTTGACAGTGTTTAATGACCATGTCAATGTCGTTAATTGTAAGGATAAAGAGAAGCGGTCCTAAATGACTACCTTGGGGGACACCAGAAGTGGCGAGAATAGGATTGGAAAGCGCGGATCTGAAACGGACACAATATTCACGATTCTCTAGGTAAGAAGTAATCCATTGCAGGAAAAGGGCTTCAAAACCTAAAGAGGATAGTTTAAAGACTATGAGGCTGTGAGAAATTTTGTCGAAAGCATTTTTAAAGTCAGTGGAGACCATATCAACCTCATTCCCGTTTTCTAAGGCTTTTAGAGTGTAAGAAACGAATTCTACAAGGTTTGTGGTGGTGGATCTGCTTTTTAAGAAACCATGCTGTGCTGGTGTAATTAAGGACCTACAACGGAAACTAAGGAGTTCATATAAAATACTTTCAAAAGTTTTTGGGATATGAGAAAGTTTAGCAATTGGTCGATAGTTTTTCACGTCACCTTTCGGGCCTTTCTTGTGAATTGGTGTTATGAAAGATGTTTTCCATATTTTAGGAAATGTTCCCTGAGATAAGGATAAATGAAAAATTTTTGATAGAGGATTTGGAAGAGAAGAAGAACATTTTTTTAGGAAAATGGCAGGAAGACCATCAGGGCCCGGAGTTAAGTTGAGATAATTTCTTTTCAATGGCCGAGGGAGCAATGCGATCAGGTAGGAATGGACCCAGCGAAAAATTCGATAGATACTCAAAATAGGTCCAATCCGGATTGAAAGAGTCCTTGGCGAATGAATCCTTAAAAAATGATGCAAAGTAATTAGCTATTGTTAGATTATCATTGGAGGTTTCATTATTGTAGGACAAAGAGGATGGGTACCCATCTGACTTTCTTTTGTAATTAACGAACTGATAGAAGGATTTGGGATCGTTGATATGGTTAGATTGGGTTTTATGTAAATATTGTTGGTAGAGAAAACTGTACAGTTCATTGAATTGAAGATAAGCACTAAAGTACTTTGAGTAGTCAGTTGGCCACTGAGAGCGTAGGACAATTTCCCAGAGCTTGTTCCTTTGATTACACAGCGAACGTAGTCTACGATTATACTAAGGCGGTGATGAAGGAGAAACTCTACATCGATCGGTACGAAGGGACAAATAACGAAATTGAATAATGTAATTCATTATAAAAAATGTTAGTGGCTTCTTCAACAGACATATTTTCAAAATTAAAAGAAATTCGGTTAACATAATCGTTAATTTTAGAGAATTGGACTTTATGAAAATCATACAAAACAGGATGTGAAGTGGGTAAACTTTCTACGTACGATTTATGGTAGAACGTTAGTAATAAGGGAGGATGATAATTAGCAATAGCTGTAAGAATTTGGGGGCAGAGAGTGACTAATGAGTTATTTGGGTCCGTGGAGAAAATAAGGTCAAGTTGTAGGTCCATGTTATTTACAACGCCACTCAGAGGCTTTAATCAGTTAAATGATCGACAAAAAGACATTTTTTTTGCCGAGGAGGGATTATTAAAACAACTTCACTTAAAACAAAATAAGGAAAAGTAGAAATTATAATAATACTCAATTATTGCAAGTACTTTTTTTTTGACGGCATTTAGGGCTTTTGTTAATGCATTATCAGTCCAGGACTACCTCTCTGTACATCGTTTATATTTTTCAACCATTTTCACTATAAAGAAAATGAAAATGTAAGGGTAAGTATAAAATCGCACACTATGCTATGGCGAGTGCTTAGTAGGCCATTTTGCACATTTAGGGTTCTTTTATTTAAGTTTAAATTCCGAACACACTGAAATAACTAACTTCAGTAAATTAATAAGAAATACTTCTTAAGACTTACATACATGCATTTACTGTTTTCTCCATAATTGAATGTTTTTTATATTTTTTTTGTCAACAAACTTTTTACAACATTATTGGGGGTTTCCGTGGCGCGATGGATGTGTGCTCGCCTGTGAACCTCATGATCACAGGTTCGATCCCTGCTGTCGTCTATGTCGTTTTAATTCCATTAAAAACCTTCTAAAATTGTCATCAATGGGTTGCTGGTTTACTCATTACATGTTGTTTAGGCATAACACTAACAACATGTAATTGAGTTAAACTAGTATGCCCAACAAGGATGAACACGAATAAAATAATGTGAATTATAAGCGACATAGAAATAAGACACGGCATTCTCCGCTTTAGTTCAGCCGCCATCCCTGGAGATAAAATATCTGAGACAACAACCTTCAGTCTCAGAACATCGTGCCCCACATCTTTCCTATCCTTCTTTCTCTTCCTTAACTTCACGCCCGCGCTGTGTTGAAACATTTAAAGGGTAAACATAATCCCTTGAGCGCGTGTAGATTATAAAAAAAAAAAAAATTATTGGTTCTACTTTTGTAGATGGCTAGAGACAGTTGGACCTGTAAAATTTCAAACAATAGCTTGAAGCTGCTAAATTTTGCGCCATTTTTTTTTTTTTTAAACCAGAACTTAACATAACATTTTAAAAATTACTAATAGATTTCGTCTTTCAGTTCTTAATTTTTGGACTGTTAGGTTTTTTGTGTTTATTTTTATGGATCTGTCACTGGCAGGTTACCACCAAACATTCAACTAGCATCTTTGCATTTTAAAATCCCTGTGATTTATATTTTGTTTTGATAATTGGAGCTAGTTTCAGAAAAACAATTTATTATCAAACATTATACCTACGGTCCAAGAAGCTAGAAAATTTCATTTCAATGTGATTGTTCTGATATTTCATGTGTGTTTTTGTAATCCCTTGTGATTTTCTTACAACTACTGACGATGACGGCATTTTCCCAGAAGAAACAGTTTTTAAATGAAAGATGGTCTTCCAATGCATGTAATAGACAAACAACCCGTGTCCCATGAGTTGTACCATATTTGAACTGATTCTATTCCCACATATTTCACTAGACCCCAACCTTAAGTGGTTGTGTAACAACCCGAAACCCCTATGTTGCAGATTGTTTCTTCCAACATTCCCCATTTATAAATGCCACAATAATCAGTTTAGACAGAATAGAATGTGTAAACGAATCTGGAAAGGGAATGTGATGACAATAGTAATTAAAAGGTGCAACAACAGCACACTTTCGGCTGCACTTGGGGTGCAATTCGAAACACAATAAAAATAAATCGAACCATAACAGGAAGTATTGAAAAGTATACCTATGCGAGTGTGTTCCTTGTTGTTCCCATTAACAGATGTCTGGCTGCCTCTGGATTTGTGGGTATAGTGGAACAATGCAAACAGCTGGGTGCAGGAGTCATCATTTTCGGATATGGCACGGGCGGGCAATGCACTGAGCCCGAGTACCGAACCGCATGCTGATGGTTGTTATCATTGATTTGTAGTATGTGTCTGTCCTGGGTCCCCTATCTTTGCATGATTTTTTTGTTTTGTTTTCGGTGAACACGCCTTTTCATTGGGTTGGCTCATTTGGGATGCTTTTATTTATTAGCACGTCTGAGTTTTTAATCTTCAAACTCTTTATGATTAATGATTTATGATGATCTCTTTCTCCTTGAGTTAAATTAATAAAGCAGATTTAGAAGAATTATGGATCCAAATAAAGGTACATATGGTTGGCGAATAGAATTAATAACATATTAATTTATTAGTTTATAAGTTATATTTTTGAAAGATGCAGAGTGCATAATATGTTCACTTAGCCTTCGTTAAATGGCAACGCTCTGAGTACTTTTCTTTGTATTTGAGATACCTCTCGTTCGTAACTACGGAGTGTTTTTAATCGAATATGCATATAAATGTAAGTGTAAAAACAAAAAGCCTCCATTTCTTTTCGTTGCCTTATTTGAAAAGAAAAATCCTTATTCTGGTCATCATTTTACTGATACTTATCCTTAACGAATGCAAATGTGTCGAAAAAAATTATTTGAGAGTCCACAAAATGACAACGATATACAAATTGAGTTTTGTCAGCTTTTTTACTTTATTTCTCATATCCTAGTTTTATTTTTATCATTTCCTGTAGAAAGTAAAATATTTTTTATTGAATATACTTATTAACATATCCGGCTCCCGATCCATGAAGAGAGTGATACAGTACACTGCTTCTGTTCGTCCAGAACAAGCACTTGAAAATCAACAATGGCTTGGTCCTTAAACCAGAAGTTAGGTTTTTCACCTAAAATTAAACATTGTTTAACATTCACCTGACGTTTCCGAACCGATATAGCCGATGCGTTTTCTTAGCAACATAAAGACTTCTCGGCACACAATTTGCGGTTGTATTTGACCTTCTATTCACACTCCTAGAGCACAGAACCGAATTTTTCTTAGAAAGAGCACTCTCTTTCAGGTTATCGCCCAACATTAGGTGACAGAAAGTAGGACTGTCAATATAAGGATTTTTATAGATTTCTGAACCAATTTGTTTATTTATTTATTTCTTCAATCAAGTTACATAACTTTATATAGACTATATGCACAATTTAAACTCAGGAATAAATAACATATTTACATAGTATCAAAATTATAATACATATTGGGGGCTATCGTGAACAAAATTTCCCTCGGAATTCTCCCCATCTTCAAAAATTCGAAACGACAATACTTCTGAACTGTTCATTGTAAACTGGCGACTGGCCTTTTTAAATGAGAGCCAAAGTCACTAGGAAACTTAATTCCCGATATCAATTAATTCCAAGGGAAACTTTCGACATTATTCGAGATGACAATTTTGAAAAATGGGAACAATTCCCAGGGAAATTTTATTCACGATAGGCCCCATTTATAATGAATTCAATACGTCTTTTTAATATTTATCCTACATTTATTAAAATCAATGACAAGATCGGGAACATACACGAAATTTCCATCTCTAGGTCCCAAAAACGAGAAGGTGCATAAATATAGTACATTGAAAGTAGCATCGGGTAAATAATATAAGAATTGAGGAAATCGAAAGCAAAAAGAGCAGAATACAGT
This sequence comes from Chrysotoxum bicinctum, assembly GCA_911387755.1. Lineage (NCBI taxonomy): Eukaryota > Metazoa > Arthropoda > Insecta > Diptera > Syrphidae > Chrysotoxum > Chrysotoxum bicinctum. The sequence goes on from OU426987.1 coordinate 61,515,362, forward strand.
TTCCCTCTGAATACTAGGGGTTTTAGATCAATAAAGACACATGTGATCTCATAAGACGGAAGATTTGCATTTCTAAATGTTTTCCCCAAAGCAAACTTAGGAAACATTTTCTTAATTTGTTTAATACATTATGGATGCTTATATGGATTCCAAACGAAACAATACTCTAGCAGAGGTCTCACAATGGATAAATACACAGTCTTAAAAGTGTAAGGATCTTCAAAAGATTTGAATTTCTTATTATGAAACCCAACATTGAATTTGCTCTGGAGATAACTTGTTCAATTTGAAGCAAAAAATTCATTTTAGAATTTAAGATAAAGTGCTTTTGACTCAATATTCTTTGTAGGTATTGACCATCAATTTTGTAATCAAAACAAATACGATTTAGGATTCTTGCATAAGTTACAACATACCATTTATTTTACAACATTTTGAATTTTACAAGCATCTGGTGGAGATTTTATACAACTTTATCATTTATGTGAAAAGAATGAAAAGGAGCGGTCCAAGATGACTGCCCTGAGGAACACCGGAAAAATTTTCGATTTCATTTGACAGAACATTACCGATTTTGACATATTGTTTTCGTTCAACTAAATAACTGTGGATGCATTTAAGAAATTCGGAATGAAATCCATATAATTCAAGTTTTTCACTAGAACATTGTGTTGTACCCGGTCGAAAGCTTTCGAAAAATCAGTGTAAATAACGTCAACTCGATAACTGTTTTCTAAACTACGAAAAGAGTAATTAGTGAATAAAGATTAATTAGTTGCCGTCGATCGTCCAATCATAAACCCATGTTGGTTTTTAGAAATATCATTGTTAATCAAATTATAAAGTTTTTTTTTACTATTGCTTTAAATAATAATAGGTATCAGCTGAAGTTTAGCAATTGGTGTGCAATCCTCAACAGCAGATTTCTATCCAGACTTGTGCAGAGGTGTTATCAAGGAATGTATCCAAAACTAAACCTTGTCTTAAGGACAAATTGAATAAATAAAAGAGTGAAGCAGTTAGATATACATATAACTGTTCTCTAAAAGAGAATTTTAGAATTAGAATTATAGCTATTAACCATTTAAAAAAAAAATTTCATTTAAATCAATAAAATTTGATTGAAAAAAAAAGCAAAGTTGTTACAGATTACATTAAGATTATAAAAAGAGACGCTATAGTATACGTATACGACACGTTAGCTGGAATCCCTAGCGATTTACGCTTTTTATTTAGAAACGACCAAAAACATTTAATTATTTTTAATCTTCGACTCAAGGGACTCAAGTGAAATATATTGCTTATACCAATAGAAAGTTTGAGCGACCTCAACTCCAAAGCGCGTTTCGCCCAGGTACGACAGTGGGCTCATCAGTTAGATGCTGTCGTAATCTTCTAAGACGCAATTATTTTTTGTCGATGTTTAGCGACACTTATAATTTTCACAGCAGTAATATACTGTGAATTTTATTATTTCTAGGGGAATTTGGTTAAATTCATTGATGAATTAAATTCAATCACTCCGCTTAAAAAAATGAAATAATTTACTTATTTCATATAAATTCGTTGATTATATTGCTTATATGTAAGTAAACTTTTCAAAAATTCATATTCTTTTTTGAGTTTGATAAAATTGTTATGAAGCTTATTCATAACATTTTTGAACCTCGATAGACTTTTTTTTTTTTTATAATCTACCCGATGAACAGAGATGGTTGTTTTTTAAAAGCATGTACTAAGCACTATTATTGTTTTTTTCAAGATCTTCGTCAGTTATTCTACGCCATAAGGGTGTTTCTTTATAATTAGCATACGCTAATTTTTTAGACTTTTTGTGAACTTCTTGAATTCCTTGCTATTGTTTGTACAAAAATTCCATCTGGAATATAATTTAAAACAAAACATTTACTGCTACAAATTGGCTGATTTCGCTTTGTGCCAAATAGACCGAGAGCCCACAGCAATTTTTGGGTGTGATTGATAACAAAAAATAATTAGCATAATTAGACAGGCCTTTTATAGTTATTTATGAATGTGAACATCTTGCATACTCTAGTGGGCGCAATAGTGCATTATAGTGCATCAAGTATGCAGTTCTTTCCAAATTCTAAAAATTTGGGATACAAAATTTGCCATAACTTAAAAATGAACAGCTAAGAGCCCTGATTGCCAATATCGAGGTCCAAGACGTTTTGAAGGTGGCCTTCTTAGTGCAAGAAGTACGCTATTCTTATCGCGTCTGGCAGGCAGAAGGCTGTCTGTAAAACGTCTTGGACCTCGATTTTTCAATCAGGGGGCTTAACTCTACATTTTGGCAAAGTTGTTATCACAATTATTTGGACTTGGAAAGAACTGCATACGTGATGCACTGTTATGCACTATTGCTCCCACGAGAGTATGCAAGACTTTCACATTTGTAAATAACTTTAAAAGGCCTATCTAATTATGCTTATTATTTTTTGTTATCAATCACACCCAAAAATTGCTGTAAGCTCTTAGTCTAAAATGTTTGATATTGGTAAATGGCGTTCAGTAGAAGTAGACGAGGTTATGAATTCTTGAATTCTTTTTTATGTAAAAAATAAAATGCAGATAGCACTTACACTTTTATGGTTCCGAAAATAATTTAAATAAAACAAATTTATGACTAAGGTTTCGAAATATATTTTATTTCAATAAATTGTTTGGATCCAGCTATACATATTTCCGGCATTATTCAATTGCCCTCCACGGAATTTCTTTCCGAAATCGACTCTGACATGATAATTCTCAATAACATATCGAGACATTTCTATTTAAGCATTAACTCGACCATAACTTGACGAATTTTCGTTTTTAAAGTATAAAGAGTTTGCGGATTGAGTGGCTAAACACGACCTTTTGCATAGCTTGAGAAACGGAAATCCAACTGCTTAGAAATCACACGGTATTGGCGGACAGTTCACATAACCAAAACAAAATATAACTAATCCAAGAAATTATTGCATTGCTTCTATTTCTTAACTCCTTTTTTGGGTCCTCTTTTTAGGACTAATGCAACTACATTGCTGCGCTTAGGGTATGTTCAGTCTGCAGACGGGCGCCTGTATTAAAAGTTTTCTGGCCAACAGCCCTTTGGGTTAGATAAGATATAGTACATGAGCTGCACAGAGGACTCAAAATGGCAGTTATCATGTTGAGAACCCTTGAATCAAGGTACTTTTGTCCAAGAAAACTGGTAATGTACCTGCCAACCTGGTGACTGAACATACCTTATGCAGGCGGAGCAACGGAGTTGCGTAAGCAATACTTACACCATAAACAATTGTAGTTTGCGATACATTTATAGGTAATCTAATCTGTCATTTATGCATTCGTAAAATTAAACTGAACTTGAGATTTTGATCAGACTGAGTTGGTCTTGCAATTTTGTCTGTTTATTTGTTCGACTATATCCTAAGCGACTCTGACTATTGTCTTTAAAGTTGCCAGATATCATTTTCTATGTGTTTCCCCCGACACATATTCTTCTTCTTCTTCTTCTTCTCTTCAACAACAACGGTAACTGCCATAAATTTAGTTTTCCAAATTTTAGAAAACATTTTTTTTCTTTAAGACTGCTACACAAAATTTTAAATAAATTCGTAAAATTTTATTTTGTAAAAGCTAGTCAATATTAATTTTTTTTAAAATAACTAGTTATTTATAGTATTGGCCATATGACCATTTTTTTCAATTTTAAACTATACAACTGATTTTGATCAATTTTGGATTCTAAGGCTCCATACATTTTTAATTGTTTTCTTTATTCAAATTAAGAAACACGTTTTTCGATTTTGAAAAAAATTTCATTTTTTTTTCTGACAACTCAATATTTCGAAACCATATATGCTTGATTAACTTAAAGAAAATAAATTAGATGACATTACGGCTAAACCTAAACCTAGTGACTAACACAACACTCAACCATCCAAGTGTACGTGTTCGCAGGAATGGATGGGACTTATAACTTCCTGTCGATTCTGCAAGGCTAAAAGGCAGCACTTAGAATGACAAAACTTTCTCTTGGAAATATGTAACTTCATTTGTTTTTGAAAACAATTTTGGAATGCCTGAGAATCTAGCCCAATATCCTCTGCATGACAGTCAAACGATACGGACATGCCAAGGAGTAAGTAATCAATTTCCAACTTGAAAACTATCGCATTTATAAGAGTGCCTACAAAATTCTTTGATCTAAAAATACCGGCACCCACCAAGGTCATGAAAATGCTGATCAACAATCAAATTATGAAATATCTCGAAGATCTTAAGCTCTTATTGGCCTTCGCAGCAATAGATCCGCTGATGCTCTGTTAGCATATCTCACCGAAATGTGGAACCAATCCTTACATCATTTTGGAGGAACAGAGGTCATTGCACTTGATATTTGTAAAGCACTTGATTGAGCTTGACACGAAGCTTTTTTATCGAAAATACGTCAACTAATATCGATGAGCCTATTCTCCGGTGGATGAAATAACCTTTCTCGAGTTTTTTTTTCGACGGTTTTAAGTCTGATATTTATGAAATAAATGCAGGTGTGCCTCAAGGCTCCATTTTGTCTCCGACACTCTTCCTTATCTTAAAATATGCTCTCTTGTCTGAATTTTTTTCATTGTTTCGTTGACGACAATACTGTCAGTTTTTCATATTCGTTTCCAGATTCATGACCATTTACTTCGGCTGTGGAACTGAAGCGGCAACGGCTGTGGAAGTCACTAGATTCTGATCTAGACGGCATTATACAATGGTGTACTAACAACAGCGTGGAATGAAATGCTTCGAAAACACAGAGCTGTCTTCTGTCGGTCAAACAAAATATACCACCCATGCCATTATCCATGAATGGCACTTTTACCAGAGAAACTGCAGAGCTGTATATGTAAATGATCTTCTCTTATAGAACAATATATTTATTATATAATATATATATACAGGGTGATTGGCATAAGGTGTGACAAAAAGCTAGGGCGTGTAGGTTGGACTTAGACAAGAAAAAATCGTATGGGAGGGGGGGGTCTATTTCCCCCCGTTTAGGTGGGAGGGGCAATTTAAGAAAAAAATCACTTAAAACAGAAAAAAAATTATTAAAAAATAACGGTGATACCTACAGAGTAATGCTATAGCATTTTGAAAAGCCAGAAATGCATTCTTTAATTTTGTTTTTAAATAAATTTGTTTGAGTGAATAGTTTTTGAAAAATTAATTTTCAAAATCAAAATTTTGAAAAAAAAAAATGAAAAAATTTGTTTTAAACAATTTTTGTTCAAAATTTTACGTAATTAATTATTTTTTTTTATTCAATATTCAATGCTCTTATTAAGTTTTGATCAAACACAAAAAACCGGATGTCAAAATGTTTTGTAGTTTTTGAGAAAATCAAAAATAACAAAAACTACTTTTGTTCTAAGAAAAGCCTTTTATTTTAGTTTTTATACGTTTTTGGATTCTTAGGTGAATTTACGATTGAAAGGATTAGCTTTCTTTTTACTATTTTTTTAATTATCGTCTTATAAACATACAATAATATGACAAAGTACTGGATTAACCATATTTCACACATTTTTTCATTGAGAACACCTGCGTGAGAGCGTTGGATTAATATTAACCTGCGAATGTTTTTTAAATAATTTTTTGTAATAAGCTTTAGTTAAAAAATAGTTACAAATTAAAATAAACAGTAATTATGTATTTTATCTAAATATGCATGTATTTCTTATTTTAATTGATTTCAAGATTCAGGAACATTCTTGTTCTTATTTCGCAATTGTACTTTTCTGTCACTAGTTAGGGCGTGTAATGTTGCATTATTTAAAAAACATTCGCAGGTCAATATTAATCCAATGCTCTCACGCAGGTGTTCTCAATGAAAAAATGTGTGAAATATGGTTAATCCAGTACTTTGTCATATTATTGTATGTTTATAAGACGATAATTAAAAAAATAGTAAAAAGAAAGTTAATCCTTTCAATCGTAAATTCACCTAAGAATCCAAAAACGTATAAAAACTAAAATAAAAGGCTTTTCTTAGAACAAAAGTAGTTTTTGTTATTTTTGATTTTCTCAAAAACTACAAAACATTTTGACATCCGGTTTTTTGTGTTTGATCAAAACTTAATAAGAGCATTGAATATTGAATAAAAAAAAAATAATTAATTACGTAAAATTTTGAACAAAAATTGTTTAAAACAAATTTTTTCATTTTTTTTTTTCAAAATTTTGATTTTGAAAATTAATTTTTCAAAAACTATTCACTCAAACAAATTTATTTAAAAACAAAATTAAAGAATGCATTTCTGGCTTTTCAAAATGCTATAGCATTACTCTGTAGGTATCACCGTTATTTTTTAATAATTTTTTTTCTGTTTTAAGTGATTTTTTTCTTAAATTGCCCCTCCCGCCTAAACGGGGGGAAATAGACCCCCCACTCCCATACGATTTTTTTCTTGTCTAAGTCCAACCTACACGCCCTAGGTTTTTGGCACACCTTATGCCAATCACCCTGTATAATAGACTGGGCCAAAAAAATTGACTATTTTTTTTTTTGAAAGATATATCGAGAATATCATTCAGAATGACAAAAAAAAATTTTCGTAAAAGTTTGAGCCCTTAATATCAATTTTAAGAGGGCTATCATCGCTAATTTTGATTTTTAGTCATAATTTCATGTTTTGCGTCATAACTGACAAAACATTGAAGTAAAAAAAATTCATTTTGACTTACTTTTATATAAAATTAAATTCCCTACAAAAAAGGTCTGATTGAAAATTTTCGTCAGACAAGCCGTTTTTGAGTAATTAAGCTTAATAAATTGTTATTTTTCTTCGATTTTACTCTTTTAATTTGGAATTTTGTAACTAACGAAAAATAACAATTTATTAAGCTTAATTACTCAAAAACGGCTTGTCTGACGAAAATTTTCAATCAGACCTTTTTTGTAGGGAATTTAATTTTATATAAAAGTAAGTCAAAATGAATTTTTTTTACTTCAATGTTTTGTCAGTTCTGACGCAAAACATGAAATTATGACTAAAAATCAAAATTAGCGATGATAGCCCTCTTAAAATTGATATTAAGGGCTCAAACTTTTACGAAAATTTTTTTTTGTCATTCTGAATGATATTCTCGATATATCTTTCAAAAAAAAAAATAGTCAATTTTTTTGGCCCAGTCTTATATATAATATATATATATAAATATATTCGACGTAGCCAAAAACTCTGCGAAATGCTTAGGTTTTCTTAAAAGATGCAAGAACTTTGTTTTCCCTTCTGATCTGGCTACGATTTATGAGCTCAAAACTTGAGCATAGCTTTCATACCGTGGTTGGGGCCTTTAAAACCCATTTGAACCTGTTGGATACAATTCAGAATAGAGCCCAAGAACTTATAGTAAGCACATCCATTACGGAAATTTTCTCTTGAACACCGTCCGTCGTCGTAACCTCTCCTGTCTTTCTTCGTTTTATCGCTTTTTCTATCAGCAATGTTCAATCAAAGTAGCCGGTTGCATAGGATTCATCCGCTAATACAATTCAACCATTATACTCTCAAAGAATGCCTATCTGCTTTTATGTTGAGTCCCATTTCGGACGTAATGTTAAGCTCAGAGATTTCTTCTATTGCTACACACACGAATGTGGAATGTTTTGTATAGTTGTCTTGTACTCCCATTTCAATAGATATCCAGTATTTCAAAACCAATATATCGGCGCCTCCACTTTGATCCCTTCCAATTTTCCCAATACTCTCGCACTGTGTTAAAAATTTTAAGGGTAGTCAAAACCCCTTTAATGCACGTGCATCATTCAAAATAAAAAGTCACTACCTTTATCAATTAAAAGTTTCATATAAAAATAATCCGAAACTATCCAATTCATCTAATGTTTGGGAAGCCAAAGTAAAGGCTTGGTCTCATTATCCTCAAAAATAATAAAATCAATAATTGTTATACTATGTTTGTACATTCTAAAACTAAAAGCATTTTCATTTGCCTTCTTTTTCCAGACCGAACTCTCTCATAACCTGCAACAGTTATCGGAGAAGGCACGTTCAACAACCGAGTTTATTCAACGATTAAAAGGAATGAGCGACAAAGTTACGGTAAGCAATAAGAACTAACCGAACCAAAGTCCTTTTAATTATTATAATTGCTTTAACTTAAAAGCATTAAAGTTTCATGTCAGAGATACATACCTTTCGTGTCCTTTTATTTGGCCACTGGGTGCAGACCAATACTCGCATAAGAAATAAGGACATTATGTTAAAATAACTTTATTCTTCTGTCCACTAGGTTGACTATAGGTTTAACTTTATACCTAGATATTAATTTTATCTTTTTTAATTTTTAATGCGGCCACAGGAATCATGTTTGGAGTTTGAAAAGCTGGTAACTGCACAATGTGAGACTTTAATACAAGCCATACACGACCGAAGGGAGTATCTTCTTGAGGCAATTCGAATGGATAAGGATACGAAAATACGAATACTCAAGGTAATTTAATTGAAGTGATACATATTTTGTAAATTGTCTGATGGTTTTTTATCATTCAATCAAGGATCAACAATCGAATTGTACTGGAAAATTGCAACAAACAACTGGACTGATACAATTTTGTATTGAAGCACTTAAAGAGACTGATGGCGCTGCTTTCTTGCAAGTAAGAAAAAACATATTCTTCTGTAATTTATGAAGTTTTTGTTCAAAACAAGTATCTTATTTTTTAAGGTCGGATCGATGCTAATAAATAGGGTAGCCAATACAGACATGACTTGGCATCAAGAGGTCACAAATGCAGCACCACGTGTATCGCCAGTTGTTGATTTGACATTAGATGATGCACCACTCTTACGAGCAATTGACAATTTAAGCTTTATACAGATGAAACGTAAGTAAAGGTCCCAATAAATTAGTTTCTGATGGTTCATAATGATTAAGCTTGGGAAATAGATTCTAGTAAAACTATGAATCATCATTATTGCTATAGTAATTTCGTCATATCTGCACTAAGCTAAATCTATACACACTTCAAAAAATTATAAACTTTAAATAAACCAAATGAAAATTCTGTTATGAAGAAGAGGATAAATTTTTTTGATTTGCCAAATAATTCTTTTGAGTAAAGGAAATAAATTGTTTTGGAAATATACTTCATGTTTCAAAAAGACCCTTCAACTTTCAATCAGATAAATATTTCAATTATTTCACATTAGATTCAGAGTCATTTTATTCTGCAGAAAAAAAAAAGTATCTAAAAAATAGCATATCACATTCTCCCTCATTGACACTGCTCGTCACTTGAATAGAGGAAGCATTATTATCTAGATTGAAAGGTTTAGAGGTTTGGTAAGTTAATTAAATAACTTTATATATTATTTTCCAAAAATTAATCAAAACAATCTAAATACATATCATCAAATATGTTTATGAACTTGATATCTGTGCCAATTAAATGGAAACAAGAAGTACGAGTATCTAAAGGGTTTTCCATTACGACTTTTCTGACTTTAAATTTGAATAAAACAAACTGAGTAAAATATCACCATTTTTTTATGTATATATTGAAGGCCTATGTAAGCCGTTATGAAAGTAATATAATTTGATTCGAATGTGTTCCGTGTCTTTGCTGGATACAATTTTCCATAACTGTGGCGCATAAATCAAACTTAACTTGACCAATGGCATTGATTATGTTGGCTTTCAGGGCAGTGATGCTTTATATGGTGGTATATTGGCATAGACCTGTGACTTAAGAAAATCTCACAAGAAGAAGTCTAAGGGGGTCAAATCGCTCGATCTCGCTGGCCAATTCACATTGCCTCTGCGCCAGATAACAATGTTCGGAAATCACTCATGTAGTAAGTCCATTGTGGCAAGGACTGTGTGGCACTTAGCGCCATCCTGTTGAAACAACATTTCATCGTTGTCCGTACCATCTGGTTCGGGCCAAAAGAAATTGGTTATCATCGTCCGATAGAACTCACCGTTGACAGTTAAGTCCTGGCCAACGTCGGTCGTTCTCAAAGAAATATGAACCGATGATGTCTTAAATCCACACCAAACAGTGACATTCTCTGAATGAATGGCGATTTCGTGGATCTCGTGTGGATTGTTCCAAATTCGACAATTTTGCTTTTTAACAAACCCATTCATCCAGAAATGAGCCTCGTAGCTGAATATGATTTTTCGAACGAAACTTGCGTCAACGTCCAACTGCTCCAGAGTCCAGTTAGCCATCACATGTCATTGTGGAGCTCTGAAAAGAGTTTGAGCATGTTCTGAACATCCTCTTAACGAAACTTGCTCTGAAAGCTCTGAGTTGTTTTTGAAACACAATTGAATACTAAGCTGTCACCATTTTTACTTGCGATATAGGTACTAAAGGGCAAGTTCTGCATTTGGAAAAAAAATCGAACTCGAGATTTTGATCAAAGTTGACATTACGATGATAGCGAAGACGAATAAAGTGGGTCCGGCAATTCCGTCTGTCTGTCTGTCTGTCTGTATGTCTGTACCTCGATCTAGAGCCTAAGCCACTGGACCTATTTGCTTCAAACTCGGTAGTTATGGGTCTTCGGTGATTCCCTAGAGGGGAAATTGAAATTTTTTTTTAGCTCTAAAACTAACGGTACCCCCCATACACCCGTAATGCAAAATCTTATTTATCTCGAAAACGATTTTGATAAAAAAAATTAGGTGTGATATTATGGACATGGACTACGTTTTGGTAAAAAAAAAATTGGGGCAAAATGTTATTAACGGTACCTGTCATAGAACCGTTTTTTTTGATTTTCGACTTTCTCATTAACGGCTCTAACGATTTTAACCAAAAATTTTCAGCAGGAGTCCCCCTAAGTTTAAAATAATATTGTATATAAAAATATTCGAAAAATTATTCGTTGGGTTTTTTTGAAAAACATTTTTTTTGAAAAATCAATATCTTCAAAACCTATGAACGATTATTTTTTGAAATTATTTCCAAAAATCAATATTATTAAATACTTAAAATTCGCATCCCACATTTTTTTCTTGAAAAATTTTAAAGAAATTTCTTATATAAAAAATTTATTTATTTAATAATAAAACGATTTCTTAAAGTTTGTTTGCATAAATTCATACTTTTCTAGAAATCAGACGGCAATTTAATTTTAAATTCATGTTTTATATTTATAAAATGTATCTTAAATTCCAAAGTACTTTTACATAAGAACAAGTTCGTGCGATCCAGTCGTGCATTTTATTTTTTTTAATTTTCAGCTCATAAAGCGCACTCTGAACACGCTTGGATAATGTTCAGAACGAAACACATATTCGAAGCTCATGAACACTCTGAACTAAAAAAAGAAACACAATTTATGTTTTGACAACTCAGGCTCTACTCTAAACTAAGAAAGAAAAACGCCTTATTATAACGGGTCTTCTTATATTGAAACAGAGGCTTACAAACCAATCTATATATTGTAATATTTTTGCTAAGTTCGTTAAATAAAATTTATTACTCTTTCTAGTAATTCTTCTTTATTTTTACTTTCCAAATCACAACAATAAATCTCAATTTATAATCAACTCAAATACTTTTATTCAAATTTAAATCACACTTGTTTAATAACACAATCCAATAAGCAATACTTTTGCACACTTTCATAATCCAAAATCAACTGTGTCTCGCTCACCGCACCGTGAACACTCCCTTATATACTCAAATTAGTTGTTCTCGAAAGTTCTTGTCTTGGAATGTTCTAGATGGTTGGAATAAGGGGAAATACATTCGGCATTGGAAAAGAGCTTTTGTTTCTTCCATAAATTAGATATGCAATTTTCCAACAGATGGCGCTGTAGTAGTATAAAGCTCACTTCACAACAATATGTATATTTTTAATCTTTATCAAACAATAATAATTTTCAGAATAATGAAAATAACAAGCTTTAAAAAGTATACTTCGAGCTAGGTATAAAGTATAATAATAATTAAGGTATAAAGTTTATATTAGTGGCGACATCTTAAGTATAGGAACAGTATACTTGCTAGATTTATGTCTTCGTACGAAGATCCGAGGAAGCCTTCATGTTAAGAATACCATTTTCCAAAAAATTGAACACGACCGACTCAGTTGGTATTGCCATGTTCAAAGGAGAGATCCTGAGAACCCCGTCAAAAAGGCAATATCATACAACGTTCCAATTCGGAATAAAAAGAAAGGTAGGCCTAAACACTCCTGGTACAAACAAATGCAAAAACACCAGCATTCAGTTGGCCTCAGAAATGGAACAATACAAAACCGGGAGGCTTGCCGCCGATTTCTGAGGTCAACCCGGCGAACCCCACAGGCGGATCACTAGTGTGAAGCAGATACGTGGGAGAGTTATGATCCCCTCGACATCGAGATCATAACAGCGCCGAAGTAAAGGAAGAAGAAGAAGAAAGAAGATAAAGTTTATATTACTTGCCTTACATTATGGTCGTTGGATTCTACTGCAGACTCTGACGGACACCCAAGATATTTTCGACACATCCGGCATTTCGTTCACGAATGGGTATTGACGAATTGTTCACTGAATCGATTGACTCGAATTTATCCACCATGTTGCGAATAGTCCTCTCGCAAAGAAAATAATTGCAACTGTAAATTGTTTCTCGAACAGAAGAAAAATTTACAAATTTTGTAAGAAATAAAATTTTAATTGGCTTTTAGCTTTGGGCCGGATAAAAGAACACCCAATTTGCACATGTTGTTGAAAGCTTGAACTCTCCATGTTGATTTGGCAAGACAGGACAAACTAAATAAATGACAACCAATTAGACAGAGCTTCAACAGTATGGCCGCATTCATCTGTCAAAGTTCGGAGATCCGCATTGGAAAACCATTTATATGGAATTTTTCAATTGGCGCGGGTAGATTTTGACCGCCTGTGGCGGCCATGTTGTTTTAGGGACATCTGTCAAATCTGTTTTTTTTATTATTGAGTTATTAATGTCAAATTACCATGCAAAGTATCACGATTGAACGACTCGTCCAAATGATAAATCCTTATTATCAAAATGAGTGGTCGTAAGTGCAAACGTTGCGCCCATTTTACGGTAGATGTTCTAGCCCTTCACATTCGACTCTTCAAGATTTGGTGGGCAATATTTAGGGTAACTCATTCTGTAATCAATCAGCCAACATTCATACAATACAAAGAACGCAAGATCGGCCGTGAACATCGACGCAGTCTGTGAAAGTGTACAGTTGAACCCGAGGCAGTTGATTTCTTTCTCGTCGAGCACAAGCACTAGGCTTTTCGCAGACTTCAACTTCGCGAATTTTTATTCGGGGTTTAAGCCCACAATCTAACAAGATCCAACCCGTTTGTTCGCTGTCTTCGGAGCGTTTGGAAGAAGACCTTAATTTTGGCCGAAAAATCATCTAGCTGCGAGACGCATTTTTGGTAAAAGCAAAATTGCCGTATATGGGATGACACTAACACGAGGTTCACCAGGTTACAATGCATGCTCAAAAAGTTCAATTTTGGTGTGGGTTTTGGTTCGGCGGAGTCATTGACCCGTACTTTTTTCGAAAAGTACGTTGGTGAGGCGGTCACCGTCAAGTGATACAGAACCAATTTCTTATGACCCAAATTGGACCATATGGACCTAGAAAACATATGGTTCCAGCAGAACGGCCGGGACGTTATGTGCTTCACAGCGGACGCCACGATTAACATTCTGCATGAACTATTTTAGGGTAAGGATATCTTTCCAAAAGGTGAATTGGTCACCAAGATCATGACGTTTTAACCGCGATAGACTTTTTCTTGTGGGGTTTCCTAAAGTCACAGGTATATGCGAATAAATAACAATCGACCGATGCCCTCGAGGTGAACATAACACCTGCCATCGCTCAATGTCAGCCAGATCCATGAAGAAGAATAATTGAAAATTGAACCACTCCGATCCGTGCCACCGTAAGAAACTGAGAGGGGCGTTTGAACGATGTCGTCCATACATACTGGCCTTTCAAATAAAAGAAAGGATTTCGTTTATAACTTGGATACAGCTTGTTTTATTCTTTTTCAATATCTACCTGCCCTTATTCTTTTTAATCTTATAAAAGGGTTTCTATTGAAGTGACACGCAGTGACTCAAAATCTATCATCTGACATATTGAATAATTTTTGTAGGGCAACGTTTTAAGCCTCTACATATGCCCTTATTTAAAAATTTCGTTTAAAAAATAATTGAATAATTAATTAAGGTGGCAAACTTTGTTACCAACAAATTTGATTGAAAGTTATTATTTCTTCGGTTTTGAAATAAACTAAAATGTATGTACGAGTATGTGTCTTTATTTTTAAATATTCTGGAGCAATTAGGAAACATTTTTATAAAAATAACTAAGAAAACAGTAATGAAGACTTTTAAAGAAGAAAATTCTAAATAATTTTTTTTTTAAACAAATACTTAAATTAAATGATTTTTTCCTTAGTTCAAAGAAATTTTATTACAATAAGTCTTATTTTCTTTGTGTAAAAATCTTGTAATTATGCTACGCACTACGAGCATATTATTTCATTTAAACATTATAAGCTAGAAAATATCTTACTTTTGGAGCAACATTTTACTATACATTCATACATAATGTAGGTAGGTATTACAAACCTCACAAACATTTTTATTTCATTTTAAACTTGTAGATAATGCTAGTTGTCAATACTTCAATAATCTAAAAATATCTATGGAATATGAACATAAATTAAGACAACTTAGCCTTTTTTATTCCCAAAAAAAACTATTGAAACAAAATGGGCTAGGTTTTGACAGTATAGATACTATGGAAATTTAACGCAGGTCATATTTTTAGTGTGAATAATATGAAAGAATAAAAATACAACATCCGACCGTTCAGCATATAAGTTTATGAATCTGAGTGAATCATTTTAAATGTAAATATTTTTTAAATGAGATATTTTTTTTTTTTTTTTGGTGACACATAACATCAGCAGGAAATACATTGTTTCTTCGCTTTCTTAGACTGACGAAGAATTATTACTTGGGATAAAGGTGCTTCTCGTATGAGGCAAATTTTTAATTTGGAATAAAAATCGAAATCGAGGTTTTGATTAAAATTGACATTGAAACACAAAAAAAGTAGGTCCCACAATGTCGTTTGTCTTTCTGTACCTTGACCTGGTTCTTAGCCTCTGAAGCGATTTTCATCAAACTTGATACTTCAGAACCTTCCGTAACTCCCTAGTGGAGAAAATGAAATGTTTTTAGCTCAAAATCTCTAAAATTACTCTTAAAATTTTGATAAAAAATTAAAGTGTACTATTTTACTTTTTGATGAAAAAGATGTTACTAACGGAACGAAAATTAAATTATAAATCGTTGATAGCGTTTTTTTAAGTTTTTATTTATACATATAAACTTTTTTAAGGAATGTTAAAGACTAGTACGCACGAACTTGCTCCTATGTAATAGACTAGGAATTTTAAAAACGAATGTTATTAGAGAAAACTGTTCATAACGATAAAATTATCATAATTTTTTAAATTCTGTTAAACAAAATGCTATGCAAATATAAATGCAAGAACAAAAATTATAAGTCGTTGTAGTGGTTTCTTAATAAAATAAGGTTTTATATACAAAATTTTTAAAACATTTTTAAGGAATCAAAATTAAATTTCCAAAAAAATATTGACCCATTTTTAAGATACCGAATTTAAAAAAAAATGATTTTCTTTTTCAAAAATTCAAAAACTATTTTTTTTTTTAAGTTTTGAAATACAATCTTTTTTAAACTTTTTAAAAGCATCTCTATAAAAGTTTCGTTAAAATCCGTTATGTCGATGAGTAATTCAAAATTTGAAAAAATGGTTCTATGGTAGGTACAAGCTGTAATATCTTAATTTCAATTTTTTTTTATTAAATTAAAGATCGTAAGAATTAATTGAAAAAAAAAATATCCAAATTCTAAACGCCGTTTTTGAGAAAAATACAATTTTTGAAAACCATTTTTTAACATTTGTATGGTGGGTACCTTTAGTTTAAGGTAAAATAATTATGTTTTTCTCCCATCTTGTAGATTATATTGAGAAACTTTTATTTATCAACTTTAAAAAAAATCTAGCATGTGGTTTTCGAAATATTGAGTTTTGAAAAAAAAATTAAATTTTTTTAAAAAATCCAAACAAAATTTTTGAAAATTTAAATACATACAATATACAATTAAATACATAATACAATTCTATTCAAGTTTTTGAGGAGCTCTAGCAAAAAAATGATCAAAATCGTTGGTACCGTTTTCGAGAAAAAGCTATTACCTACTAAATGAATTTTTTTGTATTTTTTTTTAAATCTGTCGAACAGTTTTCGAGAAAAAAAATATTTCTAAAATTTCGAAAATAATTCGTATAGCAGGTATTTACCGTTATTTTTGGTCTTAAAAAAAAAAAGAAAAAAACGTGTGGGGGGAAAAATTAAAAATGATATCTACTAAGTTGAAACAAAATCGGCCGAGCCGTTTAGGCTGTAGTCGAACAGACAGACAGACAGAATTGCGAGACCCACTTTTTTAGTCTTCGCTATCATCGTAATGTCAACTTTGATCAAAATCTCGACTTCGATTTTTTTTACGAATGCATAACTTGCCTTATAGTACCTATAAGTCGCAAGTAAAAATGTTGGTAGGTAAGTCAACTTTAAGCTTTTATTATTTGTACAAAGTAAAAATAAAATACTGACCCGTATTTTGAGATATACAAAAAATATTTGTATTAAGTTTTGCAATGCTTTTCCAATTTCTTTGTTTATAAAAAATGTTATTATCCGTCATGTAAATAATAACAAAGTGAAAATTCGAAGAAAATGCTTCTCTGGCAGGTACAGTAAGAAAAGTCTTAATTTATATCAAATTATAGATCGTAAAAATTACATTTGATTTTTTTTTTTTTTCAAAATCCAAAACAATTTTTTTGTTGAAAATACATAGTATTATTCAAATTTTTAACGAGCGTTCGCATACAAAAATTATCAAAATCTGTTGTACTATTTTAAAAAAAAATAGTTCTATAGGGGGTACCATTTATAACCATTTTTGGGGAATGAAAAATTTCACTAAATGAAATTTTTGAATTTTTGTTAAACAAATCTGTTAAATAGTTTTTGATAAAAAAAAAAAATATTTATAAAATTTGGAAACAAAATATATATTGCAGGAACTATTATTTTTGGTCTTAAAAATAAAAAAAAAATCCTGTAGGGGGAAATTTTTAAAATTAATACTCCTAATTAAATAAAAAATTAGAACCGTTTTTTCTTTTTGATTTTCTCAAAAATTCCTAAAAGTTTGGAATAATGTGTGTTCAAATTTTTCCAAACTCAATATTTCTATGGCATGGAGTCCCTATTTTTTTAATACTTGACAATTAAAAGTTTTTTAATACGATCTACAAGATGTAAGAAAAAAAATGTATTTTATCTAAAAATAGCGGTACCTACTTACCATACAAACGTTAAAAACGTTGTTTTCGAAAATCGTATTTTTTCTCGAAAATGGCACTTTCAATGTTGAAACCATTTTTTGTCTTTTGATTAAATTTTGATAATTACTGACTGACGAATTTTGAATTTTTCATTATCAGCATTTCATTTTTTTTTTGGTCGGTGGAAATGTTCAAAAGACACTTGGTAATACTCGGTACCAAGTAGTGTCGAACGCTTACCGCACGAAAACGAAAGGGATCAGAACAAATCTATGAAAGATAGACAAATGATTTAAAATCACATTGGGGTAATTTAAAACGTTTAATACTTTCCCATAGATTTTAGACCATCAACTCATGAGGCTTGGTTCTTCTTAGTCTCCCAATATTGTTTCTTACATTTAGGAAGTAATCCATCTCGAAGTTGGTATGACTTCGCTGATTGTGTGATACAGCGTGTTCTCAAATCACTTCTGTGACCATATCTATTTGAAGGTTTAATGTGACAAGGTGTATTTATTATTCCACGAAGGACTTCGTTTTGGTATTTTTGTATGAGTTCAGCATTTGTTTTCTTTATACATCCCCTTCCCATAGCTGAATACCAAAGTCCAAATGGTTTCCAGTACTTGCTTGTATAACATTATTTTGCTCTGGATATAGAGTTCTGTCCTAGTGACCAGTCACCAGTATATTTTTCTGTACTTAAAGTTCAGTTGTTTCTTTTTTATATGTCTATTCCATTTTAACTTTACATCAAAGTCATTCCAAGGTAGCTATTTAGTTGTTCTTCGAACCCCATTTGGAGACAGCAAATGTAATAGATTTTCTTTGGAAAATTTGTTTAAAATTGAGTCTCAGTTTTTTTTAAACAATGTGTAAGCTTTTAAAACATAATAAAATTGTGTACATACATTTATAATCACTTACGAGAACTATAGTCATATCGGCTTTTATTGAATTGCAATAAACTCCATACATAAGAAGCTTGAATTTTATCATTCCACCACCAAAACTACACAAGAGCCCAAAACAAGGGTGGGTTTGATTGAATTTGCTTGTATTTGAGGACACTTAAAAAGTCACAAATAAAGTGTAAACATACAAAAGTTGTATGTAACATTATTTTTTTTTTACAAAAAAACTCCAAAAATCAATTTGGTGTGATATACATAAATGTATTGATATATTCATTAGTTTGCGTTCATATTTTTGGTATTTATATTCTGCTTTGCTTTTTATGTGTGAATAGCTTCTAAGGATGGAGATGGAAGATTGCCAGCAGGTGAGAGATGTAATAATTATTTTTAGAAACATTATCATCATAACGCATCAAATATTGCACATAAATATGTATATTTATCATGCTTAATTTAAATATTTTTTTTATCGTTTACACAAACATACATTAAATACTTTTATAATTTCTTAATAACAATATTAATTTTTTGTCTTGAAATTAAAAATAATTTTGTCATCCTCCTCCATTCAGCAACTTCCTTCCATATCGGCTTCGAAAGCAGCTTTTTGTTTTGTTTATATATTTTTTTTAAGATGCTTTCTTATTATTTTGTCAATTATATTCTTTTTTTCTAATACTATATATTTGTTTAAGAGCAATAACCAAACATGCAATTCTGTATCATCTTAGCACCTTCAACTCCAACCGTGATCCCAGAAAATTGCTCGGCTGAAAATAATTCTGTTACTGTAGCGTGGCAGGCACCAAATCACTGTTCTGTCGAAGGATATGTCCTTGAGCTGGATGATGGAAGTGGTGGTGAATTTAGGGTAAGGTACCTATTTTCAATTTAGAAAAATCGTTTAGTATTAAAATTTTGTTTTTAAATAATTATTTAATTTATTTCTATAACTATAAAAAAAATTAATTATATTACAGGAAGTCTATTGCGGAAAAGAAACCATTTGCACAGTAGATGGATTGCATTTTAATTCAATGTATAATGCTAGGGTTAAGGCTTTCAATAGCAGCGGCGAAGGAGAATACTCAGCTTTGATTAGACTTCAGACAGCAGAAGGTTAGTTATAAATAATTGAAGGAATTGCAATCAAAATAAGTTCTGCCAAAAAGCATGCAATTTTTTTTCACATCTTATTAAAATTTCATTGCATAATCTTAAGTGTGTTTTCGTAAATTAACCGTTCATGTTTGAAATTTCAAATAAAACAGTCAGCGATATTTGAGAAGATTTCTTTCAGAAATAAAAAGTATACACTGCGCGTCATCAGGTTAGCACACTGTCTGTAAGCTTAATGTGGTTGATTTTCTTGTAGTTATTGTTAATATACAGCTACCTACTTCTTTGTGTTCTTGTTTCCTATTCAAATTTATATTAGTAAAGGAAAATCGCTATCGCTTATGAGGAGTTGAAGCTGTCAAGTGCAATATCGAAAAGAATCTGGAAAGGTCGAAAAGTAGTAATAATAAAATAATTTCCAATGCTTATAACAGAGTTATTTAGAGAGAAGCATCGAACTCTCATAACTCGGCTGCAAAGATCCGGGCAAATGTTGGCGTAAAGGCGAGTTTATTAACGATTCAAAGAGTTATAGAAAATCCTCCACATTTAAAAAGGTTAAAAGAACCCTCACTTATCTTGGCTCGAAAGAATATGGCACGAGCCCAAATGACATGGAATTCTGATTAGCGCTACGTTGTCTTTTCGGACGAAAATAAATTGTATTCCAGACGTCTACAATTACTTCATCCATGATTTTCGCAAGGAGAAACAATATGCATAGTTGTTGGGAGCCATCTCCTACTATGGAACGTGCGAGTTACAGTTTTTAACATCAACTATGAACGCAAACAATTACAAAAACATACTTGAAAATGGTTTTCGCAATTTTGAAAAAAAAAATTGGTAGCCTGCCATGGCATTTTCAACATGACAATGCTTTGATCCACACTGTTCGGATTGTTAAATCAGGGATTGAAAGCCAAAACATTACTCACCCAAAATCAATATTGTAGAAAATAGTAGAAAATATGTGCTTACGAGTCTGGAAAACAATATTTAAAGAAAAAGGCACTTTTTTAGGGCATCAAGTGCGCTTAGTCAGCCATTTCTTTGGAATATATTGGAAAATTGAACTATTCGCTTCCCAATCGAATCTACATCAAAGTCATTCTCACAAGAGGGAGTTCATTTTGAAAAATATTCAAATGAAAATAACATTTTTTAGCAACGTTACAATTTATTACCTCTGACATATTCGTTATCGATTTTAATACATACATACGTCTACTTCATCTATAGCTGTTTTTTTGTTATAACCAATGATACATATACATATAGATCATCCCTCGAAACACAAAAACAAAATGTAAGTGACATCAGTGTTATATGAAAATCACTTTTTTCCTTATGTTTGTTGATTTTCAATTATTTCTTGTGTTCTTTTCTTTACACGACGGCGACGACGGTTTACACTACCTTTCCATAAAAAGCCATCTAACCGCCAGAGTAAGAATTAATTTTTAGATCTTTAAAAATATGTATGTAGGTCCAGATATGTAGAGAGCAGGATCCCAAATTGTTTTTGTAATACGAGTTAAAAATAAATCCAGATCCAGATCCTTTGATAATAAAACGCACCTACTGCGATCTTACCTTTTGTTTTCGACTAAGCTCGTTGGTCGAATTCATTTTTAACTCTCATGATTTTGTATCTGAATGCCTTCATTGAAATTCTCAATGATCAAAAATAAGACTGTGTTCACATTGGACTCACTCCGCCGCCGACTTATTTTGACGTCTC
Organism: Chrysotoxum bicinctum; assembly: GCA_911387755.1. NCBI lineage: Eukaryota > Metazoa > Arthropoda > Insecta > Diptera > Syrphidae > Chrysotoxum > Chrysotoxum bicinctum. The sequence goes on from OU426987.1 coordinate 61,536,629, forward strand.
TGTGTTTTTTCTCATTCGCACTTCATGGTAAGAAGGAGACGAGAAAGTGAGGCAGGTTTTTTAAAACAAATTGAAAATTAATGGATTTTTTTGACATTTGTTTTGGTGACATAATATGACACGCGAAGGTACAGTGTATCACAAAAGTAAGTAAGCACTTATTTAAAAAAAATATAATCAAACACTATTTGGAAAATAAATCGGAGTGCGAGAATGGTAAAATTGTTAAAAAAAGTCCATCTACTATACACAAAATAATAACCAAATAAAATAACATTGGAAGTTTGTAAAATGACCTTCGATCAATGACAATGACAAGCAGGAATGCCGTATAATTGTTAGGAAAGTGAAGAGGAATCCCAAAGTAAGCCCATCAAAGATATCAGCAGATATAACCAAAGAAACAGGTAAGTCATGTAAAAAACTGTTCGAAGAGTGCTCTACCAATCCAGTTATCATGGTCGAAACATTAGAAAGAAACCTTACATAAGTAAAATAAATAGCCAAAAGCAGCTCTTCTTTGCAAAACCCCATGAATCTAAACAAGCAGAATTTTAGAACAATGAAAGCTAATTTAATATCCACGGCTCAGATGAACGCGGAAAACTTTAGAGAAAAAAAAAAACACATAGTTTGAATCATCGAACATGTCAGGAATCGTGGAGCTCGGTGGTGGAAACGTTGTGGTGTGGGGGCGTATGGCAGCATCTGGTGTCGGCAATTAAGTGTTTAAAGATTCTTTGATGAATAGATTTGACTATTTGAATATTTTAAAAAACAATCTTCAGAAAAATGGCAATAAGCTGGGTATGGGTAGGTCTTTTGTCTTCCAGCAAGACAATGATCCAAATTATACCTGACATTTTTTCAAAGAATGGCTGCTTTATAACATCCGAAACCACCACAGTCGCCCGACTTAAATGTCATTGAACATTTAGGGCAACATCTTGACCTTCAATAAGAAAACATGAAATCAGGACGAAAGATTATTTAAAGCGTGTTCTTCAGGATGAATGGTCTAAAATTGAACAAAACGTTATGCAAAATTTGGTTAACTCAATGCCTCGACGTATGAAAGCTGTTATAAAAGCCAAAAGGTATCCAACGAAGTACTAAATAGATAAGATTTACAAAATAACTGTAATAAATTCAAGGTTTATTTAACTGCTTACTTACTTTTGTGATATATGTAAATTTGTTATTATTTTTAGTTTAAGTCGAATCTTTCTTAAGTTTTCTTTAAATTTTTATTTGAAATGTTACTTTTTATTTCGAAATACATATCAATTATAGACAAAAATATTAAGTTTTTTTTTTAATATTACTATGGATTGTTTGAAGGAAATGATCTTTAAACTAAGAGGTGCTTACTTACTTTTGTAATTCATTGTATATTTGTAGTCGGCATAGCAAATGGCCACAATTATGACAACTACAAGACGTCAAAGTGAATCTGGAGTGTTCACACTACTTTTGTGTCTGAACACGACGACAGGGTGGCCTTACGTCAAAATAAATCGGTTGAGTAAGTCTAATGTGAACACCGTCTATACTCCGAATGAGTTAAAGTGACAGTTACAATAATTTTCAAAACATTTACTATTAGTGAATCTGTCGAAAGAAAGTTGAACAAATGTCGGTATTATGCCGAGAAATCGTATCCACGCCAATTTCGAGACGAATCTCAATTGATTTTTCAATAAACAAAAATAATAATTAAAAGTAAAAAAAAATACATATTGAATGTTAAAGTGTTGCATTTGAATATGTCTCGAAGAGTATTCTCGCATATTGAGATATGTGTAATTGAATCTTTTTAACTTCCCATAGGGAGTTATTGTAATCGGTCCGATTTGTCAAATTGGAATTTTTGACATTTCTCGATGTTTCAAGGTCCCTAGAGGCTATATCAATCATTTTTAGAGAGATGTCTGTGTGTGTGTGTGTACGTACGTTCGTACGTTCGTACGTTCTGGTACCATTTTTCGTCGTCGATATCTCAAGAACGAGTAAAGATATCGACTTCAAATAAATTTTGTTTAATAGATAATAACTTCAAAAAAGGCTGAAAAATAACAAAAAAAAATAATGTGATTGACAACTGGTGAAAATTTAAAAAAAAATCAGTTTACAGTTTTTTTTTTACAAAAAATAAAAAACTAAAAAATTCTATTGAAAATTTGTAAAATTGTTTTTCGACTCAAATTTCTCGAAAACTAGTAGTGATATTGACTTCTAATTTAGTTTATTTTATACATAGTATAATTTTGTACAATTGGTAAAATGTTGACAAATATTGAATTAATAGTTTTTTTTTTTTAACAAATGGGAAATTATCACTGTGGGTCCCACCCAGCCTCTTTTTTCATAACTTTTAAAAAAAAAATCTTACGAGACATTTTTAAGTTCCCCCAAATTTTAAACAAATAATTTTTAATGGGGCTTGACATTTACTATCAAAAACTGACAGGAGTGATAGAAGGTATAGTTCGGAAAATGGCAACAAATTTCAGAAATCGAGTAAACTCGACAATTTCAGTAATTGTAATACACGCGAACGCGAATTCACTGGGAGTAAAATATTGTTAATTCACTTATTGTCATAAATATCAACAGATTTTTGAAGTTTAATTCTACGGGAAAGGCGCTAGGGTTGTCCTGATAGTTTTTGTTTTTTTTTTTTTTTGTACGAATGAAATTCGACATGCTACTTATAAATTTGTAACTTTAAAAATTCGAAAATTACAAAATTCTTTTACGAGTATGAAAGTGAGTCTTCTTTTCGACGAAGAATTCGCGCGATTCACTCGAAAAATCATATTCAGCTACGAGGCTCATTTCTGGACGACACGTGAACAAACAAAATTGTTGAATTTAGGACGATCACAATCCACACGAGGTCCATACTTTTTTGAGAACGACGTTGGCTAAGCTATCACTATTGATTGTTGAAATAGCCCATGCCATCATGGATATTTTACACGATCGTTTTCCGAACATATGGTTATCACACGCAGAGGTGACATATTTAGCCACAGAGATCATGCGATTTGTGCCCGTTCGACTTCCTCTAGTGCCTTTTTATTAAGTTACAGATCTATGACAAGAAACCACAAAGCACCAATGCCCTGAAAGCCAACATAACTCGTATCAATGCCATTGGTCAAATTCAGCCTGATTTATGCGGCAGAGTTATAGAAAATTAGATATTTTGGATGCAAACCGTCCAATGAAGCCAAGGCTGAGACTTGAATGATGCTATATATTTTATACGTAATAGCATATACGGCCCTTTTAAAACGTAAAAACCATTTAATGATATCTCACTCACAATATATTTTATTCAATTTTGAATAAAGAAAATTCTTAATGGTAAATTTTCAGAATTTTCAACCTATGTTACAACATTCGCATTTTTTCACCAACCGAGTCTTTCAAAGTTAAAACATCAAGACTCAGTAGTATCAATGAAACTCTTATTCTTGGGATTTGAACAAAGCTGGGTTATATTTTGAATAAGTGAAGGTAGTGGAACAGAAAATTTTAACCGAATCGAAAATAAAAGCTTTATTTTTTTTAAAAATTGTTTTTAATAAAAAATCTGCATCTATATTCGATGGTCTGATTATTAACTTCATAACTGTATACATTTTTTTAACAATTTTCAATTCACAGTTGCTTGGTTTACTTTCGATCCACAACTTAGCGGAGGATCTGGTACTGGCTTAACATTCTCCAATAATAATTCTACAGTTTCGGTAGAGGGATGGGAGCATCGTGTGGCTCTCGGATCAGTAGGCTTTTCGCGTGGAGTTCATTATTGGGAATTTACAGTCAACAATTATACTGCAGACACTGATCCGGCCTTTGGAGTGGCACGAATTGATGTCAATCGAAATAAAATGCTTGGTGAGTAACTTGTTTATTTTTTGGAAAACTAAATGAATATTGAATATAAAGATTACTAAAAGACCATAAGACATTTAAGAGCCGTGCTTGAACGAATCAGTCTCTGTAAGGTCAGTTGATATAGAAAATTAAAAACACAGTTCATATTCAAGCTCGATTTAATTAAATAGTTTGACCCAGAAACCAAAATATTTTGTCTCATTTTCATAAGAAATCAAACCATTCTGGTTCTGGTTTGACCAAAAGTGTGTCACCTTACAAATTGAGCTTTAGTCGTCTTCTAGAAATATTAATTTAAAATGCAAATGAGACAGTGTTCATGGCTTGTGGCTCAAACCACTCAAATCAATCGACCTTGAACGTGAACTCTTTTTCATTTATTTTGTATGACGATAGTGAATTGAAAAAAAAATTGAAACTTTTAATATTTTTTTTTTTTTACTAACATTCTAAATCTATTTTTTTTTATATTTTAGGCAAAGATGATAAGGCATTTGCAATGTATATCGATCGCCAACGATCATGGTTTCAACACAATTCTGTACACGAGCGCCGAGTTGAGGGTGGCATTACCACGCGCAGTACAGTTGGTGTTCTTCTAGATCTAGAAAGACATACATTAAGCTTTCTAGTTAATGAAATGCCCCAAGGATCTATTGCTTTCCGAGATCTCTACGGAGTTTTCTATCCAGCTGTGAGTGTCAACCGTGGCGTAACACTTACACTCCACACAGAATTAGATGCACCACAAATGGATTATCATTAGCTTTCTCTATATGGCACAAGATAACTGTCAAAATTATTCTTAAGACAAAAAAAAAATAATATTCCATTAAAAGTTCATAGAATGCATATAAAATAGTTTTAAAATTAAAATTAAACAAAATTAAATAAAAAAAAATTGGTATCCTGACAACATATCCCTACACAATGATCTCGTTTGTTCTTTTCGTCTTCTATTAAAAATAATGCAGATTTATTTAGTTGCAATCGAAACAAAAAATCATTACGTAAATAATTTTAGGAGAATATTATAATAATACTTACATTATTCTAATTGAAAAAAAAAGTAAATATTATTTCCTTATATAATAAATGTTTGGGAATTGTATTGTAGTATTTATTACTTAAAAATTAAATAAATACATTTAAAGAAAAAAATTATGCAAACGAAAATATTATAATAATATTTTTAAAGTTGTGTTAGCATTAAGTATATTGTACAAAATTATTTCCAATTATAATATTAAGAACACAAAATACACATTCACTTATAAGCACTTATTCAATGCATTTTGACATTCAATTTTCAGTTAATCAAATTAAATATGAATGTGAAAGGATTTGATTATTTTTTAAATTAAATTACAAATAAAAACATACATTTAAATCCATATTATTTAAATTTTAATTTAACAATGTTAAGGGAATGAATTATAAACTTAAGAAAATATATAATCTATAAACGTCATTAATCTGCTATAATAAAGTATACATCATACAGTCATTATGAAATTATGTTCAGTGATTCATAAAATACAGGAAGTTATGTATGATTATGTAAATAGAGATTTAATATTTAAAAATATTATTAATAAAAATTAATAATTTATTAAAGAAATTGTTTTTGTTTTGATTTATATATAAAACAAGTTTTCTTCTCCTGTTATACTATCAGAGCCGGTCCAAGGCCAAATGATGCCCTAAGGAAGCCCCGACTTTTGAAGCCGTTTTCTTTTAAAGAGTAATCGCATAATGGTGCTTTTCGCAAAATGGCGATGAGCTGCCTTCCATGAGTACCCTGACAACCATATCATTCTCGGACAATGGACTGCGAATAAGGTGTCCAGCCAACTGAGTGCGGTTAGACAAGCTCGCGAGGCCAAAGACTGACTCGGCTGTGTGAGGGAGGTCCTCGAACCCTCTGCTTGAATGCCGTACCTTATATTAAAATGTCTAACCAAAAAAAAGGGACGAAGGCTGACTCGTCGGTGTGAAGGGGTTCCTGGATCCATCTGCTTGACAGCAGTACCTTATATTAAAATGTCTAAGCAAAAAAAAACAAAATTAACCGACTACTTTGAAGGAAACTTCACACCGAACCCACCTACTGACCCAACTTTCTTACAGGAAGTTGAGGCAACAGTTCAACAAACACTGCAGCCAAATCCGAATAAAATTTTAATAACAACAATCCAGCTCCCACCGATAGCCCACATTTATGGAATCTAGAGGAGGTTGTAGAAAACATTAGCAATTCTAAGCCAAAAATATCTGCTGGTGTCTCCTACTACATCCTGCTGCCACATCAGTAATTATTTTCCTCACAATCATTTTAAACAACTGGATCATCAACTCTTACTTCCCCCAGAAGTGGAAAATAGCGACGATTGTACCTATTGCGAAGAAATTTTCCAACTATAGGCCGATATCACTTCACAACAACATCAACAAATTACCGGAAAAAATAATCCTGCGAAGACTGAAGAAATTCGACAGAGAAAATTTCATCATTCTTGACATGCAATTTAGCTTTCGAGAAAAACACTCAACCTTGCATCCACTGCTAAAATTCCAACACGATATCATCACTGCCCTCAACAGTCATTGTGTCACCGTCGCGTCGGATATTTTCTGGATAGGCGGCCTAAACCTCAAACTTAATCATCCAACTAGATAACTGCAAGTCAAACATGAAGACCATCAGAGCTGGAGTCGCCCAAGGCTAAAAACTAGGCCCCTTCCTCTACAACTTGATGACTTCCGACCAACCTTCTCCAATTGAATGCGAGAACCTTCTGTATGCTGATGATTAGCTCACCTAACCCAAACCACATCAATGTCTCCAATAATCGCTGCCCGAAAAGTAGAAACCAACATCAACAGACTCTTCCAATTCTACCAGAAATTGGGCATCCGGATCAACACTTTCAAATCGGAACTTGTCTGCTTCAGGAGACCTTCAACTGGTAGAGTCATTCGCACCGCAACAATTTGCAGAAATATGGTCCTGAGACTCCCTGACGGATCGACCATAGGGCCAAAGCCAAACGTCAAGTACCTGGGAGTGCACTTCAACCAGTTGCTAAAGTTTAACCTGCACTCAAGAAATGTTCTGAAAAGGGATGACCAAAGAACAACGATATCCCGAACCGAAGTACCTCAGTCTGATGGAAACTCTGGATCACAACGTAATCATGGACAACGAAGAAGTAGTCTCGTTCTATCCATACAAAATGCACGCATTTTTGATAAGAGAGTTTGATGCCAAACTCTTTTAAATGCTTTTGAAATACCAAGTGCAATAATCTTACTTTCTCCAAAACGATGGAAAGATTTGTGCCACTGTTCGGTGAGATTTACCATAAGATCACCAGAAGACCTATTGCTCTGAAAGCCATACTGCCGGTCATTAAGAACCTTTCATTCTTCAAAATATTTCTTCAGCTGATATAATTTATCAGCGTTTCCAAGACCTTAGAATGAAGGGATGTAAGTGCAAGCTTACGCACTGGTTTTGCGAGCGTTAAAGAACATCTCTTCAGAACAATTGGGGCGTTACTATACATGCCAGCGGATTTTTATATATCAAGATCTACTACTCTACTCTACACTACTCTTGCAACTATACGAGTGCGAAAGAAGATTTGACCCATTGCAATCATTGACGCTCTCAATTACAGGAGGAATCATGAGACTTTCAGACAGCGTCGATTTGACTGCAAACTGTGCTGGAAGGAAATAGGCTTTTTACTATGATAAGGCTGGGCTAATTCATTGACGGATCGGTTATTTGATATAAACGAGTATGTTTGATCGGAGCTCTGATTACTCCAAGCGGTATGAGTTCATGGGAGGTCTTGCTACATTTATTAGGCTAGGCTCGGAAAACCAGTGTTTGATGCCGATTAGGATTATTATCGAAAGATCGATAGATAGCTCGACGAAGATGCATCTTGGGCTATTCGGTTCTGTTGGAGTTGGATTTGGGCGTACTCATAAAGTGATGACGCTTTTGTAAAAAGGTAATCGCGGCTCCTGGATCACGTGCGTTGAGCACTGGGCAGAAGAAAGATTTGAGGTTTCGGCAGGTGAATGGAACTACGACTTTATATGATTCTGGTGTATTTCTTGCTTTGCAGAATGTTGAAATTGGCTGGGTATTGGGTATTGATGATTGTTGTGTTTGCTTCCTCCATACTGCAGGGCAGTGAGTTCGCTCTAATCACGTGAATCTTTTTATGAACAGATGTGGTGATAATCACAAGAACAGTAGAGCTTATAGAGTTTAGTACTTTCGATTTTCTTGACTAAGAAATAGATATATGTATCTCATCTTGATCAGTTGATTTGGGATTGTGTCAGAAATCAATTTTTAGTAAGGTACGAGTAGGTTACCGTACGCAATTTTTGATTTTGTCGTTCTCTAGGAAGTGTTCTAATGGTCCCTTATGGAAGTTGGAATTAAAAAGACCTGACAAAGAATAAAGCCAAATCAATTAGTTCCGCTCAATTTAACCGACGCGACGTGAAAATTGAATATCGATCAAAGGAAATAGAAGAAAGTGACATCACGGCCGATTATCGTACATATGTACGATCTTGATAAGGTAAGGATGTATATAAATTCAAATTATCACACATGAAGTCTTAAAGCTTTGTTTGATGAAGGTATGCCCATTCAACAAACCTTGTAGATACAATCAATCTATATAAATACAAATAAACTACGGCGCTTATAAAACTTCTTGACTTCAGAATGGCTTGTTCGGTTTAGCTGAGTTTTGTTGGTGCTCCTTGTAAGGTTCACAGCTCAGTTTTTCAGTACATTTTCACAAGAACAATATTCAAACAGTACTATTCTTCAATTAGGTGTTAAATCGATTTCATTTCGTTGTAAATGGGCCAAATGTGACAATTTGAAAGAACGTTTGTCATTCCAGATATGGTCAAACAGTGGATTACATCTATATTGCAATGCTTTGAGAACCGTGGGAGGAAGTCTTAGCAGATATCTATAGATACAGCGCCCTGCTACGCGAAAGAAAAAAAACATGTATTTAAAGCAAATGGAACAATATATTTCTTTTAATAATTTATCTTATAGCCAGCGAATGGAAAATATTTTTTGTTTATCATTTTAAGTAAAATCCTATAAATTTTTCGGTTTGCCAACTTCTGAGAGAAAAACAGAATTTTCTAAATTTAAGCCAGCAATAGTCAAGGATTAGATTTTTGCTTTGTATATACGCTGAATCTGAAGTGTACCACATGATCTAACTGATGACTCCACTTACGTAACTTGGCGAAACGCACTATGGAGTTGAGTCCACTTAATCTTTCAATTGATCAATGAGGTACAGCTCACTGTAAAAGAATATGTTTCAACAAATTTAAAACTGTTTTGCAGTAAAAGTACATGTGTCGCTGGATGCAGCACTGCACTATGAATTAATATCTCATATATTTTTGACAATTTCTAATAATCATGTTTTATTGGAGATATTCAAGAGTTCTGCCATGACTATAAGTCAAGCTCAATTTATATATTTCTTACTTCAACCGACTCAATAGAAACAAAATCGAACAGATCCACTCTCATTACCCACCATTTCTCAAGAAATTCGCAATTTCGTTCCGCAGCAAGAAATCAGAAATGAAGAAAAAGCAAAAAAAAAAACCAGTGCCACACGTTTATGCACAATAGCTGAGGTTTGTTTCCACATCAAGAAAGACTTATGCCACAAAAAGGCTACATCTTTCTTCATTCGTTTCTTTTTCTCGTCCAAAGATCACCTGTACACGCTCTACCCCACTACTTGCATAAATGAGCCATCCATCTGAGAGACACACTGGAGTGCGTTTGGCACAAACTTTATAGCACCAGTTAGCTACCGTACATCGTTGAGTTCGTATGTTACACATAAGCACTAAACCGCCTAACCAAAAACTATGGGTGCTGCATCGTAGAAGAAAAACGTTATTTTTCGAGGAAACCAACCATTTTTTGGTATCGTGCCCGCACAATAATGAACACCTAGCCGTAAAGGTGGACAGACTTAATAACACTGATATGTTCTTCAATTTAATGGTCGTTGCCGGTTCGGAGGAAATAAATTACCTAATTTACGTGATGATATAAGTTGCCTGGTCATGACATTCGGTGCAAGTAAACTTAAAACCAAATTAAATTAAACTTACAACACAATTTCTTTGTTAGTGAAACACAATTAAGGCAAAAGTGAATTTAGTAATTTGTTGTAGTTAGACCACATTAAGCTATGAGTGGTAATTCAAGTTGGATGTAAGAACAAAAATTTTGTATTTTTGTGCGTTTGTGAGTGAAAACGAAATAAGTAAATTCAAAGAAAATGAAGAGTGATTGCGTTTGTATGCAAATTGTTTTATGGTTATTTGTGGCAACAAGTGTTTCCTCGTTCACATTAAAGGTTCCTTCGAGTTATTCATTGAAGAACCTCCTTAACAGTGTGCTTCTGTCGAGCAATCCAACTTTAACCGGAACCGGAAGGTTCCTCAATTCAGATGTGCTAGAGGATGCATCCTTAATTACGGTAATAAACTAATACCAGAAATTGGTAAAAATGGAAAATGCTTTTGATGTTAATAAAAATGAATTATGTATTTAGGTTTTTTTTTTTTTTGTATTTTCTCGTTTTTATTAACTCGCTTTCTTGTCTGGCTGTTTTGTTGGTTTCTTGTTTGTTTGGAACACATTTTACAATCGGTTTTAAATTAACTTCCCGATATGCTAGAGACTTACAACTTAAAATATATGTAACTTACAACTGGATACAGATTTATAAACCTCCTTGATATCCATAGCATACATTTTTCAGAAAAAAAAGTGAGCCAACTTAAAAACCGCACCAAACTGTCAATCGTTGTTGGACAAAGACGTTGTTTATTAAAAAAATCCTGACAAATGGAAATCAGCCTCATTACTCAGAATAATTTTAATTTTGGAAGTTCAATGCTGACAGTTACAAAATGGCGTGAAATTTAATATGAAACCTTTTGTTAGCAGAATCTTTAAAAATCGCAAAGAGCTTTAACCTAGTGACTTACTACTCTCAAACATTTCTATATGTGCGTGTTAGCTGGAATTGAGGGACTTACAATTTTCTGACGATTCCGAATGGCTAATGAGCAGGGCTTTAAGTGACAAGAGGTGGGAGGATTTGTCAATACCTCGCAATATTAAGTACATCTCTGACAGACTCTTTGCTACAAATAAAATCCGAAAATTTTTTATAGATTCCCAAAAATCTTTCTCAAAATTTATGATTCTGAAAATATTAGAAGATTTTAGTTGGTACAATTTGCAGTGCCATAAAATTGGAAGTGAATTTGACACTTCATGTACCAAATATTAACTTTTGAATACTTACATTCTCCCCTTTTACTTGTGATATAAAGACAAGTTAGCATTCGTAAGAATGATAGAACTCTAGATTTTCATCAGACCTTACATAAGATGACAAATAAGACGAACTTTGGGGGCCTCGCGCTTCTGTCTGTCTGTTCGACTACAGCCGAAAAAGGTCGACCGATTTGCTTTTTAGGTACTACACGGCAAGTTATGCATTCTTAAAAAAAATTGAACTCGAGATTTTGATCAAAGCTGACATTACGAAATTTTGCCTGTCTGTCTGTTCGACTACAGCCTAAGCGTGGCCGATTTTCGTAAAACTTGGTGGATATCGTTTTAAAATTTTTCCCCCAAACTTTTTTTTAAGACCAAAAATAACGGTACCTGCCATACGAATTTTTTTCGAAATTTTATAAATATTTTTTTTTTTCTCAAAAACTGTCCGACAGATTTTTTTTTTAAATTCAAAAAATTTCATTTAGTTAAAGCTAGGTTATGGTTAAAAAAAATTTCCGAAAAATTGTTATTTTTAGTACACCCCTTGGAACCATTTTTTTTTTTTTTATTTTCTCAAAAACGGTACAACGAATTTTGAGAAATGAGTTATGTGATTTGGGAAAGGTTGACAATTTTTTTTAAAAAGCCTAAATGATTAAAAAAAAAGTTGTTATTTTATCAAAAAATAATTGTACCCACCATGCAAATTGCTCCCTAAAGTTTTTTTCTCTATCACCTTAATTTTTCTACTATGTATAATTCAATGAAAAATAATTGAAGAGATTACTAACAGTATTCTTCCATACATTCATTCTCAGAAGCTTCTTAAAAGTTAAAAAGTTTTTATTTGTACAGTTATTTTATTTATTACTAGATGACCCGGTGAACTCCGTATCACCAACATATATTTTTATGGTCAAAACTTAATACAAAATACGTATTTACATTAAATGCAACACAGTTATAAACTTAATCAATTTAAGACTTTCTGATATACATATAAAGATATCCTCTCGTTTGTATTTTCCCATGATGATCTTGACCTTGATGACGTTATTCACTAGCTTTTTTACAGCCAGTCTCGTTCCATTGCACAGTCGAGGTTACAACTGATCCTACTTTTAATTGTAAATTGTCAGATGCTAGTCCAGGCCAATCCAGGGAATTTAGAAACTCTGTGGGATAGTTGACTACGTCATCCTGGTTTGGAATTGTGTCAACTGATTTGTAAGAAAACAACTCTTCGGAAAAAAAATTCTGAATGGTTACATTGAGATCATCGACATCTTTGTTTTTGGCCGCCAATATTGCTCGTTCACTCAGCCAATTATGGTTTCTGAACTGTTGTTCTATGTCCGTAAAAACACGCTGAATATGCTCCTCTTTTAAGTCGACGAAGTGACAAAAATCCATGAGTAGTGTAATTAATCCGATCGAGGTGTCAACTGCGACCTTACCATTTCCAATATTTAATAACTGCTTCGAAAACATAATCGAAGTTTAATCTTGTTGCAAAAACACTCGCATGTTACTCGTAGTTGTTGATTGATGTGTCTTTACATGCCGCCACAAATTAGATGATTTTAAGCATGCGTTTAATTCGTCAGCAACAGTTGATCGGGGAATAATTGGAAGAGTCTGACAAATGTCACCTGACAACAAAATCATGGCTAGACCATTTGGTTTTCACGTTATGTTCCGTGCCTCCAGTGACCTCATTTGGGCCATCGTACAATCATCCCAAACAATCAATTTGCATATCTGTAGAATCTTCGCCATTGCGCCGTTTTTGGCGATGTTGCAAACTGGTGCTTCCTTGATTTGTATGTTTAGTGGCAATTTCAATGTAGATCAATGATCTTTGCCAACAGCAATGAAATTAGGAACTTTTTGCAGTGGTGTCATGTCCAATCATGACAATACTTTATTTACCATCAAAAACCATATACTCGTATGTATCTTCTAACATGATCAATGTATCACTGAAAATTTGGGCAGTAATTTGTAGTGTAAAGACATGTAATTTTTCACAGCTAGGAACATTTTGTATTTGAAAATTAAATTGTCGTTTTTAGTAAGTATTTTCCGTTACTTATTATTTATGTTTCTCTCCGCTTAAGCCTTCCCTGAACTTCCACAAATATTTCAAGATCAAAATTAGTAAAATCGGTCCAGCCATTTTCGAGTTTTACCGAGACAAACGAACAGCAATTGATTTTTATATACGAGTATATAGATTATTTATGTTGAAAAAATTTCTTTAACGAATTACAATATTCTTGTTGTTTGCTAAAAAAATAACATGGTATTCGTGTTTTAGCTCATAGGAGTTGATTTAGCCTTTTACAAAATGATTTGTATGATTCTGGACATTTTTCTTCATTTCTTAGATTCTTTTGAAGTCTTTTGAACATGAAAACAAGTTCGTGCGAAATCAAGAGCAATATAGCCATTCTATTTCTAAAATATAGCAGCAATGCGTATTATTGCCAGGACGGCCTTGCCGTGCTTCTTTTTGTAAATTCATGTTATTGGCTGGGTCTGCTCCTCACCAAATAGCTTTTATTCGTATCCAAGATTAGACGAAAAAGTAAAACTCTAAGGCCAAGAGACTTAAATAAATCTGAAAAATTCTCAGAGTTCTTTCCTTCATCACCCGAATTAAATTTCACTTCTACGAGAATACCCAGGAGGCCAGGACAACGAAAAAATTGCCTCAGTCTTGAGAAAAAGTATCAGAATATTTACTTACATAATCATAAAACTTTTGACTCGATAAGATAAAAAGGTTTCAAGCATAAATTTGGGCGCTGAAATCAAATCCGTTTTTCATATTATAATGGGAGGAAAATATGGAGTCGGGTAAGAGCTTTTGAAACCCATTTCTTCGGGCTTTTATGACACTTTTCTTAATCTTACTTAAATATACATAGTTCTTATTATATCTTAAGACTAAGAAACTAAACTAGAATTGGAGTGAATTTGAAGGATGATTTAGAAGATGGAGTTTTAGGCAGTGTGAACTGAGGTTACAATTAATCCTCCGAATCATGGGCAGATATAAGAGATGAGATACGTTTGCGGGAATTAGTGTTGAAAACTATGAGTTGTGCAGTCAACAGATCCTAAGAGTAATCGGTAGAATGTCGCTTATTTCTTTCCGATCTTCCAGCGTATTAAGTTTATTCGTTGAAAAGGGTCTCGATACAGAGGTAGAATCGAATCACGAAGGGTAAAACGTAGGAAACGACACACAGTGGGCCCTCTCCATACACATCAGTGCTCAAAATACAGTTTTTAATTTTTGTCTTTAAAAAAAAATAAAAATGCATAATTAATATACATATTATAACACATGTCATTTGTAAGTATTATCTTTCTTCTCTAATTTTTTGCAGTTTTATTTTAATTTTAAAAGTTAACTTCGTTAAACAAAAAAAAAATTAAAAATATGTTGTTTGTTCAAGAAGGCATGTAGATTGCAAATACATTTTTATTTTCGTTTGAAAGTTGTTACTTAGGCCGGTATTCACCGAGCGCTCATAACTTAAGAAGCTCATAAACCTATTCACCAAGCAATATTAGTGAAGATTTACGAGCGTTCTTAAAAGTTAGGAGTGGTCCCGACCACTCCTAACTTACGAGCGCTCTCTTCGAAAGTTTGTTCGCTTGTGCGTGTGCCACGCTCGCATTTGACTCGAATCCATGTGAGCAATGCCAAGAAGAAGAGTATCCATTTGCTGTCAAGACCAAAATTACACAACATTTCACAGTTTGGGTATGCCTGAACAAGAGAGAGTGTCTCTCATTTTCGAACTTTGAAAAACACTTGCGAGTGGTTGGTGAATACCCCACAGAAATTTCAAGTTAAGAGCCTCGTAAAGTTAAGAGCCGTTTAGGAGCGCTCGGTGAATACAAGCCTTAGTGTATAAAATACATAAATAGATGACGGTTTTACTCACGGGCAATGAAATTTTTAAAATGATTTTTCTTAACTGGTGCAGAGAACTTTTAAACCTAAGTATACAGCATGAAAGAAGAAATATTTGGTATTAAAAATCCGAAGACAGAAGTAAAAGTTAGGTGCGCCAATTCGAAATATCACTGTTTGAGTTCGCGGTTGAATAAATAAATAATACAAAGGCCGACAATAAAATTTGGCAGTGGATGTTTAGCTAAAATATGAGTATGTGGACTTATAGGTATGTTTATCATGATATCAAATCCGAAAATTCCGGCAGGTTTTTTTCTCAGCCTTGGGTAGGGGGTAGGGGTGAAGTTAAAAATTATCTATTTTTCCTATCTTTGTTCCAGGAATATAACGACTTATATAAATATAAAATTTAATATGCAATTTGATGCTCTGTAATTAAACCTAAGCTCACATACCTGAATGTTGACCATCCGACTGATAGAACTTTAAATATACTATAAGCTTTTTAGTGACTCATATCGAATTTTTTGCTTAATATAAGATCGGTTTTCAGATACATGCGAAAAGATTTCGGTGTTTTTTCCTAGAAACAGCTCGACTTTACGTGAAGCTCTGTCCTTGGTATCCCATGACCACAAGTCTGCACCAAATCCTTATCAATGAAAGTAAAATAATGACTCATGCCCTACTTCCAATTAGCCAGTTAAGCGAAGAAGACCAGGAGGTGCGAAATAGAGATTTTCAGATTCAGCAGGAAGACATCACAAAAAAAAAGAAGGATAACATGTGGGATGCTATAAATAGGTTATTTATTTCTGCCAATCCCTTGATAACATCGCGCACAAGGACAGTCATTCACCGAAAAATGTTTTATCCTGAAGTCATAAATATGTTACTCGAAGAACAATTGTTTTCTTAAAATAAATCTATCAATAACCTTGAAAATATTTACTATAGTCAGAACTATATTCAATATTAATAATATTTTCATTTTCAACAGCAGTTAGTATCTATTTATAACAGTTCTTAGCATTTTAAACAAGATTTTGAATTTTGAGCAATGCTTAGTATGAAGGGGACCCACTGTGCGACGTTTAATTCTAACCCAAGGTTAAACAGTTTGAAAAGGATAAGTCTATGTGAAATTTTATCAAAGACCTTACTGAAATCGTTTTAGACAACGTCGGCTTTCTTTCCATTCTCTAAGGCTAAGAGCTTAAAAGCATACAAATTCATCGAGCTTAGTCGTTGTGAACCAAGCTTTCAGAAAGCCATGTTGTCTAGGGAAAATGAGAGACTTATAACGAAAACTTAAAATTTCCTACAAAATGCTTTAAATAATTTTTGAAATATGTCAAAGTTAAGCACTAGAAGTATAGTTTATAACTTCACACTAAGGACCCTCTTTATGTATTGAAGTTATGAAAGAGGTCATCCATAACTGAATTGTCCTTGAGATAGGGATAAATTGAAAATTTTTGAGAGCGGAAGAAATTCGGTAAATATTTGAAATAATTACAATTAGGTATAAGGAAATCGTCGGTAAAAGAATGTTCAAAAAAAGTTGCAAGAAAGTTGGGGATTATTTGTGTTCATTTGAAAATTCCTTATTGAAATGAGAAGGGGTGGATAACTATCTAATTATAGCTTAAAGTTGACAAACTAGAAAAAAGATTAAGGGTCTTTTGTGAGATTGCTTCGGGTTTGGATTACATAGCGTTGATAGAGAGAGCTATAAAGTTGAAGATAAGTACCAAAATAGTTAGAATAGGTATTTGGAGATAGAGAACTGAGCACCGATCGTAGCCTGTGATTATAGCAAAGTAGGAAAGAAGATGAATTTTACGCCGAGAAAAGGGTACATGAAGAGAAATGGAATAAAATATATCTCTATTCTATCATTTACATTGATGTTGTCAAAATTAAAGGAAACTCCATTGAGAAACTTGCTCTATGAACATCATGAGAGGATATATTTACAGGAGGAAAATTCTGTAAGAAATTAGTTACTTGTCGATAGGAGTAAGAAAAAGGGAACTGAGCGAGACTGATGAGTTGATTGGCTCTGTTTTGAAAAAAGATTTGAATTTGGAATGCTGCTTACTTGACAGAAGCTTGAATTTGCAAGACTATCTATGAAGAGGCATACCTAAAGTAAGATATATAAATATTTGAAGAACTTGAAATAAATTGAAGAAGGTCACGTAACATAACTTCAGCATTCAAATTATTGAAATAATTTTAAATGAATTATGAAGACAAAGATAAGCATATACCTACTTTCAGATTTCGACAGGTTGTCTTAGGGGGAGCGTAACGGAATCCCGCTTTTTATAATCCATTTTTTTTTTTTTTTCAAAAATCCCGCAAAAAAAGTTTAAAGATACCGTCCTCTATAATACCGTTTTTTAAAATACGGCTTGTTAAAATCCCTTTTATTCAAAATCCTGTTCTATTATAATCCCGCTTTTTAAAATCCCGTCTTATACCGCTTATCCCATTTTTAAGAATACGTAGCTAAAACTTATTGATTTTATGTTGGTTGTTTTCTAGATTCTTTAAATGCTAAAGAAACTTTGCATACACCCAACCTCGCACCTACCCCAAATCCTATAGTGTGCCCAAGCAGGGGGGTTACATACCTCACTGTTTATAGGTCGTAATAAAAAACTGGATTATAATAGACGAGATTTTAAAAAGCGGGATTTTAAAAAACCGGATTATAAAAAGCGGGATATCGTACCCAACCCTGTTTTAGGTTTTGTATTTTTTATAAATTTTACATCCTATGCGAATAAAACTCAATTTTCAGTATTCCATCTTCAGAAAACTAAATCAGTTTTTCCTTCAGCTCTATGTTATGGTCAGGTTTATTGTAAAGATTTGTTAAGCAAAACAAAAATATTCATTTTTACTTATTCAAGAATTCAAAAACCCTACGACTGAATTATAGATATTTTCAGGGTGCCAACTTACTAATCAAACTGTTTAAGTTGTATTTATGCTAGTAAGTTCACTTGTAAACTTAAAACCCCTTTCAGTTACAGACTCGCTTTAACCTATAGATATAACTTAAATAGGCAATCTTTCAACTAGAAATAATTTAGCACTGAAATATCAATTTGCTAGTTTAAAAATATTTTGGGATCCTTAATAGATATATTGTTATTGATGTATCTTTATATTTTAATTGTGTCAAAACAAAAGAGCTGAGGTTTGATCTTTATTTTGAATATTAAATTAAAGGTCATGGTATTTTTGTTAATTGTTAACTAATACTTTTATGTGATGATTGAATCAAAACAACAATAACCTTAAGTTTTATATTTCATCCAAAAACGTGTTTTTAAACATTTTAAATTTATTCAAAAACTTGACTAGTCGTAAAATACAGCCAAACCAGACAACAGTAGTAGCTGCATATTAAAGGTAATCATAACAAATATATTTCAAAGTACAAAGTCATTGACATATATATCGCCGTTTTCGGTTTCCATCAACAAATGTTTGACAACGACCCCATAAATTATTCTGCATAAATTATACCCATTTGATGTTACGAAATAAAAAATACAGATTCGATGCTATAATAAATATCATCCGCCCATGAATCATCAGCGAAAAATTTATTAAATAAATTAATAAACTATTTCGTTTAGTGTTTTAGTGTGTTGCAAGCTTATAGATAAAAGATGAGCTCAAATATAAGTTGCATCGTGAAAGAGCTCTTATCTTGTGATAAAAAAAAAGCAAAACAAATACCATGGAAAACAAAACTAAATGCCGCACCGGGTACGAACATAAAGCAAAACAACATAAAAGATACTATCGAATCCACAAGATTGATTTCCGCATTGGTGTGATGAAGCAATAGACGTTCGAAGCGACGCGATGTATTTACAAGGCTTTAAACCAGTGGCGGATTAGATGTGCATAATAAGACTGCATATAGGTGTTTGAATTTGCAGCGACCCACATTTGTATCAAACTTCTTCTATAAAATTTTGGAATTAATTCTTAGCCCAACTTGTAATCTTGGACAAACGTTATTTTTGTTTTAGAAGTTCATATTTTTAAAATGGGCAAGAACATTTAAAAACTTCTTTTTTTTTCTTAAATTATAAAAAACTAGAGATGAGGCAAAAAGCTTTATAATAGAAATATTATATGATGCACTTTCAACATAAATGAATCAACCACATATGAGACTATCTAATTTGACATCTTGAGGTTTTGATCTTTTGATAAATTTTATTCCTTTTAAAAAAATGAGTAAACAACCAATTTTTAGGACAATCATTAATTTTCCCTTTAGTAGTCTTGCTAAGTCACGTGTAGGATCTTTACAATCACCGAAAACCACCACATTGGCCCTATGTCATTTTATTACTTTGGCGCCTACTAAGAAACTCCAAATCCGCCACTGCGTTCCGCAATTTGAACAAAAGAGTGCAATGAAGTATAAGCCACCTGTGTATCCCGCGTTTGGTGGTTACAGGTTACAGCTGCTATGTCGATTAGGATAATTAAATTACATAATCTGACACAAGGTAGCGCCATGGCCAATTCTTCTTGACGAAAAATACTCATAAAACAACAATGTAGGCTAATTGTTTGTTATTGTTAACTTTATCTTCTCTTTCTATTTTCTTGTTTTAATTAAATATTTGATAGGCAAAACACTGCAGAAACTATTCCCCTTCAGCAATTAGTTTGAAGTTTGGGATTGGAATTTGGAGACACAGTTAGCTGTAGAAAGCGGTCTGACAGAGTATAATGCTCATTTTTCCTACTTTGAGTGTACCGGTTATATTTTACCGCGAGTAAAAAGAGTGATGTCATAATTTTCAAAGGAGCCAATTCCATACTAGTAGATGTATGGCAGTAGAGATAATATTTTGGTATAAAATGAATTAAATATGGCTTTGGGGTGCCTGTGGGGGCTTATTGCCTATATGAAAGACGGAAAATTGTCAATGGAATGTGCCACCACAATATTGCACACAATTTAAGTTTTTAAGCTTTTTTTTATTTTTTAATATCAAATTCCAATGTGCATGAGGTATCTATGTATCTACTTGGCATTTAAAAAAAAAATTTTGTACTTGTTGGTACAGAGTGTTTATCGGCGATAAGGATCGTTGGCATAAGGCAGGGTATAATCTTGTTGACACATTTTTTTTAAACATACGAGT
The DNA here is from genome assembly GCA_911387755.1 of Chrysotoxum bicinctum. Classification (NCBI taxonomy): domain Eukaryota; kingdom Metazoa; phylum Arthropoda; class Insecta; order Diptera; family Syrphidae; genus Chrysotoxum; species Chrysotoxum bicinctum. The sequence goes on from OU426987.1 coordinate 61,557,054, forward strand.
AGGTTGCGAAACTTATTAACTTCATTCAGTGGACCAAGCATGATTTGTTTAAATCGAATGAAAGCAAAAAATGAAGTGTTGCAACAAAATTTACAAGAAAATTAATGGAATTTTGCATGACAGGTTTCCCGCATAAAATCTTACCAAATTTAAATATGTATTTCTATTACCCATGTGTTTTGTATGTACATATATAAGGGGTTCTATGAGTATAACTCGATGTTCAGTAAAACAAAAACCTTATTTTTTATTGCTCTAATAAGGTTGATTGAATAGTTGTTTTTTTTTTTTGATTCAACAAATTTATCTTTCTAAAGTTACTGTTAACGATTTCTACTTACTGGCAGAGGGCAATTATAATTGGTTTGGTTTAAAAATGGTGATACTTCTGGCATAAGGGTTAGTGCGTTGCATTTTCATGCGGAAGGTCTCGAGGTCTCGATTCTCAGTCGCTGCAAAAAGTTTTTCAGGAGTGTACTGCCTCTTGCGAGGAATTGATAAATCCTCTAAGAGTATATCTCTTGTCATGGAAAGTGCTGCTCATTAGCCGTTCGGAATCGGCAGAAAATTGTACGTCTCCTCTGTTTTTGGTAATACGCATACAGGAATGGTTGAGAGTTGTAAGTCACTAGGTCCTGGTTCGATTCGAGCTGTTGCACCACCAATTTTTTTTTTTTTTATTAAGAGCACGACTGGATCACACGATCTTGCTGTTTTGCTTAAAAGCTTTAATATTTGAAAAATGAATGTTATCAGCGAAAACAAGTCCTTTAGTAAATGGAGCTCAAACCAGAAACACGGAAGAACAAACATTCTAATAAGAAAAATTATATAACAAAATAAGTTTTTATTCACAAAATTTAAAAAAAAATGTTTAATGTTGTTATTGTACAAACAAAAATTGAATTTAAATAAAGAACATTGATATCAAATTTTCAAACAAAATTTCTTTGCAATGTTTTTTAAACTTTTTTGGAGCTTCTGTATAAAAAAAAAACAACTTTCATTAAAATGCCCATAAGTGAAAGTTCAAAATCGTAAAAAAGGTTTTTTTTTAACCATTTGTATTTTTAGATAAAATACAAATAAATCTATTTAAATAGTGTTAATTTTCAAGTTTCGAAAAAATAAAATCGATTCGTAAAAAAATCGAACTTGAGATTTTGATCAAAGTTGACGAAACGATGATAGCGAAGGCAAAAAAAGTGGGACTCACAATTCTCTTTGTCTGTCTGTTCGACTACAGCCTAAACGGCTTGGCCGATTTTTTTTTAAACTTGGTAGATATCATTTTCAATTTTTTCTCCCCACACGTTTTTTTCTTTTTTTTTAAGACCAAAAATAACGGAACCTGCCATACGATTTTTTTTTTCGAAAATTTATAAAAAAAAACTGTCTCACAGATTAAAAAAAAAATCAAAAAATTTCATCTAGTTAGGGGCCAGTTATAGCTATCATTGTAATGCATCATTAAAAATTTTCATTTCCATTTTTAAGACGATGAAACATATTGTTAGGGGATTAATTGGTACCAAAATGAAGCTAACAAGTAGTACAATTTTTGTACTCTATAAAATACAAATTTCTGATGTAAAATTTCTTTTAAATCCACTTTTATTATTTCACTGATAGAAATCAATTTCAATGAACAGCTGATTTTTGTTTCTTTAATTTGGAACACACTGAATGTGTTCGATTCTCTTTCTATTCTCAAATGTCAGTTTTGCCTTCCATGATCAACTCTAACTTCAAACATATAGAATTGGTTGTTATCAGCCACTGACAGGATCTTTTACTAAAACAAAAAAAAATGAAGTCAGCATTCCACTGATTTGTTCCAATGATAGCTATAACTGGCTTCTTAAAGCTAGGTAATGGTTGAAAAAAAAATTTCCAGGAAATGATTATTTTTGGTACCCCCCTTCGAACTATTTTTTTTGTTTTTGATTTTTTCCAAAAATAGTACGACTAATTTTGACCATTTTTTTATGTTAAAGCTCCGCAGCAGTTTCAATATTATTGTGGATTCAAATTTTCAAAAGCTTTTGTTTTGGAATTTTATGAAAATTTTCAAATATTTTATTGAAAACTCTATATTTCGAAAACCCCATGCTCAATTTTTGTAAAACTTGATAAATTAAAGTTTCTTAATATTATCTACAAGGTATAAGAAAACAAAATTTATTTTACCTAAAAAAACGATACCCTCCATACAAATGTTAAAAAATGGTTTTCGAAAATCGTATTTTTCTCGAAAACAGTTCCGATAATTTTTCTAAAATTTTGTTTTTTTCGATTAATTCTGACGGTCTATTATTAAATACAAAAAAAATTTAAATGAAGATATTACTGACTGTACCTACGACGTTAGAACGATTTTTTCGAATTTTGAATTTCTCATTTTCGGTATAACGGATTTTAATGAAATTTTTTATAGAGAAGCTTCTAAAAAGTTTGAAAAAACATTGCATTTCAAAACCTTAAAAGATATTTTTTTTTGTATTTAAAAAAAAATCTTTTTTTTTTTTGAAAATTCGATACTTTAAAAGCGGCTTAATAATTTTTTTTTATAATTTAAGTTCTATTCGGACAATAATAAAAACTTTAAATTGGCGTTCTTAAAAATTTTGTAAATAAATTTGTATATGAAAGCTATTTTTCTTGAATAAAATGTAGTCCATGCGTACTTCATTTTTTTTATCAAAAACTAAATTGAGTCGTTTTCGAAATAAATAAGATTTTGTATAACATCTCTATGGCAGGTAACTTTGGCCTTGCAGTCAACAAAAAAATTCAATTTCTCCTCTAGGGAATCACCGAAGACCATTAAGTACTGAGTTTTAAAATATATATAACACTAGGTACTCTTAAAATGTTAAACACAGTGCGTCGTTAGGAAAATTGAAAAGGATCTAAGAAGTGATGCCGATGCACATTGGTTTTGAAGTTGTGGATATCGAAAGAGACGCAAAAAACAGAGAAAGGTAAAGCATTACACATTCGTGTTGTGAAGCTAAAGAAAGAATCTCTGTATTTAACGAAAGAGTAATATTTAATATTTTCAAAATAAAACCATAAATTTAGTTCAAATTCATAATTGGTCTTCGGTGATTCCCTAGACGAGAAATTGAATTTTTTTTTCTCTAAAACTAACGGTACCCCCATACACTCGTAATGCATAATCTTATTTATCTCGAAAACGACTTTAACGATTTTGATAAAAAAAAATAGGTAGGATATTATAGACATGAAATACATTTTGGTAAGAAAAAAATTTGGGGGGAAATGATATTGACGGTACCTGTCATATAATGGTTTTTTGATTTTCAAATTTTTCATTAAAGGCTCTAACGATTTCAACTAAACTTTTTATGCAGAAGCTCCTATGCATTTGAAAAAATATAATCTAAAAATTTTTTTCGAAAAAATAGTTTTTGGATTTTTAAAAAAATAATACAAATTTTTTTTTTGAAAATTCAATATCTTGAAAACGGATACACCATTAAATTTCCAAATTACGTTTTAAAATGTATTTTAATGAATACAAACAATTTGCATATCAAGTTTTTTATACAAATTTTAAGGAAAATTTAGTACACAAAAAACTTGTGTTTCAGTGTGTCTGTACCTCTCCCTACAGCCTTAGCCACTAGACCTATTTCTTTCAATCCCGGCAGTTAAGGTTCTTCGGTGATTCCCTAGAGGAGAAATTGAAAGTTTATTTTTAGCTCCAAAACTAACGGTACCCCCAACACACCCGTAAGGCATAATCTTATTTATCTCGAAAACGGCTCTAACGATTTTGATAACAAAAATTATGTGTGATATTATGCACTTGAACTACATTTTTGTACAAAAAAAAATTTTGGTAAAATGATATTAATGGTACCTGTCATAGAACCGTTTTTTTTATTTTCGACTTTCTCATTAACGGCTCTAACGACTTTAACCCAAAGTTTTAACCAGGAGCCCTCTTAAGTTTAAAATAATATTGTGTATAAAAATATTTGAAATTTTTTTTGTTTTTTGAAAAAAAAAAATCCAATTTATTTTTTGAAAAATTAATATCTTGGAAACGTGTGAGCGATTATTTTTTCAAATAATATCCTAAAATCTAAATTACTAAGCACTTAAAATTGGCATCACAAATTTTGCTCTAGGAAAATTTAAAAGAAATTTGTTATACATATAAAAATTACTATAAAAAAACGATTTTTAAACTTTATTTGCGCACATTCATACTTTTCCGGAAATCAGACCGCAATTCCATGTATTTGAACATTTTTATCTCATTAAATCCATATTTTAAATCCCAATGTACTTTTACATAAGAGCAAGTTCGTGCGATCCAGTCGTGCATTTTATTTACTTTATTTTGTTTTAACAAAATATAAGAAAAGATTTACCACTTTTCAGTCACAGAAAGAAATTATAAATTAATTCAATTGCACAACATTTTTAACATTTAAAACCTGCTCTAAATCGATTTTAGAATGGGAGTCAACTCTAAATATTATGAATAAAACAAGAACCGACTTTTTGTCAATTTTAAATGACATAAGCTATACTTTAACATTAAGAAACTCGTCTAACTTTAATAGTAGAAAATTGCTACTTTATCTTTTAAAAGTATACTTTATCCAGATTGACAATGGTTATTTCATACAAAAAAAAAAAAAAAAATATATACATAAGATATGCGAAACATTCGTACAAAAGTGTTCTACGATCTTTAATTTTGCAATATTGTGGCGGCCGGTGGACAGACAAATCTGTACCACCAAATGTACAATGTTTTGTGTAGTTGTGTTTGAGTTCTTTATCTGTAAAATATAGGATTGTTCAACGTTAATTCGCTTAGGTTCTACTGCAAATCCCACATTGTTAGAAGATTTGTGTAACATGCTTAAAATAATAAAAAATTTAGACAAAGTCTACCAACTAAACGACTCTGTTAAAAAGAGTCGGTTCTATTCCTTAAACGAGCAACGTTTAAAATTTTGCAACAATGTGAAAACTCGTAACAAAACTTAACAAAATATAACACTTGTCTTGGACACTCAGTTAGGACAGGTAAAAAACATTAGACTGAAGATAAAAGTATAAAGGAATGCAACTGACTTTTTCACTAGAACTCTATTTATAAAAAGTAACCTTAAAATAATGAAATACAAGAAACATTGCGGCGGTGCTATAGATTATAGATTACAGCCAGATCAGAAGGGGTGACCATTTTCGTTTTCAAGGTAGTCTGTGATGCACTTGCCGAGAACTAAAAGAGAGGGTGGCTTCAATGCCAGCATTGATAGAAGCTCTCAATTAGTGTGGGATTGCATAAACCAGGCTAAACGAACCTGGCAAATAGAACAGGATCACATTTTACTGGCTACCTGGACGCAAGGCAGACTCCTTAGCAAAAATAAGCGTGCATTAACCTTTTTACCAGGGCCTGAGCCCTACTACGGAATAGGAGAAAATGTTATCAAAAACAAATTAAAACAAGAAGAGGATGCAAGTAGATCCAAGAAATGGAAAGAACTCTCAAAGCTAAAACAGAGGAAACTTCTACTAGGCAATTACAACCAGCGACGTTTCACAAACTGCATAAACTTAAGTATAAACAACCTAAGAATAATAATTATCTTTCCTAACTGGACACTGAAAACTTAGAAGACACCTAGGTTTAGTTCATGCGGTTAGCAGTTCCACATGTAGATTCTGCAACATGCATAAGGACACACCGGACCACCTGACCTCTGAAAAGCTCTCTGAAGCTACCCCAAATACAAATATTCCTAAGAACAATGCATTTGGAGGAAGAACTATAGGATGAGCAAGCTCATCCATATTCAATGGGAGGCACAATATATCTACGCGGTTTATGGTTCCCCAGTTGACAATGCTCTTGATATCAGAATCAAATGAGCTTTTCATATGCTACAGTTCTAAATCCACATCCGAAGGACAAGGACGTGAATCTGAAAACGAATATGAGAATCTGAGAGTACTAACATCACCAAAACAATATAATGAATATGAAAAAGAGAGTCGGAGACAATACGGAGCCTTGCGGCACACCAGCATTTTTGTATGAAGATAGTTTCTAAGCCAAAGAAGTAGAAGTTCATCGATACCAAATGACGTATTTTCGATAAAAGAGCTTGATGTCAAACTCCATCAAATGCTTTTGAAACAGGTATCAAGTGCAATAATCTTACTTTCTCCAAAACGATGTAAAGATCTGTTTCACTTTTTGGTGCGATATACCATTAGATCACGAGCAACATATCGCTACGAAAGCCATACTACCGTTAATTGAAAACCTTTCGTTCTTCAAGATATTTTTTCAGCTGATAGTTTATCAGCGTTTCGTAACCTTGGAAAGAAGGTACGTACCTAAGTGCGATTAGACGATAATTAATGGGGAAGAAGCTTCGTCTTTTTTAGTAATGGGCTGGACAAATGCCATTTTCTATCCATTTGGAAAGCGACCAATAGCATAGGATAGATAGAAAACATCATGCATTAATTTTTCCGGCAGTGTTGAAATACACCTTTTTGAACAATAATGTCGGGTGCATGAATAAGTTTGTAGTTGTATTGGGTTTATATAAAACGGTCACTACAGACCTAGAAATCGTAAGCGCTCTCAAATACAGGAGGAGTCATTAAATTGGCTTTTCCTAAAAAGCTCATATAGATGTGTCATTTAAGACAAGCATTGTTATTGTTGTTTATCCTTTTCGGTTATCAATTTTTGTACTCCACCTTAACGGTTGCATATTAAAAAATCCGATAAATCATTCGAAAGATTAATTAACGCGTATTAAAAAGTGGAAAAACTTCAAACGAGTCAATCGTTTTCGAGATCAAGGCTTCCTGCAAAGGTAATTGCTCTCCATGAAAACTTCCGTTGTCGAATTTCATCGAAACTTTACTCTCACGCACACATTCCATTCGTCAGCAAGTTCTTGGATGCCTTTCCAAAACTTGGCAAAATTGAATGGATGAGTTCAGATCCCTTTTAACCAAAGTTTTCGAGAAAATCTTAAAGTAACAAAACCGACAAAAAGTTTCTTCTGGGTTTTCTCCTAGCTAATATAAATCATTCGCGAGTGATTCGAAGCGCAAAGCAATCTTCATTAACCAAATCTATAGAGACGAGAAAAGAAGGTGTATCTTTATATAAGGTCAGCCATCAGACGAATAGAGGGAATAACATGTAGCATACGAAAACATGCACGTGCCGTAACTATTCGGGACTGGTGCAAGTGTGATCATAGCCTCTCTGCGGGCGGCCGCTTGAAACAAGCCTTTTAAAAAGGTTTGGCTAATATGATCAGGCTGGTTCCTCAGGTTGGCGACAGATTAATTCCCTGTCCCGTAAAACTAAAAGAATTACGAGACCGACAACAAGCCTCGGAAACGGACTGATCTCATGAAGACACCCACGCAACGAAAACGGAAAAACGATTTACGAATTTTCTTATGGAACGTACGATCGCTCAATAGAGCTTGAGCTGCTCAGCAGCTAGCCGATGTCTTGTCAAAATATAAAGCTGACATAACAGCTCTTCAAGAAATCAGATGGACAGGGAATGGTGTTTTACAAAGAAAGAATATGACGTATACTACAGCTGTCATACAAAACACCATGTACTCGGAGTAGGCTTCCTAGTCAGCGAAAAAATGAAGTCTAAGTCTACCATCATCGGCTTTAACGCTATAAGCGAAAGGCTATGCACCCTTCGCGTGCGAGGCAAATTTACGAATATCAGCCACATTAACGTTCACGGACCTACGGAGGAGTCCTCAGACGAAGAAAAAGAGACAAGTACAGAGGGCCCTCAATGCCTGTCCAAGATATGATTATAAAATCATCCTTGGGGATTTGAATGCAAAAATAGGTCGGGAGCCGGTATTCAGGCATCCAAATTTGCATGAGAACACTAATGACAATGGACTTCGAGTCTTAGAATTGGCAGCATCGAAAAACATGGTCGTTGCGAGTACCAGGTTCCCGCGTAAAGATATCTACAAAGCCACCTGGGTATCACCTGATGGAGTCACTCTAAACCAAATAGACCACGTGTTGATAGACCGTCGCGTCGCTACTACTCGAACTTGATGACGGTACGAACGTACCGCTACCGAGGTGCCAATATCGACTCCGATCACTATCTTGTTGGTATGGTTTTCCGAGGGCGGATTGCCTTGCGAAGACGTATTACATCCGCCAATCTGGTTCGAATCAACACGGCTGCCCTGCGCAATGAAAACACAGTAACACCTTTGGTAACACGTTAGGACTCGCCATAGAATCACTTGATTTAGGGAGAGTAAGTCCTGGAGCCAGTATGCTAGACGTAAATGAGAAGTGGACACGCCTTAAGAATACTGTCATTAGTACTGCCAACTCCATCTTAGGCAGCAGTCGTAAAAATCGGAACGACTGGTTTGATGATGAATGCAAGCTAGCGACTGAACGTAAGAATGTTGCGTACCGAGCAATGCAATAATCTCATAGAACGCGGGCACGCGAAGAGGAATGTAAAGAGCTCAGAAGAATAGAAAAACGGCTTCACAGACAAAAAAATCAGCCTGGGAGAAGAACCTAATGTGTGAAATAGAAAATACCTGAGAGCGAGGTCCGCACCAGGCGCGGAAGTTCTACCAATCCGTCCGAAACATGACGCAGTACACACCACGCTGCACATACTGCAAGGACGGAGAGGGAAATCTGATCACTGATCCTAAAAGCATACTGGAGCGATGCGAAGTGTACTATAATGAATTACTAAATGGTCAGCTCACTGTAGAAGTGGAGGCTCCACTACTTCAAGAAGAATACCCTATGTTGCCGCCACCAAGCATAGAAGAGGTTGAGAAGGCTATAGGCCGGCTTAAGCAGAACAAAGCCCCGGGAGCCGATGGCATACCAGCCGAATTATTTTATCACGGCGGGCCAGCCTTACGTCAAGCAATTCATGATATTATAGTGCACGTACGGGAGCAGGAAGAAATGCCAGAAGACTGTCGAAAAGGTATAATATGCCCCATACATAAGAAGGGAGATGTCACAACGTGCAGCAATTATAGAGGTATCACGTTGTTGAGTACCGCCTATAAGATACTCTCCTCTATCCTACAAGACCGGATAACCCCATACGCTAAAACCGTCATCGGACAATATCAGTGTGGTTTCATTGCAGGCAAATCAACAACTGATCAGATCTTTACCCTTAGGGAGGCGATTAAAAAATGTCTAAAATTTAACATCCCAACATACCATCTGTTTATAGACTTTAAGGCCGCCTATGATAGCATAGCCAGGGTAGAACTTTACAAAGTCATGAGAGAATTCGGCATCCTAAATAAATTGACACGACTATGTAGGTTGACCATGACCAACGTAACAAGCCAAGTAAAAATAGCCGGATTGCTATCCAGACCAATCAACATCTTTAATGGACTCCGACAAGGGGACGGTTTGGCCTGCCTCCTCTTCAACCTGGCGTTGGAGAAAGCAATCCGTGACTCTGCTACGGCAACAAGAGGGACCATCGTCAACAGGTCCAGCCAGTTACTAGCTTAAGCAGACGACATCGACATCATCGGAAGAAAAGAAAAAGCTGTGCACGATTCCTTCATTCAGATCGAGCAGGCGAGGCTGCACATTAGTGAAGGTAAAACAAAGTACATGGTGGCGTCGAATGCGAGTTGGTCAAACAATCAAGGTAGCGGAGCACGAATTTGAAGTGGTGCAATCCTTTAAATACCTTGGGTCAATAGTAGCAGCCGATAACAATATAGAAGAAGAAATACGCGGGCGGCTTCTCAAATCCAACAGAACCTACTATAGTCTGTCAAAGCTCTTCAAATCCAGAAATCTCACCATAACTTCAAAACTGCTGCTGTACAGGACCATGGTCCTGCCAGTACTCACATATGGAAGAGGAACCTGCTCGGAAAGTTATTTGTGGTACATTCTATGGTAGACGACAGCGTGGAAGACCATGCTTGCGCTGGAGAGATGACGAAAACCAGGACGCCCGAAGCCTTGTGCACCAACTGGATGGCGTCAGCTCGAGACCGAGATACGTGGAGAGACTTGTTGAAAGAGGCCAGGACCGGAACCCGGTTGTCGATCCGGTAATGATGATGATCTTTAAATTCTGAAATCTACTCAGTTCAATTTTTGTTTGTCAAATCCCATAGTCCTGTTTTACGAAAATGTAAACAACCCATTTTGATTACAAAAATATTAAGTTAAGTTAATTTTATAATTTAAGATGCTTAGATGCAATTATGACTCCGCGTAACTCAATTACTTCGTCAGCTCATCACCTGGTATATCAGTATAAGACCACCCGTCTTTATAAATTAATAGGATCGTGGATTTAAACTTCGCTCGAAAACCTGTATTTTGATTATATTATTGGTTTTCCAAAATACTTTAAGAGAAGGGCGGTGGTTGATGGATACCATGTTTCTACTGAACTCTTCAAACATTATGGTACTACAACGGAAAAGGAAGCTTGAAAATAGAAAACAAAAATGATTTACAAGAGCCCCTTTAACTATTTTAAACAAAGACGGATGACTGAGTTATACAACTCATCAAACATTGAACAATAATCATAAAACCATTGAAACCATTTCCGTAGTTTTAAGATATTCAACTCTTGATAAGAAGTCTTGCAAATTTATACTATAACTTTTTATGACAGCATACTGAACTTACATTTCTTTATCGTATTAAATTTCTGCAACTTTGTATGTGGGTATTGCTGCTCAAATTACAACCAAGGTTGTAATTTTACTTTGAAAAGTACAACTGGGAACCTTTCCTGAAAGATGACCTTGTAGATTTTATTTTCAAAACAAAAATCGCTGAGAATTTAAATAATTAAACTACTACTTCAACTTCGGCTTCATTGAAGAGTCTTTGACTCACAACTATTACCGCAGCAAGAGTTTTATTATATCACAGCCTTTATTCGCGTTTCATTAATGCTATTACCTGCAATTTCAATTTCTGCAACTTAAAATTATGCAACAACAACTACAAAAATAAAACTGATGTTTAAATTTCTCTTCCACCATGTTTCAAACTCTTTAACTGTTGTCTCAGTCTCAGGATACATGATACAAGATTGACACAATTAGGTAGTAGATACAACTCTGACAAGATAGTGATTTTTATTCCGAAACAATGAACCACTTAAGGCCGACCCATTAGGGGGAAGTAGGTGAGGATTGATTAGACATGCATGAAGCATGAAGCAGCAAAAAACAATGCAAGAGTTCATGTTTTAGTGGACTTTTTGTTTCCAGTTTTTTGCTACTTTTTAGTTTTTGTATTTCTTCACACCACTTTAATTGTCATCTCTATCACTTATGTACACATTTTTTGTCTTTGGAATGACAAAGGCTTTTAGCCTCTTTTTAGTTTTTTTTTTTTTCTTAATTTAAACAATGATGGTTTATGGTCTTTGATGCATGTAGCATCTTATGGATTGTTTAAAAATTAAACAGTTTTCAAATCTTTTTTAGAAAATTTAATATTTTTTTATAAATTCCAGCCAAAACTTATTCGTAAATATGGCTATCCATCTGAAACACACACAGTCGTCACCAAAGATGGTTATATTCTGGAGATTCATCGGATACCAAAAATTGGAGCTAAACCTATTCTCCTGATGCATGGAATTCTGGACACTTCAGCCACTTGGGTATTAATGGGACCCAAATCTGGACTGGGTACATGTATTTGCTTTATATTGGATTTATTTTTTAAATGCAATAGTTTTCTTTTTTTGTTCTTTAGTAATTAACAATTTAATCAACTTTTTAAGCTTATATTCTTGCCAATTTGGGATACGATGTTTGGATGGGAAACGTACGTGGAAATCGATATTCTAAAAATCACACCAGTTTAAATAGTGATTATCAAGAGTTTTGGGATTTTACATTTCATGAAATGGGCAAATATGATTTGCCAGCCATTATTGATTATGTCCTCGAGAAAAATGGACACGAAAAGTTGCATTACATTGGACATTCACAGGTGATTGTTTAGAAGGAGCCAGTATTCGAGAAAATTATTTTAAATTAGTCTTCTCTAGGGAACAGCTGTATTTTGGGTTTTATGCTCGGAACAACCATCGTTTGCTGGAAAAATTGAATCAATGCATGCACTTGCACCGATTGCATATATTTCAGACATGAAAAGTCCGCTGTTTCGAACACTTGTGTTGTTTCTTGATTTTTTGACGGTGAGTTTGGTTCTATTACTGTTATTTATCTGAACAAAAGAAATTTAATGATTTCTTTGTTTTTTTCTTTAAAGGCTGCAACGAGAGTCCTGCGGATCACTGAATTCATGCCGAATACTAAATTTCTGGTTGACAACAGTCAAGTAGTGTGCCACGATAATGCCATGACCCAAGATGTTTGTTCAAATATTTTATTCCTTGTAGCTGGCTACAATTCTGAACAATTGAATAAGGTTAGTTAAACTGAGTGTTTACCTCAATTCTATTAATTTGTGTGCAAGTTCAAGGTAGGATAGTTTTAAGCTTTTAATTTTGAATAACAAAGCCGCCATCTTTCTGAGATTCTCCTGCTTTTATGACACCCAAGAGAAAAGTAGCGAAAATTTCTTCATAAAATTCACCCAAAAGCAAAAAAATTATTATATTGATCATTTGCTTTGGAACGCTTGTAGCGCTTAGGGTAGCTTGGTTTAGATTTTGTAGGATTGACCCTGCTATAATGATGCCGATACCGTTCGGTGTTAGTGACCACTTCGATACGATTCCTTACAATACCCCCCCTAGTGTAGATATTGTAGAGAAGTAGTGGTAATCTGCTAGCAAGCTTAGCAGCTTGATCCGCTTTTTCATTGCCTGGAATGCCAGCATGTCCTGGAATCCACATAAGTCTTATGTATTGATTTGTTTTGATTAACAAGAATCGGATGTTGTTGATGACGTTGTTATTGTTGTTTGTATTTGATACAACTTTGTTGGTAGAAAGGTTGTCTGTACAAATAATACGCTTTTTATCGATTTTCATAGCTTCTTGTATTGCAATAAAAACTGCGAAAGCTTCTGCAGCAAATATTGAAGCTATTTCGGGTAGTATCCCAGTCGGATCGTGCTGCCATCCTCATTAATTATTGCAAAAGATGTACTATCGGAGGTCTTTGAACCATCCGTAAACATAAAATTCCAATTGTCAAGTTTGAAGTTCGACGAAATGTTTTGATATAATTTTCGATATATGTATTAAATCACTTGTGTTGAGCTTTTCATACGAAGCTAATTCCATTATAAAAGTGGTCGAGTCCATAAGCCAAGGCGGTTCTAGGTGTTGTGGATTCATCATTTTAATTAGATATTTTTTTTTGAAATTCATTTTTTCCGGTTTCAAGGATTGTGTAGAGGGCTGAGGGAATCTTGCAAGTCTTTTTACGATATATCATAAGGTCTATTTCCCTGTAAATTGACGAATTGTATGTAAAAATGAGTTTAACGTAAAGTTTGTGAGTAATGCTGCGTCTTTTCTCCTGTCAATGGTAGGTAGACCAGCCTCTGCCAGGATATTTTTGATATGAATGGTTCGGAAAGCGCCGACACTACATCTTGCAGCTTGGTGATACGTTGGTTTGATAATTCCAAGTGTTGTAAATATCGTAGTCTATTTTACTTAAAATTAGTGATTTTGTAATGTTACAAAGTGAGTTAAAATGTACGCTACTTTTTTTACTTAAAAGATATTTAACAATATTTGCTCTAACAATTAAAGATTTTTTTTTTTAAGATCTAAGCAATGGTCATGCCAATTATATTTATTATTAAATATTAATCTTAGAATTTTCAATTTATTTACATTTTCTACAATTATGTTATTAATACTTAAATTAATGGGTGGTACATTTGTGCTTACTCGTATATGAAGTATTTTACATTTTGTTAGAGAAAGCTTTAATCCTGCGGGATTCCCCATTCTAGAATGTCTTTGATTGCGTTAGAAAAAATGTTTTCTACTTCGTAAATATTTTCAGGCGAATCTATAAACAAATCTTAAAGGTTACTTAACTTTAAAATACCTCTAAGCAGCTCTTAAGTATGAAATCGGTATCTATAATCAATTTTCACATTTAAGTAACGTTACTTAAAGGCCTCTTAACTTAAACGCCATAAACCGCGTTTAAGGGTCACTTAAAGGCATTTTAAAATGTATTTTGACATATCGATTGTCATCTTTGAAATTTTGAAGTTTCAAATCGTGAGTTTGTAGGTATTGTTTGTTGTGATATTATATTAGAACTATAAAGTGCAACGATTTAAGAAACATAAAATTTGTATTGATTAAAGTATGTGTACGCTCAAAGAAATTTCGTCCAAGCTTCCCTCTTAGCCTTTGAAGTGTTTGTATCGACACTTTCTTCCTCGTTGTTGGAAGAGAATAGGCATTTTCCTAAATGCAGTGTTGCAGCGCATCGTGGATTTTGATGCCCTTGCAACGTTTTTCTTCACTCTAAAATTTACTTTTACAATTCATTAAAAAAAACTCTAAAATTTAGAATTCGTATTTAATAACGTTAAGCAAGTGAATAAAAAAAAGCATCAAAATCCATGATGCGCTGCAACACTGCATTTAGGAAAACGCCCAATCTGTGCATAAAATAATTCTGTTTTGTAGTGTATTATTGCAAATTCTAAAATAAAAAAGTTTCCTTGTAGGAGGCATCCCAATTTTCAGATCTTTTCCTTTTATTTGTGGCGGCGGATGTGGGTGTGTGTTCGATAGCCATTTTTTTTTTTTTTTTTTTTTTTGATTTCACAAATAAAAAAATGTGTCTTCCAATTATTTACTGAAAGAAGGTGTCACAAAACAGCTGTGTTGTATAAAATGAAGCAGCATTTGTTTTTTTTTCTGTACTAGATTTTCACATTCTGTTACGTTACGTGACACAACCATTGTTTAGTTAAGTACCAATAAAAAATCGATTATAGATACGAATTGAAGTTTCGTCATTTAAAGCCAAATTAAATATTTAAGTATGCTTAACTAAATAACCTCTAAGATGCAGTTTAAGAAAATCTTATAGATACGGCTGTTTGAGTTTTACACAAAATATATACATCATCTGCATAAATGCAGTATTTTAGTTGTTTATGTTTGGAGAGTATTTCGCAGATGTCTTGAAAAACAATTGAGAGGAGAACTACTGACAATGGTGATCCCTGAGGAATGCCATTATCGAACTGAAATGAGGAGGAGTAGGAGTCGTTGCATTTTACGTAAAATTTTCTATTGCTCAAGAAAGATTTTACGTAGTTGAAGATCTTGGGGCCAACCGCCCACTGATTTAGTTTATTTAAAATAACGTGAATTCTTATCCTATCGAAAGCTTTTTCGAAATCCAGTGTGAGTATGGACATATGGTTCTTGGAGCTCAAAGTTCTAGAAACCTCTGATCTAAGATCACTAGCTTGCGCAAGATTTTTCTGGTATCTCTTGAGGATTCATCCAGCAGAGTTGATTTTCAACTTCCAGTCTTCGAAATATCACGTTGCAAAATAATTCTGATGACCTCGACTTTTGGAGCTGCCCTAGTTAGACGACCTATCAGATCGCTGGTGTAAATGCTGAATAGAATAATATGCATTATTTAGTACTTTGTTAAACAATGTGATGTATGTAAATGTCCAGAGTTTCCGAAATAGCTTTTGTAGTACAAAATTGGATATGGTCATCGACTCCTGTTGACTTCTATTTCCTGAATAAGTCGAAGATTATCTGGAGTTCCACATTCGAAACTAACAAGGAATTGGACACGTTTTGGTGATGATGGCATTTGGCAAATCATCATTAAACCTGGCGAAACCATGGTTCTCGGATCGCCATTGCGTCATTTTATTTCGAAGGTAGAAATGGTGAAGCAGGGCATGTGAAGGAGCTGTTTACTTAACGAATTAACTCGTTGTCTAAACGTATAAATCATTAATTTAATGAATGCATATTACATTCATTTCTGAAATAAGTTCATTGATTGAACGAAAAATTGAATAATTAAATAGTTTCACTTACTCAAGTTCAAACGATGATTCTTTGTTTAATGAACAGCTTTATTGACATATGTACTCATTCATTGAGCCAACATAACAAAAATCTTTCAGTAAATGAATTGTTTCCTTATAGATTTGGTTCAGTGAAATAGGAACGTATTTAAGTGTCAAAGAAATTTTCTTTGGGTTTGGGAAGAAGTTTCATATCTAAGTATCCCTTGGCATAATGGTAAGTGCGTTAGACTACAATGTGTTCAAAATGTTCCACAGGGTTACTGACTCTTTCGCGAGATTGACAAATCCACCAAGAGTTATGAAAATTGCTTCTCAACTAAGCCGTTGGGAACCAGAATAAAATTGAAGGTTTCCGTCATTCCTGACGACAACATGGACAAAAAAAGTCTTCGATACTTGTGAGTCACTAGTCTTAGGTTCTCTACGAGCCGTTGGCCTCTAATTTTGTTTGTTTTAATCCCTATATTTGTGAGATATTATTTCACTTCTTCTCTTTATAATAACTGAATATTCCTCAAAAAGCATCCCACAATTTTTTGATTTAACCAGTTATTGCAGAAATATTGAATAAAGTTTTTGTTTTTTTGCAGACAATGCTACCAGTGATGCTGAGTCATACTCCATCCGGAGCATCCATAAAACAACTCGAACACTTCGGTCAACTTATGAAATCGGGCCACTTTCGGAAGTTCGATCGTGGCTATTTGCGCAACCAGCTCGAGTACGGTCGAATGACACCGCCCGACTATGACTTCTCCAAGGTTAAGGTACCCGCTGCCTTGTACTATTCCATGAATGATCTGCTAGTGTCAACGACTGGCGTCGATAAATTAGCACGCGAATTACCAAAGGTGATTGACAAATACATCGTGCCAATGGAGAAATTCAACCATTTAGACTTTTTGTGGGCGATCGACGTGAAGCCTCTAGTCTACGTGCGACTAATAAGCAACATTCGAAGTGTGGAAAGTCATATGCATGCCAATCGGATAATTGGATCTTCTTCGTAGATTTAGTAATTAAAAAATAAAAAATTATTGTAAATAAAAGAAAAACAAAAGAAAACAAAAACACGCACACATACACAGAAGTCATTTTAGGGTGGAAACAGAGGCGCTCTTCGAATTATTTACCAAAGCTAAGAAACTGTATTTTTTTATTTTTTAAATTTATCGTACATATGTTAAGTTTGAATATCGAGAGATAAGATTTATTTTAAGAAAAGTTAATATTAAACTAGTTTTACCAAGAATTTTATACTCTATTTAACAATTTTAATTAATTGAAATTATATTATTGTTTTGATTATGCAAATCTTTAAAAATGAATTGCTTCACAAATCTTTAGATTAAGATTTTAATGATGTAATTATTTTGAAATACCGAATTTGCATTATACAAAAAAATACCTTTTAGACTTAAGAAATAGATGATTTGTTACTTTTTTAATATTTTAAGAAAGTTGTGTTGAGAATAAAATATGATCTCATAAACAATTCGTTTGTATCACTTCAGCTGCGTTTACAAAAATATAAAAAAAAATCTTAAAAATATATATATTTTTGACGTTAATAAATGTCAAAGAGTCAAAGAGTATTCGATGATTTTAACTTTAGTAAAAGGGTAGGGAAAGTATGATTTTATATTCGATTAAAATTCGCAAAATCGTTGTTTTAACCTAGTTTCATACTAAAACATTTTGCATGTACAAAAGTTCGAGCAATATTTCCCCTGGGTCGCCCATTTTACGGTCGTCAACGTGGTGGTAAAATTAAAGTCGATCGGTTCAGTCAACAATCTGCCAACGCCCGTAAGTCAACGAAAAGCTAGGTCTGCTCAAAATATAGCAAAATGAAGCAGTCAGTTCCACACCGGGAACATAAAATCGGCAAGCCTCAACTTGATGAATTTTACGACTCATGTCTTTAGCCTACATCCGAAAAAACTTTAACTGACCGTGGAGCTCATAGTTATCGATCACAACTATCTCGAGCAGTTAATGCATCTAGGGGAAGGCACGATTTTATGCTGGAGGCTTCCTAAGAATAAAGGTGGACAGGCCATGACCGTCAACGGTGAGCTCTATCGGTCGATGATAACCAATTTTTTTGGGCTGAATTTGATATTATGGATACCGACGATATGTGGTTCAAACAAGACGGTGGCGCACAGTGGGGTAGCTTCATATAGTTTGATAGTAAAAAGGTCACCTTGCCAAAGTGAAGCCATGGGCTAATAAAGTTTACTCTATATTTAATATGAAATGAGTTTTTATTGTAATTTCAACCAGATTTTACAAGTTAGTAAAGAAATCAGGGTTGAAATATATACGGTGTCCCCATATTTGTCAAGGATATTTTGGGATATGATTTTTGAGTTTATTCTAAGAACAAAATTGTTCCACAGTATGGGTATATCTACAATGATGAAATCTGTTTACGGGTAGTTAAGAAAAGGTCTACTTTGACCTACCTGGGGCTCAATTCTCTATCTATGAAACTGTGAAGTGATAAGTTTTTTCACAACTTCACGCACTATCCGATTCTCAATTTATGAAAAAAATTAATAAAATGTCAAAATATCGTCACCCCAGTATTGGAGAGAAAATGACGTTTGAAGTTTGAATTCGAATAATAGAAAAACCTTCAATAAATAAGCCATTAATCAAATTTTATAAAATAGTAGCTATTGAGTTCTACGAGTACTTACAGTTTAATTTTTGTTTCGATCGATTCATTGGTTTTTTTTTGTATGGTATGACGCACTTCCTAACTCAAATATGGTGAAAATGTATATGTATCAATCACTCCAATACTGGGGTGACGATATTTTCAAATTTTCAATTTGTTTTCACACTTAAACGATAAAATATGAAAATTACAAAAACAAAATTATACTCAAAAATGAGTATTGTGTATCAAAAACGAGAGCGTTTCTCATTTTAGTACTGTTTAGTACATTTTTGGACAAGCATTTATCAGAATGAGTTCCAGAATCGCATTATGTGAGTCCATGAAATGTAAAAATGAAAAATGACTGTGAAAACTGAAATGATAACTGTTTTATCACTTCACAGTTTCACAGATAGAGAATTGACACCCTATATTCATGTATTCATTATAACTGCGTTTAAATAAATAAAGATATCCAATTTTTAAGACTGTTAATTTTTTCTTACCAACAGTGATTTTTGTTGACTTTGAGGTTGATTTTCTCCACAAAATGTGTAATAAACATAACTTTTTACTTTTTTAGTTGCGGTATAGGTACTATAGAGTAGGGTAGCCAGATATGTTTAGATAAAACTAGTACTGGAGTTTCAAAAACCCGGACTTTCCCGGACAAATGAGGATTGAAAAAAGAGTACAAAACAAGGACAGAATAAACACATTTATATTGTAAGAGGAAACAAAAAATTGTATTAACATTTAAATAAAAATAAATATTTAGTTTAAAAATCACATTTTTAAGTTACAAAACATCTTTGAGGTATAAAAAAAGGAACTTCATTTGTTTTTTTTTTTAATAAATAGCCTTTACAGTGCTTGTTGTACTTTTCATTACATCTAATACTGTTAAGTATATCACTGTTGCTTTTTTGTTAAATTAATTCCTTTGTTAAAATAATTCCTTTGACGGAATCAGGTAACAGTTTGTTTCTATCTTTTGTCCACTTGAATTTAATAACGTTTTCTTTACAGCCGGAATCATCAAGCTTCTTCAAAATAGATTTAATTTTAAGTGGAACAAAATCGTTATCGATTCGCTCGTAAATATTATTGACAATATTTTGTAAAATTTCAACGGTTTCAATAATAGAAATGTTTTGTTTTTCAAGTTTTTGAATATTGACGTTGAATGTTGACATGAGAGAATGAACCAAAAATAAATACGCCTCGCTTAAGTCGTCTTTAAAGAATGTTTGCAATATTTTAGGCGGATTCTCGTACATAAGTAAAAGACGTTCAACAGCAAGATAGAGAGAAAGCCATCTGATTTTCGAATGGTATAAGAAAGGCTTATATTCATTTTCAAGAAATTCAGAAAAATCTCGAAGTCTTTCCGTTCTGACTGTGTAGATAGAGAAATAGTTGTATATTTTTACAATTATGATATCGGCGTCAACTGGTAAAGTATCACATCCATGGTGGACATCCTATACCTATCATGTTTTGGTTGACTAAAGATTTTAACTTCGAATAGACATTGTTCGAACCTTTCCTTTGTCTTCCACCAAAATTGGTATTGCAATAATTGTCAGCGCAAAATCCACTTAGGTACTTTTGATAATAAGTTATTTTGTGTAAGAGCTTTAACAATAAGTTGGGCAGTTGTTCTATAATTTCTTTTCTCATATATTGGATCTGTTCGTTCACTTAATTTTAATGGGCCTCGGTTCATTTTTGAATAACCATTTAATTATAAGTAAATAGATACACAATGGGTAAAAGGAGTACAATCCGGACAATTATCAAAAACTATCCCGGACCTCCCCCACACAGTGAAAAAAGAGTACATGTCTGGGAAAATACGGACGGATGGCAACCCTACTATAGAGCAAGTTCTGCATTTGGAAAAAAAATCGAACTCGAGATTTTGAGCAAAGTTGACATTACGATGCAGCAATTCCTTTGTACGTTGACGTACAGCCTAAGCTACTGTAGGTATTTTCTTCAAACTTAGCACTTAACAGCTTTCGGTGATTCCCTAGAAGACAAATTGATTTTTTTGTATATCCAAAACTTAAGGTACCAGCAGTACAGCCGTTATGCAAAATCTTATTTATCTCGAAAACAGCTACTATAACGATTTTGATAAAAAATTGAGAGTGTTATTATGGACATGGGTTACATATTGGTCAAAAAAAATTTAGGAACAATTTTTATTAACGGTAGGTACCTGTCATAGAACCTTTTTTTTTATTTTCGACTTTCTCATTAACGGCTCTAACGATTTTAATCAAAACTTCTATACAAGAGTTCCTTCAAATTTAAAAATAGTGTTTATAAAATTTTTTGAAAAAATAGTTTTCAAAAAAATAATCCATTTTTTTTTTTTTTCAAAATTCAATGTTTTGAAAACAGGTACATGATTAAATTTTGAAATGATGTCTTTAAATGTATGTATATCCTTCAATACTAACAATTTGCATATAATTTTAAGGATAATTTAGTACATAAAAATCATGTTTCATTTTTGGTTTCTGAAAAAAAATCCAATTTTTTTTTTTTTGAAAAATCAATACCTTCAATCTTGTGAACGATTAGTCTTTTTAAATTATTTCCTAAAATCTACACTACTAAATACTTAAAATTATATGAATTATATGCATTTAAACACTTTTCTCTAATTAAATACATGTTTTATTTTTTTTTATACTCGTATTATCCGCGCACTCAAGGGGTAATGAATACCCTTATAATGTATGAAGGTTTTTATAATACAAATTCTATATACTACTGAAATTAATCAGCCAAGTAGAAGACTTAGCACTATTAATGGAGTTGTTGAATTATAGGTTCAAAATAGCTTTTTTGGCCTTTAGTCCACAAAAATTGGAGTTTTGTCCCGAACAAAATACCGAATCACGAAATCCCGCCGAAAATAAAAATAAAAATCAGGCCGACATATATTTTTGGAAATATTCGGCGGGATTTTCAATACTATTTTAGTACTATTAATAAAATTTTCAATGGTTTATCTAATTATTTTTGGACATTTGACCAAAATATTTTTGGACTTTTGCCAAAAATATTTTTGGACAAAAATACTTTTTTAACAAACTTTTTTTCAAAAATTTTTTTATTTAAAGATTTTTTTTTTTGAAGAAATTTCGATTTTTTATACATTTTTTCTGGACATTTGTTTTTCAAAAATAACCTAAGCGAGTTAAAAATTGCATATTCGTGATGTAGGGAGTGATGTATCACATGATTTTTTTTTTAATTTTTCAGGCATTTTTTGTAATTTTTTTTTTTATTATTTTTTTGACTCAAAATACTTTCAAGACTTCATACTTATACTTTTTTGGACTTGTCTTCAGGTTTAAGCCAATCAGAGCTCGTTTAAAATTAATGAAATCAGAGCGGTCTTCTTCCTATTGAATATTCCAGTACAACAGTAGGAAACTTCGTTCTCGTTGCTTCTCATTGATTCGAGTCACTATTACTATGGAAATGAATATCCAAACTGTGTTGTCAATTTAGTATTGAAACGGCCGGGGGCGGGATTTCATGATTCGGGATTTCGAGATTAGGGATTTTGTCGTGCGGGATTTTGTGAATCGGGATTGTGTGATGCAGGATTTCGTTACCCTCCCATTATAATTCAAAACATACAAAATTTTCTAAAAAAAAACTAAGATTCTGGGCTTACAAAAGGTTTAATTCTTTATAATCTAGTGTAGTTAGTCAAAAAGTCATCTTTTTAAAACTAAATTCAAGTTTACTCGAAAAATCAATTTTTAAAATGTTATCATTTATAAAAGCTTCAGAAATTGAAAAGTTTATTTTAGTAAGATATATCTTTTGTTGACAGTTAGAAGAGTGCAACACTTTCTTTGAAGATGTACTTGTTAAAGAAAAGTCTTCAAACTCGCCTTTTAAATAATCAGCAAACATATTAGATATCGTCTCTGAATGATGACTCAAAAACTGTATACGTAAATTTAAGTTTATTGTTAACGTATTTCCAAAAATATAATTAAACAAGTTCATGAGAATCTAAGTTCATTACTCTTCATAGACATTGCAAAATTTTGCAACTAATCACATTTCGAACAAACAATTCCGATTAATTTTGCAAACTGTATTTCATGTGAAACTTATTATTAAATTGCTGACAAGCAAATTATTAAAGTTTCGTAAGTATAATTCTTTGTCAAAAGTATGATATAAGTTAGTTTTAAGATAAATTCAATAAAATTTACTTTGAAATTGAAAACTTGCTTTTTTTTTTTTAATTCTTTTCTGGTTCAATAAGTTAACTTTTAAGCTCACATTTAATTTTTAAAATAAGTTCGGAGTATAGAAAATTTGAATTCGTCATGAAGTCGATATGGAGTTCTTGATAAACTCTAAGGATATCATCTGTCTTTGATAGATTAAATCTTAAACAGGCCTTATTTCTTTTTTTTTTTTTTTTGTAGCTGAATCATTAAGAAAGTTTCCATCACGTCGGAAAACTTGAAAGGTTTTTTTCTTGAAAATTTGTGTATAGCATTTTAAAATTTTTCTCTCCATACGTTTTTGTATTTCATATTTTTAGATTAAAAATAGCGCTATCTGCCACACCTACAAATTTTTTTTCGAAATCTTGGGAAATACCATATTTTTTTTCCTCAAAAACTGTTCCACGGATTTAAAAAAAAAATTGACGCTCGGATGACAAAAACGAATATCGAGTGATCTATGTGAGGTGGCAAAATTAAATTTTTCAAAAAAGTATTTTAGTTGGCATGTCGGTAATATATGAGAGGGCAAGATTAAACTTCCAGCGACATATAGATAAGAAAAAACAGATAAGCCAAGGACATAGCGTACAGTAAAGCAAACGGAAACTTTATGTTGCCTTTAAACATAAAGTTTCCGTTTGCTTACATAAAGACAGTTGCAGTAAATTTAACAACCATATATCAAAAACGGAAATATTACAGTCTTGACAAGAAGTAAACGTGTTGTTTTTTTTTTTTGTTAGAGTAAAGACTGAGTTACGCATAATGCACGTAGTACGCCATATATTTTGATTTATATGATTATCCCAAGTGAAGAAGTGAAGAAGCGATTAAAAGTCACTTCGATATTCTTAGCAGTTTCAACATATTTAAAGGGAGGATTGCCCAATACAGTCCGCTGGAAATAATCAGGATCATGGCTTTTTGGTGATATAACTACAAACTTAGATTTTCTTGAATTTAGAATAAGACCATTTAAAAGGGACCAATTTAAAATGTTCTCGAGGTATTCCTTAGATATTTTTCTTTTTTAGTTCAGACTTCAGAGTGTTCAGAGTTTCGAAAATGTGTTTCTTTTTTCGTTCTGAGCATGTTCTGAGCGTGTTCAGACTTCAGAGTGCGCTCTATGAGCTCAGAATAAAATAACTGAGCAGACAGAGTAAAATGTATAACACAAGTTTAAAAATAAAATGGCGACAGCTAAGTGTTCAGGTGTGTTTCAAAAATATACTCAGAGCACGCTTGGTTCAGAGGATGTTCGGAACATGCTTGGCATGCTCGGACTCTGTACGGAGCTCTATACTGAACTAAAAAAGAAAAAAGCCTATTGACACTGAAAGCTCCATGCTCGATTAGTCCAATAGGTGGCAGCTTAGGTACAACTGAGCGTCATCTGCATAAATATAAGAAGAGCAGTTGTCAATTATAAATGGAAGTTCGTTGACGTAAATATAAAACAAAAGAGGACCAAGTATGATACCCTGAGGAACACCAGTAACATTCAGCAGAAAATTAGACAAACTTTCACGGCTTGTTTTCTATTAGTCAAATAAGAATATATGTATAAGCTTTGTAGCACTTGATGACAAATTAAACCTATGTACATATAAGCTTTTAACATAATTGTACGTGATTGACTGTCATAAAAGCCTTTGGGAAATCAAATACAAAATAAATTAGAATTACTGACGACTCATAGAGAGCCTAAGCCTAGTGACTTACAGCTCTCAACCGTTTCTGTGAGAGTGTTTGGAAAAATGAAGGGGACCTATAATTTTCCGCCGATTCTGAATGGCTAATTAGTAGCACTTTCCATGACGTGAGATACTCTTGAAGGATTTGTCGATTCCTAGCAGGAGCTATTCTATAATTTTTGATATCACAAGTATCACCTTTTTTATGGATTGGCGAAATGAGAGCTTCGTAGAAACTATCGGAATACTTATACAGCAAAATTAAATATCACATTCAGTGCTTGGGTAAGCTTTCCGTGTGTATTTTTTTTTAAATATCGTTAACATATCTATAAATGATATTGGAACAAATTTCTACACACTGCTAAATATTTCAAACAAAATTCTTACAACTCGAACTCATATCTTTACCTCTTTTTCTGTTTTTGTTAAGACTAGATAAATAAAAACAATTAAATTTATGAGTAATTATGTAGGAAAGTATTCTGTTTTTTTTTCATACTAGCTAATATGAATATGTGACAAATTACAATGTCGTTATTAAATAAGTTTGAATTATAGAGGTGTCCTTTTGTTCACCTTAATATTATGTACCATGGTAATTATCTGAATGAATATCTTGCGTGTCTGAAGTTCATTTTATACGAAATGTTAAATACGGATCACGCAAATTATAGATATAAATAAAAACGAAATTCCAAAATAGTAAGTTAGTTCTAATTTAGTTTGATAATCAACTACATATACGAAAATTTTCTTTTTTTACTTACATTCATTATAAACACCGCATAGAAGTATTTATGGGCATTTTATGGATGGTTTCTTGTGAAAAGCTAGGATATTTGCGGGATTGTAATATCTTCCTTGATTGATTGCTTTTTGTTTGCGTTTGTAATGTTATACTCGTAAATTTTTTCGTATGTTTAAAAAAAACACTATTTTACATTCCAAGCTTAAAACATCAGGTGTTATGGAATTGCGTGTTCTAAGGCAAAGTTTTATAAGGAACTTAGTTCATACTTAAAGTGGTTATACAAGCTAACGTATAGAACACATGGTATGTTGAAGAATACATACACCAGAAAAAGCTGACAGAAGGTACACGCTTAAATGGAATGGTAGCAGCTCGGGAGAGTTTATTTTTATCAGAAGCACAACTTGTTCTGTAATACTGCCTTACGTTTAGAGTGTGGAATAATATTCTAAGCGATATTAAGGTAGGAATTAAGACATTCTCCAACCACATACCCGTCAAAGTCACCATTACAACTCATGAATTGGAAATATCTGCAACGAAACTACACTTTAAAAAAAAAAAAACAGGCTCACCTACCAAAAGAAATTAACAGTTCCTGAAATTACGAGTTCCTGTAAAGCTTAATAACTTGAATATTCTAGTATACATAAATGCACCTACTAACATAATTACTAACTCTAACTCTGAAAGTCCACCGTTGAGAAGGAAACTGAGTTTTAAACAAGAGTAGTATGATTTTGATTGCGTTAAGAAATTGGATAAATCGTTAAAATTTGTTAAGCTTTTTCATAGACAAAACTCTTACGAATTCAGGGCGTTGTACTCTCAATCAAATAGAGTCTTTAAACAATTGTGCTACATGAAAAGGCAGCTTTTGGAAGAAGAAATATGGGAGTCATCAATTTTACTCGTTGTTCCGCCGATTTCTGGAGGGCACTAGTCCTGGATAAGGTTTTAGATGCTCTCTTCGAGATTCAGGTAATTCAAGAAGTCATAGCGAATTCCAAAGTGAATAAATCTCATGGTGATGACCGTATCAAATTTTCAAACACGACACAGATGGACCAAAACGCGAAAAACGAAACCACAAAGAAAAAAAAATATTTCAAATTTCGCGGGCTTTCCGCCATTTTTATTTTTTATACATCCCAAAGTAACGAGTAACATAAATTTCAAAGAGTTATTCGTTACTTACTTCGCGATAAACACGTTTTTATTTGATTCCTTGAAATTAAAAAAAAAATTAAAATACAAAACGAAACAAATGGGTAAGTTTTATTAATTCAAAATTAGTTTTTTAAGTGTTATCCGTTTTGGTCACATTAAGTAAGTTTTGTTGAAAGTATAGGGCTTAAATATTTGGAAAAACAAATTGAAATCAGCATTTAAAATAACAAAGAAACCCATCGCAATATTTGATGTAACGTAACAGTCCAAGAACCTTAAAAGTTTATTTTTCCAGCTTCTATTATATCAACATATTAATAAAACCATATTTTCTCCGAGTAGTTTTAGTCTATTTTAAAAATAAAATAATAATTCTGTTGTGTACTAAATAATGCCGTTGTTTAGAACAGAAAACAGTTTGTAACGTAAGTCTTTTTTCGTTTCTAATTAAAAAATTGTAACTATGTTGATTTCATAACCTCAATCATACTTCTTCACCCATATTAATAAAGATGGTTTAGTGGAGGTTTATTGTTAAGTCCTGGACTAAGTGCGAAATATCATTAATAAAACAAATTTTCTGTTAAGTGACGTTTACTAATTATGATTAAGTTAAACCACCGAAGTAGGTGGTTTAGCGAAGGAATAAGAAATAGAAATGTCAAATTCGTTTTTTTTTTTTTGTATCATCGTTATTTATATCCAACAACCAACAGTCTTTTTTTATTTGTGTTGGTGTCAACACATTTGTTTTCGATAATAATTGTGATTGCCTCCGTTCGAAGTAGGTTCTAAAATAATCAATTAATAATAATAAATAAAAGGGTTACTTCATTAAAAAAAAACATACTTTGGGCCTTGTGAATAAAAAAAAAGCTAAAGCTAAAACTTGGATTTTTAAGTAAAAGCTTGATTTTTAGTGAATAAAAATAAGCTTAAGCTAGCTAGTTAAAGATGTTTTCTAGTAATAGCTATTTTAAAATAGCCAAAGCTAAATTCATTTAGTTTTAGCTTGTTTTCCTAGCTTAAGCTTCAATTTGTGTGAATAAAAATAGCTTAAACTAGAATATTATAATTAAAGCTACAAAAATTTCAAGATTTTTTCGACCTGTCTAGAAAGCTTTGACTAGTTCTTATTTTCAGTATTAACTTGTGCGAGTTGTTAATTAAACATAAGGGAATATCTCAAAAAATAGGACTGTGAACGTATAGACCCAGAAACTGACATACGAAATGTTAAAAACATTTTTTAGCCGAAAACAATAGTTGCCCTGTGGAACAGATAACAAATTGAGGCAAAAAACCTTCCTTTCGGTCATACATGTACCAGTTTTAGCTTAAGCTAATGTGAATAAAAACACGAATACCTTAAATTACGAAGCTTAAGCTAGAATTTTCCAGCATAAGCTATTTAGCATTATCATTTTTTTATTCACATAAAACAAAGCTTAAGCTAGTACTGTCTAGCTTTAGCTGCTAGTAAAAGCTATGACTAGTTGGCTTTAGCTTCCTCCAAAAAAAGCTTTAACTTTTTTTTTATTCACAAGACCCTTTGTCTTTTATGCTCCAATTCTAGATCCTTTTATTTTTTTTTTGTGATATTGTTCATAATTGATTTTTCAATATAATTTACAAAACAAACAACAATTAACATACACAATATTAGACACAAGCAATTGACATTCAATTTAGGCAGACACAGAATATAAATATGAGATAGCTTACTTATTGTAGTAGATTTTTTCAAAGGATTTTTGATAAACGTCACTTAACTATTCCGCGAACATTTCGTTTTTATTAATGTAAATATTTAATCCAGGACTTAACTCCTATTCCATGGATTAGTTAAACCGTGGAATATAGCTGGAATAAGCGTTTTTTTATTAATATGGCTGCTATTGTTTAGGGAAAGCTTAGTAAGACCCAAAAGAACAAAAACTATGAGCCTTATCATCGTACCCGATCGGAACCTAATTTTATCCGATTTCTACGAAATGTAGGAATTTTGTATGATTGTAGCCGTTCCGATAGGGCAATCGGAAAAATCTATGAAAATAAAGTTTGTGTGCGTTGAAAATGTCAAATCCTTGCGTTGCATGCTGATGAAATGTCAAAATGGCAGCAACGCATGGTGAATACATGCGATTTATGAAGATATTTGATTTCCGATTTCTCCGACAGCAAATTATAAGTGGAAAATTTTCCAAAGAAAAATTAAAAACGAATAAACTTTTATAATTTATAATTACGCTGTATCTGAGTTAGAAAATATTTGATATATTTCTTAAGAAAATTCTTTTTTCTTTATTTAATTTTCTTTATTCATATCTTTTCGCTTCCAATAACACTGCTGCACTATCCATGATTCTTCTTTGCTTATTTGACACGAATCACCACTTTATTAATTTATTGGTGTTTATGCCAAATACACGCGTTAGTAAACTGATACCATGAAGGAAATAAACGTTACGATCATAAAGATACGATGATAAGGCTGTATATATGTATGTAAATAGTTTAAAAAGGACGGAAAAGCTTGAGAAGTTGTCGAATTCCAAATTAGAATTGATTTATATTTATTTACAAAGCACTATTTATACTAAAAGTTTGTTTAAATTCGATAAACAAACTTAATAAATTATTACAATGAATGATTGATGAATTTATCTTAAATAAAGTAAAATATTATTATTTTTAAAACTAAGTGGAAATACTTAAAGTAGGTTAGTGGATTAATGGATCGCCACAATTTCGATATGTATCTACTTACCTATAATGAAAAATAAAGTTTTTTTTTATTTAATTTGTATGTTACATAAGTTACCCTTTTTTAATGTCTAACGATAAGAAAACCAAATAACTCTAAAAAAAATACAATTTTAGCCATTTTCGATGCTGACTTTAACTCTTAAAAAGTCCAAGATCGCACGTGTAACGTAACAGTCTTTTCATGTAACGTAAACAGTCCCAACATTTTTCTTTCCACAGAATCTAAAAATACAGTATTTAGTGTAATTAATATTTTATTTGCTACTTCCTTTCTTAATCTCAGAAACCTCGTACCTCACGTTTGAAATAGTACACTAAAAGAGCAGACTTATTGCATAATGTAATGCAACCTCAAAATCTACTTCCAAATTCATGTAACGTAACAGTCCTGCTAAAACATTTTTAGCGTTTAAATGACAGGCCTCACTGATTTTTAAATTAATAGAAAATGTTAGTTAGGAAGTCTATTTTGAGAAAAAAATAATAGATATTGAAAAAGTATTCAGTCTCATATATTTCCAGGTAAATTTGTATTGAAATATGTGTATGAATGTAACGTAACAGTCCGCGTTTTGGTCCATATACTGTTTTAGTCCTGTTTGAGTAGAATTTAGTTTCACTAGCAGTTCTGTGTGACTCAGTTACACGAACTTAGAGATGGCACGCTAAAGAAAGTTGAAATATGTATACAAAATTGTTTTGTATGAATTTTGTTTTCAGAATAATTAATATTTTCTATTTTCAAAGCGAAAATGTGAACTAGAAATTAATTTAAATCAAAGGAAAATTTTAATTATAATCTTTTATTCTGGCTTAATATTTGAATAAATTTGAATAAGTTTTAATTTCCATGACAGTTACTTTGTGACTTCAAAGATGTGGTTTAAGTCTGTTTATACTAATGTGGTTTTACGATTCTACAAATGTTTTATTTTTATATGAAGAACACATTGTTTGAGTCACTTTGGGCATCGTCACGTCAATTAATGGAAACCCCTTAAGTCCATGTTGTTTTATTTTAAAACATTTGCATTTATTATGGCTTTTTTATTAAGAAATAAAGCAAACTAAGACTAAGAAACAGAAAATGTTTCGTATTTAATAAATATAAAACAAGTTAAATTAAATTTTTTTTATATATATAATTTAGATTTATTTGGTTTTTTAAAACTACAACACTAAATAAGAAAGTATTTTATTTTAATATTTTATTGATAATGAGAAGTGCTCGTATGTAAATATACATGTGTATATCAACTTCGAAAAATTTAACTTATAGACTAAGAGCCCACAGCAATTTTTGGGTGTGATTGATAACAAAAAATAATTAGCATAATTAGATAGGCCTTTTATAGTTATTTACAAATGTGAAAGCCTTGCATACTCTAGTGGGCGCAATAGTGCATAATAGTGCATCGAGTATGCAATTCTTTCCAAGTCCAAATAATTGTGATAACAACTTTGCCAAAATGTAGCGTTAAGCCCCCTGATTGAAAATATCGAGGTCCAAGACATTCTACAGACAGCCTTCTGCCTGCCAGACGCGATAAGAATAGGCAACTTCTTGCACTAAGAAGGCCACCTTCAAAACGTCATGGACCTCGATATTTGCAATCAGGGCACTTAGCTGTTCATTTTGAAGTTATGGCAAATTTTTTTTTCCCCAGTTTTTAGACTAAGGAAAGAACTGCATACTTGATGCACTATAATGCACTATTGCGCCCACTAGAGTATGCAAGACGTTCACATTTGTAAATAACTACTAAAGGCCTAACTAATTATGCTAATTATTTTTTGTTATCAATCACACCCAAAAATTGCTGTGGGCTCTCGGTCTATTAGGGAGTTTCCCTTGAACGTTAACGATTCATGAAAGAATAAATAGAACTAGCGCCTCTGTTTTGTATCTAGCTTTTTTTCGGAACGAAGGACTGTTTCGTCGATTTAATGGTAGTTCATGGTATACCATGGTGTAAACCAACAAATGAGCATGAATATGAACTAGTCTGGTCTCTAGCTAACTACCTTTGAAAATAGATGGAACATCAGAATCTCGAGTATTGTATGACTTAAGTAAAGATATCGTAGAAATTGTCTACATAATTATCCAAGTTAGATATTAAATTTATTTTTTCTAACAACAACGGTTATTTGGTTGACTTATTTCTGTGCATACTAAAATAATTATGGCCACCTTTAAAATATATGCGCACGGTCCGAACGTTATGTAAAGTTGGAGAGGACTTAAAAGCCGATGCACATTGACAATTGGCTAACGCTGCCAAGTTCCTAGGTTTTCTTTGACGTTGCAAGACATTTTGTGCTTCAATAACTCACTTGAGTCTCTTGGATAAAATTCAAAAAAGAGCTTTAAAAATGCATTGAAGAAACTTAAACACTTAATATCTTTCCACCTAGACCAGAAAATTGTTCGGTTTTCTCAATGCAAGTGCAGGTCATGGATAGGAGTATAGGGGGTAGTACCCGCTTCAACGTTAGAAGGTGACATTGAGTTTTTGAAGCATTAAATTCTACCTGGCTTTTAAAGATTGGAATGAACACATTCTCGAAACCGCCAGAACACTGCTTAATCCTTAGGATTTATCAATCGGTGTGAGAAAGTGTTCACTCCTCTGATCTGGCTACAATTTATAAGGCGCTTAAACGTCCATAACTCGAGTACAACTCACATATTTTGGCATAAACTTTGGGTAAGTTTACCTGTGATACCCGTTTCACTGGGAATGCTTTTCAGTTCACCCTCGAAGTACCTTTAAGGGTGGAAATACAATTAGAAGTTCCAAAGAAAAACGATTTTATTTTTTGTCTAAAAAAATCGTTAATTTTATGGAGAATACGACGGTCTAACTCTGAATTTGGAATTCGAACTCCATCTTTTTTTTTTTCTAACGTTTTTTGAAGACGTTTTTCGGAGCGCGCAACACGTTTTTTGAAAAGTCGACGAGGGAATCCGTTTTATATTGTATCTTTTTTTTAATTTCTGTCTACAGGGGTCTTATACATGTAATATATGTGAATAATATAGATTCGCGTCGAAAACCACTTAGAAGGTAAACATCATTTTTCAACAATTAAAACTTTGAACGCGTTTTTCTCGAAACAGCATTTTTTAAATTTGCGTGCACGATAACTCAAAAAGTTCTTAACTGATATTGCTTTACTTTGGAGACTTCTTTCTTTATATCATTAGCATCTATTTGATCTAAAAATATTTGTGATTGGACTTTAAAAAATGTAAAAATGAATTTTCCATCGATTTTTTGACATTTTTCGATAAATCGGTGACAATTTTTAATTTTTCTTCATTTTTTTCAGTTCAAATAGAAATTACATCATCAACTAGTATGTGATTTTTTCCAGGGCTATGGATACAAATTGTGGCCTCTAGAATACACGCAGATCGATTCCTAACCTTCGACCCTAGTGTTTTCGACAGCCTATAAAAATATGCTTTCATGAAAAAAAAAAAAAAAAACAAATAAACATATGAGTTTGTAGCTTTAATATGTTGTAAAAGTCAGGTCAAGATTAGTCAATTTTAAATAAAAATTTTTGAGTTAAAAAAAATATTAAAAAATGCTTGATTATTGGCCTTTTAATTGTATTTCCCCTCTTAAATACAGGGATACGTGTTTCAGTCACACCATACGATTATGGAATAATTTACTCCGCACGGTTCTTACATTTGCAAACACTCCTTTCCCTCCCTTCTCTTTCTTTCTCTCTCTCTTCTTCACCCCATCATTAATGTTTAACATTATAATGGTCTCAATAAACCCTTGAGCTCTTATGAATTTATAAAACAAGAAGCTAAGAGTACTGTTTCTGCAAAGCAATTCAATGGTTTAAAAGTTTAAGACAAGAGACCATTCATGAATATGAGAAAGAGAGTCGGAGACCAAACGGAGCCCACCACCATTTATTCCATGATTATCAGACTTAAAACCGTCCAATTAATCTTGTATTGAGCGATTCGAAAGGTAGTTTCTTATATAACGAAGAAGGGATTCATCAATACCAGACTCACGTATTTTCAATAAGAGTGCTTGATGCCAAACACTTTCAAATGATTTAGATGTATCAAGTGCATTAATCTTACTTTCTCAAAAAAAACTATGTAAAGATTATTGCATTCGTCAAGATATTTTCTGTTCGTCTTAAAGTGTTCTTTCCATACAGCGCCATCTGTGTATATATTTTTTCATACCAATAAGGCAGGATTCTAACAAGGCGTTACATTATGAGGTATAGATTCACAATCTGATAAAAATTTGCGAACATGGAATCTTCAATAGATCCTACCAAACACTTGTCGTGCTTTCTCTTTTTTTTAGTGAATTCACTACATCTTTTCATATATGGTTTCATTCAGCATCATTGACTTTTGAGGGCATCATTTGCCAGGCACTATTCTTTACTGAAACATCACACAAATTCTTTCGCCCCTTGTAATAGTACCTTTTAGTCTTCTTGTATTGATTTTTAAGATTTGGAAATTTCTAAATCAGCAACCGTACTTTTAAATTGTGTACTTTTAAGTATGTAGTTTTTCTTCTACCTGAGCGTTGAACTTGTCGAGTTGTAGAAGCTGAGTAGGGTCAATGATTCTCGAGATGTTATCTCCAGATGAGTCCTGAAACCAAAGGACGCTCATCATAGTCTTACACATCCTTATATCCCTCCCTCTCCCACATTGGAAATGCGAAAAAGCTATCCAAAGTTACCAGCTCCTCTATCACCCTTAACGTCCTTCTTTTCAGAACGGTGCTTACTGTCTGATTCCCCGCCCTGTCTCTCCTTTTCCTATTTTTGCAAATTCCCAATTGGGCTGGATTCAAGGTGTTATACGACCCGTGCCGATGATCAGCCTGGCTGAGGGCCCAATCAAAAAACTAGCTCAGTCGCTAACGGAGTATCCGGATACCAGGCGACCTCCGGATTAACTAGCCTTATCTGCATATACGGATCTCTGTGCAGATGGACCACCCTTTCTCCGTTACTCGTGGGATCTTATGGAAAATTTAAATTCAAAAGATGGTGGAAAGTCCTGGTCTTTGAGACAGGCCAGCAGTTCGACTGAAAAGCCGTCTGCTGTTTCTCCGGCTTGCGCTGGAAGTAGTAGTACTGTGGATTCTCACAGTCATATTGCCGAAAGCAAAAGCAGGAGTAAAATGGTAGAAATACCTCCTTCTAGTAACAGGGGGGCTGTGAAGCATGGCCCTTCTATTACTACTTCAGAGAGTAAACCTCTCAAAACTTCGACACCGCGGTTCAGTGGTAGTAAGACTGTGAAGCATGGTCCTGCTACCACTAAGGAGAGTAAACCTCCCTGCACTTCTCTGCCTCATTCCAGCGGTGGTAGAACTGTGAAGCATGGTCCCTCCACCTCTAACAACTCCACAAATCCTAAAGAAGGCCCTGGGGGGAGCGGGCGTAAGCCCAACCCTTCTAAGACATTCTACAAGGACATTCGCAATTCTAAGAGAATACTCAGGGTGTTTGGTGAACAACCTGGCGCCGGGGGGAACTCTCAGCATGATGCAAAAATCAAGTGGGCTAAAAGCTTTTTAGCTAATAATAGCGTCAAGGCCAGCGGAGACTCCACGTCGAAGCGTCAAAGGTCTATGGAGGGCACAATTTCAGTACCCAAACGCCCCAAAGTGCACAACATCAGCGCTCCATCACATCCCTGTGGAGGGAATAAGACCTTCAGTGATGTGGTTAAAAACAAAATCGTGGTCGCGATCATTGACGGGAACGACGTCGATGGCACGATCTCTGCGGAAAATTGGCAGGTGGTCAAGGGGAAGCTCCAGTTGAGCTTCATGAGTATCATGATGGAGAACCCAGGACCACCTCCAATCACAGACGATGGAGGCTGGCATCAAGGACATGTTAAGCTCATGGTCTGTGACGATCAGAGATCGTGTGATCTTCTATCGTTGGCCGTTAGCCGGTTAGGGGAGGTCTGGCCTGGTGCTAGGCTCGAGGTTGTTGCTAAGGAGAAAATCCCGTGCAGACCAAGAGCTCGCGCCATGGTTACAGCCGAACTCTCCAGCATGGATGTAATACTCCAGATGATCCGGCTATCAAACCCATCCCTTCCTACTCACAACTGGAAAGTTGCGAAACTGGAGGAGAAAAAGGGACCCTACAAAGGTGCAATTATTGTACTAAATAAGGAGTCCCTTGCTCCTCTGGCGCAGACCAAAGGTGTGATTATGTTTGGGTTTGAGACCATCACACTGAAGGTGTACAAAAAGGACGCGGATGTTACTAGTGCATCCACTTCCTCCATAGCAGTCGAAACTGCTGCTGCAGACCCTGGTGCATCTATCACCTTCCCATCACTGGAAGAGGAAGAGGCATCCAGGTCATCTTCGGCAACAGTGGAGACAATAAAAACAGTCAGCGACATGGAGATCGATGACCACAACAATGAAGATCTTCTGAGTGAGGACGCTCTTCTGGGCTCAACCTCGGAATCGGAAGACTCCAACGTCACCGTGTTGGAGGTTGATCGGGAGGGTTGTAGCAAAGATGCTGCGATTTCTTCAGATTAATCTCCAACACTCTATTAAGGCCTCGGCCTCCCTGCTTCTTCGTCTATCCAGCAGCGGAGAAGACATCGTCCTAATCCAAGAACCCTGGATTGTGAAATCCATCGTTCGGGGACTAAGGACTCCAAACTACTACTTGCTGTATGCATTAGATAAAGGTGAACCCAGATCTTGCATACTAGTTAAAAGTAGCCTAAATGTATTTTTACTACCTAATTTCAGTGATCGAGATGTAACCGTCGCAAGACTGAAAACAGCCAAAGGAACTCTCTGGCTGGCGTCGGCATATCTTGGCCATGACCACCTTGGCCCTCTCCCAGGAGACACTCTGAGGAGGCTTATCACTGATGCAGATAGGCAGAAGACTGACCTCATTATTGGAAGTGATGCTAACGCCCATCATACAGTGTGGGGTAGCACGAATATAAACGACAGAGGTGAGTCTCTTTTCGATTATATTTTGAACACTAACCTAACAATATGTAACGTTGGAAATGAACCCACATTTGTTACTAAAAACAGACAGGAAGTACTTGACATAACTCTTGTCTCAGACAAAATTTATCATACTATCACGAATTGGAAAGTATCAAATGATCATTCTTTCTCTGATCATAGGTACATACAATTCGAAATAATGGACGAACCTCCTAGCCAACTTTCCTTCCGTAACCATCGGAAAACAGATTGGCTTCTATATAGGGCAACTCTGTTAAGGTCAATCAGACCTGAGTTATACAGGATACCCTACAACACTGAGGATCTTGATATTAAAGTCAATGACCTCACAGCAGCCCTCAACAAATCTCTGGAAACTGCCTGCCCTCTTATAAAAATAAGAGGTAAAAAGAAACCACACTGGTGGTACTCGGGGCTGGATCCACTAAGAAAAGAATGCAGGAAACTCTTTAATAGAGCGAAAACCTCCAGAGAAACTTCTGATTGGGATTCATAAATAAAGACTCCCTCAAGTTATATAAAAAAGAACTGAGGAAAACCAAGCGTATGTCCTGGAGAACTTTCTGTAACAATATAGAAGGCAACTCAGAGGCATCAAGGTTAAGAAAAATCCTCTCCAAAAATCCAGTAATGCCAAGATGCCTAAAAAACAATGACGGTTCCTGGACAAACTCAAGCGAAGAATCGCTCAATCTGCTCCTGGATGTACATTTTCCAGACAGCTCTCCTTGCGTTAATAGCACTGATCCTAACAACATATTCAGTAGCATAACTCCTCCACAAGGTCTGATTACAGAGGAAAAATTAAAATGGGCAATAAACAGCTTCAATCCATACAAATCTCCTGGGCCAGATGGAATAATTCCAGCGGAATTACAGGAAAATTCCGATATTCTAATACCCATTCTGGTAAACATCTTAAATGGTTGTATCGCTCTGGCTCACATTCCTTTGTCATGGAGAGAAGTAAATGTTATTTTCATCCCCAAAGCTGGCAAACCTAGCCATTTTAATCCTAAAGATCTAAGACCTATTAGCCTTTCATCATTCCTTCTTAAAACATTTGAACGTCTGATTGAAATCCATTTGAGGGCAAACATTGATAAGTCCTTACTATCCAATGCTCAACATGCTTATAACAAAGGGAAATCTGTAGAAACCGCTCCACATACGCTGGTTCGTACTATCGAACACTCCCTTCATCATAAGGAGTTCACCTTAGTTGCTTTCCTGGATATAGAAGGAGCTTTTAACAATGTCGACGCATCCGCAATCACATCTGCGCTGTCATCTCTAAAGGTGGGTAAGTCAATCAGTAATTTGATAAATCATATGCTGATAAGCAGGATTATAAATTCAAAACTGGGCGATTTTACTACTCGAAGGACTGTCAGTAGGGGTACGCCGCAAGGCGGCGTCCTCTCTCCTCTCCTTTGGAACCTAGTCGTAAATGAACTACTAGTGATTCTTGAAGGGGAGGGGCACAGGGTGATTGCCTATGCGGACGATGTTGCGATAGCGATATCTGGTAAGCATCCTAATACTCTGAAGGAACTCCTACAAAATGCTCTAAACAAGCTTACTAACTGGGCAGATCAATGTGGACTCGGTGTCAACCCCCACAAAACTGAACTTGTCCTATTTACCAGGAAATATAAAATCCCACACATAGACCCTCCCCTCATCAAAGGTATACCGCTTAAATTCTCAGACAAAGCAAAATATCTGGGTCTTATTTTGGACAAGAAATTAAGCTGGAAGCCCAATATCCAAGAGAGAGTCAACAAAGCCAACATAGCTCTTTTCTCTTGCAAGAAGGCCGTGGGTAATAAATGGGGTCTACAAACTCATATAACACACTGGCTATACATCTCAGTCATTAGACCGATACTTACATATGGAGTGACAGTATGGTGGACTGCGCTGGAAACAGCAACTAACCGCGATAAGCTCAGCAAAGTCCAACGAACAGCCTGTTTAATCATGGGTGGAGCTCTCCGCTCAACTCCTTCTGCTGCACTTGATGTTCTTTTTCATCTCATACCGCTAGATATTTTTAGCAAACAATCGGCCGCTAACACAGCCATTCGACTTAAAGCCTCCTCGCAGTGGATCAATAATGATATTGGTCACTCTACTATACTGAACTCGTTCAGTAGTCTACCTAGTAACGTCGATTACACCACCCCTCATCCAAAATTTGATAAAAATTTTCAAGTATCCATCCCCTCCAGGTCTGCTTGGGAAAATGAGTCGTTTTTGATAGACGAAGCAATTCATTTCTATACAGATGGATCTAAAACCGATGACGGGGTCGGTGGAGGCGTATACTCCGAAAAATTAAATCTTTGTCTATCTTTTCGTCTTCCCAATCACTGTAGCGTGTTCCAGGCAGAGCTTTTAGCAATAAAAGAAGTCCTCTCTTGGCTAAAAGAAAACGTTATATCGACAACCGATATACGTATCTTCTCAGACAGTCAAGCTGCCTTAAAGTCACTGGACTCTGTCTCCATTAACTCACAAACAGCCCAAAATTGTCGATCATCTCTGGTGGAGATGTCAAAACAGTTTAACATTCACCTTACATGGGTGCCGGGGCATAGAGACATTCCAGGAAATTGTAAAGCTGACGAACTTGCAAAAAACGGAACAATATTACCTTTGTTGGATAGCAAATCTAACATCGGTATACCCCTAGCTACTTGTAAACTTATGCTAAAGCAAGATACCATAAAGAAAGCCAACCACAGGTGGACCAGCACCCCAACTTGCCGGTCTACTAAACTGATTTGGCCATTGTTTGATGCTAAACGCTCAAAACAACTAATTTCTATTGGTAGATTGCATATTAGCTCCATTATAGGTGTCCCTACTGGGCACTGCCTAATAGGAAGACATGCTTTTCGTCTTGGAGTTCCTGCAAATGAATTTTGCAGAAGCTGCATGGATGAAGAGGAAGAGGAGTCAATTCTCCACCTTCTATGCTCTTGTCCTGCCCTAGCGCAAAGACGTAGACTCCACTTGGGAGACTACTACTATAACGATCCTAGTGATCTAAATAATTCCGACATTCACTGTCTCAAACGCTTCATTATTAGCTCAAAATGGTTTAACGAGTAAGGGGGATTTTTGAAATCCTTGTGGTATCACAACGGACCAAATATTGGTCTAAGTGTGCTGACCTTTTCCGGTCAGCAGCCACTTTAACCTAACCTAACCTAACCTACATGCTTTATTAAGAAACTGGGACATC
This sequence comes from Chrysotoxum bicinctum, assembly GCA_911387755.1. Classification (NCBI taxonomy): domain Eukaryota; kingdom Metazoa; phylum Arthropoda; class Insecta; order Diptera; family Syrphidae; genus Chrysotoxum; species Chrysotoxum bicinctum. The sequence continues at coordinate 61,596,782 of OU426987.1, forward strand.
GCCTATAAAAATGGATACTCTTCGCATAATGCAATTTAACTATATTGTTAAAGTTATGGAGATAAAAAAGGAAGAGATACCAAAAATCATTCTTAATAACATAATTCAGACTTCGTAGCCTCTGTAATATGAAAACGCGAGAAGATACCTGTTATTTCTTTGCAATATGTTTTGAAGGAATTTAGGATGAAGTATTTTAAGAAAACCTGCCTGAATGATTGACGAGAACAAGAGTATTCAATAGATAAAAAAATTACAGAAAGAAGGCGCATGCAATGTCTAAGTCGAAGGATATCTAAAAGTCTAGCAATCAAAACAGCACTCGGATGTTAAATACAAATCAACCCAACAACTGATTTTAGTTTTAAAACTGGAATACAGGATCTATGAAACAGCGCAAGTATCCATCGAAGCACACGAAATATAAGATACTAGCCGACCCGTACTCGCGTTGCTTCGCAAATTGTAACTACGAATATTTTCTTAATATTAATATTAGCATATGGGGCATTTCACGTGAAGCGTGAATCTAAAAATACATTTAGAAGGATTTTGAATTTTGAGGTCTGGTACTCCAGTTATGGACTTGTAAACTTTCGACAAGCAATGAGTTATGGTTTTTAAGAAAAATGTTGATAAATTAAAAGAAGCAATATAAAAATAATTTTAATAGTTGAATATATGGTAAAACAAATGTTCTTTTTATTTATGAAATCTAAACCGGAAATGCAATTTTTTCTTATATATAAAACCGGAAATTAACATTTCAAATTAAATTTTGGTAAACTTGGCCCATTTTTATAATTTTTTTTATGTCTCAAAATAAAGCCCACATATTAGAGAAAATACATGCCAAGTTTCAGAGTGGGATACCCATACGTTTAGAAGATACATAATTTTTAGTGCGTGAACCTAGTGCAAAAAACAGATTTATTATACCTATAGAAAACCGGATGTTGGCGATTCAATTTTAATTTTAAGTAGCTTAGACCATTTTTATATTTTTTTTCTTTTCTCTTATTGTTCTTTATATAATAAAGATTCCAAATACCAAGTTTGAAGATGGGATCTCCATTCATTTAGAAGTTACATATTTTTTAGTGCTAAGGTGGCAACTTCGTGTCATGCGATAAGCCCCTCTTGGTCTAGCTGTCTCGCCTTCTCATAGTATGAAGAGACGCCATCTGTTAGGAGTGTAACTTAAACGCTAGAAAAAGAAAGATATAATATGCAGCCACGTTACAATAATTTGTATTGTATGTTTTTTTGATTTAAGTTCTTGCTTTAAATGAATACAACGTTTAGTTAGTTCGCACTTGAATTTAAGTTTAATAATAAATAACACAGACCCACAAAAAAAAAAATCTTCTCTGACTTTGGGATGTGAACATGTGTCTCATAGGTTTTTCGGGTCGCTGATTTCAAATCCGGGGTCCGTTTGACTCAATCAGGTCAGGTTTAAGGGCATTTGAAGGTCAAATCGCTAAATATTCGTTTAAAAATCTGAAAACCTATATATATATATGTTTTTGGCATCGCTGAATTCGAATTTAGGCTTTTTTTGACCCCAACATGTAAAGGTCAAGGTCAGACGAAGGTCAAACCTCTGCAATCTAACGATATGATATTTTTGACCCCAGATTCTGAAAGAGCGTTAAGCAAATTTTAAGTATTAGGTAGTATAGATTTTAGAAATAGTTTTTTTTCGAATATTCTTATAAACAATATTATTTTAAACTTAAGGGGGCTCCTGTTGAAAAATTCGTTAAAATCGTTAGAGCTGTTGATGAGAAAGTCAAAAAATCAAAAAACGGTTCTATGACAGGTACCGTTAATAACATTTTGCCCCAAAATTTTTTTTGACCAAAATGTAGTCCATGTCCAATGTCCATAATATCACACCTAATTTCTTTTTATCAAAATCGTTAGAAACATTTCGAGATAAATAAGATTATGCATTACGAGTGTATGGGGGGTACCGTTAGTTTTGGAGCTAAAAAAAAATTTCAATTTCTCCTCTAGGGAATCACCGAAGACCCTTAACTACCGAGATTGAAGAACATAGGTCTAGTGGGTAAAGCTGTAGAGAGAGGTACAGACATACAGACGCACTAAAACATGTTTTTTGTGTACTACTCGTAAATTGTCTTCAAAATTTTAATAAACAACATTGGTATGCAAGTTATTAGTATTCAATAAAATACATTTTATAACGTAATTTAAAAACTTATTCGTGTATCCGTTTTCTAGATATTGAATTTTCAAAATTTAATTAGTTTTTTAAAAATCAAAAAACTATTTTTTCGAAAAAAATTTTAGATTATATTTTTTCGAGTGTATAGAAGCTCACGCAATAAAAATTTTGGTTAAAATCGTTAGAGCTGTTGATAAGAAATTCGTAAATCAAAAAAAAACGTTCTATGACAGGTACCGTTAGTAACATTTTGCCCCCAAACATTTTTTTTACCAAAATGTAGTCCGTGTCAAAATCGTTAAAGCCGTTTTCGAGATAAATAAGATTATGCATTACGGGTGTATGGGGGGTACTGTTAGTTTTAGAGCTAAAAATTCAATTTCTCCTCTAGGGAATCACCGAAGACCCTTAAGTACCGAGTTTGAAGAAAATAACTCCAGTGGCTTAGGCTCTAGATCAAAGTACAGCCATACAGACATACGGACATACAGACATACAGACAAACAGACGGAATCGTCGGACCCACTTTATTCGGCTTCGCTATCATCGTAATGTCAACTTTGATCAAAATCTCGAGTTTGATTTTTTTTCCAAATGCAGAACTTGCCCTACAGTTAGTACCTATTACCTATAACCTATTAAACATTGCTTAGCTATATGACGATGGAATTAGAGAAACACAAAAATGTGCGTGTCGGTTAGTTAGATAAACTATACAAAAATACAATACAGAAAAATTTAATATGTAGGTAGGTAGGTAAAAGAAAAAACGTAATTGAATGGAACAGATATTAAGAGAGAGAGTATGGGAACGGGAAGAAAAGAAAATTAAAAATGTTGGAATGATAATGAAATGAAACAAAGCAGCGACCTCGCGATTGTGATGAAATCTAATTCCTGGATAAAATAAATTCAAAAAGTTTATAATTTTATAATTTGTTTTTATTTATTTCTCAGATTTTTTGTTTGATTTTGGGATTAATATTTGCGCAACAATATTGACTTTATGAAGCAATGCTAATCTTTGTCGATTATTGTATAGGTTTTAAGATATAACTGGTTGTATAAGTCAACTAATGAAAAAAATGGACAAAAAATGTAAAATTAATAATATTTAAGTGTGACAAATTCTTAATGAAAAAAAATTATAGCCATAAACACTCTTATAACAATATAGAAAATAATAAAATTTATTTCAAATAAATCGGTTGACTACTTTCTGAGATCGTGCGATACAAACTTTAAAATGGTTTCGCTTTTATATAATAGTATAGATATAGATATAGATACTCGTAGATATTCAAGCAGTATTTCCAGCGACTTATAAAAGGGCATATAAAAGAGCGAGCGGTATGGCAAGTGAAAACCCACTTCCAGATGATTAAGACCCTGAATATAATGTCGTCGCTAAGTCTGGGGCCAAATTACCGCATCAGTTAACGAGTATAGGTGACTGAATTATGTGAGTTTGGCATTACCGCTTACGTTATCGAGCAATAAAATACTCCAATTTGACATTTTCATTCGATCACTGATGGGACTCACTCACTCGTCACTGAAGCGGTAATTCGACCCCTGATTGCTAATTTGTGTGGCTCTTCAAACATGTAGGAGATATTGGTGGATGGAAGCTTTGTTCAAATGTTTCCGAAATAACTGATAAGGTTCCATTTATAAAAAGAGGCTGGGTGCGACGCACACTGATAACTTCCCATTTGTTAAAAAAAAGTATTAATTCAATATTTGTCAACATTTTACCAATTGTACAAAATTATACTATGTATAAAATAAACCAAATTAGAAGTCAATATCACTACTAGTTCTCGTGAAATTTGAGTCGAAAAACAATTTTTACCAATTTTCAATAGAATTTAATACAGTTTTTTATTTTTTGTAAAAAAACTGTAAACTGATTTTTTTTGAAATTTTCAGCAGTTGTCAAACACATTATTTTTCGTAAAATAAAATTATTTTGAGTTTCAAATTGTTTTCCGTTCTTAGAATATCTGGGTTATGATTTTTTTTTTTCAGTTTTTTTTATTAAAAAAAATAACGGTATGTTCATTTTTTTCTAAATTTATACCAAATCTGTATGACCTTATAATGAGTACACTAAATTTTATTTGAAATCAACAGCATTATTTTTTCGTGAGATATTTGAAACTAACCAAAATTTTTACTTTTTTTTTTAACCGTTATAGTGAAAAAACTACTCACTGAATTTTAATAAACGCCCTTTCAGCCTCTTTCGAAGTTATTATCTAATAAACAAAATTTATTTGAAGTCGATATCTTTACTCGTTCTTGAGATATCGACGACGAAAAATGGTACCAGAACGTACGGACGTAGGAACGTACGAACGTACGAACGTACGTACACACACACACACAGACATCTCTCTAAAAATGATTGATATAGCCTCTAGGGACCTTGAAACGTCGAGAAATGTCAAAAATTCCAATTTGACAAATCGGACCGATTACAATAACTCCCTATGGGAAGTTAATAAAAATAATAAGTTCAAGCCTCGAACAACGCAACGCCACAATCGATGAAAGCTTAGAGCAAAACCCGAGGCAGTCGATTCCTCGCCGTGCTTTAGAACTCGGTCTTTCGCAGACTTCAACTTGGCGAATTTTACGTCGGGACTTGGACTTACACTCGTATAAGATCCAACGGATCCAAGACTTCAAACTTCATGACCACAGACATCGCCGTACATAAGTATGTTTGTACATTTTTATAAATTCTACAGCAAAGCGATCGCAAGAGATTATGATTACCCTTTAAATGTTTCAACACAGCGCGGGCGTGAAGTTCCGGAAGAGAAAGAAGTGCAAATGTTAGTTAAATAGAATAAGGTTTAAAGGAGCTACATATTGGTTATGAATTTTCAAAATATCATAATCAAAGGAAACGATAAATAAAACAAGGTGTACGTCCAAAACAGAGCATGAAGCAAAATTTGAAGCAAAAATACAAGACGAATCAAAAACAATAACATTTTCACAAGAACACGCCAAAAACTTTTTTTCCTGAATAGCAATATTATTTCAATGCTTTTTGAAACGTTCAAAGTTTAATCAAATCATACAAGTGTTTGCGAGAAAACTGAAATAGAAAAAAATGTTAAGAATTATGAATTTTCTTACAGTGAACTATTTAATAAAAAAGATGCTTTAAGCTCTTCCACCTCCATCACCATCTGAGTTGCGAGTTTCTTGTTTTATGTTTATGATTTTACACACAAATTTCATATTTGCTGTTTTAGTCCTGTTTGAGTAGAATTTGGTTTCACTAGCAGTTCTGTGTGACTCAGTTACACGAACTTAGAGATGGCACGCTAAAGAAAGTTGAAATACATATGTATACAAAATTGTTTTGTATGAATTTTGTTTTCAGAATAATTAATATTTTCTATTTTCAAAGCGAAAATGTGAACTAGAAATTAATTTAAATCATAGGAAAATTTTAATTATAATCTTTTATTCTGGCTTAATATTTGAATAAATTTGAATAAGTTTTAATTTCCATGACAGTTACTTTGTGACTTCAAAGATGTGGTTTAAGTCTGTTTATACTAATGTGGTTTTACGATTCTACAAATGTTTTATTTTTATATGAAGAACACATTGTTTGAGTCACTTTGGGCATCGTCACGTCAATTAATGGAAACCCCTTAAGTCCATGTTGTTTTATTTTAAAGCATTTGCATTTATTATGGCTTTTTCTTATTAAGAAATAAAGCAAACTAAGACTAAGACACAGAAAATGTTTCGTATTTAATAAATATAAAACAAGTTAAATTAAATTTTTTTTATATATATAATTTAGATTTATTTGGTTTTTTAAAACTACAACACTAAATAAGAAAGTATTTTATTTTAATATTTTATTGATAATGAGAAGTGCTCGTATGTAAATATACATGTGTATATCAACTTCGAAAAATTTAACTTAGGGAGTTTCCCTTGAACGTTAACGATTCATGAAAGAATAAATAGAACTAGCGCCTCTGTTTTGTATCTAGCCTTTTTTTTTGGAACGAAGGACTGTTTCGTCGATTTAATGGTAGTTCATGGTATACCATGGTGTAAACCAACAAATGAGCATGAATATGAACTAGTCTGGTCTCTAGCTAACTACCTTTGAAAATAGATGGAACATCAGAATCTCGAGTATTGTATGACTTCAGTAAAGATATCGTAGAAATTTTCTACATAATTATCCAAGCTAGATATTAAATTTATTTTGTCTAACAACAACGGTTATTTAGTTGACTTATTTCTGTGCATACTAAAAGAATTATGGCCACCTTTAAAATATATGCGCACGGTCCGAACGTTATGTAAAGTTGGAGAGGACTTAAAAGCCGATGCACATTGTAAATTGGCCAACGCTGCCAAGTGCCTAGGTTTTCTTTGACGTTGCAAAGAAATTTTGTGCTTCAATAACTCACTTGAGTCTTGGATAAAATTTAAAAAAGAGCTTTAAAAATTCATTGAAGAAACTTAAACACACAATATCTTTCCACCTAGAACTGAAAATTGTTCGGTTTTCTCAATGCAAGTGCCGGTCATGGATAGCAGTATAGGGGGTAGTACCAGCTTCAACGTTAGAAGGTGACATTGAGTTTTTGAAGCATTAAATTCTACCTGGCTTTTAAAGATTGGAATGAACACATTCTCGAAACCGCCAAAAACACTGCTTAATCCTTAGGATTTATCAATCGGTGTGAGAAATTGTTCACTCCTCTGATCTGGCTACAATTTATAAGGCGCTTAAACATCCATAATTCGAGTACAACTCACATATTTCGGCATAAACTCTGGGCACAAACTTCTTTTCAATTGTTGGATAGAATTCAGAGCAGAGCGCTTAAGCTTATAGAAAATAGAACAATCATGGATTCATTCTTATCTCTTGAACACCGTCGGAATATTTCTAGACTCTCTTTGTCTTATAGCTTCTTTCACAAGCAATGATCACTAGATGTACCCAGTTGCACTGATCCCCTCAATAAGTTTACCTGTGATACCCGTTTCACTAGGAATGCTTTTCAGTTCACCCTCGAAGTACCTTTAAGGGGGGAAATACAATTAGAAGTTCCAAAAAAACGATTTTTATTTTTTATCTAAAAAAATCGTATATTTTAAGGAGAATACGACGGTCTAACTCTGAATTTGGAATTCGAACTCCATCTTCTTTTTTTTCTAACGTTTTTTGAAGACGTTTTTCGGAGAGCGCAACACGTTTTTTGAAAAGTCGACGAGGGAATCCGTTTTATATTGTATCTTTTTTTAATTTCTGTCTACAGGGGTCTTATAGATTTTAGATTAGATTAGATTTGATTTATTGGTTCATATTTTTAAGAGATTTAATACAATAATTAGGATACATAAAATCGTTTGAGCATGGCATTTGCCGTCTGCCACAGGGGTCTTATACATGTAATGTATGTGCATAATATAGATTCGCGTCGAAAACCACTTAGAAGGTAAACATCATTTTTCAACAATTAAAACTTTGAACGCGTTTTTCTCGAAACAGCATTTTTGAAATTTGCGTGCACGATAACTCAAAAAGTTCTTAACTGATATTGCTTTACTTTGGAGGCTTCTTTCTTTATATCATTAGCATCATTTGACCTAAAAATATTTGTGATTGGACTTTAAAAAATGTAAAAATTCATGCAAAAAAGGCGCGAATTTTCCATCGATTTTTTGACATTTTTCGATAAATCGGTGCCAATTTTTAATTTTTCCATTTTTCTTCATTTTTTTCAGTTCAAATAGAAATTACATCATCAACTAATATATGTGATTTTTTCCAGGGCTATGGCAGATAAAAATTGTGGCCTCTATAATACACGCAGATCGATGCCTAACCTTCGACCCTAGTGTTTTCGACAGCCTATAAATATGCTGAGTTTTTAGCTTTAATATGTTGTAAAAGTCAGGTCAAGATTAGTCAATTTTAAATAAAAATTTTTTAGTTAAAAAAAATATTAAAAAATGCTTGATTATTGGCCTTTTAATTGTATTTCCCCTCTTTAATACAGGGATACGTGTTTCAGTCACACCATACGATTATGGAATAATTTATACCGCACGGTTCTTACATTTGCAAACACTCCTTTCCCTCCCTTCTCTTTCTTTCTCTCTCTCTTCTTCTCCCCATCATTAATGTTTAACATTATAAGGGTCTCAATAAACCCTTGAGCTCTTATGAATTTATAAAACAAGAAGCTAAGAGTACTGTTTCTGCAAAGCAAATCAATGGTTTAAAAGTTTAAGACAAGAGACCATTGATGAATATGAGAAAGAGAGTCGGAGACCAAACGGAGCCCACCACCATTTATTCCATGATTATCAGACTTAAAACCGTCCAATTAATCTTGTATTGAGCGATTCGAAAGGTAGTTTCTTATACAACGAAGAAGGGATTCATCAATATCAGACTCACGTATTTTCAATAAGAGTGCTTGATGCCAAACTCTTTCAAATGATTTAGATGTATCAAGTGCATTAATCTTACTTTCTCAAAAAAAAACTATGTAAAGATTATTGTATTCGTCAAGATATTTCTGTTCGTCTTAAAGTGTTCTTTCCACACAGCGCCATCTGTGTATATATTGCTAATGTTTTTTCATACCAATAAGGCAGGATTCTAACAAGGCGTTACATTATGAGGTATAGATTCACAATCTGATAAAAATTTGCAAACATGGAATCTTCAATAGAACCTACCAAACACTTGTCGTGCTTTCTCTTTTTTTTAGTGAATTCACTACATCTTTTCATATTTATGGTTTCATTCAGCATCATTGACTTTTGAGGGCATCATTTGCCAGGCACTATTCTTTACTGAAACATCACACAAATTCTTTCGCCCCTTGTAATAGTACCTTTTAGTCTTCTTATATTGATTTTTAAGATTTGGAAATTTTTGAATCTGCATCCGTACTTTTAAACTATGTACTTTTAAGTATGTAGTTATGTATGTTCGTCTATGTTGGCATTAAGATAATAATGTCTGTATAGTGTCAATTGTTAAAAATCTATTTGGTTGACGGTTCATATAGATCCCCTTTCAGTTTATATTGAATTTTGGTGTGGGACTCGAGTGGTAACCCATCGAAAATCAATTAGTTCGAGTCAGTAACTGGAAGGTGTTCTTGTTTCCTGTATTAGTTTGGCAATTAAAGTTTAACTCCTTCCAAAAAAGATCGACTATTATTTCTACTACAATTATAGCACTCGTAGAGAAACAGTCATTTACAACTCACGTAGCCAGGCCAAGAAAATCAAAGGACTATGCCCTAATAGCATCAAAATTCTGAATGACAATGTGCCATTTTAGCTCAGTTTCCCCTTATTCATTTATTAGTGCAAATTAATTCCATAAAGAAATAACTTGTTATCGCTAATTAAACCTCAAATCGAGTTTACTGAATTATTGCTCTAAGTAAGGTAAACAAATAGTGCCTTGAAGCTTGATAACTTAATATAAACAAATGCATTAACAAAAAAAAAATAATTTTATTTAAATTTAGAAATATTTAATTTTATCAAAGTATAATTTAAAAAAAAATATATAATAATTATCTTCCGAATGAAGAGCTTTGTGCAGTTGTAACAAAATTTTTTTAACTGGTTTCACCAAATCCACCGGTTTTGATTAGTTTGTGCAAGTTAATTCGCACTGTCACCCCCTAGTCCGCTGAAAATATCCTGAATAGGATTTTGGGCCTGTGCAGTACCACTACTGATACCACCCAAGCTTACTCCTCCAAGTTCACTTTGGCTGAGACCTCCTCCGAGTCCACCTTGAGTGGAACCTTGTAATTGCACTGAGGAACCACCTCCAAGACCTCCAAGACCACCTTGAGCGGAAACTTGTGGTCTCCCTGAGGGACCACCTCCAAGACCACCTCCAACACCACCTCCAACACCACCACCAAAAGCACCTAATCCAAACGGTGGTATTGGACCACTTCCAAATCCGGGTCCACCACCAAATCCAGGTCCTCCAATTCCTAACCCGAATCCAGGCGATGGCGGAGGTGGTAAACGAGTTTGGGGCTCAGGCCTAGCTGCAATAGCTACCACAAATGCCATGAATACAATAAGCAATTTCATTGTAGAAGAATACTTTTTTTTAATAATTTAATTGGTCAACTCTCTAACTATACTGATATCAATTCTTTGGGGTGAGCTGGTTTTTATATTATTATCTGTTTTTGTCCCCAAAATTCCAAATTTATTATTCACGTGAATTTCATGAGAAAAAAAATTAAATGAAAGTTTGAGGCATGGCAACAAATGTATGTACATAACAGTGGCGTGGCGTCCATATAATCCGATTCCTATCGGGTTTCCTTTTAAATTTTCTGCTAAACAACAATGCTTACTAAATAACAAACGACCTTGCTGCACAAGAATGTTTACTCAATAACGACCAACATAAAACCCAGTACTAAATACATACGTATCTATTCATTAACCTCCACAAGCTGCACACACCACCAACTCAATTGAACTTTAATTCCCATTTTTCATTCAAATACACACCACACCAGCACCACACACCAGTGTTGGGACTTCTACCACTTAAGTGGTATTTCTACCACTTTTTGCACTTTTAACTTTACCATTTACCGATATACCATACGACTACAACCACACCTAAAATTTTATTAGGACAATATGCCTTGGAAGACATTATAAAAGTCTTAAGAATCAAAAAATATAGTATACTAATTGATGAAAGCACTAATATTTCATCAAAAATTTGTTTTGTTGTCCTTGTGAGGTATTTTGATTCAGTTGAAGGAGCAGTTAAAGATAAGTTTTTTGGGTTATTTGAGCTAGAGGACTCAACAGCTGAATCAATCTACAATAAAATTGTAGAAACTTTGAATCTTTTGAATATTCCAATTCAAAACATGATTGGATTTGCTTCAAACAATGCTGCTGTTATGATGGGTTCTTTAAGTGGTGCCTCACGTTTGAAAAATATTAATCCTAATATTTTAACGATTGGAGATACCAGTCATAATTTAAGTTTTTTCTCCGCTTATGCTGCTAAATGTATACCTCGGAAAATTGAAAAATCATTAAGAGATATATATTTGTATTTTTGCCACAGCTAAAAAACAAAAAGATTTCATTACTTTCCAAAGAGCACTTGGGATTAATGACCACCAAATTTTAAAATTTTGCCAAACTCGTTGGCTGGAAATGGTCGTAAATAAAATCATAGAGCAGTGGAATCCCTTGTTTGATTTTTACTTATAGGTACTATAAAGCAAGTTCTGCATTTTTCTATACTGCACTCATTTGAAGAACCTACTTCTAAGGCTTCACAATTTTTTGATTTTTTAAAAAATAAAGACAATTTATTTTTTTTTTTTAATTTTTTGTCTATAAATCTGAAAATTATAAATGAGTTAAACACAATATTTCAATCTGAGAACACAAAAATACACTTAATTTTTGTTATATTTGATCATGTATTAAATTTTAATATATTATGTATTTATTTGGGCTTAAATGATCGCTTAAGTGGATGCAATTAATAAAAAAAAAAACTTTTTTTTTTTTCTTCAGAGGTTTTTTGTTTATATTTATTTCTGATGTTTAAAAAATAATGTTTTACATTTTGTTTTAATGTTTTAATTACAATTTTAAAATTTACGTTAAATTTTTTAATAAATGAACAAATAAATAATTTAACACTTAAAAATTGACATTGACATTAACACTATTAGAAACAACAAAAACTTAAAACTAGTTTTAAAAACATTTCTTCATATATGTTGGAGCTTTGTTGCTTACCGCACAGCAGTGCTGCTGCGGAACGTAAATTTTCATGTTTGAAAAATAATAAAAAGGAAAAGAGAAATAAATTGAAAACAACAACTGTTCACAACATTTTAGCTGCAAGGGAAATTCTATTCAATGATCAAAGTTTTGATCCCCTAAAAGAATTAGTAAAATATGCTTCAAGATTTAGATTTTCCTACGGTTTATACTCGTATGTTATAGATTTAAGTTTTTGGTTTGGAACGAGTCTAAAATAAAATTGTATGCTGTTGTGTATGTATATGACTTGCTTCCAGATATAATGCAATATTTGAAACATAAAGAACTGAAATGTTATTTATTTTATTTTTGTATTTTATTTATTTTTAATAAAGTTATTGAATATACGATTTGTTACATAAAAATGGATTTTAATTTCTACCACTTTTCTACCACTTTTTTGACAACCTTTCTACCACTCTTTTGCTTCTGCGAAGCCCCAACACTGCCACACACGTTATTATCATGAGTAATTTCTTCCACACTAGGGGTATTCATGTAAGCGCGGAAAACCCTCGTAAACCTCGTAAACCAGATAATTTTATCTCCGCAGAAACGAGCTGTCAAAATTTGTATGGGAAAAAGTTTCTGCAAATCGCATAAAATTATCTCACAAATTTGCTGCGGAAAGTGCAGAAATAAACCTCGTAAACTAAAGAAGTATGGATTCTGACTTTTAATTTGACATTTCACAAAATATTTCCCACATTTACGCAAGTATTTCTTAGGGGGTGTTCATGAAAACATGCTGCGGAAAGTTATATTTTTCTACAAAGCGGAAAATTATCTCGTTACATGAATACCCTTACTCTCTGTCCACAAGCCAAAGCAAAAGCAACCCGAAATATCTCGGGTTATAAGATCTCTCGCTGGATAGAACATTGTTAGTTTTCTTTCTCTGTTTTACTTATCGTTTTTCTGAGTTTGGGTCGACTCCGTTTAACGCCCGCTGTCTTATGCGCGAAACAGATTAAACCAGCAACAGCACCAGCATCGTCAACAGCAAACAGCACGCTGACCAGCAAACTCAAAGACATTGCCACCAGCAACGTCATTTTATCTGCTTGACATTTCATATTGGAAAAAAGTTTTTCATTGTGGTGCCACTGAATATTGCAGTAGAAAAGTTGACAGCACTACACCAGCAACAGCAAATTTAAGACTTTGGCCTAACGACGCTGTTGGCGTTGCTGTTGCTGTTCTTATGTGTGTTCAACAATTGAAATACATTGGCTCTAAATTAATGGCGGCCGCTGTTGCTGTTGACGGTGCTGTTGCTGGTTCAATCTGTTCCGCGCTTTATGCAAAGAAATAACACGCTTTTCTTCGACTTATTTTTGGCGAATGTTGTGTTATTGTGAGGTGAGTATACCCAATTCCAAAACCAAGTCACTTGGTGAATGTGAAGAATGTGAATGTGAAGAACTGAAGACTGAAACTGAAGGAGAAGGTTATTTGTGTTTGTTAAATTTTGTTTTATTTATTTATTTATTTATTATAATTGCAATGTAAAATCGTAAAGATAATTAAAGAGGAAAGCATTAACAGTAAAGCTATCAGCCTTAATTTTGTTTTATAAGTACACTTCTCTGCTTATGCAAAAAATAACTCGCTTTTCACCTACTTATTTGCTAAATTGTGTGTTTTTTCTACCGCTGCACTTTCTTGGATTAATTGAGTATGTCATTCATTCATTCATACATATTTAATGAATTCTCAGTGAGAAGACTGAGAAGACAGATTTTCAGATTTAGCACTTATTTCCACAGAAAAACGGCTTCTTTTAAAAATAGAATAGACCTGTCTTCTATGAAACAGTTTTAGCAGATTTTATAAAAAAAAGATCGTAGAATAGCTTTAGAATATACGTAAATAAGAGAAGTTTTTTTAGAAACATTTTTCATAATTTCTTATTTGTTTAGAAACACGAACTTTTGCTATTTTTTTTAATAACATACATTATTATATGTATTTATTGTAGCAAAAAAAATAAATTTCTTATACTTAAACCTATATTGCACAATTTATAGAGATTGGTAGCATACATAAATCATCTATTTGTAAACTTTTGTACATAACTATTTTTAATTGATATTTTTTATATCATGATATTGAATTACTTGAAAAAATTAATTGATTTATTTGCTTATTTATCTCATACTTAAATATATTTTTGTTTTGAAGTTCCTTATTTTTTATTTTTTTTTCATAACATTACCTTAAATTTACCTTAATGTACTGCATTTGCATTTGCCAGAAACGGTTTCTCTGGAAGCCACTTTTATTATGCTTTAAGATTATTTATAATTTATAAATTAATGATTTGAAGTATAGAAAATTGGCATGAATTGCTTCGCTTGTGTGTTTTGGAAATCAGAACTGCAATACATTTTTTAGTTTAGGATACAATCGATATTAGAATTAATTATCGTTTGCAGGTAATTAGTCTTAGCTTCGACTTACCATTTGAAATTATTCACGCCACGCCACTGGCACATAATGTACTCGTATATCGGTCAATTCATTCATTCATTCAGCATCATTGACTTTTGAGGGCATCATTTGCCAAGCACTATTCTTTACTGAAATATCACACAAAACTTTCGCCCCTTGTAATAGTACCTTTTAGTCTTCTTATATTGATTTTTAAGATTTGGAAATTTCTGAATCTGCATCCGTACTTTTAAACTATGTACTTTTAAGTATGTAGTTATGTTCGTCTATGTTGGCCTTAAGATAATAATGTCTGTATAGTGTCAATTGTTAAAAATCTATTTGGTTGACGGTTCATATAGATCCCCTTTTAGTTTATATTGAATTTTGGTGTGGGACTCGAGTGGTAACCCATACAAAATCAATTAGTACGAGTCAGTAACTGGAAGGTGTTCTTGTTTCCTGTATTAGTTTGGCAATTAAAGTTTAACTCCTTCCAAAAAAGATCGATTATTATTTCTACTACAATTATAGCACTCGTAGAGAAACAGTCATTTACAACTCACGTAGCCAGGCCAAGAAAATCAAATTACTATGCCCTAATAGCATCTAAATTCTGAATGACAATGTGCCATTTTAGCTCAGTTTCCCTTAATTCTTTTATTAGTGCAAATTTATTTTATAAAGAAATAACTTGTTATCGCTAATTGAACCACAAATCGAGTTTACTGAATTATTGCTCTAAGTAAGGTAAACAAGCCTTGAAGCTTGATAACGTAATATAAACAAATGCATTAACCAAAAAATAATTTTATTTAAATTTAGAAATATTTAATTTTATCTAAGTATAATTTAATTTTTGAGATTAAGCTGAAACAGAAGCCCCACTTCTGCCCAATTCTCCTCTCAATAGACCTTGATTAGTTTGTGCAAGTTAATTCGCACTGTCATCCCCTTGTCCGCTGAAAATATCCTGAATAGCATTTTGGGCCTGTACTGAGGCAGATGCAGTACCACCACTGGTATCACCCAAGCTTCCTCCTAATCCTCCAAGTCCACTTTGGCTGAGACCTTGTGATTGTGCTGAAGAACCAGCAAGTCCACCAAGTCCTCCGAGTCCACTTTGAGTGGAACCTTGTAATTGCCCTGAGGAACCACCTCCAAGACCTCCAAGACCACCTTGAGCGGAAACTTGTGACTGCCCTGAGGAACCACCTCCAAGACCTCCAAGACCACCTTGAGTGGAACCTTGTAATAGCGCTGAGGAACCACCAAGACCTCCAAGACCACCTTGAGTGGAACCTTGTAATTGCCCTGAGGAACCACCTCCAAGACCTCCAAGACCACCTTGAGTGGAAACTTGTGATTGCCCTGAGGAACCACCTCCAAGACCACCTAATCCACCGACTCCTTGGTTGAAGTTCTGTGCCTGAGTCGAAGAAGAAGATCCTCCGCCAGCACCACCGATACCCTGTCCACTTTGTGCTTGTCCTGATGCAAGAGCATTACCCACACCGCCGCCGCCGCCTCCAGCCAATATTCCAACATCGGGACTGTTGGAACTTATGCCGCCTCCAGGTTTTTGAATTCCACCAAATCCTCCACCAATGTGGTGGGGTGTGTGTAGTGGAACATGATGTGGTGAATGTGGTGGAATATGGTGTGGTGGGCCAAAAGGTGGTATTGGACCATGTCCAAATCCGGGTCCACCACCAAATCCAGGTCCTCCAATTCCTAACCCGAATCCAGGCAATGGCGGAGGTGGTAAATGAGAGTGGGGCTCTGGCCTAGCTGCAATAGCTACCACAAATGCCATGAATACAATAAGCAATTTCATTGTAGAAGAATACTTTCTTTTTAATAACTTAATTGGTCAACTATCTCTAACTATACTGATATCAATTCTTTGGGGTGAGCTGGTTTTTATATTATAATCTGTTTCTGTTCCCAAAACAAATTTTAATGACGAGTCTTAGAGAAACAAGTATTTTGTTTATAAATTATGCAACCAAATAAATCCCCAATATTCTTTTGACCACAAATGAACCAGTTTAAGTTTTGGTTTTACCAATACCAGAAGATTTTGGAAATTTACAAACGATAAGGCTTTTGGACCTGACTAATAGATACAGAGTTATCATTTCTTTGGGGATTTCTTTTTGGATAGAATACGAAGAAGAACTTTTCGTGAAAACAATTAATTGATAATAGCGAAATTGACCGATACATACATTTGTTGTCATGCCTCAAACTTTCATTTAATTTTTTTTTCTCATGAAATTCACGTGAATATTAAATTTGGGGACAAAAACAGATAATAATATAAAAACCAGCTCACCGCTAAGAATTGATATCAGTATAGTTTCAGATAGTTGACCAATTAAGTAATTAAAAAAAGTATTCTTCTACAATGAAATTGTTTATTGTATTCATGGCATTTGTGGTAGCTATTGCAGCTAGGCCAGAGCCCCACTCTCATTTACCACCTCCGCCATTGCCTGGATTCGGGTTAGGAATTGGAGGACCTGGATTTGGTGGTGGACCCGGATTTGGACATGGTCCAATACCACCTTTTGGCCCACCACACCATCTGCCACACTATGAGCCACCACATCAAGTACCACATCATGGAACACCTTTTGGCCCACCACACCATCTGCCACACTATGAGCCACCACATCATGTACCACATCATGATAAACACCACGAGCCCCACCATGTGCCTCACCATGAGCCCCACCATGTGCCACAACATGAAGCTCCGCATCATAAGCCACACCATATTCCACCACATTTACCGCTTCATGTTCCACCACACACACCCCACCACGAACAACCGCACGCACCACCTCATGTTCCCTATCACGTTGGTGGAGGATTCGGTGGAATTCAAAAACTTGGAGGCGGCATTAGTTCCAGCAGTGCAACATCTGCTGCACAATTTCAAAACTCTGTTCAACCCGATTTTGGACTATTGGCTGGAGGCGGCGGCGGAGTTGTTGGTAATGCTCTTGCATCAGGACAAGCTCAAAGTGGACAGGGCATCGGTGGAGCTGGCGGAGGATCAGGTATTGCTTTTTCTTCAACTCAGGCACAGAACTTCAACCAAGGAGCCGGTGGATTAGGTGGTCTTGGAGGTGGTCTTGGTGGTGGTTCCAGCATAGCTTCAGCGCAATCACAAGGTTCCACTCAAGGTGGTCTTGGAGGTTTTGGAGGTGGCTCCAGCATAGGGTCAGCGCAATCACAAGGTTCTACTCAAGGTGGACTTGGAGGATTTGGTGGACTTGGTGGTTCTTCAACACAATCCCAAGGTATCAGCCAAAATGGACTTGGAGGATTAGGAGGAAACTTGGGTGATACCAGTAGTGCCACTGCAACTGCCTCAGCACAGGCCCAAAATGCTATTCAGGATATTTTCGGTGGACTAGCGGGTGACAGTGCGAATTCACTTGCACAAACTAATCTAGGTCTATTGGGAGGAGGATTGGGCGGAAGTGGGGCATCTGCTTCAGGTCAATCTCAAAACCTTAATCAAGGTGGAATCAGTTCAGCAAATGGAGTTGCAACCGCACGAAGCTCTGCATTCGGAAGATAATTATTTTATTTTTTTTTTAATTTTACTTAGATAAATTCAAATATTTCTAAATTTAAATAAAATTATTTTTTTGTTAATAAATTTGTTTATATTACGTTATCAAGCCTCAAAGCACTATTTGTTTTTTGTACTCACAGCAATAATTCAATATATTCGATTGATGGTTTCATTAACAATAAAAAGTTATTTCTGTATGAAACAAATTTGGTAAAATGGCACATTCCTATTCAGAATTTAGATGCTATAAGAGTTGTAAATGACCGGTTTCTTACGATTTTTTGCGCCTTAAATTTAGTTTTTACTATTATTAAAGTAGAAATAATAGTTGATCTTGTTTGCAAAGAGTTAACAGTGATTTAAATTTAATTGCTAAACTAATACAGTCTAAACTCGAGTCCCACACCAAAATTCAATATTCACTAAAAGGGACTTGGAAGCAGCGTTGCCACAAAGTGCCCGATCGGGCCATTTGGCCCTCTGTTTTAAATTTTGGCCCTTTGCCCGGGCCAATTAGAAATGGCTCCCAAATCTAAATTTTAGAAGATTTAACATCACATCATATCGTGCTTAGTAATAATTAAAAAGCTTTACAAAATTAAATATAAACAAACCATTGCTATGCATCGCCACTACAATGTGTTTCCACCACATACAAATAACCATACTTAAAATGGAACTGAATTTATTCATTTATCTCGTGTAATGATTTGACTCACGTCAGTTTCGTCCAGCGTGTTGACTTCTCTGACGTCATTTATTTTCGTCATCTACCAAAACGTTTATGTAACTTTAATATCAAAAAACTTAATCTTACAAATTATATCGTAAATTTCCCAATAATGAAGATCTTCTGATAAAATATTTGCGTTTGCAAAAAGAATTTGATTTTTTAAATAAATTTTAATACAAGGACTACTTAATTCGAGCTGAATCGAGTCTAAAACTTAACAGTAAATTTTTTTTGTCATTTATCAATGATTAAATATGTTCAAATGTTATCCCCAATTGCATGCAATATTCTGGAAATACATCTACATATACATTTCAACAATTTGCAGACTTTTTTTTAACTCCGTTTATAATCCCCAAAGTATTCCCTCTATCCTTTCTGCCATGTTTAAATTCAATCAATATCGGTCACTTAAACTTAAGTAACAAAGATGTTGAAATAGTCTTAATTGGACTAAATGATGATAAGCAACCAGGACCCGATTGTATTCCTCCGAACATTTGGAAAATGAAAAAAGTTTTAATTCATTTGAATTAATTTTGTATTTAAAAATTAGTTTTTTTTTTTTTTAAATTCACTCAGTTTGTTTATTTTTTGCTAATTACATTTAGTATTTTTTTTAAGGAAAACAAATTTTTTTTTTATGAAAATAAACTGGGCTTTAATAATAAGCGAACAAAATTAATAATCATTAACGTGTTTTTTTGAATGAATTGCGGAGAAACGGTTGTCCGCAGAAAAAAAGTCTTGGAAAAAACTAAAAATGTAATAAATTCTTGATTGGTTATAAAAATAATCTTACGAATCGGACGTAGTTTGGCAAAGAAAAAGCCAGTTAAGGCAAAAATCATAAAAACCGTTATAACTCGAAAACGGGACGAAAACGAGAAAATTACCTCTTAAGTTTTTTGACTTAAAATGACCTCGGGAATCCATGGTTTTCGTTTGGGGCGGTGACTGTGAGGCACCCTATATATTGACTTTGCTAAGGAGTTCGATAAAGTAAACCACCATATACTAATACAAAAATTGGAATCCATTGGCTTCCACTCAAATATTTTTGTGGGTATTAATGATGTACTTATCAGATCTAATTGAGGTCACATCAGGAGTACCACAAGGAAGTTACTTAGGCCCTCTTCTATTCTGGCTGCTGATCAATGATATCACTGATTTCTTAAAAACTGTTTCTTGTTTGATGTTTGCGGATTACATTAAAATATTCCGTCGTGTAACGTCAATTAATGATTGTCATTTACTCCAATGTGATCTTCATCGCTTGTTGGAATGGTGTTTAGCTAATCAGCTTTTGTTAAACGTATCAAAGTGTCAATCTTTATCACATTTTAGGAGCCTATCATATATTCCTTTTCAGTATTCTATAGAAGATACGGAACTCTCAATACTTAACGAAAAGAAAGATCTCGAAACTCCGCTTTAAATCCCATATAGACTGTGATTGCTAAAGCTAACTCTATGTTAGGATTCATTATTCGGAACTCTAAAGAGTTCTCTGATCCTTTTACCCTTTGATCTCATTTCTTTGCGTATGTAAGGTCATCATTAGAGTATTGCTGTGTAATTTGGGATCCATTTTTTCAAGTTCATTCTAATAGGATTGAAAACATACAAACATACAATATTCATACCCCAACTTATAAAACTCGGTGTCAACTTCTTGGCTTATAATATCTTGTCGTTCGTCGTAAATTTTGCAATAATATTTTTGCGCGATATTATTACATCCCATATAAATTGCCCTTTTCTTTTGTCTCTTGTAATTGTGTATGCTTCGTCAAGGAATCTACGATCCCTTTTCCTTTTTAATGAACCTCATCATCGGGTAAACATGAACCTTTAACTCGATGCATTAGAGAAGCCAACAGTATTTTTTGTAATTATATTGATTTTTTTTTCTCAACAAAGTCGAGAATCTTTTAAGAAGCACATATTGATCTAATTCGTAATCCGGTGGTATTAAGTTATTATTTTAGATTAAGTTTATAATTTTATTTTGTTTGCTCTACTAATTAATTATTTGGTTTTTCTATTTTTCAATAAAAAAAAATGATTCGGTAGTCTGTAAGATTATTATATATTATTTGTATAAAACTGCTTGATGAAATAAAAATAATTAAATAAATCGTATAGACATTTGTTTTTTTTTTTGCCGCTTGTTGTTTGTTCGTTCGCTGTCCATTCATATATTGAATTAAAATATGAAAAAAATTAATATAAATATTAAAATAATATTACTGGTGTGATTTATATTTTTTTAAGATATTTTAAGGTAATTCCCAAGAAATCAAATCAGACGACAAAGTAAAGATCTGCTGATGCTGCCTATTACATAGATCTAAGAAATGCATTAAATAAATAAATAAGAACAAAAACAAATATTAATATATTGTAGTTTAATGTTTTAAGGACGGATTTGTAAGTAAAATATTTGGCCCCAACTTTTGTCAAATGGCCCTCAAAAAATTTCGAAATGGCCCTCTATGTTTTTTCCTTCGCGGCAACGCTGCTTGGAAGTCTCCAGATCTATGAACCGTTAACCAAATAGATTTAAAGTAGTTTAAAAGTATTCTGATATTCGAGATTCCAAAAGTCCCAAAATCAATATAAGAAGACTGGAAGGTACTATTACAAAGGACGAACAAATTTGTGTGATGTTTCAGTAAAGAATTGTGCCTGGAAAATGATGCCCTCAAGAACAAAGGAAAAGAAGTGCCACAGGGCTCCGTTTTGTCTCCGACTCTCTTTCTCATATTCATCAACGATTTTTTGTCTGAAACTTTTAAACCATTGAATTGTTTTGCAGAGACAGTACTCTTAAATTCTTTTTTTTTTTATAATTCACATGAGCTCAAGGTTTATTGAGATCCTTATAATGTTAAACATTGACATAGCACGAACGATGGGGAGAAGAAAAGAGAGAGAGAGAGAGAGAAAGGAGTGTTTGCAAATGTAAAAACCGTGCCGGGGAAATCGTGTGGTACGACTGAAAAATGAATCCCTGTATTTAAAGGTACATACTTCGAGGCTGAACTGAAATGCATTCCTAGTGAAACGGGTATCACGGGTGAACTGATTGAGGGTACCAATGCAACTGGGTACTTCGAGTGATCATGGAAGAAGCTATAAGACAAAGAGAGTCTAGAAATATTCCGACGGTGTTCAAGAGATAAGAATGAATCTATGATTGTTCTATTTCCTATAAGTTTAAACGCTCTGCTCTGAATTCTATCCAATAATTGAAAAGAAGTTTGTGCCCAGAGTTTATGCCGAAATATGTGAGTTGTACTCAAGTTATGGGCGTTTAAGCGCCTTATAAATTGTAGCCAGATCAGAGGAGTGAACAATTTCTCACACCGATTGATAAATAATAAGGATTAAGCAGTGTTTTGGCGGTTTCGAGAATGTGTTCATTCCAATCTTTAAAAGCCAGGTAGAATTTAATGCTTCAAAAACTCAATGTCACCTTCTAACGTTGAAGCGCGTACTACCCCCTATACTGCTATCCATGACCGGCACTTGCATTGAGAAAACCGAACAATTTTCAGTTCTAGGTGGAAAGATATTGAGTGTTTAAGTTTCTTCAATGCATTTTTAAAGCTCTTTTTTGAATTTTATTCAAGAGACTCAAGTGAGTTATTGAAGCACAAAATTTCTTGCAACG
This sequence comes from Chrysotoxum bicinctum, assembly GCA_911387755.1. Taxonomy (NCBI): domain Eukaryota; kingdom Metazoa; phylum Arthropoda; class Insecta; order Diptera; family Syrphidae; genus Chrysotoxum; species Chrysotoxum bicinctum. The sequence goes on from OU426987.1 coordinate 61,619,283, forward strand.
TCAAAGGAAACCTAGGCACTTAGCAGCGTTTTTGGCCAATTGTCAATGTTTTTTTTTAAATTGTTCAGGAAACGAAAAAAACGTCTCATTAAGTTATTTTGTTGTGTATTTTATTGGACGAAACAAATTTAAAAATATCGCTTAATACATTCTTACGGGAAGGTATCGATATGTTGAATAGACCGTACGTCAGATGGATTCAAAATTTCCGAGAGTTTCTGCATTATGTTATCTGATGATTCATTATTTTTTTATTTAACTTGTTTTATATTTATTAAATACGAAACTTTTTCTGTTTCTTAGTCTTTGTTTGCTTTATTTCTTAATAAAAAAAAAAGCCATAATAAATGCAAATGCTTTAAAATAAAAGAACATGGACTTAAGGGGTTTCCATTAACTGACGTGACGATGCCCAACGTGACGCAAACAATGTGTTCTTCATATAAAAATTAAACATTTGTTGAATCGTAAAACTACATTAGTATAAACAAACTTAAACCACTTCTTTGAATTCATAAAAAAACTGTCATGGAAATTAAGACTTATTCAAATTTATTCAAATCTTAAGCCAGAATAAAAGATTATAATTAAAATTTTCCTTTGATTAAAATAATTTTTAGTTCTTCAACAATATATTTGTCAAGTGCATTCCACGGCGGCAAGTCGACCACATAGAAGTTTATTGGAAAATACCAGGTACACTGTTCAACTGGGGAATAGCTCCTCCAAGTTATTCCAAACAGGCATAGAGTTTTGTCAAGGATATGCCATATTATGTAACTTTTTCAATCTCGTTGTCTGGCAGGCACTAACTCAGAGGTCACTATTCTTATCAAATCTTTGTTACTATTGGAGTAAGCGGATGACATTGAAATCTTCTGTAACAGGCTCTTTTACTAGTATGGGCGATAGAAAATCAGATGAAACTTCTTGGTCTTGTAGTAAACAAAGAAAAGACAAAGTATACGCTATAAATAAACAAAACTACCATCTATCACCGACTAGCACAAAATGTCACTTTTCATAACAACAACTTTGCTGTTTTGAAAACTCCGCCAACAACACTTTAGGGGAAAACCAATTAAGAATTAACCTAAACAACTGCTGCATGCTCTTTGACGAAACAAATGACTTCAAAATTCCTCAGAGGAAGTGCACGCTCTAATAAAACCTTATACTGACAATCCTGCCTTACAAGCACCGAATATTGTATGATAAGCCGAAACGGAGAGCTGATATATTTTTTTTTAATTTTTCCGCACTATAGGGATTATGACTGCCCTTGAAATGTTTGTTCCAGCGTTCAGAAAAATTGGAGTAGATTTCGAAGAAGATACCGACGAACATTATTTTGAATGTACTCGTATGAACATCGCAATGGATGGGAAATATTGGGTCAGTTAAAGCATTCCCAATTCGTGTAGTGCAGCTTAATAAAGAAACTCTGAAATTAACAATACGCTTGATGTTGGACTCAAAGGTAATCTGATAGGCGTTCACTGGGCTATTACTGGGATGTTTCGGAAGAAAGATTCTTCCACGGTTATTTGGTCCTCTGTGCGAGGTGGCTCTGAATAATGCCCAGAAAGTGAAAAACGTGAACAACCTTGGCTTGGCCACACCGGGCCAATGTGCAACAATTTACTTCACAAGCCGGTCTTCTAATCCCAGCCTACACTTTAAATATAAAGTAATCGTGTCGTGGATTTCAGAGCGTTTGGTATAGATGACAGGAAGCAGCATACTTTAGATCACTTTTAAATCACAATATTCTAGATGTTAAAGAATTCAATCAAAATGGGTTACGGTCTGTATAACATAAATTTATTTTTGGATCAAATTTTAAACTATTTTAATAATGATGACCATTATAGTTTTGAGCTGCAGAATTAGCAGATGCCTGAGCAGAAGAAGCTCCACCGCCTATGTTCGAACTTGATGCTGAAGCTTGTGCTGAAGATAAACCTCCACCTGGCTCACCATGTCCTCCATTGCCGTAATAATTTTCACCACCACCATGTCGGTTGTTATATCGATCCGGAGCTCCCATTGCCAAACTTATAGCAAGAAAAATGCCAAAAATAATACACAACTTCATTGTAAATATAAAATACTCAATACTTCAAAGAACAAACGACTAAAGACTAGTGAAATGTCAGCAAATTCCATTGTCTTAAATAGCAAATTTTCATCAAAAAATAATTGAGTGCTAATTAGATTTTAGCTTTGTTCATTGATGCTAAATTTAAGCAACCAGCATTTTATATGATTATCACATTTTAATAAATGTGTTTCATTTTAATGTTTGTTCTAAGCTCATATGAGGAGAATATGGGGGTTAGCAGGTAGGTATCAAAATATAGAGATAGATTGGAAGGTATTATAAGGTGCATATTGTTTTGTCATGATTTCTTTAAACTTGCTCTTTAGTCAATCAATGAGTTTTGGTATTTAGTGTAGTAATATCATATTATCTTTAGAGAACCGATTAATACCCCTTTATCTGAAATAGCTGGAAATTTTATGTGAAGTGCGTTAAAGGTAAATGGTTTTGGATAAAGCAACATAATAGCAGCTTTAGCTGAAAAAGATTAGATTTTGAATTGAATTTTGAATTGAATTTATTGAGTTCTTATTCTCCTAACAATTTTTTAATAACTTATATCTATGATAAATAAATACATACATAATTTGTTTTTACAATAGTTTAAGAGAATAGTTTGTAGCATTTAAATTTATATAAAATTGAGATAATGCCACATTAACAAAAAATTATTTTATTGTGGGGTGACTACAAAAATAAACGTTAGATAAAAGAAAGTTAAACAATAATAATATACAGTTAACAAATAACATTACTTTCATCAATTGAAGTTTAAAAGAAGTATAAATACAAAAAAAACTCAGTAGAGATCTTAGTAGTGATTACAAATTTATTAAACAATGTAGCTTAGCAGAGATTCGATGTCATAAGTATTAAAGTTGAAAAGCCATGATTTTAAGGATTTTAGAAAAGGTGACAAGTTTCTAATGTTTCGTATCTCGATTGGGAGACGGTTGTACAATTTGCGAGAAACGATTGTGTATGAGTTTCTAAAAAGAGTAGTCCGGAAAGTTAATGTTGAAACAGTGGTAGCATTTCTTCTCAAGTTATAAAAGTCTGTTATAGGGCTTTCCAAATAACCACCTCTCATAAAAAATATTTCAATTCAATTAAATTCAATTCAATTTTTATTGGATAATACAGTAAGACTAAGTCTTTTATAGTATTTTTTACAGAGTGGTTAGATTAAAATTTAAGCTTACAAATACAAATTAAAATAAAATCAAATAAAGTTATTCAAAATTAATAACATTTTTATAACAAATTTTTTTTTTTTTTTTTTTTTTTTTTTTTTTTTTTTTAATATATATTATATATCAATTTATTATAGAACAAAATTCTGCAACAAAATTCTACCCATTCTTCTTTAATTCTTTACCTTCTTCTTTAAAAATTTTAAATCTATAAATGCACATTTGAAAAGTGTTTAAATGCTTCAGTTTTGAAGTTTGCAATTTCCCTGATTTGTTTAATCCTTATTGGCAGAGAATTCCATAGGCGAATGCTATTAACAAAGAACAACCGTGAGGAGTTAAGGTACTTAAAAGACGGTGTTAATATACATATTACCTGTTCTAGAAGAATGGCACAAGCTAATTCTTTCGTAAAGATACAGAGGCGTTTTTGTGTGAATCACTTTATGCAAGAATATACAGTTTCGATAATTTGTATATTTGGATAGTGTGCAATTTAGAATTTTGGTACTATAGGGAGATATGTGGTCGTATCTACGTAGACCGTATACATACCTTGTCATATCATTAAATGCCACATTCAGCTTGTGCTCGGACATAGAATCCAGTTTAGGATAAACAAGTTCAGAAAATGAAATAATCGGCACAAGAAGCGTTTTAACCAAGCGTAGTCGTGTGTCAGTAGGTGTAAAACTACTTGATATCCAAAGTTTCCTTAGAGTTCCATATATTCGTCCCACTACAAAGTTTATTTGATCCCTACAAGATAAATCATTCGTCACTTTGAAGCCAAGACTGGTCACAGATTTTACATAAGAGACACTCGAGTTATATAAGGATATCGTGGGCAGGTGTTCCGTATTGTACTCCTTCTTGGATACCAACAAAGCCTGGGTTTTTTTAGGGTTAAGCGTTAAACCATTTTCCTCAGCCCACTTACAGATGGATATAAGATCCTCGTTGATGCGAAAAATAAGGTCATCAATCAAACCAATTCTCCTTGAAAGATAGATCTGTATATCATCTGCATAAAGATGAAAGGAGACATTTTCACAAACAGAAGGCAGGTCATTTATAAATAGACAGAAGAGAATTGGGCCCAGTATAGAGCCCTGTGGAACACCTGTTCTCAAGAAACTAGGCCGTGACCAATCATCCCCAACCACAACACGCTGAGTCCTGTTATATACATAAATAGCTCTTTACTAAGGAGACAGCCAGCTCAGAAAACCCAAAATAGTGCCTAAGTTTTTCACATAGAACACCATGGTTGACTTTGTCAAAGGCCTTAGAGAAGTCCAGCAAGCATAAAACAGTCAAATTATTTTGATCGAATTCCTGTCTGATATCATCGAGAATTTTAACCATTGCTGTGGAACAAGAGTGGTTTGCTCTGAACCCAGATTGATATGGAGATAGCAGACTTTTTGTGTTAAGATGTTCTATTATTTGCTTCGCTAGAATCTTCTCCAAGACCTTTGATAAGCAAGGTAAGATGCTTATGGGACGATAGTCGGACGGTTCTATGGGTACTGACTTTTTAGGTACAGGTGTAATCCTAGCTGCTTTCCACAAAGTTGGAAACGTTGAAGAAACAATGCAGTGATTATAGAGATGCGTAAGTGGGTTACTAACATATGGAAAAATTAACTTAAGAAATCGAAGAGGAATTCCGTCTTCACCAATAGCTTCAGACTTAAGAGTTTTAAACATGTTAATGACTTCATCCTCCGAGACAACCTCGAAGTCAAAAGTATCAACATGTTTATATATCAATTCACTTTTTGCGCTAAAACTACTCGGAAATTTGGCGGTAGCTGTGAACTGTGTGTTAAGTACACTCGCACTAAGCTCACATTTAGAGATTTGGCGTTTTCCAACACCAATTTCGCGTAGGTTAGCCCAGAGTTGTTTGGGGGGTAAGGTTGTGTCGAGCTTTGAGGCGAAGAAATTTCGTTTAGCTAATCGCGTGATTGAGGTTGCTTTATTACGCATAAAACAGTATATTCTCCAGGTATCAGTACTTGGGGACTTCCTCCATTTTAAATAAAACTTTCTGCGATTTTTAATTGCAGATTGAACCTCTAAATTATACCACGGACATTTTTTATTTTTTATGACAACCGTTTTCAGAGGGACATGTTTATCGAAAAGTTCTTTGATAAAGTTTAGAATATATTCGAGTTTATTATCTACACTTATAATATTCAAGCAATCATACCAAGGTAAACAACTTGCATCTGAACACAACAATTCATGATTAATTGATTTGAAGTCTCTATATGTAAATGAAGTAGGAGTTTGGGAATGAGAGAAGTCAATATCATAGGTACAAAAAATTAGGTCATGATCTGAAATACCATCAAGACACAGTTGATCATTTAGCAGAACATAAGTTGGATCGGATACAATTATAAGATCTAGAAGACTCGGTGAGCAATTAGGTGCGTATCTTGTTGGAAAAGAATTAACAACCTTCAGCCCTGAGGCAGCAACAGCATCAAGGAGCTGAAAGGAACGTGAGTCCACTTTAAGAAGATCAGCATTAAAATCGCCAGAAACAATAATGTTTTCATAAGAAATTAAGAAGGATTCTAATGCAGTGAAGAAAGGAGCCGGTGAACAACTTCTATTCGGATTGTATACGCAAGCTACCAAACATTTTTCGTTGGCGTCATAAACATCCAAGATAATATATTCAATCCCAGTTGAGTCTGATTTGCTCAAAATTTTACATTTAAGAGTTGACCTACAATAAATTGCAACCCCTTTACCAACTGTAATAGTACATCTATCATTCCGGATTAGAGTGTAATTGGGTAAGCTGCGAACATTATCAGGAATATTAGGATTAAACCACGTTTCACTTACACATATCACATCTACATCCACACTATTGAAAATTTCTTTAACGTTATCAAACTTGGAGTCATTAAGACTTCTGGCATTAAAGTGGCAAACTTTAAAACCATTCCTTGCCTTGGACAGGTAACTCATCACTAAGTGTGCTGATTTGAAATTAGCATTGCCATTAGCAGCGTCATAAAACGATGTCATTTAATTTAGAATTAAAAGCAACAAATTGAGAAAAAGCAGCCGTAAAAGAACCATAGAAACACCTAAGAATGGCATTATCCAAAGAAAAACGTAAGGAACCAATAACTGAAGAAGAAGAGAAAAATAAAAAAAGAAGAATAAGTTCGAATAGTATTATAATAATAATAGTATTCAGAAAAAGTAAAGAAAAAGATATATATATGTATGAGAAAAATAGAAATGAAAAAAATACTCGAGGAAAAATTATAAGAAATAAAGTGAAAAAAGCGTTAATAGAATTTAAAATAAAATTAGCAAAAAATAAAAATATAAAAAATAAATTTTTGATAGAGATAACAGAGAGCGTAAAATGGTAACACTGATTAGTCATCATTTCCTGGTATGGCATCATTAGTTTTGTTGTTCGATCTGTTATTGTTTTCGTTTTCATATTGGTGCATGATATGCTGCGACGATTGAAGATTGGGAGCGGTACTACTATGTAGATGTATAAAGGTTAGCTGATCTAGTTCTTGCAAGCTTTTAATGCAGATGGCTGATTCATTTTTGTTTACTGTGACATGGACAAGTCCACGGGCGGTGAAGGCAGAGTTAAGTAATTTTCTTTTTTTAAGTTGAATAGCATTCCGAAGAATCTCTCTATTTTCGGTTGTTAAGCTCTCATGAATATAAATCGGTGTGTTGGTTTGGTTGTAATTCGGATCAATGTCTCTTAAACACAATTGTCGTGAATTGGATTTGCGGAATTCAGAGAGTGCTTTTATCATACTTCTTTTGTCACTGGCGGAAAAGAATTTAATAATTATAGCTGAAGTTGTGCGTGGTTTGGATCTAAATATTCCGGAGATTGTTGGTGGTTGAAAATGTATTGAATGACACAACAAATTAAAGAAGTGTTTTAGTTGCTCATTCTCGGTATATGGTACTCCAATAAGAATAGCATCAGCCGCTAGATTATTGATGCTTAGTGTTTGGAATTTCAATTTTAAACTTTCAAGTTCTGTGTGCAAAGTGTTTGTTGCATTGCTTACATCCGAGGTGTTCGCGCAGTGTTCCATTTTCAAATTGGTTTTGTTGACATCTGTGCGAAGTTCTTTAATTTCGGCATATTGTTTTTCAAGTTGTGTGACCCTTTCTTTTAAATTAGTGAGATCGAGAGTGAATATCTCTAACTTGTCAGACATATTTTTTTCTATATTATCCATTCTGTTCGTTAAGTTTTCTTCAAGTGTGGATAACCTTCCCAAAATGGACTCACCTTGCGTACTCAAATTTTGTAATAATTGAGTGTGGGTCAGAGGTGGAGAAGTAGACACAAGGGCAGTTTCTTCATTTGCATCAAACTTAGCCTCTACAGCAGCAGCAGAAACAGCAACAATAGCAGCAGTAGCAACAGGAACAGTAGCAACAGGAACATTCTTTTTGGTAGCAGGAACAGCAACATTCGAAGAAGAGCAAGAGTGGCAGGGGGAGTTTTGGAAGTCGTTTTCTCATTTTTTTTTATGAGCTTACTTTGATAAGGTGAGTTTGACAAAGTGCGAGATGTAATGGGGGTACTCATATTGGACTTTAAGAGTGGATTTCTGGACCTAGTTCTTTCCGAAAGAGGCATTAATGTGCTAGTGGTAGTGTTTTTATTATTTTATTTTATTTCACCAAAGAACAAAGGCCGTAAAAGAAAAAAAAAAAAAAGCAAGATCCTATTATGATTCCTCTTGAGTGTTCACTTTACTTTTTTCACGAAAAACTCTTGTGCTATGCAATAAAATAGTTATTTTAATTTAGCAAACAAAATTAACTTAAATAAGGCACTTTACACTGTTGGGGTTAAACAATCTTAGACAGCAAAAAATTTACACGTCCGTTCGCTAGCACATAGCTTCAATTTATCTTTAAAACTTTGAAATAAAACAACTGTCTTACTGGTAGAATTTTCGTTTGTCTAAATAATTCTAAAGAGTGAGCTAATCGAGAAGCGTTGCATATCTTTCTTACAACACACTTTTGAAGGATCGTTAATTGTTGAATTTTGTTTAGATAAGCACCTCCCCAACAACAAATGCCATATTGTAGTTTTGAGTGAAATTTTCCGTAATAGGTGTTCTTTAACGTAGAATTTGAACAGAACTGTCGGTAAAAACATCTTATTGTGGAAAGGAAGTATTGCTTAAGGTTCAATATGTGCTCAGCCCACTTCAAGTGTTGATCAATTGTAACACCTAGATATTTGAAATCTTTTACAATTTCAACATTAAAGCACGTACTACTACATGTTGCTTCGGGATAAAAACTACGTATTAAAGAAGATCTTAAGCAATTGTTATTGAACAGGCTAAAACTGGAACAATGCGGAGCATGAAACACTACTTTTATATCAGTTTGGGTATTATAATCAGGACTGAACAGCATCAATTTGGTTTTGTTACTAACAATTAATTTATGGTCAGCGAACCATAACCTTAATAAGTGGACATCATGATTGATATCAGCAACTAAATTCAATGGATTTATTGCATTATATCCAATCGCAATATCATCAGCAAAAGCATTCACTATCCCCAGAAAAGGTAGGTGAAAAAGAGAATTTATGTATATCAAGAAAAGGATGGGCCCAAGGACTGATCCTTGTGGGACACCTAAATTAACATACATAGAATCACTCAATGCATTCTAAACTTTGACTCTTTGATTTCGATTGCTAAGGTAAGATTCGAACCAATTGTAAATGAATCCACGAAAGCCAACATCATAAAGCTTATTCAGAAGAATTCTATGATTAATCATATCGACAAATGTTTTTGTGGAGATTACATCTGTCAAGTTTAACGTGTGGGTGACACTGTTTATTCTGACTGAATAATTTTAAGAGCTTGTTTGAGTCTTATAGATTAACCTTAGATAAGATAATCGAGGAGCTGCATACTGGGAAGATAATAATTTATTTTCCCGAATGATGGGCTAGTTACCGACGAAGACTATGCTAACAAGGGGACTGCGTTGAAGAAGTCTTTATAAATAACTTTAAGGAAGAACTGATTTCTATTGAGTAGACTAGACTATTGTAACATACTTCCAAAAGGAAACGGTAGAAATCAACACAAAATTGCTAGCCATGGAAATCAAAAGACATGAAAAAAATGCCTAGAAACGACCTGTGTTACCAAATGGCTGAGGAAATTATTGCCGCTTAGTAGGATGACAACAGTGTCGTCACCTGATTTCCACGAATTGTATCATTAAAGTCGATTGAATTGTTTTCGTTCATAAAAAGCGATCAAAAATTTAAGTACGTACTTTGATTTTGGCAGAAATATGGCCACAAAAATAACGTAAGTCTCAAACACTTTATCTTGCTTCTGGAGTTCCATAAAAGATAAAAGTTGTTTGTCATGTTGTACCTTAAAAAGGTATTGACGCATATAAAATCTAAATAGAAAGAAATGTACATAACTAATCTATTTTTTTTTAAGATTAACATGTGCTGAAATAAGCGTTGAAAACCAGAAGAAGAAGAAGAAGAAGAAGAAGAAGAAGAAGAAGAAGAAGAAGAAGAAGAAGAAGAAGAAGAAGAAGAAGAAGAAAGATTTTATTTTACAACGAAATTATAAATATTACAATGTTTTTTTTTTATTTAAATAATTTTGCAGGGCATTTGCCGTCTGCCTAATTGACTTTTAAAATTAACGCAGTAGTTATACTATACAGTTAATTATTTGTCAAAAGTTTTCCTTTCCTTTTTAATAATACATCTTTATACATAAAAATTATTAAGCCATATAGTGCCATTTCGGAGTAGTTTAAACAATTTCTTTACATCTGCTTCATTAAGGAGTTAAACCATTTGGTTATCAGTTAGGGCTTTGCATCCAAAAACATCTCTTCTTGTTTCTCTGTATATCGGACATTTTCGCAAAAAAATAAATATATCCTCTCTTTCTCCAAGATTACACAAACTGCATGTGATGGGCAAGTCATTCCGATGGGGAATATAGTTCAGCTTCAGCCTGAAACACTCTCCACGTAACCTAAGCATCATGTAAATTTCTTCGCATTTATTTTGATCGTTGAAGTAGTTGTTTGGAATTAGGTTATAATTCAGCTGGCTGTAAATTACCCTATGTATGAAACTTCCTGCTTCTTCTATCATTGCCTAGCTTGCTCATCTAGCTATTCAATAAGAGTTTAATATATTAATATAAGAGTATAAAGTTGGCTTCCAATTACTAATGTCCCTCTCGTGCAGTGTGATGTTGCAAGATTCTGCTAATTCAAGCCAATCTGTCTTTGTTTGAATCCTATAAAGGACAGCTTTCCTTGTAGGCCGTTCTGCTGGCATGTTTATGACTTTTAGTATATAGTCGATTTGGAGCTTGAGTGATGATAGACCAGTTTCGAGCATTAGCATATAGTTGGGCGTGTTCGATGGTAAATGGAAAATTCGGTTTAGGTAAAATCTTAAGAGTTTTTCAACACAGTCATACGTTTTTCCTCTACAGAGTTGCGCCGCATAGAACATAAATGGCTTCTGAAACTGCATCAAAAACCCTATATTTACTGCTATGCGGTAATAATCTATTCTGGAAACAGTTCTTCCAGGCTGTATTGATGGCAGATTTTGACTTTAAAAGCTTCGCTTGGAAATGACGCTCCATATTTAGATTTTTATTTATGTAGACCCTAAGGTACTTTTCTACTCCTTAACTTACTTCAATGTTTTCATTATTGTAGTTCCACTCTTCATTAGCACAATTTCTACAACCACCTTGTTTGAAGATTATTATTTTTGACTTCTGAAGATTAACATTAAGATTCCAGAGGCTAGTATAATCAATCAGTTAAACGATTTATCATTAGCTGTAGGGTTTCGGCTGAATACGCTAATAACACTACATCATCAGCAAACATCAGTAACTTGAATAACGTACCCGCATACTTCACTCCTCCTGGCAAATAATCGCCGAGATCTTCGATGAAAAGTGCAAATAAGATGGAGCTTAAGGAACATCCCTTTCTTACCCCCGATGAAGTCTTAAACCTCTCTGACAATTCCCCACACACCCGCACTGCCAATATTGTTTTCGCGTAAATGCCTTCAATTATCCTTCCAAATCTCCATGACATTCCCATATTGTATAACAAGGCGGCCTTTCTGTCTATGGAATCGAAGGCTGCCTTGAAATTAACAAAGAAAGAATATAGCTTTCTACCCTTTGCGATGAATGTCTTAGCTATATTGGTTAGCACAAAAATGTGGTCGATGGTTGAATAAGAATCTAAGACCGGCTTGGAACTCCTTAAACATGTTGTTGACTCTAACCCATTCATTAAGGCGTCTCTGTAGAATACAAGTAAAAATTTTATATGATGCGTTAAGAAACCAAATTCCACGGTAGTTTTGTGGATCCGATGCTGCACCTTTTTTATGAATGGGAAAAATCAAGGCTTCCTCAAATCGCTGCGATATGTTTCAAGTTTCCAGAATATTTTTAATCTGGGCATTAAGTTCCACAATAAGTTCACTTGTGTCATATTTATAGAACTCCGCAGGAATTCCGTCTGAACCAGCTGGTTTCTGTCTTTTAAAGTATATATCACTTCCTTCACCTTCTGAAAAGTGATTGGATTATCAAGAGTATAATTATTCAAACCTGGGGGTGCATAATGCAAACAAACACTACTTGATACTGGATTAAGAAGATTCTTAAAATATTCTTTAAGCAAGTTGGAATTCAGTTCGTTGCCTATAACGTATTTAGTGCCATTCAAATTACTTTTTTTTCCGAAATTCAGATTTATTCCTGCAGTGTGCCACTTTTTCAGCTTCCTCTTCAAAATACATTTCTTCCTTTTGTATGCATATCAGCTTGAATTTTTTGTTGGCCTCAATATATAAATCCGTTTTCTCTTATCAATACTCTCAGCCACGCAAACGAGTGTTGTCTGGCTCTCTCACATTCTTCGCCAAACCATGGTTTTTTATATACATATAGCTTCTTATTGCCAGGGCTCTTCTTAATTTCCGGATTTGCATCCCTGATGCTAGCCTCAATATCATTAAGATAACAATGTTGCTGGCCTAAAAGTTTTTCATTCAAAATACTTCTGTATCGATCTGACTTTCAACAATTTTTACCTCAAGATCAAAGATTAATGTATTCCATTCGTTTCCTATAAGACAGTACTCGATAACTGAAGTCCCTTGCTTATCCACAAATGTAAAATTTCCACATTTATCAATGTAAGTAGTGCCATTTACGATTTACTATACGCAGCCCAAATACATCACAAAGTTCAAGAAGTTTTTTCCCCATTGCATTGCACGATGTATTCATTGAAAGTCGTGTGATCTCCGCTAGGTTGATTTCTGTTCCACCTTCGTTGCCTACTCTCGCACTTAAATCTCCAATTACCATAAACTTGGTGTTTTGTTGAAAACCATATTTAATTTTAAATCTTTAGCAATTTTCCGACAGTTATTGTCTCCAAAAGTTTTTGTATTTTTTGTTCTGTAAAACGAAATCAATAACTATTCTAAAACCAATAGAATCTGCATTTTTCGGTTTAAACGCAATGTTCTGTTCGTTAGATAATTATGGATTAATACTCTCCAAGGTTAAATATCTACAAAATAAAAATAAATTCAATGCAATATTGTTTTTATACTCTGTTCAATAAAAATATGCAGTGTGGGCAAGATAGGACGTTTGCCTCGCATTCTGGCTACAGTGAATTGCATAAATCTGTCCTTCATTAAAGCTCTCACAGGGTTATCGTAGTGTTGATTTTAAATGGACCCTTTTTTAAAGCTCTAAAATCAAAAGCACCTCAACAGAAACCCAAGAAAAAAAACTGAACAAGTTACGAAATGAACAAGGGTAACTCTGAACGCACATCAATATTTAATGGGGGTTGAAATTGAATAGCACCAACAGCTATAGACCCACAGCAACTCAGTGCACATGCACACTCAGATGTGCAGTCAATAGGACGTCGGGCCTGCGTCAGATGCAATCGAAAATTTATGAGCGCACAAACACTTTTTTATGGAGGAGTTCTTTCAATTTAGTATGGTGCAAAAATATAGAACGCTACTGATTTTGAAAAAGCTCTCCCATAAGACGTGTACTGCATATTTTTGTTGGATGAAGTATAGATAGCTCGGCTTATTTGGCTTAATTTATCTGAACTTGAATAATATTTCGATATTTTAATCAAATAGCCCATTAACATTATAGGAAAAGTACATATATGTACATATGTTAGGTATTGTTTTATCAAACGTATTTCATCAGTTTTAAATTATGTTTGGGAGCACACGTAAAATGAACTAAGGGAGAATAATAATGACACAAAAATTCTGAATGTATAAATCCCTTATTTAAAAAATGAATCGAAGATACATATTCCGACAATAAAAGTCAATATTTTTTGTTTGCTCATAATAACTTCTTACTTCTTACATGGAGAGTCGTGGATATTATGTCCGGTACAAATCCAAGATTATTGCACTTGACATTTCAAAACATGTTATAGGTTTTTGTATCGAGCACACTTATAGAAAATGCTTACATTTGGTGTTGAGGAATCTCTTCTTCATTGGATCAGAAATAACTTTTGGAAGTACTCAGTACAAGTCAAGTCATATGGTTTCAAGTCTAATGCATCCGTTTTCTCTCCGACTCTCTTTCTGATGTTCGTCAATGATTTCTTTTCTCAAGCGTTAAGTTTTTAATTATTTTGCTGAAGATAGTACACTCACTTGTTTACATATCCACATCCTTGTTCTTTGGACAGAAATCAACCATTACCTTGTGAAATTTTAATGTTTGTACATTTGTTTTTGTGTGATAATTAGTGAGGATTTACATAGCTACAAATCCAAAACAAGATTCCTCCATCGAAATATCGTAATTACCTTTTGGTTCTAGACACATGAGTTGAAAACAATGAGTTACAAAAAAAAAGTAATCAAATAACTATTATTTTTCGCGTTGATTTTTATTGTATAAATAATAAAAGGAACAATTTATCCGTAGGAATGAGGGTTGCTGTTTGATGAAGCACTTGCTTGTGCATTAGCTGAGCTCCCGCCATATCCACCATTATTTGAACTTTGAGCATTAGCACTCGCTTGGGCATTAGAACTACCTCCACCGAATCCTCCTTAAAACAAAATAAATATCGTATCAGCAAGGAGTGAATGTCATTAGAAATAAATGGTTAAAAATACCTCCTAATCCTGGACCACCTCCACCACCATGGCCGCCTGAATGTCCACCAAATCCTTGTTGGCCTCCTCCTAATCCACCACCACCTCCATGTCCACCATGATGTCCACCAAATCCTGATTGACCTCCTCCTAGACCACCTCCACCTCCGTGTCCACCAAAACCAGCTTGGCCTCCTCCTAGTCCTCCTCCTCCACCTCCACCCCCGTGTCCACCAAAACCGGCTTGACCTCCTCCAGGTCCACCACCGTAGTTTCCTCCAAATCCAGGTTTGCCGCCACCGAAACCTGCTCCTCCATGTCCACCTCCTCCATGATGGCCACCTACACCGGGTCCAAAACCATTGCCTTCACCTGGGCCAAAACCTGCACCTCCACCTTGGCCGTATCCACCACCTCCACCAAGGCCTCCTCCATATCCTCCGCCGTATCCACCACCACCACCTCCACCGCCGAAACCTCCACCCCCACCATATCCACCATCGCCTCCAGCGCCACCATGTCCATATCCTCGTCTACCTTGTACAGAGTGAACAGCAACCGCCAAAAGGCACAAAACCACGAACACCTTCATTATTCCAACTCGCGAACTTACTAGCAACTAATCGGTCAGCAAACAAAATCTCAACTGATTAATAAATCTATTAAGCGATTAAGCTTTTATAAGAATCTTTTCCAGATGGGAAACATTTTACAATAATGCGTGCAAGACTGGAGATAGCTTGATTTCCAAAATCTGTTTTTTTTTTTTTTTTTTTTGTGTTGTTTTTGAGGCAATGAGTGATTAGTGTACGCTGTCAGTTCTATCATCTCATTAATTATTATCCCCAGGGGTGTTCCCCTAAATTGATGGCTAAAACGGATTTGTACAAGAACATACTTCAGTACTTTATAACTCTTAGATAGAGTCATTGTTCTCAGTTGTATATTATTCTTTTCTAAAAAGATGCTCAAGGAATTGTTGTTAAGGGGGCTTTATCGAAATATTATTTACACCTTCAATTAGGAGTGGGATGTGGGAATTTCTAAAATCAATCATCGTTCTCTAGCTATGACATCAAGTGTTAGAAACTCAAATGTATTGTACCGAGAAGTAAATATCATTTGTTTGCTAAATTGAAATATGAAACTGTGGTAATCTCTAATTCGACAACAACAACAACAACAACAAAACACAAAAAATCATTCAAGTTTCATTAAGACTTGCGATTTCACTTAATTATTTATAATTTATTACTTTTTACTTCTGGTACATACAATCTACTAATACCTACACTTTGGTTAATAATGTACACATTACCCTCCTGTGTTATTTGATTTTGGTCTTCTTTGTAACGAATAATTGTTATTTTTGTTTTTTAAGAAAACGTGCCAAAAAATATGTTTTTATTTATTTTTATAAAAAAAACATGTACACACATATTATGAATGAAATGGTCATACAAAATTTGTATATGTACATGCGCAAAGGTTCAACATTACAAAATAACTAAGTGAGATGTATTTTGGGGGTTCGTTGGTTTAGAGTTCTAAGGTCAGCTCTTTTGTTTTTCAAATACCAAGCAATTTTATATTTCTGACCAAAATAATTTGACTATGGTGTGTTAATTTTTCTTCGTAGTACCCTTGGCTTAATGGTAACTGTGTTGGACTATCAAGCAGAAGGTCTTGGGTTCGATTCTCAGCTGCTGCAAAAAAGTTTTTCAGAGATGAAGTGCCTCTTGGGAGGAATTGATTTCCTCTAAGGGTATCTCTTGTCATGACAACTTGTATGTATGTAAATATCTAAAGAGTTTACCAAAAGGGATTTTCGATTCTTGACAGGTGAAGCCATATTGCTGAAGTTACATCTGTCAAGTTAGCAGTCATTTATTTAGTCTATCATGGAGACTTATAGCGTTCAATAACATGTGCAAATTATTGAATTGTTTTGTGAAAGAGTGTCTTCCGTTCGAAAAACGTCGGCCATTTTACGGTCGCCATAATCTTCCTTCTGAGAGGACTATTAGCAACATGTCAAATAAATTCAGGTCGAACGCTTCAGTGAAATATCTCTCAACATCCATTAGTCAACGAAACGCAACTGAGAAGAGAATCCAAGGCAGTCAATTACGTGCCTCGGCAAAAACTCGGCCTTTCGAAGACTTAATTCGAAGAATTTTTTATCATGACTTGGGCCTACATTCGAAAAAAATTCAACTGACCCAGGACAAAACTCTCGAGCAGTTGGAAATGACCCCAATTTTGGTCGAAAAATCATGTTCAGTGATGAGGTTCATTTATGGATTTCGTCAAGAAGCAAAATTGTGGAATTTGGGATTATCGTAATCTACACGTGATCCACAAAATTGCAATGCAAATGCGTTATATATTGGACACCGGGATCACTCGATTTGACTTCGTCAGTCTTCATCTTGTAGGGTTATATAAAGCCATAGGTCAATATGCCAATAAACCACAAGCCACCATTGCCCTGAAAGCCAACATAATCAGGCATTGGTCAAATTCAGTCTGATTTATGCACCAGAGTTATGGAAAATTGTCAATAGTCAACTAATGGATCCAAGTAATTTTTCCGGGACGAAACGTTTATTTTGGTGGACTAAAGGCCATTAACATTTTTTTTGAATCAAGTATTCAACAAGTCCAGTTAAAAACAAATCTATTTCTTCTATTTATTATTTCATGAATGTGTGCATCTTGAAATTTTCCGTCCAACACTTCATTATGTATGGTTGTATCAGTGGTAATTATTCGATCTTTGAAACCAATTCTTTGACGTTAGGCAAAAAGGTCTTAAGACAGAAACTCCAGTTTTTCGTAAGACCAAATTGAAAATAGTTTGATTATTTGCAAATCGGGATTAAATTTGTAAAAAAAAAATGATAGTAAATAATTTTTTTCACAATTCATTAGTATTTACCGTTTTTTCAATGACTTAAGTCCTTAGGATCCTCTCATTTTTTATTATTTATAAAAGTTTTGTTTCTTTGTAAGACTTGAGTCAGGAAATAAAGCATTGTCATTAAGTTATAAAATAGGATATTGTTTAATTAAACAAAAGGCAAAAAAAAATTGAAAAAAAAAAAAAAATGATTATGTTATTTCTGCTTCTTCTTCTTCATCTATCAAATCTGGATCATCATTTGTTGCGCGGAGTTAGAAGTTGGTAAATTTTTATAAAATTCGTGGAACACAGGTGGCACTAAGCTTAGAAGACAGCACAAATTCCTTTTTTTTCTCCACAGATATCGGGATTAATAAGTATTGTACCTTACTTGGAGTGGATAATCTTTGAGACATCTATTTTTTCCTCTTCTAAGGAAGCTTAGAATCTTGAACTCTTCAGAGTGGTTTAAATTGTTTTTATACCTCACTAAGCCTTTCGCCTGGTATTGGAGCTATTGTACGCTATGCCAAGAAAACTGCTCATTAATAGGTTTTTTTTTTTCTGCATACAAAAACTGTTTTTAAAAAAGCGACAAAATCAAAGAATTCTTCTTGTTGTATTTCGTGTACCTGCAACTTCTTTTTTAGTACATATTGTTCGGCTTTTTTGTTTTTTTTTTTTTGTTTTTCAATCATGGAATGATCCACGTCACATTCTATATGTGTATGACCTGGAACAAGGAACTTGTGGTCAGGCCCGGATTAAAGAAAATGGGGGCCCGGGGCTATTTCAAATTTGAGGCCCCCTAAAAAGATATAAAACCCAAGCAAGTCAACCCCTAAGAACGCAGAGCGTCCTAAACCTCAAGCGAGCCAACCCCCAATAACCCGGGGCGCTAGGAGTCCACGCTTTTAGAGACGATGCGTGGAGGAGTTGACGCATCGAAAATACACGAAGCTATCCCCCAAGTGCTCCAACCCCCGATAAGATTAAGAATTTTTGATACCCGGGGCTAATTATTTATCAGGGGCTCCTCTTTTTAACGTTTTTGAAAAATTAAATGTGTTCATTTCTCAATCGCAAATAAAAAATCATAAACTCAAAAGCATTAGGCTAGCCGCGCACTGGCAACTGTGATCAAAATCAAATAGTTTAATCACAGTTGAAAGAGAACCGCGCACTGGCAACTCTTTACTCACGCTCACACTCTTTTCTCTCTTGCGCTTATAGAAAACAGCTCAACTGTTGCGAAGACAATCGTTTAGTTTGTGTAAAAACACAAACTTTTTAGTTGCTCGAATCGAGTTGCTCTAAGTGCGCGGTGTCCCATATAAGCCCACATGTTTCATTTTAGCAACCAAACAGTTGCGAAACTAAAAATTGAATGTGCGCGCCTGGCCTTAAAATCACATAACCCAATTCGTAATTAATCCAAAAACCATGAACTCAAAACCGTCAGACCCTTTCTTTTTGATTATTCAAAACTCTAACATAACTCTAAATATAAATAATTTATTAAATCAATACGAGTTACATAGAGAAATGAAAATTATTTCTGTTTAAGTGGAGTGATTGAATTAAATTCAATTAAAAAGTTCAAGTGACCTCAACTCCAAGGTGCGTTTCGCCGAGGTACGACAGTGGGCTCATCAGTTAGATGCTGTCGTACCCTTCTAAGACGCAAATATTGGTCGATGTTTACCGACTTTACACTTGCGGCTGCAATTTCATCATTTGAATAAGCTGCTCTAGTTCGTAAGTAAATTCAATTTCTAAATCTTTATGATAAATTTCGACAAAATTGTTTGCTTTTATTTTTACTTCATTTTCACTCATAATTAAAATATTGCAAAAGAATCTGAAGATCTCAGTGGTGTAAGCGTAAGCTTCGATCCTCTTACGCATTTCTGTGAGCAATTTATCTATTATTACATAAAAAGTGCCAATTCTAAACTTTTTCTTTTTCTTTTCTTTTCTTTTCTTTTCTTTTCTTTTCTTTTTCTTTTTCTTTTTCTCCGTCATTCAATATTTTTGTATTTTTTTTATTGAAATCAGAATATTCCTGATTAACTTCTTTGCTCAAGGCTTTCAATTCTATTTCAATTTGTGAAAAATTATCTCGTGTATTTTTCAAATATTCTATCAAAGATAACATCATGTTTTTAGCTACGTCTAAATCTAGTTCCACTTTTTGCAAATACGAATTGGTGGCGTCAAATCTATTTAAAATCCCTTTCCAGAATACCGCCATAAAGGCATTTTCAAGTTTAATAATTTTCGATTTTAAAGAGCAAGCTTCATGCCGAGTATCTAATTTTTGAGTTTGATCATCAGTTAAGCAGTATAACGCATTAAAAATACCAGCAAAATTATTCACTAGAGCATTCACGGCATCTGCTCTTTTCGACCATCGAGTTATGGACAAACTCTTTTCCACTTTCTTTTTCCAATACATTCCATCTATTTGTAGGTGAACTAAAAAAGTTGAACAATGTTCGCAAAAGATTAAAAAAATCGCGGAATGAATATTATCATTCACGCTACTTTCACCAACTAGATTCAATGAATGTGCAACGCAGGGAACGTAAAAAGCTAATTCATTTTCTTTTTTTAAACGAGCCTGCAATCCAGAGTATTTTCCTGACATCTTACTGGCATTATCGTAAGTTTGTGCTCGACAGTCTTTGATGTTCAAATCGTATTCTTTCAGCAAGCGTAATATATCGATACTTTGTTGCTCTCCTATATGGCTTTTTATTGGCAAAATCCAAACAACCTGTTCGTGGATATGCCCATTTAAATAATACCTAAATAATCGTATTACAGATAATTTATCCACATACGATAAATCTGGCGTAGAATCAACAATGAGGCCCCAATATTTAGCTGATTTTATCTCATTAATAATCTGATTTAATACTTTATTTGGCAATGAGCTCCTCGCATATTGTTTTAGACAAGTAAGAAACATTTCCTCGACCTTTATTCGCATGATTAATTAAATGTTCCTTTAAAAATGGGTCAAATTCAGACAACAATTCTAATATTCCAAGATAATTTACATTATCTGGAGATCCAATAACTTCATTGGTACCACGAAATGATAGACCTCTTTCAGCTAAAAAGCGAATGGTAGCAATTATTCTTTTTAATACTTAAGTCCAGTACATAATTTCTGATTCCATCTGTTTTGCAAGATCTTGATCTATACGGGAATTTTTTTGTAGATACATAATTTATCCAATCAATCGTGCATTGGTTTTTATTTTTGGGGTTTATTAGACTGTACAGTTTGAATATCGCGGTTTTACGGTTTAAATTTCTTAATGGGATGGGGCCCTCGTGTCCGCGGGGCCCGGGGCTTCAGTCCCCCCTAGCCCCCCTATTAATCCGGGCCTGCTTGTGGTTTATGGTCAAATTGGGGAACTTTATTTGAGCCATTAAAAACATTGTTATAGGTCCATAGCAGCTGCCTTTTATAAAATCCTACCGAAGATCCAACAAACGGTGATGGCAAGCATTGCTGAAGATCGAAGCTGAAGCATTTCTTTTGCGCGCTGTCTTGTGCAGCCAGCTTAACAGCTTTATCATATGCTGCACTAGCCTGCAGCTCCTGGTGGATTAGGAGATCGTTTTCTGTTTCTTGTTTTTCTTCCTGATTAGCAGCAACTTGAAAGCGAATGTGAAGGTGTTAAATTTTGGCTTTTTAAAGGCGAGTTTTAATTTATGAAATTCCCTCTTATAAATTGAACGACCAACAAAATTCGCTCGTTCTTCTTTGTATAAGTCGTACACAACACTCAAGTTTAAATAGGAAAGTAAAACCTTTTTCTCATTTGTACGTATGGAATCGAAAATTTTGGGCATATCAGCAGGTAACGATGGAGCCGGCGAAGACACATGTGAAGCTGTTAGTTCAGTAGCAGAAGCAAATTCAAAATTTTCTGATAAAAATTTTATTGAATTCTTAATATTACATACTCTCTTTTAAAAATATAACGCTCTTACGATGGTTTCCAGACTTTGCTAAAGCTAAATTCAATATATATTTACTCCTTTCACTCATTATGAATTATGATGCACACAATTATTGTTATAATAATCAATAATAATTTGATATTGAAAATAGTGTCAATCGAATTCAGAGAACCAAAGATTTAGTACATATGCACAGCCTATACTCAATTCAAACTCATAAAAAAAGCGCTAGACTAGTCAGATGATGCAATAACCGTTTATTTTTCTTCTGTTTCTCGTTCAATTTTTTTGAATGATGCACAAAGTATATCTATGATATTCTACTATTTGATTATTCCGTTCGGTATAAAAGACTTAAGTTGACTTAAGTCCTTAGAAGAATCTTACATGTTAAAGAGACATCGGTCACAAAGGCTTAAATGAACTTAAGACGTTAATATCAAACCAAATATGCATTTTTCTGACTTATTGCATAAAGACTAAATTATTGCGACGTAAAGCAAATGTGTTAGACTTAAGTCGTTAATACCAAACGAAAGAGAAAACAACATTGGCGCAAAATTTTAAAGAGTTCTCGTTTAAGCAATAAAACCGACTCTACTTAACGCAGTCGTTTAGCTTGGAGACTTTGTCTAACTTTTTCATAATTTTAATCACGTTAGACAACTCTTCTAACTAATGTGGGTTTTACAACAGAACCTAAGCGAATTTGCGTTGAACAACCCTTAATTTGACAGATACATAACTCACACAAATACAAAAACACAAAAAAAAGCAGACAACTTCAAACCAAATAATTTTTCGCCAAAAAAAATAAATTTTATATATTTTCTCGGTACAGATTTTGATTGTTTATAAGTTATTTACAATATTTTAGATGGAAATAAAGTATAAATCGCAAATTCATCTCATAAAAACTAAATTTGTTGTTGCAAGGTGCAGAGATTCATTTAGCTATACACGTCTCGGCCAGCGCAGCGCGCATACATAAGATATGTACATTTGTATGTACGCATTTGTTAATCGTAGAGCACTTTCGTACGATTGTTTCGAATTTATAATATTCAGTGATTCAGTCTATTTACAAAAAACATCTTTAAAAAATCGAATAAAACTTCAGTAAACATTTCTTCGATTTGCTTTGATATGAAATGACCACTGTCAATATGGATAAAGTATACTTTTAAAAGATAAACTAGCTATTTGCTGCTGTTAAAATAAGACGAGCTCTTTAACGTTAAAGTATAGTTTATGTCCTTTAAAATTAACAAAAAGTCGGTTCTCGTTTTATACTCAATATTTAGAGTCGACTCCCATTCTAAAATTGATTTAGAGTAGGTTTTAAGGCCGGTATTCACCGAGCGCTCATAACTTAAGAAGCTCATAAACGTATTCACCAAGCAATATTAGTGAAGATCTACGAGCGCTCTTAAAAGTTAGGAGTGGTCCCGACCACTCCTAACTTACGAGCGGTCTCTTCGAAAATTTGTTCGCTTGTGCGTGTGCCACGCACGCATTTGACTCGAATCCATGTGAGCAATGCCAAGTAGAAGAGTATCCATTTGCTGTCAAGACCAACATTACACAACATTTCACAGTTTGGGTATGCCTGAACAAGAGAGAGTGGCTCTCATTTTCGAACTTCGAAAAACACTTGCGAGTGGTTGGTGAATACCGCACAGAAATTTCAAGTTAAGAGCCTCGTAAAGTTAAGAGCCGTTTAGGAGCGCTCGGTGAATACGAACCTAAATGTTTAAAATTTTGCGCTATTTTCTTTTGTAAAGCCTAGTACGCAGATCGGGAAAAATTTTGTCTCCCATACATTTTTTGTCCTGGGACAAATTTTGTCTTGGATATTTTTCCGAGCAGTATCTACGCAGTTCGCGCGCAAAATTCGTACTTTTGTGCATTGCTATACAAAATGTCTCCACTAAATTTTGCCAGGAAAAAGAATGATAAAAGCATTATTTTGCGAAACAAATTTTGACATTCACCGTATTTCCGAAAGTGATTTTTGTCAATACAGGTTTTATGTAAAAGACGTTGATGGTTGTCTTGAGAGCATCAAGAGGAGATTCCAAAAAGGTATGCCCGACTTTTGTACGACATCCCGTTCCAGAGATACACTAAAAAAACACATTGGCGCAAAATTTTAAACAGTTCTGGTTTAAGGAATTAAACCGGCTCTACTTAACGCAGTCGTTTAGCTTGGAGTCTTGGTCTAAATTTTGCATAATTTTAAACACGTTAGACAACTCTTCTAACTGATGTGGGTTTTACAACAGAACCTAAGCGAATTTGCGTTGAACAACCCTTAATTTGACAGATACATAACTCACACAACACAAAAACACAAAAAAAAGTAAAAAGAACAGACAACTTTAAACCAAAATTTTTCGCTGAAAAAAGTACATTTTATATACTACCTCGGTACAGATTTTGATTGTTTATAAGTTATTTACATTATTTTAGATGGAAATATAGTATAAATCGCAAATAAAAACAGCATAAAAACTCAATTTGTTGTTGCAAGGTGCAGATTCATTTATCTATACTCGTCTCGGCCGGCGGCGGCGGCGGCGCGCGTGCATACATAAGATATGTACATACATATATGTACCTACATACATTTGTATTTACAGATTTGTTCACCGTAGAGCACTTTCGTACGATTGTTTCGAATTTGTAATATTCAGTTATTCAGTCTATTTACAAAAAAAACATCTTTAAAAAATCGAATAAAACATCAGTAAACATTTTTTCTTCGATTTGCTTTTGTATGAAATGACCACTGTCAATATGGATAAAGTATACTTTTAAAAGATAAACTAGCTATTTGCTGCTATTAAAGTAAGACGAGCTCTTTAACGTTAAAGTATAGTTTATGTCCTTTAAAATTAACAAAAAGTCGGTTCTGGTTTTATACTCAATATTTAGAGTCGACTCCCATTCTAAAATTGATTTAGAGTAGGTTTTAAATGTTTAAAATTTTGCGCCATTAAATTAGATTTCATCTCTCCAACTTCAAACTTTTGCGCGAGATTTGGAAAAGTTTTGTAGAGATTAAAATTGTAGAGATAAAAGTTGCCTTGTCTCGATCTGCGTACTAGGCTTAAGGCTAGCCGCGCACTAGCAATTTTTAGTTGCGAAACTGTTTGGTTACTTATAGAAAACAGATGAACTGTTTGGTTGAATGTCCGTGAATTTGCAGATAATTATATGTTCAATAAAATTGCGAACTTATTTTAGGCAATCGTTTAGTTTGTGTCAAAGCACAAACTTTTTAGTTGCTCGAACCAAGCAGTTTCGCAACTAAAAGTTGCTAGTGCGCGGCTAGCCTTAGAGTGCATCAAGTATGCAGTTCTTTCCAAATTCAAAAAAATTGGGATACAAAATTTGACATAACTTCAAAATGAGAAGCTAAGTGCCCTGATTGCAAATATCGAGGTCCAAGACGTTTTGAAGGTGGCCTTCTTAGTGCAAGAAGTAGCCTATTCTTAACGCGTCTGGCAGGCAAAAGGCTGCCTGTAAAACGTCTTGGACCTCGATATTTTCAATCAGGGGGCTTAACTCTACATTTTGGCAAAGTTGTTATCAAAATCATTTGGACTTGAAAAGAACTGCATACTTGATGCACTATTATGCACTATTGCTCCCACTAGAGTATGCAAGACTTTTACATTTGTAAATAACTATAAAAGGCCTATCTAATTATGCTAATTATTTTTTGTTATCAATCACACCCAAAAATTGCTGTGGGCTCTTAGGTTCGTATTCACCGAGCGCTCCTAAACGGCTCTTAACTTTACGAGGCTCTTAACTTGAAATTTCTGTGCGGTATTCACCAACCACTCGCAAGTGTTTTTCGAAGTTCGAAAATGAGAGCCACTCTCTCTTGTTCAGGCATACCCAAACTGTGAAATGTTGTGTAATGTTGGTCTTGACAGCAAATGGATACTCTTCTACTTGGCATTGCTCACATGGATTCGAGTCAAATGCGTGCGTGGCACACGCATGAGCGAACAAATTTTCGAAGAGAGCGCTCGTAAGTTAGGAGTGGTCGGGACCACTCCTAACTTTTAAGAGCGCTCGTAGATCTTCACTAATATTGCTTGGTGAATACGTTTATGAGCTTCTTAAGTTATGAGCGCTCGGTGAATACCGGCCTTAGTCTAATACCAGTACATAGCAATTATTTTGGTGTCGTTAAAATATTATTCTGAAATAGTTTGCAGCCTATTAGAAAAAACACAAGACATAAAGAACTTGCTCGTTCTTTTTTGGTTGCAATTTGCCCTCAAAGCCCCATTATATGACTTTTTATTAAAATATACAACTTAAAGCAATTTGCCATTTTCGATGGATTAACAACAATTCTTGATTTTACTTAGGGCGGTATTCACCGAACGCTCATAACTTAAGAGGCTCACAAATCCATTCACCAAGCAATAATATTGAATATTTATGAGCGCTCGCAAAAGTTATGAGTGCTCCCGATCACTCATAAGTTACGAGTGCTCTCTTCGAAAACTTCTTCGAAAACATTTGAAACAAACTGACTTTTGTTTAAATTGTCACTGTCGGAATTTGATTTCTGAATTTAATTTGTATTATTTTTTTATTGCGGAATGTTTCGAAAGCTCAGAATTTTCAATGAAGAAAAAGGATAACGCTCAAAGATTTATAATTTATTTTCTTTATTTTTTAAGTGATGCCTTGCTCTGGGTCCGGTAGTGTGTTGTTGTTGAAGCTCTTGCTCTGTGCTGCGATCCTAAATTCCATGCGAAGCAATTCGTAGTTTTCGGTCGCAACCACCGTTCATCAGGTAGTATCACATGCACTGTATACCAAAGGGTTGGCTTATGCGCGCAGGGTATTTTCGGTTGCAACCTACGCTACTCAGGTGGCGATGATGGTGTTCATCGTCATAATAGTGCTTGGCTTCTGCAACAGATGTCATTCGATTGGTGCTTGCAAGGTAATGTTGCCCAAGAAAACTGTTGCTACAGGCGATTTGCGGCTAAACGGAGCTTCGTAGACCCCCCAAAGTTGACATCTTCTTACATGATTTCTGGCTAAACTAGGCATCTTAGAGGATTAAAAATTGCATAAATTCGTGATCTAGGGAGAGCCACCTTTCAATCCACGTATCGCATGAAATGAAAAACAAATTTTTATCTTTAAACGCGATTTGCGGCTGAACGGAGCTTCGTAGACCCCTCAAAATTGACATCTTCTAACGTGATTTCTGGCTAAACTAGGCATATTGGAGGATCAAAAATTGCATATTCGTGATCTAGGGAGAGCCACCTTTCAATCCACGTATCGCATGAAACGAAAAACAAATTTTTATCTTTAAAAGCGATTTGCGGCTGAACGGAGCTTCGTAGATCCCTCAATATGTTGATATCTTCTGACTTGATTTCTGGCTAAACTAGGCATCTTGAAGGATTAAAAATTGCATGTTCGTGATCTAGGGAGTGCCACCAAAATTTTTGTTGCCCTGACTTTATTAGATTCTCGTTGTTCCACGTACGACCAACAACGAAAAACGTACACAGAGCACAACACCGAAAGTCTAAAAGCAGCTTTATATCTCACATTTGACTTCTTGGGCTCTCGGCTGTCAATCTTGTTTGAATTCACAGTTTGAACATTCCTGGTTGAGAGAGAGAGGCCTTCATTTTCGAACTTCGAAAAAAACTTATGAGAGGTTGGTGAATAGCACAAATAATTTCCAATTTATGAGCCTCTTAAACTTAAGAGCCATTTATGAGCCTTTGGTGAATACCGCCCTTAATTTTTGAAGCAGAATTTGTTGCTTTGTTCGAACGGAAGAAAAAAGTTTGAATATGTAGCAATTGCTTGCCAGAACTTACTCGTCTGTCTTTATTGTAATAAACTCAACCATAACCATACATTTCGTTGGATTCTGCCATTTAGACGTCAACATCATTGAACGCAGACAATTTTCTTCCTCAATTAGTTGTCATCTAAAAAAACAAAATAAATCAAATCAAAACAAATACATTTGTTTATTTAAAACTCAATTAGAACGCAAATGAAGACAATAAAATGAAAATTCTATGCGAAACTCAAGTATTCAATCGTCAAACAAATATAAATAAAACCAAAGCAGCTAAAGCGACAATCGCATTAGGATTTCATCCGACGAAGAAGGACAAGTCAAGTCTGGAAATTATTCACTTTACTCCACAAAACAGAAACGGAGTTCGCTACAAAGTAAGCGATAATATTGAGAATATGTTTACAAAGTTCATAAACGATGGCAAGGCTACAATTTCTTTTAAAACCCCGCCTGAGAATCTGATGATAAAATGTGACCCCATCCAACTGAAGTCATTTCTGCAGACGCTCAAATTGGGACTCCAAGGCAAGTCATCTTTGAATCTAAAAAGTAATCTAGCAGCCGCCATGGCTATTCCTCTAAAATCACAACCATTGCTGAAAATGGCAATTACCAAGCGCTCAGAATATCCTTTGAAAGGATTCCCCAGAACACTGAAGACCCTCACGGTGAATGGAATTGGTCTTCACAAAGTAACATTCGAAATATGTGGACTAACGAACCTAACAACTCTAAAACTCAACGATAATATTATTTCAAAGATTCCCAAAGAGTTCGGAAGACTGCGGTTGGTGGAACTCGATTTGTCGAACAATGCTCTGGGCGATGATACGAATTTTTGCTGGCTAATTGGCAGTGGTCTAAAGGGCACACTTTGTGAACTTGATCTGAGCAACAACAAGTTGGAATACTTCCCAATTGAGCTCATCAAACTGGAAAACCTTGTCACACTCAAACTCAATAACAATTCAATTCAAAAAGTACCCTTCGGCATCAGGGGCATGAAGAACCTTCGGTATTTGCATTTGTCCACCAACAAACTGGAGTCGTTGCCTTCATCGATTGACGAAGTACGACTGGAATTATTGGATGTTTGGGAGAACAACTTCCAACCCATTTGTGAGAAAACTGTCGAAGGTCGACTTACAACCAGCAACAGCCCACAACCTTTGTGGCTGAGTGCGGCTCATGTTGTTTCTCACTCTCGGCTGCCGTTCAGCCAGATAACCCTTCCCTGGATATTAGTTGATCTGATCTCCCAGAGTCCCAGGTGTTTTTGTGGGAAACTATGTTATGATGAACCTGTGTGGGAGCGTGCGATTGAAGCAACTCTGGATAACATCAAACAATTGGTGTTTAGTCGAGACCGCCTCATTTATGCAGACATTGTTGTTTGTAGCGCTGCTTGCGCTTCCAAAAAAGCTATTTTTTAAATGTTTAGCCTTAGTTATCGTTTTTTGGTTTATTTAAATTATTTAATCTGTTAGATTTCATATTCAAAATTTTGTCAAATAAATTTTAAATTAAATTTGTTGTAAGTTTTGTATGAAAATTAATATGGCATAATGCTATCTCCAGTGGACTCTCTCTGATGATGAATCACACTTTACGACTTCAAATGCCATAAATGGTAAAAAAATCCTATTCACCGATTGCCTTTCTGACTTAGATCTCATCTTCTCTTCTGATGTCGAATTGTGTTGTATCAGAGTTATCATCTGCTTTCCACTTTGGACTCCTACCACCCTCCTCCTCTTTACCACGAATACCTCAGTCAAATGCAGTTCAACATAAAATCTGACCCTAATAGTTTTTTCCACTTCATAAATGCTAAAAGAAAGTCTGATAGCTACCCTTATATATTTAAGTACAAAATTTGTAGCCAATCTTTTTCGGTTAACACCACACAACCCGACTCCGATTACTTTTTTTACTTAGACTCTTGCACCCAAACATCATTATCTTCCATTGTAATTTCCTTATCTACTATTTCACAAGAGATCTTTCCTTCCCATAGGAAATACTCTTTTTTTATATTTATCCCGATCCATTAAAAAGGCCCTAAAAAAGAAAAAAAATATCTAACTACCGCCCCATTGCTAAACTCTCGCTTATTCCCAAGCTTCTTGTAAGCATAGTCTATGACATATGCTCTTCCACTATAAACAATGTTCTCCTCTAATCAACACAACTTCCTTTATGGTAGATCAACTACTACAAACTTAGTTGATTTTGTCTCTGGGACTATATGCGCTATGGAATCTGGTAAGGAAGCCAATGTAATGGGAACTGACCTCAATAAAGCTTTTAATATAATCTCACACTCTTTGATTCTCTTTAAATTTAAAGCACTTGGCTTTAAATCTTCCTTTATTGAATGGATTTAGTCTAATTTGAGTAACCGCGGTTAAGAATCGGGCCCTATCTTTGATGTTCCACAAGGAAGCCATCTTGGCCCTCTGATATGCATTCTAACAATGCATGATTTTGATTTCATCGTTAAAAACTCCTCAATTCATGTTTTATGCCGATGATACAAAAGTTTACAGATACATCTCATCTCCTTCTGATTCCTCTCTTCTTCCACAAGATCTAACTAAATTTTCTACTCGGTGGGGGAAAATCTTCTTGGAGCTTAATGTTAGCAAGTGTCAAGTTACAACATTTTCACGTAAACGCTCTCTCCCCCACAAAACCTACATATTAAATCAACAATGACCATGTTAACCAGGTTGATACGTTGTGTGATTTAGGAGTTTAGAGCGATAGGGAATTGAATTTCAGATCTCGCATCACCCCTTCTATAAACAGCGATGGTCAAAAGACCCCTATGTAAGAAAATCTGTTTACTTCACATTTGTAAGGCCCTTTCTTGAATACACTAGCCAGGTATGGTCACATGTTTACCCTACTCACTCTCATCGAATGGAAGTCGGTCAACATCGATTCCTCCGAATTGCACTTCACGGTCTACCATGATCTGTTAAAAAAGATCTTATACAAATCACCCTAAGCTTATAGACATGCAAGATTTAGGTCGCAAAGTTGCTGACATTGTATGTCCTATGCTTCTGACAATAATGAACCCACATGTTTTTTGGGGTCTCCTACCATTATGAACTGTTTGAATATTTCACCGAGCACGAAAACGAGCTATTAATCACGAAATCACCGTACAATACCAAATTATTTTGCAATAAATGTAATTGAATCACCGTTAGTGAAATCAGACACTACTTTTTCTTTTAGTTTGTTGGAATATTAATTCCGAGCTATTTTATCACTTTTTTATATAAATTATAATCCAAACTTACTTTCTGAATTATTTTGTTGCATTTTGAATAAGGTTAGAGTTATAATATAATCATAAATAGCTTTCAAAAGGCTATAATGATTTAAATACGACAGCGCGAGCAGTTAGGAATTGAGGAGGGAATTTAAAAGGAGATGCCGATGCACAATGGTTTTGAATTGTACCTTGTACATCATAATGAGGGGGAAAAATCAAGTGAGGTAAGGAATTCCACATTCGAGTAGTACTGCTAAAGAAAGAATCTCTGTATTTTACAGTACGTCCGAAATTAGGCTCAGGGGCAAACTGATGAGCATTCTTAGCAAAACGAGTATTACAGCGAAATTGTCTTAAGGGAGGAATGCAGCTGACTATATCATTAGGGCACTGTTTATAAAAGAAACGATAAAACAAAGTAAGACAAGAGACATTCGGCCCTAGCGAGATACCCGTTGGGAGCGAAAAATTGTCCGCAACGCATACTTTGTCGGAGGTTCAAATTGCTTTCGAGGTTTCCTATCGGAAAGAATAAAAATACACAAATGCTTTGGCGTAATTACCTCGCCTAGGCCGATTATTACGACGGTGTTCGAGAGAAACAAAAGTTTCCGTAATAGAACTGTCTCGAATTACTCTAATGGCTCTATTTTGGGTTCTGTCTAAGAGATACAGGTGAGTTTTAGGAGGACCTGCTCAGATATCGGAGTCAGAGTCAAGCTTAGGCTGAATGTATGCCTTATAATCTGTAGCCAGATCAGAAGGGGAAAAAACTGCTTACATCTTCTAAGGAAACCTAAGCATTTCGCCGCATTTTTCGCGACATCAAATACGTGATCATGGCACAAAGATGGGCAGCAATACACATATCGAGAACGGAAAGCTTTTCGGTTTCCTCGATGCAAGTGCCGTCCATGGATGATGGCAGGCGTTGAATATTACGCTTGACGGACAGAAGACAGCTTTGGGTATTTGAAGAATTAAATTCCACGTAATTTCTAACACCCCTTTCTACAATGCTGTCAAGATTGGAATTTAGTAAGCGTATCATACACTGGCGTTGCAGAACCGCTTCCGAAGAAAAAGAATGAGGATCTAGGAACAAATATGAAAAGCTGAGGGTACTGTAGTCAGCAAAACAATATAGTGGATTAGAAGATACAGAAAAGAGATCATTGATGAAGATGAGAAGAAGGAAGAGAGTCGGAGACAAAACGAAGCCTTGGGGCACACCAGCATTTATTTTGTGAATATCAGGCTTAAAACCGTCCAAAACAACACGAATTGAACGGCCTGAATGGTAATTTCTAATCCAACGAAAGAGAATCATCGACACCAAATGCACGCATTTTCGATAAGACAGCTTCATGCCAAACTCTATAAAATGCTTTAGAAATATCAAGTGCAATAACCTTGGTTTCACCAATATGGTGCAAGTATTTGTCCCACTTTTCGGTAAGATATGCCATCAGATTACCAGTCGACCTGTTGCCACGAAAGCCATATTGCCGGTCATTAAGAAGCTTTCGTTTTTCAAGATATTTCTTAAGCTGATCATTAATCAACGTTTCCATGAACTTGGAAAGAAGGGATGTACAGGTGCGGTCAAAATAATAGTAGTGAACCTATTGACATAACAAAAACTAAAATAAATTAATCTACTAATTTTAAAGAAATAAATAGTCATCTGATTTTCAAATTAATGTTTTTTAGGCTTTATATTTTAGAAAAAAATCATTTTCAAATTCAATAAATTAGTTGGTAATTTCAAATCTATCCAAGTCATATAGAAAAACAGCGGTCAAAAAAGTAGTAGCACATTCAAAATCCACATTTAAATATTACGAAAGGGAAAGTTATTAGACAATTTCTACGTGATAGTCGAGTGTTTGAACCTCAAATTAATATTTAGTTGCATGTCCCTTGTTAGAAATAACAGCAGCATATCGTTATGTTGCATCGAATTAATAAGATTTTCACATCTTTCTACAGGTATGAACCTCCAAGACTGCTGTATTGCTTCCCAAAGGACTGTGTTAGTAGTTTGCTTACATCTAGCAACACAACATACTTCTTCACATCGCGCCAAAGATTTTCTATAGGGTTAAGGCCTGGAGACAGCACAGGCCACTCTATGACATTAACCTTCTTTTCTTGGAACCACTGCTTCGCAAGTTCACTTGTATGCTTTGTGTCGTTGTCTTGTTGAAAGACCCATTTCAGTGGTACTTTCAGCATATTGCTTCCTCCATAATCTTCACATAACGATGTTGATCCATAATGCCTTCCACCCGGTATATGGAACCAACTCCATAGATGGAATACATCCCGAAGCCATTATGCTATATCCTCCATGTTTTATTGTTTTGGCTGCGAATTTTGGATTATATTCTGTGCATTTACGAGATCCCTTTCCAGCATATAACACAATCTTGGACTCGTCTGGCCACAGAATATTCTTCCACAAAAACATGAAAATTCAGGGACTTAAGAAATGATTTTATTTACACTACTATTATTTTGACCGCAACTGTAAATGCTATTGGTCGGTAAATGAAGGGGGAAGAGGATTCGCCTTCTTTAGAGACTGTCTGGACAAATGCTGTTTTACATCCCCTCGGAAAGAGTCCAGAAGAATACGACAGATGGAAAAGCTTACGCAGTGATTTTGCCAGCTTTGAAGAGCACCTCCTCAGAAAAATAGGAGGGATACTATCCAGGCCAGTGAATTTGTGTCAAGACCTCTTAGCCTAAAATTGTTATTTATTTACGTGACCTTTTTCTACGATTTTTAATCGGATCTTTTTAAAGCGGACTTTAGACCTGTAGGTCAATAAAATAGATGTTATATTTTGTACAACGTTTCGAACCTCTTTACGTTTTTCATCAGGTCTTTTTTATTAATCGAAATAGAAAAATAAACAAAAATAAATTTTACATTAATACATCAGATAATTTGAAATGTGAGACTAATAAACTTACATCTTTTAGTACTCTTGCAACTGTAGGAGTGCGAAAGTAGATTCGTCGCATAAAATTTACGCTCCGCTCTCAAGAACAGGGGGAGTCATAAGACTATGCGGGAGCGTTCATTTGTTTTTATTTGGTTGACTTAATATCTGGAATGCAGAATCAATGGATATCAAGCTGGATGGGTTCTGAATTCCTGGTAGATGGTGTTTTGGTAACAGATACTTTTTGTACTGTCTTCCTCTCTCAACAATCTTCAGTTTATCCCTAACCCAAGGAGAATTCCAAGAGGTATGGAAAACTTCTTTTATAATACCAATACACAAAAAGGGTGCGAAAGGTGATGTTAACAATTATCGTCCTATTGCCAAACTGTCATGTATACCCAAACTCTTCGAAAGCATGTATGAATTTTTGAGCTTTCAATGTAAATCTCTCATTTCCCGTATACAACATGGTTTTCTCAAGTGTAGATCAACAACCACTAATCTTGTTGAATTTGCGTCTTTCGTCCTGTCGGCCTAAGAGCATGGCAAGGAAGTCGATGTCATATCCACCGATTTTAGTAAGGCCTTCGATAAAATCTCCCGTAGACTTATACTTTTCAAACTATCCACCTTCGGTTTTGAACCCATTCTATTGAGATGGATTTCTTCTTATCTGAAAAACCGTTACTACTATGTTCGTTTTAGATCTACATCCTCTTGCCCTTTCTTAGCAACGTCCCGAGTCCCTCAAGGCAACCACTTCGGCCCTCTCCTTTTTGTTCTTACCATTAACGATATGAAAATGGTCATTAAATATTCTCATATTTCTCTCTACGCCGACGATACCAAATTCATCAAGACCATTTCTTCTACACAGGACTCTACTCTCATCCAACTCGATCTCGATAATTTTTCAGTTTGGTGTCTCAAAAACAGTTTAGTTTTAAATATTGCCAAATGCCATTCAATCACTTTCTCACGAAAACGTTTCAAATCTTCTCCCCGTCATTATCTTCTTCATGATCAGCCCCTATCTATCGTCAAATCGATACGTGACCTTGGTATATTATGTGATTAGGAACTTAACTTCATCTCCCATTATGTTGATATAATTAAGGCCAATTCAGCACTTGTTAAACTTCGATAAACGATGGTCCAAGGAATTCTACAACCCATACGTGATCCAATCCCTCTATGTAACCTTTGTTCGTCCTTTGTATGGTTTCCACACCAACAAATTCACATCGCTAGAATCGAGAGTATTCAACCTAGATTCCTTCCCTGGAATAATCCCTTGTTCCTACCTCCCTATCACGACCGCCTTAAACTAATCAACCTAAATTCACTAGAACAACGAAGAAAAATTTATGAAACCCTCTTCATTCATAGACTACTTACAGGTTCAGTTGACTGCATTACTCTTTACAACTCTATCTTCTTTAACAACCCTCGAAACATACGTAATCCCCCTCTTTTTTATATACCCATCCACCGTAAGTCTTATGGCTCTAATGAACCAGTCTCTCGTATGCTCCGGAGTGTTAACTCAAATACTAGCAACTTCGACTTTAACCTCAATACCCCCTGCCTTAAATTCCTTCTCCAGAATCAACCCCCACTAACCGTAAAACGGTTGATAGATTTCTTTTACTTTTTTTCCAAAGTAAAATCATTCCGTGCTTTATTTATGACCAACACTGCATATCACATCTCTAATCAAAAACACCCCCGAGGGAGATTGAAACATCTTATAGAAATTAATTATGAAATCCCATTTTTATCATCACCTTTAGTGTTTTATTATCTTTTCTTTAAAATTACATAGCAGTAACTGTAACTGGTCATAATAAATTATAATTAGAACAACCACTTTTGTCGCATTTGAAAGCCTTCTATTTGACATTTTTCCTTACACAATTCATAATAGTTAAATTAGTTTAAACTATTTCTTATTTAAACAAAAAAAAATTAAATAAAAACGTACATAAATCTATTTGTCTGATTAAATTACATAATCATGAAAACAACACAAAAATAGCTTTACTTATAAGAACTTAAGAAAACAAAAAAAACGTTAAACTTAAGTAAATCACAGCTTGCATAGGCAAAATAGCAGAGGAATGAATGCTCCGATAGCAATAAAAACAGGCAGCATCACCGATGAATCATCCATTGTGTAGGGATTGGGCTGTTTGGGTCCACTGGTTTTGCGAGATTTCAGCGTTGGCTTCTCCACGAGGTCTTCAATGGGTATCTCAGTCTCTAGGGGGGTGGGGCGTTCATCCATAACGATGGGCGGTAACCTAGGAATACTTTCGACGTCACCTTTCAGCAAGGCAAAGGCATTGATCTTGGGATTGTCTTTGATGCCCTTCACGAACTCCAGCCGAATTCGTCCATTCCTGATTTCAGACTCCTC
Source organism: Chrysotoxum bicinctum (assembly GCA_911387755.1). NCBI lineage: Eukaryota > Metazoa > Arthropoda > Insecta > Diptera > Syrphidae > Chrysotoxum > Chrysotoxum bicinctum. Next base: position 61,655,266 of record OU426987.1, read on the forward strand.
TTCTTTCACAAACAGTCGCTTCCTCGAAACAGTGAAGAAGATATACTCATCGTGGGCTGTTCCCTTGCCCACTTGGTGGAATATATCCAAATCGGAGATGACAGTGTGGTCACCATTAAGTACAACATCGAACACTTTCATATTGGGGGCGTTGAAGTAGACCTCACAGAATTTTAGAATCAGCACATACTCTCCGTCTTCGGTGACCGGGAGGTCGTAGCCGAAGGTGGCAGTGTGATAGCGTTCCGTTTGATAGAGAATCTCATCTTGTTGTGAGACTCGTCCAATGATTAGTAACTGCTTACCATAATCGGATTCGGTGCCGACTTTGCCTCTCAGCGGATCTTGTTCGAAGAGAATCCCATTTTTGTCTGTGTGGCTGTCGCCGCCAGCGTTGACAGCGTACACTACTCGGAGACGGTTGGTTGATTCGACGGCACGTGTTAATTGGGCTAATAGAATCAAAGCTAATATAGCATTTTGTGCGGATTTAATGAGGCTACTACAGGATTTCAAATTCCACGCTAGCATTATGTTTACTTTCATTGAGAAACTACATAAATTTGTACCTTTTAATGTTCGCGATAAGTTTGCTGATTGCACTTTTTATTGCTGCATACTCTTTGCACTTCTACTCGACAAGTGTTTGATTATGATTAATGCTCTGGAGCATTGTTTTATCTTGCACAAGTGTTTTTTATTTGAAGAAGTTTGAAATGAGTTTGCTGGGTGTAAAATAATTTGGTTATGCGTTGAGAAATAAAATACAACTTCCTCACACAACCAACTGGGAAAGAAAAAGTTGACACGTAATGTGGATTTTTTACCTTCAGATCAGCTGTAATATGCTTGGTACGAAGTTGGTTTCGATTAGGTCAAATAATCTATTAGTATTTATCGTCGTATCAAAATGACAGTTCAGTTTTATGGGATGAACACAATGGACGCAGGCCTCGCTCGCTTTGAAAACCGTTGCTGCCCGCAGCAGCAATTCTAAAAAAAACTATCTCGTGATATCTGAAAAATAAGAAAAACCACAAAGTAGAGAATGTGATATCCCGAATTATTATTATGAATGATTTTACCAACCTCAGCAATTTTGTTTACTGTAACATCATATATATTATTGTGAGTTTTCATTTTCGTTCTAGTTTTGGATGTTTATAAAAATAAATTGTTAAAAACTCTGTCCATTATTTCAAAACTGTTCATGGTGTTTTTAAAGAAACAAAGCATTCTTACAATGTGGTAGTTTTTTTCTCTAAAACAGATCATGAAAAATGATCAGATCATGGAAATTATTTTTAGGAAATGAAATGGATTTAAATTTTATACAGATTAATAGGTGCGTTTTATTATCCACAAATCTATCTGGATCCGGATCTGGATCATCCCTTGAAAATAAAACGATACGGATCTTACTGACAGCAGTGTTATAAGTCCGTCTCTTTTTATCCTTGGGTTTGTAAATTTTAAATTATGTCTTGTCTTTTTTCTTTACACTATAGTTTACATACCATAAGGCTAGCCACGCACTAGCAACTTTTAGTTGCCAAACTGTTTGGTTACTTATAGAAAACAGATGAACTGTTTGGTTGAATGTCCGTGAATTTGCAGATAATTATATGTTCAATAAAATGGCGAACTTATTTTAGGCAATCGTTTAGTTTGTGTCAAAACACAAACTTTTTAGTTGCTCGAACCAAGCAGTTTCGCAACTAAAAGTTGCTAGTGCGCGGCTAGCTTAAAAAGCCATGTACTCGCCAGTGTAATAACTAATTTTTGGATCTTGGAAATAGATCCCGATAGAAAACAGGATCCCAAATTGTTTTTGTAATACATGTTAAAACTTAATCCAGATCCGGATCCAGATAGATTTGTGAATAATAAAACGCACCTAATAGGTGCGTTTTATTATCGACCAAGATCCATATGGATATCAATTTGATAATAAAACGATCCAGATCCTAGAAAATTTACTTTTCAATTGTGGTACTTCTGAGTTTTGTTTTTGACGTTTCTACTTTTTTTTTGTAAACAATCAAAAAATAAAAATGGAAAACGCAATTGAAGTAAGTAAATTTGCTTTCATTATAAATTGCAATATTTATTTATTGTGTAATACTAAAAATAATTTTCTTAGTTTATTTTAGAAAGTGAAAGTGAAGAGTTGTGGCCACACGAAATGCGGCCACGAGTCCAAATCTGGAAATGCGCAAGCTAGGCCTAACAGAAAGAAAGCCGAAGGAGGCTATGGCTGCCGTTTCCACAAACAATAACCAGAAAATAGCTCTAGAGAAGTCGAATTCTCTGGGCGAATCGAAGCCGACGAAACAATTACGCACCACAAGAAGTTTGTTGCCACCTCCACCGGTGCGCCATCAACACGCCATGATGCTATCCGACGAAAATGACATCGTTTCTGTAAAGGTTTCACCCAATGAAGATTTCGAGCTGGAAAACGGATTCATGACACGAATGGCCGAGTTGAACTTGCATGCAATGAGCGGCGAAACTAAGACCGCCGCACCCACTGGAGAAGTAGTTATGAAAAAGCACAAAACGTCAAAGAGTGAGCAAACCTCGCCAAACTTAGCCGATTATGAAACAAAGTTTTCGTTCAATCAAACCAATAACAAGAGCACTGGGTGCCTCGTTTATGTGCTATCAGATCCTTGGCTCAAAATGTCTGACCTCGAAGAGTGTAAAGTAAACTCACTGCACAAAAGAAAGAATCTGCATAAAATGTCAAAGGAGACAGGGTCATTGAGTTGGGGCAACATAGAACCGCTTCCAAACCACCCATGGATTTGGCGGAAGCCACCAGATTCAGCAAATGGTTTCCTCAGAACAAGTAATATAAATAAATCACCCAAAAAAGAAGTTTTCCGCCAGGCTAAGTAATTTTCGGCCACCAAATATGTATGCAACAACTTTCCGGTTACCTCGCTGGCTCACAATACGCCAACTGTTGTTGAGACGCAGCAACCCCAGCAGACACAACGTAGTTTTCTAGATGTTGTCAATCCGAATCTGCTGCAAGCTCGTCATAGGTTTTCTTCGATATCGCAGCGGGACGATGAGTTGCAACTTAACATCCGACGACTGTCTGAGCAAATGCGCAAAACTAAGGTGGGAAGCGCTGCTATAATCACCACCACTGCCACTGGGGTTGACTTCACTGACTACCTACGACAATTTCGCTGCAGCGAAGCGAAAAAAGCCGCAGCGGCAGCACAATTCCAACAGCAGCAACCACAAAAACCGACTCTGCATCATCCATCGCCAAAAGTAACTTAAACCAATCTGGACTCGATGTTGGAAACTACTTGTTGAATAAAGTACTTGAATATTCGCTCCTTTCAGATCTCTTCATCCCCATTTTGTATCCCATATTATTTCTCTATCGACACGACACACAAAAAGTGTACCGTGGAAGTGTTGTAAACAAATTTAAATGATAATAATTCTCCTTGAAAACATTAAAAACAAAATAATTCATTTGTTAATTATAGGTTTAAAATTAATTAATTTAATTACTAAGCATTTTAAGAATATAAAAATAAAACAAGAGCAACAAAAGAAACTCATGGAAATAGCTGAAACTCAAAAAATGCAATGCAAGGACCGACGAACAACACCTCTTTTGCCAGAACACTTTGATATAATAAATTTTGTATGTGAAAATCCAATAGACCCAGAAGCTTAGGAACATAATATGTAAAATAAAGATTTGCTTATTTGCTTTTGAAAAGTATCGTGTACAGATACTAGAGCTCTATTTTTCTCACAAAATAAATATGATCTTTATTCAAGTTTATATCTATAGGTTAGATACATTTAGGTATATAAAATTGATATAATAGGGCACATATAATATTCATCATCATAATAATATTTCCAATGGCACATTTTTTGTTGGTTATAAATTATTTATACTTTTTTCTACAGGATGTCCTTATAATAATATATTACTTCTTTTTTAGCTTCAATATATCTTCATTTTTTTTTTTAATTTGTATGAAGATATCTAAACAAAAATCGTAAGTACAGAGGCTAACCAATCCGACATACAATGTCCTTACACAAATATTTACTTATTCTTTAAATTCTCAAAGAAAGCAATATTATTCCTTAAACATCCTGATAGAACAACTGGACTTAGTGCTCTGTCTTGACTCGCATTTGAATCTAGCGTGTCGCCGTCAATTCTTGATGGTGGATCGGTTTCGAGAGACGATAAATCGGAAGCAATTGTTGCGTCCTCGGATCCTTCCTTGACTAGTTGTATCTGGTGCTACTGGTTCTGGTTGCTTTTGAATGATTTTGCTGATGTTGGCTGCTGCTGCTGCCGTTGTTGGCGTTGTGGATTTGAAAAAGACCAGTGGTGACTTTGCTCGGGCCTTAACAAAAGAATTTGATATTCCTGCTTCTGGTCCTTGGAGCCGGTTAAGAACACTTACCTTACGCCATTTGTTGAAGTTGATGAAGTTGACGAGGTCATGAGGAAAGCCTTTGCCAAAGCTTTAACTGGTGGCATTGCATGGACTACTTCCACCTCGATAACTGGTTTTTCTGGTGTAGATGGCGTAATCTAAAAGAAATAACGGTTCAAATAAATGTTTCGCAGATAAAAGAAAATCTTTACTGGCTGGTATCCAGGTCGATGGATAATACTTGACTAGGACTAATTATCTTCCTTTTGGGTTGTAAGAATTTAAATGAAGTTGGTGTAGAGGTTTTTGATGATACCGTGGCTGGTTGGTGGTGCCAGTGTAGGCATTATATCCAGCTCTGTTGGACGAACCTTCTTGTCTGGAAGTTTTGGCACTGTAATTGTTGTTGTTTGTGTTGATTCCTTGATAAGTCGCGTTTCTTGCTTTTTCAAATCATATATACGAATTGTATCGGAATCTTCACTGGGTGTTAGACTCTCATTTGTGAGAATAGAACTTGTTTCACTAAAAAGCTTGCTAACGGCTTCAGCAGTTAGAGTGGTTGTCGTTCCAACTGCCTGAATTGGATTCTTTTCAGCAAATACCTGAGGGATATCTTTGATGACCTGAACTGGAGTAGCTAAGTAGATGTCAGCTTCTATCCGGCATTGTTTCTCCAACTTATGGCACATTTCTCTGACAGGAGTTGTTTCAACGGGCTTAGCATTGTTTTCTACTCGTTCATTCAGCTCGATTGATGATGCAGTTGAAGTTAGTGAAGATATCTGGGGCGGCGAAGTTGGACTCTTTTTTGTTGTTCCACGAGGACTTCAGCTGCCAAGAGATCCTCCAGCACATTGTTCATAGCATATTTTTTTTTACGTGGGTGGTCAAATTCACATTGCCGCTTCTCGTAAGCTCTTAAAAAGGCGATGGTTTCACAATTCGTCCAAATTCTTCGCCTTTAATAAAAAATATTTTTGCAACTTAATTTATTAATAAAACGAAGTACATAGGTATATTTACATTTTATTTTCTTTTGCATATCTTTTGATTTTCGATACAAAATTAATTAGCTTTTAAACAGTTATTTATTATGACATTTCACGATTTGTTGTCTTTTTTTGCACAGTGCTGACAAAATTTACATAAGAAAATCACCTTCTGGTGTTCGGATTTAGAACTAATTCTTGGATCTTGAAATAGATCCCGATAGAAAACAGGATCCCGAATTTGTTTTTGTAATACATGTAAAAACTTAATCCAAATCCGGATCCCGATAGATTTGTGAATAATAAAACGCACCTAATGTTAACGAATAAGTATGATATTTAGGCCTATTCTGCCACATCTGTTATTCTGCTATAGATTTTCTGTTATGAATCATAAAAGATTTCCATCTTAAAAGATCTTTTATAATTGGTATTCAGGGGCTCGAACTTTTATAAAAGTCTGTTATGCAAGTTCGAAAACGAAATCTGTTATGAAACTGAACTAAATCTGCTATCAAAATCAGCTGTGATTAAATCAAATAATTCATCTGACAAAATTAAAATGGATGACGAACAAAAAAGTAATCTCTTCTCTTACACATTATTGGTGTCCTCTCCTTTACTTACATATACATATGTTTATATAATACTCGTATGTGTGTAAATATATTTTCTTTCATTTGTCTCATTTTAAAAAGATTTCGTTGACGAAATATAAAATATATCGTCGTCGTTCTATGAAACGTCCATTCTTAACAAAAATGTAATTTAATTCTTATTTAATTCATTCCAGATCAGCCATATTTGCAAAATATTGTATTGCAGAATGGACGACGATGATATATCAATTTTTCATTGATATACTCGTATCTGTGTATGTATTGAAATCTTTTATGATAAAAGTCACAGAAGTTTGTCTTTTATTCTTTTATGATTTTTAACAGATTTCATAACAGATTTTGGCATGCTGAATACCAAAAATGCTATTCGTAAAAAATTTTTTCTATGTTCGAACGTTTGACAGTTCATAAAAGTTTTCTTAGCAGATTTTATAACAGATTTTAGCGTGCTGAATACCAAAATTAAAATTCATAAAAGATTTGTTGACAGCTCAAACATTTGTATGGAAATTCATAGCAGAATAACAGAATAAAAGAATAAAAGATCTCGCCGAATAGGCCTAATTAAAAGGTTTTTCAATTGACGCGAGTAGATTTTTGTGGCCTTTGGCGGCCATTTTGTTTTGTCAAATTTGTTGTTTATTATTCAGTTACTAAGGGTATTCATGTAACGAGATAATTTTCCGCTTTGTAGAAAGATATAACTTTCCGCAGTATGTTTTCATGAACACCCCCTAAGAAATACTTGCGTAAATGTGGGAAATATTTTGTGAAATGTCAAATTAAAAGTCAGAATCTATACTTCTTTAGTTTACGAGGTTTATTTCTGCACTTTCCGCAGCAAATTTGTGAGATAATTTTATGCGATTTGCAGAAACTTTTTCCCATACAAATTTTGACAGCTCATAAATACATAAATACCCCTACTAATCTCAAATCATCATTTGGCAAGTCATCGAATCGAATATCACGTGTAAATTATAAAACCCTATCATCAAAATGAGTGCTCGTCAAAGCAAACATTTGTGCGTGTTGCGCCCATTTTACGGCCATTCACAGTAGATTTTTCCACGTTTGGTGGAAAAATTTGAAACGAGCGGATCGATAACCAATCAGCCAATATTAGTACGTCAATGATACGCCAGATCGACCAAGAAAATATCTCCACAATCCATGAAAATGTACAGCAGAAATTGAGGCAGTTGATTCATCGTGCACAGGAACTCGGTCGATTGCAGACTGCAACTTGCCGAATTTAGAGTCGGGACCAGGGGCCTGTTTCAGCGCTATAACATCAACTACATCAACTACATCTTACAACTACATCCTACAACTACATCAGTTACATTTTTCTGTTTCACACATAAAACTAAAAGTGTTGTATGATGTACCTGGAAAACATAAGGGGTATTCCCGATTTGGTGCAACGAGCCTAGTAAAAATGCGAAATTTTATTATTTTTTAGTAGACCGTGAACGCACTTTTTCTCACCTGTTTGCAACACTGAAGTAAGGCCGGTATTCACCGAGCGGTATTCACCGAAGCTCATAAACCTATTCACCAAGCAATATTATGTCGATTTCCTTTTACACTAGGGATTTTAGGGATTGAGATCCCTTGTCAAATTTTGTCTTTTTAGTGTGGGTATTTCGTATACATGTGAATCCCTCTCCAAATACGGATTCGAAGGATTTGATCTCTGCAAAAAAAAAATCGATTTTTTTGGTGTGGAGGAACGTAAAATCTGTGGTAAAAGTCAAAATTTGTCAAGGGATCGCAATCCCTAAAATCCCTAGTGTAAAAGGAAATCGACATAATATTGCTTGGTGAATAGGTTTATGAGCTACTTAAGTTATGAGCGCTCGGTGAATACCGGCCTAAATATGAAACAAATCTCACAATTACCTCAAAATTTCCTGTTTCATGAATGAAGCGGCCGCGCTTCTTTTTTTCTTTTAGGTCCATTTAATTTAATAAAATGAATAGAACAATAAGATATTTCTTTCGGCAAAGACTTTTAAATTTTAAAAGCTAGTGGCTCTAATTGTTGACCTGTCAAAAATGCGACTGCAAATTTTACACCGTTGTATTTTATTGTTGCAATAGGTTTCGGGTATAGCTAAAGTGCGACACTATTGCAAAATTGCACTCCGTATATTTTGTTGTTGTAGTGTTGTAAGATTTTACACTTTTGCATTTTTACAATGATACTAGACCTGTTGCATTAGATCGTGAATACCCCTATAGTTGATGTAGTTCATTTGACATATTTCTTCTGCATATTTTTATTTGAGCTAAGTTTTCATGTTTTATTGTTTAATTCAAATCTCGTGAAAAAAACTTAATTTAACAAAAATATTTTCGATGATGACTTTGAATTTGATATACGCGTTGAAAGAAGAAGTAATGTATTTTTACAAAGAATCAATTTTAATTTGGAAGATCCATATTTTGTGGAGCGATTTCGAATGCCAAGAAATTGTATTGAATTTTTGGTTGAATTGAATTTTTGGGTAAATATTTTATTTTCTAATAACGTATCTAGGCTAGTCACGCACTGGCAACTGTGATCGAAATCAAATAGTTTAATCACCAGTTGAAAGAGAACCGCGCACTGGCAACTCTTTACTCACACTCACACTCTTTTCTCTCTTGCGCTAATAGAAAACAGCTCAACTGTTGCGAAGGCAATCGTTTAGTTTGTGTCAAAACACAAACTTTTTAGTTGTTAGAATCGAGTTGCTCTAAGTGCGCGGTGTCCCATATAAGCCCATATGTTTCATTTTAGCAACCAAACAGTTGCGAAACTAAAAATTGAATGTAGGTGCCTGGCCTTAAACTCTTTCCAACTGCTTCTACATCAAACATTTATAGTGTATCAATAGGCGTTTTTCTTTTTTAGTTCAGTATAGAGCTCCGAACAGAGTCCGAGCATATGTCGAGCATGTTCCGAACATCCTCTGAACCAAGCGTGCTCTGAGCGCTCTGAGTATTTTTTGAAACACACCTGAACACATAGCTGTCGACATTTTTTTTTTTAAATTTCCATCTGTCAAATGCCTGTGTTATGCATTGTACTCTGTCTGCTCAGTTATTTTATTCTGAGCTTATAGAGCGCACTCTGAACACGCTCAGAACATGCTCAGAACGAAAAAAGAAACACATTTACGAAGCTCTGAACGCTCTGAACTAAAAAAGAAACACAATTTATTTTTTGACAACTCAGGTTCTGTTCTGAACTAAAAAAGAAAAACGCCTAATGTAGCAAGATTTTACTGTTAGTTGTATTACAACAATGTAGCTCAAAAAGCTGTGAAACAGAATTATACATTTTTCCAATAATTCCAGTGTATATCATCCATATCTACACTGATGTACTACAACTGAAAACCGAAAGTACCTATGAAACAGAATTGATGTATTACAACAGTCAAAATGATACATTGTACTTGATCTAGTATCGCTGAAACAGGCCCCAGGTCCAATTTTGGCAGAAAATCATCTTCTAATAAGCAAAATTGTAATATATAGGACGACACCAAAAACCAATCGACAAATGGATCCTCAATAAGTTACCATTTGGTTTGTACTTTGGGCCGGCGCGGCGGCGGCTTTGGTCCGAACTTTTTCAAGCAACGTTGGTGAGGTAGTTGCCGTCAATGACGAGAGCTATAGAACGATGATTATAAATTTCGTATGGCCTAAATTAAACTATATGGACCATAAAGGCATGTAGTTTCAGCAGAAAGGCGCTACGTCCCACACAGCGGACGCCACTGACTTCTGCACGAAGGATTTGAGAGAAAGGATATATCTTACAGAGGTGACGTGAAATTGCCACCAAAGTCATGCGATTTTATAATGCTAAACTTTTATTTGTTGGGTTTTCCTAGAGTCGCAGGTCTATGCGAATAAATCACAATCGACCGATGCCCTTGAGGTGATCACTGGTGAGTAGGATCACTACCGATAAAAGGAGAAGTGAAATCCTGCTGTGGATAGAGATTTGACGTTTATTCGAGTATCGGCAGTGATCCTACTGCGGATGTTGTATTTGCTATTCATATAAAATCCTACTGTACTACGGATAACTTATCCAAAAAAACACGGCTAATGTGTTGAAAATAAGTTTGTTTTGTAAGTTGCTTGCTAGAGAACGTGTTCGTGTGGCCTCGGGCTAATGAAAATACATATTACCTAGTGTGTGTAGCGCTTTTCCCACAAAAAATCCATAAGTAATTGGAGACTGGAGAGATTATAAAACGTTAACCAGATGTCAAAGTTACGTCAAATGTCAAACAGAAGAAAGCGGTAGCGCAAGGAACCACGTGTGATTTCAAATTTACAAAATAAACCACGAAAAAGTCGTAGAAAATAGTTTAAAGTATTAATTAAATAATATTTCTCAAAAATTAACAATGGAAGAAAATGCTGATAAATTAAAACTGCAATTCCTAGCTGGAGGAAGTTTAATTAAATTTCCTCCAATCTTTTCACCCGATTCCAAGTTTGTTCATATAGTTTTTTTTTATCATGAATAGAATTTTTCAAAAATAAGTTTTTATTTTCAGTGAATTGTTTGTAGTGACGGACAAAAGTGTCCAAGTTTATTCGACTTCAACAGGGCTACTCACACATGTCCTCCAAGGTGCAAAAGACCCCTTGATTAGTTTAGAATATGATTTACTTGACAACGAAATTCTCGTGGCTTGCACAGAAGCTGGTGAAGTGATTCGATGGAAATGGTCCACCGGAGCTATACGGAGTCGAATTCACCTTAACATCAAAAAAGTTAAATTTTACACATTTAACTTTCTTAACTTATATAATGGTGGCTTGCCGTGTGCAGTTGTTACAGCAGTAAAGCGAGCAAATCCCGTGCAATGCTTTATTGTTAATAGCGTCAATGGAAAATTATTACCCTATCCTTTGGATGTTTTATTTAAGTAAGTTGTATTTGCAATTCCATCAAGACATTTAAGAATCTCATTGCCTATTCATTTTTCACAGACGACAACGGCCCATTGTGAGTGCAGATAAGGGCAAGTTTAAATACTTTGTCATCGCTCAGGGACCTTTATTGTTTTTTGTCGATTACAAGACATGGAGTTGGAAAAAGTAAGTCTCACTATTGTCGTTGATTTTACTTTATTAATTTTTTTTTATTTTTTAAGATTAACAAACGAAATGAGTTGCCCAATAACGTGTTTGAAGGTTCATCCTGGAGAAAAAATGATTGCCACAGGCGATGAGCAAGGGAAAGTTATGCTTTGGAGAAATTTTTTCGATTCCAACAACGACGTTAGAATGGTAAGAAATGTTTATTTGTTTTTATATTAACATTAGCTTAATTTCTATTTGGTATAAGGAATATACATAGTTTTGTTTAGGCCTCTGATTACCGGTTAATAAAAGGCTTATTTAAGATTGATTTAGACCTTACTATATTGCCTAATCATGAGATGTGACCCGTATTATGACAAATACCACGTATACCATACGAAAAGTCGCCAACGGTCATTGTCAAATCTTTCATTAAAAGTCAACTAATTAAATGAATTTTGTTATAACTATTTAAAGACTTTGTACGGCGAGCATAATTTTTGGCTAGTTGCGGTTGAACATGTCACTTGGGGAAATCTCTTTACAATTTTTTGGCACCCAGCAATGATCAATATTGGACTGCTGCGCTATCTCCTTAAAAGACGATTGGTAGCTTGCGACTGTTATTGCGCAGATACACGTTGCATAGATTTTGCAGTAGCTCGCCTATCTGGGAAGATGTAGATATCTGATAAACTTCAGATCACGTTTTTTGTCTTCAAAATATGCTACAACCATTAGAAAGATAAAATGAGAGACTTAAAATCAGTCTATCTAGGAGTTCAGAATGCCAAAAAGACAAATTTCATTATTGAAACACTGTTAAGATGTTTTTTGATGAATAGTTTAATAGTATATAAAGCAAATAATTAATGTGGTCAATGTCTGTTTTTTGAGACTACACTGCACCAGTCTGCCAGCTTGTGTAGTTGTTAAACGTTTAAGAGATGAAGGGGTTTTTGTACTTCTGCAAAGCTTCATATATTATAAAACCCCTTCAGTATAGATTAATACTTGAGCTGTGTCAAATCTTTCATCAAAATCTCCCTCCTTATAATATGTACAACGAATTGTTGGCTTATAAACAGAGTACGGAAAAAAAGAAAGAAATCGAATATACGACCACAAACTTGGGTAACTAGTAAAAATGCGAATCCTCAGGTCAAAATTGATAAACAATAAAACCTACATTAAGATAGACCTGGGGTGGAATTGCGTAAGGTGATAGTTGACTATCAATTCGTTGATTGTCGTTTTTGACTATAGCTGTCTCTATCGTAGCAATTAAGAATTATAGAGAGAGCGATGGTCAAAACGACAATCAACAAATTGATAATCAACTATCACCTTACGCGATTGCACCCTGATCATGTGGTTTCGTTAGCGTGATGCGTAGGGCATTCTAAAGCCGCTAGGTCTTGGGTCAAATGTCATTCAAGGCCAAAAAGTTTTTCGATTTAACTTGAAAATATAAAGGCTAAGCACCACTAAAAAGGAGTCTGATGGTCGGCTCGGAACGCGTGAAATAGCTTTAACTCCAGCCAATAATACACGCTTGGTGGTTGTAGTTGTTGTATTCAAAAATTTAACGTTTAAGAGATATTTCAAGATATTAGGATGCTTTCCTGATACGGATAACAATCACATCCGCAAAGGCAATAACTGATACTCTGCTTCCTGGCATGTAACCTCATTGCATACCAAGTTTCAGAGAAGGAGACATAACATCACCAGCGCCTATAATAAAAATATAAAAGAAATATAATTTTAGTTTATTTTGAGGTTTTTGTGAAAAATGTTCTGGTTGATCAATTCCCAATAACGGTTTGCCACATGTCACTGTGTGAGGTCAGTCAATGACAAATAATTTATCATTTATATCTTATGAACACCGCCGCAATGTTTCATGTCTTATTATTTTATCGCCATTTTTATAAACGGCGTTCTATTGAAATAGCCAGTTGATTCCTCCTCGAAAATAATTTCACCGTTGAACTCGACCTTCTTTGAATGCACATCAGTTTATTAGTGATCTCACCTTCAGGTTAAGTGTAGTTGTTTTATTTAACCTTTCCATACGAATGTGGAATGCATTATCTGACTCTTTAAATTCTACGCTATTTTCCTAATTCTTATACTTCGTTTAACAATTTTAAGGATAGTCAAAAAGTCTTTTGTGTGCTCTGAATACAAAAAAAAACCTAAATAAGTCAGGTTGCACACATGTCGAACATATCGATACCACCAAGTAGCAATTCCAAAAATTTAAATGTTTACCCAAATATAGCAGGTAGAAAGATAGGTGGGCAAAAATAATTAAATATCAAAAGTTAAATATGTACAACGGAATAAAATGTTAAAAATTTCGGCACTACATTCTTGGAAGCCAAGAGTCGTAAAAATTGTTCTAGTCATTAGAACGTCTATTTGCGTTGTTGAAAGCGGCCAGTCAAAAAGTAAAAAATGACGATTTTAAGGAAATTTTTTGAAAAAAGGATGTTCAGGGGACTGAGTTTTTTTAAGGGGACTGAATAAATCTTTATTTTTTTTTATTTTCTCTTAAATATGACTTAGGTTTACATTGAAATACGAAAATTAAATTTAATTAGTCATTAATTTTCATTGTTAATGCATATAATTTTTTTATTATTAAAAGAATATAATAATTAAATAAATATACATAAATATTTTTTTCTATTTAGAATCCATTTAAAATAAATTATATTCATTTTAAAAATGTTCGTAATGAAGTTCGAAGTTCAATATATGTAACTAAAAATTTCTCAAGCCTCGGAATAGAATATCATTTTTTCATTTATTAGTCAGGAGACTGAATTTTTTTATGGTTTTTGCGCAAAAAAGATATTTAGATTTTACTTAAAAAACAAAAATAAAATATTATAATATTACAGTTTTATTAAACCTATGTATACTATAATAGTAACAAAGATGCCTACTAACATACAAATTTGTTTTATAAAAACTTACCAGAGTACTGATAAAATGAACGGACAATCCACAACCTCTTTTTTGAGCAAAATAAAATAAGGTCACCCTAATAATATTCTTTGGCCAGGTAGATATCAATCAGATTTAATTTTATAAAAAAAAAATTCAGATTATTTAACGGATTTTAAAATATTTGTGGGGCCGCCGAAAATTCCATCGTTTGTAGAATCACCCACATATACATACATACATATATCCTCTCAAATAGAGTGCGTCGTAGGTACATACGAGTATATTATGTCCAAAGAAATTGTTATAAAAAAAAGATTTCTTTGGAAGATTGATTGCGCCCCTGGGTCGCAGTCTTTCTATACTAAGCACCTCATCGGGGGTTGCAAGACCCTTATGGTTAGTGTTTTATCATGGCACACTAGTTTCTCGTGAGAGGCCTTTGCTACTCGATAACCGATTACTTATGTACTAACCTGTTGAATGATCGCTGTCTGAAACACGAACGCTTTCCATCCTCTATGTTCCCTAGCCATGACTTGATCTTTAAACCGGAGGTTCGTTCATCCTTGGCGGCTCAAATGTTTTTACTGCCTATTGTGAAGTGACAAATTCTCCAAGAATATCCGTTGTCATGATTTTTGTTTTTTTATAATTCACATGCATTCAAGGGTACGTTAAGAGACCCTTATAATGCTAAACACAGCACGGGCGATGGACCCCCAACAACCCACCAACTGGACAACCTGGACTGAACAACCCGAGTCAAAAACCAAGACAATTTATCATAATGCTAATTTTGAACCTGGCCGTGGTGCGATGGATGTGTGCTCGCCTGTCAACCTCATGATGACAGGTTCGATCCCTGTCGTCGTCTATGTCGCTTTAATTTCATTAAAAACCTTCTAAAAATTGTCATCAATGGGTTGCTGGTTTACTCATAACATGTTGTTCAGGCATAACACTAACAACATGTAACTGAGTTAAACTAGTATGCCCAACAAGGATGAACACGAATAAAATAATGTGAATTATAAGCGACATATAAATAAGACACGGAATTTCTCCGCTTTAAGCTCAGCCGCCATCCTTGGAGATAAAAATATCTGAGACAACCACCAACAGTCTCAGAACATCGTGCCACACATCTTTCCTATCCTTCTTTCTCTTCATTAACTTCACGCCCGCGCTGTGTTGAAACATTTAAAGGGTAATCATAATCCCTTGAGCGCGGGTAGATTATAAAAAAAAAAAAAAAAAATGTACATTACAAATATTATAATTTTTAGAGTTTAAGTCATTTTATAAGTTAGGCCCCCTATGTGCCAACAAATTTATACCCTATACATATTATCCTTAAGTTTCACAATTGTATATATTAAAGTTCAATAAAAAACCTTGAAACCTTGCACGGGCGATGGAGAAATTACTGGGGAGAGAAAGGAGATGTCGATGAACATTGGTTTTGAATGTTTGCAAATTAAAATGGCAAGGGAAAGCCGATCTTTATATTTGACGGTACGACCATAATTAGGTCAAGGGTGAACTGATGAGCATTCCTAGCGAAGGGGGTATAACCGGTGAAATGATAAAAAAGGAGAAATGAAACTGGGTACTTCGAGTGAGAATTGCTTGTGAAAGAAGCGAATAAGGAAATACATGAGATCTGCCGACGACGGTGTTCAAGAGATGGGAATGAATCCATGATAGCTGGGTTTCCGGTTTTCAGTTTTACGAGTAACGGTCTGTTCTGAATTGTAAATAATAAGTGGAGAGCAGTTTGTGCTGCACCAGCCCAAAGATGTGAGTTATACTTGAGCTTTGGACGTATAAACGCTTTATAATTGGTAGCCAGATCAAAAGAGGTGAAAAAATGTATTACATCGAAATAGAAATCCTAAGCATTTAGCAGCATTTTTGGCGGTCTCGAAAATGTGGTCATTCCAACGAAGATCGTCGTTGACATACACACTGAGTACTCAAAGCTTTTCGGTTTCTTCGATGCAAGTGCCATTCAAGGACAATGGCATAAGGGGTATATTTTGCTTCAATGAGAAAAGATACCATTGAGTTTTGGAAGCATTAAACTTTACACGATTTTGTTTACCCCATTTAACAATGCTGTTAAAATCGCAGTTTAATGAGCTAATCACATGATACCATTGCAATTCCACATCCGAAGGAGATGGACGTGAATTTGAGAACGAATATGAGAAGCTGAGAGTAGAATGTTCGGGAAAACAATGTAGTGGATTAGAAGTTTTAGACAAGAGATCATTTATTAAAATGATGAAGAGAGTTGAAGACAAAATAGAGCATTTATTTTTTGAAGATCAGACTTGAAACCGTTAAATACAACATGTATTAAACGATCTATTAGGTAATTTCTAATCCAAAGAATTAGGGTTTCGTTGATACCAAACGCACGCATTTTCGATAAGGGGTGCAAAACTCTATCAAATGCCTAAGAAATATCAAGCGCAATAATCTTACTTTCTCCAAAACAATGTAAAGATCTGTTCCACTCTTCGGTGAGATATGTCATCAGATCACCAGTGGAACGATTGCTGCGAAAGCAGTATTGTCGGTCATTAAGAAGATTGCGATCTTCGAGATATTTTTTGAGCTGATGATTTATCAGCGTTTCCATGGCTTTGGAAATATGGGAGATAAGTGCAATTGGGCGATAGGAGGAGGGGGAGGAAGGGAAACTTTTTTTAGGAACAGACTGGAAAAATGCTGTTTTCCATCTTCTAGGAAAGATTCCAGAACAGTAGGAGCGATGGAAAAGCTTACGCAATTATTTTGCTAGCTAGATGAAGAATGCCTCTTCAGAAGAATGGGGGTATACCATCAGGACCAGCGTATTTGTTTATATCAAGATATCGGCTCTTAAAACTGTACGATTGTGGAAATATACCGGTCCTATTGAATGATTTGCGTTCTTAAGTACAGGAGAGGCAATGTTGCTGTCAGGCAAAGTAGACCTAGCAGCTATATGAGCTGCGTGTACGGTTGCCTTATCTAAAGAGCTCTTTCGAATGAGTACACTATGCGTCCAACACTAGGCGCCGTAAAGAAGAACTGGCAGTATAAAAGTCTTGTAAAGTATGCACTTCGTCTTACGCGTGAAGTGTTTTGATCCTATTTGTTTCCCCAAAGCGAAATAGCAACAGTTTCTTAGGGTAATTCTTCATTCGATTTCGACTAAGGTGGCGAACGGTGAGTATACTCCCAGGTAAGAGTGGCGACGTTTGGTCCCAGCTGGTAGATATATGGTTGCTTCTTGATAGCATAATAGTTGGGTTGTCGCCTTAAGTTTCCTACCATGTACAAAAAGTCCGGTTATGAGAGAATGTAAAAAGTATAATTTCTGTTCATTAATGTTTTGCTTTTTTTTAATTATTTTTAGACTCTATACCATTGGCATCATACTCCAGTTAGAAGTGTAGAATTTTCCTCTTCTGGATATTCAATTTTCAGTGGCGGTCTTGAATCGGTGCTAGTCAAATGGAACATTATGAAGCCTGAGGACAAAAAATTTTTGCCAAGAATGTCATCGATTATTCTTCACATTGCATCAAGTACTGACAATGCAATTTTCGCAGTATCTACAGCTGACAATGGTAAATGAATTTATTTTATCAAAAAAAAAAACTAATTAAACATTATTATAACTTCCTGTTTAACCTATTTTTGTTTCAGGCATACAAATTATTAGTGATGATTTTAAAACGAAATGTACCCTGCAAGACTTCACCTACACATATGATGACAAAACGAAAAAAGAAAAGTTCCCAATCGGCTTGCGAGTAAATCCACGCCAAAATACACTTGTGTTGAACGGTAGAGCTGGACATCTACAGTTCTATTCAGCTTACACTAAAAGAATGCTTTACAATGTAAAAACAATTGATTGCATGTAAATAAGGAATCATGTATTAAAAACTAATTTCCAGGTTGACGTTGTTGGATTGAATCCGGTCTCTTGTGAAACTGAAAAAATCGTTTACGGTACGCAAGTTACACAAGTGGCACATAACATTGATTGGATGGCAACTGCAGAAGTATTTAATGATGAACAACATCTGCCCGAAGTTCGTCTCAAATTTTGGTATTACAATATAAAATATCAAGGGTAAGTTTGAATATTAATGTTAAATGGCTTAAGATATGTGACAGTGATAGTCTTCTTTCAGTTATAATCTAATATCAAATATAGAACTTGCCCATGAAGGTGGCATTAGGGCTATTGAATTCTCCAATCCAAATTACGTCGATAACCTTCTTTGTGCGACAGTTGGTTTTGACAACGTCATCAAAATATGGTCACTAGAGGATTCGAATAACATTTATAAAAGTAGACAGTTGTGGTATTGTATCGGGAAGACGGAATACAAGAAATTACCCATTGAATCGATTGCATTCTGTGAGGATGGTTCATTACTGGCAGCTGGGTTTGGAAATACCGTCTGCGTGTATAAAGCAGAGAATCTAAAATTATTGACTGCTCTCGTTCCGGGGGGAAGCTTCGACGGCTGCCTGCATAAGGCTCAAATACGTGTTCCTAAGTTGAATAGAAATGGTTCCAAAAATGACACTAATACCAAGAGACAAAAAATTATTCAGTTGTTTACAAATCTCTTACGCGCCAACGATGACACTTTGTTAAAACAAATCAAAAAATCAGTAAAGACAAGGAAATTTCAGGAAATTCAAACAATAGATAATTCACAAAAACAACTTTTGTACAAAAAAATTCGATCAATGAATCAATTGAATTTATTCCAGAAGCTTTTGATTTATCAAAAGCTTGGAATTCGTTTCCAAATATCTGAGGAATGGCATTCGAAGATGGTTAAATATATTCAAGCCAATGCACCCAGTCCCGCTAAGAGCAAAGATCTCAATAAACAAATTCATTGCTTGAATTTAAAGTCTCGTTTCAAAGCTAAATATAAGATAGCTAAGTATGTGAAGAGAAAATCAAGCAGCGATCAGAATATTTCCAATAAATTGACTCAGCTCTTGAGTTTGATGAAGATAGATGAAAAGACAAAGCCAGTTTTGACGAATGGCATCGGTGGAAAAGAGCCAGAAAATGAGAGCACTAAAACTATTGTTCCTTCATTAATGCAATCTCTGCTTTTAATAAAAAAGGTTCTATTTTGTTCTGGAGATTTTGCACATTTGGTAAGTTTATCATTTTTATATTTCGAAAATATTGTAATAGTAAAATGTATTTACAGGTAATTGCGTGTACCGAAAACAGAGTGCTGGTATGGAATCTCTTGAATCTTCGTCTTAAAACCGTTTTAAAGCTATCAACAGATCAAATAGCTATCGATTCAAAAAACAATCTAGTTTCTGTGTTCACAAAAAATAATGAGTGTGAGTTATTTTATGAAATGAAAAGATTCTTATAACTTTACTTTTAATTATTTTCCATCAACCGCAGTGCATATATTTTCTCCTAGTGACGGAATGACATTATACTTCAGACAAAATATGCCACGAGTTTTGGGAGCCGTCTGGCTGCCAAGGCAACAGCCTAAGTCGCATACTTTTCTAGTTAATTGGCAATCAAGATCGATATTGTATTTCTTGACGGACAATAATGTTAGTTATTTTATTGTAATTTTTTTTTGTAAAAAATTACCTAATCTTATTTATTCACACCAGGAAATCCAATATCTTGGCGAAGATGAAGAAGATGAAACGTTGACTTTTAAAAATGAACCAAATAATTCTGCAGTAAAATATTCAACATTTGGTACTTATGCGACAAATCAAATTAAGAATACACAAAACATAGAACTCAATCGTCAAGGTGTGTCGATTGGAGTACATGGAAAAGCTGCTGTAAGATCGGTAAGCACATACAGATTTACATCTTGGTTGGAGCAATAGAGTTCTCAGATTATGAATTATTTTTTAATTGATAATAGTAGTTGATTAAGTTGATTAAGTTTGCGTTCAAAACAGACTTGAGGGGCATAAGCAAGTAGAGGAACAGGTCCTAGCGACTTACATTAACCATTCCTGTGTTCTTGATGTCAAAAGGAATGAAAGAGATTTTATGAGGGCACTTCTTCTTGATAGAGGAGGATTTGGAACTTCTTCTTGATTTTAGGTGATAGCGACTGCGAATCGGTTGTTAAAGTCATTAACTTGTTAAGGTCGTCAAAAATTCTAATCCCAGGGATATTTACAGAAAAAATGCAACACTGTTTTCTTCTGCTGATCTCCACAGCTACGAATGTGAGTTAATTAATAATAATTGAATTCAATGGTTCAATAAGGATCTCTGCTTGATACACGGTAGCTTTCCATTCTCTGCTATCCCGATCACGTTGCTTTCAGATGTTTTGGAGCAGCTCGCAGGCATCAGAGATAGCTCTATCTTTAAACCGGAGGTTCGGTCTTCCTTGTCGCCTTTTTCACCTGCTCTGCACACTATCTGCTCGAGAACGAGATTGAACAAATCACATGATAGCCGAAACCTTGTGTATGCTTGAAAAAGTTCGGAAGAGCTATTCAGGAGTTGAATATGGCACCTCGTATATTTCAATGTCACGTAACACACTTGGATTAGTTTTCTCAGTCACGAATTTGAGCTCCTAGCGCCATATTGAGCTCCTGGCGATGAATGCTATCAAAAACGGATTTGAAGCTTACATAGCTTGTTTGATGTTTTCTGCTAATTCCACAGATTCTCAATCGGGAGACTGAGCCGAACTGAACTACATTCTAAACACGATTTCGCCAAGTATTATCGTTCGTCATGTCAAAGGCTTATCTTCGTCTGCGTAGGGATCAGAACTTCTAGTTTGAAAACATTTCCGAAAATGCGGGCTTCATTTTTGATTGATTATACCTTTACCATAGGGGATTTCTATAGATAGTGTATCAAATGAAAGCTAACAAAAGCTAGGTCTTTTAGGCGACCCGACTTTCAAGCTGAATTACTGGCTTTCAGGGAAGCATGCAAGCTACTCAAACGAGATCCAAACCAGAACTGGTATACAGCTATTATCACAGACATTGTGGCATTAATGAAAATGAACAAGGGAACGAGCAGACCAGGCAAGGATCGAAGTTATGAAGGACAAAATTCTCTCAATTTTTCTTATCGCATCAAACCGTAGGTGGAGATGTTTAACTTACTGCATTATATCTAGAAAGGTTTGCCCCACCTATAGTAAATCCCGCACACTTGATCTGATATGCAGAATAAGGCAAGACATAGTCAGGATCGTACCTACTTGTATCTGACCCTGGTCAATAAGACCACATGCAGCGAAGCCAGGCATTCCTCACAACACTTACTGATATAGCTGTGAAGACCACCGGGAAAAAGAAACATTTCTCCATTTCCCCTGCAAATGCCCTTCTCTGGCCAAATTATAACACATTCATTAGGAAGTGACGATATTGACGAACTTTCGGAACTGAAGATGAAAGACTTCATCTCTTTTCTTAACGCGACGAAATGACTCTAAGACGAACTTCGGTTATTTCTGTGCCGTGGCCCCTTTAATTCTTTAATACGGAGCTAGTAGACTAAAGGATGTTTACGGTGCGGGGGCCGGATGATCATTCAATCGGATTGGCTAGTGTACCAGTCACCAAGCTGTCTATCTTAAGACAACGTAGATGGTGTAAGATGAGTGTGGTGGTCCAGCTGAGTGAGTTATACCAATTCCGGCTGATTGTGCAAAAGCAAACACATATCAATTCCCATAGCCCCATACCATATCAATTCTACACCCATGTTCACACGAGTTATGGTAACAAAATGGCGAATTTCTGGGGCCACCGGGCTAGACTGCGAGTGGTCGCCATATCTACCTACCTTACTGACTAACGGCCAGCCCGACCACTTTTACAAAGACAGGTATAACAAGTCCTTCTCTCAGAAAAGTTGATACGCAATAAAGCCTTTGATTCACGAGCTGTGTAGTATGTGGTATCATCACAAGCCTTCCTGCTGGAAATAAACTTTGGTTTATTCTATAGCATTAATTTAACACAAAAAAGTCTGGCCTTATCGTTCGGTAATGCAATCCATTCTCTGAAACACTCGGACCAACGACACCGCAAGCCCAAAAACCGACCATATTGTTGTTCGTTGTGTTCCTCAGATGTGACAATTTTGTTTGTTAATATTCCCAGTCACATGTAAATGAGGCTCCTCAGAATATTTTTGTGTAAAAAATCATGATAATGTTCATTCATGAAATTACGTCGCTGGCTTCAATTCTTGTTAACTGGGCTTTATAAGTATGTAGGCAAAGATCTTAATACAAAATAACGTACCAAGTTCTTTTGGATAGTAACAAATCCTAAGATATCGTCACGAAATGGAAAAACCTGGGTTTTCACCTACACTCAGTTGCAGCGGCGATATTTTCCCTTGTTTTCCCAATATTAACCTGACTGAAACGTTCAAATTTATTGATCAAATTCACTAAAGCTTGGTGAGAGGCGACCAAAAGTATGTAGTAGGTAGCTATGTAAGCTTTAACGTAAGAAGCGATGATTCTACACTAAAATGCGCGACAAAAAATCGCTATGGAATCGCCCCAAAACAGTCAATTTTGTTTGTTTACACAATCATTCATCCAAAAAAGGATTTCGTCGCTATAGATGATTTTTTGGTGAAATTCACGAAAAATTTCCCGAATGGAACACTGATTTTGAAAATATAATAAGAGACAAAGTTCAACGCTATAACATTCCACGGTGATTAGTAACTACACCACAGAAAAATTCTGCTGTTATAACCCTAAAAAATTAAAGCCCCTTTAAGTGGCTGTCCAGTAAAACAGGGATTCGTTTTGATATTTCTGGTTGTTCTTGAGAAACTGCCAGCCAACTTAGTGTACAATATTTATTTCTGTATCGTCAAAGAGTCGCAATCCAAACGGTGTCCTTGCTAAAAAATAACTGGTCTAGTGGTCTTGACAAATGTTTTCGTTTTTTGGAAGATTAGAAGAGAAAAGAAATTCAACCAAGTTCTGGTTCTTAATATATCTCAAAATGAAGCGTATATATGATTGAGTTCTAACGCTTTAGAACTTGGTGAAGAAATGAAGTTCCATTGAATTGTTTTGTTAAGCCCAGTCTTAGAAGTAAGAACTTTGTCAAGAAATTAGATGTAAGTATACCAAATTTTCATTTATCATCAGAGTTTGTTTGTAATGAATATTTGTATTAATTTTGTCATGAGTTTTTTAAGAATAATATCTGTGGTAAACAAATAATTTAAATTATCCTAATTTATTCTCTTTTCAGTTTTTGGAAATGTCCTCCCATACGATGGCTCCACTCAGTTTATTGTGCAATGACTTCTTAAAATCAGTTATTGAAATAAATTTACCCACCGAAGATAAAAAACCCAAAAGTTCTTCAAATGGCGAAACATTAAATAATCACGATGAATCGAGTGATGAAGAATGTGACTATTCAGCACATAGAAATCTTATCAGTCTAGAAGCAGGTATTACCACAAAAAAGCCCGAGAACACAAAATTATTAAGTGAAGAATATTTACAAAAGATTGCTGCTGAAACGATAGAAATTGAGTTTTAATATTTTTTAGAAAAACGAAATGAAAATTATGTTAATAACACTGTAGAGTTATGTTGGAGCTGTGTACAAATGTTGTTTTTCCTTTGTATAAAAAATAAATATTTTTTTTAAATTAACAAAATGGTTATTTTATTTCTTAAAAACTTAGCATTCAATAAGCTATCATCTTTAATTGATATTTTTAAACAAAGTATTGATAACGTCCACTTCTTTGCTGTCTACTACGCGGAATCAATCCAGCATGTGATAGAACAGAATATATTTGAGAACGGGGAATCTTTTCAGCTTGCCTCTCGTATACCTGCAAAGATAAATTTTTAAAAGAAAATTCCGTCCCTGTGTTAGTTTGATTACCAATTCTTCACCAGGTCCTAGCCAACTTGATTCTTTAAGTGCAGCATTTATTCTTGCTGTTTTGTAAAATGGATTTTTGAACTCATTTGATAATGTTTGTTCGTAGGCATCATTTTGTAATACAGCCCTGTGTTGAATTTGTGCCAAGGTAGTTACTAGTAGAATACAAATCGTAAGAAGTGACTTAAATATCCTGCGAAAAGAAATTTAAAGATAAGAAAATTATTTAGTGTTCGGTGTGATCATGAGAAACATTAATTTAAATATAAATGTGTTCCTTAAGTAAGTTAAGTGCACAGAGTCTCTTGGCTGGAGGCTAAAAGAGAGGTGTTGAAGATTCTGCGTAGAAAGAATATGATGAACGCAGTCTCCTAGCTAAAAGAAATCAAAGAGTCTCGCGATAGAAACAAAATCCTAAGGGTTTTTAAAAAAGTGGTTGACTTTTTGGCTACTTCAGAACAGTCAAGGTAGTCTAGTGACCCCTTCTAAACTTCGCATATAAGATCCTATTATACGTTCTGTGCGAGCGTCCTAAGCAGTTTTTCAAACACAACTTTCGGCAAGTATAATTGTGGCTTCCACCAACTTTTCATCGAGTTCAAAGCGGAATATGATAGCATTTTACGTCAGGTGCTTACGAGTAATAGGAGTATGCCGGTAGCCGGAGAACGTGATCCAGCTATGTCGCGTAACATTGGTGCTCTGACGAAGAAGAGAATAGCTCATTTTAACTATTCCAAGTATGCGCTGTGTTTCAAAAAGGAGATGTACTATCATGTGACTTTTTCAATCTCGTTCTTGAGTAAATAAAGCGCGGGGCAGACGTTAACACGGAGTGTGGTATCAACAAACAAAGAAACATCTGTCCATCAAATAGGACAAAACGTCAATACTGATAGCAAACTTTGAAGTACTTAAGGAGTTCATCTCTGTACATCGGATTAAATATTAACTCCTCGACGAAGGGCTTTTTAGTGGGGACTGGATTGGGAATCACCTTTGGAAACCCCTGCCACATCGATTTGGCGAAAGAAATGGTTTAAAAACTCCACGCGTAAGACGATGTGCACGTTCTACAAAACCATTAAACTTATTTATTTTTAACGATTTCAAGTATTGTACGATAAAAAGTAAGGGAAATCTAATATACAGAGCTCATTCAAAAGAAGAATTCTTCGACGCTAATTTTGTATTGTGTTCGAGCAAGACGAATGAAGGAAAGTTAAGACTGCGAACTCCATTAACTGTACCAAGATGTAGATGTGGTTCAGAAAGTCAAAACAGATCGATCCATGAATAACCTTCATTTTAAACACTAAGCCATCGCGGCCAGTTGCACACTAGATGACAGGACGCAATTCACTCGGGATCGTGAATGCCGTGTCTCACGCAAGATTCTTAATGAACTTTGTTCCCTTGAGGTCTAAAGTTATTGAACCATAAGAGCAGGATTGTACGATTCAGTAGTAACACAAAACTGAATAATCATTTTGATTTCATAAAGTGCGAGGGCTTAAATGATTATCCAATCAATTAATCAATTCGGTTGATAATGAAACGCCCAACCAGTGGCGTTGGCGTAGTGTATCTGTATCGGTTAAAAACTAAAAGTAATGAAAGTCCTTGTTGAACATCAACTGACAAAGTAATGACAATAAACATCAAGGGGCATTTATTGAGAATTTTTCATTCCCCATTTTCTTTTGCTTCAAGCCAAATTACATAAGTAATGATAGCTTGGTATATGCATCTTGATTGTTGCGGAAATGGATGAGACAAACAAAAAACCACTTGCATGCATACCTCATTATGCAATACGAAAATGTAGGTCCAACAAGTTTCTTTCCTTTACCCACAACTGTTCAAAGATTACGGCATGTGCCAATTAATTTATGTTATCCTGATTTTTGATGAATATACACTACATGCATCGGAATAGATACACGTTATAATAAAAATTCAAAAAATTATGGGTCGAGTTTCATCGCCGAAAGATTGAAATTGTAGTTGATATTATTAGTATCTGCATGAAGAATATTATTACCGATTTATCTATGCATATTAAAGGTGCTTCAATGTTTCTTATATACTCGTAAACTCGATGAGAATAAGGTCCAAGCCAGCTAAGTGGAAATGTGCTTCATCTTTTATGATGATTGTTCACCAAAAATGGTTGTCGTCTAAAGCTCGCGCCGAAGTTATAAACTGTTATTGACCACTCTCTCCGACTATTAAAGTGTCAGATCCCAACTGGAACTGACAAATTTTATTCACACAAAAATGGGCGAGGTTTGAACGAACGACAATTTTTGTTTGAATAAAAAAAACAGTTAAATTTTTGGGAAAGATACAATCAGTTAAAAAAAAAAACCAAACAAATTAATACCGTTATATAAATTAGCCCCAGGAACCCATGTTTTTTTTTTTTTTTTGCGGAAGCGACGGTGACTGTGGAACATACTCTTTAGTTTTTATTTCATCTTCCTGTAAGATTTTGTTGCGATCAATAAATAAAACAGTTATTATTTAGTCTTATGAATATTTTATTTTCCGAGCTTTATATATGTACATACATAGTTACAGTGACTCTAATTAATATTCGGTTTTATACTTAAATATTTTTTAAAATGCAGTAACTTGTCTAAAAACAAATGGATTGTCACCATTTATTTTTGGTTTTAATCTGTGTTTTATTGCATCATTTTCATGGGTTGGTTTTAGAAATTTTGAAAGGGACTTTACCGTAAAGAACTATAATACCCGAAAACTAAGAAAAAAACCCTTCATTAATATTCGTTTTTTTTTAAACTTTCACGCTTTTTTTCTGTTTTTAATCAATGTAATCGATCCGTAATTTTAATTTCAGTTTGAAACTATAACTGTGACAGTTTTAGTATTCCTTTTTATATTTTTTAAATTTATAAAGCAAATGCGATGGGCAGTAAGGGAAAATTTTTTTCGCTTAAGAAGGGAAAATTAGTTGTTAACCACTGTGTAAATGGTTTAACTCACAATGAAATCGCGGAGATATTAGATATGATGCCTAATACTGTGGTGATATTGTTAGAAGTTATCACAACGAGAGTCGTATCGACTTCAAGAAGCAAAAAGGCTACCCAAACAAATTAACAGCTCACGAAGAACGCCTAATCGTACCTTTGTATATAAAACTTATAGTACTATAAAGAAGACGAAAGATTGTGGCCACATCTTAAGGCTAGGGACTGCAATTGCTAGATTTGTCTTTGCTAAATTTCATAATAAAATATTCTCTTTTTTACTATCTACTCGTTTTGTATGTTATCCTACTCTCCACTGTAAAAGCGTGCGCTAATTTCTGCGCCACCACCAGGCTAGCTTTCGCAATACAAAATCACGCTCCATGATAATACTATAGGTTATAATACAAAGATCGTACTCAAAATAAAAGCTTACCCGCGTTTAAGTGCCCAAAAATCGTTAGTGAAGATCTGGTTGAATGTGGGAAGCACGTGTCTGCATCAGCTATTCGTCGCACTATTAAGGCTAATGGTTTTAACGGTCAAGTTCCCAGGAAAAAGCCATAAATACACTTGAGCAACCTCCTCATTCGCCAAAATTTTGCAAAAGAATACCAAAAAGAGGATCCATCATGGTGGGAGGGTGTATGGCCTGAAAAAAATTAAGAGCTGAAGAGCCGACTGTAAAGCATGGCGGCGGTCATGTGATGGTGTGGGGTTGAAATATCGGTTAAAGTTGTGGGCAAATTGGTCTTTATTGATTGGATAATGAACAAGAAGTATTAAGAGAAAACCTATGCCAGAGCGCCGAAAAATTGGGTATTTCGCGGTATTTCAAATTTTACCAAGATAATGATCCCAAACATATTACACATATTACTAGCGAATGGCTGCTGTATAACTGTTCAAAAGTCATTGCGATGCCTGCACAATCTCCAGACCTCAACCCCATTAAAAACCTGTAGGATAAACTGGACCGACTTTTGAGGGAGAATCCTGCTTCTTCCACAAATGATTTAAAAGCAACACTGTAACAAGAATGGTGAAAAGTAAGCCCAGAATACCTAAAATAAAATGCACGACTGGATCGCACGAACTTGCTCTTATGTAAAAGTACTTTGGAATTTAAGATACATTTTATAAATATAAAACATAGATTTAATGAGATAATAATGTTCAAATGCATAAAATTGCCGTCTGGTTTCCGGAAAAGTATGAATTTATGCAAATAAACCTTAAAAAATCGTTTTATTATTAAATACATTTTTTATATAAGAAATTTCTCTAAAATTTTTCAAGAAAAAAATGTGGGATGCGAATTTTAAGTATTTAATAATATTGGTTTTAGGAAATAATTTCAAAAAATAATCGTTCATAGGTTTTGAAGATATTGATTTAATTTTTCTTTTTTTTTTTTTTAAACCCAGTAAATATTTGTTCGAATATTTTTATTTTAAACTTAAGGGGACTCCTGCTAAAAATTTTGGGTTAAAATCCTTAGAGCCGTTTTGAAGATATTGATTTAATTTTTCTTTTTTACTTGCGAATAGGTACTATAGGGCAAGTTCTGCATTTGGAAAAAAAATCGAACTCGAGATTTTGATCAAAGTTGACATTAAGATGATAGCGAAGACGAAAAAAGTGGGTCCGGCAATTCCGTCTGTCTGTCTGTATGTCTGTCTGTCTGTATGTCTGTATGTCTGTACCTCGATCTAGAGCCTAAGCCACTGGACCTATTTTCTTCAAACTCGGTAGTTAAGGGTCTTCGGTGATTCCCTAGAGGGGAAATTGAATTTTTTTTTTTAGCTCTAAAACTAACGGTTCCCCCCATACACCCGTAATGCAAAATCTTATTTATCTCGAAAACGGCTCTAACGATTTTGATAAAAAAAATACGTGGGATATTATGGACATGGACTACGTTTTGGTAAAAAAAAAATTTGGGGCAAAATGTTATTAACGGTACCTGTCATAGAACCGTTTTTTTGATTTTCGACTTTCTCATTAACGGCTCTAACGATTTTAACCAAAAATTTTCAGCAGGAGTCCCCCTAAGTTTAAAATAATATTGTATATAAAAATATTCGAAAAATTATTTGTTGGGTTTTTTTGAAAAAAAATTTTTTTTGAAAAAAAATTTTTTTTGAAAAATCAATATCTTCAAAACCTATGAACGATTATTTTTTGAAATTATTTCCTAAAATCAATATTATTAAATACTTAAAATTCGCATCCCACATTTTTTTCTTGAAAAATTTTAAAGAAATTTCTTATATAAAAAATATATTTAATAATAAAACGATATTTTAAAGTTCGTTTGCATAAATTCATACTTTTCTAGAAATCAGACGGCAATTTCATTTTAAATTCATGTTTCATATTTATTAAATGTATCTTAAATTCCAAAGTACTTCTACATAAGAGCAAGTTCGTGCGATCCGGTCGTGCATTTTATTTTTTTTAAACCCAATAAATATTTTTTCGAATATTTTTATTTTAAACTTAAGGGGACTCCTGCTAAAAATTTTGGGTTAAAATCCTTAGAGCCGTTAATGAGAAAGTCGAAAATTAAAAAAACGGGTCTATGGCAGGTACCCCTAATAACATTTTGCCCCAAAATTTTTTTTTACCAAAATGTAGTCCATGTCCATAATATCACACTTAATTTTTTTTATCAAAATCGTTAGAGCCGTTTTCGAGATAAATGAGATTTTGCATTACGGGTGTATGGGGGGTACCCTTAGTTTTGGAGCTAAAAAAAAAATTTCAATTTTTCCTCTAGGGAATTACCGAAGACTCTTAACTACCGAGATTGAAAGAAATAGGTCCAGTGGTTTAGGCTGTAGTTCGAGGTACAGACATACAGACACACTGAAACATGTTTTTTGTGTACTAAATTTTCCTTAAAATTTTTATAAAAAAAATTGGTATGCAAATTATTAGTATTTAATAAAATACATTTTAAAAAGTAATTTAAAAATTTAATCGTGTATCGGTTTTCAAGATATTGAATTTTCAAAAAAAAAATTGTATTATTTTTTTAAAAATCCAAAAACTATTTTTTCGAAAAAATTTTTAGTTTATTTTTTTTCAAATGCAAAGCAGCTCCTGCATAAAAATTTTGGTTAAAATCGTTAGAGCCGTTGGTGAGAAATTCGAAAATAAAAAAAACCGTTCTATGACAGGTACCCCTAATAACATTGCCCCCCAAATTTTTTTTCACCAAAATATAGTCCATGTCCATAATATCACACCTAATTTTTTTTATCAAAATCGTTAGAGCCGTTTTCGAGATAAATGAGATTTTGCATTACGGGTGTATGGGGGGTACCCTTAGTTTTGGAGCTAAAAAAAAAATTTCAATTTCTCCTCTAGGGAATCACCGAAGACCCTTAACTACCGAGTTTGAAGAAAATAGCCTCGGTAGTTTAGGCTGTAGTTCGAGGTACAGACATACAGACATACAGACAGACAGACGGAATTGTCGGACCCACTTTTTTCGTCTTCGCTATCATCGTAATGTCAACTTTGATCAAAATCTCGAGTTCGATTTTTTTTCCAAATGCAGAACTTGCCCTATAGTACCTATATCGCAAGTAAAAATTGTGAAAAATATAATAAGCCGTTTATCTGGGGTGGAAAATAATAAAAGTTACGTCAATAAATGTTAATGTTATTATTACTAACAAATTTAATACAAACTTAAAAAAAACCGAATATTAATGAAGTGTTTATTTCTTAAGATTGATCATTTTACTTGTATATTTCTTATTTTTTTTGTCTTAAAATGGTTTTTGGTTATGTTTCAAACTCTTTTCTAATGAACAACAAGTATATTTTGGTAATACAATCTGGAAAAAAAAAACGTTGAAATAATAGTGCAAATATATTAGTTTATAATCTTTAAAAAAGTATTACAGAGAAATCCGATTTTTAATTACAGTCACTGTAGGTACGTGAAAACTTAACGATTTACACCAAACTTTAGTATTTATCGTGAATTTACATGTATCTGCATTGATTTCTGCCAAAAAAAGGGATGCCAAATACAGAATTCATATTTGTTAGATAGAGAGAAAAAGAGCAAAATGCAGAAGAACTTCATTGCTGCATTATAGGAAATTCGAGAAATGCAGAAGTCAAGATTATAGTAATGACGAGCATGTTCATCTTTATTATAGCATCTTTGTCTGCATTTTGTAAATTTGCGACATTTTCACATTTTTAACTTCCCATAGGGAGTTATTGTAATCGGTCCGATTTGTCAAATTGGAATTTTTGACATTTCTCGACGTTTCAAGGTCCCTAGAGGCTATGTCAATCATTTTTAGAGAGATGGCTGTGTGTGTGTGTGTGTGTGTACGTACGTTCGTACGTTCGTACGTCCGTACGTTCTGGTACCATCAGGGCCCGATCTAGCTTTTTTGCCGCTCTGGGCAAAAGTATTATTTGCCGCCCTTTAAAATCAAACCTTAAAAGGCATACAAAAGTTATTGCGACCGTATGTTTGTATTGTTGGTATAATATTCAAATAATGTTAGTCTTCTGGGTACCTATCCATAAACTGTATGTTTGTTCAAACATTTCTCCGAAACTACTTATTATATTCAAATAATTGTTTTTTTTTTATACATAATGTACGAGTATGTATGCTTCCTTAGATCGACTAATCAATCAAATGATACTCATAAAGTTTAAATCAATGAAAAAAAAATCAATTTTTTATTTTAATTTTAATTTCGGTTACAAATCGAATAATCAATTATTAAAAAAAAAAACAAATTCTGTTAAAATATTATTTAAAAAAAAAAAAATAATTTTCTTCGCACTTTTTGCTCTGCAAAATCTTTAATTATTTCTGCCAAATTTATACTATCGCTAACCTTTTTTTCAATTGATATCAAAGCCAATCTCGTTAATCGTTTTTGTGTCATGGTAGACCGTAGATACTCGTAGTTTTTAATGATTTTCAATTTAGAAAAGCTTCCTTCTCCACTTGCAACCGTTACTGGTAAGGTCAAGAGAATTCTAAGTGCAATACTTATATTAGGGCCAAATCTTAAATCCGTTATGTCAAAACCTATCTAAAATCATGCATACCACTGACAACTCCTCGGAAAGTTCTAACCCATTTATATCAGAGGAGTTGTCATGTGTTAAAATTACTTCAAGGTTTCTGCAATGGTCTAATAAAATTCATCTTTAGGTAGTTCTCTTAAGGCATTATAATGTATATTATACAAAAATGAAAAATGTTTGCTGTGCTCATTAATTTGGGAAAACCTTAACTCTAATGAGTTTATACTCGTAGCTGTATCCTGATGTGAAAGAAGACTTCGACCTTATATTTTTGGCAGGGTTGAATAATTGGTTCGTCATCACATTCGTAATCAAACTGCCTCTTTTTAGAGCGGGCCCGATGTTTAGGCACACCTCGCTATCAATTTCAGCAGCTAAAGCTTTGGTCTTTTCACAAACTTGAGTAAAATACCCTTTGATAGTGAGTTTTCAGAAAAGACTTTGGTGTTTTTTATCAATTTAATGGCAGAACTTAAATCCTAACTTTGCATTAGTTTACTGACGGGATTTTTTCGATTCAAAGTTTCGTACCAAATTATAATAGAGCACAAAAATTTAAAACTTTTAATTTGTTTCTCATTTCGTGTCACAAAGAGGCTTAAGGAAAAGTCAGAATGCAATCTTTGAGCTTTCGGAGTAGGCCTTCCAGTTTATAGTCTTCATTTTCTAGGTGGGGAATCCCCGGCGAAATGTGATAAAAACGAAAAGTGTTTCTTAAACAGTGCTACCAGGAAATTTGTATTTTTGGTTTTGGCAATTCGCCGCTTCTGACTTGGATTTACATTTATCTTAATGGCATCATACACCCCAGTGTCGATGTTTTATTTTTTAATTAGATTGAAATAGGTTTTTAAATTTTAATCTTTAGGACTTGAGCAGTTTGTAAATGAATTGTTATTGTGCTTCTCGGTCCCGATTTTGCCGCCCCAAATTTTTGCCGCTCTGGGCAATTGCCCAGCTTGCCCCACCCTAGATCGGGCCCTGGGTACCATTTTTCGTCGTCGATATCTCAATAACGAGTAAAGATATTAAAAGAGGCTGAAAGGGCGTTTATTAAAATTCAGTGAGTAGTTTTTTCACTATGACGGTTTAAAAAAAAAGTAAAAATTTTGGTTAGTTTCAAATATCTCACGAAAAAATAATGCTATTGATTTCAAATAAAATTTAATGTACTCATTATAAGGTCATACAGATTTGGTATGAATTTGGAAAAAAATGAAAATACCGTTATTTTTTTAAATAAAAAAAACTGAAAAAAAAAATTCATAACCCAGATATTCTAAGAACGGAAAACAATTTGAAACTCAAAATAATTTTATTTTACGAAAAATAATGTGTTCAACAACTGGTGAAAATTTCAAAAAAAATCAGTTTACAGTTTTTTTTACAAAAAATAAAAAACTATATAAAATTCTATTGAAAATTGGTAAAAATTGGTTTTCGACTCAAATTTCCCGAGAACTAGTAGTGATATTGACTTCTAATTTAGTTTATTTTACACATAGTATAATTTTGTACAATTGATTTCAAGTATTTCAAGTCGAATTTCTTGGGAATGAACACCGATAGTGCCTTCTAAAGTATGTTGTTTTATACATCGATACCTTCCCTTAAGAATGTATACTAAGCGACATTTCTAAAATTGTTCAGTAAACGAAAAAACGAAGAAAGTTCCAGTTGAATCATAGTGTGCTAAGAGACAATTTTGGTTAAACTAAGTGACATCTAACAAAATCTTTTGTTGCTCACGACAATGAGATCTTTATTAATGTCGCTTAGCATAATTTTTTTGGCGGATAATACAAATTTCAGGGGGCAACATTATTTTAATGAGAAAACATGGCAGTTGATAATTTTTTTTATTTGTATTCTAGTTTCCCTTTCATGCATAATATGTTGGCGAAACCCAGACCAAAACGTGGCCCTTAACAAATAGTATATTTCCTCATCAAAAAGTCAAAAAGTACCCTTCCATCAATAACCAAACCATATCTTTTATATTTGAATATTTCGTTTTCGTTTCTTTTTTTCAATTAAAATGTTTGGAACCGAAATAATAAAGTAATTTCTATAATATAATACATAATTTTATAATTTTATTATCAATTTAGTTTTTAGAAGAATGTATGTATACTGTACAGTGTACAAGTACATACGTATATGAATAAGGTTGTTCAGTTGTACCCAAGTCCCACATATTCAAATTCCATTAATAGCTATGGTAAAATTGAAGAAAACGTCACAATATGTTTTTATCTTTTTGTCCATGACGAAGATGTAAGATTCTACTCAAGGTTTTCTTACCACAATGGGAAGTTATCAGTGTGGGTCTTTTTCTATATTTTTTTTTTTTGACGGGTGCATGATATGAAAAAAAAAATATTCAATAAAAAGATATCTAGTGGTCACAAGTATGTTACAAATGGCGAGTTCACAAGTACTCGTATGTTACACTCCATCTTTATAATTTAGAAAAGATTGAAACGGGACTGCTTTTGGTAAGAAGTTTGGAATCAAAAGTGAATTGCATACTGCTCAGACAAAACACTTTCTAAAATACATAGTTTGGGAAATTTGTATTATAGGAACATGCATGCTATCCATAGTTTATAAATTTTATGTAGCTATATTTATCATCATAATATTATAAGAAAAAAAAATATCTTCTGACTAGTCCACATTATTATTATGTAAACATGCTGTAACAGCCAACTAATGTACGCAATTCTGAGCTGTCATTTGAACATATCTACTCATGGTTTGGGTTCTTTATGGGGAACAATAATTTGTTTTGAATGGATAACTAAGGTACTAGAAATTTATCATTTGTTTATTTATATTTACATAGTTTTAGATTTTGGTATATGTTTCTGTTATTCACATTTTGTTCTATTTATGTGATTTTCTATTAGTAAAATAAATCAATTTATTTTATGTTTAGATCTCTTAAAAATGTCGACTTTGTGTATTTTTGCATTCCATTGGGGAAACAAATTGAATTATTTTTCAATTTTAATTCAACATTGCAAATTTAATTTTTTTGCGGCAGATTTACCTCTCCCTGCACTGATATTAAAACAATTTTCAGCTGTTTTTTTTTGTGAATTTGATTTTGGGTTTCTTTCATTTATTTCGATTCTGAAAATTATATTCAAAACAAAATGGCATATATGGGCCTTTCATATAAAAGAAATGTGTTAATACCTCACACACAGCTTATTTTATTCCATTTCAACATCTACGCGCCCTTATAGAAAAACCCTTTAGATACAATGATCACTCAGAAATGCGTTTTTTCATTCAAATTCACAAAACGATCACAAACAAATATATTGAAATTCAAACAGGACAACGTCTGTCGGGTCAGCTAGTTTCAAATTAATTTCTTACAATTCGAAGTTCAAGAGTAGTTCATGTAAAAGTATTCTATAAAGTTACAAGAACATGTGCATGTTCGATCACATGCTGATTTAGAATACATTTATGGTCACGCAATTAAGAATAACAAATTGCATTAAATTCTTAAAGAAACACAATTTTCACTTTCATTTTTGATTGCACTTACATCTTGGACAAGAAACGCTCTTTTTCAAGACAAACCAAGAAAAAAAAATCAAGCGAATAAAATCGAATTTGCAACAATCTACGCACTGTAAGTTATACTGGTTAATAAATTTATTGTTGAATGTCTTTGCATTCATGCGGTTACTCTTCACTTACTACTGAATTTGGACAGTGGTGGACACAATATACTTTCAACAACCTTAACCCCACTCAGGTATGTTTTCATAATCATATGGCCATAGTCTGGGGGCCAGTCTGGGCTGGGGTTTTTGGAGATATTATAAGTGGCCAAAACAGGCCTTGGCCAAACGTAAAATAATAGTCTTTCCTGTTTATGAATGCACATTGTAACTGCCGCCTCGCTTGTGCACCAAGTTATTTATGTAAAACTTAAATTACAGTAGCTATAGGTATATGTAGTTTATAGTAATTGAATTATTATCAATGTAATGTGATCAGTAAAAAAGAATATTGAATAAAAAAATGTAATTATCATGTTTGAAACATTATTTATTTATTAGATGCCTACTCGTAGTTGAAGGTGCTTCAGAGTTTCTTTTCATTGCTAAATCAATTTAATGTAATTGGGATGATTCGGAATTTATTTATTAATTAAAGTTTAAGTTAAATTTATAATACTCGTAATATCAATATGGACTTATTAGACTTCTTTTATAAAAAAATTACACTTAAAACTAACTATTTACTTAATCATCAAAAATAGGGGCCTAACGTTCTTTTTTTAGGTTTATGTAATGCTTTTTGCTTACAATATCATATTACGAGTAATACTTTCTTAACCTAATTCACTATTTTTTGTAATAATTTTTGATGAAAAGGATTTTCATCCCCTGATCGCTGTTTTTCTAGAAAAGTGCGTTGGTCGTCATTATGCATAATTTCTTCAAATTGATCGTCTTGGGCATATAGATACCTGCCACTAGGCATTAATATGCTGAATGGTCTTCCCGGTTCCTAATGATTAGTCCGAAGAGCTGCAGCAAATATTATTAGTCAAGTAGTATTAATTTTGCTTTCTCGTACTGCATCTTAGTTGGTATATATTTCTTCGTCAGTGTGGTACGGTGTTGTCCAGTACTAATGCGGAGTACCTTTCTTTGAAAATGCAAAATGGTGATATTGTAACTAAGATGGGAAAGGCGTAAGTAAGAATGGATCGGATAAGATTCCTGTACACGAGCAGCTTGGTCTTTCTTCTAAGTAGCGAATTAACCAAGTTCAGAGAAAAGTTGGCTCTTTTCAACATCAAGTCTGCATGCTTCTTGAATTTCAGTTTGTTGAAAAAGTTGATTCCCAAGTACTTCGTTGATGATTTGACTGTTACTTCAGTATTGTGTGAAAGCTTGAGTCACAGCGTGGGTTGCAAACGCTCGCTCGTCTTTTAATGACAGTTCTTGGTATTCGGAAGCAGATGAGTTCGTTCTTTCCAGTGATTATTTTCAGTCCTTCATTTGACCTTCTTGCCACCATTCTGACCATTGACGACGCTTGAAATGGTCAAGAGGCTTTAGTTCTTGAGTCAATTGCACCTTGTAAGCGTGTAAATGCATAATATTCATCAACGACGAGCGTGAGCAGTGCATTAGTTGGACACGACGACGAGTTGAGGACGGCTCTTCAGCCACACTATCGCGAACAGCAGGAATATTTTCTGCAGTACGAGCTGTACGAGCATGCACTGGTGTTTTCACATCTCCTACAGACCCGGTTTGCTCAAATTTTTGCACGATTTTCCCGATTGTACGCACATTTGGACGATTAAATTGACCGAAAAAATCACGAAGTGCACGATATGTATTTTGATTTGCACCCCCATTTTCATAATAAGCCTGAATAACTTTAACGCATTGTTCGATTGTGTATCTTTCCATGGTTCAAATTGAGTTAGTCTGAAATTGAGAAATGTCAAATGAAATGCAGAAAAAAACTTGACGTTTTTAAGTGTGGTTCACATTCAACATCGGCCCTTAAAATTTAACCACCCTTTAGAAAGTGAGCCCAGGGTCTGTTTCCTTACTAGCTAATCAATAAATTGGGAACATTGCTCTCAGCGTTTCTATTTAAACTCTAGCGGTATATTTTCATTTTTTTTTTTTCAAAATTCTAAAAAAAGAACTTGGCAGAACTTTTTAGTGTGGGTCTAAAAATCTTGATAATTTTATAGCCTTTACTATAATATTCTAGCTTAAGCTCATTTTAATTACACAGATTGGAGCTTAAGTTGAAAAAACAAGGTAGAGCTACATGAATTTAGCTTTGGCTATTTCAAAAAAGCTATTACTAGAATACATCTTTTACATCGTAACTTACCTTTCTTTTACATAGGAACCCAAGTCTTAGCTTTAGCTTAACTCACTTCCTAAATTTCCACTTCGATTCTGGTCTTTTACAATGCTGCCGTAATCGTACAGACAAAGGGCCTTACCAATAATCAAATTTAGAGACGACTTTAATATTTGAGTTAAATGAACCAATATGTAATGAGATCTATATAGTTAGCCATATTATGTTATGAAATTAATATTTAAGTGGACTCTAAGTTATGAATTATTTATTGTACGGAACTTAAAAAATAAAATGTAACATGTATGGTCAGTTATATTTATAGAGTCCATTAAATAATGGTTGATTTTGCGCAAATATTAAAGTCGTCTCTAAATTTGTTTATTGGTAAGGCCCAAAGAGTGTGTTTAACACATACACAAATGGTGTTCTCCAAGATGCCAGTGCTGTCAAAAAAATATATTGATCATAATAGGTGCGTTTTATTATTCACAAATCTATCTGGATCCGGATCCGGATTAAGTTTTAACATGTATTACAAAAACAATTTGGGATCCTGTTTTCTATCGGGATCTATTTCAAAGATCTAAAAATTAGTTATTACACTGGCGAGTAGATGGCTTTTTATGGTAAGGTAGTGTAAGCTATAGTGTAAAGAAAAAAGACAAGACATAATTTATAAAAAGAGACGGGCTTATAACATTGCTGTCAGTAAGATTCGTATCGTTTTATTTTCAAGGGATGATCCAGATCCAGAAAGATTTGTGGATAATAAAACGCACCTAATGTTATAAAATTTTTCATAAGGCGTATGGATAGAAAATATGCCACTCGGGAGGAAAAACGCAATTTTATCCATTTCTTTTCGGAAGACAAATCATTATACACTTGCAGCCAATTAAGTAAAATAAATCAATTAAAAATATTTAAAAGAGGGCGGGTCAATAAGTCCGTGGCTTTTTGAATTTCTGACCTTTTTACTGAAACAGCAACACTGCTCCTGTCAACAGGCAT
The DNA here is from genome assembly GCA_911387755.1 of Chrysotoxum bicinctum. Lineage (NCBI taxonomy): Eukaryota > Metazoa > Arthropoda > Insecta > Diptera > Syrphidae > Chrysotoxum > Chrysotoxum bicinctum. Next base: position 61,694,283 of record OU426987.1, read on the forward strand.
CTGTCAGTTGACTCCTGTCAAAATTTAAACTTGCTGCGTCAGTTAATTTGTGTTTGACAGCTATTTTTATCAGACTACTCACTAATTTGAGGAGAAAATGGAAAAAAGTGAATTTCGTGTGCTTATTAAGCATTATTTCTTGCGAAAAAAAACCATTACCGAGACCAAGGCTAAGCTTGATAAATACTATGGGGACTCTGCACCATCGATTTCAATGGTAAAAAAGTGGTTTACTGAATTTCGTTGTGGCCGTACAAGCACTGAAGATGCCGAACGTCCTGGACGCCCAGTTCTACACCCGAAACAATCGAAAAAATTCACGATATGGTGTTGGCCGACCGAAGATTGAAAGTGCGAGAGATTGTGGAAGCCGTAGGGATCTTGCATGGCTTAGTGGTTTCAATTTTGAATGATCACTTGGGCATGAGAAAGCTTTCCGCAAGATGGGTGCCGCGTTTGCTTACAGTCGACCACAAACGCAATCGTGTAACAACTTCACAGGAAGGTTTGGCGTTGTTTAATCGCAATATGGAGGAGTTTTTGCGCCGTTTTGTAACCGTGGACGAAACATGGATCCATCACAACACACCAGAGACCAAACAACAGTCAAAACAGTGGGTTTCTAAGGGTGAATCGGCGCCAAAGAAGGCCAAGGTGGGTTTGTCAGCCAATAAAGTTATGGCGACTGTTTTTTGGGATGCACGCGGGATAATCCACATTGACTACCTTCAAAAGGGAAGAACAATCAATGGGAAATATTATGCCAACTTATTGGACCGATTCAATGACGATTTGAAAAAAACCGACCTCATTTGGCCAAGAAAAAAGTTCTTTTCCACCAAGACAATGTGCAGTTGCCATGGCAAAAATCCATGAATTGGGCTATGAATTGCTCCCTCATCCACCCTATTCTCCAGATTTGGCTCCGAGCGACTACTTCTTGTTCCCAAACCTGAAGAAATGGCTTGGTGGAAAAAGATTTGACTCCAATGATGAAGTCATCTCGCAAACAAAGGCCTGTTTTGAGGACCTCGACAAATCATTTTTTTGGAAGGGATAAAAAAATTGGAGAAGCGTTGGACAAAGTGTATAGAGCTCAAGGGAGACTACGTTGAAAAATAAAATTATTTTTTATCAAAAAATCTGTGTTTTATTCCAAAAGTCATGGACTTATTGACCCGCCCGTACCAGTGTGATCATTTTCTAAAAAAAAAAAAATAAAAAGTATACAATAAAAAGCCTATTTATTTGTCATTACCTATTTGGTGATCAATATTTTTGAAAACTTAATTTAGTGCATAAGTTAAATAAAACAATTTATGATATTTTTCAAATAAATAAAATTTAATTAACATATTTCCATTTTATTTCAATAGGAAGGTACATACATTTTATAAAGACAAACGGTGAATGTACGGCATACTTTTGATTAATGCGTTATTTTTTTTTTTGTTGTTTTATTATATTCAAATCGCAGTGGCTATGGTTATTTAAAATTATTTATATAATGTCTAATCATTCAATTATCTAAATGCTAATTTTATCGGAGGACGGAGAAATCTTATACATAGAATATTTATTTTTGTCCAGTGATTTTTGTTTTTCGTTGAAAAACAAAATGCATAACACTGTAATTATTATCTTATACCTACATATTTCATTCAAAAACATATAACTAGCATCCTCATTTTTCCCTTTTGTGTTGTTTGTAGTTGTTTATAAATTTTCAAAATGTGCAGATATACTGAGGAAATTGAAGACTTCTTCTTCTTTATGCAATTCATATGATTTCAAATTTACTCAACTTGCAACATTTGGTAATATATCTTCTTTTTAAAATAACAAAGCATCAGGGAACTTCAAGTTAAAAATTTTAGGCTTCAATAATTTTGAACTTTGCAAGCTTTAGTTTTGTAAGGAATTTTCTAAAATCACAAATCTCACTGCATCTTATATACTCGTAAATAGGCTAAATTATATTAATTCTCTTAACTGGTCAGTCCATTCATCACCACTGCCCCTATCATTAGAAAAGTCATCCTCCGAGGTATCCGAATGTCATCTATTGCCCGAAATAACTTGTCCTCGTGGCATTCGAATTGTAGTTTTTCCCGAAACGCTTGGTATTAGTTCTTCATTCATGGAATCTCCATCGAAACAATAGCAACACCAATTATCACATCTAAATACAAGAATTAGACCAGCTAAAGCCCAAAGAACAATTGCTGGCCAAGAATACTCAAGGCATGACGAGAACAGAAGCGATCCAATAGCGAACGATGTGGTGCACATCACTGGAGATACATTGATCACACTTGCAGTGTACTTTGGAATGAATGACATCATAATACTGACTATGGAGATACCTAACCAAAAACGAAGAGCTTACTTTTAAGTCGATCAAAGTTTGTGGCCTTACTTACCTATAATACCAGTAACAAACATTGGAAAAAGGTGCGTTATAACTCCAACAATTGTCAGTAATATTCCAAAAATGATCACTATAATTGCGAAAATGGTAACTCGCCAAGAGGCAAGTGAAGGCACCCGAATACTGCGTTCCATTGGTCCGGCTGTAGTAACCTGTTATAAGACAAATTAGAACTAGAATAAACTGAAAACACAAATTTTATACTTACTTTAATTTTCTGCCGATACTCATCTACGATTGCATCAATATCCGTTGAAGTATCCGATTCTGAAGTTTCAAACTTTTCTGCATATTCAAAATCTGATGGCTACAAGAAAATTATAAGCAGTTAAGAAAATCAAAAACGATCCTAGTCATGTTTATTGATATACAAACCGGAGGTTCTCCATCGGATAAAATAGTTGACTCAATATCAGGATTATCTCTAACTGGACACGGTGATGAAGGTTCACCTAACAGCAGCCACTCCTTTTCAACTTCACGTTTATTTTTATTCGATTTCGTTTTGGCCTTCTTTAAATTTCCTTGTATCGGAAAATTAATATTCCATAAACTTCTTCTTCGTGCTGTGCTACTTTTCGCTATTGGAGCAGTTGATAAGCGACTATATGAAAGTGAAGAATCACCTAAGAAAAACAATGTTAGAATTTTTTTTCCCGAGTTTTTCATGGCTCAAGAACTCACTGCTTTGCTGAACGTATTTAGGCCGAAAAGGTGAATACAATAAATAAAAAGCACGAAAAAGTCCAGCACACAGATGCCCTGCAGCTAGAATGTATGTTAGATTTTGCAAAGGACAAGCAAATGCTACCATTGCGCACAAGCTCCCTAAAAATAAAATTCCAAGTGTCATTAACATTATAGAATGATAAACAATATTTATTGCAATTCTGGCTGACGAAAATAAAAACAATATTTTCGACATCAATATGGGCCCTATCGTGAATAAAGTTTCCCGGGAAATATTTTCCACATGTGAAAAATTAGTATCGAGTACCGATCTTTTGAGTTTAGGAGCAGAAAAAAAAATGCCCTCGCACCGCGGCAAAAAATAGTCAAAGCCTCATTGCAGTAAAAAATGCACCCATGGAAAAACAAATAAGTTCACTAATACCGCTTTACTGCTCACTAATTTCCGTCTTTCTCCATAGTTTCCGTCAACCATAGTTTGATTGGGTTTTGTCGTTACATGCAATGTGATATCAGATAAATTACTGTTTCCGGTTTGGACAATCCAGAAGCGGATCAATACAATTACTATTAAGGCATTACACTAATAGTTAATTGTATTATTTTGGGACCCAGACCATATCAACATAGTATCTCATCTATCCAAGGTCATGATAATCTGATAAATTATTGTCAGCTGAAGAAATAACTTGATGAACGGAAATTTCTCAATGGCCGGCAGAACGGCTTTCGTAGCAATATATCCACTGGTGGTTAGTGAAGTACAATTCCATATTTGAACTTGTGGTCCCTAACTCACTTGAGCCTCTAGAATAGAATTCAAAATAACTTTAAAAGTGGTGGGTGATAGAACTATAATAGAAACATTTGAATCTCCCGAGTACTAATGAGAGACACAATATCTTACCGTTATTTTTTCAAAACAGTATTCTAGTTAATCACGCTTCAGATAATCAGTTGACCCTTGAGCCCAACTTCCGACGTATTGTCAAAGTCAGAGACTTTTTCTTTAGCCTCACTACACGAATGTGGAATGCCTTACCCGACTCAATTTTTCCACCACATCATGCTATTCTGACATTCAAAACCAATGTGCATGGGTATCTCCTTTTAAATTCTATCCTATTTTCCTAAACGTTCGCACTGTGCTGAAACATTTTAAGAATAGTCAAAGGCCTTTATTTAAAAAAAATAAAATGCACGACTGGATCGCACGAACTTGCTCTTATGTAAAAGTACTTTGGAATTTAAGATACATTTTATAAATATAAAACATGGATTTAATGAGATAATAATGTTCAAATGCATAAAATTGCCGTCTGATTTCTAGAAAAGTATGAATTTATGCAAACAAACTTTTCGTTTTATTATTAAATACATTTCTTATATAAGAAATTTCTTTCAAATTTTCTAAGAACAAAATATGGGATGCGAATTTTAAGTATTTAATAATATTGATTTTAGGAAATAATTTCAAAAAATAATCGTTCATAGGTTTTGAAGATATTGATTTTTCAAAAAAAATAAAATTTAAAAAAAAAACCAACAAATAATTTTTCGAATATTTTTATATACAATATTATTTTAAACTTAGGGGGACTCCTGCTGAAAATTTTTGGTTAAATTCGTTAGAGCCGTTAATGAGAAAGTCGAAAATCAAAAAAACGGTTCTATGACAGGTACCGTTAATAATATTTTGCCCCAAATTTTTTTTTTACCAAAACGTAGTCCATGTCCATAATATCACACCTAATTTTTTTTTATCAAAATCGTTAGAGCCGTTTTCGAGATAAATAAGATTTTGCATTACGAGTGTATGGGGGGTACCGTTAGTTTTAGAGCTAAAAACAAAATTTCAATTTCCCCTCTAGGGAATCACCGAAGACCCATAACTACCGAGTTTGAAGAAAATAGGTCCAGTGACTTAGGCTCTAGATCGAGGTACAGACATACAGACATACAGACAGACAGACGGAATTGCCGGACCCACTTTATTCGTCTTCGCTATCATCGTAATGTCAACTTTGATCAAAATCTCGAGTTCGATTTTTTTCCAAATGCAGAACTTGCCCTATAGTACCTACATATATCGCAAGTAAAATATAACAATAAAAAGTATAACTGTTAAAACAGTGTTGTCTGATGGAGACATTTTGCTCTTGTTGGGATTTTAAAATTAAATAAAAAATTGATGCATGTAAAATGTGATACCTAGTAACGTTGGCAATATGTATCAAGTTAATTTATTTTGTTTGTTTCTTCTGAGATTAAATTTTCTCTTTTACGCGTACCTACAGATTAACCTCATTAATGACAGAAGTTTTTCTTTCGTGTAATATGTATTGCAATTCGCACACGGCCTAAAATATCAATTAAATTTAATTTTTTTTGTTGACGTTTAAACGTACATACATACATACTCACGTTATTAGCGGCAAAAACTAAACTTCGGACAAAATTTAATGATATTTTTATCCACCTTACACACCTCCACTTAGGTTTCTTTATATATTCCGAAAAAGAAATGGAATAGAAAGGAAAAACAAAATGTTTTACCAGAATAGAATGAGTGAAGAAAATAAAATGCACGACTGGATCGCACGAACTTGCTCTTATGTAAAAGTACTTTGGAATTTAAGATACATTTTATAAATATAAAACATGGATTTAATGAGATAATAATGTTCAAATGCATAAAATTGCCGTCTGGTTTCCGGAAAAGTATGAATTTATACAAATAAACCTTAAAAAATCGTTTAATTGTTAAATACATTTTTTATATAAGAAATTTCTCTAAAATTTTTCAAGAAAAAAATGTGGGATGCGAATTTTAAGTATTTAATAATATTGGTTTTAGGAAATAATTTCAAAAAATAATCGTTCATAGGTTTTGAAGATATTGATTTAAATTTTTTTTTTTTTTTTTTAAAACCCAATAAATATTTTTTCGAATATTTTTATATACAATATTATTTTAAACTTAAGGGGATTCCTGCTAAAAATTTTGGGTTAAAATCCTTAGAGCCGTTAATGAGAAAGTCGAAAATCAAAAAAACGGGTCTATGGCAGGTACCCCTAATAACATTTTGGCCCAAAATTTTTTTTGACCAAAATGTAGTCCATGTCCATAATATCACACGTAATTTTTTTTATCAAAATCGTTAGAGCCGTTTTCGAGATAAATAAGATTTTGCATTACGGGTGTATGGGGGGTACCCTTAGTTTTGGAGCTAAAAAAAAAAATTCAATTTTTCCTCTAGGGAATCACCGAAGACCCTTAACTACCAAGATTGAAAGAAATAGGTCCAAGGGTTTAGGCTGTAGTGAGAGGTACAGACATACAGACACACTGAAACATGTTTTTTGTGTACTAAATTTTCCTTAAAATTTTTATAAAAAAAATTGATATGCAAATTGTTAGTATTTAATAAAATACATTTTAAAACGTAATTTAAAAATTTAACCGTGTATCGGTTTTCAAGATATTGAATTTTCAAAAAAAAAATTGTATTATTTTTTTAAAAATCCAAAAACTATTTTTTCGAAAAAATTTTTAGTTTATATTTTTTCAAATGCAAAGCAGCTCCTGCATAAAAAGTTTGGTGAAAATCGTTAGAGCCGTTGGTGAGAAATTCGAAAATCAAAAAAACCGTTCTATGACAGGTACCCCTAATAACATTTCCCCCCAAATTTTTTTTCACCAAAATATAGTCCATGTCCATAATATCACACTTAATTTTTTTTATCAAAATCGTTAGAGCCGTTTTCGAGATAAATAAGATTTTGCATTACGGGTGTATGGGGGGTACCCTTAGTTTTGGAGCTAAAAAAAAAAATTCAATTTTTCCTCTAGGGAATCACCGAAGACCCTTAACTACCGAGATTGAAAGAAATAGGTCCAAGGGTTTAGGCTGTAGTGAGAGGTACAGACATACAGACACACTGAAACATGTTTTTTGTGTACTAAATTTTCCTTAAAATTTTTATAAAAAAAATTGATATGCAAATTGTTAGTATTTAATAAAATACATTTTAAAACGTAATTTAAAAATTTAATCGTGTATCGGTTTTCAAGATATTGAATTTTCAAAAAAAAAATTGTATTATTTTTTTAAAAATCCAAAAACTATTTTTTCGAAAAAATTTTTAGTTTATATTTTTTCAAATGCAAAGCAGCTCCTGCATAAAAATTTTGGTGAAAATCGTTAGAGCCGTTGGTGAGAAATTCGAAAATCAAAAAAACCGTTCTATGACAGGTACCCCTAATAACATTTCCCCCCAAATTTTTTTTTCACCAAAATATAGTCCATGTCCATAATATCACACTTAATTTTTTTTATCAAAATCGTTAGAGCCGTTTTCGAGATAAAGAAGATTTTGCATTACGGGTGTATGGGGGGTACCCTTAGTTTTGGAGCTAAAAAAAAAATTTCAATTTTTCCTCTAGGGAATCACCGAAGACCCTTAACTACCGAGTTTGAAGAAAATACGTCAGGTAGCTTAGGCTGTAGTTCGAGGTACAGACATACAGACATACAGACATACAGACATACAGACAGACAGACGGAATTGTCAGACCCACTTTTTTCGTCTTCGCTATCATCGTAATGTCAACTTTGATCAAAATCTCGAGTTCGATTTTTTTTCCAAATGCAGAACTTGCCCTATAGTATCTACCTATATCGCAAGTAAAAAGATATGACAATCAGTTGTCAAAACAATGGAATAAACAAATGTTCTTGTTTTGCGTTCTTAATTACCTACACCAAAAAGAACCTGTCAACTCATAAATGAGAGAGTGAAGGCACTTTACACTGAAAGTACCCAATATTATTTCAATTTCAACATGGAATAAAAAGAATGGTGCAAAATTTTAAAAAGCCCAGTGTTATTTGATACTAATTAACGATTTGCTAACTTTAAAGTAGTTACGAATTCTTTCTTAGTTTTGATTATTTTAAAACTAGTTTTGTGCTAAGGCTTTTTTTAACACATTCTTCTGAATACATCTAAGATAATATAAGTTCGTGCAAAAAAAAAAAAAGTAAACAGACCTTTTTTTGACGTTTGTAAATGTCAAAGAGTCATATGAAGTTCGCACGATATTAAAAAAATAAAATTGCTATTAATTTTATGATTTTAACTTTTATAAAATGTTAAAAATAAAATGCACGACTGCGTCGCACGAACTTGCTCCTATGTAATAGTCTAAGAATTTCAAAAATGAATGTTATTAGAGAAAAACTTTTCATAAGCATAAAATTAATTTTTAAAATGACTAAGACAACTTCTTTAGTAGTTGGAGGTAAAAGTAGGATGCCATGTGATTCAAGCAAATATATAGGCGTAAAATTTTAAAGAGTTCTCGTTTAAGCAGTAAAACCGGCTCTACTTAACGCAGTAGTTTAGCTTGGAGACTTTGTCTAACTTTTTCATAATTTTAATTACGTTAAACAACTCTTCTAAATAATGTGGGTTTTACAACAGAACCTAAGCGAATTTGCGTTGAACAACCCTTAATTTGACACATACATAACTCACACAACAACAAAAACAAAAAAAAAAGTAAAAAGAACAGACAATTTCAAACCAAATAATTTTTTGCCGAAAAAAGTACATTTTATATACTACCTCGGGACAGATTTTGATTGTTTATAAGTTATTTACATTATTTTAGATGAAAATAAAGTATAAATCGCAAATTCACCTCATAAAAACTCAATTTGTTGGTGCAGATTCATTTAGCTATATATTCGTCTCGGCCGGCGGGCGGCGTGCATACATTAGATATGTACATTTGTATGTACAGATTTGTTAATCGTAGAGCACTCGTACGATTGTTTCGAATTTATAATATTCAGTGATTCAGTCTATTTACAAAAAACATCTTTAAAAAATCGAATAAAACATCAGTAAACATTTTTTCTTCGATTTGCTTTGGTATGAAATGACCATTGTCAATATGGATAAAGTATACTTTTAAAAGATAAACTAGCTATTTGCTGCTTTTAAGGTAAGACGAGCTCTTTAACGTTAAAGTATAGTTTATGTCCTTTAAAATTAACAAAAAGTCGGTCCTCGTTTTATACTCAATATTTAGAGTCAACTACCATTCCAAAATTGATTTAGAGTAGGTTTTAAATGTTTAAAATTTTGCGCTATAATGTTTATGCAAGAACAAAAATTATAAGTCTTTGTAGTGGTTTCTTAAAAAAATAAGCCTTTATGTAAAAAATTTTTAAAACATTTTTAAGAAAAAATTTTGGTACGCCAATTTAAAGGTTTTATTATTGTTCGAATAAAAATTAAATTTACAAAAAAAAAATATTGAGCGGTTTTCGAAATATTGAATTTTTCAAAAAAAAAAATAGATTTTTTTTTTCAAAATTCAAAAAGACATTTTTTTTAAGGTTTTGAAATGCAATGTTTCTTAAACTTTTTAGAAGCTACTCTCTAAAAAATTTCATTAAAATCCGTTATGCTGATAATGAGAAATTCAAAATTTTAAAAAATCGTTCTATGGTAGGTACAGTCAGTAATATCTTGTTTTCAAAATTTTTTTTATAAAATTGTAGATCTTAAAAATTGATCGAAAGAAAAAAATATAAGCAAAATTCTCGGAACCGTTTTCGAGAAAAATACGATTTTCGAAAACCATTTTTTAATTTGTATGAAGACTATACCGTTATTTTTAGGCAAAATAAATTTTTTTTCTCATATCTTGTAGATTATTTTAAGAAATTCTTATTTATCAAGTTTTAAAAAAATCGAGTATGGGGTTTTCGAAATATTGAGTTTTCAAAAAAAAAAATATTTTTTTTAAATCCAAAAATAATGTTTGTGAAAATTTGAATACACAATAATATTGAAACTGCTGGCGAGTCTTAACATAAAAAAAATGATCAAAATCGGTCGTACCATTTTTGAGAAAATCAAAAACAAAAAAAACCGTTCGAAGGGGGATACCAAAAAAAATAATTTTTTGGAATTTTTTTCAACCATTACCTAGATTTAACAAAATGAAATTTTATGAATTTTTTTTAAGAAAATCTATGGGACAGTTTTAAAAAAAAAAACATATTTATAAAACTTCGAAAAATATTAGTATGGCAGGTACCGTTATTTTTGGTCTTAAAAAAAAAGAAAAAAACATCCGGGGGAAAAATTAAAACCTCATATGTAACAAGTTTAAAGAAAATCGACCGAGCCGTTTAGCTGTAGTCGAACAGACAGACAGATAGGCGGACAGAGTTGCGAGACCCACTTTTTGGTCTTCGCTATCATCGTAATGTCAACATTGATCAAAATCTCGAGTTCGATTTTTTTTACGAATGCATAACTTGCCTTATAGTAACTATAAGTCGCAAGTAAAAATAAAGTAGGTATTCGATGATTTTAACTTTAATAAAAGGGTAGAGAAAGTATGATGCTATATTCGATTAAAATTTGCAAATTCGTTGTTTTAACTTAGTATCATACTAAAAGGGCTTTAGCATCATACTAATTCAATAAAAATTTTGCGCCAATGCACAGTGGTTCCACTCCCGAACAAAGGCGGCCATAATTACTAACTCACTTGATAAAATCTTAAAACGATTGGTGCTAAAATGTTTTCAGTTCTCTGATTTCGAATCTGCAATCAGTTTTAAACTATCTCGTCACGACTTTGAGATACGTTCGATAAAAGGGTTGAAGATCGGTTTAATATAGTTTTATTTAAATATAATTTTTTACTTGCGACTTATAGGTACTATAAGGCCAGTTATGTATTCGTAAAAAAAAAACGAACTCGAGATTTTGATCAAAGTTAACATTACGATGATAGCGAAGACTAAAAAAGTGGGTCTCGCAATTCTGTCTGTTCGACTACAGGCTCGGCCGATTTTCTTTAAACTTTTAATTTTTTCCCCCCACACGTTTTTTTCTTTTTCTTTTTTTTAAGACAAAAAATAAAGGTACCTGCCATACGATTTGTTTTCGAAATTTTATAAACATTTTTTTTCTCATAAATTGTTCGACAGATTTGAAAAATAAAAATACAAAAAAATTCAAAAATTCATTTAATTAAAGCAAGGTCATGGTTGAAAAAAAAATTCCGAAAAATAGTTATTGAGGGTTCCCCCCATGGAACCATTTTTTTTTGTTTTTTGATTTTCTCAAAAACGGTACAACCGATTTTGATAATTTTTTTTTGCTAAAGCTCCCCAAAACCATAAATAGAATTGTGTACTCAAATTTTCAAAAAAAAATTGTTTGGATTTTAAAAAAAAACTTCAAAATTTTTTTTCAAAACTCAATATTTCGAAAACCCCATGCTAGATTTTTTTTAAACTTGATAAATAAAAGTTTCTCAATATAGTCTACAAGATTTATTTTACCTAAATATAAAGGTACCCACCATACAAATGTTAAAAAATTTAAAAAAAAATGGTTTTCAAAGATCGTATTCTTCTCGAAAACGGCACCTAAAATTTTGATAATTTTTAATTTTTACGATCTTTAATTTAAGAAAAAAAATTTTGAAAATAAGATATTACATTTCTCATTATCCACATTACGGATCTTAATGAAAATGTTTGTAGAGAAGCTTCTAAAAAGTCTAAAACATATAGCATTTCAAAACTTTAAAAAAAAAATATTTTTTGCATTTTATTTTATATGTAATCTGTACGATACATGATGCATTCATTAACTGACTTCTCTAAACATTTTGCAATGTTATTCACTGCTCTTGGCAAAATCTTTGAAAGGTCGCCCTGAAGTTGCAGGTTGCCCCGCAGAAGTTGAAGGTCGCTCCGCAGAAGTTGAATATGGCAAATAATTGTTATTTTCGGAAATGATACATACATACTTACTTTTCCTCTGTATTAAGCCATCCTGAATAATTTTTAACAATAAGGCATCTCTTTCGGCAATTAGGTTTTTTACAAACATATACGATTCTAGTTTCCAATACTCCAATTGTATTGTCATCTAAGGACTTGGAAATGACGTCTAATTTTGAATGGGACTTTTTTTTTCGGTTCCATCAGCATTTAACCAATGCTGAAGCAGAAACATTCTCGTAAATGAGACTTTAGTTAAAAGCCCTAAAGTACAAAAAATGAGACTTTAGGTGGCTCAAAGATTAATTAAAAGTGAATTCGCAAGTAATCGCAGCTAAGTCAACGTGCATTAAAAATTACATGAAATTACCTTTCTGGTAATATATAACTTTGTGGGGGCGTAACGGGGCGTAACAGTTAAAAGTTTAAAACAAACAACATTAAGCTAATTTATTTTTTATTTTTATTTTATTTATACCCAATTTATAGACTCTTATGCTTAGTCGAAAAATGAATCATAAAAAATAAATAACAAATATCTTACCTTCCACTAATATATCCATTATAAAAAAAAAATAACGCAAACAGATGAAAAAAAATTATTTAAACAAATGCAGTTGCACTTACTCTTAGAGCACTAAAACTCAAATGCCATGTGTTTGCAATGTTATTACTCTGAAGATAAAAATCTAACGGTTTTTCTTTTTCTATTTCTAATTAGTTTGGAATGTTCTCAGCTCATTTTAACCGTTTTATATAATAATCGCTACAGTAATTTTTTTATAATTTTGGCCTACGGTGGAACCACAGTGCAATGTTACTACGAGGAAATTTCACGATAGAAAAAATTTCTTGTGTGCTATTCCATGGGCAATTAAATTCCCTGAGGGACTCCCTAAAGAGTACATGTTTTTTTATTGAAAATCAATGACTTATGTACTTCTTCAAGCAAACAAAAATGTATGAGCTTCTATGTATGTTATGTAGTATATTATTAATATTATTTTTTTAAATAATTTTACCTGCAATAAAAACAGCTAATACTGGATTTCCACTATCTGAACTTTCATAACTTATTTGCCTGGATAAGATTTTCCATTCCGATTTAGCAAATCGAACAATAATATTGTACATTTCTGGGAAAAGCTCCAAAAAAGAACCAGAACACGTTAGCAGTAAAAGGCACGCAGCGGCTTGAATAAGTTTTTGAAAACCATTTTCCTCTAAAATTTTAAATAACGGCACAGCAATATATTCTTCGGTTGTCCTTAAAATACATATTAAATATTATTAATATTAAGTTCCTTAAATTGTTTATAAACATTTATACTTTGCATGAACAATAGTAGACAAGCAACCAGCTGATAAGAGAATCGATCCACATACAAAAAGAACAAATAGAAGACCAGAAAATCTTTGATATCTTGATTTGCTTGAGAAATCGCTGGGATATGCAAAAGCTATTAATGCGGCTGCTTTGAGAAACTTTATTTTTAAAAAAAGTTAATAATTAATTGTATAGATTGAGTATAATTTAAAGAGCTTAACTTACGCTACTTGATCCATTTGGAAGTAATTCCTCGCCATCCCATTCTTTTGAGTTGCCGCTATACCATCCAACAATGCTTAGAATTCCATTGATACCAAGCATTCCAAGTGTCATAATAAAGCTAAAAGCTTTTGTATTCTGTTTGAATGGACAAAAATAATGTTTATATTTACTGTTCAACTTCGAAATAAAAATTCATACCTCTAGGCCGAGCATAAACATTCCAGTTACTAAAAATACTACTGCTACACCTAAGACATCCGGCCAAGGTTCGTTTTCTGATGAATTTATTCCTATTTAAATGCATTAAATTTTAGTATCTTATTTTTAACTTGTATTTTATTGACTAACCTAATATTAAAATTCTGGCTAAGCCTCCCATCAATTCATCTAAGCAAGCACTTAAAGTACGAGCCAAGGCTCCACAAGCGGCTAAAATGGGAAGTATATCCATCCATGTAGCCAGAAATAGGCACGTAAAATCAAACTTATTGCTAGCTCTAATATAAGGCATTTGAAGTGGTCTTAGACTATTTTTACAAGAAGCTGAAAGATGTAAAATTAAATTTACATATTTACATTATTTACATAAAGTTTTTTTTTTTTTTTTTTAATTTCTATATGGAACAAGTATTGAATTCTTGTGAATAAATAGGTTTTAATAAAAATAATACTTTTCGTCATACAGTTCCGCAGCTTGTACGCTTGAAAATCAAATGAATCTAGAACCCTAACTGATGTGCAAAACATTATGTAATCACGTAATTTTCTTTTGGAAACATTTTAGGCCATCTAAAAGTTGAAACTCCGACATAATAATTTGGGTTGAAATTTTGACTTTGTGTCTGAAATGTTTTTAACGAATCAACGTTTCAGGTTTTTCAACACAACCAGAAAAAATAAAATTCATATTTGATTTTGTCAAAAACGGTACAACCGATCTTGAACATTTTTTTATGTTAAGACTCCCTAGCAGTTTCAGTATTATTGTGTATTCAAATTTTCAAACAATTTTTTTTTGAAAACTCAATATTTCGAAAACCAAATGCTCAATTTTTTTAAGACTTGATAAATAAAAGTTTCTTAATATAATCTACAAGATATGAGCAAAAAGAAATTATTTAACCTAAAAATAACAGTACCCTCCATACAAATGTTAAAAAATGGTTTTCGAAAATCGTATTTTTTTCGAAAACGGTTCCGAGAATTTTGCTAAATTTCTTTTTCTTTCGATTAATTCTTAGGATCTAAAATTTAATAAAAAAATTGAAAACAAGATATTACTGACTGTTTTTTAAACTTTTTAGAAGCATCTCTATGGTAATATCTTAATTTCAATTTTTTTTTTTATTAAATTAAAGATCGTAAAAATTAATTGAGAGGAAAAAAATTTTATCAAATTTCTAGTTGCCGTTTTCAAGGAAAATACGATATTTGAAAACCATTTTTTAACATTTGCATGGTGGATACAATTATTTTAAGCTAAAATATTTTTTTCTCACATCTGCTAGATAATATTGAGAAACTTTTATTTATCAAGTTTAAAAATGTTTTAAAATCCAAAAAAAAAATTTTTTTTGAAAATTTGAATACACAATACTATTCAAATTTTTGCGGAGCTTTAGCATACAAAAAATGGTCACAATCGGTGGTACCGTTTTTGAGAAAATCAGAAACAAAAAAAAATGGTTCCATGGGGGGTACCATTAATAACCATTTTGCGAACATTTTTTTCAACCATTAGGTACCTAGTTTTAATTAAATGGAATTTTTTTTTATATTTTGCTTTTAAATCTGTTGAACAGTTTTTAAGAAAAAAAAATATTTATAAAATTTCGAAGAAAATTCGTGTGGCAGGTACCGTTATTTTTGGTCTTCCAAGAAAAATGAAAAAAACGTGTGGGGGAAAAATTAAAAAAAAATATATTCCGAGTTTAAAGAAAATCGGCCGAGCCGTTTAGGTTGTAGTCGAACAGACAGACAGAACTGCAAGACCCACTTTTTTAGTCTTCGCTATCAGCGTAATGTCAACTTTGATCAAAATCTCGAGTTGGATTTTTTTTTCCCAACACATAACTTGCCTTATAGTACCTACATATACAGTCGCAAGTAAAAGTTTTTCTTATGTTATTCCTGTTTTTTAAGAAAGAAGAAAATCATTTTTTAAGCACTTTGGACTTTTGTATACATTGTGTACTCGGGCGTATACGCACTTTTTTTTTTTTACATGTATTGACAATGTCATAAGCAAGTCAACTGATGCGTTCAAGTGAGATCGCCGGAATGAAAGGCAAATCATGGTTGCAAAAAATGCTATTTTGTATGAAAAGTAGCTTTGAATTTTAAAAATGAATGCTATGAGAGAAAAAAATTAATTTTGAGATATCGAATTTTCAAGTTTTTCTTTAAACTTTTTTAAAAGTCAAAAAAATGTTTTTATAGTAATTCGTACTATGTATCTGTACTTTTAATTTAAAAATTGCTTATAAATATAAAAACATGGATTTAATTAGAGAAAAATGAATTTATGCAAAAAAAATAAAAATTCATTTTATTATTAAGTACATTATTTTTTATTAGAAATTTCTTAAAAATTTAAAAAGTATTAAGTATTTAATAATATACATTTTAGGAAATATTATCAAAAATCGTTCACTCATTTTTAAGATATTTTCAAAAAAGCAAAAAGAAAAAAGCATTTTTTTTTTAAATATTCTGGGTAAAAGAATAATAGGGTAAACTACCCAGTGACCGACCCCCTTTCAGTTATGGTCACCTATCACTATTTTTTCATTTTATTAAGGTTTCCTGTTGCTGGATACTGCTGAGGCTATTTTTAACGTGTTTAGACGTGAAAATGTCATAACATAAGACTTCAATTGATATTTTGAAGTAAATCGTTGACGTGTAATAAAAGATGTAAGTTGAGGACCTCTGTAAATCAAAGAAAACTTGTGAATTCCTTAAGAAACACTTAAGTATAAATGGGTATTTTATTGATTTATCGGTGATTCTTATGTATGGGACAGTACATATTAATTTAAAACAATAATAAGTGGATCTATTTGTAAATTTTTTTTTATTAAAATAATAAAATAACTTAATTTTACATAGAGTGTTCATAACTAGAATGTAATGTTCAATAAATTCAGTAACCGACAGGGGTGTCTATTACTGGTGCGGTTGGACGTTTTTGAGGATGTTAGTTACGGACACCATCGTTTTTGTCTTTCTTTTTCCATGTCATTATTTTTTAATTCAGGATTTTATTAGAAAATGCCTGAGCAAAATAAGTTAAAGAAGAAGATTTGCAAAATGCAGCTAAAATAAACGTTTACCTACTAACTTTTTGAATTTTCCAAAAACAGAAAAGTACATTAGCACTTTTCTTTCCTCATCTTTAACTTAAGTAAGCTATCTACTTTACTAGTGACAATAACATATTGATTTATTTAAATATTTATATAAATATTTTTAATTCAGTACATAACCACTTGGCGTAATGGTTAGTGCGTTGGACTGTCATGCGGAAGGTCTCGAGTTCGATTATCAGCCGCTGCAAGAAAGTTTTTTTTTCAGGGGTGTACTACCTCTTGCCAAGAATTGACAAATCTTCCAAGAGTCATGGAAAGTTCGGCTCATTACCCGTTTGGAATCGGCAGAAAATTGTAGGTCCCCTCCCTTCCTGGTAGCACACAGGAATGGTTGAGAGTTCTAAGTCATTAGGTGCTGGTTCACTTCGAGCTGTTGCACCACCAAATTTATTTATTTATTTTTTTTTTAAATAACTATAACTAACATTCAAGTTATATCTATTAATTTTGTTAGTATAGTCAATTTTTTTATTTGTAATATTACTAGTTAAGAACTGTTTAAGTGTCTATACATTTTTGTTTGCATGTTAAATTTAAATAATAATTTATCTACATATATTTTATTCATAACTTTATAAGTACCTACATACCTTCTACATATAAAAATTTTATATATAATATCAACGCATAGAGTATGTATTTTATAACATTTCTTGTAGAGTGTCTACTGGGTGTCGAAACAATTTTAATGTCAAGTTAAAACTTTTAAATATTCGATTTTGACGCTTGACAAGTTAATGTAAGCTTGTTCCCGAAAACTCCTCTTATAGTTTAGTGTGAAAAGTTACAGAAGAAGGGTGTCCATAACTGGCATTTTACGGGTGTCGGTAACTGAAAATTAGGTGTCCATAACTAAAAAAGTGGTAAGCTGTTACGGTTTTGTGTTTTATTTATTTTTGGACTTTCGTACATATTTATTTCTTTAATAATATAACAGAAATTATTAGCAGTTACAATAATATATAAAAATCATTAAAATCCATCCAGCGAAACAAAAGTTATGAATTTTCAAACTCAAAATTTCTCTTAAGGGTGTCGGTCACTGGGTGTCTTACCCTATTTGTCCCACATCTTGAATAAAATATTAAAAAACCGTTTATTTTCAAGTTTAAAAAAAATCGAGAAATATTAAGTTCCTCAAAATCTAAAAAACAAGATTTTGAAAAACTATTTAAAATTTTTAGGGGCTTTAGAGTACAAAAATTTCTTTCAACTTTTTAATATGAGGATCAGTATTTGAGAAATAAAATTGTATGGCATGCACTGAAATTTTCGGTCCTAAAAAAAAGAAATAAACGTCTCGTTATCTCCCAAGTTTAAAGAAAATCTGTTCAGCCCATATATAAACCTAAGGAATCCAAAGATTTTGAACTACTCGTATTATGACCAAATTTATGTTCCTCAAACAAAAGGCTACAAATTCATGCAACATTTATATGAGTAAGTAGTCCGACTCGGCCATGAATTTTATATGGGAGCGGGTCGAAATACTGTATTTTAAAATACTGTATGATACTCTATAGTCATAATGCTGTATGATTAATATTCTGTGTTTCAAAATACTGTAAATCTAAAATACTGTATCTCAAAATGCTGAATTAGCAAAATACTGTATCTCATAATACTGTATCTCAAAATTCTTCATCTCAAAATGCTGTATGAGCAAAAACCAAGCTTTTAAATTATCATAGGTACATGTTATTGTTCAAGGCAAGTACACTCCGCTTCAACTGAATACGCACAAAGTTTTTTTAAGGTATATTGTTCATTTTTTTTCAAACTTTGGGCCTTAATGTATCATTTAATGATGCTTACTGTTTGCTTGTAATGTTGAGAAAACAAATCAGAAAGAATAATTCAAAAAGTATCGTTATTTTTTCTATCGCTCTCTTACAAAGCGTTCCATATCGAAAAATGCAGATTTTTTTTGCGTCAACTGAATAGGTACAACAATCAAAATTGGAAATAAAAGCTAATGGAATGAAATAAAACAAGTTTTTCCTTTAAATATTTGTTTATTGGTTATTTCTAGTAGTGGGTACTGACACCTTTATTGGTAATTACTTCATGAATTTGGTCCCGCATGCTCTTTAAGCAGTTCAGCAAAATTTCCCTCCAGGCTAATTTAATGGCTGCAATTAGGGATTCTCTGCCCTCAAAATGATGGCCAGACTCATAAACTTTTCGTAGCAACCATCCCCATACATTTTCTATAAGGTTCAGGTCGGAAGAGTACGGCGCCCATTGAAGCAATTCCACATTCTGGTCCTATATCCAATTTTGGACAATGCGCGCGGTGTGGATGTGGGCGTTGTCCTGCTGGAAAGTCCAGTTAATGTGTCCTTAAATATCCGCAAATTTAGGAAAATTTCTTTTCTAGATTCCTTTGTGGGTAAATGCAGACATTTTTGACTTTTGAACTTCAAGCTCAACATTCTCATAGTAGTTAACTTAACCCCATATCATAACTCGACCTTCTCGACTATGATGCCGCGCTAAAAATCGTTCTTCTTTCCTCACATCGTGGAAATAATAATTACAACTATCAGAGCCATGAAATTTGAACTTTTTCTCATCAGAAAAAACGACGTGGTGCCATTCATTTTTCCAACTCATATGGAGTCTAAAAAATTCTAAACGCTTACCTTTTCTTTGCTCGTTTAGTGGTGGTTTCTTTTGAAGTTTCAATCGTTTTAAATAATTTGCACTGTTTATTACTCTACGGAATGTTGAAACGCTTGCAGTTACACCGGCTTTTTGTTTTAATTTTACCGCAAAGTCACACGAATCAGAAACACATCTTAAAATTGCTCTTCGATGAATTGCAGTTGTTGCCGTTTTTTTTACTTCCTTTCATGTTTTTCCGTTATAAACTTTTATTTCTTAGGTGGGAATAAACAACACTAAAACTTTGTTCATTTTTGGTAGCTTTAGCACGCCCAGTTAGTCCTTGTTATTTTAACAAATCGGTTTCAGCTCTTTCGACACTATTTAAAGCTTTTGATCTACCCACTTTTTTTTAATTTCAATTAAACGGCTAAATTTCATTTAAAACACTTCAAATTTTGATTAAATGTGTCAATCATCTCAAAACTCTCATTAACAATGAAAATAATGATTGATAATGATCGTGTACCTATTCAGTTGACGCAAAAAAATTGTGCATTTTCCCATATGGAACGCTTTGCAAGAGAGCGAGAGAAAAAATAACGGTACTTTTTGAATAATTCTTTCTGATTTGTTTTCTTAACATGACAAGCAAAGAGTAAGCATCATCAAATGATACATTAAGGCCCAAAGTTTGAAAAAATGAACAATATACCTTAAAAAAACTTTGTGTGTATTCAGTTGAAGCGGAGTGTATATTAGAATATTATGCTAATGAAAAATAATTATGATATATTTTTAAAAAAAAGTATTCTGTTTAAAAAAAAAAAATCGTTTTGATAATGTAAAAAAGTGCGCACTTTTTTTTAGCATTTTGCAGCATTTTTAAATACAGAATTTTGACCAAATAGAAGTTTGAAACACAGAATTTTGACTTATAGTATTTTGATCATACAGTAATTTGTACGAGTACATACAGTATTTTGAAATACAGTATTTTGAGATACAGTATTTTAAATGCAGCATTATGACCCATACAGTATTTTGACCGCAACCCATCTTATATTGTTAAAATATTATTTATTAATTATATTATTTTATATTGTTTAAAATTGTTTTCAAAAGGCAATAAGATAATAGTTGTACATCTTTTACCTTTTGTTTTTTATAAATTCCCACTTCCAATTTTAATAGAATTGGATTTGGTGAAAATTTGAAATATTTATAGGGAAAGTAAATATAGCTTTTTAGTTATATTAAACGGCACTTGCGTGAAAAATGCAATTGGAAGATGAAACGTGATAAACGTGAACTGTATAGTCAACTGTTCGAAAACGCAAAACAAAATTTTTATACAAAATATTGTAGTTTGCTTAAGTCATATGTTAGATAACATCATTTAAGAGGCTTTTTTGGATAAAATTTCCTTTGGAATATTTCCCAACTTTCAAAATTGTCAACTTAAATAATGTTGAAAGATTCCCTTAGAATTTATTAATATTCGGAATTCAGTTTCATATGGACCTTGGCACTCATTTCAAAAGGCCCGCCGCCAGCTTACAACGAACAGTGGACAAAGTATTGTCGTTTCCAATTTTCGAAGTTGGGGAAAATTCCGAGGGAAATTTTGATCACAAAATCCCCCATTAATAAGCAAGAAAGCGTATTCGTAAACATCAAATGTATTTGCAAGATGTAATGTATAATAAAGATATTTAATATACAATAATATACAACGTATGCAGTTGCCTTAATACTGATAAATTATATACGTATACACTTTTACTATAAGAAATCGCCAGTTACCTACATACCTTACAGCCGACACCATCTCCTATTGCTCTGCCAATTAAGTAATATTATAATTAAGTATAATTTTATAATTAGTAATAAGTTGTAATAAATGAATTAAAACAACTTATTTGTGGTTTATTTAAAACATCACACAAGAAAATTGACGTTGATCAAGAAGATTTTACCAAATACAATCCTCAAGTTAACAGCTTCATATTTCTGTGTTGTTTTTTTGATACTAGTTTATTTGAGTATTTTGAAATCAATAAATATAATACAATTAGTAGAATAAAAATAAAAATTATGTGTTCGTCCTATAAACCTAATAACAATATTCATCTTATGTAAAATTACCTGAGATAAATCCATACACCGATGCAAATATTGTTGCAAGAACAACTGTAGGACCAGGCGATTCATTATAAATGATAAGATGAATTAAAACAATTGAACCTAACGCCAACCTTCCTCCACAACCATTTATAATTGCTTCACACATTCTGTAATAAAATTTTATAAATTTAGTTAAGAATTATTTTTTAAATTTTTAATTTTATTTTTTAATATAACCTTTAAAAACAGTAACATCTTTATTAAGAAATTATATATAAATAAAAACATTTTTGGGGTAAGTGTTGCGGAAATTTGTTTTTCTCAAGTCCCGACCATTTATAATCCAATTTAATTATTACCTAGGCAATGTACTCGTAATTTGTTCCAATAAAATTTGTGATTATTAATAATTTTTCGCTTTTCATCTTTTAGAAAACCTATTTTGAAATGTATGTCATTGGCATTTTATTAGATAGTTATTAACGTTTTCTTTATTTTTGTAGGGTCAGATTAAGGCTGACAAATAAATGATATCTAAAAGTTTTAAATTGGAATTTCAAGAAAATGATGAGTATTCAGGAACCTTTTAAAACCTTTGTAATCAACACCAAAAATTACATTTGGAGCGAGTTTTGCATACTCTTGTCAAAAAATGTGCAATTAAATAAATTCTCTTCCGTTGGTCCAGGAAAAAATCATGAAATTGGATGAATTAATTACGAATTAAATTGAGATATTGATTAACTGTACATGTTTCATGAGTTAACTCTTGTTCAAAACCGAAGCTCTGATGATTTCCCACGGAAAAAATAAAACTGACTTCACATGAAAAATAACTTCACCACTAGCCGGAGTTACTTTCACATTTTTTTTTTTTTTTTTGAAGATTTCATTTGAAAATTATGTTAGGTCATTTCCCAACTTTATATTTACGCTCTAAAAAGAAGCCACTCATAGTCTGATCACCGAATATAACAGTATAACAGTATTATGGAGCAAACTATTTACTATCATAGATGTCTTAGCGGTTTCCAATGATTTTAAGTCCCTCCTTGGGACCTCTGTACCGAACAAGTAACTTCGTTGCTCGGCTTAGTGTATGTTCAATCAGCAGGCAGTCCATGTCTGAATGAAGTTCTTTCTCACTGATGATGTACATACTCGTATTACATCTAAAAGGAATAAGCCTATTTGAATTTTAACTAAAAGAGGAACGTAAGGATTTTACTGCACAGATTCTTACCTACATCAATTTAAGTTCAACTTGTTGAAAATTGTGTTACTGCATTGCATACCTAGCTGAGCTTACATTACGTAAGCCTTTTTTGAGAATTTTTGTAAAGAAAACTACTGTTGTTGCAATCTGTCAATTTATTTGGGCTTAGATTTCTATTGGTTGTGCTTGTAATTGTTAGGACAAGTTTTGCATGAAATAATTTTTTTGGAAAATCCACAGGAAAAGTCGGAAATTTGAATTGTATTTTTGTGTCAATAAATAATTGTGACTGTTCTGCTGTCAGTTGTTCCTTCAGTTATCAGTTCAGTTAAAAAAGGCAGTGTATTTAGACGTCAGTAAAGTGTTCGGTTGAGCTTTCATTTTACTTGTGAGCAGTCGAAAATCAGAGGAAATACATTGCGTAATGGACGATGAAAGCCTTATTGCAATAGCTATAGTTTTGTCGCTTAATAAATCACCGCAAACTAAAATTGAAATGACGACTGAACTGACAACTGAACTGAAAAGCATTTACATATCAGTTTTACTGATAGCTGAACTGAAAACTTATGGGAATTTCATCAGTTTCAGTCTCAGTTAAACGCTTCAGTTTTTGTATTTAGACATCAGTTTAACTGAAAGCTTAACTGATTGCTCAACTGAAACTGAAACTGAAATGATCGTCTAAAAGGGGCTTAAAATTTAATATACATATTTCAATTGTGAAAATTATGTCCAATACATGAAGGAATTATTTTTTTTATTAAAAAATCAAAGCAGTTTAAAATGATTCGGCCTACGTTTTGTCTCCGACAGTCTTCCTTATGTTCATAAATGATCTTTTGTCTGAAACTTCTTATCACCTTTTTATATCCGTTTTTAGATTCACATCTTTATTCTTTGGATGTGGGCTTTCAATGGCAGCTCATGAAACTCTGATCTTAAAAGCATTATCCAATGGGGAATCAAAATCCGTGTAGAATTGAATGCTTCAAAAACTCAATGCTGTTTAATTTTACTAAAGCATATCCCTCTCTCAATGCCACTATCCATGGGTGGCACTTGCATTGAGGAGACTGAACCAGGGTTGCGAATTTTTGAATTAAAAAATCCTTAAGTCATAAGTCTATAGATGACTTGTGAATTAAAAAAATTTAATTCATAAGATATTTGGTGACTTATGAATTAAAAAAAATTAATTCACAACCCCCAAAGTGACTTATGAATTAAAAAAAATTTAAATCCTAAGCTACTAAGTGACTTATGAATTAAAAAAATTTAATTCACCACCTACCAAGTGACTTATGAATTAAAAAAAATCAAGTCATCCGGTATAAGTGACTTATGAATTAAAAAAAATTTAAGTCATCAGCAGCAAAGTGACTTATGAATTAAAAAAAATTTAATTCACCACCTACTAAGTGACTTGTGAATTAAAAAAAATCAAGTCATCAGGGAGTAAGTGACTTATGAATTAAAAAAAATTTAATTCACAAGTCAGTTGGTGACTTGTGAATTAAAAAAAATTTAATTCATAAGTTAGTTGGTAGATTGGAAATTTTTAAGCTTGTTTTGACTACATAATTATTTAATTATTAACGAAAGCTTTCAAATCTAGTTTTAAAATCATAAGATTATCACGCTAGCTTATAAATTATACATTTCATAATTTTTCTAATCAGCATTTATCCATTAACTTATGAATTAAATTTTTTTTAATTCATAAGTCACTAAGTTGGTTTTGAATTAAATTTTTTTAATTCATAAGTCACTTACTTGCTGATGATTTGAATTTTTTTAATTCATAAGTCACTTACTTGCTCATGACTTGAATTTTTTTAATTCCTAAGTCATTTAGTAGCTTGGGAATTAAAATTTTTTAATTCATAAGTCACTTACTTGCCCATGACTTAAATTTTTTTAATTCATAAGTCACTTAGTAGGTTCTGAATTAATTTTTTTTAATTCATAAGTCACTAAGAAGCTTATGATTTAATTTTTTTTAATTCACAAGTCACCAACTGACTTGTGAATTAATTTTTTTTTAATTCATAAGTCAGTTCGTAGCTGCTGAATTATATTTTTTTTAATTCATAAGTCACTCACTAGCTTGTGAATTAAAGCCAAGCTTAAGCTAACAAGTGACTTAAGCTTTTGCAACCCTGGACTGAACAGCTTTCAGTTCTAGGTATATGCATCACAGACCATATCAGGGCAGGTGATATAAAAACCCACTTGAGTCTCTTGGACCGAATTCAAGACAGAGCTCTAGAAATGATAGGTGATCGAGGCAACTGAAATATTTGTATCTCTTGAGCACCTCCGCGATGTTTCATGTCTATCAGTATCTTACCGCTATTTTCACAAACAGTGCTTTCATATACAGTGAAAAGAACAGTTGCATTCCTCCTCTCTAACAACCATAATCCCCGTACCTACTTCTGCTAATCAGTTTACCCTTGAACCCAATTTCTTATTGTCAAGTCCAGAGATTCTTTTTTTAGCCACACTACACGAATGTGGAATGCTTTACCCGACTCAATATTTCCCACTCATTGCAATGTGCAGACATTCAAAACCAATGTGCATTGGTATCAAATTTTCAAATTCTATGGGCCTTACCAATAATCAAATTAAGAGACGACTTTAATATTTGAGCGAAATGAACCAATATTTAATGGACTGTATCTAAGTGACCATATATGCTACATTTTTTTTTTTAGCTTCCGTACAATAAATGGTTCATAATTTAGAGTTCACATAAATATTGAGTTCATAACATATATGGCTAACTTTATAGAGCTCTTAAAATAATGTCCATTTCGCTCAAATATTAAAGTCGTCTCTTAGTTTGATTGTTCGTACGGCCCTATCCCACTTTCCTAATTGCTCGCACTTTCTTTAACATTGTAAAGGTATTCTTAACCTCTTTATTGCGCGTTTAATATTAAAAAAAGCTCATATTTCTCATATACATAATACAAGTTGACATAACGATGATAGCGAAGACTAAAAACGTGGGTCTCGCAATTCTGTCTGTCTGTTCGACTACAGCCTAAACGGCTCGGCCGATTTTCTTTAAACTTGGTAGATATCACTTTTAATTTTTTCCCCCCACACGTTTTTTTTTTTAAGACCAAAAATAACGGTACCTGTCTACGAATTTTTTTCGAAATTTTATAAATATTTTTTTTTCTCAAAAACTGTTCGACAGATTCAAAAAATAAAAATACAAAAAAATTTCATTTAGTTAAAACTAGGTAATGGTTAAAAAAAAATTTCCGAAAATTGGTTATTGAGGGTACCCCCCATGGAACCATTTTTTTTTTGTTTTTGATTTTCTCAAAAACGGTACAACCGATTTTGATCATTTTTTTTTTGCTAAAGCTCCCTAAAAACATAAATAGAATTGTGTACTCAAATTTTCAAAAAAAATTTTTTTTGGATTTTTAAAAAAAACTTCAATTTTTTTTTTCAAAACTCAATATTTCGAAAACCCCATGCTAAATGTTTTTTAAACTTGATAAATAAAAGTTTCTCAATATAATCTACAAGATGTGAGAAAAAACATTTATTTTACCTAAAAATAAAGGTACCTACCATACAAGTGCTAAAAAAATAAAAAAAATGGTTTTCAAAAATCGTATTTTTCTCGAAAACGGCGCCTAGAATTTTGATAATTTTTTTTTCTTTCAATTAGTTTTCATGATCTTTAATTTAATAAAAATAAAATGCACGACTGGGTCGTACGAACTTGCTCGTATGTAATCGACTAGGAATTTTAAAAACGAATGTTATTAGAGAAAACTGTTCATAAGGATAAAATTAATTTTTAAATTCTTTTAGTAGTAACAGAATGCTATGCAAATATGAATTTATGCAAGAACAAAAATTATAAGTCCTTCAAGTGGTTTCTTTAAAAGAAGATTTTATATATGTACAAACTTTTTAAAAGCTTTATAAGAAAAAAATTTGGTACGCCAATTTAAAGTTTTTATTATTGTTCGAATAAAAATTAAATTTACGAAAAGAAATATTGACCCGTTTCGGAGATATCGAATTTTCAAAATAAAATAAAAAAATAGATTTTTTTTTCAAAAATTCAAAAAATATTTATTTGAAAGTTTTGAAATGCAATGTGTTTTAGACTTTTTAGAAGCTTCTCTATAAAAATGTTCATTAAGATTCGTTATGTGAATAATGAGAAATTCAAAGTTCGAAAAAATGGTTCTATGGTAGGTACAAGCTGTAATATCTTAATTTCAAGAGAAGAAACTGGAAAAACGTAAGACAATTTGTTCATAGTGTACTTCCGGCATTAGTCAAGAACATGGTGAGGGAGTAAGTTAACTAATATATTTCTTCAATAGAAAGATGGTTCCAAGGCAGATTATGATATTTATAAATACAGCCAGACCTTTTTTTTTATAATCGGCGCACACTCAAGGGGTTTTTTGTATATCCTTAATATGCCACAGAGACACAGCTTGAGCAGTAAGAAAAAAGGGAGGGGTTAGAAAGGAGGTGTCGGTGTACATTGGTTTTGAATTCTTGAACATTTCAATGACTGGGAAAGACAGAGCGTGGCAAGGAATTCCACATTCGCGTAGTACGGCTGAAGAACGAATCTCTGTACTTCACAGTACGGCCGAAGTTGGGCTCAAGGGTAAACTGATGGGCATTCCTAGCAGTGCGAGTATTACGGTTAAATTGTTTAAGGGGAGGAATGCAGCTGGCTATTTCACTAGAGCATAGTCCGTAAAAATAACGGTAAAATAGGGTGAGGCAAGAAACATTACGATGATGTTGGAGTGACGTAAATGAGGCAATGATGTTATTGTCGCCAATCATTTTAAAAGCTCTTCTTTGAATACTGTCCAAGAGACTTAAGTAAGTAACTGGAGCACCAGCCCATAGATGGGAGTTATACTCAAGCTTTGGACGTATATAGGCTTTATAGATTGTAGCCAGATCAGAAGGAGAGAAACATTTCTTGCACCGTCTCAGAAAACCCAAACATCTTGCGGCATTTTTGGCAACATCGCGTATGTGATCATTCCACAAAAGGTAGTTCGTAATGCACATACCGAGAATATCGAGATGTTCAGTTTCACCGATGCAAGTGTCACTCATTGATAGTGGCAAGGGGGGTATATCACGCTTTAACGATATAAGACAGCATTGGGTTTTCGAAGCATTAAATTCGACACGGTTTCTTATTCCACATAGTACAATGCTGTTTAGGTCGTAATTTAATGAGCTTATCATATTTTGTCGTTGCAGTTCCACATCCGAAGAGGAAGGATGTGAGTCTGAAAACGAATATGAAAAGCTGAGGGTACTATCGTCAGCGAAACAATTAATTGGATTAGAATTTGTAGACAGGAGATCATTAATAAAAATGAGGAAGAGGGTCGGTGACAAAACGGAGCCCTGGGGCACATCAGCATTTATATTGTGGGTTTCAGACTTGAATCCGTCTAGTACAACTTGTATTGAACGGTTCGAAAGAAAATTTCTAATCCAAAGAAGTAGGGATTCGTCGACCTAGGCCTTTGAAGTGCTTAAGTATTTCAGGACTTGAGTTGTCTCAAGTACAAATACTAGATACTGACTAGTACTTGAAGTTTAGTACCCGGGTACTGGTACTTGAAAAAATGCAAGTGCCAGTTATTTTATGTACTTGACTAAACCAACTATGAAGTACTTAAGTACCATAGCACTTGAAAAGTATTTTCAAGTACCACAGTACTTAATCAGTACTTTCAAGTTTCAAGTACCATATACTTTCTAGCTTATTGAGTAATAATTGAATCTTGAATCAATGAACCGATCAAGTACTTGAAAGTACTTCTGAAGTACTTTGATAATTAAGTAGGCAATACTTGGCACTTGTGACGATGTACTTGAAAAATACTGGTACTTGTCTGTGCTCAAGTACCTTCCAGTATCTGAGTGCTAAAGTACAAGTCTCGTTACTAGTAAAGGGTTTTTCAACAGGCACGCTACAAAAGTAGAGCGACAGGGACAGCAAACGACGCCATATTTCTTGCCGCTCTTTTGAATTTCTCTTCAGTAACGTTTGCCATTTCATGATGGGAAGATATACGAGCCAACAACGAGTCGAAATTATCAAAATTTACTACCGAAATTCGGAGTCAGTGGCCTCAACGTTAAGAGCGCTACGTCCAATTTATGGTCGTCATAATCGTCCTAGCAGATCAACAATTGAGCGTCTAGTGGATCTCACAAAATGGTCCAGTCGCTTGGCCGCCTGGGTCGTGCGATTTGACGCCGTTAGACTATTTCCTGTGGGGCTACGTCAAGTCTATGGTCTATGCCAACAAGCCAGCGACGATTGATGAACTTCGTACGAATATCGAACGTGAAATTGCAGCAGTATTTAACTAAGTTTATTTTATAAAAGTACATGAAGGCTCAAAATTCTTATTTTTTTTTAATAAAATTTGGAACAAAAGCTTTCACTCATACACTAAGAAAAAAATTTGGAGAATATTTTTGAAACGAGTTAACCAGCTATAAACATTTTTTTAACAAAGTTCTGTATTATTGTTCTCGGGTAAAAACTAGATTGTTATGAAACTATGCTTATCTTTTTATTAATTCATATCTTCAAAAAAATAAGTTATTTAATGAAATGGTTGATAAATTTAATTTACTATAATTTTGTCCTTTTTAAAAGGAAATCGTATGAGGATATTATTTCGTACTTATTTTGTAAAAAACTTAATACTACTTATTTTGTCTATAGATATTTATTTCTTTATTATTATTGACGATTCAGATTCGAAATCTATTGCACCAAACCAATAACCGCCAAAATAATCACCTGCCTAATTATTCCTGAAATGAGATGTACATTTTACAGGTATGAGTAGTATGTACATTACATACATAATCGTTTTTTTTTTGTAAAAAGATGTTAAAAAAAATAATTGTATTTCAACTTTCCAGTACATCAATTAAACCTAGCCAGAAACTGCAAAATAATTAACCCTAAGTGCACTGTTATGTATTTAATGTATCCTTTGAACTGTTAGTGGTAATCTTTTGTTTACCTCCTGAGTTCAAGTCTTGACTTTTCCACATTTATGTCTACAAACTCTAACAATGACTTCACACAAAAAAAAAAGTTGAATTACAAAGAAAAAGATCTTTTTTTAAGAAACAAAACCGCATGTTGACAAAAGGTCAAGATTTGTCTCGGGTTCACCAGAGTCTGTGTGTACACTTGCTACATCCTGTGGCGTTAGATGACCTAGGTTAATGTCTTACTTTGGCTCAGATGTGTCATTCACTTTTCCCACAGCACATTTTGATTTTATTCAGCACAGTTACCACAAAATCAATATTTAAGAAACAAACTTTTTTTTTGTTTGTGTTTGAAGGGACTTTTAGAGCTTTAACTTTTACATCGAGAAAAGTGTTGGGGCTCTTACAATTTATTTATTTAATTTGGTACACCAATAAGAATAAAAAAAGGTCAATTTTATTTAGAAAATATCTTCGTATGAGGGGTAAATGAAAAACTAGCACAAGCCAAACAATAACATGACACAATTAGCTCAAAATTAATAGTAGTTTTCGTACGCGTTTGATATTACTGCTTTTAAAGGAGAAGAAAAAATCAATTTATAGATTTTTGTTTGAAAACTCAAGTGAAAATACCAACATAATGAAAATGCTGTCCGCCTTGTATGAAAAGTTGTTTGCTTGTTGAGTTTTTTAACGCATTATATTCTTGGATTGAATTCAAGGAAATAAATATTAAAACCACGGATTATAGAATGCGTTTTCCAACAATATTTTCATATTAATTTTCAAAGTAGTTTTAGTTTCAAGGATCTTTGTTCGAAATCAAGCAGAAACGCCTTTTCATAGTTTTTTTTTTTGATTTAAATTTAATTTTTTAATTTGTTTTCCATATTACGTTAAAATAAATAATTTTCTTTAATTTTTAACTTAACAATGAAATTATGCAATTTTATACTTAAAACCTATTCACACTCTGCACGAACTTATTTATTCTAATGAAAAAATTTTCTGTTATGATTGTGAGAAGAATTAGCAAAAAGTTTGTGGAATCACTTTTGGTCAATGAACACGAAAGCTTTTCTCTTGGTTCTTGCGCATTTGGGTTAAATGCACGTTTGTTATTATTCCACGCTTATTGTCAGAGAACCATTATTAGATTTGGCCAATTCACAACAATCAGCGTTAGCATTGGAATTGCACAATTTGCACAGAGAAGCGTGTTATTAGACCGAATTGAAGCGCAAAGAAGATAGAAATTTAAATAATTAATAAGTGCCTCGTGTAGGGTGATTCAAAAATATTTTTTAAAATTATTTTTCAAAAACAATTTTAATATTCATTCATTATTAAATAAAATTATATTATGTTTAAATATGTTTGAACAAAGAAACATTTAAGGGTGGAGTGATAAGTCTAGGGATTAATAATGAAAGCAATTCTTAAAATTTTTTTCTCTTGTTAGTTGGCAAATACATCACTATTTTTATGTGTTTTTTACTGCTATTAAACTTTTGTGTGTAAATTTTGAAAAAAAAAGTAATTTCATAAAATATTGTAGAGTGCTTTATTGCTTGCAAATCTAGATATTACTGACTGTACCTACCATAGAACAATTTTTTAGAATTTTGAATTTCTCATTATCGGTAGAACGGATTTTAAAGAAATTTTTTATAAAGAAGCTCCTAAAAAGTTTAAAAAAACATTGCATTTAAAAACTTAAGAAAAAATATTTTTTCAATTTTTAGAAAAAGTCATTTTTATTTTGAAAAATTCGATATCTCAAGAACGGCTTAGTATTTTTTTGGAAATTAAACTTTTATTCGTACAATAATAAAAACTTAAGGTTGACGTACCAAAATTTTTTCTTAAAAATGTTTTAAAAATTTTGTACATAAAAGCTTATTTTTTTAAGGAACCACTACAACGACTTATAATTTTTGTTACTGCAGAAATTCATATTTGCATAGCATTCTGTTTTTATCTCTTACTACTAAAAGAATTTAAAAAATTCATTTTATCCTTATGAACAGTTTTCTTTAATAACATCCGTTTTTAAAATTCCTAGTCTACTACATAGGAGCAAGTTCGTGCGACCCAGTCGTGCATTTTATTTTCATTCTTCTCATAGCAAGTTCATACCTGTTTTTGACTGCACTGTAATCGCATCTAAATAAATCATAAAAATCCGTTGATGCCGGTTTCGGTTAGATCGCTTTAATACCTTAACATTATAATCCGCATCAGCCTTAAGATTTTTCAGGAATATTTGGGGTAAGCCTGACTCAAGGTTAAAACCGTAATCAGGGATGTTATTAAAATGTAACCCAAAAATTGTCTTAAAGAAATACCTTTGCATGTTTTCTACTTTTCCAAGCTTTCATACCCGCACACATCATTCCTATAGCAGACACAACTATTCACTGTAGCATTGAAGAATTTGAGTTTTGGCATTGGATCCACGAAATTGTTGGCAATTTGGTATTTATTGCAGTTTTCGCAGAATTTGTTTCTGTTTTGCTTTAATATGCTCGTGAACGTTCAAGTTGTATGTCATTATATTATATCCAAGATACTTAAATTCATCTAGCCACTCCAATAATTTCATTATCCTGGATCCAGTTCCGTGCATACCCAATAGTTCTGTTTCTAAAACTAAAAGCCATTATTTTCGATTTAAGATCCCACAAACTACAAAAACTAGCATGGTTAAGAAAAAAGAACACCCTAAGAAATTGTATATCTAAAGACTTTAACAAGAAATCAATTTTATTACTACCCTGGTATTAATGCTAAAACGCAGTTTTAAAAATAAAGTCCTAAGCGAAGTTTGTGCCAGACGTATTTTCCTTAACATGGCCCAGTGTAAGCCAAAGTAGTCTTTTTATTAAATGCCCTAAAAATTATTTCAAAATTGGAGATAGACACATGGTGTAGAACGATTTTGGTCTTAGAGTATACACAAGAAACATATCCCAAAACTTCCTTGACAAATTAGGACACCCTGTGTATGCAAAGTTCAGATTTAATAAGAATTTATTCGAGTGGAATTTAAATACTAGAACAAATCTAATTGGATTTTAGAGAATACAATTCGTTTTTCTTAGGTGGTGTAACACGGGAAATAACGGTTTTTTGAAGTTTAGATTAAGAAAGTTTTAAACACCTGAGATGATACCCAATCAAAAACTCGAAACTGAAATTTTCTGACTCAAGCCCTAAATACATGTCAGGTAATTTAAAAGTTTTTTTTATTTAAAATCATGTCCAATTTGGGCACCTATACTTATTTATCGGCTCAACTAACCAAATCCGACATTAGCACTTCATTCAGTCGCAGTTCCTCATCGAGGTTGTTGAGTTCGTGAACTAACGATATCGGGAAATGAAACACTAGCGCATCACCACCGCCAACTAAGGGCTCTGCCGATGCTTTCGGATCCACTAATAATAATGCATTTTTGATATTTTTTAAAACCAAATCCAACAATTTTTGCAAATTATCCATTTTTAAATGAGTAAGTTTGTTTGATAGAATGCATTTTGAAATCTTGTTATCAACAACGTCGAATTTCGATGAGACAACTCCAGGCGTTTGAAAATCATTTTCTTCGCCAGCATCATTTGCTTCAATAGAGTATCTTTCATTCCGATTTTACGAAGAAGCAACTCCAGAGTTTCTCTGGAGCCATCAAGTTTTAAATGAGTTTGGGTATTTTGGTCGATGCATTGTGTTATTTTGCTATCGAGAATGTTATGGTCACAAACTCCTGAGACTTTGGTGACCAACATCGCCAATATAATGAATACTAAATTTTTGATCTTCCAACAGCGTTCGTAGATTCTACTTTGAATCAATCAATTCGGGTTGTTCATCCTCGCAAAACTTAGAAGTGAGCTTGTTCTGTTCATTTGACTGTGAACCATTCAAGGGATTAAGTGAAGATTCATAAACATTTGACTGAAACCGCCGCATCTTAATTAGGTTCGTATGGGCTCTTCTTATCAAGAAAAACTATTGGATTAAGTGCTAACTTGTCAGCCATTAAGTAAGTTTCTCCCACTGTCTTAAGTGAAATATTCCTTTTTAACCAAATGAAAGAAGACGCGCTTGGTCTGTTTTAAGTGATAATTACATTATTTCCTTTAATTTTGATTTGGGAACAAGCAAAAACCTAGCTTAGGTACTGCAAGACAAACAAATCAATGATTCCTCTTATTGTAGAACTTGACTCCTAAAAAATTTATGGGAGTTAGATGAATCTTCGGTTTTGTTTACTCTTTGGTGTTTTGCTTTAAGAAAACAGAAATAACAAGTTGTTTTAAGCAATGAACAATATTCTTTAAAATACTTTTGTTTTTATTTTATGATTATTTTGTTTTTGTTTACTTGATTTTTTGACATTTTTTTAGGTTGGCAGATGACATTAGCCAAATCGAATTAGCTGTCTAATTTGATTTTTTTTTCGAAGTTTTAAGGTGTGTTCCATAGAGATTCGAGTATGGAAAAAATGACTTAGAGATTCATTCTTGTGTTCACAGAAATAGAAAATTACACCAAAAAATATTTTGTGAAATGTCAAATTAAAAGTCAGAATCAATATTTCTTTAGTTTATCAGGTTTATTCCTTCACTTTCCGCATCAAATTCGTGAGATAATTTTATCAGATTTGCAGAAAGTTTTTCACATACAAATTTTGACAGCTCGTTTCTGCAGAGATAAAATTATCTGGTTTCCGAGGTTTATCAGGGTTTTCTGCGTTTACATGAATTCCTTTACCGATTATGAAATTTGGAACATTTCACCTCCGTGGTCTCTGTTTTCACTACATGATGATGTGAGTCAATTGGACTCCTCATCAATCGCACCTACAAAACCATCGTTGTGAAAATTCACAATCTAAACAGAATTATTAGCCGTGTTTTTTTTTTTTGGAAAAGTCATCCGTAGTACAGTAGGATTTTATATGAATAACAAATACAACATCCGCAGTAGGATCACTGCCGATACTCGAAAAAACGTCAAATCTCTATCCGCAGCAGGATTTCACTTCTCCTTTTATCGGCAATGATTCTACTGCGGATGTTGTACTTGTTATTCAAATAAAATCCTATACTGTACTACAGATAACTTTTCCAAAAAAAACACGGCTATTAATTGAAAACAAAAAAATACGGATCATATTGAAAGGAGTTATAGTGATATGAATATTTCCTTTTTCCTTACGACATGGGTATAGATTTTGTTGACCATGTTGTTTTAGTGACACCTGTAAAATCTATTGTGTATTAATTAGTTACTGATAAATAAACAACCATGGCGAGTTACACGATTAAACAGCACGTACAAATTATAAACCCTAGTACGTAGATCGAGACAAGATAAATTTTATCTCTACAATTTTAATCTCTACAAAACTTTTCCAAATCTCGCGCAAAAGTTGGAGAACTAAAATGTATTTTAATGTGTTTTGTAGTGTATCTCTGGAACGGGTTGTCTTACAAAAGTCGTTCATACCTTTTTGGAATCTCCTCTCGATGCTTTCAAGAGAAGCATCAGCAACTTTTACATAAAACCAGTTTTGACAAAAATCACTTTCGCAAATACGGTGGCTGTCAAAATGTGTCCCGCAAAATAATGCTTGTATCATTCTTTTTCCTGGCAAAATTTAGTGGAGACATTTTGTAGAGCAATTCACAATAGCATGATTTTTGCGTGCGAACTGCGTACTGCTTGGAAAAATATCCGAGACAAAATTTGTCCCAGGAAAAAAAATGTATGGCAGACAAAATTTTTCCCGATCTGCGTACTAGCCTTTAACATCGTACTAAAATAAAATATTGCGCAAATGTTGTTCCTTACACACAGCTTGATCTATTCCATTTCAACATCTACCCGCCAACAAAAACCCTTTAGTTTACCAGACTTTTCACACAAATAAAATTCAGAAATAGCTTACTTAAGAATATTTTGATGTAGAAACAACAGATAAATTATAAGATAGATAAATACTTTTTTCAATCATGAAATTATTATTTCATACATGTAAAAAGTGCAGACGGAGGCGTCCTATTGTGAATTAAATGTCCAAATATCAGTAATGTCATAAATTCGATGTTCGAAATCAGCAAGTACGTGTAACGTCAACATGACAGCTACGTATTTAGGTTTTTCATAAAAAAATATTAAAATACCCAAAACCCAATATACTACATTTTAAAATTAGAACTTGAGAAACAATTTAATTCATTTTAATCTGTTGAAAATCCAAAACAAAAAAAATGTTAACTCTACGCGAAAGACAAATAAGTAAGTAATAAGAATTATTTTAAAAAAGTGTTAAATAGTATAAAAGAAATCCAACAATTTGTGCCTATGTGGTGATTTTTAAAGAAAAAAACTGAATTAATTTTCGCTTTTGTTTAATTATTTTTAAGATGCAATCAAACAAATGCTCAATCTTAATGTTCAGCAACAAAAAATACTAGCAGCTGAACCTGTGTGGAAGATTCTTATTTATGATCGCGATGGACAGGACATCATATCGCCTAT
The DNA here is from genome assembly GCA_911387755.1 of Chrysotoxum bicinctum. Classification (NCBI taxonomy): domain Eukaryota; kingdom Metazoa; phylum Arthropoda; class Insecta; order Diptera; family Syrphidae; genus Chrysotoxum; species Chrysotoxum bicinctum. The sequence goes on from OU426987.1 coordinate 61,730,708, forward strand.
CATTCCGATTAGAGAGCTGAGAAATCTGGGTGTAACGTTGCATGTGTAAGTTAAAAAAAATCCAATTCTCTTTATTTGTAATCTTTGTAGCTTATGGTTGACCTACATACAACTAATTCAATGATTTATCTTAAATGAAACACGATTCTACCTTATTGAGTTTTACACAAGATTGACTAAGAGCTAGGACCAAGGACAGCTTAATGTTGTTTACAAAATTGTCGGAAATTTGACGCAACTCTTACCCACATACCTTTTCGATTGGTCTTCCAATGATAGGGTCTTCTTCTTCTTCTGAAAAAAAAATTCGTCCTATTACAGAAACGATGTCGGAAACATTCACATTGAAGAGATCTTTTTGATTAACAATCGAAAAGGCCATAAGTGCCAATTGACTCGAAATCGAATGCATCAAATCCAAAGGTTCTGGTTAATGAGTCAAATTGCACATTTGTAGATCCTGCAATCTTAAATTATATATCACTCGAGCGGATGCAATGGTCTTAGACTTATTCGTCTGTAGTCAAAAAAGAAGGGTCGAGCTCTAAAATATTTAATTAATACTCCACTCCTGGTCCGAATCATCTCAAATTTGGAAAAAATCGAGTTTTGACATACTGTTACTCACTAAAATGGGGTCACATACTGCAAGACTTCTTTCTATACCGCAGCTTTAGACTGCTTCACTTTTTCTTTGTTGATTAATATCTCCACAGAATTTGTTGCTGGCTCTTGATCTTGACGGTTCGCCCGACAAACTTAGAAGCGTTAAACGTAACAAGTTCGAATATTATACTAGGTTTGTTCGGTGAGCCCTGAAGTCACCCTGGGGTTGCCCTAAATCGTTTTTTGAAAAACCTGAAGTCACCCTGGTGAGCAAATTCTGTGTTTTTTGAGACCTGGGGTCGCCTTGAACTCGCCATGAAGTAGATCTAGGTATTTTGCTGGGGCGGGTTCAGGTAACGATCAAACTGTCAAAAGTCATGAGATTTCATATGAATTTCTTTTGTTGTCGTTGGGCGATTCGCATGTTGCATGTTATTGCTTGTATTTGCAATTAAATGTTTGTTATACTCATCGGATGAAACATTCAGCAAACGCGAAATTGTTTTCGTTCATTTTTAAAACTAATTTATAACAAATTTAAAGTTTTATCAGATCACAAAATGATTTTGTCTTAGTTTTAGCTTTTAGCTTCGTGTGGGTTGGTGTCGTCCCATATACTGCAATTTTGCTCTTTACACAGCCATTGATGAAAACGTTCTCCTTGTAAGATGATTTTTCGGCCAAAATTTTGGTCCTCTCCCGAACAAAGGAGTTGTTTATGATCATGAACTTTGAGTTTCTGGATCAGTTGGATCTTGTATGGATGTAGGCTGAAGCCTCGAAGTAAAATTCGCTAAATTGAAGTCTGCCAAAGGCTGAATTTTTGTGCACAGCGAGGAGCAACCGTAAAATGGGCGCACTGTTTGCATTAGCGAATATATATCATTTGGACGTGCTGTTCAATTGTGCAACTCGCCACGATGATTTGGCATCAGTTACTGAATAATAACCAGTTACTAAATAATAATAACACCTCAGGAAGCTAATATCTACCCACGCCAATTGAAAAACAGTTAAGTATTTTCAGTTCTTGAAAAAACAGTCGGAAAATTTAATATTATGCTCTACAAACTAGGAGTTTTAAAAGGTTGTGCAAACCTTCAAAAGAAAATGCAACAAGAATTCGTTTAACTGCATCAATACGAAAGACATGAAAGACAAGTGCATGTTGAACTTTCGCTCAACCAATGCATTATGCTGGACCATATTTAAAAAAAAAAAGTTTTATATAGCGAAATATTCTTATAAGAAGTAAAGTCAATTGTAGCAAGAATTAAAGATATCATGGTTCCCGGTATTGACCGGATCCAGAATGATTCTTTCCAGAACGCAACAATGGAATTCTTTAAGCATCTCCCAAAAGACCAACAGGCCTTGCGAAAAGTGGTTTGATTATTATAAAAGAGTAGTTTTTCAAATAACGGGTGGTGCATGAATCGTGCTACATTAAGAATGTGAATAACTTTTCTTGATTTTATTTATAGAAAATTAAACTTTGCCTTATATATCTAATTTGTTTGAAAATGTTAGACCGTAAATGAACTTCATGCTGATTCACGCACATATGCGACACCTGACCAGACAATTATTCATCCCGGCCTGAAGGGTTGAAGTCGGGTTCCACCCAATTATCGGTTTAAGCGACTGCTTCAATTCAGTCGAATTCCTTGGTTTAATTTTGTACACCTTTTGCTTCACATAACCCCATACAAAAAATTTGGTGCATTCATGTCAGGTGACCTTTGGGGCCAGCGGAAACTGGAGTTTCTGGATATTAATTTCTCTGAATTTTCGTTGCCACTCCGCCACAACCGGTCTGACTATGTGTGCAGTTGCTCCATCTTCCTGGAACCAAATCCTGCCGAAAGGTATACGTCTTCGACGCGGTTATGCGTAAAAAAATCTCCTTTAATATATTTAAATAACGGTCCCCAGTGACAAGTATTGTTACAATGCACGTTGATAAAACTGCACACCATACAGCGACTCCCTCTGGGTGCAGTTCCGACTCATGAAGAATTTCTGTATAAAATTCGATCCATATATGACAATTTTGCTTGAACAGAACATCTCTTCAGAAGAATGGGGGTGTACTATCAGGACCAGCGGATTTGTTTATATCAATATCTCGAAAGGCTCCTGCACTAGTGCAGAAATATACCTGTCCCATTGAATGATTGACGTTCTCAAGTACAGGAGAGGCAATATCAGGCAACGTAGAGCTAGCAGGAATTTGAGCTGCGCGTACATTTGCCTTACTGAAGAGCTAGTTATCGGGTTGTCCTTGTAGATGATCGTTGGAACCGAAGATGAAGTTGATTATTGTACGTTCTTGACAAATGACCAGCAAATTCTACTGCCTTTGGGACACTAGAGGATTTTAGCCTTAATTTCTGATCATGTAAGAATTTGCAGCTTTGCAATGATTTCTGACTTGTTTATGCTTTTCCCGATTTTCTTCAGTTGAGTTGGCTTTGTAAGAGCGGAATCTTACATGTCTCAACCTTGTTCTCAAGCATTTTTACTTGTATCGAACCAAGACTTTTCCTGAGGTTTTATACTCTTAATTCTGTAAGGAATAAATACACGCATCGCAAGAAAAATCACATCTGTGATCAAATCGGCCTGACATCAACGTCACTATTAAGAAAACATTGGTGACCAGTTATTGATTCGAAAAAGTTATTAGGACCATCGCAGTTGGCTTTTCCGTATTGCCAAACGGTCCTAATGGAATAGATTAGATTAGATTTTTATTTTTTTCTTCAACTTCAAATTAGTTACAATTTTGGTTTTTAATATATAAAATAAAAAATAAAATAATTGGCTATGGTGTTACCGTCTGCCTGATTGACTATAAAAACTGTTCTTTGTATATAGTAATAATTAGTATTTATAAACATTTTTTTCTCTTTTTTCAATTTATACATAAATTCAAGTTATTTTCTAGAGTAAAAGTACTACAATCGTTTAACGGGGTTGGATAAATATGTAGAAAAACAATATTATATTAAAATATTAAAATAAAAGTTATAAAATTTTAGTTTTATACTTTCGTTTTCGCTAAACTAAAAGCCCATATTATGTTCCTAATGGAATATTTCTCTTTAACTTGATAGTTGGGACACGAAAAATTCTATACACAATGTGTGTTTAGCCCTGTAATATCTGGTATTAAAGTCGGCTCATCTATGAGTTGAGTAAGATCATGCATCTCAGCAAATATCCGAATATATCTTCCTTCGAGTGTTCTCTGTTCTAAATAGCGAAGCCAACTTGATTTTTGTAGATTGAAGTCGCCTGCATTAATGAATTCAGTGTGAGGGTGCAGGGATAGTTTCCCTGGGAAATGAAATCAAAAAGCACATCAAACTCATTAAGAGTTGAATTGCCATTAAGATTTGGACTCCTCTAAATAAAACAATAATTGATATAAGCCACCTGAAGTTAAAATTCATATTAGAACAATGTCGGTATTGAGGAAGGCTATGGCAAGCAGCATTATATCTAAAATAAACTAACAGGCCGTGAAGACGAAAAAGTAATGGCATCAAGTTATAACCAGGTAAGCGAAATTCTGAAAGATCAGTATTTCCATTCACCCCAATCAGCGTATCACATAGTGCGAAAACAACTGGCTTGTATGTCAGTTAACTATCAATCACAAGAAAAATGCAATGGGTACCGACAGTTAATCGTCAAGAAAGAAAAGCAAGTGGATGGCTAGACAAATGCTTTTTTCCACTTATTCTGAAAGAGTTCTGAGGAGTAGGATAGGTGAAAAAGCAGTGGTTTTCCTAGCGTAGAAGAACACCTTTTTAGAAGATATCTAAAATCCAAGTTCTTTAAGAGGCGACTGCTTTTCCAGCACACGAATGAGTTAAGGCAAAATAAATAATGAATATTATAAAATTTTCCTAGAAACCTATTGTTTTCCCAGATATCAATAAGTCATTACTCGAGAACTAAAAATTAGGATCTTGATAGACTCCCATCACAATACGTAGGTTAAGAAACCAAGTAGTCCTGTCTGTTTGACCTAATAAATATGTAAAACTAAGTAACACAGGTATTCTTAGCCTATACCATAAGTCTGCTTTCGAGCCATTAAATAAACATGCTTTAATTTAATAAACTATATTATTTCTAGGCAGTTGCATTCCGATCGCGATTCCATCCCAGATGTCCCTGCTGTGTACTTTTGTGCCCCCACCAATGATAATCTAGGCCGAATCCAGCAAGATTTACAAAACGGTCTATATGATACCTATTATTTAAACTTCCTCTCGCCAATATCCAGGCAGAAAATCGAAGATTTAGCCGCAATCGCCCTGCAGGCAGGGTGTGTTGCAAATATACGCAGTGTTTACGACCAATATGTAAACTTCATAAGTCTTGAAGATGACTTCTTTGTATTTAAGCACCAGAATAGCGATGCTGTATCGTATTATTCCATCAATCGGGCAAATACACGTGATGATGAAATTGAAATTCTTATGGATAATATTGTGGATAGTTTGTTTTCGGTGTTTGTGACACTTGGCAATGTACCGATAATACGTTGTCCGCGAAATAGTGCCGCAGAGATGGTTGGTCGAAAATTGGAGAAGAAGTTGCGTGAGAATCTTTGGGATGCACGGAATAATCTGTTTCACATGGACGCCACACAGGCGGGCGGAGTTTTTAGTTTTCAACGGCCATTGCTATTGCTTCTTGACCGTAATTTAGATTTAGCTACACCCTTACATCACACCTGGTCCTACCAGGCACTAGTACATGACGTTCTTGAGTTGAGTTTGAATCTGGTTTATTTGGAGGATGAAAGTGATGGTGTACGAAGTGGGACAAAGAAAAAACTCAAAGCCTGTGATTTGGATAAAAATGACAAATTTTGGATGACACACAAAGGTAGCCCTTTTCCGCTGGTAGCCGAGGCTATTCAAGAAGAACTAGAATCCTATCGATCGTCCGAGGAGGAAATCAAAAAGCTAAAAACATCTATGGGCATCGATGGTGAAAATGAAGTTGCCTTCTCTATGGTAAATGACACAACAGCACGACTAACAAATGCAATTAATTCTCTTCCACAATTGATGGAAAAGAAACGCCTTATTGACATGCACACAAAAATCGCCACATCCATTCTGAACTTCATCAAGACCAGACGCCTTGATTCATTCTTTGAGTTGGAGGAGAAAATCATGTCGAAACAAACTCTCGATCGGCCATTACAAGATATTTTGAATGATCCAGAATTTGGTTTGCCTGAGGACAAGATGAGATTGTACATAATTTATTATATTTGCTCAGTTAATGTCCCCGAATATGAGTTCCAACGAATAAAGGAAACTCTGCAAGAGGCCGGCTGTGACCTGTCTCCGTTGTCTTATGTCGAACGATGGAGGAGTATTAACATACGATCGCCAGTCAATCAGACAACTCAGTACGAAGGTGGTGGCACGAAAACAGTTTCCATGTTTTCCAAATTAGTCTCACAGGGATCCTCATTCGTTATGGAAGGAGTAAAGAATTTGGTCGTAAAGAGACATGTGAGTAAAATATATTAGTTTCTTCTTACATTTTATTTACATAATTCTTTCATGTCCCTCCTAACAGAACTTGCCGGTTACGAAAATAACGGATCAAATAATGGAATGCCGAAGCTCGGTTGAAACAGATGATTATCTCTATTTGGATCCAAAACTTCTTAAAGGTGGCGATGTTATGCCAAAGAATCGTGCTCCATTCCAAGATGCAGTTGTTTATGTTGTCGGCGGGGGAAATTATATTGAATATCAAAATCTAGTTGACTTCATGAAACAAAAACAAAGTGCAAATGTGAATAAGCGAATTATTTATGGATCATCGAATTTGAGTAATTCGAAGCAATTTCTTAAAGAATTGTCACAACTGGGAAAAGAGATACAAACTCCCGTGTTAAGTTAGGGATCCGTATTTTGTTGTTAAGCTACTACACACATTTACTTGATTTTACAGAATTTGATATTCAGCTTTGACATTATTCCAATAGAAATTTTGTAATAGTAAAAACAAAGGTCATGTTAAGGTAAAAAAAATTATGTTTTGATTCAAATGGAATGTTGTAAAAATATTATTTAATAAAATTAAGCACGAAACTTCACAAACAAATATCTACAAAGTTTTCTTCGAAGTCAGAGAAAGGGCGGCTTGTCATCTTCTATGATCCTGAAGTCATTCAGGGAAAGTGCTCTGGCTTCCGCGATGAATCGATTTTTAAACCGAAAGTTGCATCTTTCTTGTTGCTCCGAACCTGGAAACTGGGATTAGAAAACGCTCTTGGCTAGGGCCAAATTTCTTAACGCAAACGCAAAATTTGCAAAGCAAGCAAAATACATGCAAAGTAGGTATAATATCATAGACTACGCGAATGCAAGCAAATTGCGCAACATAATTATGTTTGCAAAAATGAGCCTGCATTTGCTCAAGAGGTAAGCAAGCACTGCATTTTGGGATACTCACGCACAAAGGACCAAATTTCTGTCGAAGAGCCAAGTACCAGTTCTTCCTTCTGTTTCTATCTGCTCCATAACGAGATTTAAGAAATCAGATCAGATTGGAATAGCTCGGAGGTGCTATTTCTTAGTTGAAAATTGCGCCGCATATTTTCCAATGCCACTTGACTCAGTTGGATCAGTTTTCCCGGAATCCTGGTTGTTCTGAAGTAATCAATTCACTATGTACTGTTTGTCGTCGTATTTGAGTAAGTATGCGGTCTTTGGAAAGATCATTGTCATGTTTAAAACCTTTTTTGACATTCAATGTATCGGTGAGGTCTTTGCGGACCTTGGTGAAAGAGCTTGCATTCTCATCATCAAACGGACGAGTTTATCAAAGATGCCAAAACTAAAGAATACATACAGGTACTATCTGTGCCTATAGATGCGACTTTGACATCCACGAAAAGTTGGTGGGAGTCAATATGAAGTTTCTAGGTTTTTTCGAAGATTTACTGTAATTTTATTTGATCGATGGTGAATTTTTCTGATCTATAGCCACACTTACGAGTATTATGGTCCGCTCAGGTTGTTGATCAACGGCTTTGGCGTTCACATAAAAGAGGTGAAAGTGTCTTGTACAACTCGCACCAAAGTTGTCAGTTTTATTGGACTGATATAAGTTACGATGTATGTATCTGTTTTCACTTCCAGCGAGATCAGGTGAACAGAATTGTTGTTCTACATCGCCTAGGTTGAATATTACAATGTGAATGTGCCTTACAATAGAATTCGATTCTTCATCGCAGCGACACAGTTGGGAGAAATGAATTTTTGAACTTCTTTCCTATTACGATATCCCTCGATATCCTCCTCTTCTGCTTGCAGAGAACCGAGTAGCTCCTGTCCTTACATCCATTTAAAAAAATTAAAAAGAAATATTGCTTATGTAGATGGGTACATGGTTCAATTTGAAAATTCCGCTTGTAATAATGAGAATCAACAAGAACGATATTTTCTATTACTTTATTTGGTATTAAAACTAACGTAAAGTTATTGCTTCTTTTACTAAAAAATTCTTACAATTTGAATGATTTCAGGATTAATTATTTTTGGCGATCTGAAATTCGGATATTTGTAATTTTAAAATTTTATGTCGCATTCTCGTTTTCGACATGGGTCTGTGTTTCCATCTTCACATCGACCAAGAACTTCACCGTATGAATCAGATCATTTTTATACTCGTATACATACTAGTCAAAATTTGTATTCAGATGTTTTCAACCGATTTTTTGTAGGTACTTTGTTTAGCTCCATTATGTATGGGACTTTTTTTGTCTTAAAACATTTTTAAAAATGTACTTAACTTAAATACACTGCGTTACAATGATTTTGAACTTTTTAAGGTGAATGTCTGATCGAGTACTTCATGGTACTGTGCCTAAAAATGTTAAAATACCCTCAAATTATCAATTTATTGTTTAAAAACCAGTTTTAAAAAGAAAAATGTTGGTACTTTAAAAAATCCTATGGTCTTTTATACACGCTATAAAAATGGGTAGAATTTTTGGAAATTTATTTTTTTTTATATATTTAGTTCCGATTTTAAAGACTGTTTTCGACAAAGTCTGAATTATTTTTTTCTTTTGTCTTCTTTTTATAGGTTATACTGATTCCATCGAGCTATTGTCCATCATAATCCATGAAATTTTGTGGAAGTTAAGAATTTTGTTTTTAAGATCACCTCGAATATACCACGCAAACCATCTGCCGCAACGTCATAGCACGTGTGTGTGTGTGTGAACCACTCAATCTATTTGTGAGTACTATAAGACTCAAAGGCGGTGCTGCTGCCCCATTGCGCTTTTAAAGAACCATGTGTGCACCGGGCCTAAGACGCAAATGCGATACCACAGCGGATCGCGGGTTAAAAAACGCAAGTATGCCGTTTTGCAAGCAGGTTACACTAAATTTCCCTGTAATCTCTGCGAATGGGACATTTGCAATGCAGTTGTTAACATTCCATCCGTGCAGACCGATTAAATAGTTTTAAAACCTTTACTTACTTACTTTACTTTAGATGCCGCTCCCAGTCCAAGGTGGATTACGGCCTCAATCAACAAGCCCCTCCAGCTAGCTCGGTCCCTAGCTAGCTGCCTCCAGTTACGCACTCCAAGTTGGTTGAAGTCGCTCTCCACTTGTACGCCCCACCTGAGCTGGGGTCTTTCTCTGCTGCGCAGACCATCAGGGGTAGATTCGAAGATTCGACGGGCTGGTGCGTCGGTGTCCATACGCTCCACGTGTCCCAGCCATCTCAGCCGTTGTATTTTCAGCTTCTTGACTAGGTCGACGTCACTGCAACAGCTCGTTGTTGAACCTTCTCCTCCTTGTGGATGGGGCACACTATGCCGAGGTTCCATTCATTGGGCATACTTTCATCCGACCAAATTTTTGAGATGAGTTGGTGCATGCTCCCTACCAAGTCATCCCCACCTGCTTTGAATAGCTCAGCTGGCAAGCCATCCGCACCAACAGCTTTATACGCTTTCAGCTTGTCTATCGCTGACTGCACTTCATTTAGGTCGGGTGGACGGAAATTTTGACCATCATCGTCCAGGTTGAATTGAATGTTCCACCTAGCTGCGGAATTTGGGCCTTCCTCGTCGTTCAGCAGTCTGGAAAAGTATTGTTTCCAGATCCTCAACACGGACTGCGTGTCCACTACCATATTCCCCTCTCTCATATCGACAGGCTTCCGTTCTAGCTTTGTAGTCCTGGATGGATTGCCTCACCCTTTGGTAAAGCTTTCGAACATTCCCCCTGCCGGTACAATCCTCAATAGACTCGACCGCTCGCTTCGCATGCTCTCAATTTTTCGGTCGGCGTTCCTCCCTTCGTCTTTGCCCGTAGAGCTCCCGGGCAGCTCTCTCAGCAGCTCTGGTTCTTGCCTGCAGGATTAATTGGTAGGCCTTTTTCTTTGCTACATGCGCCAACCTGCAATGTTCCCCTCGGAATGTTCGGACATCCAGGATACTGGAAGCATGTCTCGCGTCTATCGCAACATGATCAATCTGGTTGACGGTTAGTTGATCCGGAGACCGCCAGGTCCCTTTGTGTATATTGAGGTCTGGGAATCGAATAATCGCCAAGAATAATCTTGACGTCGTACTTGGGGCACCTATCATACGTTTCCTCGAGAAGGTCGTAGAATTCTTCTTTGGTTAAGTCATCTTTTTCTTCCGTTGGGGCATGGACACGTTTTTGAATTTCGCTTTAATGCGGATTGTGACCAGGCGCTCGCTCACATTTCTGAAGCCCAAGACTTCTTGCCTAAGTCTTCCCTTTATCCACATCCAAAAAGCCGCTGACCCTGCTCCTTGTAGCACTCGCCGAAGTAGATGTCACACGTTTTCATCCTTTGTATGCCCTCTCCATCCCATTGCACTTCCTGGATGGCTATAATGTCAGCCTTTAGCCTATCCAGGCTCTCCACTATTTGTTCGGCAGCACGTGGCCTGTTTAAGGTCCGAATATTCCACGTGCAGAACCGAAAATCGTTGTCCTTGTTTCGTTTGCTGGTGTCGTCAACATTAAAATCATCCATATCCGAGGCTTGTTGTTGTTTCGGAACCGATTAAATTTTTACGTAGGGAAGTTACCCTGACGCACAACCCCCGGCCTGGAGGACCAGACCCTTAGTATAACTTCAAGGGTAGGGAGCCGGACGAATCCACTCCTTATAGGCCTGAGCTACGAATATGTCGAAGTAGCCCATATAAGGTGTTCACCAAGTAGTTCATCCTAACTGCAACTGTAGACGCCGTTGATTACATCTGGGGAATTTTTCCGCTGCCGTCTGGGTAAAAGGAGAGGTGCCTTAGTGGGAACACCTCTCCGCCCCTCTCTCGTTTGCAACCCCCAACAACTTTCCACTGGGGTTGAGACCCAATCTCCAGTTGAGGTACTAGGTACCCGATATTCACCAAGGGGAGGTGAGAGTAGGAGTTGGTGGACAGAGGTGGGTTTTGAAAGAAACCTTTGGACGCTTGTGTCCTCTTGGGTGCACCGTGCACGTGTCCACTATTTGAACATCTTAAAACCTTTACGTTTCATGAAATATTTCAAATCAGTATTTCCTAGATGGAGCGATTCAAAAATCAAAGTATGTATTTCTTTCATTCTTCTTAGAAAAGAAAAGCGAACGAATTTACTAAGAAATATCGTCATTAGAAAAACAAAATGGTGCTCGTTTGTAAAACAAACGAAAAAGATGAAGCAAACATTTTTAAAATTTTTTTCAAATTCTTAACCTGAAATTTCGTAATTTTACGCGGTCGATAAATTTTTCTTCGTCTATTTAGCACGAAATGGTCACTTACATATATCACTATCGATGCTGGACCAGAGTGTAATATTGTGGTTTTTATATTTTTTGATCATAATTCTTTCTGTGACTAAAGTTTCAGCCTTGTAGGAAGTAAGATATCCATGTCAGGTTTAAGTCTATGTAAAAGCACATAATTTCAGGTATAGAACAATCGTTCAATTGGCTACATGTCTGTTCTCCGGCGGTTTTGGGTTTTACCCCCATAGTAAAAAATGAAGTCCTCAAAACAACCTATCATTTGATATATGTACATTTCATTTCTGTTGGTCTTACGTCCAATTTGCCCTCCCCCTCGACGGGTTTCACCTTGTCGTGGTGGGGGGGCTTACGCCTATTCTCCTGCTGTGCTACTCAGCAGGTTGATTTAGGTAACTAAGAAAACCCAACAGGGAGAAATGGACAGTCAGGATTGGAGACGATATGAAATGGTTGGAACTCCGGTGATATGCCTAGCCGGAGACCTAATTCATCTCGTAGTATTTGACCTTGGTTGGTAATGTATGGTAGGGCCGTAGGGTCTCTGGCTGCTTAGGTGGCTGGGGGTCTGAAAGTCCTACCGGTAAGGGTGTGTGTAATTGAGTAAAATTGGCATGGTTCTCTTTGGTGCACAAGAACCAAAAGAACCTTTTGATTGATCTTGGTTGGTTGCGGGTGGGCTGTGGATTTTCTGACAGGCCCGGGGTCTTGCAGGAACCTATCTGGAAGTGACGGGTTCATATCCATTAACTCCGAAGCTGAGTAGGAATTAGGCATGTCCTTTTTCCGTTTCGCCTAGGATTTTAAGAACAATTGTGCACGTCTTCGGGCGTGGTAGTTCTTTTTATTCTGCTATCTTGAGGTCGGCCCCTAGTGGGAGATCGTGGTGGTGTGGTTTACTCCAAATACGGAGGCGTATGGTTTTCAAGATTCTTTTCTTGAATTCAAGAGGTGCAGATAGATCTCGACTTCTAAGCAAGAGGTGTGGTATGCTGCAACATATCACAACTTTGCGACCGAAATAGCTTGCTATGACGGGGTTAATGATCAGGACTAAATGTGACTCCGATGGTGGTAGGCCACCCGTGGGGTCAAGGCGTAATAGCTAGGTATCCACGTAAAACAAGGAACACTACTGTCCAATTTGCCCATCATCCTTTGTATAAACTACAAAAAAAAAAAAAAATAGTTTTGGTGAAACGAAAATAATGAAATTTCTACAAATTTCCCGTTGTAATCTACAACTATACAATTTTGTAAAACAATTATCTCGTGAAACTGAATTAATCAGTTTTTCTACAAATTTGTTAAAAAAGCACTTGTAATTTACAATTTGTAAGTTGGTGAAATAAACCACTGGCTGTAATCTATAAAGACTTCATTCAGCAAAAGCTTGAGTATAAGTGCTGCGATTGAGATCTTCTCTAACTCAATTGAGTCTTTTCGAAAGAGAAACATGCCACTAAGACTGTTTGGCAATACGAGAAAGCCAAGTGGAACGGTCTTAATTACTTTTTTCGAATTTTTAACTGGTCACTATGTTTCCTCGATAATGACTTGGATGTCAGTGCCGATATGATCACAGAAGTGATTTTTCTTTTAAAAATAAATCATTGAATGGTGCAGGTATATATTTCCGCACTAGTACAGTTGTATGAGCCCTTCGAGATCTTGATATAAACAAATCCGATGGTATACCCACTATTCGTCGGAGGAGGTGTTCTTCCTCGCCAGAAAACCATTGCCTCCTCCCCTACCGACCAATTGCATTTACATCCCTTCTTTACAAGGTCATACAATCGCTGATCAATCATCAGCTCAAGAAATATCTAGAAGATCGAAAGCTTTTCCACTTGTGATCTGACAACAGATCTCACCGAAGAGTAGAAAAGATCTTTAAAATGTTTTACAGAAAGTAATGTCGTTTTTATTTGGCAATCCGGAATCTCTCTCCGATCCGGAATCCCAACTGAACACTTTTTTTTTATTTTGATGATTCTGAAGTTTTTTGTGATTGTATATAAATATGTGAAACATCAAATGTTGACAATAATGAAAATCAAGAAAAATCTTTGTTGAAAGATACACTTCGTACAATTAAGAATACGTTTAAGAATATGAGTGTGTGAGTGCTTCTGGTTTCGATTTTGATTTCAAATCTAGAAGCAAATTTCTCTTCTTTTCAAAATCAGAACTCTCAATTTTTTCCAAGTGAACATCTTTCAGAAGAGTCCAGAAGGCTTCCGGATTGCCAAATAAAAACGACATAAGATTATTACGCTTAATATTTCTAAGGCGTTTGACAGAGTTAAAGAAGAATCTGATAGATATGATTCTCTTTTTAAATTTATTGTGGCATATTTTGAAATAAATGTGTCGGAAGCATCTCAATTTTCAGATCTTTTTCTTTTGTTTGTGGTGACAGGGCGGTTTTCTCAATTTGACAGATTTAAAAATGTTTCTTTCAAATATTGTTAACAAATTCCAGCAGTCACAAAACTGCTGCCTTGTAAAAAATGTAGTAGCGATTGTTTTTTTTTTAAACTAGATTTGTAGATTCTGTTACGTGACACAACCTTCGTTTATTTAAAAACTAATGGAAAATCGATTATAATTAGATACGAATTAAAGTTTCATCATTTAAAAGTAAATTAAATATTTAAGTTAAGCATAACTAAATAAACTCTAAGAAGAAAATCTCATTATAGGGCTGTTAAAAATTAAGATTAAATAAAGTTATTTTTTTTGTATAGTAATCGTAATCAGCTTCCATCTAATTATTTAAATACCACTATGTTACTTTAAAACAGAATTATACTGCGAACATGCTAAATTCCAGGCTCAAAGCTTTGTTGACAAAATGTGATATAATTCCAGTTTTGATGTTGTTCTACGCCACTGTGAGACACACAGACAGACCGACGACCATGACACGGGCGGTAAATATGGTGAAAAATATATAGATACCTACATATATTTTTTTTTGGATATCTCCATTAACGTTTATGTTATATGATTGATAGAAGTTTCGATTGTTATTTTGCACGGAACCAATACCTGTCCTAAAGTATCGTACATAAAAGTGAACTTTAAAAGGCTCGTATCATGGTATCCATAAGGTAAGATTGTAGCCTTTTTTGTACTTATCTTCTAATTTACAAGCAGACTCATCTTTTGAAGATCTCCAATCGATGATAGCAGCACTCTCCTAATTATTATTCGTTGTTTTTTGTTTTCATTTTGTTAAAAAAAAAGGTTTCTTGAATCTTGACTCTTTCCGTTCCTTAATGACTCTTGCTTGGTGCTCATAAGGAAATAGTTCTTTTCACAGCACACAAACACTCCCGATCCCGATGCTAATGCCGAGTCGATTTCTGGCTCGTTAATTATTTAAAAATTCCACAATTTCGGGATGAGGTTTTCGTTTTTCGGTTTTATGACCAATTTTCCAAATGGGAACATTCTTATGGGCCATGATGGGCATTGAGCAGTCAAGCTTATAGCTGTTGTTAATGGTATTGGTATTTTGATCATCTTGTTATCCGCCTGAATATACGAATATGTATAGGTAAAACAATGTGGATGACAATTTAATTTTGATGCATTATGTGAGTTCATTCTGACGGTTATAGGTAGAGGTCGCAGTAGGTAGGATGGAACCTGGAAGGTAGGTAGGTAGGGACCTGTGGTTCTTTGTTATTTTGTTACTTTGCCAAACCACACACAAAGTTCCCAGCAGGGGCGTGTTCCTGATGTCTCATGTTACGCATCTCTATGAACGGCTTCATTGAAATGTTTTTACTAATTGGTTTTAAATTGGCTGTGTTGATGGGCAAAAGGATAAGGAAAGAAGATTAAGAAGGAGAAATACCAAGAATCACTCAGGACGGTTAACAAAATATGTAAATTAATTATACCCCTAATCCGTTGAAAGTTATTATTTTATTGATAAATGAAGTTGTTTGGCGTTCGTTTTTTGTTTTCTTGTTGTTTTGTCTTTTGTACATAATATTAATGGATTTTTTTTAAACGAAAAAAAAAAAAAATAATAATATTAATATTGCTGCAAGGCGTGTGAAAATGTCTTCATTGACGGCCGATACTAATATATAGGTTCGCATACTTACAAATTTGTGGCTTTTTAAAATTTACGTTCATTTTTGTTGATTTCAAATGAAAATATCGAAAACAAGGTAGTTGATGGAACCGGGCAAACGGTGTCAGTTAAATACAAAATGTAATCATTTTAAAAGATTGAAAACTCTTTTCGTAGGTTTACACAGATTTAACGACAAAAATCTTTTATGTAGAAAACTCTTATTTGGCGTGTTTATTTTTATTGACAATTCAATAATCTCGAATGACGAAAATAACGAAAATCACGAATTGCATTTTTACTTGCGATATACATATATAGGTACTATAGGACAAGTTCTGCATTTGGAAAACCAAATCGAACTCGAGTTTTTGATCTAAATTGACATTACGATGATAGCGAAGACGAATAAAGTTGGTCCGGCAATTCCGTCTGTCTGTCTGTATGTCTGTTCCTCGATCTACAGCCTAAACGACTGGAGCTATTTTCTTCAATCTTGGTACTTAAGGTACTTCGGTAATTCTCTAAAAGGGAAATTGAAATTGTTTTTTTTGCTCCAAAATTAACGGTACCCCAATACACCCGTAATGAAAAATCTTATTTATCTCGAGAACGGCTCTAACGATTTTGATACAAAAAAATAATGTGCTTTTATGGGCATAAACTATATTTTGGTCAAAAAATATTTTGGGAAAAAATGTTATTTACGGTTCCTGCCATAGAACCGTTTTTTTTTTCTTGCGACTTATAGGTACTATAGGCAAGTTATGCATTCGTAAAAAAATCAAACTCGAGATTTTGATCAAAGTTGACATTACGATGATAGCGAAGACTAAAAAAGTGGGTCTCGCAATTCTGTCTGTCTGCCAGTCTGTCGGTTCGACTACAGCCTAAACGGCTTGGCCGATTTTCTTTAAACTTGGTAGATATCATTCTTAATTCCCCCCCCCCCCCCACACGTTTTTTTCTTTTTTTTTTTAAGACGAAAAATAACGGGACCTGCCGAAATTTTATAAATGTTTTTTTTTTTCAAAAAATTTTCGACAGATTTAAGAAATAAAAACACAAAAAAATTTTATTTAGTTAAAGCTAGGTAATGGTTGAAAAAATTTTTTTCAAAACATGGTTTTTGAGGCTACCCCCCATGGAACCATTGTTTTTGTTTTTGATTTTCTCAAAAACGGTACAACCGATTTTGATCATTTTTTTTTTGCTAAGGCTCCCCAAAAACTTAAATAGAATTGTGTATTCAAATTTTCAAAAAAAAATTTTGGATTTAAAAAAAAACTTAATTTTTTTTTTTCAAAACTTAATATTTCGAAAACTCCATGCTAGATTTTTTTAAACTTTATAAATAAAAGTTCTTAATACGATCTACAAGATGTGAGAAAAAAAATTTATTTTACCTAAAAATAAAGGTACCCACCATACAAATGTTAAAAAATAAAAAAAAAATGGTTTTCAAAACTCATATTTTCTCGAAAACGGCGCCTACACTCAAAAAATTTATTAGTAAAATGGCTACGAATGATATTCGTAAAGAAAATATTCGTGCATTGTACGAATATTCGTAAGATGTACGAAGTATTTGTACAGTCGTATATCTACGAATGCATTCGTAAAATTTTACTAATAACTGTCGTACTATCCACGAATCTATTCGTTTAATACACTAATTTCATTCGTAAACAAGAAGTTAAAAATTTGTTTGAGTACATTGTACGAATTATTGTGTACATATAACTAATAACATTCGTTAATTTCTCGTACGAATGACTTCGTACTTTAATCTTTTACATTCGTAGTATTTACTAATAAATTCGTACTATTTACTAAGTAAAACTAATATTAGTAGACAGAATTCATTCGTAGATAGACCGTACGCATTATGCGTAGAATGTACTAATAACTTCGTTTTTTCATGAAGTGCATTAGTACCTATTATTTACTAATCATGGGTAAAAAAATAATATGTGTTCAGCTCAAAAAATTAAAGGTATTCCATTCGTCAACACGTTGAAACGTGTTTTTGCATAGTGCGCGAATTTATTTATAAGGTAATGGACGCGTCACACTTTTTTGCTGCAGTGTGGTCTGAATTAATTAATAATTTTGTAAATTCATACGGTGTATGTATAAGATACAAATCTTGAGGACCAGACCAACATCTACTTTTTTCGAAAAGACGAGGTGAGTACCTAGACATACATACATATGCCTTAAAGCTTATTTTATATTTGACATATAGCATCCAGAAGCAGCAGCGCATATATATGTATGTGGGAATTTTTTGCTAAAAGAATTTTAATGTAAGTACAAATTTTTTTCGGAAGATTTTGAATGCCAAATTTTAAATTTATTTTCAGTGGCCCTTTGAAAATAAGGAGTTTGTTAATTATATTAATAATAAATTAATTAATTTTCAGATACTTTATATTGTTTTTAACTTTATTCATATACTCGTTTATGATACTAAAATGAATTAAAAAACTATTTTTAACTTAAAAAATACATTACCTTTGTTAATATTTCTTACAATAAATATTTAAGGAAATTTCAAAGAACATATTTAATGACAGTAAGTTCTACACTAATATTCGTACAATATACGAATGGAGCTGTATAATTTACAATAAATTAAAAAGGCATTAGTAAATGTCACATTGATATTCGTACAATGTACGAGTAAAGCTGTATAATTTACGAAGGGCATTAGTTAGTAAATATTACAATGATATTCGTACAATGCACGAATGGAGCTGTGTATTTTACGAATGAATTACAAGGGCATTAGTAAATATTACGATAATATTCGTACATTGTACCAATAGTATTCGTAAAATATACGTTTGTTTTTCTACGAATACTAATAAAATATTAGTAATATGTACTAATAAACCTCTATTCTACGAATACTATTCGTGGCTGAAAACCACGAATAAAATTCGTAGAATGCACGCATGAATTAGTAATATTTACACATGAAATTTTTTGAGTGTAGAATTGTGATAAAATGTTTTGTCTTTCAAGTAATTTTTATGATCTTTAATTTAATAAATTAATTGAAATTAAGATATTACAGCTTGTACCTACCACAGAACCATTTTTTCGAATTTTGAATTTCTCATTATCCACATAACAGATCTTAATGAAATTTATTATAGAGAAGCTTCTAAAAAGTTTAAAACACAATGCATTTCAAAACTTAAAAAAAAAATATTTTTTGAATTTTTGAAAAAAAAATCTATTTTTTCTTTTTTTGAAAATTTGATATCTCAGAAATGGCTCAGAAACAAAAATAAAAACTTTAAACTGGCGTACCAAATTTTTTCTTAAAAAACTTTTAAAAAGTTTGTATATAGAAGCTTTTTTTTAAGAAACCACTACAACGACTAATAATTTTTGTTCTTACATAAATTCATATTTACATAGCATTCTGTTTTTGTCTCTTATTACTAAAAGAATTTAAAAAAATAATTTTATCTTTATGAACAGTTTTCTCTAATAATATTCGTTTTTAAAATTCCTAGTCTATTATATAGGAGCAAGTTCGTGCGACCCAGTCATGCATTTTATTTTTTTTTATTTTCGACTTTCTCTTTAACGGCTCTAACAAGTTTAACCAACATTTTTTATCAGAAGCCCCCTTAAGTTTAAAATAATGTATATAAAAATATTCGAAAACATATTTTTTGAGTTTAAAAAAAAGTTCCAATTTTTGAAAAATCAATGTCTTCAAAACGTGTTAACGATTATTTTTTGAATTTATTGCCTAAAATTAATAGTAAAAAATATTTGAAATTAGCATTCTAATTGTTTTGTTTAGAAAAATTAAAAAAAAATTTCTTATATACAAAATTAATTTTACAATAAAACGATTTTTTAAACTTTTTTTGCATAATATCATTTTTTTCTAGAAACGGGCGGCAATTGTATGCATTTGAATATTATTTGCTATAAATAAATCCATGCTTTTATATTTATAAACAATTTTTAAATTCCAAAGCACTTTTACATTTATTTTCTATCGTCAGAGCTGTGCTTAGAGCGTTTGAATTTTTGGAATGGTAGGTAAATGATTTTGTGTTGTTTTCTAAAAAAAAATTTCTTTGACGTGTACGCCCATTTTGTTAAATGCAGGCCAGGTGTTTTGGCACTAGGTATATTGAATACTAGAATACTGATCTTGCACAATATCACCGGCCTGGCTTTAACGTAATGCCATTACTCTTACACCATCACGGCCTTATAATTTATGTTAGATCTGATATTACTTGCCAAAGCCTTTTTCAATACGAACATAGTTTTAATACGAACTTTAACTTCATATTCCTCAAATTTTCTGGCTGCAAGCATATTATCCATTATTGTTTATTTATAAGATTTCAGATTTCGGACCATTGTGTAATATCAGCCAACTTTTCGTGTCCCATTCCTTCAGTCAAAGAGAAGCATCACACTAGGACCGTTTAGCAATACGAGAAAGCCTACTGGGAAGGTCTGAACTCAGAATAACTTTTTTTGTCACTATGTTTCCTCGATACTTACGTTGAAGCCAGTGCTCATATAATCATAGAAGTGATATTTTCTAAGTACATTTATTCCTAATAGAATTAAGAGTATATAACGTAAAGAAAAGTCTTGGTCACATAGCTGTATAGAAGCTATCATAAGGTCAGAAACCATTGCCTATAGCTGTTATAAAAGCAACCAATTTCTTAAAATGCTAGAAATTGAGGAAAAAAATACTGCAATGTCCCAAAGGTGGTATTAATTTCTGATCATTTGTTAAAATTTAAAAAAAAATTATCTTACATTACATTACATTACATTACATTACATTACATTACATTACATATTGCACTACTCCGTTCGTAAGAATGTGACCCTTCCTCCTTCTCCTACCGACTTACATCCCTTCCTTCCAAGATCGTGGAATCGTTGATCAATCAGCTCAAGAAATATCTCGAAGATCGAAATCTTATGAATGATCAGCAATACGACTTTCGCAAAAATCATTCCACTGGTGATCTAATAACAAATCATACCGAAACGAAGGGTGGAACAGTTGCTCATATTGTTTTGGAGAAATTAAGATTATTGCACTTGATATTTCCAAGGCATTTGATAGAGTTTGGCAACGTGCTCGCTAAACAAAAATCTTTGTGTTTGGAAATTTCTTTTAGATATTACCTTCTGGGTCATTCAATTGATGTTGTATTGAAAAGTCTGATCTTTACAAATTAAATGCTGTTCCCCAGGGCTCCGTTTTGTCTCCAACTCTCTTCAACATTTTAATAAATTATATTTTGTCTGAAACCTCGAATCTGCTTTCCATATTCGTTCTCAAACTCTCAAAAGGTCTATCACATTCGGAAATGAAATAGCACCAGTGCCGTATGATAAGCTCATTATACTCCTATCTTTACAACATTGTTAAATGTAGTACAACAAATCGTGTGGCGTTTAATTCTTCGAAAACTCAATGCTGTCTATTTTGATTGAAACAAAATATACCCCCTGTGCCATTGTTCTTGACTGGTACTTTAATCAGAGAAACCGAAAAGCTGTCAGTACTCGGTATATGTGTCATCGGTGTTTATAAGGCCTTTATTCGTCTAAGACTCGGGACAAGTCAGTCGGGCAGGTGCAGCACAAACTTCTCTTCACTTATTGGATATAATTCAGAACAGCGCGAGCGTTAAAGCATATAGGAAACAGAACTATCATGGAATCATTCACATATTTTGAATACCGTCGGAATCTGTCATAGGTATATCTTTCTTTATTTATCGCTTCTTTCACCAGCAATGCTCACTCTTATAGTAGCCAGTTGCAATCCTCCCCTCAATCAGTTCTCCCCTGATACCCGTTTCGGTAGGAATGCTCATCAATTCACCCTGGAGCCTTATTTTGGATGCACCATTAAATATAGTGATTTGTTTTTCTAGTGGCACAACGCGATTATATAACCATCCCGGCACAGTTATCTCTTGCCATTTCAATTTACAAACATTCAACATCAATGTTCATCGCCACCTCCTTTTCATCCCCAATTTTCCTAATTGCTCGTTTACCTTACGAGGGTCCCAATAAACCCTTTACAGCGAGTAAATTGTAAAACCAAACAAAATAGGGTCTTTTTGTTTTTTCCAACTAGCATTATGTAGCACTCGTATCCCAAATTATTTTTTAAATAACAATAAAACCCATCATAATCTTTTGGAAATTTTAACAATTTACTTCTGAAGTTAAGTTTAACTTTTACTAACATACTTAACGACTTTGAATGTGAACAAAAAGTGAGTAAAAACTCCTTTAACGATGTCAGTCACGTTGTGAATTTTGTTTATGACTTACCAATTAGGTTATTCTGCTGAAGTAGTTTACTCTCTGTTCTCCGATTGTCTGGAAATATAATATCAATTTTCGCAGAAGAAGTTAATTAGCCGTAGCGAAACGCATCCGGTGTTCCGGTGGTCTTATAGTAATTGAGGTTTAAATGATTTTCATTTGGAAATGTTAAGGACATACCAACAATAAAAAATATGCCGATTTCTTGAATGATTTGATGACCAGGACTCGAGAGATTTGTAAGTGATGTTGTTTTAGTTCTTCATAGCTAATTATGTTTTTCTTTATACGATTTTGTGGTACATATTTTTCAGTTAATGTTGAAGGTAATTTGGATATTATACTTTAGTGAATGGTATTTTGAATTTTGAATGATTTTTTTTATATTCATTGACCACTTGAATAGAACTGTCCAGAATAGAATAGAAACGGAAAACTCTAAGGGTGAGAAGCAAGAATGCCAAATAAAGTAATTAGTCCAGTCAAATTAGTATTTAATATCTACAAAAAATATTGCGTCGAATTTTTTTTTGTTTCTTCAAGAGTACCTATTGGAGAGTGTAAATCCAAAAAGTTCGAACTAAAAGCGCACATGCGTTGTCCGCCATTTTGAAAAAGGCTTTGGAAAACGTGAACTCGATTTTCTCGGCTCCTATCATATAAAGAGCTGTATTTTTTTTTAGGTTTGTACGTTAAAATATCTTCTTTAACTTTTGTTGAGAAAAAAAATTGAAACCTCTTTCCAAAAAAAAGTTATCGACGAAAAACTGTCGAGATTTTGAAGTAAAAAATGGTTTTTAACGTTTATCTCATCTCATGTTTATCTGATCGAAAAAATATTTAGGTTGTTTTTAATAGATCACTACATTTTGGTATATTTAAATTTTATGTGCGACAAAAACTGTAGGAAATATAACCTGTCAAAATGACCAATATCCTGCGAAAATTAAAAAAAAAAAGAAATTTACTCACGTTTGAAAATTTTCAAATTTGACTATGTTCATTATGAAATTTAAAGAAACAGTTCAAACTCTTTTCCACACCACCACCGAGGTAGAGTTATGGCGCATTTTTTTTTAATGTGGCGTCCCCATCGATATCGATAGCTCAATGTGGCATAGTTTTTTCATGTCGTTCTTATCTCCTTTTTTTTGGGCTAGGCGTGCGAACATCAATGATCATATTAACGTTGTTAGTGCTGGGATCGTCATTGGTAGTTTCTTCAATGTTTTCAGGTGAGGAAAAGTCTTCACATGCGTCTTCATCTTCCAGTAAATTTTGCAAGGAAGGAACATTCTCACATGGAAGGAAAATGAGTCACTGGATTCTTTGCGATATAGCAACTTTGTTAAAACGAACGGAATTCGTGCTTCTGGTTTAAGACATTGTAATGGCTCGACTAGTAATTTTATTCTAGACATCACTAAAAAAGCGTTTTCCTTAATATTAAGAAAAACTGTTTTATTGTTCCCATTCACGAAAAGGGTAATCGCAGAGATGTTTCTAATTAATGGCCAATAGCCAAATTTTCATGTCTGCCAAAATTGTATGAGGCTATTGTTATAAAAATTTTATATTTCAGCCCTAAACCCTTTCTTGTGACTGAGAAACATGGTGAAAAAGAAATCTACTGTTACTAATCTAGTTGAATTCACATCGTTTACAAGTGAAGCTATATAGAACGGATATCTGGTTAATTGTATTTATACAGACTTCAGACAAGCTGTCTCATAATCTTATTTTACCTTTCATCTCTCATCAAATCGTATTTCAAGGGAAATATTTACCAAATTCTTTTTAGATGAATCACTTCTGATTCGATAAGTTCAGACTATGGTGTGCCTCAAGGTAGTGTCTTCGGTCTATTACTATTTATATGCTATTAATGACGTTGTTTCAATAGTAAATTCTTGTAGGGTAAGTATCTAAGCTGATGATATTACTTTTTTTAAATTCATCATTCATCACCGATAGGTGTTCATATAATAATCTGTTTTTGAATGTGTCGAAATGCCAATCGTATTCTTTTTAAGAAGAAAAAATCCAATATGCTTTGAGTACACTCTAAATAAATCTATACACTCAAAAAATGTATTAGTAAAATGGCTACGAATGATATTCGTGAAGAAAATATTCGTGCATTGTACGAATATTCGTAAGATGTACGAAGTATTTGTACAGTGCTTTATCTACGAATGCATTTGTAAAGTTTTACTAATAACTGTGGTAGTATCCACGAATCTACTCGTTTAATACTCTAATTTTATTCGTAAACAAAAAGTAAACAATTTGTTTGAGTACATTGTACGAATCATTGTGTACATATAACTAATAAAATTCGTTAATTTCTCGTACGAATGACTTCGTACTTTAATCTTTTGTATTCGTAGTATTTACTAATAAATTCGTACTATTTACTAACTAAAACTTATATTAGTAGACAGAATTCATTCGTAGGTTGACCGTACGCATTATGAGTAGAATGTACTAATAACTTCGTACTTTTATTAAGTGCATTAGTATTATTTAGTAATCATGAGTAAAAAAATAATATTTGTTCAGCTCTAAAAATTAAATGTATTCTATTCATCGACACGTTGGAACGTGTTATTACACAGTGCGCGAATTATTTATAAAGTGCTTCAGTGGTCTGAATTATTTAATAATTTTATCTATCTATCTATAAGATACAAATCTTGAGAACCAGACTAACATCTGCTTTTTTCCAAAAGACGAGGTGAGTACCTAGAAATACATATTAGGGTGGGTCAAAAAAAATCTAGTATTGTTTTTTTTGTATCCGATAGATGAAAGCTAGTTCCTAGGTACCTGTAGAAAGTACTTACCAAATATTAGCTCTTAATATTAACGGGAAGAATATGCTCATCATAGTTTTCCATTTTCAATTTAGTATCATATAAAAATGGTCATATCTTATCAACAATAGATCGTTTAACCAATCGCATAGTCAATATTTGTAGGAAATTGAACGCTCTACAAAAATGGTCTTATATACTTTTTTCATTAATCTAACCATTTAAAAGATATTCAACGTCAAAGAATGAAGTATTTTAAGGAAAGTAACTTTTTCGTTTTTAATTTTGTAACTTAATAAAAAATAATTATTGTCAAATGAGTTTAAATTATTTCTATAGGAAATTGAACGCTCTACAAAAAAGATCTCTGTAGTTAATCGATTACTCTAGCCATTCAAAAGATATTCGCAGTAGAATTCCAATGCCTACTGATTTTAGTAGTTTTTCAATAAATATTCCCAATTTATCCAGTTAATTTTTGAATTTTAAGATAGTTCATGTTCTATTTCAGGAAAAGAAGGTTTTTATTTCGGAAATATAATTTAACATGTCAGCAGAAAAAAAATTCTATTTCACCATATGAAATTTTATAATTTAATACAGTATTGATACAAAATGATTCAAATTTGATTCAAATATAAGTCTTTAATTCGGTCATCGAGCGCTTTTAAAGACTTCTGATCAACAATATCGAATAACATTTTGAGTTCATTCTGAAATGTTGCTTCTTTCTTTTTTTGTGCTGGCGATTTTTTACGCATGCAGTTTTTTATCCTTAACCATTTATTATGACATCGAAGAAGTCTTTTCACTACATTATCATTACTAGAAGTCGGAATATCATTTTTTCTCCATAGCTCTATAACCTGATCTGCTACATTTTTAGCACTTTGTTTCACAGAATATTTAAGGATATTAAGTTAATGTATGTAAAAATACACACATAACCTCTTTTACTGTTGGTAATTTCAGTTCAAGAATTTTCGGCATCGTTATGCCAATTAAATGGATTTCTTTATTCATATTAGATGATTAGCATCCGAATTGTAATAATCAATAATACATAATATATTAAAACTCAGCTGTTAGTTAATTGGTTTTAGTTATACACAACAAGACAACTCAGAGCTCCAAAAACTATGTATATGCAATGTAGAAATATAAGGGGAAACATAGAATAGACCTGAAACCACAGATGGCGCTAGTATGACAAGTAATGAGTAACAGAACTACCAACATTCGAAATTAAATTTTCAAATTCTCCAAATTCTGTGGAAAAAAGGAATTTAAATGACATTTTAAATAAACCCGTTGAAAAATATTAAATAACAATCCTAAACTGTAATAAAAGTTATAAAAAGAAAATATCGTTAAAAAATTGATTCAAAAAAAATATATTCTAAAACAAAAGATAAGATATAGCTTGCAAACCGTCATTCTATCGAAATAAACTCAAATTCTCATGAATATTGTCAAAATTCATAAATTAACTGGATAAATTGGGAATATTTATTGAAAAACTACTAAAATCAGTAGGCATTGGAATTCTACTGCGAATATCTTTTGAATGGCTAGAGTAATCGATTAACTACAGAGATCTTTTTTGTAGAACGTTCAATTTCCTATAGAAATAATTGAAACTCATTTGACAATAATTATTTTTTATTAAGTTACAAAATTAAAAACGAAAAAGTTACTTTCCTTAAAATACTTCATTCTTTGACGTTGAATATCTTTTAAATGGTTAGATTAATGAAAAAAGTATATAAGACCATTTTTGTAGAGCGTTCAATTTCCTACAAATATTGACTATGCGATTGGTTAAACGATCTATTGTTGATAAGATATGACCATTTTTATATGATACTAAATTGAAAATGGAAAACTATGATGAGCATATTCTTCCCGTTAATATTAAGAGCTAATATTTGGTAAGTACTTTCTACAGGTACCTAGGAACTAGTTTTCATGTGTCGGATCCAAAAAAAACAATACTTGATTTTTTTGACCCACCCTAATACATATGCCTTAAAGCTCATTTTATATTTTACATACAGCATCCAGAAGCAGCAGAGCATACATACATTATTTAGGAATTTTTGACTTAAATAATTTTAATGTAAGTACCATTTTTTTCAGAAGATTTTAAATGTTAAATTTATTTTCAGTGGCCCTTTGAAAATGAGGAGTTTGTAAATATTACTTCAATTTTTAATTATATTTACATATAATGAATTCATTAATTTTAGGATACTTTTTTTTAACTTTATTCACATATCTGCATATATAACAATAAAATGAATTAAAAAAATTATTTAAAACTTAAAAAATACATTACCTTTTGTTATTATTTCTTATAATAGATATTCTAGGAAATGTCGGAGAACATTTTTATTTATGGTAAGTTCTAGAATAATGTTCGTACAATATACGAATGAATTACAAGGGCATTCGTAAATATTACAATGATATTCGTACAATATACGAATGGAGCTGTATAATTTATGACTGAATTACAAGGGCATTAGTAAATATTACAATAATATTCGTACATTGTACCAATAGTATTCGTACAATATACGTTTGTTTTTCTACGAATACTAATAAAATATTAGTAATATGTACTAATAAACATCCATTCTACGAACACTATTCGTGGCTGAAAACCACGAATAAAATTCGTAGAATGCACGCATAAATTAGTAATATTTACACACGAAATTTTTGAGTGTACTTATAAGATATATAAGAGTAAAATCAACATGTGGGATGTATGGAAGCTTCTCACAAAATCTTACACTTCACAATAGAAAAATTGTAAATAAGACCAACGCAATGCTTGGTTTTATTAAGCGTCGGAGTAAGGAATTTTCATGTAATCTGGTAACATTTTCAATTGGAAACTCTTTTGCTCGTCCCTACTAAGAATATGTTTGCCACATACTCTATATGTACATTGATTGTACATTGGAATTACCCAAATCATCTACCTCCTTATAGGGGTGGTCTTTTTCTTTTGAACGTGATTTCTCTTAAAAAGCCTCGAAAAGTTACCAATGTTATGTTTTTAAGCCAAGTTTTATTGTAAGAACCCACTGTTCTTTGAATTCTGACATTTTAAATATTAACTAACATGGTTCCAATTATGGTCTTAATGACTAGTATGAAACAAGAAGCGAATAAAAATTGGACTGGTAGCGGACTGGGCTTCCTGTCGTTGCGCGTATTAGAAGTAACTATATAGCTAAATTGTTTTCATTTAACATACATAGTAACAAACTTAGAATATTTATAAAGATTTACAAGCATGGCTCATAGCCGTCTGCCGGTTAGTTTTCTACTCTTAATATTGTGAGAGAAATTACAAAATAGGAATTATTATAAAAAATAGAAGATTAATTGTAATACAAACAGAAAAATTTTATCAAAGACAAAGAAAATGCCAGAATGAATATAATTTATAGAATAATTAAAACAGGAGTTCTGAGATAACTAGAAAGAGGAACTTTATGTTTAACAAATTTAAATTGAAAAATATATATTGGATTATATCCAAGCTTCTAGTTTAGCTAAATCGAAATAATGAATATGTAATTGATTTTTTGAAGATCGACAAATCTGATAAATATAATAATTTATACATAATAATAAATTAAATAAATTAAAAAAAGCAAAAACAAAACAAAAATCGAGTTTACTAGTAAGGGTAAAAATAATAAAATGCACGACTGGATCGCACGAACTTGCTCTTATGTAAAAGTACTTCGGAATTTAAAATACATTTTATAAATATAAAACATGAATTTAAAATGAAATTGCCGTCTGATTTCTAGGAAAGTATGAATTTATGCAAACAAACTTTAAAAAATCGTTTTATTATTAAATAAATAAATTTTTTATATAAGAAATTTCTTTAAAATTTGTCAAGAAAAAAATGTGGGTTGCGAATTTTAAGTATTAAATAATATTGATTTTAGGAAATAATTTCAAAAAATAATCGTTCATAGGTTTTGAAGATATTGATTTTTCAAAAAAAAAAAAAAATTTCAAAAAAACCCAACAAATAATTTTTCGAATATTTTTATATACAATATTATTTTAAACTCAGGGGGACTCCTGCTGAAAATTTTTGGTTAAAATCGTTAGAGCCGTTAATGAGAAAGTCGAAAATCAAAAAAACGGTTCTATGACAGGTACCGTTAATAACATTTTGCCCCAAAATTTTTTTTTGCCAAAACGTAGTCCCTGCCCATAATATCACACCTAATTTTTTTTATCAAAATCGTTAGAGCCGTTTTCGAGATAAATACGATTTTGCATTACGGGTGTATGGGGGGTACCGTTAGTTTTAGAGCTAAAAAAAAAATTTCAATTTCCCCTCTAGGGAATCACCGAAGACCCATAACTACCGAGTTTGAAGAAAATAGGTCCAGTGGCTTAGGCTCTAGATCGAGGTACAGACATACAGACAGACAGACAGACAGACAGACAGACAGACAGACAGACAGACAGACGGAATTGCCGGACCCACTT
This sequence comes from Chrysotoxum bicinctum, assembly GCA_911387755.1. NCBI lineage: Eukaryota > Metazoa > Arthropoda > Insecta > Diptera > Syrphidae > Chrysotoxum > Chrysotoxum bicinctum. Next base: position 61,759,952 of record OU426987.1, read on the forward strand.
TATTCGTCTTCGCTATCATCGTAATGTCAACTTTGATCAAAATCTCGAGTTCGATTTTTTTTCCAAATGCAGAACTTGCCCTATAGTACCTATATCGCAAGTAAAAAATTATAAAATTAACGAATTTTATACAATTCCAAAGCTTTTAGTTTAACTAAAACAAAAAAGGGGACAAAATAAGGACTTACAATATCGTATGGTGTTGGGCTTTTAGTTTACGAGCAGCTAAAACAAAATTATACTAGGTTTAGTTCTTCGATGAACTAAAGAATATTGACGTATGTATTTCTATATGAAACTGCATGTGAGGAAAACCGAATGAATAGCCTCCAACAACATTCTTCATTTAGAACACTTAGACATTCTCCCAATGATAAAAAACTTTTATTAAAATACAATCATCAGATTTCCTGCAAGATTGTACATAACGCCAGAAAAATAAAGATGTTTTCAGTTTGATTAAGGTTGCACAATGCACAGAGGGCATTAGAATCAGTCCTATGTGTCCTATAGTTGAGCTCCAGCATCTCCGTGCGAGCCATTAATATCAGTCTCATCTCCCTTATGGTGAATTCATGCCTCAAACTGAAAGTTGTGTACCGAGGCTATCTCATACTAGAGAATCCTCTTTTGCAGATTATTGTTTGATCTTTGCATTACCTTGATGATACTGTACTTGCGCTTATTAAATAACATCATCTAACAAGCTTTACTTTATATAAATTAAGAGAGCGCACTGGAAATTCACAGTTGTAGTTGGTTGTATTATGAGAAATTTTGACTTATTAAACGCTACTATAATCGTTTTCAAATTGTTCTAAAGAACTAAATAGTGCAGTATCTAAAAATACTGCATTTGCCTTTAAACTCTTTATAAAAATAGCAGGCAGTCCCGATTCGACGTGTATTGCATAAGTACGCGTGTTTGATAATAGCCTAAATGTACGCTTAAAAAATATCTTTGGACAGCTTCAATTTTATCCAGTTGCTTGTATCAATAAACTTCTTTGCCATAGCAAAGATAGCTCTTTATGGTGGCATCAAACACTTTGTACTTAAAACCTGGATCTACATGTTTGTTATTAAAGAAATTTGACCACATACTGTTTATTGCTGATTTTGCTGCGCTTACTTTATTTTTTAGGTGAACGTCAAGATTCAAATTTTGTGTTAGTGTGAAACCTATATTTTTGAATTCTTTCACAACTTCAATAATGGAGCCATCTAGGGTTAAATAGATCTCCAAAAGTAACGCCACTAGGGATATGATCTTCAATATCATTTATAAAGATTAAAAAGATTAAAGGACTTAAGCCGAAACCCTGTGGCACACCGGCATCTGATCTAAACTGTTCTGGTTTTCACAGCCATTTAAAACCGCAGCAGTCATGTTAGGATGTTTGTTTATAAATTCGTATAAATTTAGATGAAAGTCAAATAGCTGCGAGTTTAAAAAGGAGCGATCTTCTATTTACTGTATAAAAAGCTGATTTAAAGTCAACGAAAAATGCCGAAAAAAAATAGTTTTTTTCTCTAAAAAACGCCTAGCAACACTCGTGAAAGTGAATATTTGGTCGATTGTTGAGAGATTAGCTTTTTTTTTTTTTTTTTTTATAATCTACCCGCGCTCAAGGGAATGTTTCAACACAGCGCGGGCGTGAAGTTAATGAAGAGAAAGAAGGATAGGAAAGATGTGTGGCACGATGTTCTGAGACTGTTGGTGGTTGTCTCAGATATTTTTATCTACAGGGATGGCGGCTCAGCTAAAGCGGAGAAATGCCGTGTCTTATTTCTATGTCGCTTATAATTCACATTATTTTATTCGTGTTCATCCTTGTTGGGCATACTAGTTTAACTCAATTACATGTTGTTAGTGTTATGCCTGAACAACATGTAATGAGTAAACCAGCAACCCATTGATGACAATTTTTAGAAGGTTTTTAATGGAATTAAAGCGACATAGACGACGGCAGGGATCGAACCTGTGATCATGAGGTTGACAGGCGAGCACACATCCATCGCGCCACAGCCACCCCTTTGAATCTAGCCTGGAAGCAATTTATTTTGTTGTTTCTTTCAACCCAACACACAAGTCTAAAGTAGAGAATTTGAGTGAATAGTTTTCGTAAAGAACTAAGAACCGAAATGCCTCTATAGTTTTCGCAGAGATTAGGGTCAACTTTCTTAAAAACTGCGGAAATGGACGAAGAATAAAAACAATCTGGAAAATTCTCTTCATTAAACATTTTGTTGAAGAGCACTAAAATATATCCCAAGAACTTTGAAAATTCCGCTGGTATACCATCTGATCCAGAGTTCTCATTATTCTTCATATTTTTAAGAGCAGTAAGCATTTCTAACATTGATATCGGTTCATCCAAATTCTTCGAAATGTAATACAAAGCTTGAATAAAACTCTTAGATCTGAGCTGGTACTATTATAACTCACTAGAGTCTCTTGGATATAGATAAAGGTGTTAATACCACTACCACTACAGTGTTTCATTTTGCTCATTACTCGTCATTGGTTCTAAAACTCGTTTAAGATATAACTCAAGGATTATAAAAACTTGGTTTTATTTCGAAATGATTTTTGATACTTTTTCGTTTACCAAAACGAAAAGAAGCCAATTTTGAATAATTTTGTTTTCAGAAACTAAATCTAGACTTAATTTCTTTTCATTTGGAGTTATTTAAACTTGAAGGAACTTTTAGCAAACCAAGTAGAACAAGATAACATCAATTTTCATTGATTTCCCAGATTTTTCTCTCCACCAAATAATTTATCTGATTTATTAACCAACTATTTTTATTAGAATGTCTAATGACATTACCGCCATTAAGTCTACTAAAGCTTAAGCTTAACTCTTAATATCGCTTATCACAGAAAATTAAAAAAAAAATATCCAAACAAGGCTTTTAGTGAAAAACATTTTAAAAAGTTTACATAAAAACTTATCTAAAAGAATGCAGTTGAAAACAAATTACGCATTCTAAACTTGTAAGAAAAATACATTATTTAAAATTACTTAGTTAGAATTGAAGTTCAGGGAAATCAACTGATTGCTGCCTGTGCTAGACATATTGTCTCCGACATGATAAGTGGCAATAAGCTTAGCTATTTTATTAATTTAAACAATTCTAAGCACGTTAATGCGGCAAAACACAAACGCGGTCGATTAGCAACGATTAGTTTGGCGTATTAATTTAATATGCTAACTATTATAAAAGTTCATTGAGATTCCTTAAATGAATTGTGGCGCTGTGTTATTCCTTAAGTCATAGAGAAAATTATTTATTTTTTTTCAACAAATAGTAATATTACAAAAAAAAACACATAAGGAAAAGCTAATGTTTGGAGATATCAATAAAATGTGGCACAAAAAGGATGGTATAGAAGCTGATTTACAGAAAGGGGCATCATTGCACTTTCACTTACGAGTGTTGAATTTGTTATGGATAGTTTGTTTAATTTAAAAAAAGTTAATTTCGTAATACAATTCTTGATTGACTTAAAATTATGATGATGTATTGCTGATCTCAAGCGGATTCAACCCAAAAATACATATAAATGTCAACAACTAATGCCATAGTGTTACTTAATGTGAGATTCTACAATGGAAAAAATAAGATTTCGGTGGATTGGTATTAAGACTTTTGTTCCAACCAAGCCAAGAATAGGGTGGGTCAAAAGTGACTTCCTAATTTAAAGTGATAATAACTTTTATAGATTAAATTTTTTATTAATAATTTATTTTAGAATCACAAAGTTTGATTTATGGAGACTTTTTTTTGGCTAAGTATGCAATGACCCTCAAATGAGCACCCATTTTATGGGTATATTTACGTACACTTACCCTTCAAATAGCTGCACAGAAAAAAGTCTGGATCAGTCAGATCCGAAGAACGTGGAGGCCAATTAAATCCTGAATTTTTGGAAATTATTCGCTCGCCAAAAATTTCCATTAGTAGCGCAATCGGGGGCCGAGTAGTGTGTGCAGTAGCTCCATCCTGCTGAAACTATATCTCAGGACTATCAGCAATCGTTGGCCTAAAAATTTAATTTTTTCGATCATAGCCCGATAACTTTCATCATTTATGGTTACAGTATTGGCGGCATCATCTTCAAAGAAAAATGGCCCAATCAGTTTTTATGAAGTTACACCACACCAGACAATGCACTTAAGTGAATGAAATTCGCGCGGATGGATCAACCCTGTGGTCTCAGTACCCCATATACGGCAATTTTGTTTATTAATGAATCCATTTAAATGGAACTGAGCTTCATCACTCATTATGAGATGATGAATAAAATCACTTTGATGCCTCGCCATTTCTTATAAACGAACTGCTTTAGCAACACGTTCTTTAGGATCTCCTGGCTTCAATTCTTGCCCAAATTGGATTTTCTATGAAAAGAGCTGCAATTCGGTTCTTAGAACTCTTCGCGATGAACTGCGGGACACATCGAGTTGACCAGAGGCCCTTCGTGTCGATGTTTCTGGAAATTCCACAACACTTACGAGTATGCGTTCCACATTCCGGCTTCAGTTCCGGCAGCTCGAAGAAGATCAGCTCCTTGTTGACGAAATCGTACCACCAGTACCGTAATCATGTGCGCAGAGGGTGGATTTCGCACATTCAAATAACGCCGATAAGCTTTTTGGTTTAAAAAAAAATCGAGTGATTATTTTCAAAATAAAATTTAATTAGTTTGGTTCACTCTGAAGCGCTGTTCATTTTAGTAAATCTCCCAAGTTTCTTTTTTATAAGTACCTTAAAAAAGAAAAAAAAAATTAAAAACAGAAGAGTTGTGATTTTTTCAAATTAGTAAGAAACTTTTGACCCACCCTGTATATCATATTTAGGGTCTTGTGAATAAAAAAAAAGTAAATGCTTCCTTGAATAAGCTGAAGCTAACTAGTTACTAGTTACTTATTTTTCTGACCGAAAACTGTTTATTTGCTCCAAAAGCTGTAGGAAACGTATATTTTCTCGCCCATTTCGTCTTTTCTGTTTCGATTTCCCTACGATTCAACGAAAATCTAATATGAATGTTGACTTTTTGAATAATCTGGGTGGCTATGTGACTAACAGTTTGAATACTGTAGCGCATTCAATCCTAACATCTTGTCCTCCATCGAATAGAAAGCAAGGTTCTCTCAGAAATATCTACATCCTTTGATCAGAGGTCAGAGGTCAATGCACATCCTCTACGGTCTGTTGACTCCCTGAACATTTTCTTTTGAAAACCGAAACAAACTATGAAAGTCCTTACTACTGATCTCCGGCCGTTTCATATAAAAATTTGATTGTTTCATGCGCCATTTTCCCTCTATAACTGAAGAGAATAGTAAAAAAAAAAACCAGGCAAACCTTTCTAAATTCTAGATGAAAGTCTCTTTTTAGAGGTTAAACTACATACATTATTAAAGTTTAAACTTTAACAGATTGAAAAAAAAATATAAAAATTTCATTTAGTAAAAGCTGTATATATTGGTTAAACAAAATTTACAAAAAATGTTTTAGATTTTCTCAAGATCAGATGTACGATTTTGATCAATTCTTTTATGCTAACGCTCCCAAAAAGATTTAACAAAACTCAATTAGAGAAAAATCATCTTTTTACATCGTTTTATATTTGATAGAGTTTGGCATCATGCTCACTTATCATCGAAAATGCGTGAATTTGGTATTGATGAATATCTTCTTCGTTAGATTAGAAACTACCTTTCGAACCGCTCAATTCAAGTTATTTATGACGGTCTTATATTCATAATATAAATGCTGATTTGCCACAGGGCTCCGATTTGTTTCCGTCTCTCTTTTTCATTTATATGTGCAACATAATTGGGAAATTGTAGAAGAAAATTGGTACACCTAAGAAGGGTAATGTTACATCCAAAAAGGGTAAGTTTAATACAATCATGGCAAAAGTTTTCGGGAAGCTGATGTTTTAAAGGCTTAGCAAAACAATAAAAGATCGAAGACTCATTCCTAACCATTAATTCTCATTTGGAAATAATCATTCCACAATAGACCAAGTGCATTGAATTGCGGATTTTGTCCAAAAAGCACTTGAAGAAAAGCAGGTATGTTGAGCTTTATTTATAGATATTGCTCAAGTTTGACACTTCAATTTTCAATTTCAATTTATTTATTTATACTGAAATTCTATGTTACCGTACGACCAAAATTACTTGGAAGTAAAGAAATTTGAACGCGGTGTACCCCAAGGAAGTGTCTTAAGAACAACCCTGTATTGGTTCTATACTCGGGATATTCCAGTAGACATCGATGCCAATATGGCCACCTTTCCTGACAATATTGCAGATTATAGAAAATTATCAATAGTAAAGCTATACCTACCTATTGCCAATACTGCCAAATACCTTGGTATGATTTTGGATGCAAGGTGAACAGGAAAGAAAGACACACAAAAAAGAATTAAAATTGAAGTACAGAAAAATGTACTGGTTATTAGGAAAGAACTCTGGCTTTTCTATCCAGAACAAAATAATGTACAAGTATGTGCTGAAACACGTTTGAAGGTTTGATAACCAACTATTATGCTGTACATAGTAAAGAGCTGTAAGGGCCGTTTTCTTCACTATAGCTCAACTTGAGGCAAACTCTCAAGTTGATCAACTTGAGAGTTGGCTTCAACTCGAGATTTTCTTCACAATTTTTTTTCTCAACTCCCGAGTTGAAAATCTAAAGTTGATCAACTTCTGATTTGAAAAATATCCCTGGGATATTTATTAAAATATATGCAAGCTGTCACTTTCAAAATTAAATTTTAATTTATTCGGTCAATCTAATTGAATTTTTGTGTGATACTTGTGATGAATGATTTTCTCCTAGATCTACATAGGGATAAAAATAAGGTGTTACCAATCGCGAACGATTGTTTGTCATGGATGTTGCCGTTTCCCGAAAGATACATGGTAAATTTGTGGCAGCTAAATCTGCAAATCTGGGAATTTCTGGAGCAGGTTCTATAATTATTCATCAATTGCTTTGTTGTGAATAACAGCGCAAGCGATGATGATGAGTTTTGCCGTCTCTATTTTGCACCTAATGTCGGAAGCCAACACCCTCAGCTCAATTGCGAGTGCCTATCTGCGATTCTTTGTACAAATTCTCATCAGCGTTTGTTACAATGGTGATAAAGTGACCAAATTTACCTATAAAAATCGAATTTTCGATTGCGAAAAAGCCTCGTACTGCTTCAAGCATTTCCTCTTGCGTTTCCGGCATTCGAATAAGTTGTGGTGCTAGATAAGCAATGTCTTTAGTTTCAGAAAGTGATACACCCTGAAAATGGACTGATCCGAGAGCATACAATCTTACCAAAAAATCTGTGATTGGCCACGAGATTAATTTAAAGGGGAACTTAGGTTTTATTTTAAAACTATTACCGTCTCGCGTTGCAAGGAAGTGAATCATTTATTTCTATCAACATCACTGCTGTCGGTTTTGAAAAACGAAAGCAATAATTGAAGTCACGGTCGTCCTACTTTTCAACTCCAATGAGCGGCAACATTCACTGCTCGACGAAGTTGAATTCCAATTTTCCCAAAAATAATTGCTGCCGAAAATTATGCCAATATTTTTTTTTGTTGTGAAAACTCAAGCAAACAAACTTTTGAAGCAAAATGCATATATTTTATTAAAAAAAAAACAATGTTCCATGTCAACTCTCAAGTTTGCTCTCTCAACTTCTAGTATTTTCGGAAGTTGAGAAAACCAGAAGTTGATCAACTCGAGAGTTGAGAACCGAAAGTTGAAACTGTCAACTTTGAGTGAAGAAAAACAAAATCACAAGTTGAGAATAAAAATCCTAAAGTTGAGGTCAACTTCTAGTGAAGAAAACGGCCCTAAGAGTCCCACACCATTTGGTATCGAATATTACCAAGTAGAGGATAAGGTGTGAATATGGAACCCCATTTGGTTTTAAATTCTTTTTGTTCATACCCGTAATCTAAAGATATTAAAAACTTTTCAATTATGTAAAGTATATATTCTTACATTATATATAAGAAACAAAACATATTCTGAATACTTTTCGTATTAAATTTTTTACTTTATTCAAAAAAAGTCATTTTTACATTTTAAATTTGTATGTTCCTTATATGGAACCCCGGCTTCCATATTAAATGTATGTAAAAATTATATCATAATTTTGTGTGCAAAAATCACAAACATAAAAATCATGATCGCATCCTGCGCAATCACTGTGTGTCCATATGTAGCAAGACTGACCCTGTAAAAACCGCTAAAGATGTAGCCTTACGTCCTCTGTTTGAAGTTTTTTTCCTAAGTTTTGGTATGAGGTATACATAAAAAACACGCAATGGTAATATGGAACCCGGTTTCATATTCGCTTCCTCTAGGAGTTCCATATTACAAGACTTCATATTTTAACAAAAACAGTGGTTTTCATCACTTTTTCAATGAAATGAGAAAATTCTTACATACAAAATTGATAATCAAAAAATAAATATTATTTATGAATTTTCTGCAGGACAAAAACAGGGCCCGACAGAAACGTTCTAGACTTACAAAAACAATGAAAAAAAGTTTTCGATTTCCCTCGGTTATTGGAAATAACCTTACGGTAAATTTATCGAGGCGAAAGCTGTGTAACTTTTTAATATGAGTATTTTGTATGAGTCCTCGCAACGTGTAGCTATAGAGTAATAGATGGCACCAACAGTTTTGGTTCCAGAAGGGGGTTCCGATTTAACAACAGGTTCCATATTACCACCTTTTCCTCTACATACATTTTGAAGATTTCCACTGTCGAAAAAAAAAAGTTGAGTTCACATGAAATTAAAGTTTTAAGGTGTGTCTACACCAAAGAAACATTTCAGGAAACATTGTTTAAAAAACGTTTCTGAAATGTTTCCCATTTGCTTAAAAAACATTTCAGAAACATTAAAGAAACATTTGAGAAATGTTTTCGATATGTTTTTTGGTGTGGACGCTTTAAGAAACATTTCTGAAATGTTTCTTTGTTTCCCATTTATGTATCCAATACTGAGTAGTCTGTAGTTTTTTTTTTCTCGCCTGTGTTGTACTTTAAGCGCATGAATTTTTTTTCTGCCTCATCTTCTTTCCCGATTTATATTTTCGGAAATTTCAGACAAAGCATCGGTTTTTTCGATTTAATTTTTAAAATTTTTGTCCAGTGGATCCCACGAAACTTTTTTCTCGTTGTTCCACACTTTTCACGCCATTTTTATATTTATATAAACAACCACTCACGCACTATCTAGCTTTGTAAATGCTTCGGAAACAAAGAAAGTTTTGCATTCGGAATAGGAAACAGAGAAACATTTCATAAACATTTCAGAAATGTTTCGCAAGCGTCCAGACCAAAGTATAAACATTTCAGAAATATTTAAGAAATGTTTCTCTGTTTCTGAAATGTTTTTTAAATGTTTGTAGAATGTTGCAAAAATGTTTCTTTGGTGTGGACACACTTTACATAAATAGATTATATTTAAATAAAGCTGCGTATCAGTCGGCTAAAATGCTTGGCTAAATTTAAGTTTGGAGAGAATTTTGTATTGGAGCTAAAATTTAGAGCGATCTTCGTACTAGACCTAAGGGCCTAATGTGTTTTTATCACATCGAACAATGCAGTATTTTTTTATTTTTTTGTTATTTCTTGGAATGGACTCTTCAATTAAAATCTCTATAGGGATTACAAATCTCATTTGGATATTTAAAAAAAATAAAAATAATACTAAGTTTAAACAATCCTACATCGCACTCTATTATTGTAGATACTCATCGTCATCAGCATCATTCCATCAAAGATGCGCAGGTAGGATTGTTATTTATTTATTCATTTTTTTATATTCATAATATCTAGTTATAGGTGATAGGTGAATCTCTGATTGAATGACACTTTGATTGCGCGAGGAAATTATTGTAGTTATACACGAAGAATGTAAACAATTTAAAGTAGGATTGCCTCTCCATTGAGTAAATGACAAAGAATGCAAGGTCGAGTAGGGGGAAGTTTTACAAATGCATTTTATTGGAAACAGAAGTGTTTTAATATGTTATGTTAATTCAAATCACATTGGTTGTTGGCAGTTCAAACTGTCATATTAACTTAGTAGTTATACAATTTATATTTTATTGAATTAACTCAAACACAACTTGTAATGTCATGATGTGTAGTGCGCCGATACCTACCTACAATTTAGTACGAGTACATATAGTTTGTGTAAAATATTTTGTTGTTTTTAGCAATGATGAGCGCATTTTTGAATTTTTAAGACTTCCAAGAAAAACTAGGTAAAGTGTTGATATTTCTGTGAAAATGAAAAAGGGTAAGCAAAACATGTCAATTTTGTGATCGAAAATGACTAATTAATTTTCAAAAGGCCATCTTCTATCTGAGTTATTTTGTTCATATTTTATTACACTTACTGATGTTTTATTGCCTCCCTCGTCGTATTTATGATTTTTATTATTTTTTACTGTAATTTATTTTCACATTAGCTACATATAAAATGTCATACAATTTGTGTTAAAGTTATTCGTTTTTTTGACAATGCTTTCGAGAACAGAATTTAATGAGCTTATCGTAAGCTGCCATTTTAGATCCATGTCATTAGGACAAGGACGGGAATTTGGAAGCGAATATTAGAAGCTGAGAGTACTGTCTTAGCTCAAGAACTTGATGAATTAGAAGCTTCATACAAAAGATCAATGATGAATATGAGAAAGAAAGTCGGAGACTATGCAGAGCTCTGAGGCACACCATCAAATTTAATTTAATTTTTGAATATCAGACTCAAAACCGTCCAATAGAACTTTTATTGCGCGGTTTAAAAAGTACATAGTTTCTACTAATCCAACGACGAAGAGATTCATCAAATGCACAGGGTGATACCAAACTCTATCAAATGCTTTTGACATATCAAGTGTAATAATCTCACTTTCTCCAAAATGATGTAAAGATTTGTGCCACTGTTTTGTGAGATATCACCAGTGGATCTATTGCCGCTTCATTGAGAAGCATTCGTGTTTCAATATAATTTTTCGTTTCCATGAACTTGGAAAAGGGGAAATAAGTGTAATTGAACGATAGTTAGCAGGGCGAAGAAAATGCGCCTTTTTTAAAGACAGGCTGAACAAATGCTGTTTTCCACTTATTTGGAAAGAGACCAGTAGAGTAGGCCAGGTGGCAAGGTTTACGCAATGGTTTTTGCCAGGGTTGAAGAACATCTCTTCAAAACAATAGCGGGAATGCGGCGATACTATCGGGAACAGCGGATTTGTGTATATCTAGATTTTTCACAGATTTTCAGTAATCTTGCAACTGTAAGATTGTAAAGAAGATTTGTCCCATACAATCGTATAAGCTTTCGAGTACAGAACGAGTCCTGACCAGTGTTCGGACTTAGGTTTTAAATTTTCGGTCTTTCGGTCTTATACTATATATGCTATAGCTATATGGTATCGACTTCATAGTTTTCTTAAAACTGTTATTAAGTGAAAAGTATAAGTTTAAATTTATTTTTGGAAAACTGTTTTGTTTGTTTATCAGTATTTGAAGTAGAATAATTAAATAAAAATCAATTTACATACAATTGATTATGAACAGAATCTGTTTTAATTAATCCATTATTATTATAATTATTGTTTAGCATTTGAATCAATTGGCATTAAACCGGAAATGTTTGAATTCTTCGCGGTTGATTTCCTTGGAGCTGACCACAGGAGTGTTTACTTATTTAGCTACAAAACTTATTCTTAGCCTAATTACAGTTTATTTATTTACTTAACTTAATTGCTGGTTTTAAAAAATTTCTTACAAAGATGTATATTAAGATTTTAAGCAATTTCATGGAAAAATGTTGATTTAAATTTACATGAATTGATTATTGTTTAAAAAAAAAAACAAGTTGTTATATTTAAGATTGTATAAATTAAATAGTTTAAACATTTTATTTAATGGAGAAAATTTTTCATAATAAATTGGTATGATAGTTTGAAATAAGTATGTATATTCTCCGGTATGTTCCTAAAATTTCTTTGAGGAATATTAAAGTTAATACGAGACAGAAGGTGCAAACAGTCTATGTTACCGTTGATTAATATTACAATGAAAACAAAACATAAATAGGAATGTCTGTTCTCGAGACTGGGTACATCAATAAGTCTAATTCTGTTGTTATAAGGTGGGAGATGGGATAAGGATTATCTCAACCCAGTCTCCTGAGAGCAAATCTAATGAATCTTTTTTGCACATGTTCTTGTCTATTTTTATGACATTCGTAATGAAAAAACCTGCCAAACCTGCCAAGCATATTCTAGAATGGGTCGAACAACAGATATAAAAAGCTGCTTTTTCACGAAAGGGTTGGGAAATTGTTTCGACTCTTTTTTTATTCAACCAAGAATTGAATTAGCTTTATTTGAAATGGAGTTTATATGTTGAACGAATTCGAGTTTGCGATCAAATGTGACACCAAGAATAGACATAACTGTTTCACGAAATATTTATATACCATTAAACAAATAGTTGAGCGAAATAAAAGAAAACTTTCTTGTAAAACACATAGTTTTACATTTATCGATATTAAAAAACAAACAATTACGAGTGCACCAGTCAAAAAAACGAATTAAGATCACATTGCAATTCTTCACAATCACGAGTAATTAAAATAGGTTTGAAGATTGTTACATCATCGTGCGTCGGCGTAAATGAAGCACTTGGAGTATTTTAACAGAGATGGTAAGTCGTTTATAATATTGTTATTATGAACTAGTGCTTAAACCGAAGATCTAGAAGAGTTTCTAATATTTTTTACGTATGACCCAAAGCTTTGTATGCCTTCGGGAACTTGAATATTTTTTTTCGCAGACTTCAGTCATGTAAGAAATTTGTTTTTTGAAAATGAGTATTACAGGTATTCCTGAATTGCCCGTACTGTTTCTGGTTTCCTTCGTTGGTGCTTTGTGGAATCGGAGGCTGAATTCTATCAACCTCTCTACAACCATAGTCGTAGCAGAAATTATCTTTGGAACCTATATCTCTAGTTCTGATATTCCTTGGGAATAATAATAATGCCTGATATCATATCTGTACAAGAATCTATGCCGTTATGAAGGAATTAAAGTTAAAGTTTCCAAAGGAATTATTTGTAAATACCTTCCCAATTGATTTGCTCATACGAGTATTTCCAAACGGTTCTCTTTAGATTTTTTTTTTAACTGACTTGGTGGCGCATGTTAAGCTGAGAAATTAGGATACAAAGAATAAATCAACAGCATGCCTTCAACGTTCGGTATTCGAGTTGGTTCGTTAACCTATTGCCTATTAAATTAGCAAGGATTGTATATTAGCACAGTGACCGTTCCCATCCTTTGACAATCTTCTCCATCGTGTTTTTAGCGGTAAGGGAGGGTAACGCAAAAAAGTTTCAATTAATGTGAACAGGCTCTTAAGTGATTGTAAATTTGGGTCAATATTTTGGGAATTCGCGCACACAGAAGTGAATATCTATCACTTTTTCCAATATATGTAGTTATGTTTTTACGGATAGATATCAGTATAACCCTGAAGGTGGAAACTAAGTTTGTAGCCCCTCTAGAGAAATTGCCATGATCTTTACTGTTTTTAACTTTTGGATGAAGTAGCAGTTGTTGACGCAGTTCTTTAGGTTGGTGGATTCCAATGATTCTGTTGATTTTTTTCAAGTTAAGGTACCAAGTCCTAATTTAATAGCTTGTAGTCTTACTCTAAGAGGCAACGTCACATTTTGGGAGCGGATATATAATACTAGGGTTGCCAGATTTTTCTTACACCTCGGCGGGATAAATGGCTAAAATAATGAAAAATCCCGGTATTTCAACATATTGCCAGAGACAAAATAAAAAATCATAATATGCGTGTAGATCAAAATAAATAAATTCTTTTATTAATTACTAATTAAATGACCCTTTTTTTGTCATTTGCAAATATTTTTCTTTTGCTAATTTTAATGCCATCAGATGTCAGTTTGCAAAAATACATTATTCGTTTAGTTAAGTTTGTTGGATTGAAATTTTAAATGCAATTTCTTAAGATTAAATCACAATGCAGCGATTGTTCCTTGTCACTGAGAGATATTTAGTTACATTAGATATTATTTTGTGAGTGTGAGCCCCAACCCGATAAAAAAGCTGCCCCGGCGGGGCAGATGAATTTATGTCTGAAATCCGGGACGTCCCGGGTAAATCGGGACGTCTGGCACCCAAGAGCTTAATGGTATATACGTTGTGATATAGAGTACAAAAGTCTGGCAGGTTTTTTACTCAGACATGGATTGAAAATAGCGATTTTCCGAGTTTTGTGTAAGGGAAATAACAGCCTAAATTATTTTTTATTATCATAGAAATATGTTAATCACCCATATTCTGAAACTCGTATTTATGACTCGTATTCGACTATAGTCGTATGTTGGTATTCCAGGAGTCGTACATTCGACTTCACTTGTACTAATATTGGGAAACGCAAAACATCGCATACGACCATTCATATTTTATCCTTATTCCGAATCTCGTATTCGATTTATTTGAAGTCGTATTTGTGTACTTTATTACTCGTGTTAAATTTTCTAAACGAGACTTGTTTTTTTTTCGATAAAAATGGACAAAAAGTTAATGTAAGTACATTGGTACCTCTTGGCACAATGGTTAGTGCGTTAAACTGTCATGCGGAAGGTCTGGAGTTCGATTCTCAGTCGCAGCAAAAAGTGTTTCAGGAGTGTATTACCTCTTGCAAGGAATTGACGAATCCTCTAAAAGTATATCTCTTGTCTTGGAAATTGCTGCACATTAGCCGTTCGGAATCGGCAGAAAATTGTAGGATCCCTCCGTTCCTGGTAACACACACACAGGAATGGTTGAGAATTGTAAGTCACTATAGGTCCTGGTTCATTTCGAGCTGTTGCACCACCAAATTTTTTAAAGTACATTTGTTATTGGTTTATTTATTTGGACTCAACGTTATTAACGCGTTCATATTTAGTAAAATAATAAATCGTTCTCAATTTGAGGCATTGGTTTGTGCATTGGAAGAAAATTTGGAGATAGCAAGGGGCCTTAGGAAGAGTGGAAAACTGAAAGCAAATATTTAACAGTTTTGGGCGGACCTTTTGATAAAACTAAATAGCCTTGGGCCACCCATCCGAAATGGTCCAGCTTGTCTTAAAGTAAGAAATATTTAACAAATTGTAATACATGCCTCTTTAGGTCTGCAATGAACAAAAGTATTTAGTTAAAACAGAAACTGCATCACAATAAGCAGCAATTTAAAGGCACAGGGGTGGTGAAATTACAACCATATGCTAGAGCAAATTTGAGGAGTGCATTGCTAACATTTTAAATTTAAATTGTTAATACCCAAGCAGTGCCGCCGCTGCACATTGGATCGACCCCATACAATTAGACGTGAAAAAGTCAATGTCTAAAATTCTAAAAAATTCTATTTCTTATCTATAACGGATAACTATTTAGTCTGAAAACACCTTTTTTTCTTCTTTAAACTAGTTTAGCATGGAATAAATGACCTCCAAACTTGAAAGTGAAAAGTCTTTTTTTGATCTGGTGCGTTTAAGTTTTTTAGAAAAATAATTGTTAAAATTACAATTTTAAGTGAAATTGAAAAAAAATAACTGCAGATGTTCGTGAAGGTATTTACTTTTATAAATCCGTATTGAAATTGTCTTAAAGTTTGTTTGTTGAATAAAAAAATTGTGTTATTCAAAGAACAAAAAAAAATTGTTTTTTTGTATTGTATTTTTTGGAAAATTTAAATATGTGCCTAAGGTTGCTTTAAAAATAAATTATTTGTTTTGGATAGCGATGGACGTCTACTTTCTGGAAATATATGCCATAAGCCTCGCAAGGACTTGCAAAGCCCTTTTTTTGCCCACTTTTTAGGAAAAGATTTCTGCGTCCCAAGGAAGAAATTTTTTTAAGTTTGGTGTTCGAATTCCAAATCGACTCCGACAAAAAAACTTTTATAACATATTTCGAACTAGTTTAATTCATCAGAACCAAGAAACTGTTAAAATACTGCTAAGCTTAACAGAATCATCAGTTCAAAATCAGCCAATTTTGATTTAAATTGGAAGTCGGCTGGAACGGTTTATTCTAAAACATAAAAATTGACTAGAGGTTTTCGAAATTTTTAAAGACTTAAACAATGCAATAGAATAGAATACTTTTCTACATTTATGAACATTATAGATGGAGACAGATATTTTCCAAGAAGATTAGAATTTTTCACGTCTAAATGTATGGAGTCGATCCACTGTGCGCTGGTTGGTCGTGCGCCCTTGTGCAAGAACCTTAAATTGCCGCCCCATATCTTGGATGCCGGGTGTATTTTTGTTGAATAAGTGGAAGTTTTATTTATTCTCCATTTCGCAGTTGAAAAATTTAAGCAACCGTGCATTGTTGTTGTCGCGTTCCAATCTACATCAAATTCTTATACAACGAACGTAGTCAGATTAGGATTTGGGGGGGGGGGGGGGGGGGGGACTCTGCTGTAAATGAGCTTGAGAGTTTCTGTTATAGCACATACAATATTTGCATGCTTTTAAGATCATTTACTCTTTTTAGTTGAGACTTATAGGTACTATGTATAAGGCCAGTTATGCATTCGCAAAAAAATCGAACTCGAGATTTTGATCAAAGTTGACATTAAGATGATAGATGAAAGTGGGTCTCGAAATTTTGTCCCCACACGTTTTTTTTTTTCTTTTTTTTTAAGAAAAATAAATAATAGTTCCTGCCATACGATTTTTTAGCGAAATTAAAAAAAAATTTAAACAATGTCCAATAGATTTAAACAAAAATCAAAAAATTTAAAGAATCGGTACAACCGATTTTGATAATTTGTTTTATGATAAAGTGCCCCAAAATTTTAAATATTCCTGTGCATTCAAATGTTAAAAAAAAATTAGTTTGGATTTGGTAGATTTTTTAAAAATTTGATAAATACAAATTTTTTAATATAAAGAGAAAAAATGTATTACCTAATAATATAGATACCTACTCTACAAATGTTAAAAAATGGTTTTCGAAAATCGTATTTTTCTCGAAAACGTCTCCGAGAACCTTGATAATTTTTTTTCTTATGCTAAATTTTTACGTTCTATAATTAAACAAAAAAATTGAAATCAATATATTACTGACTGTACCGATAGAACCAATTTGTCGATTTTTTAATTTCTCATTACCGGCTGAACGGATTTTAATAGATTATTTTTTAGATTAGATTTTTGCATAAGCTAATATTTGCTTGCATCACATGGCATCCTATTCTTAGCTCCAGCTACTACTAAGATTTGTTTTAGTCATTTAATTGATGAACTTTATGTTTATGAACAGTTTTTTTCTAATTGCATTAATTTTTTAAGTCTTTTACATAAGAGCAAGTTCGTGCGACTCAGTCGTGCATTTTATTTTAAGATGAAACAAAACATGGCGATTGAGAATAATTTTCTTCAACAAAACCATTTTCATATAAAATGCAAAGATTCGAGTTCCTAGCACAGTTTTTAATTTATGTATGTCAAATCAATCCTTTGGTAAAAATCAATAGTTTATAGCTTGACAGAAAGAAGACAAAGTAGTTTTTGATAGTTTTAAAAGTTTTTGTTTTCAGATCTCTTTTTAAGAAACTTAGGGCCATTTGTTGAAACGAAACTTAAATATTTATGTTCAACCTAAGCGCTTATGTTCTACTACATAAGAGTTTATGTGGAACATAAGTGTTTATGTTCTGTATCAGCAAATGGGCCTTAATCATTTACTTCCGGATCTGGGAGTATTATAATATAACTCCTTGACATCGTAACCTTATAGGTATCCTTTGATGGAATTTGACATTTTGTGATTTGTGTGCGAACTATATTTTGATATAAATAGAGTCTGAACTCTGAATGTCAATTGAAAGCTCAAACTCGAACGACCAATGGAACGTTAAATTTCTATGTTATTCTGATTTTGTTCAATCCGTTTAAGTTATTTATCAATTCAATTCTAAAATTAATTAAAAACTATTCGTAAATCCTTATTTAAAAACAAACATAAATATTTAGAGACACTAAATTTTTTTTTCTTTTTACCTAAGACCCTGTCGCTGTTTTTTTTCTGTTGTAAAGGTGGTTTGTTTACATTTGTTTACATCTTCTATTAATTTTGTTCTAAAGTTACCAACTTAGATTTAAAATATTTAGCTATATCATTGCAATCAGAATATTGATACCCATTTATACAAAAATACGAGTTAATAGTAAAATTAATGTTTTCTGTAATTTTCCGGATCGTCAAGATTATTTTTGTTTAGTTTTAGTTTATGGGAAATACATGGGCTGTAAATAAAAAAAAATCAATATCCTTTTCGAGTTTATATGTAAGTCTGAGATGTAGGTTGCGTGGAAAGCTATTTCCCAAGTATCAATCTATGGCGACATGGCGTTAAGCAGTTTAAACTACGACTGCAATCGAAGAGGTTATTTGTTGTGAGGTGCGACAGTCACAAACAAAATATGAATAAAGATTGGTAGTAGATTGATTGTGTGTGGGCACTACGTAGTGAATTGTCAAATGTAAACAGGTTCCAATAACTTAAGAAAAACTTTTCGAGTATGCTATATACTTATGTTGAGTTAGATCGATCTATTAATTTTCCGCCCCTAGACGTTGGCGCCCTTGTGCGCCGCACATTTTGCACATATGGTAGCGGCGGCCCTGTACCCAAGGATCAAACACTGGAATTTTTCAGCCTCCTCCTGTAGTCGACACGATAAATGCTGAAGATGAAACTGACATAGTCCAAGAATATAACGAGGATTCACAAGCCATTAACACCACTCGTACAAACAAAAAAAAAACAAATAAAAAAGAAGAAGAGCTGCTTCAAATTAGGGCTGATGATTCTACCCGGGTAATCAACTACCCGGGTACCCGGTTACCCGGGTTCTTGTACCCGGGTAGTAAATAACCCGGGTACCCGGGTATAAAAACGAAAAACTTCTTCGTGGCTATGTAAATCGCTTTTTCAAAAACACCTACAAATCTTGGAACAAATTATATAATTATATGTATGACACAATTAGATACAGCGACAAAATTTAAGAAAAAATAAACATTTTATTCAATAGGTAGTGAAAAAACATATAAACAATGCTCTGAAATACAATTGTATTAATAATGAGCAAAGGAATTATCAAAATTTCATAAATTGTTGATGAGGAAAATTTGATGGGTTTAAATTCTAATTTAATAGATCTTGATTTTTGTGCAAGAACACCAACAAAGAAACATTTTCTGGGGCCAAACATGATCTTTTGGCAGTAATAATATTGCCTGCAGTCGAAAAGAGCCTTTCTGAACTTGCTGATATAGCTGGAACAGCAAGATATCTTGTTGCCAAAGATGCCATAACGAGGATAGAGCGTTCTCTCGAGCACCACCATACAAGAGGGTCCAAACGGTTCGATATACGAGGTTCTGCTATGTACTGCTCAAACTAAGAGATGTTGTCAAGTAATTGCCCTTCAGTTGCAAAGAGGAAATCCAAATCTTGGTCATCACTACTTCCACTAGGTTCTTCTTCTGTTACTTTATCAGAGCACATTCCCAGAATTTTTTCCTTAACAAAAGTACGGATTACTTCACTGCTCTCAGTTTTAAGGTACTTGTACCTTGGGTCTAAGAATGATGCTACTTGGTAAAATATTCTCGGCTGGGGACATTTCGCCTAGGTGAAAGCGCGTTTTTAGAGAAAAAACGATTTTATTTTTGAATATGGTGGCTGTTTCTGTGTCTTCGAGCTTAGGTGCATAGTGGTTTTCAATCAGAGTTTTGATAACCAAGCGCACTGCAGAAAGCGTTACTTTACTTTCACGACATAGCAGTTTTGTTACTATGTATAGTGGCTTCAAAACTGTGGTTAACTCTTCCATTATTCCCCATTCGTACTCAGATATTTCCAGGTTCAGTGCTGTAGAAGAACTCGTAAAGCTGTTATCACTTAGAACTACAATAACGTCGCGTCGGAGCGATTGTGGTGCAAAATATCACACATAAAATAAATGGAATCCCATCGGATTGAACAATTTTGAACTAAACGTTCCTTCTTCATTCCTAGTTGCAATTGTTTTCTGTTAAAGGCCGACGTAGCAACATTCGATTGGTGAAAATGTGATACCACTCTTCGACAATTTATTGGGACAATTTCGTAATATTCAACAGACTTAAATATATGCTTTACACAAAGTTGTAGGGTGTGAGCAGCACAATTCACATTGTCACCCACATTCATTAACGGTAATAATCAAAACCAATTTGTATTCTCTCTTTTTGAGTTGAATCATTTTGCGAACATACCTAAGCCTAACCGTTGTATCTGTACTTTAATCAGTGCATTTCATTGTGTACTTGCTAAACCTCTTAATCTAAACCATCCTACAAACGAATAGCGGTATTGATTCGGATATATTTAATTTAATAGAGTTTAACTTCAATGTCTTTTATTTTACTGTACCCGGGTACCCGGGTAATCGGGTAATCGAGTAATCGGGTAGTCGGGTACCCGGGTAATACCCGGGTACCCGGGTATTACCCGAATTACTCGGGTACCCGGGTATTACCCGGGTACTCGGGTAGCCGGGTATCATCAGCCCTACTTCAAATCAATGGAGCTCATCAGAATTTTATTATAAATAAAATAATTTAATTGAAAAAAAACAACAAACGATTTTTTCAATTCAAATTTATTGATTTTGACAATTAACTACGGGCGACAATATACGTTGTTTTTTTAAGCTTATCGTACGCAACGTATACGACTTGAAGAATAACGATTTTGATACGAAACGAGTTCGAGTTCGACTACGAGCACGAGACAAAATACGACTTGTGGAATATGGGTGATTATATATTCTGTAATTTTCCGGATCGTCAAGATTAATTTGTTTAGCCTAAGGAAAATTGAAAAGTCATAATTAATGTTTTTTAATAAAGACACAAAAATGGGAAAAATCTTGGTCTCTTCTCAAACAAAGTATTGGTGTGGTGTTCGATGGAGTTCCGGAACATGGTGTTCCATTTCCATTGAAGTTTGTTTCAAATAGTCTGGTAATTGCTGTTAGATATTTTTAGTAGTGGAGTGGTCGATTCTAAGCCACTGCAAAAATGTTTTACACGGATGTACTGGTTCTTGCCAAGAAGTGACAAATCTTTCAAGACTATTTCTTATCATGAGAAGGACTGCTAATCTTAGCCGTTCGGACTCGACAAAAAATTGTTCGTGTGCTCTATTTTTGGTAATACGCTCACAAGAATGGTTGAGTGTCGTAGGTTACTAGGCCCTTGTTCTCTACGAGCTGTTGCCCCACTTTTAAATCGTTATCGTAGTCCTTGTCTATGAGCATATGGGTCCTGTGTGTACTTGGGAAGTTTCTGGTATACATCTTTCGACGTACGAGACTGCTTTTAATTGTAAAGTACTTTACCGAGAGCCTGCTCTAGACTATTTACAGTTTCGGCAATTTCGTTCTCTTGAAGGATTTGTTTGAAAGTAGAAACGTTATATACTCTTCAAATTTACCATTTTGGTGCTTGGCGTGTGAGTACAGCAGAATGCCTTGAAGGGAATCTTATCTTAGTTGTTGATAAAGTTCCTTATTTCAGGCCGAACATGCACCAGGTTCGAAGATACTATGAAAAGTCCATCGTGGATAGTGTTCTAAGAAAAGTTGGCTTAGGTTTCGAAGTGAACCTCATGATCACAGGTTCGATCCCTGCCGTCGTCTATGTCGTTTTAATTCCATTAAAAACCTTCTAAAAATTGTCATCAATGGGTTGCTAGTTTACTCATTACATGTTGTTCAGGCATAACACTAACAACATGTAATTGAGTTAAACTAGTATACCCAACAAGGATGAACACGGATAAAATAATGTGAATCATAAGCGACATAAAAATAAGACACGGCATTCTCCGCTTTAGTTCAGCCGCCATCCCTGGAGATAAAATAGCTGAGACAACAACCTTCAGTCTCAGAACATCGTGCCACACATCTTTCCTATCCTTCTTTCTCTTCCTTAACTTCACGCCCGCGCTGTGTTCAAACATTTAAAGGGTAATCATAATCCCTTGAGCGCGTGTAAATTATAAAAAAAAAAAAAAAACCACCAGAGTATGCTCATCACAACTGATTTCTATCTGGTTCATTATTGCTTTGCCACAGATGATACCTTGCAATGAGATCACATCTCATCTGTATAGGTATTCTCTTCAGGATGACTTAAGAATAGACGAGTTCACACTTTATGTTAATATATTTCTGTCTTCTAAGACCTTCATTTATGTTTTGCAGAAATGTTTTTCACACCGTACTGTAGGTGCAGTTATGTACACTTTGCCACATTAGTCTCACTGGTTAGGGCGTTGAATGGCGTCTTTTTCTCCATATTTTGCAATGAAGCATGCGGTTTTTGGATATTTAGAAGATATTGGTGACCAATGCTTTTTCCAATTCAATTCAATTCAATTCAATTCTTTATTGAGACTTTTGAAACACAATTTTCTTATGTATATTAGTATATATATCTTAAAGTTATTATGTAGCCGACTTAAAAATATGCCAGGCAAAACAATTTTAGTAAATAATGTTGATATAATTATTAAAGCAATTAATTAAGTGATACTTGTACAGTGTAACGCTAGTGATCAGTGTACGCTTGCTCCCGGCGTACGTTTCATATTATTTTATTTTTATATCTTAAATTAGTGACTAGAACCTAACACAAAAAATGAGACAAAACAAAAGATGGCTAACAAGCCATTCAACTTAATACTTGTATTTCATGTGTGTATGTATATGTATGTATGCATGTGTAGAAATGTATATAAACTAGAAAATAATAAAATTATATTAGAAAAAAGAGTTATAATAATGCGAGTGCATACTCTTCGATTACAACATAATATGGGACTTAGGCATTTATCCTCTTAAGTTGGAGCATGACGCTTTTTCGTAAAAGGGTATCAAGAAGTCCCTGTTAATGTCAGGCTCAATTAATGGTATTGATCTCTCATTTAAAATATTGTATGGAGAAAGATAATAATTGTCATTCAAGCTGTCTGTCAGGTTTGAACTAAATATGGATCTTATTAAGTTGTTTGGATGATGTTCAGTGCGTTTTAGTTTGATTTTTGCAAGGTTTGTTAAATATTCCAAGAGCGGGGTTGTTTTGCAATCTTCATAAATTATTTTATTTGCGAAATATTTTTTATTTGCTCTTCTAAATTTGCCGCAGCAGAATCTTAAAATTTTCCTTTCAAATTTTTCGAGCTCCTTTGCTGTCGTAGGCGAAATAGTAAACCAGGAGCAGAACCCATATGCCAAGATCGGCCGAATCAAAGTTTTATATATTAAAACTTTTGTGTTTTTAGGCATTCCTTTCGAATGCAATACTGACTTAAGTCTCGCGGTTACAAATTTCGCTTTACTTAGTGTTTTCCGAGCATGTTTATTGAATAGGAATCTATTATGAAAATGGATACCTAAATACTTTATTTCAGATGTCAGCGGGATTGGTATGTTATTAATTTTTAAGTACAGACTTTTACTCTCTTTAACTGCAAGTCGATGGCCTTTTCCACTAGCGTTTCGGAAGCATGTTAGACTACATTTTTCAATATTTATATTTAAGCCCCACTTTTGGAAGTACCCTACAAGTAAAGGTATTTTTTGTTCTATTTTATCAAGAGCTTTTTGGGGTCTCACATCACTAGCTATTATAGCGGTATCGTCTGCGAACAAAATTCCATTAGGTTCTTCATCAGCAAAGTTACCAAATGGAAAGTCATACAAATATATATTAAACAAAATCGGGCCTAAAATTGATCCCTGAGGTATTCCTGACAATACCGGAAAAGGGTCTGATTGTTCAAATTTAATAAAAATTGAGGAGGAACGATTCTCAAGAAAGTTTTGAATAATTCGCACTAGCCACTTCGGAAAATTGAGTTTTAATAATTTATAAACGAGCCCTTTATGCCAAAGAGAGTCAAATGCCTTTTCAATATCTATATTCAGAGAAATCGTGCATTTTTTAGATCTCAGGTTTTGAATTATTTTATTGCAAAGAAGGAGTGTTGCATGTTCAGTGGAATGATCTTTTCTGAAACCAAATTGAGTTTGAGGAATAATATTGTTATCCTCGCAGAATGTATTGACTGGGTCAACTAATATTTTTTCGAAGAGCTTTCCAATGTTAGAAAGCAATGATATTGGTCGAAAGTCTTTAATTTCTGAATTCGATTTGGTTTTAGCTATCGGTAACAATTTTGCTATTTTCCAGGCAGAAGGAAAGTAGCCATTATTAATACAATGGTTAAATAAAGATGACAGTAAAACATCGAGTGAATGGCAGCTTTTGCGGAGAATAAAGTTAGATATTCCATCAATTCCTGAGGATTTTTTATTTTTGAGGCTTTTCCTACACAGTTCTACATGTTGTGGTGTTGTGAAAGGTGAAGTGGCTGGATTAAATGAGGGTCTGGAATGCGAAAAGGTGATAATTTCGGAGTTATTTTCAGGTGAGTTAAATTCGGTTACTTTAAAATTTACTTCGTTGGTTAGGTCTGTATC
Organism: Chrysotoxum bicinctum; assembly: GCA_911387755.1. Classification (NCBI taxonomy): domain Eukaryota; kingdom Metazoa; phylum Arthropoda; class Insecta; order Diptera; family Syrphidae; genus Chrysotoxum; species Chrysotoxum bicinctum. Next base: position 61,784,641 of record OU426987.1, read on the forward strand.
GTAAGTAGGATTTTTTTCAGTGTAAAGAGCAGAAAAAAAGCCTCGAAAGGCATTAATTTTTGATTGAGTATCGATTAACTCCGAGCCATTGTTTTTAAGTACATCTTGTGAGATATCTGTACCAAAGAATTTCCTTCCAGTAATCTTGTCAATTTCTTTAAAAGCTTGTGGCGACGGGCGAATATTCTGTAATCTGGTTTTAAAAGTATTGTTTAAATCGATACTTACTCTTTGATTAATAAGCTTACTAAGGCATTGAATTCTAGATGACAGTTGTTTGTATTCAGGATTGACCCTATTAAGATGTTTATGAAAAATTCGTTTTAAGATTTTCAACCAGGCGCTACGAGTCTTTATGAGTTTCATTGTAAATTCAGACACATCTTTGTACTTGTTATTTTTAGGTTTATATAGTTCCGAGTTGGCTTCGACCGCCGTTGTTATTTTGGAATTCAAATCAGATATAATATTATCAATTTCAGAATTTGATATATTTCTTTCAGACGGTATGTCTATGAGGGAAATGTTATTATGTAGGCTAAATCGGAACGCTTCCCAATCAGTATTTTTAAAGCTTCTTGAAGGTGTTGTAGGGGATACCAAAAGAGGAGAATAATTACCAATTCCTACATTTATGGAGATACCAAAATGATCAGATGGGGTTGCAAACGTTGTGCAAGAGTTTGATGTTTCACTACCATTAAGGTTTGAAGAGAGGAAAAAGAAGTCAATGAAGGAGGAAGATCTTGGGAAAGTTGGACCATCCGAAGGAATAAGGTCAAGGTTCAAGTATGGACCATTGAAAAACCAGTCAAAAACTAATCTACCGTTTGGATTAATAACATTGTCCCCCCAATGTGGGTGGCGAGCATTGAAATCTCCTCCAAGAATAACTGCATCAAAAGTATTTCCTAAAGAGAGAAGCCTGTCAAGATCCCTTTGCAAACTTTGGCCTGTATTGCTCGGTATATAAATGCTTCCTATCAACAATTTAAGGTTGGTGCACCTCGAACTATACAATGAAATCGATGCTAAGCACACCGAAAAGGTTTCACAACGGAAAGGAACAGTGCTGACCGATAACTTTTGTTTTACAATGATTGCAGTGCCTCTTCCTGCATCGTTTCTTAGGATATTATAACCTTCGAAAGAAGGTTTGTGTCTACTGCTTAGTCTTGTCTCTGAAAGGAAACAAATATCGGGCTTTGAACTTTTCAGTATATTTAAAAGTGAAAAACGTCTGTCATGGGAAATTATTGAGTTAAAATTCATCGATGATATGTTAAGTTTTGCTTGGGCCATTATATAACGATAGAAGCGACGAACTCTAGGTACGCGAACATTTTTTCTTCTTTTGACTGCAGATTTAGGTATGTTGGCCAAAATTGTCTAATTTTAACCAAAAGGTCTTTAAACGGAATATTAAACAAGTTTTTGGATTCGTTGAGGAAATCACTGAGATTTCCTGGGTTAGGTGTATCTTTAACAAAAGTGGTTGGTTTTTTATTAGTATTTTTGGCAATATCAGCAAAAGAATATTTAGGTGTGGCCAATTGGGTCACCATCTTTTGAACTACATTGTTATTTGTTTGCGATACGAAAGCCGAGTTTGAATTTAAAGCTTGTTTTCTATCTCTATAGTTGACGTATGATGGGCAACTCTGAGAACTAGCCGCATGACCTATTTCATTACAGTTTACACATTTTAGCGTTGGCAACTCAAGATTATTTTCTTTTTTCGAATTGTATGCTTCAATACAGGGTTCGGAAGCGTGAGCTTCTCCACAGACAACACAGCGCGTACCATAAGCACAGCATTCACCTGTGTGGCCGAATCTTTGGCAACGAAAGCATCTTACTACTAGTTCACTATTTTTACGCTCCCAATACACCCTTTGGTGTAACAAACTTCGAATACAAATCAAGTCCTTAATTGATTCACCAACATCCAGCCGAACAACAAAAATATTTAGTTTTATGTTCAAATCTTTTGTTCTCGCGGTGGAAAACGGAGTAACTTTGTCAATTTTGATATTTGGTACTGATTCTTTTAGGGCTTTAACTATTAACTCAATGGGAGTATCACCATCTAGACCTTTCAGTAACATTGACGCTTTTTTTGTCTCTTTAGGAGAGAAAGAATAAGCACCCAAGCCTGTATCACGTAATCTTTCAATTATTAGTTTGTGCACACTCACATCATTTACATAAACTTTCGTTTTTTGGTATCCTATATTAACAAACTTATACTGAATATCTACTATTTTACATTCTGACGCTGCAAGTTTAATCAATTCACTAATCAATGTGCAATTAGCACCAAAGACGAAGATAGGGGGGCAGTATACAATTTTATTTTTGTCTGCATTAGAATTTAGACTTATATTAATGTTAGTAGGTTGCTTTTTCGGATTACTTAGATGCTCACTTGCGCTCACGTGCGTGTTATCAATCGTGTTGCTGTGGTCCATCTGTTCTAGATTCGCTAGAGGTGCAAAGGGATTGTTGTCGAGGTTAGGTGTCATATCATGGGTCACATGCACTGGCTCTTCATTTCTTCTTTTCCTCTTATGGGAGCTGGTGTTGAACTGGCTTGCTGCCCGGTTTAAGTTACTGAGGACCGTAGTCCATTCACTTGAGTTGTACACTTTCTTATCAGAGTTCATTATAATACTTTGAGTAGAATTTGCTCTCTCAAAACTGGTTTGTGCAGATTGCTCAGCGTTTTTGATCAGGTGATTGTCACCACATGTAAAATTAAGTGGGACTTCACAATTATTGCTTTTAATTAAATTTAAATGTTTATTAATGCTCTCGTTATATCCCAGCGGAGCTGGAATATAATTTTGATTGAGTTCACTACTATCCACTTTATAAAGTTTTATCTCACAGAAGAGAAAATTAAGTTTATGATTGGTTTATGAGTGCGGATATCCGCAGTACAAGAATGAATTGACTTTAATAACACACGTCTGTTCGCTCTCGCTAATCACTCAAAACTCCCAATGCTTTTTCCATGGCTGGAAGCTCGTTGGATCCAAAAAATCCGTCAGATTTCGTTGTTAACCTTCTTTGAAAGTGCAGAGTTGACTTGGCTGATCCTTTAGCTGCTGCTTTGAATTAGTGGGGGTTCTCACTTGCTGTTGCAGTGCGCTCTAGTAGTGAATTTTATTTTTCCTACTTCAAACCCTTGATTGTGATAAGCTTCTGATGAACAAATTAACCCTTTTTTGTGTAGAGTTATGCGAATAATGTAGGTATGTACAGACTTCTAATAGGTTTAAGTGCAGATGAGAAAACTTAACATCTTAAAGTATCTTATACTAAAACCCACATGTCTCTAAGTTTATTAAGCCTTGCTTAATGTCTAAGGTTTTCAGCTCTCCATCGCAGACAACCTGGGGTCGGCGTTGCGTGTTATTTTTTTTTTTTATTTAAGGTTCGGATATGGCATCATAATATCGTGTAAGACAACACAAAGATATTTATGTTACCATAAGATTACTTTTGGTAGGTTTCCGTGACCTTCTACGATACATCGTACAGTGGGACAATCTATATTTCTTAGTGGACGAAAATTGATGGTTAGAGTTTACTACATTTACTAATTAAATGTAAGCATTTTTGGACTTATTTTGTGGGTGTGGTATGTGTATGGAAAAAAAAACTCTTAAGTCCTTAATTTCTATTTTTTCGGTTCAGATTATTATTTCCATTTTAAAAATACTTACAAATTAATTATTTAATAGGGTAAAAGTGTTTCGGACATCATTATTTTCACATTCCTAGCTCCGAATGTTAATTTTCATCCAATTTAGAAACTATTTTTCCCCACTGTGAATCGTGCTCGTTCAATTTAAGTTTGGTTTTGGAGCCTTTTTTATACAAGAGATCATTTCATTTTAAGATTTTTTGCTTCATATATATTGATTAAGGAAAGTATACTCCATAGAATGCGGTATTTTGAAGAGGTTTGTTTGTTTTAAGTTGTTGTGTATAGTTTGAAGCATCAATATTTTTTTTAATAGGATCTTCAGGTAATAAGTCATAATATTCTTATGTTGCGTTTGGCTATTTTTTTTTTAATTTGCTTTGTGTGTGGTCTTTGGGGGATCTCTTAACCAGAGCGCAAAATGCCGAAGAGTTATAGGCCCTAAAATGAGATGTTGAGATTTTATTTGTATCATCATTAAAATTCGATTGACTTTTATAGGAAATGGGTGATATTAATGTCCTTTATAAAACATAATTGGAAAGAAGATTTCGTATAGATAGAAAATGGTTAAGATACGAGTAGAAATAAAGGTATGTGAAGAAACTTTTGTGAAGTATGTATATGTATTTACCTAAATAATTTGAATTATGTTTTTTATGTATTTGTTTTTATAGCAATCCAAAAACGTTGGTTTTTTTGATCAATTTGTTTGTGTCGAAAGTGGAATTATTTTTAATTTCAAGTTGAATCTTCATTTTTTATGCACCTAAACGGAGCCTAGAATTTTGATAACATTTTTGTGTACTCTCGATTTTTTCCCGCATTGTGATACACAAGCTTTCAAGGCCAATGTGCATTGACATCTCTGCGTAACATTATAACAAGGGGTTAAAGTTACATGGTGAATAGAATTTTTCAATAATTAGCAAGGATTTTGATAAACTTTATAATTTTTTTATTTAATTATTTATGAAAACGAGATCAAATATTTTATTAAAAGAGTTAGGATAATAATTTTTTTATATAAATCATGAGAAAAATTGAATAAGTATTGATATTGACAGGATTGTTCTCCCACACAAGTTGCTTGTGCCAATTCGCAATGCTTCGTATTCAGTCTACACCTGCCCAAACATTTGTAAGCCTTTGTGTGGGAATTTTGAATGTGTTGATTAAAGATGCAAATTGGTTTTCTAAGACTCCGGTATTCTAAAAAGTAAGACAATGATTAACTATCTCCGAAAAAAGTTTTTTCTCATTTTATTTTGAAACATTTTACTACCAAAAGTAAAGCCAGACACACCAGCACTCGTTGTCTTTACTCTTTGCTTCTAAATTTATTCAAAAATTCTGAGGCAAAAAAAAAAAACAAAATTATCTCCGATTTTTATTTTAATCAATTTGTTCTTGGGGAAATCAAATACAAAATTTCTTTCTATTTTAATAAAAAGCCAATTATAAAATCTTTGTTTTATTTTTGAGTCATTTTACGGGTTCATATACATAAGCATAAAAGATTCCAACTTTAATCATATTGTCCCATTAAACTCTGTGTGGTAAATAGTAGACCATCTTAACTCCATCTAAACCTACAAGGAATGTGGTTTCTCTATAATCACCAACGAAGAATTCCACAAAGTCCTTTGTTAAACGTCATTCCATTTTTTGTTTTATCTCACTGAGAAAAATATCTTAATGCGTCCAAATAGAGTGAGAATCAATTACTTTTAGACTTTCCGAAATCCTTATCGAAAAAAATGACTCACCTGGTGAGAACCTCTGGACGGAAATAAAAAAAAATTAAAATAAAAAAACACATCCCATCGCAAGCCATGAGGATCGGCATTATTACTAATTTGCCCCGAGGCTATATATGATATTGACAACAGGTTGTGCATTGTGTGTAGGTATGTATGATGTCCAGAGAACACCCAAATTGTCAACAGGAGACCACCGCTCAAAGTCGAATTCTTAAAATGAATCATCTTGAATTTTTTTATCGTTACTTTGATGGACAAAAAATTAAATAAAAAAAAAATTAACCTAATCAGCCGACAACTTTAAGGCCTCCTACCACTTAATAACTGATCACCACCAGTCCTGCAATCTGTTGAAATTCTTAAACAAGGAAAGACAAATAAAAAACAAACTCAAAGACTTGAGTGAACAAAATTGTTTTCTTAATGGCAGCAGCATAACGCACCCTATGAAATAATCTGAAGGAAGAAAAAATGCATTTTTAAGAAGAAACTGAAACAGTTTAGTCGTCGTAAGTAAGATATTTGTATTTATAAGAAAAAAAAACCATATTGGGACTTTAAGATCTAAGCTTTAATTAAGGTGGATCCTACTGATAACAGCCCAATGCATGAAATATAGTCCGTTCCGATAGTTATGCTAATTAAAACTGCTCATTACAACACAATTTTTCCCCAAAAAAACCGGACAATACTTCTGGAAGGTTTTAAATTCGTTAAACCCGAATCCCACCTCGTAATTTTGCTATCACGTAAAGTTTTCGTAATATTCTAACCTACTCGTAAAGTTAATGTTGATAATATCAAAGGCCAAAAAATACCTCCTACAGTGCTTAAACGAGAATAAACAGCATTGAGTCTTCAAAACAGTAAACTCCCCCACGATTTCTTATACCCATTTAACAATGTCGTAAAGATCAGAGTTTAATGAGTTTAGTATACGGTACCGTTATAATTCCATTTTCGGTGGAGTAGCTTTCGGTCTTCGAGATATTTCTTGGGATGATGATTGATCAGAGATTCCATAACCTTGGAAAGAAAGGATGAAAGTGCAGTTGGTCGATAGGAGGAGGAGGAGTAAAGTCCTTAACACATTAGCTGTGAACTGCGAATGCGAATAAATCTTTTTAAGCTATTTTCACAGCTTAAATCAATTTTTGTTTTGTTTTAACGTTACGACGAAGTGAATTAATGATGGAATCAACTATTTAAAAGGAAAAGACTGCATAAAATAATTATAAATTGAAATATTTTGTATTTCAAATTTACATTTGACAGTTCGCAGAAGATACGTTGTTGGTCGCGTAAAAAATATTAAAATACAAAATATTTCAATTCATAATTATTTTATGCAGTGTTTTCCTTTTAAATAGTTGATTCGTTCATTAATTCACTTCGTCGTAACGTTAAAACAAACCAGAAATTGATATTAGCTGTGAAAATAGCTTAGAAAGATTTATTCGCATTCGCAGTTCGCAGCTCATGTGTTTAGCACTTAAGGGTCGCCTTTTTTAGGAACTTGCTGGACAAATACTATTTTCCATCTTCTAGGTAAGATTGAAAAAGCTAACGCATTGCTTTTGCAGGTAGAAGACCTCTTTACCATCAGGGCCAGCGGATTTATCAAGATCTCGAAGGGCTTTTGCCCCTTGAATGATTTACGTTCTGAAGTATAAAATTGTCAATGTTGCTGACTGGAAAAGTATAGGCCGGTCTTGCTACCCGCACATTTTGAAATTGGATGTTAACCTCCAAACCCAATCTATGCAGACGAAACCAAAAATGACCTGAAAAATGTTCGCCTAGAAAAAACCCTAAAACATTCTCATCCAGGTTTGACAAGATTCATGAATCTGGACCATAGCGTAGGTTATGTACTGACAATAGTCCAATAAAAATAACCCCTTAATAAAGTTGAAAAATACCCAACGAAACGTCGGGAATTAATTGCATAAAAAATAAAAGATCAAAAAGCCCAATTAACGTACATAAAACTAACTTCATTTTAATTTGTTAACTTTTATTAAAATGTATAAATAACTGAAGTCAAACAAGGCGAATTGTCTTTTCTTTAATCGCATTTATTGAGACTCATCAATATAGTTTTTGAACAGATGTTTAATACGTTAAGGTGCTTCAATTAATTTCTTTCCAAGTTTCTCAATCGCGGCGAAAATTCGATTTCACTTTAAAGAAATCTTATAAAGGGGCTTTAAAATAAAGGCGGATAGATGTTGAAAAAAATGGACAAAAAAAGTGTATGTGTATATTTTATTTGAAAGTCCCATGTATACCATTAAACGTGAAATATGACATTAGGTGTGTTTTATTCACTGCCTTATATCTAGCGCAGAAAAATTTCCCCCGGAAAACAACATTATTTTGATTGCTGGCGAAAAAGAAGCCAGTAAAAAATGGCAGCTGTGCTGGTGATAGAACTTTAAATTATTCAAATAAAGGTGGCGCTATGTAGTCAATTTTAGAATTATGTATTTACTTTCGGGAATGTTGGCAATTGCTAAAATTTGAAAGTTAAACGACATTTCACATTTGAATTTTGCATTAGGAATTTGGCAATGGAGTAAAGGTAGATAAATAAAATTGGCTGATTTTTTCAATATTTCATACAAAAAAAAAACTTTTTAGCTATATAGGCAAAAGCGTTGGAGCCACGACGAAACAAAGGCGTTGGTGCATTTTTGCACCTCGACAACGTGAGTTTGAAGTCAGTAGGAAGAGGCAGCTTGCACACGAGAATGTTGTCGAAGACCTAATTTCAGCCGGCTTTGTAAGTCTCAATAAATTGATGATACCAATAAAATAAAGTAACATCGGACTACTGATTTCAAGATTTGAGCTTTCTTCACTGCTAGAAGATGACTCTAAAAATACTATGCAGGATCAAAAGAAAAAAAAATTATTTTTTTAAGAAAACAAGAAATGCATATAGTCTTTTACCTGTATTGTTTTTCTGTTCATTTCATTTGTTTTGTTTTGAAATGTTTCGTAATTAATTCAATAATTCGTTTTATTATTTCACTTCTTGTTTCCCAAAAGCATACATGTTTTGACATCAGATTTTGACATTTTCTATAATAATGGCCAACACTGAAATATAAATAGAAATTGACATATGGACTGAGTTTTATCGTTTTATTTGCACTTGAATGCTGCGCTGGCTATACAGCAATGAATAAAACACACCTATTGTTAAAATGCTTGCCTAGGTTGCTTACGGTGGCGCGAATTCCAGTGGTCCATTCTTGAATGACTCTTCCGTATTAATCCAGCTGAATTTGATTTCAGGAAACCCCACAAAGAAAAGTAGCGGGTTTAAATTGCATGACCTTGGTGCCAATTCAAGTCACATATGCGAGAAATAACCTTACCCTCAAATCGTTCATGCAGAATGTCAATCGCTAGCTAGTTGAAGATGTTTTCTAGTAATAGCTATTTTAAAATAGCCAACGCTAAATTCATTTAGTTCAAGCTTGTTTTTCAAGCTTAGGTTTCAATTTGTGTGAATAAAAATAGCTTAAACTAGAATATTTTAGTTAAAGCTACACAAATTTCAAGATTTTTTCGACCTGTCTAGAACGCTTTGACTTGGTCTTATTTTCAGTATTCTATGAAGCGAGCTGTTAATATATGGGAATAGCTCAAAAATAAGACAGTGAACGTATAGATGCAGGACTGAAGGATATGATAAAAACATTTTTACCAATACTTGCCCTATAGAAATATAAATATGTGGCTAAACAACCTTCCTTTCGGTCATACATGTACAGTTCTAACTAAAGCTACCTAGTCGAAATATGTGAATAAAAAACGAATAGCTTAAATTACGAAGCTTAAACTAGAATAGTATAAGCTATTTAGCGTCATCATTTTTTTTATTCACATAAAACAAAGCTTTAGCTAGAACTGTCTTAGCTGTTTAGCTGCTAGTAAAAGCTATGACTAGTTGGCTTCAGCTTCCTCCAAAAAAAGCTTTCATCATCATCATCGGCTCGACAACCGGGTTCCGGTCCTGGCCTCTTTCAACAAGTCTCTCCACCTATCCCGGTCTCTAGCCGACGCCATCCAGTTGCGCACCCCAAGGCTTCGGGCGTCCTGGTCTACGCCATCTCTCCAGCGCAAGCATGGTCTACCACGCTGTCGTCTACCATAGAATGTACCACAAAGAACTTTCCAAGCAGGTTCCTCTTCGCTCATGCGAGCTAGGTGCCCTGCCCACCGGAGTCTAGCGAGCTTAATTTTTGTCACGATATCTGCTTCTAGGTAGATTGCGTACAATTCATGATTGTACCGTCTCCGGAATCGTCCTTCCTCACATATGGGGCCAACAATTCTCCTTAAGACTTTTCTCTCGAACGCAGCTAAGAGGTCGGAGTGCCTTTTGCTAAGCACCCAAGTCTCGGATCCATATGTGAGTATTGGCAGGACCATGGTCCTGTACAGTAGCAGTTTTGAGGTTATGGTGAGATTTCTGGATTTGAAAAGCTTTGACAGACTATAATAGGCTCTGTTGGATTTGAGAAGCCGCCCGCGTATTTCTTCTTCTATATTGTTATCGGCTGCTACTATTGACCCAAGGTATTTAAAGGATTGCACCACTTCAAATTCGTGCTCCGCTACCTTGATTGTTTGGCCTGGATGGCAATCCGGCTATTTTTACTTGGCTTGTTACGTTGGTCATGGTCAACCTACATAGTCGTGTCAATTTATTTGGGATGCCGAATTCTCTCATGGCTTTGTAAAGTTCTACCCTGGCTATGCTATCATAGGCGGCCTTAAAGTCTATAAACAGATGGTATGTTGGGATGTTAAATTCTAGACATTTTTCCATCGCCTGCCTAAGGGTAAAGATCTGATCAGTTGTTGATTTGCCTGGAATGAAACCACACTGATATTGTCCGATGATGGTTTTAGCGTATGGGGTTATCCGGTCTTGTAGGATAGAGGAGAGTATCTTATAGGCGGTACTCAACAACGTGATACCTCTATAATTGCTGCACGTTGTGACATCTCCCTTCTTATGTATGGGGCATATTATGCCTTTTCGCCAGTCTTCTGGCATTTCTTCCTGCTCCCATACGTGCACTATAATATCATGAATTGCTTGACGTAAGGCTGGCCCGCCGTGATGAAATAATTCGGCTGGTATGCCATCGGCTCCCGGGGATTTGTTCTGTTCTATGCTTGGTGGCGGCAACATAGAAACTTCTTCTTGAAGTAGTGGAGCCTCCACTTCTGCAGTGAGCTGACCATTTAGCAATTCATTGAAGTACACTTCCCATCGCTCCAGTATGCTTTCAGGATCGGTGATCAGATTTCCCTCTCCGTCCTTGCAGTATGTGCAGCGTGGTGTGTACTGTCGGACGGATTGGTAGAACTTCCGCGCCTGGTGCGGACCTCGCTCTCGGCTGTTTTCTATTTCACAGATTAGGTTCTTCTCCCAGGCTGATTCCTTTTGTCTGTGAAGCCGTTTTTCTGTTCTTCTGAGCTCTTTATATTCCTCTTCGCGTGCCCGCGTTCTATGAGATTGTTGCATTGTTCGGTACGCAACATTCTTACGTTCAGTCGCTAGCTTGCATTCATCATCAAACCAGTCGTTCCGATTTTTACGACTGCTGCCTAAGATGGAGTTGGCAGTACTAATGACAGTATTTTTAAGACGTGTCCACTTTTCATTTACGCCCAGCATACTGGCTCCAGGACTTACTCTCCCTAAGTCAGGTGTTTCTAGGGCGAGTCCTAACGCATTACCAAAGGTGTTACTGGTGTTTTCATTGCGCAGGGCAGCCGTGTTGATTCGAACCTGATCGGCGGATGCAATGCGTCTTCGCAAGGCAATCCGCCCTCGGAAAACCATACCAACAAGATAGTGATCCAAGTCGATATTGGCACCTCGGTACGTTCGTACCGTCATCAAGTTCGAGTAGTGGCGACGGTCTATCAACACGTGGTCTATTTGGTTACGAGTGACTCCATCAGGTGATACCCAGGTGGCTTTGTAGATATCTTTACGCGGGAACCTGGTACTCGCAACGACCATGTTTTTCGATGCTGCCAAGACTCGAAGTCCATTGTCATTAGTGTTCTCATGCAAACTATGGGTGCCTGCGTAATGCCTGAATACCGGCTCCCAACCTATTTTTGCGTTCAAATCCCCAAGGATGATTTTAACATCAAACCTTGGACAGGCATTGAGGGCCCTCTCGACTTGTTCGTAGTAAGTCTCTTTTTCTTCGTCTGAGGACTCCTCCGTAGGTCCGTGAACGTTAATGAGGCTGATGTTCGTAAATTTGCCTCGCACGCGAAGGGTGCATAGCCTTTCGCTTATAGCGTTAAAGCCGATGATAGTAGACTTCATTTTTTCGCTGACTAGGAAGCCTACCCCGAGCACATGGTGTTTTGTATGACAGCTGTAGTATATGTCATATTCTTCCTTCTGTAAAACACCATTACCTGTCCATCTGATTTCTTGAAGAGCTGTTATGTCAGCTTTATACTTTGACAGGGCATCGGCTAGCTGCTGAGCAGCTCGAGCTCTATAGAGCGATCGTACGTTCCATAAGAAAATTCGTAAATCGTTTTTCCTTTTTCTTTGCGTGGGTTGTCGTCGTGAGATCAGTCCGTTTCCGAGGCTTGTTGTCGGTCTCGTAATTCTTTTAGTTTTACGGGACAGGGAATTAACCTGTCGCCAACCTGAGGAACCAGCCTGATCATATTAGCCAAACCTTTTCAAAAGGCTTGCTTCTAGCGGCCGCCACGGAGAGGCTATGATCACACTTCCACCAGTCCCGAATAGTTACGGCACGTGCATGTTTTCGTATGCTACATGTTGTTCCCCCTATTCGTCTGATGGCTGACCGCCAAAAAAAAGCTTTAACTTTTTTTTTATTCACAAGACCCATTGTCACCTGGTGAACCTCGTTTGGGTCGGTGTCATCCTACATATATATGGCAATTTTGCTTGTTAACACAGCCATAACCATACAAAAATGCCCCTCGCCGATGATTTGTCGGTCGAAATTGGAGTCCTCTTCCAAACGCTCCAAAGTCCAGTCAGCGAAACAAATGGCATTAAGCTAAGTGTACATGATTGGTAGATCTTACAATATTGTCAGATCTGTCAGTTAAAAACATGCTTACAATGTCTTACAACCGTGTAGTCTTACAATTAATTGTCTGAAAATTTGTCCGACAATTAATTGTTAGAAATCTGACTATCTTGTGTACGTTAGCTGACAATCGTGTAGTCTTGCAATTAATTATCAGAAAATGTATATGACACTTAATTGTAAGACGGTAAATTGTAAGGTATTTGTTAATCGTGTACACACACAATTTATTTTCAGGCCTTCCAATTTTTGTCGTTGTCTGACGTTTCTGACAATGAAGAAATTGTAATGTCGTTTTTATTTGGCAATCCGGAATCTCTCTCCGATCCGGAATCCCAATTGAACACTTTTGTTTGCTTCTGATGATTCTGAAGTTTTGTTTGATTGTATATGTGAAACATCAAATGCGTACAATAATCAAAATCAAAAAAATGTTTGTTGAAAGCAGGGTTGGCCGAATTGTCACTATTAGAAATAACTACATTTGTTACGTCTGCTACGTATTTTATGTAGTTAAATGTAATTAATTGTAGTTAATGTAAGAAATTGTAGCATTGCTGTCAATTAACTGTCAGTAATGCATTTGAAATTTGAATTTTTAAATTAAACGTTCAGTTATTCCTACAATTCTTCATCTTTATGGTAAATGAAACTTTTTTTTTTACAAACCTTCATTAGATCATAAAAGTGCAAAATTGTTTTTTTTTTCCTTTATTATATTGAATTTTTATGAATTTATTACTACTAATATGTAGCAGACGTAACAAATTGTAGTAAATTAGGCATGTAGTTTCTTCAATAAACTACGCGTGGTTAAATACTACGTTTATATGCAGTATCGAAAGATCGAGTTGGATTAGGGTCGGATTTTCGACTCAAATTTCTACTCGACACCGCTGAGCGATTGAAATCGAGTCGAACGAAGCTCATTTCAACTCAATACAGGCATATAAAGGTTCGAAGCGAGCTTCAAGCTCGTTTCAACACCTCATATAAACGTAGTAAATCATGTAGAAAATGTAGTGTAGTTAATTCGGCCAACCCTGGTTCGCACAATTTGGATACCAAAAATCACAGCTGTTGAGGTTGACGTTTAAGTATATGAATGTGTGAGTGCTTCTGGTTTTGCTTCTGATTTCAAATCCAGAAGCAAATTTCTCTTCTTTTCAGAATCAGAACTGTCATTTTTTCCCAATTGAACACTTTCAGAAGAGTCCGGAAGGCTTCCGGATTGCCAAATAAAAACGACATAAGACGTACGATTTTTAGCTTCATACAATTTATTCATTGTCAGACAATTTGCAGCCAAGGTTCAAATGAAGCAATTTCCATAACCAACAAAAACTGACAATTAGTTGTGTGTATGTATACACGGTTGGTAGAAAATCTAACAATCTTTTACTAAATACTAAATTTACAATTAATTGGTAGGTATTTAGCCAGCTATCTGAAAATAAATTGTCAGCCAACTTTTGACAGTAAATTGTAACAGATTGGTTTTCTACCAACCGTGTACACACACAACTTAATTGTCAGCTCATTGGTAGATAAATAATTGACTCAGACACTTTCAGGTCTGACAATATTGTAAGATCTACCAATCGTGTATACTTAGCTTTATGTATGGTCATAAACTTTGAGATCCTAGTTCAGTAAGATCTTCTACTTGTTGAAATCTGCGAAAGCCTGCACACGGTCAGGAATTGAATGCCTCGGGTTCTGCTATAAACTTTTCCTCTGATGTGCGAATGTTGGCCATTTGATTATTGAACCAATCGAGAACTCATATCGATTATAAATGGTGGATTAACATTCACCTCCATTTGCAGATTTTCCAGAAAACTAAAGCGGATCAGATATATGTACATACATCCAAATACGGACGTATGAAAGAGTAAACAGGTGGCTCCTTTTTACTTGCTATAACATATACAATTATACATATATAGTATATAGACCAATCAAGTAGTGAATGTACTTTTTATTTGACACTTGCACAAGAAAAATTGTAGGAATTAGTGAACATATCCAAAATCATAGAAATGCAGATGGAGATACTATAATAAAAATGAACATGTTTTTATTGTACATTTGGGATCTTATATAACCTTTTTTGCAGAACTCGCAATAAGATCAATGTAAGTCTACCAAAAGTTTTATCATTTGGACGTGCTGTTCAATCGTGTAACTTGCCATGGGAATTTGGCATCAATAACTGAATAAAATTCAACATATTTGACAGATGTCACCAAAACAACATGGCCACCACAGGCCGCCGAAATTTACCAACTGAAAAACCCGTCATATAAATCAACCTGTATATTATGTATGTATGCATATCTTATATCGGGTACCAATAGCCAAACAAAATTGATTTGCCCTAAAAATGTGTACATTTTCAATGTATAACAACATCCAACACTGATATCTTTTACCTTAAACCAGCTAACAGGATGTGCTCCTGCTGATTGCTCTAAAAGGCGTTCTGATCTCGCACGCACAATTTTAAGATGTAACTGAGAGATAAGTTTTCCTGTACGAAAATCATCAAAAAAATATAATCCGGAATATTGAAGTTTTCACAAGGTGAGTTAACATATCGTCGAAGCTATGTACCTTTACATATATTCTACCTGAATTTTGTGATTGTTACAAAGGATATTACAGGATAATTTTCTTATCGCAAAATGACTGTGGACTAGATCAGAAGAAAATACCATGATATAAAGAAAAACATAAGGGTGTTTTAATGGACACTTACCTTAGTTTGGTTATAGTTTTTCAAACCAAAAAAAAAAAAAGAAAAAAAAAATTGACCTGGCTTAAGCCTAATTGCCTCTTAGCAATAGTAAAACAGGTTGTTTGGTACTTCGAAACATTAACCTAACCTACCTTCCAATATCATGCAAGTGCGAGTTATTTTGTCAAATTGATATTGTCAAGTTTTAAGGTCCATAAATTTTAAAAAGAAGTACGTAGAGATTAATGATAAGTAAGTATACGAAATGACTAATGAATTGAAGTTAAATTGTCGGTACTTTAATTTAAGTTACCTTAAGTCCATAGGTAATGTTGTGCAGGTCTACAATAAATCATTGGGAAAAAGGTTGGCATATTCGCTCGGAACTTATCTTTTTCCATTTTCATTGATATTTTTTTCTCTGTTAGGAACATTTAGTGGTGTGTGGGCTTGATTTCGTTTTTTTTTTGGAAAAAACTGAATGAATTTTTCTAAGTAAAAAAACGCAAAATGGTTGTATCTTTTTTTGCAAAAATAAATAACAAATATATAAAGGTCCAGTTGGAATGTATAGTTTTCGGTTCCCCATTAGGCAATGCTATCGAGATCAGAATTTAATGAGCTTACTATACGCTGCCGTTCCAGATCCACATCATAAGGACAAGGATAGTCTCTGGAAACGAATATAAGAAGCTGAGAGTACTGTTTCAGCAAGGCAATTTAATGGAATAGAAGCTTAAGACAAAATATTATTGATGAATATGAGAAAGAGTGTCAGAGACAAAATGGATCCCTGTGGTACACCAGCATTTATTTTATGAATATCAGTCTTGAAACCATTTCATACAACCCGTATTGAGTGACCCAAAAGTTAATTTATACACTCGAACGAAGAAAAGATTCATAAATACCAAATGCACGCATTTTCGATAATAGAGCTTGATGTCAGACTCCATCAAATGCATTTGAAATATCAAGCACAATAATTTTACTTTCTCCAAAACGATGCGATTTTAGTGGTGTGTTGGTTGGAAAACGAGTTAGTTAACAAAGTACAATGGCGCAAAAGTGGGTAAAGTCAATGTTAAGAGTATTTTGGTTTTGAAAATTGTAAACCAATTTCGGGTCATACTTTCTCAATAATTTTATGATATACAAAATCATTGAACAACTTTTTAATGCATTTAGTATCGTACCTTTGGATATATAACCTATAGTATTATCATGGAGCGTGATTTTGTATTGCGAACTCTAGCCTGGTGGTGGCGCTGAAATTAGCGCTAGATTTTACAGTGGAGAGTAAGGTAAGATACAAAACAAGTAGTAAAAACGAGAATAACAATCTAGCAAGTACTGTCACCATACTTAAGATGTCGCCACAATCTTTCGTTTTCTTGATAGTACTATAACTATAAGTATTTACAAGGATCGTACTTACATACATACATATGTACTTTATGTGAGACTTTGTCAAAAAAAGGTCTGTTTACTTAGTTTTTTGAACGAACTATCATTTTTTCAGGTGTGTTCATAATTAATGTATTACAAATTAAGAATGTGTTTAAGATTGAGAAACATTTTGTTAACTGATTTGAATTTAGCAATTTGTTCAGAAGAAAAGCAGACCCTAGACGCTCAATATTATTGTGCAATATTTGATATTGCACAATATTATTGTCCGTCTATGGATAATATTGCAAGGTTGTGCAATATATTGAAGAAAATCAAAACCCTTTTGATATTTATTGCACAATATAAAAATATTGTATCACCTGTGGGTACAATTGCACAATATTTTGTTTTTTTAGTTTTCAAATTTCGAGGAGTAAACACCTCCGAGAGTGATTTAAATAAGTGAAAATGTCAAAAGTATGTTGTTGTCTACAGACGTATCAGCTGGCAACTAATTTATTGGATAAAATATTGAACTGTCTGGGGCGCCTAGCCAATAATATTATACAAATACAATATGTTGCACAATAATATTAAGCTTCTAGGGACCGCTTAACAGAACCTATGTTTGGCTTAACGTGAACACCTGTCGATTATGACTTAATTCCACGGAAGGCCTACCTTCAACGGAGTCAGATTGGGTCCTGACCATTAACCCCGAGTCAGCCGAAGCCACCTCAGTAGCAAAGCTGTGACATGTTGCAGCATGTGCACACCTCTTAGAGGCGAGGTCTATCTAACACCTCTTGAATTCAAGCAAGCTTTAAAACGGTGTGTCTCCGCATTCGGAATAAATCACGCCACCACGATACTCCCAAAAGGGCGCCTACCTCATAGATAGTTTGAAGAAAGAGGGGTAGGCATGGGCCAAGCAAGCGCAACAGCCCTCAACCTCGCTATCACGAAGATAGTTAGAGGAGAGGGGTATGCACAAGCCAAGTGTCCAGGACGCAACAGCTCTCAATCTTCTGGGCACTATCTCCCATGTTACCAGAATATAGCTTCCGGTGGAGCTTCGTAACCTAGATCACTTCCAGATGAGTTCCTGTAAAACTCCGATCCTGTCAACCCTTAGTATACACATACCAAGAAATTGGTCGAAGTAGTATCCAACAACTTAGTGTGCTTCCGTTTAGTCTTTATTCGCCCTGCGACGAACTAGGAAAGATACTCCTAATCTTTTGTTCAACTTACGGGAAACTAGGAAAGATACTCCTAATCTTTTGTTCACCTTATTCCTTATGGCAAAATTGGTAAGATAATCCCATCCTATCTAGTTAGTTCAGTTACTTTTGTAACCGCCATCCGTTGCACTACGCACATGTCACAGACAATGCTCCGAAGATACTTACCCGGATCAACCACATCAGCACCTCTCCACACACTCCTGGTGCGCATTGGAATTGCGCCATCAACGATTGATCCGAAGAGACAACCGGACAGCCACGTCAGCACTCATCCAAACACTCCCACCTGCTGTTGAGAAGTAACAACAGGGTCTTATCGATCGTCTCGCAATGTCAATTGAAAAAAATCCCGAAAAGTATAATTAAGACCTTTTAAGACCTCGCTTTATAGCGATTAGTCAACAAAAAGCCTGTTATTTTAGTCTTTTTTTTTTTTTAAATTTCGACAACATTTTTTGCAGCTCCATCCATGACTTTTCATAAAAAAAAAGTATAAAATACAAAGAACTTAATCAATCCAAACAAAAAACTGATCATTCTCGCTATTATAGTTATAAACAATTGTTTTTATTTAACTAAATAGTTTTACGAATTCCCTATCGCTTGTTTTGTTCAGATTTTTTTTGTATGATTTTGTTAAATTGCATTATGTCAAATCATATCTCGAACGGATAAATTTTGAAATGAATTGATGAACAACATTTTTGCTATTATCTATACTATCTGCGTAAATAATGTTTATGAAGGGTTTGCACATCGCTTTATGCTTAGATTATTGGCTTTTTGACATGGTGGCAAAATGCCATGTTATTTCTGTGTTTTAATTTGTTAAAAAAGTGACACTTAAGACAATAGTCATGATTTTGGCATATTCCATATATATTACGGAAGGAAATTTCCAAAAATTCCATCGGTACCACTGAACACCTGTCAGAATAATTTGATTAAAAAGAAAAAAAAAAAGATTATAGACTAAGAGCCCACAGCAATTTTTGGGTGTGATTGATAACAAAAAATAATTAGCATAATTAGATAGGCCTTTAGTAGTTACTTACAAATGTGAACGTCTTGCATGCTCTAGTGGGAGCTATAAAAATAGATAAGAATAGCGTACTTCTTGCACGAAAAAGACCGCCTTCAAAACATCTTGGAACTCGATATTTGCAATCAGGGCACTTAGCTCTTCATTTTAAAGTTATGGCAAATTTTTTATCACAATTTTTTAGGCTTTGGAAAGAACTGCATATCTGATGCACTCTTATGCACTATTGCTCCCACTAGAACATGCAAGACGTTCACATTTGTAAATAACTACTAAAGGCCTATCTAATTATGCTAATTATTTGTTGTTATCAATCACACCCAAAAATTGCTGTGGGCAATTTTAACTTAAAAAACTATAAATTTCAAGATAATATGGTAAGAAAATTATTATTAAATTATCAATCATACCACGATCTTAGAACGAATCTACCACAAACCTAAATCACGTTTTTAAAAAATATGACAAGAAATTGTTTAAATTTTTGAGCGGAACACTCGGGATTTCGATACAATACAGCACTCCACAAAACATCACATCTCACAAATATGGTCCTATACGCAGTGACACACAATTCCACAACACATCTCACGATAAATACGTGTGTAGTTCAGCCTTTACACAATACTTGTTGAAATTTGTACAAGCTCCTATGAGAATAAGAAAAAGCCAAGAGTAAAGATCAAAGGGATGAATTCAAACACATGTTGTGAAAGGGCAGCACAAGGCCGATTTTCGAATGTTTGATTTCTCTGCTTTACTCACTCTCCGCTCCGATCTGCTTTTACACTAAGAAAATTGATCAAAAAAGGTGTTACAGCTTTTTATCAAAATGAATACCTATACCATTTTTTTTTTGGAGTTTATTTTAATCTTAAGCTGGTTTTATTTAGAGTAGTTTTTTGATTTTTTTTATAAGAATCTGAGGAAAAGTTTTTCAGAAAAAAAAAACAGATTTTCTTGAATTTCGAACAAAATTGTATCCTAAAATATATTTGATCCTAAAAAAAATGAAAAAAGTGCTTTCTATCCTCTACGATTCCGAGCACTCTACTTACTGTCAAATAGGCGAGGTGTTCTGGTATCAGCGATGGCTTTATTTTTAAACTTTAGCTTTGACATTCCTTTTTGCCACGGTTCTGAATGAACGCTGGGATCAGAAGACCCCTTCAGCTGGAGCTTTGTTGTCCATTCGCTGGCTGTGGCCGAGCCAATTTAGTGGACATATTTAAACGCAGGTCTAAGTTTTCCTCCATTTGCTTTCTCCCAGAACTTTTTCTATTGAACTAGCCTGTTATCAGCTCGACCCTTCTTCTTATCGCCCAACACTCGGTGCTGCAAAGCAGGTTTGGCAAAAGTGTTGTAGAGTTTTAAACTCATTTGTTTCGCCAAACAAAAGTAGGAACTAAAGATATCCACTAAAATGTTGAGGAGTTTTCAATCAATAGTGTCCTAGTGGGTGGACGCATATTTCTTTGTTTTTTAATAAATAGCTTGTATTTGGTTTTGTCCTTGTTTATTTCAAGACCAACACGTTTCGCCCGAAATTCATCTAATAGTCCTATCATCGCGCATGATTCGTTGTATCAATACTTGGTTGATGAATTGATGTATGCACCAAAACATCATTTTCGTATTTGAGGAGTTCTGCCGACAAAATAGGATACGATTATTATCCTTTTGATTATTGGAATGTTCCGTTAACTTACCTTTTACTCCGAAAACAAAAAGATCTTTAGAATTAGAATTTTGAATGCAGATTTACAAGCTTATCTAGTGAGATCTTATTGAATTTTATTAAAACCCGTTTTACACCTCTTTTTTCGTCAATGAAGTAAACTGTTAGACCAGACGAAAGAGTTAGAGACCTGTTAATTTAAGCCGTGTTTTATTGGTTAGTGAATATGCTACATCGCAAAACATGGAAGACAACAGTTGTGTTCAACCAGGAAAAGGCCAGTGTAGAGTAGTGTAGTGCAGTGCAAGTTCATGAAAACTGTCAGAGCAAACTCAAGCAAAAACGTCATTACGTCAGATGTTGAAAAGAAGAAAACAAATAGAATTCGGCGCAAATAAAATACCTTATGCCTGCGCTGAAGTCGATGGCAATGGGACGAAATTCATTCCCAGTGCCTGCGACGACGTTGTTGGCTTCTTAGGCACAAAATCTCTTCCTCCTCTACACCTTTTTTCATCGAACTTTCAAACACTTGCGTTCGGAACTCTTCGAGTAAATATACATACATAGATTTAATTAAGATATTATTGGATTAATTGGAGAACACTGAATCACCAGAGATTACCCTTCACTCGAAGTTGGCTCTAATCTATGCATTATTTAAAAACTCTAATCAAAAATACAAAGCGCGGAAAAAAATCAACTTTATTCGTTAACAAAATATAATCGAATAAAGACATCAACTGATTTTGACAGTTTTCACCAACCTGCACTAGCTCAAAAGGTAGTGCAAAATGAAAATGCTCAATGAACGCTAATCAGTGTAAGTCAGTGTAGAAATTTTCTCAATGAACACAAAAAAGCTACACTTTTCTGCCCAGAGTAGTCCAGTGCAGCTGGTTGAACAGAACTAACAACAAATGAATAAAAATAAGCTCGTAATTGAAAAGAATATTTTAGTGAAGATTGAGTTTCGGATGTTGAAATGTAGGAGGTGCTTAGGCGGTGTCCTAAAAAAGTCGAATACAGCATCATACTTTCCCTATACCCTTTTATTAAAGATAAACTCATCGAATTCCTATTTTATTTTTTTTAAGTATCGTGCTAACTTCATAATGACTCTTTGACATTTACAAACGTCAAAATAGGTCTGCTTACTTAGTTTTTGCACGAACTGTCATTATTTTATGTGTGACACATAATACACTGATACCAACTTTGGGAGATTACTAAGAGTGAGCTAAAGAGTGAATAAAGGGTTTTTTTGGTGCTTGTAACGGGTGATTTTTTTGAGGTTAGGATTTTCATGCATTAGTATTTGACAGATCACGCGGGATTTCAGACATGGTGTCAAAGAGAAAGATGCTCAGTATGCTTTGACATTTCATCATGAATAGACTTACTAACGAGCAACGCTTGCAAATCATTGAATTTTATTACCAAAATCAGTGTTCGGTTCGAAATGTGTTTCGCGCTTTACGTCCGATTTATGGTCTACATAATCGACCAAGTGAGCAAACAATTAATGCGATTGTGACCAAGTTTCGCACTCAGTTTACTTTATTTGACATTAAACCAACCACACGAATGCGTACAGTGCGTACAGAAGAGAATATTGCGTCTGTTTCTGAGAGTGTTGCTGAAGACCGTGAAATGTCGATTCGTCGCCGTTCGCAGCAATTGGGTTTGTGTTATTCGACCACATGGAAGATTTTACGCAAAGATCTTGGTGTAAAACCGTATAAAATACAGCTCGTGCAAGAACTGAAGCCGAACGATCTGCCACAACGTCGAATTTTCAGTGAATGGGCCCTAGAAAAGTTGGCAGAAAATCCGCTTTTTTATCGACAAATTTTGTTCAGCGATGAGGCTCATTTCTGGTTGAATGGCTACGTAAATAAGCAAAATTGCCGCATTTGGAGTGAAGAGCAACCAGAAGCCGTTCAAGAACTGCCCATGCATCCCGAAAAATGCACTGTTTGGTGTGGTTTGTACGCTGGTGGAATCATTGGACCGTATTTTTTCAAAGATGCTGTTGGACGCAACGTTACGGTGAATGGCGATCGCTATCGTTCAATGCTAACAAACTTTTTGTTGCCAAAAATGGAAGAACTGAACTTGGTTGACATGTGGTTTCAACAAGATGGCGCTACATGCCACACAGCTCGCGATTCTATGGCCATTTTGAGGGAAAACTTCGGAGAACAATTCATCTCAAGGAATGGACCGGTAAGTTGGCCACCAAGATCATGCGATTTGACGCCTTTAGACTATTTTTTGTGGGGCTACGTCAAGTCTAAAGTCTACACAAATAAGCCAGCAACTATTCCAGCTTTGGAAGACAACATTTCCGAAGAAATTCGGGCTATTCCGGCCGAAATGCTCGAAAAAGTTACCCAAAATTGGACTTTCCGAATGGACCACCTAAGACGCAGCCGCGGTCAACATTTAAATGAAATTATCTTCAAAAAGTAAATGTCATGGACCAATCTAACGTTTCAAATAAAGAATCGATGAGATTTTGCAAATTTTATGCGTTTTTTTTTTAAAAAAGTTCTCAAGCTCTTAAAAAATCACCCTTTATTACTGCTCTAGATATAGATTACCAATAAAACACGCCTTTTAAATTTTTGATAACTCGAATCGCTCTCGCTACGATAAAATATTTGTAAGCAAGAAAGAATAAGAGTATCGAAAGGGTATCCGGTAACCACAGTGTGAATGTGCTCATTGGTTCATGTGTAAGAATATTTTAACGTGTCGATATTGAATCGGTATCGGCTCTATAGTCCGAATATGGCTTAATAGTTTGCTGAAAATATGAGCAAACATGAACAAGTTTTACAATACTTTTACATTTATGAACTCGACAATTAATAAGGCGTGATCAATATTTACAATTTTTGTTTTCATTTATTTAGATATTCAAGAAAAAAATATAATTAATTGTTCTAATTTAAACGTAAGTGTGTACTCACCAAGGAGCTCCCGAAAAGATGGCAGCGGAAGTTTTCATTGGTTATAAGTATAACCAACATTGGTGCCTCCAGTTCCAGTTAGGACGAATTACTTCACTTGCTAACTTACGTGAGCTACTCTGACACATTTAAAGAAGAGGTTTTGTAAGGATTTTCAGTACTTGCCAGGTTGCTAAAAAAGATATGGTGGCAAATGAACCCGGTATTGGTCAACAACAGCTCTCATATTCCATTAGTGGGTTACTGGCATCGGATTATCCGGTCTGCTATTCCAAAGCAAAACAAGGGCCCTGTCCTGGTCCGCCGCGTTGTATCGTCGAGTTAACTTTCCTATTACTCACGCGGTATAAGGCAGATATAACCACAATCCGGGAGATAGGATTCATAGGATCAGGTATCCTGAAAGGAAAAAATGTGAGGATGTGGATTCGTCGTGGGAAATCGGCTAAGAGGCAAAATTATTGACTAAGACTGATGGCTGGTCTGCAGAGCTCTTCTAATATGGAGGTGGTGTTTTGGTATAGGGTTCAAAATTCCTCACTTTTTAGGCGAAGTACACGCTCCACAAAACCTTTATATTACCAGTCCTGCTTAACTTCGCCGAGTGCTGAACTATAAGCAGAAAGGGAGAGATGATATTGGGCTCTTTCGAAAAAAAATTCTTCGACGGATATTTGGTCCTTTGTGCAAGGAGAGTGAATGGAGGAGAAGATATATACCGCGAAGCCTATCAGCTGTACCAAGATGTGGATGTAGTCTAGAAAACCAAAACACGAATCTACATTGAGAGAATGGACAACAATGTTCCAGCTAATAGAGTCTTCGAATCCCAGCTCCCAGGTTTGGGGCGACACGGAAGACCGAATCTCTGGCTTAAGGACCATGCCATAGTGATGGATACCAGAGCGCTTGGCCTAGATAGCAGAGGATGAAAAGCTGCCGTTTCTCAGGCAGAGACCCTTCATGAATCGGGAGCCGCTTAAGTAATACACATTAAAAAAAAAACAAAGCTGTTTTTTTATTACATCATTATTCACTGAAATTTTCTGTTTCATGGGTAATCTTTAAAAGTACACCCGGTGCACCTGGTCTGGGCTTAGTTTACAATTGCAAAGTGGACATTTCATTGTTAGTAACATAGCCCGATTTATGCACGACTGACAGAAGATGTGTCCGCACGAAGTTGAAGTGGGCTGTCTGCTTATCACGCTTTCCATACAAACTGCGCAAGTCAATGCTGTTATTCCACTACTAGAGGTGGGGAATCTCGTTGTTTTGTATCTTCGTTTACGAGACGCCCATGTAGAGGAATTACCCTCCCCAACCGTGGTTGGATTGCAGAGATCGATGTCTGTAGTTGTTCGGGCACTAGTTTTCGAAGCCCCTCCAGGATATTCCCTAACGAAGATGACGCCTTCTTCCTCTTCCTCTGGTTCTCGTATTGAACTTAAATATCTTCGATGCTGTTGCATTTCCTCTTCACGGGTATTGTGTGCTGACAAGCTTTCTCTACAAACGGTGGCGGGACGATTAGAAACTATCATCCCATTACTAGGGCTTGGGTTTCTTGTTATTGTTGATTTTGGACTGCGACTGCGAAACACCCTTGAAGCGGGAGTGCCTTCGTCACCTATTCTCGGACCGCAAAGATCGACTTTTACAGTGCTTCGGGCTCTAATTCTTTTAGTAGGTACTTGTATTGAGTTTCCAAGTCTTCGACCTTGTTTTGCCCGTATTTTATAAACATCTTGGTAAAGTGTCGAAGCGCTGTTAATCGAATCGTCAATGTCTATGAAATCATTGACAGTAGATTCATCATCGGTCACATTATTGTTGGGAAAAAAATTTGACATTTTTTTTGAGATAATGGAAATTTGTTTTTAATTTGTGATCGAAAAAACTAACAATTTAAAATTGAAGTTAATTAATATGTAAATAATATAAGGTTGTTTGCAAGGATTTTTATTTGTTTAAAAAACCAAAGAAACATACAAACAGAAAACCTTTTCTTTCAATAGCTTTTAGATGAAATAAAATTTTATAATTTATAGTTTATTGATTGATTATGGTCATTATCTAACATTATGTTTGGAAAATAATGTCGGTCAAGTGGGTGCTTAAGAATATTGCAGACTTTTGTTCTAATTTCAGTAATTTCGTTTCTAATGTTGTCCTTAAGCACCGACGTTGTGCTTAGCTTGTTGATGTACACATTTTCCTTCAAGTATCCCTTAAGTATTCGAGACTTGTAAAATCAGGTTATCGTGGGGCCAGTCAATATCAACACTTTTTGACATTATTCAGACGGGAAAAATGTCTGGTAAAATTCATATGGCAGCTATTAGTGAGGTGGACACTCTTCTTGGATCCAAATATTCTTCAGGCCTAGTTAGATACTCCATGATAAATTGTTAACGACCACTCTCTGCGACTGTCAAATGCCAACTGACAAATTTCATTCACACATAAAGAGCAACCAAATTAAATCGATCTGGAACATAAAACGCACCCTGCACCAATCGTAAATAGACACTCCGTCTCCGTGTCATGTCTATTGACGTTAGCAGCGATATCAATGCTAAAAGGGAAATTTTCTCGTATAGTTGCAAGAGCCCCTCGAGATCTTGATATATACAAATCATGTGATGATGATAGTATACCTAAAGAGGTGTTCTTATTTGCTGGCACAACCATTGCGTACGCTTTCCTACCGCTCCTAATGTTCTGCAATTTTTCCTAGAACTGGGAAGCAGCATTTTTTCAGTCTGTTCCTAAAAATGGCCACCCTTCTTTCTTCCGACCAATTACACTTACGTCCCTTCTTTACAAGGTTATGGAATCTCCGATCAATCATCAGCTCAAGAAATATCTCCATGATAGACACTTCTGAATGACCGGCAGTACCAGAAATCGTTCCATTTGTGATCTAATGGCATATCTCACAGAAGAACCGAATTTCGTTTGACGTGTACACTTGCCAGTTAAGGCTTAATTCCACGGTGGGCCTACCCACACTAACGGAGTCAGATTGAGCGCTGACCATCGCCCTGAGCTAGTACAAGACCAACCCAGTAGCAATTCTGCGAACATTTTGAGGCATGTCTACACACCTTGTTGAGGTGCGAGACCTATCTGGCACCTCTTGAATCCACAGCCACCACGATACTTCCACAAGGGGGCCTACCTCATGGATAGTCTGTAGCAGAGGAGCCAAGTGTCTTGCGACACGAGAAACCCCCCCACCTCCTGGGCACTATCTCCCGTGGTACCAGAATATAGCTTCCGGTGAAGCTTCGCGACCGTGAAGGTCACTTCTAGATGAGTTCCACAAAACTCGAGACCTAGCAACCTCGGATGTGCACACCCAGTCATGAACCAAGGCAGACGCTAATAACTAAGCGTGAACACCCACACACACAAACACAAACCTACCTAAGGTCCCGCACAAGAAAAACTACCTGAACCCCTCGACGAAATCAGATGGAGGCAAGCACCATCCGAGTCGATCAACAGATCACCAGGTGGATCCCCAAAACAGGCAGTGCATGCCGAAAGCACACGCATCCGCCCATGGGCCCAAAAACAAGACAAAATGACCAACAACTACAACAAGGACACATAAACTACTGCCACAAGCTTGAGTTGGTGAGAACGCGCACGAGTCGCAAGTCACTGTGCACCCCCAGATCGTAGTACCTTATTCAGGCACTTTGATCAGGATGACCAAGCACACATATTAGGCACCCCCAGCTCCAGACATTCCCTACCGTGGATCATGCCGCAATGCCACCAAGTAAACAACTCGGGACAAAGGACGCAAACATCACAGCAGGTCACGCAGAGAGTGAGCCCATGACCAATGATGAGTAAGTCAAGATGAAACCCGTTAAAGGCCCCTGTCCCGCCCAAATACCACAATGCCATGGTTATAGGACGGACGGTGAGTGAGTCAGGATGAGACCTGGGTAGGCCCATGTTCCGCCCAAACACTCGTCGATCCCAGCCCAACGGGTTGCGGACTTAGGTGCCCAACCTAACAGCATGCCAGGCTCCCTCGGAGGAACATAGCCGCCACCCACACTAGCCCCAAATTGACCTTCAGGCGATCAGCCTGTCTTCCAAGCCAACATGGACATACAGACTTGTGCCGGCAATCCCTGCCGACAAGAAATCCAGTCCCGCCAACGGAAGCCAATACTGGGTGAACCCCAATTATTGCAATATTGCAAATTATTGCCTCCGAATCTGAAAGACTCTATCAGCAAAGCTGGCAAGATTTTCAGCCGTCTCTCTCGTAAAAAGGATACGACTGAAATCCCATGTACCATCAACACACACAATATCCATTGCAGAGAGATCCCTGACATGAGTGTATCTCGGACACTCAGCTAGTACATGCCTCGAATCCTCTCTCGGAGCCCCACACACACACTCAGCCGAACTGCCCAAGGTCCTCTCATGCAAAAATGCATTTAAGAAACCATGACCCGTCAGCAGCATGCCCGTATGGAATGAGAAGTCCAGGCATTCCCTATCACAAGCCCCTACCACCTCAGGGAGAAACTGGAAAGTAGTTCTGCCCTTCTCACTATCCGTCCAACGAGACTGCCACCTCGAAAACAAAGCATCCCTCAACAGAATCTTCCTATCATTGACACTGAGATTATGAGCACCCATGGCCTCATCCCAATCAGATGTCAAGAGCTGTCGCTGCCTCACCAGCCTGCCAGCCATACCTCTTCGTATCACCTCCAGGTCAAGTAGGGGCACATCTGCCAACACCTGTAAAGCCTCCGTAGAAACAGTTTTGCAAACTCTAAGAGTACCGAGGAGCATAATCCTCCGACAAGAAAAGATTTTGCTTCTTCCGGCACGGTCTTAACAGCATCGTACTACACATGCACTGAATACCGCGCAAGCAACAAACAACCCATTATATACGATACGTACCGCACGCCTAGACAGGCCCCAGTCACACTTTAAAATTCTACTAACTGCCGGCACAAGAGATCCGAGCATAGTTCTCACCTGCAGTAGATGAGGAAGAAAGCTCATTCTCTCCCCGATGGTTATTCCAAGGTACCTGACCTTCGTTACATACCTTAGACTCACTCACCCCATTATGGATGTTTTATCCACAGCAACCTCCACCCCAACACTCGCACCCCAACACCCTCACCCCAAGCAACCACCGAGCCCATAACCTCCGTACCCCTGCTTTCCAGCTCAGCACAGGACTGGCCTTCGATTGGGACCAGGATATCTCACAGAAGGTTGGAACAGATCTTAACTTTGTTTTGCAGAAAGCAAGATTATTGTGCTTAATATTTCTAAGGCATTTCATAGAGTTTGGTATCAATACACGATTTATTGGATAGTTTAATCTTTACCAAATAAATGTTGGTGTTCTCCAAGGCTCCGTTTTATCTCCGACTCTCTTCCTCATTTTTATAAATCATCTTTTGTCTGAAATTTCTAATCTTCTTCATTGTTTTGTCGAAGACTCTGCCTCCAGCTTTTTAATATTGATGTCAATCGCCTTCGGAAGATTTCAAGATTTCTCTATCGGTGTAAGAAATGTTCCACCCTATCTGATCTGTTTACAATTTATAAGGCGTTTATACTTCAAAAACTCGAGTACAACTCATATCTTTGGACAGGTGCAGTCCAAAGTTCTCATCATTTATTGGATAGAATACAGAACAGTGAGTTAAAACTAATAGAAAACAGAACTGTCATGGAATCCTTCCCTTCTCTAGAACACCGTCGGAATGTTTCATATTTTCTTGTTGTATTCCAATATTTCACAAGCAAACAATACTTTCTCGAAATAGCCGGTAGTATTCCTTCCCTTTAAGAATGCTCATCAGTTCACCCTAGGGTCTAATTTTGGACCTACCGTCAAATAATAATATGGATTTTTGTATTTCTCACCCCTTTTCATCCTTTTTCTTGGATTCCGATATAAAGCGAAATTTCCAAATTTGGTGGATCTATCCTTCATATTATGGGATCAAACATTATGTGGGAAAAATTTAAAGAAAATATCCTTATCGAAGGTGATCCCGTCAAAGTTTTCCTAAGCTTAAGCCAATAGAAGTGACCATTTAAGGTAAGATGCGTGGGAGAAATGTATGCTCTGTTGGCAACACCCATGAAGTTCCTTTCATTTGTGTTTTCTTGGTCTTGAATTGGTCCTCCAAAGCATTCCAATATCCGTAGCTTAGTTAGTTAAGGGAACCAATTGAGGCTGGACAATCGTTAATATTAGCGGCATTGCGATTTTCCGAAGTTAAACATCACCCGTATCTCTGCCGAAACAATTTTAATTGCATGCCTAAAAGGAGTCGTTTTTTTATGTATTTAATGGCAATTCGTGTATCCTTCGCGATTGTGTTGTGGATTGTGGTGTATATTCTCATGATCTGCTCCCTTGTCCACTCTCACAATACGCAACAAACGAAATTGCTTCACCATTATGATCACCCAACTCTACACCATCAGTATCCACAATTCAGATCGTGTTCTGTCTTTCATCGCCAAAGAAGAATAAAAACAATAAAGTTGCAGAGATGTTATGCCGAAGAAGCTGAATCTCGAGGTATATTGCTGCAAATTCTTATAAATGTACAATACAAACAATAAAGAAATAAATTACTCAATCATGGAATGTGCATCTGAACGTAAGGGTACATAATACTCGTATAGCTTTTGTTTAGCGGCATGTGTAAAACTCATTCTCCAATGGATTGCCAGGCAAATTGACTTCACCTCTTAAGGTTGTTGTGTGTTCTTTTTTTTCGACCACCTTAGAGATTTGGGAAGAGCACTTTGAGGTGGATTTGTATTTATTTTGAAATAGTTTACTTCACCGCAGTATTCTGGGTCTTATAAACAAAAAAAAAATACAATTTTGTAATATTTCAAATTGTTTAAACTTTTATTGAATGGAATTCAATAAATAAAATTGTTTGCACTTTGAGTAGGAGTTTCGCCAGCTTTATAATTGGAAGAAGAATTTTATTAAGAAAAGAAATAAGTGAGTTAGTTGTTTGATGTATGAGAGATTGCAATGATGTTCTTCAAGTAAACACATGAATTGTTTTTATACTTAAGGGAGTAAATGCTGCCTTGTAAGCCCAAAAGTTCTCAAACCTATCCGTCTGCAAGATGTGTTTCTAGCGGAATGCCACAAGACGGTGTTCTATCTTCACTTATATGGAACTTGATAATAAAGAAGTTGCTGACCTGCCTGAAAGCGGAGACCTACATAGTGATTGCCTATTCGGACGATGTTGCTATAACCGTATCAGGAATACATCCAAATACGCTGAAAGAACTCCTACAAAAACCTGATAAATTGAGCAGATCGGCATGAACTAGGGGTCGATGCTCACAAGACTGATCTTGTTCTGTTTTCTAGGAAATATAAAATTCCTCATATAGATCTTGATCTTGGTTCTTCAGCCTCAAGCAAAAATGTATGGAAAAATCTGAAAGAAATGGGTATTTGTAAACAAACTAAGGTGCCATCTGACGACATTGATTGTGATGCTCTCAACAGGAAGTTCACTTCAATGCCACTAACCACACATACCCCTAATTACACTCTTAGTGAAGATGAACTTACTGATGTTAGCAGCGTTTTCAATTTTGTTAGACTTCAAGAAGAAGATATTGTTGAGGCAATTCTTTCGATTAAATCGAATGCAATTGGCCTCGATCTTATACACCCAAAATTTGTTAAATTACTGCTTCCGTACTTACTACCTTTTATAACATACATTTTTAACAGTATACTGACTACTTCGGAATTTCCCTTGGAATGGAAAAAAGCCAAAATTATCCCTATTCCCAAAAAAACTACAGGTATAGTGTCAGAGTTCCGTCCAATAGCCATACTTCCTTTCCTATCGAAGGTTTTTGAAAAAGCAATTTTCAAGCAGATACAGTTTTATTTATCTTTGAATAATCTTTTGAGCTCATGCCAGTCAGGTTTTCGGCCACATCGAAGTTGCAAATCTGCATTGCTTCTAGTGACAGACGAAATAAGAAGTAGAATGGATAGTGACCACTTAACACTCCTAACCCTCTTAGACTTCTCTAAGGCTTTCGACACGGTCAACCACTCAATATTATGTAGAAAATTAAGAAGTATCTATGGATTTTCTTTCGAGTCTTGCAAATTAATGCTCTCGTATCTTAGTGGAAGACAACAACGCGTTGTCATAAATGACCGGTCATCCAGCTTAATGAGTGTACTAACTGGTGTGCCACAAGGATCTATACTTGGACCGATCCTTTTTTCGCTATACATCAACGAGCTTCCTCTAGGTGTTAAAAATTGTGTAATTCACCTATACGCCGATGATGTACAACTTTTGATAAGTCGCCCATTCCTTGCTAAAAACGACATGGTTTCCTTAATGAACGAGGACTTGCTTCGTATCTCCAATTGGTCCAAACAAAATAATCTTTGCTTAAATCCTGTAAAGTCGAAAACCCTACCCATCTACCGAAAGGCATTTGATTTATCAGTTTTAAACCCGTTGAAGCTGGATGACGAAACCATTGATTATGTCGGCTCGGTGAGAAATCTAGGAATGGTTTTCAATCGTAGTCTCACATGGAACGATCACATAAACAGCGCGATCGGGAAGGTTTATGCTAGCCTTCGTGCTCTTCAGGTCACTCAAAGGTTCATTCCTAAAAAAACTAAAATGTTGCTAGCCAAAACTCTGTTACTCCCTGTTTTACTGTATGGATGTGAAGTTTTCTGTGACTTGGACTATGCGACGAAGCGCAAACTTAATGTTGTATACAATAATATCGCCCGCTATGTATTTAACCTACGCCGATACGACCATGTATCTTCCTTTTCAACACAACTTTGCAATTGCAGTCTGGATAATTTACTGAAATTTCGTCAACTGAGCTACTTGCATCAAATCATTCAAACTCAAGAACCCGATTATCTACACAGCAGACTGAATTTCCCTCATTCAACAAGGTCTCTCGTTCTAATACCGTCTCGTTATAAATATCTTAATACTCAACGTCAGTTTTTTATTCATGTTATACGCCTCTGGAACTCCCTGCCAATCGCATTGAGAGGAATCAGAGCCACAGGAAGATTTAAATGTTTTCTTTTCAGGTATTTGGCAAACCATTGAAATTTTTGTTTTTTATTATTTTTTGTTTCTTAATTCGGTTTAACATATAGCTACACATACATGCATAAATATATTATCTTTTAACTTAAATTTATTAAACTTAAATAGAATCCAATTGAATTCATAAATCCAATTAACTTCTCTTAATTCTTATATTAATATAAAGGCTTGCAACAACTTATAAGATGAATGTCTTAATTTGTAAGTGATTTTTGAATAAATAAATACAAATACAAATCTTCCTTCTATTAAGGTTATTCCACTTACTAGTTCCAACACTCAGCTTCTAGCTGCATGGGTTGAGTATTTCGCACGACTCACGCCGCCGCACTTGACAGACAAATGTCTGCAATCACATCTATTCTCTTAAGAACTTCGTAGCAGTGGACCAATAACGATGATGGCCACTTCATTAATACCAAGCATCATAGACTACACCATTCAAAGTCATCATCATCATCGGCTCGACAACCGGGTTCCGGTCCTGGCCTCTTTCAACAAGTCTCTCCACCTATCCCGGTCTCTAGCCGACGCCATCGCCATCCAGTTGCGCACCCCAAGGCTTCGGGCGTCCTGGTCTACGCCATCTCTCCAGCGCAAGCATGGTCTACCACGCTGTCGTCTACCATAGAATGTACCACAAAGAACTTTCCGAGCAGGTTCCTCTTCGCTCATGCGAGCTAGGTGCCCTGCTCACCGGAGTCTACCGAGCTTAATTTTTGTCACGATATCTGCTTCTAGGTAGATTGCGTACAGTTCATGATCCACCACGCCATTCAAAGTAACAGTTCGAAAAAACTTTCAGGTTACCATCCCATCCAAATCTTTCTGGGAGAACTTCGCATTCTTCCCTTTAAACAATTCAACCGTACTACTTGCGCTTCATGGAATGTCCATCAGTTTGCTCTTGAGCCCAACTTCGGACGTACTATAAAATTCAGAAATTATTTTTCTACTTTGTACTTACTTTGAAATTCAGAGATTCTTTCTCTGGCCGTACTACACGAATGTGGAATGCTCAAAGATATTAAGCAAAATCTCTTTAGTGCACGTAAAATATAAAAATGATAATGATGTTGGTGCAGGTGTGTACTCAGAAACTAAACTTAATCTCTCCTTTTATCTTCATAATTACTGTTGTGTGTTCCATGCTGAACTTTTGGCAATAAAAAAAAGTCCTGTCTTGGCTCAAGGAAAACGTGATATCAAATATTGATATCCGCTTCTTCTCAGATACTATTGAGAAAAAAAAACCTTAAATGGAACAACATATCCACTTCTCTGGCGACGAAACGAATCTGGCCGCAGCTGGATCTGAACCGATATCTCTTAGCAGATTACACATCAGCTCCTTTATGGGTGTCATAACCAGACACTGTCTAATAGGTA
Source organism: Chrysotoxum bicinctum (assembly GCA_911387755.1). Lineage (NCBI taxonomy): Eukaryota > Metazoa > Arthropoda > Insecta > Diptera > Syrphidae > Chrysotoxum > Chrysotoxum bicinctum. Next base: position 61,818,879 of record OU426987.1, read on the forward strand.
AACATGCAACGAGACTCAGAGTATTCTGAAACAATTATGTCCTGATCTATCTCAAAGGCGTAGGCTCATCTAGGGGAGTTATACTATAATAATCCTAGCAACCTAGCAAATACAGGCAGACAGTCAGTAGTCTCCAATGCTTCATAAGGAGCTCTAAAATGTTTAGCGAGGAGGGAGAAAGTCTACTTGATTCATGTGGTATCACAATGGACCATCATATATTCTAAGTTTATCAAGCATTCACGCTAACCGAATCACGTGTATTCAAGGAAATACCAGCATCCTCAGGTGAGCTTTCAAAACCACATAATAAATGAAAAAAAATTATATTGAGGTTTAACTACTTACACTGCAACTTTAATATCGAATTCACACTCAGAGCAGAGCTGGATGAGATTACTTATTCATTCTACAGCTTTTCCTCCAAAATTTGATTCTTTGACAAAGTTAGCAATTTTTAGAGAGGTTAGTTCGCTTTATTTTATGAAATCAGCATCACACTAACATAAAACGTTTGTCCGTTATTGTTGTCATGAACATTGCAGATTCTACATTTAGTACTGTTAACCATGTCAGGAATCATAAAGTGTTTTCTAGACTTGTAGTGACAGTGAAGAGAACCGCTATTGTTCTGAGAACCCTCCTGTTGAAGTTAAAAACAATATTTGTAAGTTCTGCCCATATTTTTGTCTTGTCAATTTTCCGAAATTTATTTTATAATTTTTGTTTCAAAAATTCTTTACATCTTTCTTCGTTTCGATGCCTTGACCAGTTAATCGACTTATTTCCTACTGATTGTCAGTCCCTTTTTGATTGAATCAATCAATTTTATAGGCAAAGTCGATTCAGCGTATGTTTTAGGCAGTGAGACTCTTTAGTAGTTCATCCACTAATCATCTTCAGTATCAGGTTGATAGTAGAAGACATCCTCATGTTGTAATGATTTTCTGGACACTAAGAGACTTCTTCTTTTATCCAAGCGGGAGTAGATCGTAGGAGTCAAAGAATAAAGTTTCCGATGTTAAAAGACCAACCCTATACTGAAGAAAACCGGTACAAGTTTAAACAAGCTAGAAACAGCTGTAATAATCATATCCCATGAATCAAATTTTAGCATGACCAACAATTAAGGCAAAAAAATATTACAATGCCAATTTTTGGTCATTTATAAAAAAATTACGAAATAATACTTCGTCTTGGATTCCAAAATGACACTCCCAATGTTAGCTCATTAGATTTGCTTGCTGTTAATTTGACGCTGTCAGAATGTGTCAGGACTCCTCCCCTACTTAAGAGCGTAAACGATTGTATGGTACAAATCTTCTTGTGTACTCGTACAGTTGCTACGGTACTGAAAACTCTTAACAAACACAAATCCGCTGGACTGGAGAGTATCGCTCCCATTGTTTTGAAGAGGTGTCCTTCAACTGTGGAAAAACCATTACGTAAGCTCCAATGGTGATTTGATGGTATATCTCACCGAACAATGGCATACATCTTCACATCCTTTTGGAAAAAGTACGTGATATTTAAAAAGCATTTTATAGAGTTTGGCATCAAGCCCTCTTATCGAAAATGCGGGAATTTGGTTTTTATGAATCTCTTCTTTGTTGTACTAGAAATTAACCTTTACGACCGAGATGAACATTGTACTAGATGGTTATAAATCTGATATTTATTAAATAAATCTTGGTGTGCCTCAGGGCTCCGTTTTGCCTCCCACTTTCTTTCTCATGTTCATCAATGATCCATTAAATTGTTGTGTTCAAGATAGCACCCGCAGATTTTCATATTCATTTATAGATTCACATCTTTGTCCACTCCTTCTGTAATATATCCACGCTGTAATCTATGAAGCCTTTATTCGTACAAGGCCTGAGTATAATTTTTATATTTTAGCAAGTACTCCAATAACCCACCAACAATAGAAAACAAAAAAGAGCTTCAAAAATTATATGTGAAAGAACACTATAATGAAAACATCTACATCTTTAGATCACCGTCGCATTGTTTCATGCCTTTAAATCTGTACCCTTATTTTCAAAAACAATGGATCAAAATTTTGAACAACCTATAATTAAGGGCTTAGCATTTTACTAGTTAGCAATTTGTTAAACTTTTAGTAATTTACTCACTATTCGAAAATTTTTAACCTTTTGTTTTACTAACTAGTAACATACTATTTCCCTTTTATTAAAAATGGTACATCTGAACACGTTTAAATCATGACAGTTCGTAAAAATTGACAAAACTAAATCTGGGGAACGGACCTAATAATTTGAAAGGTCGGAAACTCAAAAGTCAAAGGGACAGCCAACAATTTATTATTTATTTTGTTATTTGTTCATTTGTGACAACCATTTTTCATATTTTTGTTTATTATTTTCCTAATTGTGGACTGAACCATTCCATGTAATGCTTATGCTCCTATAAGATTAATTCATGTGTTAATATATCCTTTATGTTCATTTAATTCTTTCAAATAAAACTGCCAAGATATTTTTATTAAGGAAAATGACAGATTTCATATGGATTTAGCAAGTTACGAAAAGTTAAAGTAGCCAGTTTGTGATTTCAACTTCAGTAAAATGATAAGAGATAGTAATATTCTTAAATCCTTAGTAACTGACTAAAATGACCTTAACATATTACTAAAAATATTAAAATTTTGCGCCTCCGTTCAAAAGAAATAATCAGTTGTACAATTCAGCGGTAATACTCACGCTACACTCCAGAGTTAGACTTACTGTTAAGTTTAGAGATTCCTTTTTTAAGCCGCACTGCACAAATGTGTAATGCTTTATCCGATTTAATATTTTGCTCTCATTGTGATACTCAAACATTAAAAACGAATGTGCATTAGTATCTCCTTTTTGATCTTCTCCAGCTATCCTAAACAAACGCTTGCAACATTTTACGTTAAAGTCTGTGCATAATTAAAAAAAAACTCATTGTCAATTCATAAAAAGGGTATTTTAATGATCCACTGCGCTATACAGGATTACACGGTTTATTAGTTCATGCTCGTTGGTTAATTAATGTAAGACCATAAACTGTGCTATACCTCTTCATATTATATTATTATATTATATTATGGAAAGCATTATCCTGTTTTATTAGGACCATCATTTTCAAGCCAAATAGTAAAATTTGTATTATTATTTCTCTATTTCATTTTATAGAAACATTGTTAAAATTGTCTGTTTGGTTTTTGTTGAATTTATTTTGGTAACATTAAACTCTAACCCCCAGTTGCACAGTGCAAGTTTAAACTCCACTTTTAAACTTCAGTTCGACAATAAATTTAGTTTTACAGTGTCATTTAAACCTTGAACAGGTTCATTTTGAAATTTAAGTTAAACAACACTATATTCTGCCGTTTAATCCTCAGTTCAACAATCACTTCACAACATAGTGAAATTTCATCCAATGATCGGCACTGGGTATTAAAATCATTTGTAACGGATTACCATGCCGTGGTTTTTTCTTTCCAACACTTTTTAGAAAACAGGAAGGACTTTGTTTACTATGAAATATTAAGTTCTTAATTTATAACTCACAGCTAAACTGAAACTGAAACTGAAACAAAAGTGGTCCTAGAACGGATTCTTGAGGAATATCACGCTGCAGCGAAAGGATCTTGGGAACTCAAGTTCCATAACCAAAGATTATGATTTCATGACTTGAGAAACCAGATGCAGATCATTTACAGAGAATTCACCCCATTACCTAAGCAAAAAAAAAAAACATTAAAAAGTCTGCTTGAGTCATGAAACAAATATGTTGAACTACTAACATTTACTGGATGCAGATTGAGCGCAGTCATTCTGTCTCTTCAATTTTTATCCTTTAAGACTTTGTTGCTTAATCACCAGAATAATATATGATTGTCTTCTTAAGACATTGATTAGAGGTGAATCAGTAAATGAGTAGGGTCTATAGACAACATCCAATAAAAGTTTTTCTTGGATGCTGGAGAACTCAATGAAGAAATACAGATGCCACCAAAATAAACGTAATGCTAACATGTGACATCAATTCGTGTAATAATAACCTGCGCCTTTCCCAGTAGACTTATCGGCACCATTGTTAGTTTCCTGTAAATGCCGATGACATATCTATGCCGAACAAAAAAGCCTTCCACTATAGACATCTGCTATGCTTACGTGTCGTCGTCGTCCGTCGACCGTCGAACGCGGTTTTCCTTTGTAACTACTGAAGCATATATGAGACTTCAAAATGTCTAAGACATTAAAAATGCCGTGAAACCAAACAGACTCTTTGCTGCCTGTATTCGTAACATGATAATTGGCTATGGACGATGATGCTCAAACATTAAGCCAGAAGTAAACCATAATATCATCCAGGCAGACACTATACCTACTGACCGTTCATTGGTAAAAGGACATTGAATCTTAAAGTTTGAACAGCAGCCGTACATTTATACTCGTATATCTATAAGTACGTCTCAGATTGTCTGGGTTGAATTCTAGCCCATTCATTCACTATCCCACAGTATCTTCCATTTGGAGAGGAAGATAAAAACAAAAGACTCACTGTTTTATGAAAAAGGAATGTCCATTATTAGCCGGTGTAGTTCAGACGAAATGTCTGCAAAATAAAAACCGAACACAACAAACCTCCCAATGAGGCCATTGTTTTATGAAGACATGCAATTCGGCAGAGGAACACTATTCAAAGGCTGTTTGTCGGCTGATTTACCCTTTGAGTTTATTTCTATTTATCAAATTATACGTGTGCGAGTCTTTTGTTTTAAGGCTTGTCTGATTTAGGTCGTATAGTAGGTATATCAATATAAGATTTTTCACATTAGAATAGTAATTCAATCTTTTGTTTTGTAATCAGAAATGCAAAATTTGTTTTAAGAAATTTTAAACATAATTATTTAGGATTTAGGATTAATTAAAGACACTTTTTAAATCTTCATAAAATACGCATAGATATCATAATACAGGGTGCGTTTTACGTTTTAGGTCGATGTTTTTTTTAAGTAACTTCTAAATGAAATACAATTTTATAATTTATATTTTATTGATGGTATATGGTCTTTACAATGATTTGTTGGGAATATGATTTCGGTCAAGTATAGGTGCCTCCAGCCGTAACTCAAAGGCGGAGTCTCTTAAGCACATGTAGCAAAACAAATTTGCAGACTTCGGTTGTAATATCAGCAATTTCAAGTATCGAGGTTGTTGTTTGTTTGTTGATGTACACCTTTTCCTTCAAGTACACATAAGCAAGAAATCGGGCGGGCGGCGTCTAATCAGGGAAGAGTGGGTGCCATTCGATATCACTATTTTTGACATATGTAATTCGACCAGGAAAAATTTCTCGATGTGTGATGTGGCACACATGTTCTGCAGAAGTTTTCAATATGTCCCGAAAGTGGTCACACTTGCCACAGCATTGCCTATGGCTGCCTTGAAGAAATATAGACCAATGAAGCCACCTGTCCAAATGGCGCACCATACAGTTAATCTACGAGGCTGTAATGGTCTTTAGTATATCAAGCGAGGGTTTTCAGTGCCTGAATAGGGGCTATTATGATTATTAACAAAGCCAGCCAACTCGAAATGTACTTCGTCGCTTATAATGACTTAGAATGTACAATTTATTTACAATTACAATTAAATTATTTAATTAATATGAATTAATCATCTAAACAAAAATGGCAACCAAATAAAATCGACTTGGAACTTAAAACGCACCCTGTACTTTAACCTAAAATCTACTGTCACTAGTCATATAAATAATTTCCAACTTAAAGGACTTTCACATGAGAGCCACCAATGACCGACGAAAAAAAGAACAAATAGGAATTAAAAGTCTACCAGACAAAATGGTAGAAAACTTATAAAAATTAATGTTAAGATGCTAAAATGTCCGTATTAGTTGTTAAAATATGAGACATTTGAGAGAATAAATTGGTCGTCACGAATTGCAATCTGATTGATATGAACTGCCAAACTCTATTCGCGTACCACATTATCTTACATTCAAATTACAACGAATGAATTGTGACCAACCTCAAAATCAATGTTGTTTTTGTTTTCTTAGTGATTGGTCATCAATTAGTATGTAAACGAAATATCAAAATGGTCGAATGTTCGCTCATTCGTCGATTGTTGTTAGCTCCCTCCTGTGAATAGCCTTTAAATGCTTTATACATATTTATGTACTTGTATGCTTTACAAAGATACTACATTACTTTAAAGACACGTGTGTAAGCTTTTTTCATTGGGAACCGCTACAAAATCAAACACTTTTAAAGGTATTTATTTAACTTGGCGTGTCTCAGTATGACTAAATTAAAAACTTTCTTTACATTTTCGTAATCATTGTAGCATGTTCCGGGCGGAATTTCTGGTGATAAAATAAAAGTCTTATATTGGCTTCAATAAAACATGATATGAACTCCAGATAGCAGATATGCGACGATTTTTAAATAGCTACACAATTAGTTCTGTGGACCCTGTACCTACAATCTTTATAAATTTATAACTCTTTTCGAGTTATGGCCATAGTTCAATATTGACGTTTTCTGGGTGCCAGGCCATATTGTTGCGAACAGAGCTTTATACTCCTACAGCGCCATCTGTTGGAAAATTGCATATCTACTTTATGAAAGAAACAAAAAGCTCTTTTCCAATGTGAAATGTATTTCCCTTTATTCCAAGCATCTAGAACATTCCAAGGCGAGAACCTTCGAGAATAACTAACTTGAGTATAAAATTGTATTTTTCCCGAAAACTGCCCTTACAATTTTGATAAAATGTTGTCTGTATCACTAATATACGAACTATCATTAATTAAAAGACAATTTTAAATTAATGATTCAACTGATGAGTCCATGTGAGATCGCTGGGACGAAACGCCAATTTTTGTGAACTAAAGGCCAAAAAGCTATTTTGTATTTTGAATCAATAATTCAACAAGTCCAACCCTCATATATTATCGATCGTCAGTATAAAGTACTTTTAGAGCGAATGTCTTTCAACTTATTTATGTTTCGTTTGAATTACCTCAAAAAAGCCATATTTGGCCTGTTATGTTTATTTTGAAAATACATTATGTTAAACTTATCTTACCTTAAACTGATTTGAAAATGAAGATTTCGAAATATTATATTACAGTCTATTAATATGTGCTTTAACTGCACACTCATTTTAATAATTTTTTTAATTGGTGTCAAAATAACTTTCATGAGCTTAATAATATGATATTTTAAGCCTAAATTTCTCATGAAATTTTTTTAACCAGTCACAAAAGCAATAATCGATTAATGGTGAGCTTGTAACCGGAAAGCCATTTTTGACACTCAATTAAATTTTGTTTGCGATACTACAGAATGTTTGTTAAAGCCAACGCGACTCTTGACTTTGTGTTAAAATCCATTTACATATTTTACTTTTGTAACATCACTTCCAGAACATAAATCGCTTGTCTATAGTCACCCTGTCATCAAGTCCACATTTAATGAATTAAAGCTGTCTAAGGTTCTTTCTTAATTGATATGATAGAGACAGCTATAGTCAATAAACAAATTGACAATCAACCAGTGGCGTAGCGTAGGGGGGGCGGGGGGGGGGGGGCGGTCCGCCCCGGGCGGCAGGCCTAGGGGGGCGGCAAAATGTCGCCGGTGATGCGGGTAGAGTAGAAATCATATGTTTCATGACAGATCGTTTGACAAGTCAACAAACAACAATGATGTAAATTTGAAATTTGCCACCCTATCTGTGGTTCGTCGTTGACCGCTTTAGTGAATTCGTAGACGGTCAGTAGGGCCTAAGAGTGCATTCCGTATTGTCACGCTGATCGCGAAACTAAAACAAAACGTTCCGAAACTCTCGCGAAACTGAAAGGGAGTGTTCCGAAACATATGATATGCATATGCGAGATATGATAAGATAACTAGGATTCGACGGAAACGTTATACTAGTCTCAGCCAGCTCAATGTTTTTGCTCCCTCCCGCATCACAGAAAGTTATTTCGATTGTGTTGTTTATAGTTTAAATACTGTTGAATCTTCTAAAACTAAGCACTTAGTACTTCACTCAACCTTTGAACTAGTTTTTGAAAATGAAAAGAGTTAAAGGAAGCGGCGCGGAATACCGCAAGAAAAAGGCTAAGAAAGAAGCAGACGCGAAGACGCGAAATATTTCAGTTCTAGTTCTGGTTCAAAAGCTACGTTAACGTCTTCGGCGGCATCCAGCAGCAGCGGAAGTGATTCCAATGTAAGTAAGATTCCTCCATCTACAATCGTGAGTGGCCTAGAATTGTCCTCCGGCCAATATTCATGGGAATGCATAACTTATTTTACGGGCAGAAGAAGAAGACGTGCCTGCCGTCGAAGTTGGAAGTCGTTCTGATCCCACCACAGAGCAGGGTCAAGACGAAGCCGACTCACCAGAAGTATCTGAAGGGTCTAGTCACAAGCCTGCAGAAAAAGTGAACCTCGTGAAGCTGTAAAGACGCTTAAAAATAAGTTTGTGGAAGTTCTTGAGGTACTGGAAGAATTGACGGATCGGTAGCCAGTCTTCTTCTGACAGTCATGCAGTCATTCAACTTCCTCACTTTTCATGGCTTTTCAGCTGCAGAGCTACCTGAAGAAGATGACGCACAGATTTACCTGCAGCAATGTGGACTGAGTGTGGATAAGTGTGCTCAGAAACTCTGCGTTTTAAAAGCTCTCCTGGTGGAGAGCAGAGACCGTTTCGTCCAAGCCGCAATCGACTTTTCTAAGACTTTTTGGAAAAAACTCGGAATCGATCTCAAAACGAGTACAATTCGCAGGAAATAAAATGCACGACTGGGTCGCACGAACTTGCTCCTATGTAATCGACTAGGAATTTTAAAAAAGAATGTTATTAGAGAAAACTGTTCATAAGGATAAAATTTATTTTTAAATTCTTTTAGTAGTAAGAGAAAAAAACAGAATGCTATCCAACTATGAATTTATGCAAGAACAAAAATTATAAGTCGTTGTAGTGGTTTCTTAAAAAAAAAACTTTTATATACAAACTTTTTAAAAGCTTTTTCAGAAAAATTTAGGTATGCCAATTTAAAGTTTTTATTATTGTTCGAACAAAAATTAAATTTACGAAAAGAAATATTGACCCGTTTCGGAGATATCGAATTTTCAAAAAAAGAAAAAAATTGATTTGGTTTTTTCAAAAATTCAAAATATATTTATTCTAAAGTTTTGAAATGCAATGTGTTTTAAACTTTTTAGAAGCTTCACTATAAAAATTTTCATTAAGATCCGTTAAGTGGATAATGAGAAATTCAAAATTCGAAAAAATGGTTCTATAGTAGGTACAAGCTGTAATATCTTAATTTCAGAATTTGTTTTATTAAATTAAAGATCGTAAAAATTAATTGAAAGAAAAAAAATTTTATCAAAATTCTAGGCGCCGCCGTTTTCGAGAAAAATACGATTTTTGAAAACCATTTTTTAAATTTTTTTAGCATTTGTATGGTAGGTACCTTTATTTTTAGGTAAAATAAAAAATATTTTCTCACATTTTGTAGATTATATTGAGAAACTTTTATTTATTAAGTTTAAAAAAAATCTAGCAAAGGGTTTTCGAAATATGTATTGAGTTTTGAAAAAAAAATTTTGAAGTTTTTTTTAAAAATCCAAAAATTTTGTTTTTGAAAATTTGAGTACACAATTCTATTTATAATTTTGGGGAGCTTAATCAAAAATAAAATGATCAAAATCGGTTAAACCGTTTTTGAGAAAATCAAAAACAAAAAAATGGTCCCATAGGGGTACCCTCAATAACCATTTTTCGAAAAAAAATTTTCAACCAATACCTAGATTTAATTAAATGAAAATTTTCTGTATTTTTATTTTTAAAATCTGTCGATCAGTTTTTGAGAAAAAAAATGTTTATAAAATTTCGAAAAAAATGCGTATGGGGGGTACCGTTATTTTTGGTCTTAAAAAAAGAAAGAAAAAAACGTGTGGGGGGAAAAAATTAAAAATGATATCTACCAAGTTTAAAGAAAATCGGCCGAGCCGTTTAGCCTGTAGTCGAACAGACAGACAGACAGACAGAATTGCGAGACCCACTTTTTTAGTCTTCGCTATCATCGTAATGTCAACTTTGATCAAAATCTCGAGTTCGATTTTTTTTACGAATGCTCGTAAAATCCGTTTATGAAACCGCTAATTCTATTTTACTTTCAATAAAAGATATTTCATTGCCTGTGAAATGATGTCTCGAAATTTAATTTTAATTTAGTATTGAATGGGGGCGGCAAAATGGGTCTCCCGCCCCGGGTGCCGAGATGGTACGCTACGCCACTGCAATCAACTATCACCTTAGCCTTGGCCTTATAATCTTCTAACAAAATTGACTTAAACTTTTAAACCTTTTTACCGTCAATTCACGCCGTGATATTACCGTTATTCTTTTTGTTCACCAATTACTAAATGGGTTCATAATCTGCTGCAAAAGATCTCTCGAACTTCGAACCCTTCTCAGTTGATATCAGACCATTTCTTCAATATTATCTACGGCTAAAATGAACTCTTGACACGAAAGTAGCGCAAAGCAAACAACTTAAACGTTGTGCGCGTTGCACCCATTTTACAGTAGACGCTTTTTGTTTTTACGAAGCAGTACCGTATTCTTATAAAGAGTATTCTAGTGAAATAGCCAGTATTTTTCGGGTTTTAGGAAATTTGTATCAGTTTACTCTTGAGTCTAACTTCGGACGTTCTGTTATGTTAAATTCAGAGATTCTTTCTTTAGCGGCACCAAACGAATGTTTCTCCCGTTTTCATATTCATATATTAAAAACCAATGTGCATCGGTATCTCCTTTTAAATCCTTTCCAACGCTCCTAAACGTCTGCACTTTGTTCAAACATTTAAAAGGTAGTCAAAATCAGTTTAGTACGAGCAAAAAGAAAAAGAAATAAAATTCTTACTGATAGTAGTAGATTTGTGATAAACGTCACTTTAGTATTCTGCCCACATTTGTTTTTTTTTTTAAGGCTTTAGTATAAATCGGGACATAGTTTTGTAAAATCGTGGATCAGAAGTGGAATAAGCGTTTTTTATTATCATTTTCTCTTTCATAGCCTTTTTTTTATAATTAGCACACATTCAAAGGTTTTTTAGTATACCCTTAATTTGCTAGAGACACAGTGTGAGCATTAGGAAAAAAGGGAGGGGTCAGAAATTTCTTGAACATTGCAATGACTGGGAAAGACTGAGCATGGTAAAGAATTCCACATTCGCGTAGTACGGCTAAAAAGCGAATCTCTGTACTTCCAAGTACGACCGAAGTTGGGCTCGAGGTTAAACTGATGGGCATTACTAGAAGTGCGAGTATTACGGTTGAATTGTTTAAGGGGAGGAATGCAACTGGCTATTTCACTAGAGCAAAGTCCGTTAAAATAACGGCAAAAAAGGGTAAATAAGCCAATGATGTTATTGTCACCAATAATTTTAAAAGCTCTTCTTTGAATACTGTCAAAGAGCCTAGCAACAAGATTACAAAATATAATTTTATAGTTTACGCTAGAGATTAACTAGATTTTCTTTGGCATATTGAAAAAATTTTGCTTTCTAAAGTTATCCTCAAAACAAAAAAAAAAATAAAATCCGAACATGTTTTTCAACTAAACTAAACTTAAAAATATTATATAAACTCACTTTTACATCTTTTTTCTTTCATCAGTAAACTCTTATACTGAATAGAATATTGTGAGATTTGAAAGTGCTCTTACAAGATTTTATTAAAATTTCGTTGAAAGCCGGAGCTTTCATTGAGATTTCATTAAAATCTCCATGAACATTTTTTCCATCAATTTGAAATATAAACAGTTTTCAGTCGAAAATCTGAAAAGATTTCGATGGAACTCGGAGTTCTTCAACAAAATCTAGATTTTGATTCGGTGTGAAAAGATTATCAACTCCACTTTGCTTTTCATGAGAATTTTATTAAAATTTAAATTCATCACTATCTGATAATTATTCTAAGTTAATTTAACTTATGTCGGTAATGTTGTAAAAATGTGAACGCACTCGTTCCATGTAACATCGATCCACATTTAAAATATTACAGATTTTACATTGTGTGAGTTTGATCCTTTATTAAGAATAACTCCCCATGGGAAGTTAATAAAAACCAAATTGTATGCTGTTTTTATATGTTATATACAAATATTTTTAGAGGCCGAACAACAAATAGCAAGTTGATAATTCAATATTCTTATATTTTTTAGTAATTCTCATATGTCGTATTCTTTTGGTTGAAATCAGATACTAAAGTTGAATGCCATCCATACCTGTTTCTGTGTTTTAACTTAAAATACTTGACCAAAGCAATTAATCAAATCCTCCAAAGATTTTCTCATAAGCAATTGCTTAACCTTAGTACTGCTTGCTTTAAAGTCTGTCCTCCGCATTAGGCCTCCATTACCGCAATTTCCAGCTACTCGTTCCTTTAGTTTTAAAGTTAGATTTAGAAATAGTTTTGGTTTCTATTGAGCCGAATAAATGGAAGTTCTAAAAAACCATGTAGGGTAGTTTGGTATGCGGTGGAGGGTTTAAACAAATATATATCTTATCACTGTACTCCTTTTCCAACATAGTTTGCTAGGATATTTCATATCTCTTAATATCCAGAAAGTGATGTCTCTATTTATATTTTTTGTCGTTTCTTCCAAAATAAAACAAAATATATTTTTTCTCATATTTTTTGGAAAACATTTGATCATTCGTTTCTTTTTTATTGATTCTCCTTCGATTTCGCTTAACATAAAAAAAATAATAATATATTAATAGTTATTATAATATAAAAATACCTTAAAGTATATTTTCAATATTTACAATTCCAGTTGGCAGTTGGCACTGCATTAATACACGTCAAACAAAAATTATTTATATAATTATAATATTTTTTATAAATTAATTTTCACAAAATTTTTTAAAAATTTTATTCAATTTGGTCCTTTTTTATTAATTTTTCATTTTGCTTTACTATTGTTGTTAAAATTATTTTAACAAATAACTTATATAACTTAAGAAAATTGCAGAAATATATTTAAAAAAAAATAATAACAAACACAACAAACAAACAAAAATGCACATGAACTATAAACAGAATGTATATACGATGGAACATTATTAATAATTATTATTATTATTAACCTTCATTTTGCTACTGCCAACTACTTTTTTTGTTTAATTTAATTTGCTTTACTATAATTTTTAAAACATATTTATTTATATATATATATATATATAATATAATATATTAAGTCTTAAAATGTATATATAATTTAACTAAATCACATTTTTTTTATTATAAACAATACACAAAGTTGATTAACTCAATCAGGTTTTTTTTTTTTTAATTTAAGTGAAGAGGAAAATTTACATAATGTTGAAAATACACGTTTAGTTCTCTTGTTACATTTTCGATTTTGTTTTTCGTTTTTACTTGTTTTCAGTTCAGTTTATTGCAATGAATTGACGGGAAATTTGTCTGGTAGAATTTAAAAAAAAATTATTAAAACAATCATTCACTTCTAGCAAATCCATCAGGTTTCAATCTTTTTTTGAGGAAACAGAAAAAAAGTAGCTACTTTATAAATTTACGTCTTGCTGCAATAGTTATTTATGAAAAACGCTTATAAGGTGTAAGGTCAAACTTCAATTCCAAAAAGTGAGGAATATAATTTGCAGAGATTTTGTATAGCCACGTAGGACCTATATTTGTTTTTTAAGAAGTGTGTCGAGCCTGGACTTAGATTTTTGTTTTACTGTACATATTGCACTTATGTTCAATATAGCATGGACTATATTGGAAAAAATACTCTCTAAGAAATCATACTCGTAGAACTTTTAAAATTCAAGATCGATTAGATTAGAAATTAAATAACTCTTTTGCTAGGGCAGATGATGGCTTTCATTTTGATTTACCTAAATAACATCCCTGTTGTGATTGTCATCCCTGTTGTGATTGTCAGTTACAAGAAAGACTACCACATCGACTCTCTAAAATTCTTCAACGAAAAAATTGTGTCAATATAAACATTTAAACTCGATGTTTAATAATCCAGTTTATAAAATTTTTGATAGTTACAAATTATTGTAGAATATTTATAATTATGAATCAATAGTTCATCAGTTTAGTTTGAAAAAAAAAAGCATGGTGGAATACTATATTTGAATTTTTACCAATTGATATACATAATTGACAAAACAATTGGCAGGCTTACAATGCATACAGAGCCTTAACCGGAATACATGTGCATAATCTCTGACTTTTTTTTTTGCTCCATAATTCTATTAAAGCGCGGAACACATTCAACCAGCAACAGCACCGTCAACAGTATAACAGCGGCCGCCATTAATTTAGAGCCAATGTATTTTAATTGTTCAACACACATAAGAACAGCAACAGCAACGCCAACAGCGTCGTTAGGCCAAAGTCCTAAATTTGCTGTTGCTGGTGCAGTGTTGTCAACCTTTCCACTGCAGTATTCAGTGGCACCACAATGAAAAACTTTTTTTTGTAATGAAATGTCAAACAGATGAAATGACGTTGCTGGTGGCAATGTGTTTGAGAAATGTTTGCTGGTCAGCGTGCTGTTTGCTGTTGACGATGCTGGTGCTGTTGCTGGTTTAATCTGTTCCGCGCATAAAACGAAAATGAGAAATGTCAATGTTTAATTATGTTTTTATTATTTAAACAGTCAATTTCAGTATTACCAGATAGAAATTGTTTTAGACTTTTTGGTTTATTGGTGTGGCTGCGATGAAGTTGCGCAAAATTAAAAAAAAATGAAGACATTAGTTAGTTCTTCACTGCATCTGACAATTTAAGACCCTGTGGAATTCAGTTTTTCCGCATGAAAAAAACCGCACATCTGTTTCAGTTATAAGACTTCCCGACAGGCTAGAATGGCTATGTTTAAGACAAGTCAATATTTATCAACCTTAGGTTAACATTCTGTATACGACAATTAGTTAATTACACCACCAAACTATGAATTGTTTTACTTCTTGAATTTTATCTTTATTTCTAAAGCCATGCAGACAGACGTTAAAATTGACATTTCATACCAGTTAACAGATCGACTAACTTGGATAAAATTGACATTACTTGTGAACAATTATTGAACTTTGATAGCATATAAGCATTTCATGACAAAAAAAAAAATTTACATTTTACTTTTGAAAAATCATTTTTAATAATCATCTTATGCACTTTTCACAAATATACATTTACTTATTATGCATGCATTCTAATATTTAACAAAAATTAATTTTAACATCTAACACTGGTCAAGTTCAATGCAAGCTAGATATGTAGATTAATGGTGGACTATTTAATGACTCCTGATTGAACAGCTATCGATGTGAATACTTAAATTTGAGTGTACATTTATATTTTTTATTATTACAGCTGGCCAATCAAATGCAATCTAATAGGTAAAGCTGACAAAATAGATAACTTGCTTTGATCCCGGCTTATAATGATTTTTATAAATTTCCAAAAAAAAAAGTAGATTGCAAGATTCACAAACTGCATCGTATGCAATAACGCTTTCAGCAAGGCCCATCAAGCGTGTGTCAACCGAATAATGTGTCTACTTCGGGGGCAGACGTGCATCGTTGTCGTCGTCCTTTGACGTCTCATAACACTTTTATAGGTCTGCCAAAATGAACGTGTGCAGCGGTCTGACTTTACCAAAGCGGTACCCAAAGCTGCTTGCATCTGATGTGTAAACATCCACATGTATTTTTCCCTCGATCACCATTTAGAATATAGAACGTAATGGCACAGATGGAGTAGATTTTTCATTGTTAAACACCAAACTATCTCTGTGTGTGTGTAGTTAGTTTATTCTATCTCCTTTTGTTGTTTTGTTTTTTAGTTGTTGTTGCTGTTTAATCAATTCAGCTAACAATCATCGACATCCGCAACCAACAACTGTCATATCCTGATAGCTCTTCAGGACAACCGACTTCTCGTCGTTTAGATATAGCATCGAGATGCTCGTCAATTGTGTTGGCACACAGCATGGCTTTGGTACTTTACCTGGATGGATATTATTGACTAACGTTTGTATCACCGCATGGTTGGTTGTGTTCAAATGCTCGGCCAGCGGAAACGGACACTTTCCATGACAGTAGTAGGCATCATAGCCGGGCGGCGCCACAATCCAATCGGCCCACCCGACATCAGCAAAGTCCACATACAACGAATGCCGTCGGCAAATTTCATCGTTGTTTTTCCTTCTGTGCGTTTTTCGCGTGTGATGCGCCCGTTTCGGCCGACTCATTTCCCGTGCAGATCGCGACTTATGCCGACCATCATCGGTGTAGGTGAACAGTAATGGCTGTTTGTGCGACCATTCCTCGGGTGTTTCATTCGCACTGCGTCGCAGGCGAACGTGATTATGTGGCGCCGGCTTTAGATGCTTTGCTGTCCGGACCTCGACCAATAGTCCGTAGTTATTTTTTGGTGTTGCTAGCCATCGATCGACAGCCGGTTGCACATCAAAACTGACAATCTCTGTGCTATTTAGGCGGATTTGTTTGCTGTCGAGGAGCAAATAGCTTGGTTCTCGTTTGCCCTTTATGCCAACTTTTAATATGTCATAAACTAACACTTGGTATGATGTTCGGTGGGCTGCAGCTGTCCGCCCAAGGCCGCTAATTAAATCGCGGCTTAGACTGAGTTCGGCAGCTTTTAGTTTTTCTTCTGCAGGTATTGTCCTCACGTCGAAGTGTAATCTAAATCGATGATGATGTGGAAATCGTTCGTCGATTTTACTATCTGAAAAAAAAGAAAAATGAAATTATTAATACAAAATTATATCAATTAAAACGATATCAATTTTAAATAAATTATTAATTTTTACATAAATTTAAGATAGTAGATATAAACGGTAGATAAAAGAGAATTTACTTGTGCATTGTGCAGAATGGTACAAGGCAGGAAACTGTTCCTAATACCATAGTCTTATAGGTATTTCAACAATAAAAACTTATGTTTTTCTCACCTTCGTTAAGTTTCCAAGTTATTTAATCTCTCAGCCAAAGGGATACACAATATACAAATTTAAAGCAAGGACAATACACGATATACAAATTATACTAAGCATAGTTAATTGACAAGCGGTTTCGTTCAAAAAGCAATATCACCTACTAATAGAATACATTGGAAAATTCTGAACGAAGGGTTATATATCTTACTTTTAACTTTCCTCAAGAAAATTCGTATCTAAAGAAAAAAAACATAAATGCATTTGTGTAGAACGAGATTTCCAAGTGAATCTGTACTGTCATATATCTGCACATTTTGTTGTTTAAACAAATAAATTTTTTGCCCTTCGTTAAGTTTTTTAATTATTTATACTCACTTTTGAAAGGCATGCCTTAAAGACAATTTATAAAAATGCAATAATATTTGACAATATTTGACTGAAATCACAGGAAAAATGACTACAGTAGATACAACTGAACGAAGATTTATATCTACAATAGTTCTGCTATAATAATAATAGGCAGAAGATCAAAGGAGATATTTTTTGCATAAATGAAACTCAGATTAACGATATATATGTATTTATAATTAACGATTCACCCAAAATCAACTCAAGAAAAAAGAAGTAAGCGATTACAAGACACGGCACCTTGCGAACGTAAAATTGAACGAAGAGTTCACGCAACGAAGCAAATTGCACCTAAGGAAAACATAATAATGAATTCTTTATATTTGCTTCATTTCATCCAAAGACGTTTTTATCTTTCAAAATTGTATTTCTAAACAAAAACAGGCTAGTTATAGAGTCATTAATTATTGTTAGTGTTAGTTTTCAATTCCAACAAAGCTGCAAACAAGACTGGAATAGCTACACCGTGTCTGTTGCTTACGTTCCTGAATGTGTCCACAATCAGCGGAGCAATATGTACTAAGTTTATATGCAGTTTCGAAAGTCGAGTTGGATTAGGGTTGGATTTTCGATAGTTGATTATCAATTTGTTGATTGTCGTGTTGACCATCGCTCTCTCTATAATTCTTAATTGATATGATAAAGACAGCTATAGTCAAAAACGACAATCAACGAATTGATAGTCAACTATCACCTTACGCGATTCCACCCCAGGCTTTTCGTTATTTGACTTGGGTTGAAATGGTGTTGAGTGAATGATGTCTCCTATATCGTATTTCATTATAAAAAAATCAAAAGCCATTATGTCGAGTGTTAAAGAAGAAATTATTTTAAGAAGTTTCACAAATTATTTTAGTATAATACAAAAGCAAGGATTACCGCAGACAAAGGCACAAAAGAGGAGAATTGTTTGTATCAGAAAGCGATTAATTCAAAAACAGTCGCTGACATTATCGCAAATCTTACCTCTTCATTTAAAGAAAATGTCGATTCAAGTATGCCTGGAAGTGTTCTTCATAGCAAATCCTCGACTCAGGTGTTTCGTTCGTTTCCGATTTAGATCACATACCCCGGTTACAAGAGAACATTGAGGAATCGAATCGAATCCGAATTGAGATTTCGATCCAGGTATATGGTGGCACTGGATCGAGAGATCGAATTGAAATGGGATCGAAATGACAATATGGTTTTGTACATACACTCGATTCTTCGATTCCTCGATTCTGGTATACAAGCATATTTTCGATTCGATTCAGCTCGTTTAGTGGGATCGGATCGAGAAATCCTATTTCAATCCGATCCAGGTATACATGGAGCTAAATCCTGATTCAATTCCGATTCAATTCTCCATATAAACGTAGTAAATCACTAAGGTTTGATTGTCGGGTGCGTTCGTTTGAATTCTTGACTGCGTTCACAATTACCAAAAATCCATTTTTAAGCATATTCCAAACCAACTAATGAACCCAGGCTTTCGGCACAAATTTCTACACGATTCTGTATATCGAATAACACTCATTTCAACTGGACTTATATGCAGGTTTGAAAAGGGTCGAAATGTAGCTTAGGCTTAGTTAGGAATATGTTTATAATATACATAGCTGTTCTTATATGAAAAAATATCCCTATTTCAGATCAGTAAGTTATGGAAGAAATCATAATACTACGTGTTGCGTAAAATTATTTATTAAAAAAATCAAATTTCTCCAGCTGTCATGTTATAAACTGTCAAGTTCTATAAAAGAATGATTTTCATGTCGATGGATCAAAACACTTTCATAAAATCCGAAAATGTTCATAATTTTCAATTGTTTTCGGATGAAATTTCGAAATTGAAATATAGTACGTTTCTTTTCTATATGTCAAACCATAAATTGTCAGATTTCTACAAATGATTATTTAAGAACATTGAAAATTTTTATTTTTATTAATTTCTCCAGAATCTGTTGTTTCGAATGCAAATGGGAACTTATTTAAAATGTGAAAGAAGGCTTACTCTCGCCTGTCTGTTTAGTTGGGTATTTTCAGACTGAGTAAAGGGATTTCTCTTAAAAATGTCCCCTTTTATGCCTACAGCAGAGTTTATTACATGTTTGATTGAATAGGACATGAATTTTAAAACATTTTTGTATCATAGAAAGCTATTGAGCCAACAATTTACTCGTAATAACATAAGATCCATGATTAATTTTATTATTTGAAACATTTCCTGTGATTTAATTGAAACCGTATAAATATGACGGTTTCCTACACGATGATGTCTGAAACACAAATGACAGATTCCATAATCCATTCGTTGAGTTTTGTAATTTTTTTGGGCATTTTCGCTAGAGGCAATAAGTAAGTATAAATACTTTTTGATGATCCTATGATCAAGATTTTCAAAACTTCAAATCCATGTACATACATAATGTACGAGCAAAATTTCTCAGAAACTGATCAATTTAAGATTTTCCAATGTTTAGATTAAACAAAATTCATCCAAAATTACGCTTCCATGAAACGTTTTGCGCGCGAAAAATTCAAATTACCTTAAGTTTATACAAAATTTTCAGCAGAAAAAAATCTTTTTTTATAAATATCAAAATAAGCATAGATAAGTTTATGTTTTGAAACTTAATATACACAGCAGATACAATAGCTTTGAAAATGTCTGCAATCCAGTCTAAAAAAGTTTCGCTCAAGGATAAGTTCTTATTTTTTTTTCTTCCAAATCGAAATGTTTAGAGGTGTGTTAAATATTATTTAGAAAACTAATTGATAGAAAACCGAAAAGGCAATTAAGATAACAAAAAAATCTACTTCAAATATAAAAACAAGATGATTCTAATGTAAACAATATAGTTCTCTTTTTGTGTATTTTTAATTTGTGTTTTGTGAAAGCGTGGCGCAGAAATTTTAATTGCACAAAAATTGTAAAGAAAAACCTCACTTAATTTTAAATAAACACATTAAACAAAAACAGCTAGCTATCTTCGTGTTTTTTTTTTTTTTTTGAGAAAAAGAATACTTATACATTTTTGCAGCAAGTTAGTTTGCTCTAAACACTCAACAATGGATTAAGTTCTTATTGATCCCAAACGCAATCATTGTATGGGGCCTTTGTTGTATAAATGACTGCAGTAAATTAAAGTTTAAAATACTGTCTAAGGAACATTTCTTATTCTTAAATAAGAGACAGTGTCGTAAAATTTTAAACAGCCTATTATTAAGCTATTAGTATGAACTACTTAACAATTTGCTAACTATAAAGTAGTTCACTAACTCATTCTTAATTTTAAACATTTTCTAACTAGTATCATACTAAGGCAATTATCTTAATAAATTGCATCTGAACACTCCTAAAACATTGACAGTTCGTGCGAAAACCTAAGTAAACAGACCTTGTGTGGCGTTTGTAATTAGCACGATACTAAACAAATAAAATATGTATTCGATGATTTTAGGGTAGAAAGTAGAGAAAGTATAATGCTATATTCAATTGAAATTTGCAAAATCGTTGTTTTAACCTAGTTTCATACTAAAACAGCTTTAACATAGTACTAATTCAACTAAAACTTTGCGCCACTTATTTTATCAAGTTTTAGATAGTTTCCTTGTAATGGGGCCCTTTACTAAGTGATCCCTTGTCTAGTTATGAGAAAATACGATACTGTATTCCCCAAATGCCTCTTTGAAAATTCTATGAAGTCTTAGATTTTCATATGAAATCGAACATTTCAATTAACAGAGAAAAATAACAGATGATTATTTTAGGTGTGTGTGGTTGCTGCTGGTGCAGATATACAATAATTGTATCTAATTATTTATTTCTTTTGGTTTATTTTCTTGGCTTTAATTTATCTATCTTCACTTGGGCATATAAAGATGTGCAAATTAGGATGGTAATAATGAAGTTAGCACATTTCGGCAAGCTGTCTTTATCAATTGATTTTCGAAAAATAAATTTAGTGTATACGTGCTAAAGTGCATGATCGCAATGCCGCTGTTTAGCACGATGGGGGAATTTTTTTTTTTTTGAAAAATTCAACAATAAGATAAGATATACAAGTTTATAAATATTGAAAAGTATTAGAATAATCTTAAGATTTGGTACTACAGTATAAGTTGCTCAATATTTCTGTGAGTGAAGAAAAACAAAAGAGCTTGATATGATGTCTTTGTTTTTGTTTGGCATATAATTCTAAATACTCGTAAGTCGAACTCTTCAAAAGAAGAGTACATTCTTTCGAATGTATTCGGAAAACTTCAAAAGAAAGAGTATTTGAATCTGGGATCAAAAAAGAAAAAAAAAACGATTAGTTTGACATATCATGTTAGTACCACAGATTTAATGTTTCCAAAGATAATTGTAATTTGTTTCTGTTAAACAAAGATATGTATGATAAAAACATTCGTAGCTATGTGAATATTTCGGTGATTTCGGATATTTACTAAATATTTTCTTAGGATATACAAATATTTAGAGCTTTGTATTATGTTTTATGAATAAGGAAAAGTACATACGTTTTTCAAAATAAATGCAACAATTTTTTCCTAAGGACCAAAATTTAATTAAAAAAAATTATTTCAATTTGGCCTATGTCGACCATGTTGTTTTGGTGACATCTGTTAAATGTGTTGTATATTGTTCAGTTAATCTGATTACACGATTGAATAGCACGTCCAAATGATAAAACTATATTATCAAAATGTGTGTTCGTTAGTGCAAAGTTGCGCCCATTTTACTGTAGACGTGGTGGCTCTTTACAGTAGACTCAGGGTTTGGTGAACAAATGTGAAACTACCGGTTTGGTAATCAGCCAACATTCGTATGTCAAAGAGCGTAACATCGGCCGAGAATATCGCCGTCGTCCGTGAGTACGAGGACGTCGATTCCTCGCCGTGAACAACAACTCGGCCTTTCACAGACTTCAACTTGGCGAGTCTTGAATCTTGCGTCAATCTTGCATTGAGGCTACAGCCGTATAGGATCCAACTGGACTGAACACAAACAATGCCATTTCTTTACTCACTGGGGTTTCGGAGCGTTTGGAAGAGGACCCTTATTTTGGCCGAAAATTCATCTTAAGCTATTGTATACGAACATGAATTCTGTCGAACCCTTTTTAACTAACTAAACGGCAGCATTGTCCGAAAGCTATTGCCTGTCCCTTGTAAATTTGTATGTATAATTGTTTCAGTTAGCTGAAAATATTTTACAAGAATCAGTTGTTTTCCGATAGAGCAATTTACAGAACGATAAACCAACGAGGCTATTTGTTTGCATTTCTCTTTTTGCTTTTCTAGTCTAAAGAGTGTATGCGTAATTTTATATTAAGGGCTTGAGCCAGTCCGTTTTTGTATGCAGATGACTTTTGCATATCTTTACCCCGATAAAGTAAAGATTTTGAGCCCTTTTCTAGAATATATTTTAAATTCCTTGATTTTCAGATTTTATATGATTCGTTTTTGGTATTTTTGTACTTCCTTTTTTTTTATAATTTTTGTAAATTACATATTCCCATAGACAATTTAATTTTCTACAAAGCGTTTTGAAAGCAATTTATATTCCATTCCTTCCCGAAAACAGTTTACCCTGGAGTCTAACTTTGGATGGGCTGAAATCTTCAGAGATTTTTTCTTTAGCAGCACTACGTGACTCAATATTTCCCTCGGTATACCCTTTTAAATCCCCTACAACTCTTTTAAACTTTCGAACTCTGTTCAAACATTTTAAGGGTAGTCATAACCCCTTTACAGCGCGTAACATTATACAAACATTTTACTTAAATTTTCTAATTTTCTAAAACAAGATTTTCTAGATTTAAAATAATTTCCAAAAACAAAATGTTTGGAAGATATACTTATCTCACCCCTTGGAATAAAGGTAAGCGCGGTAGACTGTCATGCAGAAGGTCATACCTTCGATTCTCAGCCGCTGTAAACAAGTTATTCAGGGGTGATGTGTTGCTCATTAGTCGTTCGGAATCGGCATGGTAGGTCCCCTTCATTCCTGGTAACACGCACACAGAAACGGCTGAGAGTTGTAAGTCACTAGGTCCTGGTTTATTTTTATTTAATTATTTTGCAAGCAGATTATTGTGATCAGAAATTTTGAATAGAAAAAGATCTAAATAAACACCGTTGCTTTGGTCAATCTATCGATACCGGAATAGTGTACTACAGTGTATTTTAGGCATATCTATCGAAACCTTAAAGAGATTTCTTTTGAAATCAATAGCAAAGGCCTTTTGGCAGTTTTTGTTTGAGAAATTCAAGAAAAACCCTACCGAATATAATCAAGACGAAATTTGCCTTTATGTAATGTACTTTCTTAACCTTCTCATTAAAAAGCATACTTGAAAATAACCTCTGACTACTGGAAACTTAAATGTCCGCAAAATATTTCCATAACTTTTTTTTTCAATCTTATGATGTTGTTTTTTTCCTATTATCAAATTAATTGCTGTGCTATGCATAAAATCGAAGCTATCAACAGATTAAAGAAATTTTCTTGTATCTAAAACAGGTGTGGTTGAATTATGATGAAAAATGACTCACAATAATTAATGTATTCTTCTCATAAACGCTTAAGGAGGCCAAATTTAAAATAATTTGTGTTACTCGAATCACTTGATTGAAATTATCATAAAATGTGTAGATTTTGTTGTTCTGTTTGTGTTGTTGGTTGTTAGTTCATAGAGATCTTAATTCAGATCGAATTGTGGTTAGTGCGGTTTAGAATTTAGTTTTAGAAACTAAGAAAGACATTATTTATGGCCTTAAATCGAACAGTATTTCTTGTGAATGATATTTTAATGTTGTAAATAGTAAAACCTACTACTTCCGAATTAAACTAAATATTCTACAATACCTATGGTAAAGAAGATATATTTTTTCGCTCGTGTGTATCCAATTAACTGAATTTACAAATTACTTACTTGACCGGATTTTAATCAAGACTTAAAAACTACTTATTTTAATTTAATTTGATTTTGTTAGTCATTCGTTTTTTGTGTTTTTTTTTTTTTTGTATTAAGTACCACTCCCTGCCCTTCACAAAAAAATATCTTTTCTAATATCTTGATAAGATAGTTAACAACATACTAAAAAAAATCTATATATACTTATTCAAATTATTTATGTCTTGTTTTTTTAAGCCGGTGAATAGATATACTACAGAAACTGGAAAGCAAAATTTATATTCAAAATAAAGTTTTAATAAGCAAAAATTTACCTCAATATCTTTGAATTATGAATTTTTATTTTTAGTTATGATTTTTGTCGATGATTTTGTTTCCAAAAAAAAAATCAAAAGGAAAATAATCGCATGATATTCGGGTTGATTGAGATGTGACAAAAGAGCTTCTGTTTCTTAATGTCCTAGTTTTTTTTTTAATTGACCAGAGATATCTATTTTTAGATTTGACACTATGTGGTTTCATTCTTCAAGCAAACTTCTTAATATGAGTATCTTTGTAACTAGGGATATAATATTTCTACGTGATTTCGTATGTAGAAAAAGCTAGTTATATAATTCTAAATAATTGAGTAAAAACCCTCCTCTTCAATCTCTGTTTTCATCAGCCAAATTAATAACAAAAACGCTTGTTTCACCTCTATTCAACAAGTTTACTTAAACATGGAATTAAAGTTAAGCTACGGGTTAAAATTTTCTATTAAAAAAAAAAAAACAAAATGTGCTTAGAATAGTGAAGTGACGTTTACGAAAAGTATCTTAAAAAAATCTACTACAATACGTAAGATGTCTCTTTGGTAACTTAAATTTTCACCAACGTTCGCAAACTGGGTTTTTTTTCTTATGGAATTTGACAGCAAATTGTGATAATTTGTAAAAAAAAAATATAAAACTTACGGTGTCAAACATACCTAATAACTCTTTTGTTAACATCATATTGCTGTCAAAATTATTATCAATTTTCGATTGTTTGTGTTATGTGTTGCTTTTGTTTTTTTTTTATTTTTTTTTTTATTTTAAAAATAGAATATTCAAATAAAAAAAGGAATGAGAACTAAAGTCAACGTCAAAGTAAGCTCTTAAAAATAAAGTAGACCATTCCTAAACTACGTTTTGCATTTAAGTTTATGATTATATAAAGTCAATAATCGAAGCTCATTTTGTTTTACAAACATTCCGCTTCTTAAAGTTAATTAAGACTTGTTTACACTTACATACTTCAATAAATACTTCATAAGTTATCGGAGGTGTTCAGTAAACAACTTATTTTTTGTTAGTGAATTTATATTATTAATTATTGTTAAAATTCGTTGACTTAACGAAAAAAAATTTGTTCAAAAAAGAGTTCCAATTTTCTTTAGTACGAAAACAATAGGCGTTTTTCTGTTTTAGTTCAGAGCAGAATCTGAGCTGTCAAACAAAAAGCTTGTGTACAATGTCAATATACATATTATAAAGTACAAAAAGTTTATGGGCCTTAGCAACAATCAAATTAAGAGACGACTTTAATATTTGAGCGAAATGAAGCATTATTTAATGGACTCTATATAACTGACCATATATGCTGCATTTTATTTTTTAGGTTCCGTACAATAAATGGTTCATAATTTAGAGTTCACATAAATATTAAGTTCATAACATGTATGGTTAACTTTATAGAACTCTTTAAATAATGGTCCATTTCGCTCAAATATTAAAGTCGTCTCTTAATTTGATTGTTGGTACGGCCCTATGTTTCTTTTTCGTAGAAAGCGTTCAGAACTTCGAATTCGTGTTTTTTTTCGCTCTGAACATGTTCACTATCATGTTCACTCACACTACGAGCTTCGAATGAAATGACAGAGTAGAAGAAGTGACATGTTGAACACGTCACTTTTGTTACTCGAGAAATAAAAGAAAACTCAAAATAATTATAATGACGAATGAATGTAGTCGACCTGACGCATCAGAAGTTAAAATAGTTTTAGGAATAACTTATTAAACTAAACTAAACTAATCACATTAAAGTTACAAGTGCTTAAGTGGGCTCATAACCATATTTGAGTTCTCTGAACACACTCTGCTCAGAGCTTACTGCGTTCGCTAAGGCTAGGCGCACACATTCAATTTTTAGTTGCACAACTGTTTACTTGCTTATAGAACACAGATGAACTATTTGGTTGAATGTCCGCGCAGGTGCATATAATTATATGTTGCACAAAATAGCGAAATCATTTTAGGCAATCGTTTAGTTTGTGTCAAAACACAAACGTTTTAGTTGCTCGAACCAAGCAGTTGCGAAACTCAAAATTGAATGTGTGCGCCTAGCCTAAGACTCCGCACAATGTAGAGCTAAAACAGAAAACACCTAATGGGGCAAAATCTTAAACACTAGACTATGGAGGTACTGCTTAATGGTTTGTTAACTTGTTCTTAATTTTAAAGATTTTCTAACAAGTATCGTGCTAAGGCTATTTTTTAATAAATTACTTCTGAACATAGCTAAATTAATGACAGTTCGTGCATAATACAAAACAAACAGAACATTTTTGACATTTGAAAATTTCAAAGAGTCATATGAAGTTACTTTAATACTAAAAGATAAAACAGGGGCCAAATTACCACTTCAGTGACCGAGTGATTAAGTCCCATCAGGGATAGAATGGAAATGTCAAATTAGGGTAATCGATTGCTCGATGACGTAAGCGGTAATGCCAAACTCACATAATTCAGTCTAGTATCACTCAAAAACTGATGCGGTAATTTGGCCCCAGGTTTTGTTGATTTTAGCTTTAATAAAATGTTTTAATTCGTTTAAAATTTGCAAAA
Source organism: Chrysotoxum bicinctum (assembly GCA_911387755.1). Classification (NCBI taxonomy): domain Eukaryota; kingdom Metazoa; phylum Arthropoda; class Insecta; order Diptera; family Syrphidae; genus Chrysotoxum; species Chrysotoxum bicinctum. The sequence goes on from OU426987.1 coordinate 61,846,099, forward strand.
TCGTCGTTTTAACCTGGTATACTCCTCAAATATATCTACTAACCATCGTTCTTAATTTGATCAATGCTTTTTTTGAGGAACGAAAAACTTTTGTTTTGTTATTTACAATTGAAACCTGAGCTCGGTTTGGATTCTTTTATTTAATGTATGTATGTAATGTCTTTTGTAAAAAAAGACATCAAAGTCATAAGCAATAACTATCAATAAACGCTCATCACCCAATTCAAATTTCTACTTCAATGAACTTTTTCTCATCAATATATACAAATATGTATAAGTATTTTATCTGAAACAGTATTTTTTGCAATATTAGCTTTCATTTTGTTTCGGTGATCTTGACTCCGCAAAGCACACACGGAACAGAGATTTAATCCCTTATGACACTATGTCACTCACATTATGTGTCAAATCACGTGGAAATAATTATTGAAAAACTTTTTTTAGTCCCTTTCAATTTTCGATGGATGAAAAACAAAACTTTAGCAATTGATTGAAGGAAAAATACTACTAGATAAAAATGTTACTTAATTTGTTGTTAAATTAATATTTTGAGTTTGTCACAAAGCAGTAGTTTTTTTTGGAAACGATTAAAATTTAATGAAATGCCCATTTTTACTTGCGACGTATAGGTACTATAAGGCAAGTTATGCATTCGTAAAAAAAATCGAACTCGAGATTTTGATCAAAGTTGACATTACGATGATAGCGAAGACCAAAAAAGTGGGTCTCGCAATTCTGTCTGTCTGTCTGTCTGTCTGTCTGTCTGTCTGTCTGTCGGTTCGACTACAGCCTAAACGGCTCGGCCGATTTTCTTCAAACTTGGTAGATATGGGTTTTAATTTTTTACCCCCGGACGTTTTTTTCTATTTTTTTTTAAGACCAAAAATAACGGTACCTGCCATACGATTTTTTTTCGAAATTTTATAAATATTTTTTTTTCTCAAAAACTGTCCCACAGAATTTTTTAAAAAAAATTCCAAAAATTTCATTTGGTTAAAACTAGCTAATGGTTGAAAAAAATTTTACAAAAAATTGTTATTTTCGGTAGCCCCCCTGGGTCCTTTTTTTTTGTTTTTGATTTTCTCGAAAACGGTACAGCCGATTTTAATAATTTTTTTTATGCCAAAGCTCCTCCAAAGTTTGAATATTATTACATATTCAAATTTTCAATTTTTTATTTTTTGGATTTTTAAAAAAAAATTCAAAATTTTTTTTTGGAATCTCAATATATCGAAAACCCCATGCTCGATTTTTTTCAAACTTGGCAAATAAAAGATTCTTAATATAATCTACAAGATTTGAGAAAAAAAATTTTGTTTTATTTAAAACTAACGGTACCTTCCATACAAATTTTAAAAAATGGTTTTCGAAAATCGCATTTTTCTCGAAAACGGTTCCGAGAATTTTGCTAAAATTTTTTTTCTTTTGATTAATCTTTACAATTTATAATTTAATAAAAAAAAATTTTAAATCTAGATATTACTGACTGTACCTACCATAGAACGATTTTTTCGAATTTTGAATTTCTCATTATCGACTTAACGGATTTTAATGAAATTTTTTATAAAAAAGCTCCTAAAAAGTTTAAAAAACATTGCATTTAAAAACTTAAGAAAAAATATTTTTTGAATTTTTAGAAAAAAAAAGTAATTTTTTTTTTTGAAAAATTCGATATCTCAAGAACGGCTTAGTATTTTTTTTGGAAATTAGACTTTTATTCGTACAATAATAAAAACTTAAGGTTGGCGTACCAAAATTTTTTCTTAAAAATGTTTTAAAAATTTTGTACATAAAAGCTTATTTTTTTAAGGAACCACTACAAAGACTTATAATTTTTGTTCCTGCATAAATTCATATTTGCATATCATTCTGTTTTTATCTCTTACTACTTGAAGAATTAAAAAAAATTCATTTTATCCTTATGAACAGTTTTCTCTAATAACATTCGTTTTTAAAATTCCCAGTCCATTACATAGGAGCAAGTTCGTGCGACCCAGTCGTGCATTTTATTTTATTTTAACTCCTACAAAACTCTTGAGGTTTTGGTGCAGAAATCAGGTAGATATCTGAGAGGTTTCACACGAGCAAAGAGTTGTGAAAGTTGCAAGATGGCAGGTGTTCTATTAAGGTCCCTCATTAGTCAACTAATGAGTCCAAATGAGATCACTGAAAGGAAAAGCCATTTTATGTGAACTAAATAGAGGCCAAAAAATCTATTTTGAATCAATAACTCTACAAGTTCAATAAAATAACTCTTCTATAGCTCTTCTATTCAGATATTTGAAATACTTTAGCGAGCATGGTATGGTTACTTGAACATAATCAAACTATTTAATTTAATTAATTTATCTGGGGTCATCAGAGCCCTCATGTGACTAAGAGGCTTTACACATTTCTAAAAGTCTTTTAATGAGTCGATTTTAAGAAGGTGTCAAATTTTTCCAAATTTGTTTGTTAAAATTTATAAATCAATTGAATAATTTTTTTTATTTGATATTTGGTTAAATAGATCTACGAATAGAATATATATGTATGTTTCGAAGTTAAGCTCTTCTAGGCCATGAGTTCTGCGATTTAATCTACCAAATTAAAATATTTTTGTTTTAAAGTCTGGGATAAAAAAAAACATATTTTAAGATAATTTTTAATAAACTTTTGTTTTCAGGGTTATAAACATCTAAATTATTAGTCCAAATACTTTTCTCAAAATATCCTATAGTTTCGTCAAGAGAAAGATTAGTCGAGTAAAAATTGTAATTACATACATCGAGGTTTGCGTTATCTAGTAGTTGGTTGATCTCCTAATAGTAGGTTCCTCTCTCTACCCACATATCATCACAACACTTTAATTTAGTTTCCCATCAAATTGTCTACATAGGGATTTCATTATCTTGAATTTTGTGAGTTCAAGGAGTGAAGCCAATTATCCAAGTGAATATTGGTTTCGTAAAAAACAAAAAATATTTTACAAAATTCGGTAAAAAATCGACTTTAGAGCTAATCGGGCTAAATGGTACATTCTTTTTGTCAAACCACTTTTTAACATCGGAAAAAGTGGTAACAGTCTTGACGTTGCATTTTTTTATTATTCGAAGTTTAAAGTGCACACAAAAACTGTATTATACTTCCACTCCTCCCATTTTGAAAGAATATTGCCAAGTGAAAACACTTAAACGGAATTTTGCCACTGCCTTCGACAGCCCTGCCCTTCGACAGCCCTGCCCTTCAGCCCTATAAATAAAATGCACGACTGGGTCGCACGAACTTGCTCATAATGTAAAGATGTAAAAACAGAATGCTATGCAAATATGAATTTATGGAAGAACAAAAATTATAAGCCGTTGTAGTAGTTCCATAAAAAATAAGCTTTTATGTACAAAATTTTTAAAACATTTTTAAGAAAAAAGTTTGGTACGCCAACTTTAAGTCTTTATTATTGTACGAATAAGAGTTAAATTTCTAAGAAAAATACTAAGCCGTTCTTGAGATATCGAATTTTCCAAAAAAAAAAAACGACTTTTTTTCTAAAAATTGAAAAAATATTTTTTTTAAAACTTTTTAGGAGCTTCTCTACAAGAAATTTCATTAAATTCCGTTATGTCGATAATGAGAAATTCAAAATTCGAAAAAATCGTTTTATGGTAGGTACAGTCAGTAATATCTAGATTTCAATTTTTTTTATTAAATTATAGATCGTAAGAATTAATCGAAAGAAAAAAATGTTAGCAAAATTCTCGGAACCGTTTTCGAGAAAAATACGATTTTCGAAAACCATTTTTTTACATTTGTATGGAAGGTACCGTTAGTTTTAGATAAAACAATTTTTTTTTTCAAATCTTGTGGATTATGTTAAAAAACTTTTATTTGTCAAGTTTGAAAAAAAATTATCTTGAGGTTTTCGAAATATTGAGTTTCCAAAAAAAAAATTTTGAATTTGAATATGTAATAATATTTAAACTTTGGAGGAACTTAAGCATAAAAAAAATGGCTTAAATCGGCTGTGCCGTTTTCGAGAAAATCAAAAACAAAAAAATGGACCCAGGGGGGCTACCAAAAATAACAATTTTTTGGAAAAAATTTTTCAACCATTACCTAGTTTTAACTAAATACAATTTTCAAAATTTTTTTTTTAAATTCTGTGGCAGTTTTTGAAAAAAAAAAAATATTTATAAGATTTCGAGAAAAACCGTATGGTAGGTACCGTTATTTTTGGTCTTAAAAAAAAAGAAAAAAACGTGTGGGGGGGAAAAAATCAAAACTCATATCAACCAAGTTTGAACAAATCGGCCGAGCCGTTTAGGCTGAACCGACAGACAGAATTGTGAGACCCACTTTTTTGGTCTTCGCTATCATCGTAATTTCAACTTTGATCAAAATCTCGAGTTCGTTTTTTTCCGAATGCATAACTTGCCTTATAGTAAATATATGAAAACTATAGGGAATGTTATGAAGGCAACTGTCACATCAGATTAATGATGTCATCATCAAATTTAAAAAAAAAAAAAACGGTTCCACAATCAACATTTACATTTTTAAAGACGAATACTCATATCTTTTTAACTATTATAAATTTTGAAAAAAGTAGTTGGCAATAGCATTTTTTATTAAAACACTTTTTTATCTAAAACTATTATTTACCGACATAATTGACTTCATTCTTAGAATTAATAAATGTCAAAATGGCAGATTGTGAACAGTTTTGGAAAACTAAAGTTTAAATTTCAATGGACTCAAATGTCACACATTTCCTTTTTTCGACGATTTTACGGGATTATATTATAAAATAAGAAAAAAAATTGTGTCCCTATCTCGAGAACTGGTCAAAAGATTTTGATCAAACTTGCCAATTTTTAGTTCAAAGTGTTTTTCATAAAAATGCTTTTTTATTTTTTTTCTTATATTTAAAAATCGGTAATACCTTTTGTGCGCGTGTTTTAGCAAATGACTAAAATTTATCACTTCCGTATTTCTCATTAAATACTTTAATGGTTTTTATTAATTTTTTTTCTAAGCAAAAATTTTAGTGTTTTTTTTACTTGCTCTAAGACCAAGACCAATGACAAGAAGTATTTGTTTCTTGCCAAAAAAAAATAAATCAAAATTTTATACAAATTAAATACCACGATGATCAAGAACTCCAACAAAGACTGGTATTGCGTGTATACGTCTGTGCGTTTGAACGTCTGTGAGTTTCTACGTCCACTGAACATTGAGACAGAGCTTAAACCGATTTTCTTTAAAATTGGTACAAATCATTTATATATGTGATTTCCTATATGAAAATGCTTAGCTTATCTAAAACGGGCAGCTTCCTAGAAACTATTTGATTATCGAAATTTATCGAAAACGACTAGAATTGATGTTATTGTGATGTCCTATGTGACTGTATTTAAGCTTTGCTTTAAATTTTTGGCGAAAAATTTAAATAACTTAAATAGAATATTGACGATTGCTCGACTCTGCTTTAGTAATTTCGCTCTCGTTTTGAACTAAGGAACTTCTAAATAATAGACTTTTCCGTAACAATATGAAAGTACTATTTACTTAATACTATATGTTTTCAAAAGATCTACTAAGTTTAGGCCATGGACACTAGTTAATGACTGCCAAATAAACAAACGATAAATTTAGAATTTCAAACACAGGGTTTCCAACTTGTTTGCCAACAAAAAATTACTTAAAGCAATGAATTGCTAAGTGGTTCTGACTGCGAAATAATAACCAATTTAATTAGAAATGGAACTTTAAAACTTTTCTAATTTAGTTATCAGTATTTTTTTTTTAATTTAAAGTCATACATATTTTATATTTCTACACATGTAGTTGTTTCTAATTTTGAAACTGTTGGTAACCATAAAATTATTAATTTACACTAGCACCTTTTGTAAATTTGCCGTAAATGAAACCTTATGATTATATGAATTACTCGGAATTACCCAAACTTATTTCTTTGATTTAAGAACTAAAAATTCTGAAAAACCAACCCTGGCGCTTTAATATTCTTCCCTTTCAATATACTATAAAATTCATTTAATCCTAATCGGTGCATATACATACATATAATAAGGTACTTCAACTCAAGTGGGTATTATCTTTTGGCAACACCTTCAAAAAAAAAAAAAAAATTTTACAATCTTTATACAAATCTCATTATTTTTGTGGGAACCCTAACAATTATAGTTATTTTCAAGGTCATTTTAGTAAAGGAAAATAAACCTCTAGCTCTCAGGTAGAGCTAGTTCATGATTGTTTTTTTTTGCATCTTTAAATGCTAAATACCTTCTCATATTCATATTGTGCATGTAGTGGTACTTAACACATTTTTGTTCAATCATATTTATGTATTTGTAAAATTTTGAATAAATGAAATAGCAAAATGGGACGACTACATTATTCTGCATTTTGATCGAATGATTCGATTAATAATTTATTCAAATCGATTAAAATTTGTTTAAGAAAAAACTAAAAGAAAAATATGATTAGTATCAAAGCAATCAAGAGTATGATTAAATAAATCTACATATATTAAAAAATTTCAAAGTGATCGAACTCGAGCTTAAACGGATAGAAGGATTTGCTTTAAATTTGGTACGCAGCATTTTTAAGAAGATAAATATGAATATTTTCTTGAAGCTCATTTAGAACGGGTAGTTGCCATACAACGATGTTGGATATTATAAATTTTCTCAAAAATCACTTAAATAATTTTGATAAAACTTCAGAGCAGTTGCAATAATACTGCGTTCAAATTTTTCGCTTAGAAATTACAGAAATATGATTGTGGCGTAGTTTTCGTCGAGAAAATCGTCTTATTTTTTGGGTTATTCTCGACATTATATCTCGTTGAGGGCTTAGCTGATTTTGTAATAATTTAACATTCTAGTACTTCTTGATATTCCAAACCAGATTGCATTTAAAAGTTTTTCAGTTTTTCAAAAGTTTTGTTTACATACGAAAAAAAATATCACAAGAAATCCATCTATGTGTTAAGCACTCCATGATCTTGCAAACTTTATTCTCATCAATAATACTAATAAATTATTAAGCCATTAACATAACTCGAAAACCAAAAGAGCAATCATATTTTTTTTATTTTCTAAATGAGGAGATGTACTTGAATGAGTATTGAGGGGGGGGGGGGTTTGCATTGCGACCTAAATATCTATTGCACCCCCATCCATCAGAGCTAGATGAGTTGCTAACCCTACATATCTTCATTCAAGTTTATCCCTTTAATGAGTTTGATTTGGAGTACCTTCAGAGAGGATAAATCACTCTTTTCTACCTGGTAGCGTCCCAGATACATGTTTCTTTGATGCATTAGTGCTTCGCATCCGCCTAGTATGTGTTCCAGCGTTTCGTCATAAGTATTGCAGAATCTGCCTGTGGGGCTGTTTACTAAGCCAAGAATACTCAAGTGTCTTCATAGTTTACAGTGACCCATAAGGAATCCCATTACTATTCGTAGATTGTTCCTACTTAAGCTGATACAATTCTTGAAACGATATTGGTTCTAGTTCCGAAGAAGTAGTTCGGCCTGCCTCAGTTTCGGGTGCTAGTTTTGATCCTTTTGTCTCCTCCTCTGTTTTGATTTCGTTTTTAATCCTTTGTTCTGCTATTCCGCATTAGTGTTCTGGACCCATTAGAGGAGTCCTTGCACCCATTTTTGAAAGGGAGTCTGCCTCCTCATTTCCCTGGACACCTACATATCCAGGTATCCAATGAAGTGAGACATTATTGACGAATTTGATTGAAATTTTGTTTCTAAAGAAACACAAACATCAATTATTTTATGATCAGTTTAATTTTTTTTTTCAAAAGAGACTCAGATCGAGACTAATATTTACTAACAGGTCTACCCCCCTATTTGCCCAACCAATCGAATAAAATACGCTTCCATCTTCGGCTGATGAATTACAATATTACAACGTCATTTCTAAACAACAGCTGTCTGCTGTTTCCGTCATCTTTAGTCACTTTTACAATTATTATTGTTTCTACCCGTTATACACGTTCGTGTGCGACACAGTCTCCCCCTCCCTCTATCATGACGATCAACTAAATTTATTCACTTAAATTTAAATAACACATATAAAAGAAGAAAAAAAAAAAAGAAACTCACCTTGATGTGTAAAACTTCTCACTGTATTCGCTGATTTCGTTAATAAGCCAGGCTTAGGAATATTTACAGAATCAAATTCTTCACCCATTATTTGTGCGTAGAGGGTTTTCATTGCTTCAGGTATGATGATTTTGGATCGATCAATTTTCGGCGGCTTCTTCATGCTAAACAATGATAGAAGGCTATTTTCAATTTCGACTAGAGTATCAGGATCAGGCTTTTTAGCAATCACTGTTCTGCTGCTTGTTGTATCACTTAAACTATTATCATCTATATCCACTTGATTATTACTATCACTTTGATCATTGTCATCGATTGTTGATGTTGTTGATTTTTCGATGACGATATTATCTTCTTGCGTTGTTGAATCCATTTCGAGAATAATTGTCTTTTCTTTAAATAATTTGCTGGTGTTGTCTGAAAGACCACTTCCACTTCCACTACTATCACTATCACTTAATTTATTATTAGAATTAATATTATCAATCACTGGAAATGGTAATGATGGAGATGACGACGACGACGAAGACGACGATGACGATGACGATAACGAGTACGACGACAACGACAACGATGATGATGTTGATGTTGATACTTCCTCGGTGCTAGCAACTTGAACGATGGGTTTTATAGTCGCCAGCACTATAAGGAATAGAAGCCATGCGCCCATGGTCGCTTGCAACTCTGCAAAGGTAAAAAAGAAATTGGATTCAAATTCTATTTGCGATAATAATATAGAAGAGAATTGTGTACAAAAATGTGTCCTTAGAGAAAGAGATAGCCATATTGACAAAAACTGAAAGGGGTTCTAACCACACACCTAACCCACACACACTCAACAATCACGTAATACTCGTAATATAACCAACCCATCGAGCATCTAAGCAAAGAAAAAATATTCTACTTTTGACATAATTTTTTTTCGGTTTGTTTTTTTCCTTCAAGTCCTTTAGGCTATGCCTTTTCTAAGTTCCCAGAATTGTTCACACACAATTTAAATCATAACGAGTAACTCACTGGTATCGTGTAAGCGCATTAAAGTCATAAAATATCTTACAGGTAGGTACGAGTAAGCTGATGAGAGAGTCCATACTACCTGTTCGGAAATCCCGCAGTTTTCTCAAGTGCGGTGCTGCGCCTTTAGCCTTTTACCTGATGATTTTTTCTAAGGATAGGATATTGTTATTATTACAATTTCGAACAATGAGCCCGTTCTTCTACCTACAAAAGGAATGCGAAATTATATCTTTTATTGCTATTACTTATGTTTCAAGTGGGTATTTAAAGCATGTGCCAATAAATATACCCGGGGTTCTCAACTACTGGACGTTCGAAGTCGGTGTGTTTTTTCTACTTCTTCTTCTTCTTTCTTTTAATTTGTTTCTTTTTTGTTGTTGTAATATTTTTTTTTCTTCTTTCTTGAAAGACACATACATTCATATTATAGAAGAACGCACGTTCAAGTTTTCTAGTTCACCTAGCTATTTGTAGGTTTGGGACGGACACATGGATAAGAAAACTGCGGTAAATTAATTGCACCTGTTTCACACAAGAGAGTGCATTTTCATTTATGGTGGTTCACTTTGGAACTAGTTTAATATAACTTTTTTTTCTCTTCTTCTCTTCACATAATAATAATAATTTATTTGCATTTCTGTATACACAGAGTGTTCTTGGATATAAAGTTCTTTTATTTTTTTTTGGTGTTGTTGTTGTTTGATTTAGGTTTTCACAAAACGAAAGACTTCACATTTAATAAAATAATACTTTTAGATAATCATACTCAATCTTGTTTGTAGTGATATAAGATATTTTTCACTATGAAATGTAGTCTTTTGGAACAGATAAATATAGATTTAAGGAATTACAATATTCAAATGGTTCCAATAAAACCGAAAGTCTTATGTTTATGTATTTTACAATTTAATGGAACTTTTGAAGTTAGATTTAGAAGTTGTGGGATCGTTTAAAATTTTCCTATGGCTAAATCTATGGTCAGAATTCATAGAATGTAAATTAAATAAGATTATTTGTCATACAAAAATTGATCTAGTAATTATAAGAAATTCTTAATATAAGTTCTTTCACAGGTCAAAGACAGGTCAAAACCAGAAGCCAACAAAAATTTAAAAAATAGTTGTTAGTTAACAGAAATAAGACTGATAGTAAACAACTTGTAGTTGATGTTTAAGCTATTTTAGTATGAAACTAGATTAAAACAAAGATTTTGAAAATTTGAATTGAATATATTACTTAACCCTTTTATTAAAGTTAAAACCTTCGAAAAGCTATTTTATTTTTTTAGTATCGTGCTAACTTCATATGACTCTTTTACATTTACAAACGTCAAAAAAGATCTGTTTTTTTAAGTTTTTTGCAGGAACTGTCATTGTTTTAGGCGTGTTCAGAAGCAATTTATTAAGACAATTGCTTTAGCACGATACTAGAAAATGTTTAAAATTAAGAATGAAATAGTAAATTACTTAAAAAGTTAGACAATTGTTAAGTAGTATCATACTGATACCTTAACAATAGGCTGTTTAAAATTTTGCGCCATTATATTTTTTACTTCTTTTGCATTGTACCTTTGTATGTATGTACATATAACCTATAGTATTTTCATGGAGCGTGATTTTGTATTACGAAATTTAGCCTTGTGGTGGCGCTGAAATTAGCGCTATATCTTACAGTGGAGAGTAGGATAAGATACAAAACAAGTACTAAAAAAGAGAATTTTTTATTATTAAATTTAGCAGAGAAAAATCTAGCAAGTACTGTCCTTATACTTAAGATGTCACCACAATCTTTCGTCTTCTTGATAGTACTATAAGTTTTATGTACAAAGATTGTACCAAAACTCATTTAAGAAATCCTTCTTTCTAGAATGATTTTTAGTACAACGTAAAATAAATAAAATGAAATATCTCATTCACTTCCGTATTCTAATAATTTGCATATGATATGCTGCTGATATGATATATGCTGCTCTCGCTTCCCGCAAGAGCTATTGGCTATATTGAGACATTTCTTTAACTTTACTTCTTATAGGTTAGAATATAAATATACTGATGGTACATGGACACTAGTTTTTGCTTCATTATAAAATAGTTAGAAATACCATCTTTTGACTTTAAAAATTAAGCGAAGCAACACAAGCACGGGCTTACAAGTAGATTGCTATTAATATTCGAGATACACAAGTAAAAATTATTATTCATAATTGAAAATGACTTTAAGTTAAATATACATTTACATTTACACGAATAAAAAAAATAATGTGAATTATAAGCGACATAGAAATAAGACACGGCATTCTCCGCTTTAGTTTAGCCGCCATCCCTGGAGATAAAATATCTGAGACATAGACAACCACCTTCAGTCTCAGAACATCGTGCCACACATCTTTCCTATGCTTCTTTCTCTTCTTAACTTCACGCCCGCGCTGCGCGGGTAGATTATAAAAAAAAAAAAAAAAAATGCGTTTGAAACAATTTTGAAGTACTTTTCCCACTCTGATTGAGGTACCTATAAATAATTTATTTAAAATACAAAAACCAATTTTAAGGGAGCCAAAAACGCGAATATTATGTTTGATCTACGGAAATGAGAATATATCATTGAGTGCCAAATGAAGACCGTACGGCGGATGATACATAGATTCGATGATTTGAGTGCTCAAAAATGGAATTGTTTGAACTGATCGATGTGTGAGAGTTATTCGTGCTCGGCGATTTGTTTTCCATGTTTTTCTAAACACTTCTGGCAAGCAATACCATATAGAATTGACCGTTCTACGTTGCTATACCGCACCACCGTGCCGACATTTCTAATTATTCCGAAAAAACAGGTGACCATTTGCTCGGAAATACTTTGAGTGCGAATTACTCTTTTTCGGAATTGGCTCGTCTTGAAAGACCCATATAGTCGATTGTTGTTTAGTATTGGATTCATATGCATAGATTCATTATTCATCGTCTGTCATGATTTTATTGGCGTGATTCGAAGCACCGCAATCGATTTTTTCCACATCTTGACACTAGGCTTTTCTGAGAGATAATAGAATTATGCGGTATCCAACGCGAACAAATCATTTCGACAGCCAAATCTTCATACAATATTGAATGTATGTGAGTGGAGCTATTGGTTAGGCGTACCACCTCAATCTCACGGTATTTCGGGGTCGATTTTTTCTGGTACAACAAATGATTTTGGACGATTTTCAGGAAGTTTATAGTCTTGTGGGAAGTGGCACCACGATTAAATTCGGGAAATCAGCGAAACACGCTAACTCGAGATGGTTATTACAATTTGAACATCGTTGCACGAATATGTTCATAATTCAATTCTATTTTTTGACCAAGTGAATGATTCAAATAACTTTAAGCACTCGTATGGCAAAATGTAAGACAACCATTAAAAATGTCAAACTTTGCAATGACAATGTCAAATTTAACATATTCACACTGGTATTGCCGTATCTCAAGACTTACGTAGTAAGTAGATTTAAGAGGATATACCAATGCAGATTGGTTTTGAATATCTTAACATTGCAATGGAAGAAAGTATTGGGCCGAGTAAAGCATTTCACATTCGTTTAGTGCGGCTAAAAAAGAACTTCTGAACTTTACAGTAGTGTGAAGTTGTGTTTAAAACTTAACTGATGGACGAATGAAGGAGAGGATATATATGTAACTACGAACTCTATGTGAAAGTAACCGAGAAAATGTCGACTACATTGGCTTTGCCTCATCGAGCGTATTGACGACAATGCTCCAGCCAGGAGAGTCTTCAAATTAAAGTCACCAGGTGAAACGAAACTAATTAAATCTAATTAATCTAACAAATTTCACAAACAAATTTTTTCACTTGAAAACAGAGATATACAAGATAGGTATTAATATTTTAATTTTGTACTTTTAGGCTCTTTTGGTCTATTTGTTTTTTTGAATGCGAATAAAAGACTTTATTCCATTCTTCACCCAACGTTTCGTAAGAATTCCTTACTTCTTCAGGGGTTTTTGTATTTATTTAATTTTTGTTATAGTACAAAAATATTTGTTATAGTACAAAAATTAAATAAATACAAAAACCCCTGAAGAAGTAAGGAATTCTTACGAAACGTTGGGTGAAGAATGGAATAAAGTCTTTTATTCGCATTCAAAAAAACAAATAGACCAAAAGAGCCTAAAAGTACAAAATCATCAATAAACTGAAAAATAATTGGTCAAATACATACAACAACATTAATATTTTAAATTTCTGTATTTTTTGAAATATTAAAATTGTTGAAGTAGTTCTGTTTTTTTTTGGAGAATATCTTTACTTACACTTTTTTTATGAGAACAAAACTTATTAATAATTTCACAATAGTCAATATATTCAGCAATTTTAATTTGTTCTCCTCAGATTTTTCGAAAAATTATTTAATAACAGATTTAAAAAAAATTATTTTCACTCAATACATATACCTATAAAATAATGTAATAACCAAAAAAAAATCGCATCTCAATGATGAAGAAAATGACACAGTACTAGTTAGTTATGTGAATATACAATCTCAAAATCAGCATACGAACATTCTGTTTTCTTTGGGAAAATCCCAAATATCCTGAATGAGAAAATAAATCCTCATTTATGGATGGGAATTTCCCATTTTCTGTTTATGAAATCTGGAATTAATAAACCTAATGATGACAACAATTCCCTACCCATTTAGCTCTTTTGGGTAATACCAGAAGTATAATCAATTAGAAAAAAAAATCTCCGTCCCTTGTTTGAATTTCATCCTGGGAAATCCCTGCAATTGAATGGGACACTGAATGAAATTCATACACATACATTTTGTTTTACCAATTTCTAGAGATAATTATGTTTCTGATTTTAGAAAATATTGGTTACTCTTTCGGTTTTTTTTAGGGTTATACAAAAACTCGCAGAGATCTTTAAGAATGAATTGAAAAATTTCAATATTATGATTATCGAAAACAGCAGTTGAGTCAAAAATGCAACTGCAAGATGTTCCTACAAAACTGTAAACCTGAACTGTTCGAAAATAGAAAACAAATTACGCGAAAGCGTTACTTTCGATAAAGCAGTTTCATACTCGTATGTTCGATAAAATCATTTGCTGCGCAACTCTGCATTAAGAAAATCGAGTTGATGACAAAAATGTCGATAAAACGGAGAGCGTTATCGCGACTCACGTTGATCAAACAGATTCTGTTCAAGCAGGATGATTGCATATTAAACGATAGAAAATCTACTTTAAAAGAATGCATTTGACAATCAAACTGACGTTTTCGAAAACGGCCTTATTTTGGTTATTTGCATTTACAAAAAACAGCAGTTTAGATCTTAAGAAGCAGGCCCTTTAGAACCCATTAACAATTTGTCCCCAAGTAATTTATTTGACCAAATAGTAAATCAATTTAACGCAAAAGGAAGTAGATTTAACTCAAAGCAAAAAGATTTAAACTATAAGCAAATCAATTTAAGTTGAAATTAGTTTAAATCGATTTGCGTTTGGGTAAAATCTATTTGCGTTTACGTTAAATTGATTTGCATTTTGAATAAATAAATTTGTGAATAGCATTGAACACAAATGTTTAAGTTTTTTTTTCAGCAAACTGTCTAAATTAAATGAAAAGATAATGTTTTCAAATTTCCTAGAAAACGTAGTAGAATTGAATAATTCTTAACATTCCAATATTGCTTGAATAAGGAACTTATTTCTTTTAAAATTAAAAGTATTTATAGGAATTTTAATACGAATTTAAATCCAAAAGAATAAAATTGAATATACGAGTAAGTATAGAGAATCCCTAATGAATCTCATTCCTTAGGAAAATCCCATTTCTGACCAAATTCTTTAAATACACACATTTCACTGCCATCGGAAAAGCCCACTTTTGATGAATGTCTTCAAATATTAACTTCAAAAATCATGCTCGAGTGTGAAAATCCCAAAAGCAATGTTTTATTTTTTCAATAAATGACCTTTTTGACCAACAGAATCTGTTTAGGTAGGTGTATCTTCTTTCGACTTAGCATCAATAAATCTCCTCCTGCAATTGTCCTTTAGGGGAAAAACCAAATATACATGTTGATTTATTCAACGAAACTAAACGTGGAAAATACATGTTTTTACAAGTATGGATAAAAGGCATATGCATTATGAAAAAATATTGGGGAAAACCAAGACGCCATGTTTAAGTGATGGAAGATAGGTTTTGATGGAAAAGACAGTTTGATCTCCATTCTGATGCAATTTTTAGATTTTTTAATATTTCCATTTTTTTTTTTCAATTAAGTCATTGATTTATAATACAGTGGCGCTAAATTTTAAACAGCCCATTGTTAAGTTATTAGTATGATACTTCTTAACAATTTGCTAACGTTAAAGTAGATTTCTAACTCATTCCTCATTTTAAACATTTTCTAACTAGTATCATACTAAATCAATTTTCTTAATAAATCTCTTCTGAACAAACCTAAAACAATGACAGTTCGTGCAAAAAACTAAGTAAACAATCTTTTTATGACGTTTGTAAATGTCAAAGAATCGTGTGAATTGAAGCACGATACTAATAAACTAAAATAGCTATTTAATGATTTAGTAAAACGCTAGAGAAAGTATGATCAATTAAAATTTTACAAAATTGTCGTTTTAACCAAGTATCATACTATAAACGTTTTAAGATCGTACTAATTGAACTAAAATTTTGCGCCAGTGTCTTTTCCCTAAATTATCGTTTGAAATTTCCCTAAATTGAAAGTTTGCCATAGTATTTTTTGAAACTGCTTACTCTGGGATCTAACGACATATAATAAAATGGTAAAAATTCCCATTCGGAAATGTGATTAGTCTTGGATTATTGCTTGTTATATTATAAAAATCAACTTATCCCTTATTTAATCTATAATCGAAATTCTGTTTGATAATAGGCTTTTTAATAAGAGCGCGTAAATGTTGAAATGAAATAAATCGAGTTGTATGTAGGTATCAACAAAATTAACAAAATGCCCATGTATGTGGTTATGTAAGGAATGTGACATCGTTCAAATGCCTGCTTGGCTTTTTTCGGTTGCACGATCCAATTTTCAATGACTCTTTCGCATAGATACGGCTGAATTTGAACGATGGCGTATGCTATGTTCACCTTAGTGCAGCGCGGTCAAATCGCATCACAATTTGCAATTTCGTAGACAATTCACGTCACCCCTGCGAGACATAACCTTACATTCAAATCTTTTATGTAGAATGTCAATCATGGCGTCCGCTGTGTGGTACTTAGCGCCGCCGGCCGTCCTGCTGATCCATATGGTTCAATTTCGGCCATATACGAAAGTTATTTTCATCCTTCTGTATAGGACTCGCTATTGATGTCTCACCAACTTCGTTTTCAGAAAATACGGATCACTGACGCCGCCGGAACAAAATTTTCACACAAACCGTAACTTTTCGAGGATGCATTGTTGGTGAACCTCGTGTCTCGTGTTGGTTCCTCTCACAACACATACCATATATATATATGGCAATTTTGCTTATTAACACAGCCATTTAATACAAAAATGGGCCTCGTCGCTAAACATTTTCTAACTAGTATCATACTAAATCAATTTTCTTAATAAATCTCTTCTGAACAAACCTAAAACAATGACAGTTCGTGCAAAAAACTAAGTAAACAATCTTTTTATGACGTTTGTAAATGTCAAAGAATCGTGTGAATTGAAGCACGATACTAATAAACTAAAATAGCTATTTAATGATTTAGTAAAACGCTAGAGAAAGTATGATCAATTAAAATTTTACAAAATTGTCGTTTTAACCAAGTATCATACTATAAACGTTTTAAGATCGTACTAATTGAACTAAAATTTTGCGCCAGTGTCTTTTCCCTAAATTATCGTTTGAAATTTCCCTAAATTGAAAGTTTGCCATAGTATTTTTTGAAACTGCTTACTCTGGGATCTAACGACATATAATAAAATGGTAAAAATTCCCATTCGGAAATGTGATTAGTCTTGGATTATTGCTTGTTATATTATAAAAATCAACTTATCCCTTATTTAATCTATAATCGAAATTCTGTTTGATAATAGGCTTTTTAATAAGAGCGCGTAAATGTTGAAATGAAATAAATCGAGTTGTATGTAGGTATCAACAAAATTAACAAAATGCCCATGTATGTGGTTATGTAAGGAATGTGACATCGTTCAAATGCCTGCTTGGCTTTTTTCGGTTGCACGATCCAATTTTCAATGACTCTTTCGCATAGATACGGCTGAATTTGAACGATGGCGTATGCTATGTTCACCTTAGTGCAGCGCGGTCAAATCGCATCACAATTTGCAATTTCGTAGACAATTCACGTCACCCCTGCGAGACATAACCTTACATTCAAATCTTTTATGTAGAATGTCAATCATGGCGTCCGCTGTGTGGTACTTAGCGCCGCCGGCCGTCCTGCTGATCCATATGGTTCAATTTCGGCCATATACGAAAGTTATTTTCATCCTTCTGTATAGGACTCGCTATTGATGTCTCACCAACTTCGTTTTCAGAAAATACGGATCACTGACGCCGCCGGAACAAAATTTTCACACAAACCGTAACTTTTCGAGGATGCATTGTTGGTGAACCTCGTGTCTCGTGTTGGTTCCTCTCACAACACATACCATATATATATATGGCAATTTTGCTTATTAACACAGCCATTTAATACAAAAATGGGCCTCGTCGCTAAAGGTGATTTTTTGACTAAAATTCGGGTCCTCTTCCAAACGTTTCGAAGCCCAGTTAGCTAACAAACAGCGATGTATGTGCTTATGAACTTTTAGCTCCGGCCGAAGTTCCCACGCAAAATTCGGCAAGTTGAAGTCTGTGAAAAGACGAGTTTTCGTGCACGGCGAGGTATTGACTGTTTCGTGCTCTTCAGTATAATTTCACGGGACGCGGCGATGTTCGCGGACAATTTTAAGTTCTTTTGACGAGCGAATTTATCCTGATTGAATATCGAACCGGTTGTCTCAAATGTGGCCGAGAGGTAAAGAGTCGATCGTGAAGGTTCATCACGCTTACCGTAAAATGAGCGCAATGCCTGCAACGTGTACACTAACGAATACTCATTTTGAAAATAAAGTCTTATCATTTTGACATACTGTTCAAACGTGCAACTTATCATGGTGATTTGGCATTAATGAATATCGAACAACAAATTTGACAGATGTCGCTAAAAAAAAATTGTCCGCCACAGGCCGCCGAAATCAATCCGCGCCAATTAAAAAACCCCTTACATATAATTTAAGAAGCCAATAATTGGCCTGAAAAACGAACACTAACAGAATGTTGTATTTATGAATATTGATAGATTGATTTTATTGAACCCTTTTAACTTGTATTTTTATATCGATTTAAAAACTTACTCTACTTAATTGCTGTTTGTTGTTCTATTCTTTTTTTTCTATTTAAAGTCAAGGTTTTAATTTATTCTCACGTTTTTATGTGTTTTTTTTTAGCGAAAAGCAATACATATGTTAATGTTTATATATATGTATAAGTAAATTTTAATGTTTATTTTTATTATAATGAATTTATGTAACTCGCAATTAACGCTACAGAAGTGACATGACTTAGAATATATAAGTCTCAATTAATCCGCGCTTTACAAAACAACAATATTTAGTTAAAAAAAAACACTTTTTTGTATTTAAACCGTTTAGAAATACAAAGCCAGGGAGTAAAGAAA
This sequence comes from Chrysotoxum bicinctum, assembly GCA_911387755.1. NCBI lineage: Eukaryota > Metazoa > Arthropoda > Insecta > Diptera > Syrphidae > Chrysotoxum > Chrysotoxum bicinctum. The sequence continues at coordinate 61,864,969 of OU426987.1, forward strand.
CTTGTATTAGAAAACTTTTGAAATCTTCAGAAACACATATATAATAAATGTAACTTTTAATTTAAATCTTATCACTCAAAATTTGAGAGCAATTTCTAGATAAATATTTTTAAAGGGAACCCAACCCCATAAAACAAAATTCCCTAAGTCTAAAAAAAAAACTTTAAATATACACCACACACATTTTCTTCTAATTTAAATTAATTTATTTAATTATAGAGCAAAAGGTTTCAACCAACATTTAATTGCTGATTAAAGCTTGTTTTATATTTAAAATTCTAAAAATAAAAAAGCGGTTAGATTTACCTATTTTTTTTAATTAATTAATGTATTTATTAAACGCTATAGAATTAAACTCAGTTCTATTTGTTGAACAAAGCCATATTTAAGGGAAAAAATATGCAGATGTAGGTATACTGAAAGTCTTATATTTAGACCCTGGTTAGCGCTTGTGAACGTGTTTCAATGGGTCGATGACATTTTGTATTTGCTCTGTGTTACAAACAAGGTGTCAAAAGCCTATCAATCATAACGTAGTTTGTCAAATGAGTTTTTTTTTTCAATTTAGGTTAATTAACTACATTCTCGTTACAATGTTGAAGTTTGATTTTGACAGCGGAAAATTTTTAAATATGTTATATGGCTGTCTCCGAGTAGGTCTAGCTATCATTGATCCAATTGGGATGTAATAATTTTTTTTCTGTTGTATTACTTGATACTTTTAATATGGAAAGTAGATGGAACGAGTTAGCGGAACAAATTATCAGAAAACACATAATTGCTTTCATTTATCGAAACTTGTAAATCAATTAATTATCATTAGACTGTGAAAATTGTCTTTTTACAAGTTTCTTTTATAGTTATTGCTCAATGGAAAACCTATTGGTGTTCTGAGTGAAACAAAAAAAAAAACATTTTTTTGTGAATAAAGTTCCAACTATGAATGATGTTTGCCGTCGGCAATAGTTTTGATTTCTCCATAAGTTGGAATATTATATTTTTGATTCTTTCAAAAAAAAAAAAAAAATAAAAATGAATAAAACACTTCCAACACAAGTCGAGGATATTGTTTTGAAAGTTTATATCTGAAAAAATTGCCAACGATGAACACTATTTAATGAATCACCAATATGTATCAGTCAATAATAAGCTACGGTACTTCGAAGTTCTTTAAAATAAATTTATAAATTTTCATTTCTCAACAAAATAAATTCCTTTATATTTTCTATCGCCAGAAACTAATGCAACACACCTAAGAACTTAGAATCTTTTGGATCATTCTAATCTAGGTTTATATAAAAGCATAATAAAATAAAATGGACGACGGAGCTACACGTGGTTAAGCTCAGATCGAGCTATGAATAATATAAACTGGAAGAGGTTTCTTCTTTCTTTCTTTTAAAAAAATTCTATCTGAAGATCTATATACTTTGATATGCGTTTCAATAAATTTTCGAAGCAGTATGTACACTCTTATTGAGGTACCTCTAAACATGTATTTTGAATACATCAACCAATTTTTAAGCCGTCCAAAAACGTTGTCCTCTAATTTTATGTTTAATCTGCGGAAATGAAAAGAAATCATTATATGTCAAATGAGGTCTGTATGTCGGATGATCCACAAAGTCGAAGTTTTGAAGCTGTTTGAGAAAATGTGTGAAAGCTTGTGGTTTAGAATGATTCGTCTTCTGGGATTGGTGTTTATTATTTTTTAAACACTTCTGGTAAAGAAATGGTGGCTTGCTATTTAAAATTGATCTTTCTACGTTGCTCTAATAGCAAGGCGGCAATCTTTCCAAATATTAACAAAAAAATAGGCGACTATTTGCTTCGAGCATGAATTACTTTTGTTTGATTTGTGTCGGCTTAAAAGACCCATTGTTGTTTGATTTCGGGTTCATATGCATAGACAGAACCTCAAAATCTTATAGACGTATTTTAAAGCACTGAGACTGTCAACATTTCTTGATATCGATCGACACGAGCTTGTTTTAGCGATTGTCAAGTATCTAACACGAAGAAATCTTTTTGACAGCCAAATTTTCAGGAAATATTGTTTTTATAATCGGCGCACACTCAAGGAGTTTTTTGTATACCCTTAATATGCCAGAGACACACTGTGAGCATTAAATGATCACTATTATGTCACGTGACGATCTTGCAATATGAGTTCAGTCATATCATTGATTTTTTCTATCACAACAACCCATTTGGGACAATTTCAAAACAACAGCAAAACACGATGGCTCGAGATGACACTAGCCAAAGTGCGTTGATCGACAGACTGTTGTTGGTTTAATCCACGTCGAAAATCATAGAAAATATTTGCACGAAAATGTTCACGATTCAATACTAAATATTTCTTGACCAAGATGAATGATTCGAATAACTGTAAATAAGACAAATAGCAATAACATCTCAAGAATTGCAATACTAATTAGCATTTTGTGGATGCTATCACTTCTAAATGAGGTAAATCAATGATTCAAATTTGTCCTTTGTAATAAATTTAAAGCAAATCCGCTTGGGCTCTGCGTCGGTTGACGGTGTCATGTCTAAAAACAGTTTTTTGAAATTCTTCATCATCGTAATTTTAGTTTAATTAATAACATAAAATTTTGTTTTGAAACAAATCTTTATAGAGAAAAATATACTTAAAGGATGATCAGCATAAAAAATGTATAACATTTGAAAAAAAAGTAAGGTTTAAATCTTTTGAAAGATGTTTATGACTTAAGGAATACAAATTCGACAAGAAACCTTGTATATATTTTGCCTATTTCTTTAATGTCACTAAATGTGTGCCTTTAAAAGGGGTTTTATTGATATCAAGCTAGCGACTTTTATAAGAAGTTTAAAAGAAAATTGATGTTAACATAGATTCAGTTGATGTAATTAATAAATTCCATATGCCGACGGCAAATCAACTTGAACAAAAACGATTCTTAATTTATATATCTAACGTCGAAAAACTTGCGCTGATGTGACTTAAAGTTAACTGAATAACAATAATGTTATGATATAGTACTTCTGCTTCACACTGAAAGGCTTCTTCGTCCAATATATCGGAGTTACAATTTTGTCAAGACTCCCAAGTACATATAGTTGTGTAATCTGTTTCTTAAATATCAAAAAGATAGCGAAAAGTCCTGGTAGCTAACGCTTTATTTGTTAATTATTGTAATGTAATTTATTTTAGATTTCAATAAAGTTATAATAATAATAATAATTATTAAATATCAAAAAGAATAAGACCTAATGAAATCTTGTAGACAATTTGTAAAAACAATAAACAATTCAAAACTAGTCACACAATAATAAAGAAAACCGCGTATCTTTAAACCAAAGTGGAAAAGATGATCTCTGCTGGTGAGTCTGCGCTGAATATATCGTCCCCTCAGAAGCAAAGTGGCTTATCTCAAAATTTAGCGATTTTGAGTTGAGTATACAGAAGAAAATCACAAAAAAAAAATCTGTTTTTCTGTCAAACTGTCATAAAAATACTTCTTAAACTGAAGGCGTGAGGGCGTTTGTGTCCTTTTGCATTTTAGATATCATCCCTGAACTATTCATCTGTAAACTGACACTTTCAGTTTCGTGTCAGTCGTAATTGTGAGATGTTGTAAAAGTAGTATTACAAAAATGTCGGACTGCATTGAAACCAAGAGGTAAGTTTTATTTTTTGTTTTCGACATTTTTTTATTTATGACACTTTTCTTCAAAAAAACATTATTTAAGTATAAATATTATGTTTTAGGAAAAGTGACACTTTTCGTTTTACGTCATTTCTCATAATTTTTTTTTTTGAACTGTTTTAGTTCTTAATCGTTTTATTCCCAATAAGTCATTTTACTTAGAAAAAAAACCAACAGATTTGTTACATTATTGATAACTAAAAAGACATAATGTATTTTATGTCAAAATTATTTTTGCTTGTTTGAATGCTAAACGCCATTATACAAAATATGTCATTTTGCTTACGAAAATAAGAACTTAAAAATCAAAAAGTTTTGTTTTTAGCAGTGTAAGAAGTGTCACTTTATCAAGGCTTTTGAAAATCTTAAACAATATTTATAATTCGAATTGCACCAATTTTTTTTAAAATGTATGTACATATTATGTAGATTGAACAGATCTCAGTTGCTTGTCAAACTAGCGAGAACGTCAAACAGTGTTGATAATATGCCCGAATGGTCTGTTTCACCAAAAATCTGTTTCTGTTTCTGCAAAATATTTGTTACACCTACGAAAACACTGTTAATATTTAATAGTCATCTTCGTTATCTTTTTACTAACTTGAATATTTCTTTTAGCAAAAAGATTCACCTTCGAATCGACCTGGTTTACTCGATCAACAATCAATTGCCCCTATTGTACAATCATCCGAAAATACTCTTCTTCAATTAAACACAGATACACGAACTTGCCATCAAATCACTTCTGAACCTGGATGTAGTGGTGTTAGTGTCTCAACTTCATTGATATTTTTTTAAATAATACATCTAAAAAGAAATCGTTTTGTTTAACTCTTGAAGAACTTAATGTTTCAACTGTGAAAGATACTTAAAGACTGAAGAACAGTATTTTTTTGTTCAATAATGTTAATTCACCTAGTTGTTTATTTATTTTTTTCGTTTGTTTCATCAATCAAGATTGATATTTTTGTTAAAAAATACTTCTGAAGAGTATTAAAGCTTTGTTTAAATCCTGAATAGGTTTGTTAACTTTTTTGTTTATTGAAAATAAGTGTAAAAATATAAATAAATAAATAAATAAATAAATTTGTTAATAAATAAAATTATTGGTTTCATTTCATTACAAAACGACCCTTGCAAGCATTTCTGAAAAAAAAAACATATAAATAGTAGATAATTATTTTTATGCAAAACGACATAAGTCCGACCATTTTTTTTTTAAGTGATTTTTTTAAAAATGTATTTATACCACTCGATAAAGAAAAAAAAATAATAATTTTCTTGTTCTACGACTTTTGCCGCCTCGCATAACCTCTAGACGGAAATTAGTTTTTTAAGACTCAAATTATTTCAAATCACTTTTGTGAAAAAACTATAGATTTTGAGATAAGCCACTTTGCTTCTGAGAGGACGATATGTATAGCACAGAAATTATGTCCCAAAAAGGCTATAAATCCAGTATTTGATGGAAACGAAACTGCATAAATAACAAGGTTGTAGTTTCCAACAAAATAATGGCACGTTTCATATATTATATTTATAAATTTTCTTGCTTGAGTATTGGAATTCCTTATGAAACAGTTTAGCTAAAATATACTTTTTTGATAAAAGAAAATCATTGGTGTAAAATTCACTAAAGCCCACTTTAGGATTTATAATATTTTATTAACTTATATCGTTCTTAGTATATTTCTTAAATAAATTGCTTCTGAACATAACTGCAAAAAACCAAGCAAACAGAACATTTTTTTAACATTTGGAAATTTCAAAGTGTCATGTGGAGAACTATTTTAAAAATATAAAATAGGATTTCGATGATTTTCACTTTGATAATTGGTAAAGTATGATGCTAAACGAACTGCTGAAAGAACATCCATAAAATCTTGTCCTTTATTCTAAAATGACATATTTATTGCGATAGAAGATTTCATCGTCTTATAAAAATCTGACAAGTTTCAAAAATACTCTAAATGCACTTACAAAAAGAAATAAGAAAACAAACAAAATTTTGAAAAATATTTAATATTAAGAATACATATTGGAACTCAAAAACTGTACCAAAATATGTTTAACCAATATTAAACATACTCCAACATTCTGCAACTCTTTCTGTAAATAAATAAAAGAAAATTGAATTAAAAATCTGTCGAAAAATTACTTATTCCACCAAAATTAACTTCCTATCAAAAAACCTAGAGAAGATGATGTAGTTAACCATTCATCATTCATTCATTATTGTGGACTTAAAACTAAAAGATCTGGCACGATAAAGTGATACTGTGGTTTTAAAATTATTATCAATGAGAAGTTAGTTGCTAGACATGTGGTGATAGAGTCAGTTTCTGTAAAGGGCACAGAGCAGTCGAAGGTGGAAAGTCTATGCTCAGGGTTGTTCCAGGTTTCTAATGTCAGAATTGATAAAGTCCATTAAAAATATACACAAACTGATTGCTAATCGCACTCGTAAAGTCAGCATAAGCATCAACTGAAGTATTATGGGCCCAACTACCTTGCTGAAAAATTGTTTTTGATGCTTATGTCAATAACAGCACAATATTTTAAAGTTAGTTCAAATGGTAGTTCTTCCATTTTCGTCCAATAAAATCTTCAATTAGAATTGTTCGATATGCATTTATATTAGATCTCCTGATGGAATTGTATAGAATTATAATTTTGCAAGCTAAACGCTTTTGCTTATGAAATTGAAATGCATTGACTAAATTGTAATGGAAGATGTTTATCTGTTCGGTCTGTTGAAGGTTAAAAATCACTGGATGATTTGAAGGCAGTCGATCTAGTTTTTTTCTAGCGGGATCATTTTACTTAAAATAAATTGGAGTTATTTTTTATTTGTTTTAAGATTGTGATTATAAAGAATGAAAAATTATTCATTTGAAGCAAAATAGTTTCCCTTGCAATAAAGTGAAGTTAAGCCTCTTTTTAGAGTCATTAATTCCTTTCGGTCCTTAGGTCTTGTTTCTATAATCTTAAATTTAGCAATGAAATATCACAAGAGGAGAAGAGAAGTATTAGCTTTGATGTTAAATTGCAGAGAACAACTGTAATAGTAGAAAAAGGATTATTCTAGTTAATATCATTTGTTCGTGCATGATGACTTCACCAAATGTATATCATGTATAAATACTTTTAAATGAAGTTGAAACTCTTCGTAGAGTTTTTGTTTTTGTTTTAAGTGCTCATTAGAACCTAAGCCCGATAGTATGCCGGTAGCAAGTGTACGCAATAAAAATATGATTTACTTATTAGTTGAATTCTTATTGTTATTTTCAAATCTATATATAAATCTATTTATCTCCAAAATTATTTAAGCTAGACATACCTCTAAAAGTTGGCTGCTGTATTTAGACGTAAGATTAAACAAATGTATTGTTTTCAAAATGTCTTAATAAAGTTGAATTGTATTGAATTGAATTGAATTGTTCGTGCATGATTTACATGTAAAACCTTCAAATGTATCACTTTAGTTTCTGAACTTTTAAATATTTTCATTGAAAGTCTTGAAGACATTTAATTAAAAACTAATGGCCTTATTCTGTTATTCACTTGATTCGATTCAGACGTTTGATTTTCTTTCACTTTACCTGCTAACCATCGGTTGAACTGCACTATCTCAAACTATTTTGACATTTAACTAAACAGTTCTTCATGAAATTTGTTTTGAAAGTTTGGATAAATTATTTTGGTTAGTTATGTTAAGTTTAATATTAGAAATAGGAATGGATAGTATTGAATTTTTTTTCATTTTCAAACAGAGGAATATGAAGTCCTTCAAATAAAGACTTACAGATAAATATCAGAAAATTTTAAGAAGTTGTTATGGGCTTGTTATTTATCTGTTGTTTTGCTTCTAAAAATATTTATAATCATTATTTATAAAATAATATTTGAAATTTAGCAATAAGTTTTATTTTATTCACATTTTTTGAAGAATGAAGCAGACGGACAACATTTCTAATACAGATCCGTATTACATGGAACGTGAATAGAAGAATACTGTACAATATTACCGACGGACGTAAATCATATTAACGCGGAAATTATAGCAGAATGGCGAAGGACGATTGAAAATTCCCCCCGATAATTAGCAGGATGAGAGTGTTAATCAATAATACTATTTATGTATACTAATATTAATATTTTTTTGGTTTTTGAGAAACTTAAGATTATTGTACTTTACTTTTATCAAGTATTTATTGGTTCCAACTTACTTATTTAATTTAAAACCTGGATTTCTTTATAAATATTGACAGTAGTATATTTAAACTTTGTCTAACTTTAGACAACCTTTCCAACTTCAACAGTTCTTAATATGCGTTTTGATTTGTTGCCTAAGAGTTGCGTACATAGACAATTATAAGTTGTCTAAACTTGGACTAAAGTGACATTTAATTTAACTCAGTAAAGATTTTTTGGAAGTATTTTGAACTACTAGGAGACTTGTCTAAATAACCATCAAAGGAAATTTAATAATTGGACCTTTTTGAATAAAAGAAAAGCTAAAGCTAAAAATTGGATTTTTAAGTAAAAGCTGGATTTTAAGTGAATAAAAATAAGATGTTTTCTAGTAATAGCTGTTTTAAAAGAGCCAACGCTCATTTGATTTAGTTTTAGCTTGTTTTCCAAGCCTAAGCTTCAATCAATTTGTGTGAATAAAAATTGCTTAAACTAGAATATCATAGTTTAAGCTACAAAAATTTCAAGATTTTTTCGACCTGTCTAGAAAGCTTTGACTAGGTCTTATTTTCAGTATTCTATGAAGTAGGTACTAAAAACTTATGTGACTTGTTAATTAAATATAAAGGAATAGCTCAAAAATAAGACACTGAACGTATAGACGCAGAGAATGACGGACGATATGATAAAAACATTTTTTACCCGAAACCAATACTTTCCCTATAGAACAGATAACAAATTTTGGCAAAACAACCTTCCTTTCAGCCATACATGTCTAGTCGAAACATGTGAATAAAAAACGAACAGCTTAAATTACGAAGCTTAAGCTAGAATTTTCAAGCATAAGCTATTTAGCGTTATCATTGTTTTATTCACATGAAACAAAGCATAAGTTAGAACTATCTAGTTTTAGCTGCTAGTAAAAGCTATGACTTTTTTTTATTCATAAGACCCATTAAAAATAAAATAGATAAGCTTTTCTCAGAAATATTTTGGAAACCAAATCCTGCGCAAAATTTAAAAAAATTCATTCAATTTGCATTGCAAGACATAATAAGGTATGCATTTTTAAATGTTATTACATTGAATTCAAATTCAAAGAAGTTAAAAAGTTTTGAATACCTTGGGGTTAGTTTTAGTTAATTGTGCAAATAAATTAAACTCTTATATCCGAATAAAAACTTCAACTTTTATTTTATTTTAGTAGAGGATCTATTTTAATTTATCAATCTGACACTTCGATTTCGATAGGTCACAAATATCTGTTCAGTTAATGAAGATGTTAAAGTATCCAATTAGTAAAATAATATTGAATTATTTTCTCGAAGTTAATAATGCTTACAAAATACAAAGTCAATTCGTAAATTATTAATTTTAATTTTGCTGGAGGCAACACTCCAATTTATTTGGCCTTATACAAGCTTATTCTTAATCTAACTTAAATATGGTTCTTATTTTATCTCTAAACTAAGAAAGTGGCATCGAGATACATTTGAAGCATAATTAAAAAGATCGAGTTAAAGTCGAAAGTTAATGTTTGAATTAATTAAAAAGTTATTGATTGCCTTTTGGAAATATTTAGCTCCAAGACACTTTTCAGACACCAGACAGAGAAACTATTGAGATTAAATTATAGAAGAGTAGAATTGGGTGTTGAAGAATGATGGTCTTAAAAAGCTTGATATATTAAGCGAAAAGTGAGATATGGAAATATTGTATGACCATTTCAATATCGTTAACAGTAAGAATTAAAAGGAGAAGTACTAAGTGGCTGCCTTGTAGAAACCCGGCGGTAACTTAGATATTGCATTTGACTTGGCCTTAAAAGGGAAGAAAAATTATAATTTTAAGCTTGAGCTTATCTAATTTGACTGAAAAACAAGGTTCACAAAACATAATTTGAATTATTTTACCAATGGAAAAAAATGGTTATGAGAAATTAGTTTTTCCTATATGGCTTGGAAGCCATACGAAACTTGTTAATAATGTTTATAATTGTGGAATGTAAGACAAATGCCCCAACATATACGATGTAGAGTCGTTGCGTCTGGTCTGATGTTATAACGCAGTATAAGAAAACCTCGTGTAAGGTGTCGCGAAGGAATGGAATTGGACTTTAAACCAACTTGTAGAGCGTAACTGAACGCAGTTAGCTAAGGGCCGTGTTAACTGGAGATGATTTTTATTTGATGCTCAAGTTCACTCCCAAATGTAGCGCCATCTAAGTATGCATGTGAGTTATTAAGTAATTATAGATATTTTATACCGACGCTGATTTATTAGAACAAGAATTTTTTGTTCATTAAAATAATTCTTAAATAAGAAATTTCGATAAATGGTTCCTTAATGACTTCGGTCCTATAAATTGAATCACTGGACATTTATATGAAAAGAGTGAATTAACTGTACATAGAAGTACCCCTTCATATAATGGTAGTGCGCCGGAGTGTAATTCGCAATCCCTGCAAAAATGTTTATAAGGGGTGTACACGTGTACAGTCTCTTGCCGAGAAGTGAGAAATCCTCAAAAAGTATCTCTGGTCATGGAAAATGCTGTTCATATTAGCCGTCCGGACTTGAAACACGCTGACAAGAATGGTTAAGAGTTGTAAGTCAATAGGTCTTGGTTCTCTGAGAGCTGTTTCACCACAAAATTTATTTATTTTCTTGTAACTATACTGTACCAAAGGTTTAATTTAAATTGAGTTAAAAGTCTAAGTTAAGAAAAAATCAAGACTTATCTTTGTCGAAACAGCATAAAAAATTTCGTAAGACAAAATACTAAATATTGTTTTAATACTCTTATAAATTGGAAGCATCTATTTATCTTTGATGCAACATATCTTAATCCTAAAGAAGTGAAAATCCAAAATGCTTAATATCGTTATAATACTTTTGTAAATTGGAAACATCTATTTGTCTTTGGTTCAAGATTTCTAACCCCAAAGAAGTCAGAATCCAATAGAGTCTTTCCCATTCGAATCAAAGAAGGTTTTACTTAAACATCTTAAAATTTAAATTTAAGTGAAAAAAAAAATGAATTCTTGTATGTAAAATTAAATAAATTAAATTTGGTGGTGCAACAGCTTGGAGTGAACCACGACCTAGTGACTTACAACTCTCAACCATTTCTGTGTGCGTGTTACCAGGAACGGAGGGGACCTACAGTTTTCTGCCGATTTCGAACGGCTAATGAGCAGCACTTTCAATGACAAGAGATACTCTTGGAGAATTTGTCAATTCCTCTTAAGAGGCAGTACACACCTGAAAAAACTTTCTTCCAGCGGCTGAGAATCGAACTCGAGACCTTCCGCATGACAGCCCAACGAACTAACTATGAGTCTTGTACTATGAGTCTTGTATGTGAGACTCTAAATATTTTAAGCACTTTCAAAAGTTTCATAATTGTGTTCGAAAGATACTACTACATCCCAATTGGTATTTTTTTGAAATTTCATTTTATTTTTTCTTTCTTTTTTAAATATGTAGATATACTCATACATCATGTCGTGTCTATAATATTTTATTTCAATATCTCATTAACTTCAATTAATGTTACACTCTTGATATTTCCTTAAGAAAGTGCTCAACTCATCAAACAAAGCACTGACCCTTACCATCATTGGGTCAAGTTGTATGTAAATTCATTTAAACTTCAAGAAGAAACTACACCAATAACAATCAAGAAAAAAAAACACACTATTATTATTATGAATGATATGTGAGTACTGAGTATGACTAAAAAATCAATTGAAATATTGTATGTAATTGAAAATTATCTCATCTTTCAACAATAATTATTGTATCTCCAGTCTAGAAATTAAATATACACAAACAAAACCACAAACCTAACCACTGACCGAATGGCGCCCAAAAAAATGTTATAACAAATAATAAAAAAAAAAACTTAATACGAAATTAGTACGAGAATTATTGGGAAATCGTTGTTTTCTCCAAACAGCATGAGAGAGAGAGAGAGCGAAAAAGAGACACAGAAATATTTTTGTTTTATATTGATTTTATAATAATTTTATTTAAAAGAAAACAAAATATAAAACTATCTAAGGTATGAAGGTTTTTTCTCAAGGCATCTTATTGACAGACAGAGTGCGTTGCTATAGAGATTTACACACCAATCATTCGTCTGTGTCTCTTAATAAGCATATCTATCTACTACCTAAAACAGACAAAAAAAGAATTTACATATCTCATACATACTATACATACTAAAGAAAATGAGTTTTCAATTAATAATAAAAAAAAAATATGAATTTTTAATAAAATTTTTCTCGATCGATGTTATAAGAACTGTCGTGTTTAACACTCGTGTTTACCAACTTTATTATCGACAGAGGTAAAAATAGAATTGAATTTTAATGCCCTCTCATGTAATAATATACACATACTAGATGTAGATAGATATTTATTTATTTTTTTTTATTTATAATTAAAGCCACATTTAGAGCTTGTTTTGAGAAAATAGGTAAAACAAAAAAGAGAAGGAAAAAAAATCAAATAATTCCACATTCTGGAAATATTCTGTAATAGATCAGCAATAACAACAAATTTACAATAAATAATAATAATACAAACAACAAATGTAAACGAACAAAGCGCAAAGATATACTAACAACAATCTAGCCGAAACCAGTCTAAGGCTTCTTATTTTATTTTTTTTTTATTTTTGAACGAAGAAAAGAGCTCATTGCAACTACTTATAATAGAGGTTGGATTGCAACTCTTTCCTCTCCATCATCAGAATCACTCTAGACGACGAATTTAGATAGATAGATACAGTATCTATCTATGAAGTAGCTAAGCTATACCCGCACATCAAGTTTAAATGACTAGACTTTTGCATTACTTTATATCGTGCAAATGAAATAAATTTTTACTAAATAAAATAAAAATATTAACATGAAAGTTGATAGTGCGTCCAGCGTCCATCGTACAATGAATCAAATCAATCTTAAAGTCTACAGATAAAGTTTTTTTTTTTTTCAAAAAGAATCCAGACTACTTGAAAGATGAAGAAACTTGAAACAAAATCAAAACACTCACCTCAGTCTTATGTTTTCTTGTTTTGTCCGCGTGCGCGTGTTAAATATATTATGGAAATATTTAAAACTATATTATAACTCCTTGTAATCGTTCTACACTTCATTTACCAACAAAATTGTACTGTTATCCATTTATATTTTTTAAATTAAAAATTATAAATAAAAATATTTTACACTTATTTTTGTTTTCTGTATTATTTTTAAAACTCAAATTTTACTGTTGTTTTCCGACGATAGTGATATATGAAAAATATATAGTTTTTAAAAACTTTTTTTTGCCGTTGTATTATTACAATAATAATTGTCACAAAAATGCCAAACAGCATCTATGAAATAATTATGATCACTAATTACTGTTACAATCATGTCAGTTATGGATACGTAGTTGTTGTGTTTTCTCTTCACTTTGATGATGGATGCAACTCTGCAATAATAATAATAATGCAGCAACAACCAGAGTGGCAAGAGCGACAGCAGGTGCATTAAAATATGTGACAACAGTTGTTTAAAAGTTGTCGTCTGTTTTGATAATTTTTTTTGTGTTTTTTTTTTTTGTTTAATCAAAGATGGAATTTTTCTTATAAAACAAAATATTTAATTAAATTAGTTAAATCTTCACAGTTTGACAGTTATTTTAAAAACACTTTCCTTTTATTATGATCGTGGCGATGATGGTGATGAAAAACAAAAAAATTTATACAAAAAAGATCAATAACTATAAAAATATTTTTCTTTTAATTCATGTGCTTATTTTGATTTCGTTTAACTTTTTCTTCTTCACAGTTGTTGTTGTATCTGATATGGGAGATGTTTTTTGTTGCATTTGTAGTTGTAGTAGACATTTAAATGTAGAAATTTTCACTTTAGTGTTTTGTTTTATTTATATTTTAAACTTTAAAGTGCACTTTATTGTAGGTTTTTTTAAATAACAATTTATTCACGAACTTTGTGGCCGAAGTGATCATAAACATCATTTTAAAGGCGATTTATGATTGGATAAAGTTGCAAAAGTCGATTGCTCGATGGCTCTTAGAGGGCTTTATAATCCAATTGTTGAATCTTGCGAGAGTTCGGAATCACAGAGTTTTTAACATGAAAAATATTAATTATTGTATTTTTGCTTTCATTTTTGTACGACTTGTTTTTCATATAACTTTCTGGTTGTATGTAGATGCAAACACGATTATTAATCTTTTAAACTTGCGCAACTTTTTTTTTTAATTTTTTGATATGACACAGTAATTAATTTATATTAAAAATTGTTTAAAAAAAAAAAAGTAATACAAAGTTGTGTGGATACTTTTTGCGCTAGCATGTATCTCTAAGCTGACTTTTCGGATTTTGGAAGTTTTTTTTTTTTGCTTTTTGTAGGTATAAGTATCTTTGAGTTCAGCTCAGAGTTTAGTTTGAATAGTGTGGTATTGGTGTATGTTATTTTTTTTTTGTTTTTAAAGCGAATGTATCTCTCAACGGAATAGATTTAAACTCGATCAGGGCTGTAGAACGACTAACGCCTATCTGTCTACCTGATTCAATAATCCAAAGTGTATAGTCTCGTTTGGACGTCTATACAGACATCAGCGGCCAGCAGCCAGTGTACACAGCTACTGCTGCTGGATGATCACTTGTTCATGTTGTTTAACTTGCTGCTGCTGCTCTGGGGCTGCTTCATCGTTGGAGTTCCGTGACTCCTGTTACTTATTTGTATAGATGGCTGGGTGTATCTGTGTCTATGTGTGTTTTCTTTTTTTTTTTTTGTTGAAATATTTTCTCAGGCCCTCTACTTGGAGGAATTTTTTCATTTTTCCTTTGGTTTTCGATCTATATTAAAATGGTATGGGTGAGTGAGTAGTTTTTGTGTGTGTAGTTGTTGAGAGAGCGAGCGAGAGCGAGAGAGAGTGAGAGAAAACAAAATTGTACTCACTCATACAAGAGAAACATATCAAAAAAGATACATTTTGTGATGATGATGATGATGATCAAGAGATGGTATGGTAGTGTGTTTTTTTTTTCATTTGATGGTGATCTCGGCTCTGAGACCCATAAGATACTTTTTTTCCTTCAACTTCATCTTCTTGATAGTTTTTTTCTTTTTGTTTTTGTGCATGAGCAACAAGTAAACACATTCCATTGAGATGTGTTTCCTAAAAGATATCTCTCGTGCAATATAAATCATCAATCCAAAAGTTTATAAGTGGATGGTATGATAAAAATTAAAGGTTTCTAGTGTCCTTTTTTTGTCTTTGTATCGAGATGATTTTAGTCGATGATTGTTTTTTTAAATAAAAAATTAATTAGGAGACATTTTTGAGATACTAGTGTTTAAGACATACATATATTTGTCATAAATAGGGCTTGAAATTTTAAAAAGGATTAGTAGGTACCTACACACTTTTGATAATTCTAATAGCATAAGAAATAGCTCTTGAGTTGTCTTAGGTTAGACCTAGTACATGCGAATATTTATTGGTTCTTTAAACTATATCGCAATTTAAGCATGCAGAGAAAATTGAACTGTAAACTTTGATCAAAGTTTATGCAACTATGATAGGAAAGACTAAAGCTGTGAAGCTTGCTATACTGTCTCCTTATCTGTTTGTTTGGTTACGACCTAATCGAATGGGGCTTTATGTAAACTGGGTCCTTTAGCTTTTTTCGCAGGTTTTTTTTTTTTTTAATTTTCTTAGACTCACTGTTCCAGAAATTCGTATACAAAAAAAAAAAAAAAAATAGCTAAAAGCTTCCTAGTTCCTAATTAATTAAAAAATATATACGTAGGTATGAGTGTTAATTGTAGGACATCCTATAGAAAAATTTTTGATTTTTAATATTATTGAAAATGAACAATGTAACTAATTTTGGTTTAATATTTAATATCCATAAGCTCTTTAACATTTTAAATATGTAGTTTTGCTTACGAAAATTTTCTAAAATGATTTTCTGCGAATATGGTGTACTAAAATTGATTTAAGCTTGGCACATTGACAAAAAAAGGATGTGTAACTTTATCCAAATCAATGGTAATTACTAATTACAATGGTAATTACTAATTCTCAAAACAAACTTTAACGATAATATTAGCAAATTTTCTGTTTGCTAGGGGCTTAGTAGGGATAACTGGAACTTCTTGAGACCAGGGGAATGTTGACTTATTTGGCAATAACTTCAAACTGACATAATTCAACATACATGTTACTTCTTGTCTATGCTTACAGGGCTAACTGATAAGACTGACATTGTCTCTTACCAGGGTTAGAAAAAACAAGAAAAATTAAATGCACGACTGGGTCGCACGAACTTGCTCTAAAGTAATAGCTTAAAAACTTAAAACTTAATGTTAGAAAAACATGAAATTCATTTTTTTTAAACTCTTTTAGTAGTAATATTTCTTAAGCAAATGTGAAATTATGCGAGAACGAAAATCTATAAGTCGTTGTTGGGGATTCGTAAGAATTAATTAAAAAAAAAATTGTACCGTTATGTTAAGGTAAAATAAAAGTCTTTTTCTCACATCTTGTAGATGGTATTAAGAAACTATTATTTTTCAAGTTTAAAAAAAAAAATGGAGTAAGGTGTTTGAAATTTTTTTTGGAAAATTTGAATACATAATAGTATTCAAACTTTAAGGAAGCTTTTAAATCATCAAAATCGGTTGAACCGTTTTTTGAGAAAATAAAAAAAAATGGTTCCAAAGGAGGTATACCATTAATAAGTATTTTTCGGATTTTTTTTTAACCATTAGCTACATAGCTTTAACTAAATGAAATTTTTTGAATTTTTTTTTTAAATCTTGTTTTTGAGAAAAAAAAATATTTATAAGATTTCGAAAAAAATTCGTATGGCATGTACCGTTATTTTTGGTCTTAAAAAAAAGGAGAAAAAGCATGTGGGGGAAAAATTTAGAAACGATATCTACTAAGTGTAACGAAAATCGTCCGAGCTGTTTAGGCTGTAGTCAAACAGATAGACAGACAGACAGAATTGCGACATCCACTTTAATCGTTTTCGCTATCATCGTAAATGCCAACTTTGATAAAAATCTCGAGTTCGATTTTTCTTACGAATGCATAACTTGCCTTATAGTACCTATAAGTCGCAAGTAAAAATCACAAAATTTTATTAAGTTAAAGGTAGGTAATGCTTAAAAAATTTCTGAAAAATAGTTATAGTTATTAATGGTACACCCAAAAACATTTCTTTTGGTTTTTGATTTTCTCAAAAACGGTGTAACCGATTTCGATAACTTTTTGTATGCTAAGGCTCCCCGAAAACTTGAATAGTATTCTGTATACTTTTTTATTTTGGATTTAAGAAAAATCGTCATAATTTTTTTTTTTGGAAATTAAAGTTCTATTTGTACAATTAGTATTTCGCGTTCCAAAATTTTTTCTTAAAAAAATTAAATTTTTTCTCAAACTGCTACAACGATCTACAATTTGTATTCTTGCATAAACTAATATTTGCTTGAGGAATCACATCGCTTTCTGTTTTTAGCTCCAATTATTAAAGCAGTTGCTTAAGTCATTTAAAAAGTGAATTTTATGGTTATGAACATTTTTCTCTAGTAACATTCATTTTCTAAAATTTGTAGGCTTTTACATAAGAGCAAGTTCGTACAATCGTGTATTATATTTAAAAAAATTAAAGAAATTTTGTATTATGCAAATCATATTATTCACAAAAACTACTCCAAGGACCTTTATTATTTCTTCCGGAAATCAAAAAATATGAGTATTTGATTTTTTTTTTTAATTCAACCTATTTTAGAATTTGCAGTAGGATGAACATTTTTCTATTATTATACCCATGGCGTAATAAAAACTAGTTTTTGAGTGCCAAGATGTTTAAGGCATGAGATAGAACATACGATCCAGTCTTGAATTTTTTGTTTGTGATTAGTTGACTAATTACGTTTTTCAGGATTAGCGAAAAAAAAAATCTTTTTAATTCATCAAAACTATTATAAATGCCTAGTTTCTGACAAAAAAAAAACTTTTTATTAATAATAAAATACACAAATACTTGTTCCGTCATATTAGTATCTTATAAGTTCAAAGTTGCATAGGGAAAATTCTCTCTGAAATAGAGCAAACATAGGTAAACTTAACCCAGTGCGCTAGCCAACATTCCCGTCTATCTTAGCGACTATGTGTTAAATTGGATATGTAAGAAAAACTTGTCATGCAATTTTTCTATTTTAATGATAGTTTTCTTAAAAAATATATGTTTAAGCCAATGTTTATTGTATGCAAAATAAAAATAAAAAGTTGAGGTTACTAGTCTCAAGTCTCCCTTAATATCTAATAGTTGGATATTGGTATTGCACTGTATATTTTAATTAAAAACACATTTTTACATTTTTAATTTCTTAAAACTACAATTTACTTAAAAAAAATTAATACAAGATTTGTATTGCAATTATCACAGTTTGATATAATGATAAGTTGAACGAAAAGCTAAAGATTGGTGAGAATGGGAGTAAAGTAAGCACCTAAAAGTGCTTATCTGAAATATGATTAACAATTAAATGAAAAATAAAGAAGTCATCCTAAAATAAGAACATAATTTAAGCAATTAAATAAATAAATAAGTTGATAAATGAACACATAAGTAAATAACAAAAAATATTTGATTTTAGACAAACGAATAAATAAATAAATTAATAAATAAATAATAATAAAAAAAAAAAAATAAATAATAAAGAACACTAAAGAAAAAATAAATTTTAAACAAATAATTAAACTAATAAACAAATAAACAAATAAACAGATAAATATGTAACTAAGTTATCATACAAATAGATATATGTATGTATAATAGATATGCATACATAATAAAAAATAAATAACAATTATATAGCTTTAACCATCTTATTTTTTTATGTTTAATATTTTTTATGTGTTTCTTGTTGTTTTATATTATTTTTTCTTAACTATCTAAATTTGAGATTAAATATTTTTCGGATAGACTTCAAGATCGCTCAAATAAATTTGCTATTCTAAATGAAACTATTTCATTGTTGGTCAATACATGGCGGTTTTCCGTTGAACAATACCATTGTAGATTCAGCATCACTACTATGTATAACCTTATTTTTTGTACTGAGTTTTGATTTTCGATGTATAAATGGATAATATAGAATTTCTATAGCCAAATTGACCTTGTTGATTACTTCATCTATATGAAGTTCAAAAGTAAGTGTTTCGTCTAAGTGGATTCCTAAATACTTAGCTCTAGATTCCCACTCTGTAGGAATGCCATTTATTTGAAGCACGTTGCTGGGTAAGAAACAAGCTTTTTTGTCTTTTGAAAAAGACAGTATTCCCATCATTTATTTTAATATTCTATTCATTAAAATACGTTGATTTCAATATTAAATACAACTCAATCTGATGCGTACAAATATGTATCATTTGCTGAAATAGCTTATTTGAAGTTTTCCAATTTCAGAAAATCATATGTGTATATAAAACTATACAAAAAAAGGACCAAGAACTGATTCTTGTGGTACACCAGCAAGGATTTTATATACATTGCAGATGTTATTATTGATTGAAACTTATAAAAACAGGGTGTCCGGTAATTCTTCTGCCATACTTAAGGATGTGATTCTAAGAAAAAAATTGTTCTTCAGTAAAGTCTGATTTTCAACTTTGACATCACTTTTTGACGATTTAAAAAGGGCTAACTTTGGTGTACCCTGACCCATGTTAAGGTCAATTTCTCTGTCAGTATTATCTAATGGTAGGGACCTCAATTTGAACTTTTTTTAGTCGAAATACTAACCTTTAAAACTACGTTTAAATTGAGCTGATATGTTTTTAGAATTGCAAGATATTCAATTTTAAATGGTGTTGACTTTTTCTTGCAAAATTTTGACTTTGAGGTCAATTTTTTTCAAAAAATGCGTAATAAACATACTATTTTTACCTGATGAACAAAACAATAATAAAAAAAACTCATTAATAACTACATCCAAAAACCCCTACATCTTATGATACTTGGGAAAATCTAAAACAGGTAAAATTAAAAAAAAAATGATTTTTTGCCCTGAGGTGTAAAGGGTTTGAATAAAACAATAATTTGTGCAGTTTTAGGTAATTTTTTATTTTAAGTACACACAGTAATAAGTGGACAAAGTGCCCTCCTGCGTTTCGAATGCATATACCAGAGCCCGTTTTTGGATTTCATTTTGAATGTTTATTCTCGATAACTCCTGCTTTACTTTTAGTGATCCTTCGGAAATACGTTTTTCTTATTCAGTTAAAGTTGCTATTTTAGATTATTACAATTTAAATTCGCGAAACTAAATTGATTTTTGAAATAAAATAATCAAACGAAAAGACGAGCAGAAATATGATGACGCGAACGAAACCGAACAACAACTATGTAATTAAAGGAGAGTAAGAGAAACTGATGACGAACTGTCAAACTATCGACAGACAAGTTCAGCGAAAAAAAAATTGCAACTGATAGCAACAATGTATGCTACCACCACGACTAGGCTCAGCAAGGGGGTGGGTTCGCGAATTATTTTGATGAGGATGATTTATTGATATAATAAAAAAAGTGAAATTATTTATTTTCAATCAACGCAGAGGCGTAGCTGAAAAATGAAAAAGGGCGCCAGTGATTTTTTTTTTGAAGATAAGGAAATCACAAACCTTTGGAGCGAAACCGACGGTGAAAGATATTTTTAAATAAAAGATTTAAGTTTATGATTTCGAATGAGAATTTTAAAGTTTTATTGAATTGCTTGGGAAACCTTGCAATTAAGTAGGGCTTAAACCCAAAATCTTTTAAACAATTAGAACACAGTTAAAAATGAAGTTATTAAGATGGACCGTTAACACTCGGTCCCGAAAGCACAAACGGTGTTAAGGAAAACGGGTCGCGCGTTCCGCAATATCGGAAATTTTCGATAACAAAAACCAAACGATTATAAAAAAACAATTTTTAAACGAAATTGTCGACTCAATAATGAAAATTTTAAATTGCAATTTTGATTTTAAAACCACTATACATACTTAGCTTTAACTTCCTGTTCAACCAACAAATTCCTCGTAAGTCCTCGAGTTCAACTTCAACTTTCCTATGCAAATTCTTCGTCCAAATCTTCCTGCGTTTCTCCAACTCAAATTTTCTGATATTTTCCTTTCTTGCTCCGAAAATAAAATTCCTTTTCTTTTAAGTTTTCAAAAAAATTTCTTCGTTATAAAAATTCTTCCTTAAAACTTTTTTTGTTCTCGCTAGATTGAATCTCCGTAAAGAAGTGTCCTTCCAGGCTTTCACCTTGCCTGGAAGACCTCTTCTCTTTTTAAAACCCAGTGCTTTCCGCCAATCAGTGACGTGGGCTTCGATCGCGTCATTTATCAGCAACACTCAGCACATTGGCGAGAGTGCGCCAAAGCAGTTGGTACCCATCAGCCTTCGCGTACTCGCACTTTACACCCAGCTTTATGCACAGTCATCATCATTGAATTCGCCGACCTCCGGTATGACTTTCCAGTGGCGGGCAATTCAATGGGTGCATTCAGCCACCTAACATCCCCATACAAATTTTTAAACAAAATTTTCTGAAAACCAAAAAAAAAGGAACTTAATTTTTCTAACATAAAACCCGGTAAGAAACACTGGAAAATCTGTGCAAGGAAAGTTGCTATAATTTATAAACTACATTTAGCGGAAATTGGTGGTAATTTTCTACATCGCGAATTTACTTGATTCGTTGGGTTTTTGCGCAGCTTGGGGAATTATAGGGACTAGCCGTTAACGTTCCATCTTTTACATACATAAAAATATATTTTAGGTTGGGCACGCTGCCATTCTCACAAGGAGTAACTTGAACATTTGGGAACGAAATTTCGCCAATGTTACTTTTTCGGCTAGTTTACACAGACCGCCCGTCTGTCTCTGTGACCAACTGTCACTAGCAAAAAGACTTGAACAGACAACCCGTCTGTCGTCCATTAAGTTTCAAAGTTGAACACGCTGGTATTTTGTTTCTTCAAGTTACTGAGCGAGTGAACCGATGGCTGATGGACCAGGGCTGCCCCTCTCTCTCTCAGTAAGTTGAAAGAAACACCTGTTTTAAGAAGGTTATTAAAAGAAAGGAATAAGGATAGGGAACAGAAAGAATGATTCTTGTTACGGAAAATTTTACCGTAACAAGATGAGTAAACAATTTCTTTCATTCGTCCCCATACAAAAAAATCCAGTACAGTGAGATCGAGAGATCTTGCAGGCCTGTGAATTGGTCCATTTCTGCCTATCCATCGATCACCGTATTCTTCATCCAGCCAATCTTTAACTTCACGACCATAGTGGGCCGGAGTACCATCTTGTTGGAATATAATGAAGCGAGTTGAAGCAGTGGAATATCCTCCAATAGGTCTGGTAGATTATTTTGTAAAAACTCCAGATAGTTAGTAGAATTAAGTCGGGGTGGTAATTTGAAAGGCCCGATTAATTTATTTCCAATTACACCTGATACTGAATCTGTGCTGAAATTATCTTTGCCGTCTTGAATGTGGATTGCTCGAAGCCCATGTATGGAGATTATGGAAATTCGTAATAACATCTCTTGTGAATTGAGATTCGTTTGTCTAAAGAATTCTGTTTAGCAACCAGTTACAAAATTCGAGTATATTTTCAAAATCATCGGGAAGCAGTTCTTGTACAGGCGTATGGTGACATGGATACATATTTTCTACATGCAGTATACTGGAAATTCTTAGCTTGGAAACATTTAACTGTAGAGCCAAGCGTCTTATGTTGATGGAAGAATCGATTTCAACAGCTGCCAGTATTCTTTCATCGACCGCAACTCTTCTTGTGATTGCAGCTCCCGCATCCAGTTTCTCGAAGCCATCGTGACTTAACTTGATAATCTGATTAATGAATTTGTTTTTCTTTTATTTTATACCCGTTATTAAGTTAATTTACCCATTAAACATTCATACCCCAAATTTAACTCTCCCTGAGAAGAGGTAATGTAATTAGGGCTTTGACAGCAACTCAAGTAGGCATAAGTACACTTTTAACCCTTTTGATGAGTGCACAGCCTTAAAAATTGCCTAAAACCTATAAATTCTTGGAAAACCACTCCAATTGTCAAGTGCTGCAATAAAAGTAGGTAAAATACACAAAAATCGATTTTTTATCTGTTTTAGATTATCCCAAGTATCATAAAATGTATGGGTTTTTGGATGCAGTTATTAATGAGTTTTCTTTATTACTGTTTTGTTCATCAGGTAAAAATAGTATGTTTATTAGGCATTTATTGAAAAAAATTGACCTCAAAGTCAAACTTTTGCTCGGGCAAGAAAAATTCAACACCATTTAAAATTGAATATCAGCTCAATTTAAACTAGTCTAGTCATTTTAGGCATTTTAAACCTGAATCTGCGGAAAAATTCCTAGTGAGCTGAATTTTTGTATACACCTTTATTACGGCATTGTAATGAAGATGTGAAAAATCGACATTGATATCGTGCCGGCTAAAAAAGTTATAGGGGTCAAAAGGTCACAAAAATCAGTTTTTCGCAAATATCTCGCGATCTATTGCTCAGAGGTCAATAAAGGTCATTATAAAAATTGTTTGTCGTGAAATTTTCTACAAAAAATGTCTCTTGCATTTTTCTGTAAAATAAACCGTTTTCGGAGTAGAGCGCTGAGAAGGCGAACATATTATGACGATGTACTCGTTTCCTCACCACCTTCGAGGTAGAATGCAGTGCGCGTTTTTTTTACATGTTTTCCCCCGTAGGCATAATCCATGATATGTTATCAGGGTTTTTTTTTATTTACGAGTGAATAATTTTTTATTTGAATACAGAAAAATACAGAAAAATTAACTTAAGTATATAATTTTTTTTATCATTCATTGTCGATGTCTTCAGTTTCTGTGTCATAACAATATTCTTCACTAATATTCTTCGTAGTAAAGGGTGATTTTTTTGAGGTTAGGATTTTCATGCATTAGTATTTGACAGATCACGCGGGATTTCAGACATGGTGTCAAAGAGAAAGATGCTCAGTATGCTTTGACATTTCATCATGAATAGACTTACTAACGAGCAACGCTTGCAAATCATTGAATTTTATTACCAAAATCAGTGTTCGGTTCGAAATGTGTTTCGCGCTTTACGTCCGATTTATGGTCTACATAATCGACCAAGTGAGCAAACAATTAATGCGATTGTGACCAAGTTTCGCACTCAGTTTACTTTATTGGACATTAAACCAACCACACGAATGCGTACAGTGCGTACAGAAGAGAATATTGCGTCTGTTTCTGAGAGTGTTGCTGAAGACCGTGAAATGTCGATTCGTCGCCGTTCGCAGCAATTGGGTTTGTGTTATTCGACCACATGGAAGATTTTACGCAAAGATCTTGGTGTAAAACCGTATAAAATACAGCTCGTGCAAGAACTGAAGCCGAACGATCTGCCACAACGTCGAATTTTCAGTGAATGGGCCCTAGAAAAGTTGGCAGAAAATCCGCTTTTTTATCGACAAATTTTGTTCAGCGATGAGGCTCATTTCTGGTTGAATGGCTACGTAAATAAGCAAAATTGCCGCATTTGGAGTGAAGAGCAACCAGAAGCCGTTCAAGAACTGCCCATGCATCCCGAAAAATGTACTGTTTGGTGTGGTTTGTACGCTGGTGGAATCATTGGACCGTATTTTTTCAAAGATGCTGTTGGACGCAACGTTACGGTGAATGGCGATCGCTATCGTTCAATGCTAACAAACTTTTTGTTGCCAAAAATGGAAGAACTGAACTTGGTTGACATGTGGTTTCAACAAGATGGCGCTACATGCCACACAGCTCGCGATTCTATGGCCATTTTGAGGGAAAACTTCGGAGAACAATTCATCTCAAGGAATGGACCGGTAAGTTGGCCACCAAGATCATGCGATTTGACGCCTTTAGACTATTTTTTGTGGGGCTACGTCAAGTCTAAAGTCTACACAAATAAGCCAGCAACTATTCCAGCTTTGGAAGACAACATTTCCGAAGAAATTCGGGCTATTCCGGCCGAAATGCTCGAAAAAGTTACCCAAAATTGGACTTTCCGAATGGACCACCTAAGACGCAGCCGCGGTCAACATTTAAATGAAATTATCTTCAAAAAGTAAATGTCATGGACCAATCTAACGTTTCAAATAAAGAATCGATGAGATTTTGCAAATTTTATGCGTTTTTTTTTTTAAAAAAGTTCTCAAGCTCTTAAAAAATCACTCGTTAGCATTTGCGTTTGGGTATATACCAAATATATGGAGAACAGGAAAGCTAATATTTATTCCCAAAATATAGAAAAAAGATAGAATATTAGATGCGTTCTTAGACATAGAGGGAGCCTTCGACAACACATCCCACGAGGCTGTAGGCACAACTTTTGTTAGAAAATGCGTACCCATCACCACTTACTTAACTAGATGGAAATGTTAGGCACTAAACATACTGTCACAAAAAGGACAAAATGTAAAAAAATGTAATCACAACAAGAGGCTGTCCTCAGGGTGGTGTATTATCACCCTTGTTGAAGAGTCTTGTAGTGGATGAATTGTTAGAAAATCTTACCTCCCAAGGTATATTCTCCTTGGATTTGCTGATGATGTTGCCATCATAGCCGTAGGTAATCCAAAGAGGACTAACAATTACACGGAAATTGTGTCTATCTATTGTATCAATAAACCCCTCCAAGACGACAATCATACCATTTACAAGGAATAACTTCTGCCACATATGAAACCTATCCATCTAGCTGGTGAAGTGATTGAAACGCAGAGAGGGGTAAAATATCTAGGAATTCTACCAGATAGTAGACTCCTTTTGAACAAACTATTAAAAGCTATAGTCGGGAAAGCCACAAAAGCCCTAATGATTTGCAAGAGACTTGCAGGCAAGTCATACAGATGCAAACCGAACATCCTTAGCTGGATATACACTATGATGGTAAGACCAATCATTACATATGGGGCGGTTGCATGGCACAAGAGAACCGAATTATCAAGAATAAGGAAAGCTCTAGAAAAAGTCTAAGGGCTCGCGTGTATCTGTATTACAGGAGCAATGAGAACCTGCCTTACCGCAGCTATAGAGGTTCTCCTCTATCCATCCCCTCTACACGAGGCCATCAGAAGTGCGGCAATGGGAGTTATCTTGAGATCCTCGAAACAAATATCATCAAGTGGCACACTGATGGATCGAGTCCTAAGCAGAATAGTTTCAGATTTCTGAAACTGACTTCCACATCATCGCAATATCACTGAATCTAGTTGAAGTCATAGTGCAAAAGAATTCTGATGATCTCGACTTTGGGAGCTGTTCTGTACACTATTAGGTCGACGGCATACACAATTGCCCGAGTTAGACTACCTATTAGATCGCTGGTGTAAATGCTGAATAGAATCAGCGAGTTAACACAGCTGAAGACCATTTTTAATATCGAAGATTGCGGTATGCGGTTAATGACACAGAAACTGAAGATATCGACAATGAATGATAAAAAAAATTATATACTAAAGTTAATTTTCTGTATTTTTCTGTATTCAAATAAAAAATTATCCACTCGTAAATAAAAAAAACCTCTGATTACATATCATGGATTATGCCTACGGGGGAAAACATGTAAAAAATACGCGCACTGCATTCTACCTCGAAGGTGGTGAGGAAACGAGTACATCGTCATAATATGTTCGCCTTCTCAGCGCTCTACTCCGAAAACGGTTTATTTTACAGAAAAATGCAAGAAACATTTTTTGTAGAAAATTTCACGACAAACAATTTTTATAATGACCTTTATTGACCTCTGAGCAATAGATCGCGAGATATTTGCGAAAAACTGACTTTTGTGACCTTTTGACCTCTATAACTATTTTAGCCGGCACGATATCAATGTCGATTTTTCACATCTTCATTACAATGCTGTAATAAAGGTGTATACAAAAATTCAGCTCAGTAGGAATTTTTCCGCAGATAAAACCTAAAATGACTGGACTAAACGTAGTTTTAAAGGTAAGTATTTCAACTAAAAAAAGTCCAAAATGAGGTCCCTACCATTAGTACTGACTGAGAAATTGACCTTAACATGGGTCAGGGTACACCAAAGTTAGCCTTTTTTTAAATCGTCAAAAAGTGATGTCAAAGTTGAAAATCAGACTTTACTGTAGAACAATTTTTTTCGTAGAATATGACCAAGAATCAGATCCTAAAGTATGGCAGACGAATCACTGGACCCCCTGTTTATGGTGGTAAGATAGATCGTGCAGAACCAGCTTGTGCGTTGTGTCGGCAGAAATGGAGTTCAAACGGCTTAACCTTAACCAAACTTTAACATGTTAAGAGAATCATCACGTCCTCAATACTGCTGAAAAAAAAAATTGGTTTTAGGTGGGAAGATTTTCGTGACAGTCCAAGGCACTAACAGTCACGCCACGAGTTATTATAAGGAACGTAAACGGTTTGTACTACATAAGTTGTAATCATCAAAATTATTTAAAAATTTTGTATAAAATTTTAATTTTATTATTTGGAAACTGCTTTTTGTTCAAAAAATCGATTCGTTTGTGTTTTAATTAAAAAAAAAGTGGATTTTGCTTTTTTTTTATCTTTGAGTATAGTAAAACATGTATAAAAAAGATGTATAAAGAAATCATGTTTACTCGATTACTTATAGAAAGGAAGTAACTAACTATGAAATTAAAGACTTTTTTCAACTGTTTAAGTTCCCAATCGCAGGAGTTTCGGGGCTTAAAATGATCCAAAGGATTCAATTGTTGAATTAATTTGATATGGAAAGGGTGTAGGGTAGGCCAAGAAATATGTTCAAGTAAAATTTGACACAATGAGAGATTCTCCAATAGACTCATTCAGCTCAATTTGAACTGAAGTCCTTTCGGCTGCCATATTGTTGGTACTTTTACGTAATTGGCAGAGGAACGTTCAATAGCGAAGAAGTTGAAACACATTTTTTCACTATAGAACGTGCAAAGAAAAAGATAAACATTTTTTCATCAAGATTCTAGGTGCCGTAAGATACGAAATTGAAATGAAACTTTAGGCGGAAAATTACAATTTTTTAACAAAAAATTCGGAGAAACGAAATAAATATATGCATTTATTTAAAAAATATTAATTTTTACAAATAAATACAATACCTACAAAAAAATACAAAATCTTTATGTTCATATTATAAAAAGAAAAATTATTGTTTCTTAAAAAGCTTTAAATAGTTTTTCGGTCTAGAAATCTCACTTTGAAACATAAAAGTTGACTTATGCTCTTGTCAGTGTGCAAGTTTTGTTTACTTTACTTCATTTTATGTCGGAATGTCAGCATTGAAAAGAGAAAAACAGGATACTTTATAATTACTGACCGTTTCTTTATAGTTTAGATACAGAAGCTTCGTTTGATAACTATTTTTAATTACCAAATCTAACAAAATATACAATACAAATTGATACAAAATTTGTTAATTTAAAAATATTATTAAAGAATCTTTTTTAAGTAAGTTTTGATCATTGAAAATGCTGCGGACCATTGTGAATTACAAGAAAATTCACAATTTTCAATAAATTATCAATTTTAATAAAAAAATTGTGATCAAATAATTATGATAAATAGTAACGCATTAGGGATTGATATACATACACATCTTACATTTTTTTAGTTTTGACTTTATGGCTAACGGTACCGATTCTAACCAAATTTTGCTAACAAAAGCTATTAAATAACCTCAAAAATATTGCATAAGATAATTTTGTATGCAATACTTTTTGAGATTCAAAATTGTCAACTTTTCTACTTATAAATCCTTTTACATTTCGAAAAGAAATCTGATTCGCTACAAAAATGTCTGTTATCTAAAATTGCCAAATTCGGTTTATTTTCCAAGTTATAAGGGTGATTTGTTGCTATTTTCTTTTTGGCAACACTGGTTTTGACAGCTCACGTACGTTTTGTGTTTTGTGTCACTGTCAAACATCTTCAGTTTGGTGTATAATTTAACCATTAATTGTCTTACAAATGAACAACGCTTGTAAATTATTGAATTTTATTATTAAAATGCGTGCTCTGTTAAGAAAGTTCATCGCGCGCTTCTTTCACA
This sequence comes from Chrysotoxum bicinctum, assembly GCA_911387755.1. Classification (NCBI taxonomy): domain Eukaryota; kingdom Metazoa; phylum Arthropoda; class Insecta; order Diptera; family Syrphidae; genus Chrysotoxum; species Chrysotoxum bicinctum. The sequence goes on from OU426987.1 coordinate 61,894,036, forward strand.
TTATGGTCAGCTTAATCGACCAACTGAGGCGGCTATTCGGGCTATTTTGTGACTAAATTTCGCATCAAATTTACATTGTTGGACATTGAACCACCAACACGCTTACGTGGAGTGCGAACTGAGGAAAATATCCCCCCTCGACGGGTTTCACCTTGTCGTGGTGGGGGGGCTTACGCCTATCCTCCTGCTGTGAAGCATCAGCAGGTGGAATAGGTAACTAAGAAAACCCAGCAGGGAGTTTAGGGACAGTCAGGATTGAGACGATATGGGATGGTTAGGTTTCTAGTGACATGCCTAAGCCGGAAATTTAATGCATCCCGTAGTATTGATCTTGGTTGGTAAGGTTGGGTGGGACCGTAGGGTCTCTGGCTGCTTAGGTGGCTGGGGGTCTGAAAGTCCTACCAAAAAAGGGAGTATATGTTGGAATTTGAGTTAAATTGGCATGGTTCCCATTGGGACACGAGACCAATGAGAACCTTTTGATTGATCTTGATGGTAGTTGGGGTGGGACTGCGGATTCTTGACTGGGCATGCAGTTGGGGGTCCTAGGTCTCACCTAAAAGGCAGTTAAATTAGTAGCGTCCTTGTCCGTTCGCGGATGAGGATTCGAAAGTTTTTCTGGAAGGATGTAGAGGAGTTTAAGGATGTCTGGGGTGTTAAGGTTGCAAGAGGTGTCAGAAGTGGCAGATGTGGCAGTAATGTCATATCTGTCTGAGGGTGCAAGAGGTGTCAGAAGTGTCTGGCATGTCTGATTGCTGGACTGCTGTTGAAGGTTGCTCACTATATACATGAGGCTTGGTGGCATGTCTCCCGTGTGTACCATGCGTAATTCCCAAGCGATCGTGTGGTGAGTGACTTTTGATGGTGGGTCTGGTGGTTGGATGTGTCAGAGGGGTCTTGCATGTCTGATTGCTGGACTGCTGTTGAAGGTTGCTTACTATATACATGAGGCTTGGTGGCATGTCTCCCGTGTGTACCATGCGTAATTCCCAAACGATCGTGTGGTAAGTAACTTTTGATGGTAGGTCTGGTGGTTGGATGTGTCGGATGTTGGAAGTTCTTCGGCTGGTTCGGAGCCTTAAAAAGGTTTAAAAGGTATCAAGAGGTGTCAGAAAGGGTTTGCGGTTCCGGGTACTTGTACCTGGCGTCCTTCGTTAATAGCGTGAAGTGGAGCGTCATCCAGAGTTCTTCGGAACAAAGACCGGGGCGTCACCCTTGTGAACCGTAAGGGGATCAAAAGACAGGAACGTCTCTCCTTGCTCACCAACTGGTGGCTAAAGACCGGGGCGTCACCCGTGTGAACCGTAAAAGGGGATCTAAAGACTAGGATACGCAGGAGTTGTTCGTTGACCGCCCTCAACTTACTTTCTCAATATGTGTATCCTAGGGTTGCTAGGCCCAGGGTTTTGCAGTAACCTATCTGGAAGTGACTGATTCATATCCATAACCCCTAGGTTGAGTAGGAATTAGGCCATGTCCTCTTTTCCGCAGTCGCCTAGGGGGGATTTGATGACGTTGCGAGGCTCCACCGGTAGCCTTATACTGGTACCACGGGTGATAGTGCCCGGGATTTTGAGAACAATAGTGCACATCTTCGGGTGTGTCAGTTCTCTTTTTCCTGCTATCTTGAGGTCGGCCCCCTAGTGGGAGATTGTGGTGGCGTGGTTTACTCCAAATGCGGAAACGAATGGGACTCAGGATTCTTTTCTTGGGTTCAAGAGGCGTTGGTAGGTCTCGTCTTAAAACAAGAGATGTGCATATGCTGCAACATATCACAACTTTGTTACCGAAGTAGCTTGCTACGGAGGGGTTAATGGCTAGGACTAAATCTGGCTCCAATGGTGGTAGGCCACCCGTGGGGTAAAACCTTTAACTGGTAGGAATCCACGTAAAACTAAGGTTCATTCTGAGGAAAATATCGCAGATGTATCGGCCAGTGTTACTGATGACCGTGAATTATCGATTCGGCGCCGTTCGCAGCAATTGGGCGGAAGGATTTAAGTGTGAAGCCTTTAAAAATACAGCTGGTGCAAGAATTGAAGCCGAACGACCTATCACAAAGTTGAATTTCTGGTGAATGGTCTCTCGACAAGTTGGCCGAAGATCCACTTTCTTATCGAAAATTGTATTCAGCGATGAAGCTCATTTCTGGTTAAATGAATACGTGAACAAGCAAAACTGTCATAGTTGGAGTGAAGGGCAGCCAGAAGTATTGCAAGAGCTACCAATGCATCCAGAAAAAGTCACTGTTTGGTGCTGATTATGGGCTGGCGCAATCATTGGGCCTTATTTCCTCAAAGATGATGCGAATCGCAACGTTACTGTGAATGATGAGCGCTACCGTGCAGCTGAAATATTGAAAAGTAGTCATTGTAGTCAATCATTAAGAAACACAATGTTGGATTAATAGCAATTCATTGCATAGGTATGACTAGGTCCACAATAACATACTCGTTTGAAATAATAAATAAAATGCACGACTGGGTCGCACGAACTTCCTCCTATGTTAAAATTTTCAAAAATGAATGAATTAGAGAAAAACTGTTCATAAGCATAAAAATTAATTTTTTAAACGAGTAAAACAACTTCTTTAGTAGTTGGAGGTAAAAATAGAATGCCATGTGATTCAAGCAAATATAGGTTTATGCAAGAACAAAAATTATAAGTCTTTGTATTGGTTTCTTAAAAAAATAAGGTCTTATATTAAGAAATTTTAAAACATTTTTAAGAAAAAATTTTTGTTCGCCAATTTAAAGTTTTTATTATTGTTCGAATAAAATTTAAATTTGCAAATAACAATATTGAGCGGTTTTCGAGATATTAAATTTCCCAAAAAAACAAATAGATATTTTTTTCAAAATTAAAAAAAATATTTTTCTTAAAGTTTTGAAATGCCATGTTTTTTAAACTTTTTAGAAGCTTCTCTCTAAAAATTTCATTGAAATCCGTTATGTCGGATAATGAGAAATTCAAAATTTTAGAAAATCGCTCTATGGTAGGTACAGTCAGAAATATCTTGTTTTCAATTTTTTTTTATTTAACTATAGATCTTAAAAATCAATCTAGAGAAAGAAAATTTAAGCAAAATACTCGGAACCGTTTTCGAGAAAAATACGATTTTCGAAAACCATTTTTTAACATTTGTATGGAGGGTACCGTTATTTTTAGATAAAATAATTTTTTTTTTTTTAAATCGAGCATGGAGTTTTTGAAATATTGAGTTTTCAAAAAAAAATTTTGATTTTTTTTTAAATATAAAAAAAAAATGAAAATTTGAATACACAAAAATATTGAAACTGCTAGGGACTCTTAACATAAAAAAAATATCAAAATCGGTTGTACCGTTTTTGATAAAATCAAAAACAAAAAAAAAATGCAAGAGGGGTACCAAAAATAATGATTTTTTGGAAATTTTTTTCAACCATTACCTAGGCTTAACTAAATGAAATTTTTTTTTAAATCTGTGGGACTTTTTTTGAGAAAAATATTTATAAAATTGTGAAAAAAATTCGTATGGCAGGTACCGTTATTTTTGGTCTTAAAAAAAAGAAAAAAACATCCGTGGGGGAAAATTAAAACCCATATCTACCAAGTTTGAAGAAAATCGGTCGAGCCGTTTAGCTGTAGTCGAACAGACAGACAGGCAGAATTGCGAGACCCACTTTTTTGGTCTTCGCTATCATTGTAATGTCAACTTTGATCAAAATCTCGAGTTTAATTTTTTTAAGAATGCATAACTTGCCTTATAGTACCTATAAGTCGCAAGTAGAAATCTTAAATGAAGATTTCTGTATAATACAAACTCTATGTACTACGAAAATTAATCACCCAAGTAGAAGACCTAATATAGCAATTAAAGTCTCCATCTTCTTTAAATGAGTTGATCAAAACTAAACTACTAATAATACCCCTTGTTGAGATGTACTAGAAGCTGTCCAAAAAACTTTCGTAATTTATCAAATTGCAATATTCACTTCCTCAAATCTAGACTACGTTTCAATAAAGATAATATAAGTCACTTAACGTTATGTGTTCCTGCATTTTTCCTTATAAGAACCTGTTAAATAGAACCATTTAATAGAACTATGTGACCCCCGAGATGATATCCTTCTTTTTGGTGACTTAACCTCCGTCATATTAAGCGAACTTCATCTTCAAAAGAATATCTCTTAATCGAAGTTTTCTCAACCGATTTTAGTAAGGCCTTTGACAAAATTTCACTTAAACGTATCCTTTTCAAACTTTCCACCTTTGAGTTTGAACCTATCTTCTTGAGATTTCTTTTATTTTCACCGTTACTACAAATTTCGTTTCAAATCTACCTTCTTCAATGATTTCTTATCTACATATCTCCAGGGTCCCACAGGGCAACCACTTAGGACCTTTCATTTTCATTTTAAATATAAACAATATTGGAATGGTCATCAAATATTCCCATACGCTGACTATGGTAAGATGTTCAAACCTATTTGCTTGACGCATGGTTCTATTCTTCTTCGACTTGATCACGACAGTTTCTCTGTACCAGATAAATTGCTTTGAGCTAAATATTGCCAAATGCCAATCAATGAAAATCGCATCCAATATTCACCCTGAATCATTTAGCGACCTTAGTCCTTTACGTGACAAAGAGCGCAATTTTTTCACACATAATGAATCTCATCATTCTTAAAGAAAACTCAGCACAAGGCTTTGTAAAATAGTCGTCTAAGGAACTCTCTCAGCCCTAATCCTATCCCCATACATTAACACTGTTCGCCATTTCATGAAAATGCTTGTCAATTGTGGTCATTTACACATTTATTTACACATTTATCAAATCAGAATCGAAAGCATTCAATGCCATTTCCTACAATTTGCCCTTCGTGGTCTATCTTGGTACTTGAAGTACGCTGGAAGAACGAATAGAAACAATTAAAATTCTGATTAGTAATCGACTACTTTCAGGTTCTGTTGACTGCACAACTCTTTACAACCACATCTCTTTCAGATCTAATTCGAACTGAACCTTTTACTTTTTAAAAATTCTTCAAGTTCATTCAAACTCAAGAATAAAAGTTTTTTTTTTTAATTAGATTAAGATTTAGCTTGAATTATGCCGAATAAAAGAGAATGTTGCCCCTACCAAAATTAAGAAATTTAGATATGTAACCCTCTTCGTATAACATGGATTACCGAAATATTTAGCAAACCAGCTAATAAAATACAATAATATTCAGACAATATGATACCAAAAAGGGTTATGATTAGTTCAGTTTTTTCTGCTAGAAAGATTTCAAGTATTTTGGGTAATATTGTAAAAAATCTAAAGTTGAAAATCCGATTTTTATATTTTCAAATCTTAATTTTATTATTTACTTTGAGTTATAAAAATGTTCTTTTGAATCCATAATCTAAAAAGTTATTGCCCTTAATCTGATGTAAAACTGGTACTACAAAATTATTGTTTTTACATTTTGGTTCACTGTGTCGTATACGTAATATTTATTTTAAGAACTAGTGTTATTCTTAAAAATACTGATTCAGAGAAAATTGTGAATTATAGACTATTTTCACGTATTTGAAGGTTAAACTAGTTTTAACGGAAAGATTGTCGAAACTCACAGTTACGATGGGTAAGCATCATATTCAAAACTTCATTAGGAGGATATCTTTCAGAGGAGGATATTTTGTCTCTCGCTACTTTCAGTCCACACGACAGAGAAAAACATAATAATAATAAGAATAGTCCTTTTTGAAGAAATAAAATTAGTTAATATAGTTCTGTTGCGATCATTATTGGCGGTGACCGTCTCACCAATCTCGTTTTCGAGAAAGTACGGACCAATCACGGCCTAAAATCACACCAAATGGTAAAGTTTTGAGGATGCACTTTGACTTGATGACCCTCGTGTGATTTGGTGCCATACTATATACTGCAATTTAGCTTATAGACACAAATATTCATCCAAAAATGGAAGTCTGCGCTAAAGTTTTGAGTTTTTCCAAACGCTTTCGATTCGAACAAAGACGTTTTCTATGATCATGATTTTGACGAGTAAGGGCCAAGTAAAGGCCCGACGCTCAATTCGATAAGTTGAAGTCTCTGAAAGGCTTCTGTATACTTTCTGGCGTTCCTTTGACGTACGATGATGATGTTGGATGATTCAACCTGTCGTTTAAAATTTGGCCACCAAACGTTGAAGAGTCAACTCTGCAAGGCCACCACGTCTGCCGTAAAATGGGTGCGCGCAAAGTTTCCACTAACGAATACTAATTTTGATAATAAAGTTTTATCATTTGGACGTGCTGTTGAATCGTATAACTTATCTGCGTAGTTTGGCATTAGCAACAACACAACATGGTCGGCCAAAATCTACCGCACCAATTGAAAAATCTATTAGATTGTAGAAAAGACAATGACCAACTTAGAAGTTCGACCGCACTACAAACTTCATCATTCAACAATAAACTGGAATGCTCCATGAAATTGTCAAGAATTTTTGAAAAAGTGAGTGAATACCACGCCCCCTAAATGAAAAATCTCAAATTTTCGATTGTTTTCCTTGTTTGTACTTGAAGCCCTATCGCTCTACCGATTTTTATAGTTCTTCAATAATCAGAGAAAGTGAGTAGATGCAATGCCCCTGAATAGAAAATTCCAAAATTTAGATTTTTTTCTTTTATGGTGTCGGGAAGTGCGGCTCCAAAATTTGTATGAGTTCTGAGTCAGTCAGTTTTGGATTAAGCTATTTTTGAACTCCTATATCTCAGAAACCATCAATGATAAAGCGTTGACATGTATGTTTGATCAAGTCAGCAAATACTGTAAATTTAAAGTTTCTGACTTTATTGATGCTGAGGTAAGGAGGGAGTCGAAGATCGCCTGAGTTTGTTCCTGTAAAAGGGTAGTGCTTTGAACTTGACTGGACACTACCATGCCCTTTGATATTTACCAATTACAAAAACCATATTTTTTGAAATTAAACTAAGTCCGAAAACACAAATATTCAAATAATTTTTTTTTGTCTTCGTTTCTGCTGATGTTCACATCAAATCGAATTATTAAAAATATCCATATAAACTACGTTCCCCTTTATCCTCCATCGTTGCTTTATTTATTCTTTCTTTATTTTTCAAAACTTTTAGTATATGGTTTTGTAGTCAGAAAGTCTAGCAATGACTTTGGTAAACGTGTACGTGCGTAGCAAAGTATAAATTAATTCAAACGAAACTTAAATAATTATGCAAAACAGACGATAAATTGAATTATTGCTAATATCTTATAGCGCTTAATATCTACCAGAGCCATACCTTGTTTTTATGTTCTCTATAAGTAGGTAGAGATAGATATAGCTAGTTAACCAGTTTGATTATAAATTTACTATTTTATTGCTAATTTTGGCAAAACAGACTTTTAGAGTTTTTTGGGCTTGTTGCTTGCGATGCAATTTATTTACAGACATACGAGTATATGAGAAAGATAAATGATGGTTGGATTGATTTTTATTTTTTAAATGAAATTATTTTTTATTTCACTTTATCACTCATAATTTAAGGTGTGTTTTTTTTTTAAATAGAATTTTAAATCAGAATTAATTTGTTTAAAGAAACACAATCATATAACAACGTCATGTCTTGCAAACCATTCATTCAAGAACTTCCACTTTAATCTGCGTTTTATTGAAACACAAAATGTATAGATATTTTTGAAACAACATGTAGCTACAAAAGTTTGTATTTTAAAATCTATTTTATGTACGAGTATTTCGATAACAAAATATACGTGTTTATGTATGATAAATTAGTATTTCTCTCGCTATTGATTGATGTGAATTTTGTTTACTTTAAGCTTAGATACTCTATAATTATTTTCGTTTTCATGTGAAAAACTATTAAGCATGATATAAATAAATCTATTCAAAGTAATCGTATTTCTATGTGAATTATTTTGAGGTTTTGAAAGTTTACGATGATTAATTTTCAAATAAGATTAAAATCATAACTTCATAAGCATTTATATTGAGGAACTAATGCATAAGACCCGATATGTCAAAAAATTGATTTCTCGCAGTTATATGTATTGCAAAATTCTGTCATAAGATATATTCTGATGTTTCTAAATAAAATTGGTTTCAGAAAATAAATCTTGTTAAAGAGAAAATCGATTTACAGTAAGTCCTGTGCTTTCAAATAAGCGATATGATATAACGGTTTTAAAATGTTTTTGACAACATGTACGTGGAAAATTGGAAACTCTAATTTTAAAATCATCATGGGAAATGCCACCCCAATATCAGAACGCGCTTGTGTGGCTACTGTCAGACAAAGAATATGTGAATACATTTTGAGTATTGACTATCCAGACTAAATTGCGTAATTTACGATTAAGCTTTGTCAAGTTTATTATTAGTAAGTTTTACTTACCGAAGAGGAGTTACTGCACTGCTTAGGCAAGTTTTTACAAACTCATTGAAAAAAAAAACATTTCAAAACTGTGCCAAATATGACGTTTAAATACTTTGGCAGGTTTTACGTCAACATTGGAAAAGTTCACCTTTGGTAAAATAATTACAGTTTAAAGTTTAATAACAAATCATTAAAACTAACAAAAACTTAACTAATTGGAAAACATAATCTACACGATACTCCATTCGGTAACTGACTTAGGCTAATCGATTTTGTTTGCGGAAAAAAACTAGTTCAATAAAAAAAACCAGTTCTTTTATCCAGTACTGAAAAATTGACTTACCTGGAAAAGTCATCAAGTATGGAGGTATTTGTAGGAGACCCTTCGAAAATGACTTTTAAAAATCCCGGCTACGTCAATTTGGCTAAAAAAATGGGCTCTAAGCTCCTCACACTTAAGACAATGCGCACGCTCTACAACTGCATTTTATTAGTTCAGTGCCTATACTTTTTTAAGGAGTCAAGTGTTGGACGATAAGTCAAGGGTGGTCCAACGAAAACGCACGATGATAATTGTAAATAAAACAAAAAGTTTTCAGAGAATTATCTTAAAATTTTTTATTATGATAGAAGAATCTATGAAAATTATGTGTGAAACAAAATATTGACCTAATGCTTGCCACGCAAGTAACAATTTCGTAGATTCCGCAATAAAAAAACGACCGTCTTTTGCTGTGTTCCAAACTCAACTCAACTCTTTTTTATTCTCCAAGTTTTTTATCTGCAATGAATGTTTATTTATTAATTAATTAATTGTCTTATTGCTATTTCAGCATAACTAAGGAAATGAGGTGTTACATTTCATTACCATGAAAGTGGTTTGAATTTATTTAATGTATCATTTTGATTAGTAGACTCATCATTTCCGTTGGAAGGGTCAATGTACGTAACTCCTCCCGGCTTTAAGTTAGAAGTCTCCGGCTTCATATTATTAACAATTTTGATGGTCTCTTTTTTTGATTTTAATAAAATAAAAATAACAACACCAGTTATACTTAATATTAATAATAAAGCTAGGCTTATATTTGAGCCATACATTATTTTCTTATGATATTGTAATTCTCTTATTTCTTCTAAATTCTTTACATTTTCCATTATAATTTTATTGAAATTGATAGGTTTTACAAACATGTCATTATTTTTACTTGATGGATAAAAATATTTGTCTGGTATTATAATTTCTTTGTTGGAAAATTTAACTTGATTTATTTTTAATGAACAGTTATTATAATTTATTAAATAATTTCCTGTTAAGGTAATATTTCTTTGATCACAATTTTGCCAAATTAGTTCATTATACATATTTTTAAGTAATACCGTTTTGTCATCTATTTCTTCAATAATTGTTACATTATTGTATATTAAATAACAAGAACCAGTAATAATACAGTTCTTACTTTTCTTTAAATTTTTAAAAAGGGATTTTTCTTCATATTGATATATAATATTGTTAATTTCTACAATCATTTCTTCTTGTTCCTTAATTTCTAAATGATCGGTATTTGGTAATGATTTTATAATTTGTAACTCTGTTGATATAAAATTTACAGGTATTTTGATAGCGAATATTAACAAGTCATTTTTATATTGCATAACTCCTGCCTTTAAAAGTTTAATTGTAGGAAAATCTATATTATATGTTTCTAGTTCTTCCAAAGTAAGCATACTCGGATGAATAATATTATTTTTAGCAGCCATTATGTTATCAAGAATTTGATTTACTTTATTTTCTAAATATCTAAGCATAGATGACTGTTCCAAAACTAAAATTTTATAATTTAAATTGCGAATAAAATCATTTGTTGTGTTAAGTGATTCTAATATTTTAGCTCTATCGTTCTCTATTATAAGTTTAAGATCAGATAAGGATTTATTATAATGTTCATTTATTTTTATTTGTTTGTTAAGGTTATTGATAGATAGATGGTTATTTTCATCAGTTATTTTTAGATGTTCAAGAATTTCTTCGCGATCTGCATCATCCATTGTACCAAATAACCAATTTTGAACTCTACCAACAGCATTAATTAATCCTCTTTTTTCTCTTTTTGATCTGCTTATTGTTCTAAGTTTACTTTTTATTAACCTTATTTCATGATAAAAACTATGCTTATCTTCTATTTTTAAAAGTTCTATGTTTAATTCTAAATTATTGAAAATTTGTGACAGCTCACTTGGATTAATTATATGTAAAATAGTGTCTGTTTCATTAACTATGTCTACTTCTCTGATTCTTATTTTAGTATACCCGTTCTCTTCTAGTATGGGATGAACCTGCAATAACCCTTGTACTGAGGTTATCATCATCAACAGGATTATCAATATCTGCAAATTTATGTTTTCTTTTAATATTTAATAAATGTACATTTTGCAAAGGGAATTTTCTATAATATGGCTGGTCTTTATGCCTTACTCTTTTATAATTTTTTATATACCCTCTATTTCTATTTTCTACATACTTTTCCCTACTTTTATTTATTTTAGTAATATTTTTAATTTTTTTATTGTTTATACGATCTACTAATTGTTGAATAGCCAAATCGTCATTTATTCTGTTAGCCTGTCTTGGAGTAATTTCTATTGTGGAATGAATCCTGTCATTATAGTTTCCAATTGCTTTTTGGATCTTTTGTTCAACTGTAATATCGTCTTCAATAGCCTGAATCTTTTCTATTATAGTTGAATGAAGCCTTTCAACGTCAGCATTCCCAGTGTGACTGTTTGGTTTGGTCCAATGTATTTCAATATCCTTGTCATTTAAGAACTTAATGAGTTGTTCCGATTTAAATTCATTATCCATTATAATTTTATTTGGTTTATCAAAACTTGCGAAATACCCTTCTAATATTGCTGTCTTCTTAACCCAATTTCTATCATTTATTAAATATGCGACAGCAAATTTAGTAAGTTTATCAATAATAGTGATGAATGTTTGCTTACAATAGTGAAAAATATCAACATGAACAATATCGCTTCTAGCTTTTGGTGTTTCTGTAACACTCATAATTGGTTTGATAGGATTTCTATCATATTTAATTTCTTGGCACTTGCCACAATTATTTATAATAAGTTGAATATGTTCTTGCAACTTTGGGAAATAAATTTTATCTTTAAGTGCTTGATAAGTTTCGTTTATTCCACTATGTAAAGATTCAATAGTATGGTATAAAGAAATTTGTTTATGACATTCTTCTTCTGTTTCTATTTCTTGTGCCCTTTTTGTAGCCTTCATAAACTTTATTTTTTTTTCGTTTGAAAATAATTGTATAATCATCTGTTGAATTTTATTATAATCTTTATCTGTAACATAAGAATAAATTCCATTTTTCCCTGGTTTCACATACTTAACTAATAATTCTTTAATATCATGTTCCTCTTTTTGTGGATTAATTTCTATTATTCGTCTACCATGAAGTATCTTTACTTCTTTACTTGGACTATAAGTTAAAATAAATTGAGTTCTGTATTTATTTATAATTTCTTCTTTTATGAAAATATGATCTTGACGTTGTTCCGCTACTGAATGGATGGTATCAGATAGGTCCATATTAGATTCACTACTGTTTTCATCACTTATTTTCGGACTATTTTCTTGTCTACTTAGGAAATCAGCTACAGTATTCTCTTTCCCTTTAAGATACTCAATATCAAAGTTGTATTCTTGGAGTTTCAAAATCCATCTTTGATTTCTTTGAGAGAACTCTTTTCCTTTATACTTAGAATTTAAGTACTTTATCGGTTGATGATCAGTCACAATTTTAAACTTTTTACCATACAAATATGGCCTAAAATAGGTAACCGAATAAACTATTGCTAGAAATTCTTTATCGGTGACGCTATATTTTTTTTCATGTCTGTTCAGAGTTCTAGAGACGTAGCAAACTGGATGACCGTCTTGTGAAAGAACTGCTCCAATAGCATAGTCACTAGCATCTGTTGTGACCGTAAATGGTTTTTCATAATTTGGAAATTTCAAGATTGGATGTGAAGATATAAGAATTTTAAGCTTTTCAAAAGCTTCGATAAACTGAGGGTCTTTAATATTAATTTTGAGGTCTTTTGTCAAATATTTTATGAGTGGATATGCTATTTTAGAATAGTCTTTTATAAATTTTCTGTAGAATCCCGTCATTCCAAGAAAACTCTTTAATTGTTTTTCAGTTTTCGGTAACTCTATTTTTTGAATGTCAGAAATTTTGCTGGGATTAGGCATAATGCCGTCTTTGGTCAGAATATGTCCTAAGAATTTAGTATCTTTCTGCATAAAGCTGCATTTATCGGCTTGTATTTTTAAGTTATGAGAAGATAGAATTTTGAAAATTTTGTCTAAAGATTTAAGGTGTTCACTTAGAGTTGTTGAATAAACCAGAATATCGTCAAGATAAACAACACATATTACATTAATGCAATCCCTTAATATTTCATTAATTAAACGCTGAAATGTTGCGGGAGCATTTTTTAAGCCGAATGGCATCCTTAAAAACTCATAAAGACAATCAGGTGTAACAAAAGCTGTTTTCTCAATATCTTTTTCTGCTACTAAGACTTGGTGGTAACCCTTTGCCAAATCAATTGCAGTAAAGTACTGAGCTTTTCCCAACTTGTCCAATATGCTATCCATATTGGGAAGTGGCTGTTTGTCATCAATCGTAATTTGGTTGAGTCTTCTGTAATCGACTACTATTCTGAATTTTTGTACACCAGAATTATCCCCCTTTTTAGGTATGACAATAATGGGTGAACTATACCTACTTTTACTTTTTCTTATTATGCCCTGAGCTTCCATATTCCTCATTTGTTTTCTTACTTCTGCCTCATGCTGAGGTGGATACCTATACAGTTTAGAATTAATTAGTTCATTGGTTGTTGTTTTGATCTCATGAACTATACTTGTTGTATTTGTTAACTGATCACCATCTTTATAAAATAAATTTTTAAATTTATGCATTAATTGTGTTATCCCTAGCTTTTCTTCTTCGTTTAAATGATCTAATTTAATATTTTCACACTGACTTTCCTCTAACATATTTACATCATCCACAATTTTGTTTTTTAAAAATGGAATTCGTTCATTATTATTGAGAACTACTTCTTCATTATGTATATCTATAAGCCGTACATTTTTATTTATCCAATCCATTCCTAATAAAAATCCATATGGTTTTTCTAAATTCATTTGAACCCATCTTATCCTAGCATTTTTTTTCTGTTTGAATTCATCTGGACATTCTGTTTTTACATACTGATTTGATTTTGTTATTTTACCATTAATTGTACTTATATAGGCTTCACCTCCCATGTTCTCATAGATTTGATTTGAAACAATTTTGGAATTTAAAAGACTTACTGTAGAACCAGTATCTAACAGAGTTGCATAACGTACTTTATTAAATGTAAGTATTATATACATTTTATTATTTTCCGAGGCTAATTGGTAAAAAATGTGTCATCTACTTCCTCCGTGCTTAAAGCATCTACAGACATATGGCCAGAACTTTGTCTAGTTTGCTGTGAATTATTTTGTCTACCATTTGTGTTGTTATCATTTCTATATTGTCTACTTTGATAAGTGTTTTGTCTATTTTGATTATAACCTGGACCTGAATTGTTGTAACTATTGTTGTAATTACTATGCCGTGGTTGCACTGTTTGATTCCTAGTATTATTTTGTTGATAGTTCAAATTTAAATTGTTACGATAATACCGTGATTGTTGATTGGTATATCGATTTGTTTGTGATCCGAATCGATCTTTCTCTTTAACATTTATATGTGTCTTAAAATATTTTAAATTGAAGTCATCTTGACCAATATATTTATTTATAATTGTCCTTATATCTCCTAAAGAATATTTTTCGTATATTTCGGATAGTAATGCAACTAATTCTTTAATTTTTAGAATAACTACGCAACTAAGGTTATTTACTACGTTTCCAGAACTTGAACTATATATTGCACATTCAGCAATATCATCTACTATTATTCTAACTTTATCGCTTAATTCTAAAATAGAACTTACTTTTAAGCCATTAATGTCCTGAACTATTTTCGTCTCGGTTTTATAGGCCTGATAGTGCAGTTTGAGTCGGGTCTTTGTCTCTTCCCACGATGTAGGTGGTGTTATCGTCAAGAAGTTTTTGGCCGCACCAGTTATCTTTTCATTCAATATGATGGTGAAAACATCTGCGGACTGTGCTGCTGAATACTCTCCAAATATCCGGTTCATCGCCGTGATGAATGATGGCAAAGTTCCTTTTGTACCATCAAAGGTGGGTGCAAATTTCAGATCCCTCTGAATCTTCCTTCTTAAAGATTCTGGCTCGTTCTGTCTACTAGCAATACAGAAAATACTTTACAAAAGATTCGTTTCTTCGCGATTAATTTCTGCTTCGTATCAACTTTCGGTAAATTTTTGTTTTGCTTTCGTCTTTGGTTCTTTTTCGACTGCGCCAGTAACAATTTCGTAGTTTCCGCAATAAATAAAACGACCGTCTTTTGCTGTGTTCCAAACTCAACTCATTTTTATTCTCCAAGTTTTTTATCTGCATATTTACAATGAATGTTTATTTATTAATTAATTAATTGTCTTATTGCTATTTCAGCATAACTAAGGAAATGAGGTGTTACATTTCATTACCATGAAAGTGGTTTGAATTTATTTAATGTATCATTTTGATTAGTAGACTCATCATTTCCGTTGGAAGGGTCAATGTACCTAACTCGCACGGCTTCGGTGGCATATCTCTATCCGATGGTCCATATTTTCAATTACTCTGAGACATAATTGAGGTTCAATGTCGTTAATGTGCCAAATTATCACATCCTTGAGCTCTTAAATTGTCCTTGGATTAATGACGTACATCGGTGTCAAATCACATGATCGTGGCGGTCAATTAACACGAATTTCTTACGCCATTGTTTCGTTGGCTATGTGGCAAGTGGCATCATCCTTTTGGAAGCACATATCGTCCAGGTCCATATCCTCAATTTCTGGCCACAAGAAGTCCGTTATCATCTCGCGACAGCGAACACCATTCACGGTAACTGCTTGGCCGACCTATTTTTTTACTTGCGACGTATTGGTACTATAAGGCAAGTTATGCATTCGTAAAAAAATCGAACTCGAGATTTTGATCAAAGTTGACATTACGATGATAGCGAAGACCAAAAAAGTGGGTCTCGCAATTCTGTCTGTCTGTCTGTCTGTGGCTTCGACTACAGCCTAAACGGCTAGGCCGATTTTCTTCAAACTTGGTAGATATGGGTTTTAATTTTTTCCCCCACACGTTTTTTTCTTTTTTTTTAAGACAAAAAAATAACGGTACCTGCCATACGATTTTTTTTCGAAATTTTATAAACATTTATTTTTCTCAAAAACTGTCTCACAGAATTTTTTAAGAAAAATTAAAAAAAAATTCATTTGGCTAAAACTAGATAATGGTCGAACAAAATTTTTCAAAAAATTGATATTTTTGGTAGTCCCCCTGGGTCCATTTTTTTGTTTTTGATTTTCTCGAAAACGGTTTAGCCGATTCAAATCAGTTTTTTTAAGCTAAAGCTCCTCCAAGGTTTGAATATTATAACGCACTCAAATTATATTATTATATTATAATTTGGATTAAAAAAAAAATCAAAATTTTTTTTTGAAACAAAATATTTCGAAAACCCCATGCTGGATTTTATTCAAACTTGACAAATAAAAGTTTTTCAATATAATCTACAAGATTTGAGAAAAAAAAAATTGTTGTATCTATAACTAAAGGTACGAGTACCTTCCATACAAATGTTAAAAAATGGTTTTCGAAGATCGTATTTTTCTCGAAAACGGTTCCGAGAATTTTGCTAAAATTTTTTCTCTTTTGATTAATTTTTACAATCTATAATTTAATAAAAAGAAATTTTAAATCTAGGTATTACTGACTGTACCTACCATGGACCGATTTTTTTCGAATAATTTATATCGGCATAACGGATTTTAATGAACATTTTTATAAAGAAGCTCCTAAAAAGTTTAAAAAACATTGCATTTCAAAACTTAAAAAAAAAAATATTTTTTCAATTTTTGGAAAAAAAAGTTTTTTTTTTTTGGAAAATTCGATATCTCAAGAACGACTTAGTATTTTTCTTGCAAACTTAACTCTCAATAGTACAATAATAAAAACTTAAGGTTGGCGTACCAAAATTTTTTCTTAAAAATGTTTTGAAAATTTTGTGCATAAAAGCTTATTTTTTTAAGGAACCACTACAACGACTTATAATTTTTGTTCTTGCATACATTTATATTTGCATAGCATTCTGTTTTTATCGCTTACTACTAAAAGAATTTAAAAAAAATCATTTTATCCTTATGAACAGTTTTCTCTAATAACCTTCGTTTTTAAAATTCCTAGTCTATCACATAGGAGCAAGTTCGTGCGACCCAGTCGTGCATTTTATTTTGTATTGTTAGATAAATTTAAACTATATTATATTCAATAAAAATTCCAAGAAAAATCAAATTTTATGTATTTTCTCGGGAACGTGAAGTCTAATTGAATCGGTCATTTCAAAAACCTCTTAAGTCACATTTTTTTCCAAAATGCTTTTTTTGCTGAAAATGGTTCCTTAAAGGGAGATGCGTATTCTGGGTAAGAACCACGTAAGTCTGTACACTCCTTCCTCTTCAAATAATACCGTAGGACGTAAGACGTTCATTGCATAAACAACATAAGTCAGTGACTTAAGAGGTTTTTGCATGCACTACCAAAATGGCGGGAGTAGTTTGATATTTTAAATTTGCTTTGCTCTGATTGGTTCAACAATATTCAAATCTTCAATTTGATAACGACCGTCATCAATGTCAAATTTGCGTTTTTCATACAACTATTTTCTGCGAAAAGTAATTTTAGCTTTAAAAATGTCAAGTGAAACAGAGAGTGATGGTGCGCCGAAAAAGAAGAGAACGTGTAATACCTTAATGAAATGTTATAACAAATTATAAAATTGAAAGACAAGACATAAACTAATTTATCTAAGAGATTTGAAAAACCGAGGAACTGTTGATATCAAGTTGCAGAAGAGTAGAATCATATGTCGAAGTAAGATCATTGAGCTTGATATTTCTAAGGCATTTGATGGATTTTGGCATCAAGCTATTATATCGAAAATACGTGAGTTTGGTATCAATGAAACCCTTATTCGTTGGATTAGAAATTTTTCAATACTTTTCTTTTGGAAGGTTTCAAATCGGATCTTCACAAAATAAATGCTGGGGACCCCAAGGTCTCCGTTTAGTCTTAGACTTTCTTTCTCATTTTTATGAATGATCTCTGAAACTGAATGATCTGATGATTTCCACTTCATATTCATCCGTCGCGTCTGTTAAATTAACGTCCATCTCATTCGAAATTTAGAAAATATAGTCATAGAGCTAAAAACTGAAGATGTTTTGGAATTCATGAAATTGTGGCCAAATTTGTACAAAAAAACATGTTTGTCACCACTGAATCTTATAGAAAAAAATGCCACAAAAACATAAAAAAGCACCTTCGACAGATATGAGCTTTAAGTATGCTTCACAAAGAAAGGTACTATCATAGGAATATATTGATGGATTGATTAAACATTCATTATTAGTAATAAATAAAGTTGCAACTTCGGTTTCACTTCTATCAGCAAAGGCTTATGTTTTAAAAGTGCCCATCAATAAGAAAACGTTGAAGATAATCAATCTATGTACCCTAAAGATATTAAAACATGACAAAAAGTTATTCTTAAGTGTAATTTTCAATAATAAGCAATACAAAATATAATTACTACCATTTTTTTGGTTAAATTATATACCACTTACCCCAGTAATTGCTAAAACCACTTAAGTCAAGAACAGTTTTTTAGGTTTTTTTTCATTAGTTTTATTAATAAACTGTGAATTTTTTTCGCTTTTTAATTTTCTTACCACTAAAATACTTAGTTAAGCATAAAAAATTGGTTTAAAACTCATTTGTTTGAGCATGAAACAGTTTTTATTGATTCCTGAAAAATTCTAATTGAATGACTTATGAGGTTTTTGAAATGACCGATTCAATTTAACAACGATTTCAAAAATTGCAAGAATCCATTCAGTCCAAAATAAAATAAAATGCACGACTGGGTCGCACGAACTTGCTCCTTTGTATTCGACTAGGAATTTTAAAAACGAAGGTTATTAGAGAAAACTGTTCATAAGGATAAAATTAATTTTTTAAATTATTATAGTAGTAAGAGACAAAAACAGAATGCTATGCAAATATGAATTTATGCAAGAACAAAAATTATAAGTCGTTGTAGTGGTTTCTTAAAAAAAGCTTTTATATACAAACTTTTTAAAAGCTTTTTAAGAAAAAAATTAGGTACACCAATTTAAAGTTTTTATTATTGTTCGAATAAAAATTAATTTTACGAAAAGAAATATTGACCCGTTTCGGAGATATCGAATTTTCAAAAAAGAAAAAAATAGATTTTTTTTCAAAAATTCAAAAAATATTTATTTTAAAGTTTTGAAATACAGAGTGTTTTAGACTTTTTAGAAGCTTCTCTATAAAAATTTTCATTAAAATCCGTTATGTGGATAATGAGAAATTCAAAATTCGAAAAAAATAGTTCTATGGTAGGTACAAGCTGTAATATCTTAATTTCAAAATTTGTTTTATTAAATTAAAGATCGTAAAAATTAATTGAAACAAAAAAATTTTATCAAAATTCTAGGCGCCGTTTTCGAGAAAAATACTATTTTTGAAAACCATTTTTTTTTAATTTTTAGCATTTGTATGGTAGGTACTTTTATTTTTAGGTAAAATAAAATTTTTTTTATCACATCTTGTAGATTACATTGAGAAACTTTTATTAATCAAGTTTAAAAAAAATCTAGCATGGGGTTTTCGAAATATTGAGTTTTGAAAAAAAAATTTTGAAGTTTTTTTTAAAAATCCAAAAAATTCAAAATCTGAGCACGCAATTCTATTTATGTTTTTGAGGAGCTTTAACAAAAAAAAAAATGATCAAAATCGGTTGAACCGTTTTTGAGAAAATTAAAAACAAAAAAAATGGTTCCATGGGGGGTACCCATTTTTCGGAAAAAAATTTTCAACTAATACCTAGATTTAATTAAATAAAATTTTTCTGTATTTTTATTTTTAAAATCTGTCGAACAGTTTTTGAGAAAAAAAAAATAATAAAAATTTCGAAAAAAAATCGTATGGCAGGTACCGTTATTTTTGGTCTTAGAAAAAAAAAGAAAAAAACGTGTGCGGGGGAAAAATTAAAAATGATATCTACCAAGTTTAAAGAAAATCGGCCCAGCCGTTTAGACTGTAGTCGAACAGACAGACAGACAGACAGACAGACAGAATTGCGAGACCCACTTTTTTGGTCTTCGCTATCATCGTAATGTCAACTTTGATCAAAATCTCGAGTTCGATTTTTTTTTACGAATGCATAACTTGCCTTATAGTACCTATAAGTCGCAAGTAAAAAGGGTACAAATCTTCGTTTTCAAAATTAATTTTAAATCTTGCCTGTTTTTGATGTTGAGTTTCATGAATTTCATAAATTGAAGAAAAGGGCATAAATATTTATTTGGAAATTAAGTCAGAATAATTGGAAACTATGCCAAGGAGGTGTGGTGTGGAAAAAACAAAATCAAATTAGAAATTAAATTAGAAAATTATTATAATCTGGATTAATTTTCAATTTCACTTTAGAAAAAGACCGCAAAATGCGAATACAGTCAAATCTCGAAACAAATAACAACCACTCTCAGAAGAGGTATTGTGAAGTAAATTCTTATTCTCTTGGAAAACCAGCGACTAGTGGCTTATAGACATAACTGTTCCTGGGGGCTAAGCACTTTGCTGTAAAAAAAATATAATGATATGTCGGATGATAGGTCTTGAATAGGCCTACCATTTTGGTATAACTTTCAGATTTCTTATTAACTCTTATGTATATATTATTAGCGAGCAATGTGGAGAGAATTGATCTAAAATTTTCTAACGAATTCGAACGGCTTGATGAGGACAACTTTCCTATGACAAGAGATACTCTTGGAGGATTTGACACTTCCTCGCAAGAGCCAATACCCCTTAAACATATTTGTGTTATTGTGTGGCGGCGGCTATGAATTGGACCCTGGATCTTCGCTGGATAGTCCAACCGATTATTCAAACGGATTTATGATTTCACTAGTCTTCAAAGTTTAAATATTTTTATGAGAAACAAAGTTCAACAGGGGTTCTCCTGAACTGTTTTTTTTTAATTAAATATAGCTATAAATTAAACAATTCCTTAAGTAACATTCTTTGTTGGAATCAATTATCATAACTGAACCAGCAACAAGATAAACCAATTATCACCAGATTCGTCTTAAAGCCATCGATTAAAATGTCGTTCAACGCAAGGAATTTCACTTTGGCATGCACATCAATTTACTGACATCCGACACGACATAGCATCTTCCGTCGTCCGACGGTCTTCGCTCGTACCAATTAATTAGAAACCTCAATATACATAGAAATTCTTTAGACCGCATTAGGAACTGACCTAAACTAATATCTTTCAAACAGACAGACTGACAGACAAAACTAAAAAGATGTCATACAATCACTAAGATTAAGAATGACATCACCGGCAAATGCTAACGGTTTAATCACATATCCCTAAGCATTTCCAAAAAAAAAATTAATATTAATTAAAATTTTTACTGGCGTGTGGCAGACAACAACAACTGTTGTTCTTCAGAAAAATTTCTTCCATTTATATGATAAGTTCAGATTAGTCATTTGATATGGAAGAATATTTTTAAACTTTTCGATGCTCTGAGCCAAGACAAAAAAAAAAATGAATTGAAATGATGCTCAGATATCAGATAGAGAAGGACAAGTTTAATTGAAAGCATGGCATCGGATCATTTCTATGATTCTGTCACTGTCAAATGAGATATGTGTGAAATTTTATATTTGATTTTTGGGGTCAAAGAGAATATTGAGTGAGAAATATTTAGATTCTAGGAATGCTGAAAATTGAATTAAGCAGCACTGAATTAATTATACGTTATACCGACTGATAAAATTTTTGATTTTTAAACATCAAAACTGGAAAATTAAGAACTAGGTGAATTGCATAGAACACAGACAGAGACTGAGACAAGAGATAACCACGAATTTTGTGAAACATGTCTAAAAATAGTTTCAATATGTCACAGTTCTGAAATTTCTTAGCGAAAAAATTTATTGCTTGGCGTTATGGTTTGACAGCATCTCGTAATACGGTTATACGGCTTAATGTTTAATAAAGAAGTATGCCATGCCAATGTTGAGTTTAATACTTATTCAACATGTGCTCTTAAAATAAATGATCATAAGTCAAATTAGAACGGTGTCATTTAAACATTATACTGCGATGTAAAAATTAAAGGATTCTGTGCTTATCATGCATTCCATCCATCTGATAGAGCAAGAGGCGGATCCTCTCTATTTATTAAGAATACTATCGAACATTCAATAAGAACTTTAATTGAGATCGATATAATGCAAATAAGTTCAGTAACTGTTAAATTTAGGTGCATCTCAACTAAAGGTAAGCAGCTTTTCAAAGCTTGTATGGCATCTAGTGTTGATTTTTTCACGACAGGTAAACCAACATACTGGCCAACTGATAGAGCGAAAATGCCAGACCTTGTAGATTTCTTTATCGCAAAAGGACTAGATAAAATTTACAGAAAAATCGAGAAAAACTCTAACCTTTCCACTGATCATTCACCAGTCAGTAAGTGTTGACAGTAAGTGGAAAGTTAGTCAAAAAGGAAAGGGCTTCTTTTTTGTGTAACAAAAGAACTAACTGGGATAAATTCAGAGAACATTGCGAAGGCAATATTGCGCTTAATATATATTTGAAAATGCATTTAGAGCTAGAAGATGAAGTCGATATATATTTATTAAGGTCACATAACCCGCTGCATGAAAAAACACTCCACACAACTTTAGAGTTCCAGTTAGAAACACAGATACAATTCCACCGGAAATAAAAGATCTGCTTCGCGAAAAAAGAACTGTTCGGAAAAGATGGCATCAATCACGAGCACCTCAGGACAAAACCATTTTAAGCCGCCCCTCGAATGAACTCAAATATGCTATCCGCGAATCAAAAAATCGCAAGATTTTTACCTATCTTGAAGGTCTGACCGCTGATTAAAATACAAATTATTCATTGTGGAAAGCTATTAAAGATGTTAAAAAGCCACAAATACATTCAGCACCAATTGGACAAAATAATGGTGGATGGGCTAAGTCTGATAGAGAAAAAGCCGATTTATTTGCTGAACATCTAGAGGAAACCTTTAAACCTTTTGACGGTCAGGCGTTGATAAATGAACATGGTGAATTGGTGATATCCAATGGCCATCTGAAAACTTTCTTATTCGGAATATCACGTTATCAGAACTTTATCAAGCTATTAAGAATCTTAAAAATAATAAAGCTCCTGGGTACGACCTATAATAAATGCTCGCGTGCTTAAAGAGCTACCCAGAAAAGCAGCAATTAAACTTCAGCACCTTAGCGGCATTAGGGCTTTCATACGTTCCACGCCAATGGAAAGTCGCAGAAGTTTTAATGGTTCCAAAACCGGGAAAGTCTCCGAACGAAAAAAAAAATCTTATAGACCGATTTTCCTCTTGATTTGAGAACATCTTATTAAAGCGACTGCTTACTATTATCGAAGAAATGCCGCTTATTCCTGACCATCCTTAAGTTTAAACTGCGATAGGTCTTTCCGGATCAAATATATTACATCCTTGAGTCGTACCTCGAAAATAGGCTATTTCGAATTAAGCAAGGGAGGGAATATTCGGATTTTAAGGAAATCAATGCTGGCGTTCCCCAGGGAAGTGTTCACGGTCCGATTCTGTTCGTACTATACACTAGCGATATTCCTCAAGAAGAAGATACCACAATAGGTACTTTTGCAGACGATACGGTTATACTTGCAATATCCGATTCAGTTGAACCTGCAACCGAGAAGCTCCAACGAGCTCTAGATAAAATTTCGGTATGGACTAAGAAATAGCGAATTGTTCTTAATGAGTCCAAATCAACACATGTTAATTTTACTTACAAAAAAATTATCAATCTGCCCACTTATATTAATTCGGTGCAAATACCATAGGCTAATAAAGCAAAGTACCTAGGAATGACACTAGACACTAAGCTTAAATGGAAAACTCACGTTAAAAAGAAACGAGATCAACTTGAAAATAAATTACGTGAAATGAATTGGCTTATAGAAAGATACTCCAAACTCAGCATCTAGAATAAATTGCTTATCTATAAGCAAGTGATAAAACCAGTATGGACGTACGGTATACAACTTTGGGGTTGTACTAAACCAAGCAATAGACAAATACTACAATCTTTTCAGAGCAAAGTTCTCAGAGAAATCGTTAATGCTCCGTGGTACATTAGAAACAGTGATTTACACAGAGACTTACTATTACCAACTGTTGAAGATGAAATAGCAGTTTTCGCTGGGAAGCTACTAACTCACTTAAATAACCATAGCAATAGAATTATTCGACAAACAATTGGTGAGACAAACCTTGTGCGCCGACCTCAAAGAACGAGACCGTTCGATCTTTTAAATGCGGTATCCGGTACCTGCCAAACGTTATTATAATATTATGAAATTAAAACTACTTGATAAGGTAACTTAGTTATAGTCGCAAGAACAAAAGGAAGGTGTTTTTTAGTGAGTAAAAATCTCACACTACTATGAGTACCGGGCTCATAGTGTCTATGAAGATTCTTCACTTACCCACGAAAAAAAAAAATAAACATATATTCTATTAAAAAATTTTCTTCAAAAATAAAAAAAAATCTAAGAAATTTAGCGGGGGTTCACAATCACCCTCAAATTTGTTACACACAAAGAATCTGTCTTTGTTTTTTTGAACTTATATACTCGTTATGTTGAACTTCAATATGGGGGGCTAACTATGACTTATGATGAAACTTATAGCTCCAGATCTCGGAACTTGTTTCTGCTGAAAGGTCACCCAAGTGAGGCTCTTGAAGTGGAGTAAGATCTCACTTCTAATAACTCTGCCACGAAAGACTATTTCCATTAAGGTATTCAAAAAGAGAGTAGGAGAAGGATTCTTTTGATATGTAGAATCACTTTGAAGACTTTAGGTTATATACTCCAACATTTGGATATAACTGAGGTAATTTACAAATTATTAAGACAAGCCACGGTACTGAAATAAGATGGTAGCAGATTATGGGGCAACGGAGGAAGCTATATCGCCGTACTGGGTTATTGGTGGTTTTGGATTATCAGACAAGCTGTCTTAAATTTAAAAAAGAATTTCGCTTTCAGAGTTTGTAGGCTGTATTTCCGATAAATACTTTATACCCCAGACACTATACTCCCAATCTGTTCTCATCCAGTATAAGACAGTGTTAATCCTCACAAAACAGATCTTGTCCTCTTTACTAGGAAATATAAAATTCCGCATATTGACCCCATATTTAAGTACCCCTTGGCATAATGGTTAGTGCGTTGGATTGTCATGAGGAAGGTCTCGAGTTCGATTGTCAGCCGCTGCTAGAAAGTTTTTTTCAGAGGTGAACTGCCTCTTGCGAGGAATTGACAAATTGTCCAAAAGTATATCTTGTCATGGAAAGTGCTGCTCATTAGCCGTTTAGAATCGGCAGAAAATTGTAGGTCCCCTCCGTTCCCTGGTAACACGCACACAGGAATGGTTGAGAGTTGTAAGTCACTAGGTCCTGGTTCCACCAAATTTTTTCATATTGACCCAACTTCCATTAAAGGTATACCACTAAGATTTTCCAAAAAAAAATACTTGGGTCTCATTTTACAACTAAATTTGGAAACCTATCATTCAAGAAAGAGTGGCAATCTTATGCGAAAAAAATCCATTGAGAATATTATAGGGAATCTAGCCCTGCATTACTCACTGACTATACACCTCGGTACTTAGGGCGGTATGGTGTACAGCTCGAGACAAAAGGTCAGCGTATCTGTTCATGGGCGGAGCACTTCGCATGACTACCTCTGCTGAACTAGACATTATGTTCCATCTAACACCCCTCGATAAATTCGACATTCTTTACTCATTTGGATTACTTTCAAGTAGCATCAATCACACCCTCCCTTAGATTAAGTTTGACAATAACTTTCAGGTAACCATCCTTTCTAGAGAAATTTGGGAGGACGATGGAACAAAACCTAATGACAGAGTTGGTGGAGGTGTATACTGAGACAGACTAAATTTAAGTCTCTTTTTTCGTTTTTTCAATCACTGTAGCGTGTTTCAGGCGGAACTTTGGTAAAACCACTGTCTTAGCTTAAAAAAAACGTGATATCAAAAAAAGAGATCGGAATTTTCTAAGATATCCAAGCAGCCATTAAATTTCCTGATTCTGTCTCTACCAGCACTTGACTGCCTATCATCTCTGATGAATATGGCGCAGCAGTTAAGCATTTACCTCTGCTTTGTGCCGAGTCACAGGGGCATTTCAATAAATTGTAAGGCTGATGAACTAGCCAAAAGTGTAACAATGATTCCTTTATTAACAGATAAGACAAATATAGGTATTCTCATGGCTACGTGTAAACATATGCTAAAGCAAGATTCTATACAAAGATCAAACCTTAGGTGTAACAATTGCACCACCTGCTTGGCGAAAAAACAGTGCTGGATCTGAAGCGCTCCAATGGTTTAATATCTTTAAGCAGATTGTACAATAGGCTCTGTAATAGGTGACAGGTAACTTGTTGATAGGCAAGCACGTAACGTGGCTTGGAACTTATTCACAAGATTTCTGCAGAAGCTGAATGGACAAAGAAGAGAAGGAATCGATCCCTCACCTTCGCTGTATATGTCGTGCTTTATCCCAAAGACGTAGACTCCATCTGGGAGATTTCTATTGCAATTATCTTAGTGATCTGGCAAATATAGACATCATAAGCAATCTCGATCGCTTTATAAGGAGCTCAAATTGGTTTAACTATTAGGAAGAAAGTCTCCAAGATTATATGTGATATCACAATGGGCCAACTCATGGTCTAAGTGTGTCGATTCTCCTACTGACAGCTACGTCAACCTATCCTAACCTATTTCTATGTGTCATTTGGAAGCGAATTGAAAACAGCTTTGGACTTTGGAATCATAAAAAGAACTTTTTTTAATTGATTTTTAAATATATTTTCCGACTGTACCCAGCACATCAAAGATGCTCTATAGGCTAGATGCAAAACCAAAAATTAGGTTAGTATCTTTCGCATTTTGTCTAAAGTCTAAAGATACATAGAAAAACCTTTATCTGCGTTCTGTCCTTGCATCGACCTGTAACCAAATAAATTTTCCGAAAGACCAAGATGTCAAATTTAGTACATATTTAGTATAAGCGCTGATTCGCCAAAAAGAAGGCAAGCAAATTAAGTTTAATACAAAACAAAAAACAAAAACAAAAGTAGTTAACCTCAAGTTTCGAAAATGAAATGTGAAAACATCTCGAATACACGTTCAAATTAATTATTTGAGAATAGAAACGTCCTTCGATAAGCACATTTCGACAGACTAGCTCGTAAAATTGAATCAATACGACTCCGTTATGAATTTATTTAATTTTTTTTTTTTTTTTTTGGTAGTAGGTAATTATTACTTCTCATTCACTATACCCAGCTGCGTTTCTTCACATCTTCATAAGATTAATTTTAATACATAAACGTGTAGAGCTACATACTAACACAAGAAAGTATCTACAGAAATACTTAATTATCTTTTTATTGAATTTAAATAGGATGCTAAGATGTTCACATTCCAATTTCCATTTCGTGAAATAAATAATAATTTTATGTGCACGGCAGCGGCAGAGGAGGCCGGCGCGCGGCCGAGGTGGTAGTGATGGTGATGGTAGTGGTTGTGGTGGTTGACGAGGAGCAAACATTGAGTACTACTTCATCCAGTTCTTCAGCATTGTGAAAGATAAATTCGAATCAAGTAAGCAAAAGATCGATCGATCAGTGCGATTAATCTAATCAAAAGCACGGTGGTTATTTAGTAGAATGGCTTTGGAGCAGCACAAGAGATACTACATACATGTCAGCTCTGGCTTTTGTATGTAGGTATTTGTGTATAAAAGCAAATACCAACTAATTAAAAAATGTATACTCTGGTGCAAACTAAACTGACCACATTGTTTCTTTTTTGTATCTTTTGAGCTCTAACTCGACGCTTTCAAAACCAATAATTCATTTCAGAAAATCTTTCATGCAAGAGAAATTTGTTATGCAGAGACCACACATTTCATGACGTAAACAATTTCATGGAATCACTTGAGCTTTTATTTTTTTTATCTATCACTGTGACAGTAAATGAAGAAATAATTTGACGTCTAATGTAAGTTCGACTGACGTTTATGCTGGTTTTCGCCTTTATATGTAGGTTGAATGGTTAAGTTGGAATTTTTTATACGGGGAATTTAATCTTTTTCTATTTATTATTCTATTTCATAAATTCTTTCGGTATTCTAATCAACAGCTTGTATGCAAATAAGATCTCATTCAATAATTTTCCCACAGAATACAGAAATAAAAATGTCTCCAATTATTGCCGAAATAAAGATAAAAATAAAAACCAAAATACACATTTTAATCGATGATACATCATTTTGCTTAGTTGATAATTAAAAAATAAACATTAAAAATCGTTGATTGTACAAAACACAAAAAGAAAATTGGAATTTTATTACAAATTCGTGGTATATTTGGCAATACCTATAATCTCTACATGCTCACCTGAGAAATTAAAATCACCATATAGTTCCATGGGCTTTCCATTTAGACGACTTTGAATAAAAAAAACACGTTTTTTTTCGAAAAAGCTCTGATATTTGTATTCAAATATCAGGATTTGGTGTGGAACACAATTTCTGACAAATTTTAGCAGAATCAGATTGTGCCAATAACCAGCTGTCTTAATTGGCACAATCTAGACGACTCATGGCTTTTGGAAGTAAAAGTCAAATTTCCATCCATTCTTTCACGACTTACAAGGGGCTTTTATCTTAAAGCACAAACAATTTTACAAAAATATTTTGTGTACCTTTTAGGAGCAAATCAAGAAAAGGGCCAATTAATGCACAAAAATCACTGTGTCTCAATTGCATAATTTCGTTATTTTGACCTAATACAGATCATTTTGACATTTCTCGTTTATTATGAAGTTGCGAAACGTACTCGAACTCTGTAGCCCAGTTAGCGCTGTAGTACGACATTTTGACACCATAACTCGTTTGAACCTGCGGATGGTCCTGATATGGGGAATTGTGGACATTGTCATGGAGTCATTCAGCTTGGAATGCGTTCAAAAAAAGAAAGGATGAAGAAGGTTTTGATGTGTCATATTGTGTATTAGCTTTTGTACAATCATCCGGAATGCGGATCACTCAATCAATCGGACAAGCATTCATATCCGAAAAAATCTACACTGAGTTAAACTAGGCAGCTTTTTGACTAGTGGTAAAGAAGTAGCTAATCCGATTGAGGGATTATCTAACCCGCCTGCACCTAAAACCTCTATGAAATCCCTCAATCCGCTAGCTCGCCGTCTAAACAACCAGAGTTCGTCTTAGATCCATTTCGTCGCTTTGATGAAACAGATTCAATTTCAATTTTGTTTTATTGAGCACACTATTTACAATTTATCTTACAACTTTAATAAGATACTACATATGTATGTATGAAAATTTACATTTGTTGGTTCATAGGGGGCCTAACTATATACAGTGACTTAAGTTTAATTATTAAACTATTATATTATTATTATATTAGTTGATAAAAGAGATCAAGTCTTTGATCTGCAATGTTCGCCAATGTCGTCAAAATATTCCCTTTCTAATAAATGTTCTCTAAATTTGGTCAAAGCAGGGCATTTACGGAGGAATTGAATGACTGTTTTTTTCCGGCTGGTCTCCACAGCTATGGCAGTGAGGAATGTCTAGCATGCTCTCCTATTCGTCAGTGTCCGCTATAGGCAGCAACGATTATATGTCTTGTCTGCATCTGCATATAAGATCAAGTGTTCGGGTTTTTTTATGGATGGGCCAATTCTTTCTATATATAATACAGTTATTTTAGCTGCTCCAACTGCGCTTGCGGCTTCATAAATTCGAGAGGAACGTTGAATGCCACTTTTATCTGAAACCCAGATAAGTGTCGCACTGAGGTTAATATTGAAGCTAGCAAGTTCTTTCCGGCATTTGCTGGATCAATTTGCCTGACTCTCTGTGATAAATGATAATAGTCGTATTCCTGTTCTGGTTTAGATATTGTTTAAGTACCTTGCATGTTTCACTGATAGCCAGTAATAAGATAGAATATTTTAATGAAAGAACAATTTTCGGACTTACCACGATTATTAATTATATTTTAATCAAATTTGTATTTGATTTTTCCCGACGTTTCGACAGGGTTTCACTTGTCGTGCTCACGGGTTTGACTGATGGCTTGTAGATAGTTGTTGTTTTATTCTTCTCTTGTTCTTGCTCGTAGATTGTACCGGTGCGTTTGTGCTTGCAGTTGAGATGGTACATGTTGTTGCAACTGCATTGATTGTTGTTGTGAATTAATATACTCTTGTGAGCAGGCAAAGCTAACAGCATCAGCTGGCAGATTGTTTTGATTTGTGTGTTTGTTTTTGTTTTTAGCCTGGATTCTATCAAGCTTTAATCTGTGTATCAGAGGATCCCATGTCCCAGAGAGATTAAAACTTTGGTCTCGGTTGAAGTTTGAGTGCATTTTTATTTCGATTGCCTCTCGTACTATCCTGGGGACATAAAATCTTTCTGTGGAGATTGATTTAGCTTTATCGAAACGTATAAAATGATCCTCATTATAAGCTAAATGTTCACATATTGCCGATTTTGTTACTTCGTTCTTTTGTATGGCTCTTATATGTTCGTTTAGTCTTGTAGAGATTGCTCGTTTTGTCTCACCTATATATGATGAGCCACAGCTACACGGAACTGAATAAACTCCTGGATTTTGTAGAGGAATTTTATCTTTTGGGGATCTTAGAAGTTGGCGGATTTTTTCAGGTGGCTTAAATATTGACTTTATGCCATGCTTCGATAAGATTCTTCCAATTGCTTCAGAAACGCCTTTCCTATACGGAAGAAAAGCTCTTTTTTCATTTTGAGGTGCTGAAATTTCTGAAGTTACTCTTTCTTTTGGTTTCCAAGACCGTTGTTTTGAACTGTAACCATTTTTCAAAAGAGCTGCGTCAACGTGTCTTAACTCTTCTTCACGATGATCATTGTCACAGATCGCAATTGCTCTATTAACAAGAGCAGACACCACGGAAGTGAAATTTGATGGATGATGATGGGAAGCGGCATGAAGATATCTGTCGGTGTGAGTAGACTTCCTATATACCGTGTGTCCTATGGTTCCATCTGGTTTTCTAATGACCTTTACATCTAAAAATGCCAATGAATTGTTTTCTTCCACTTCCATTGTGAAATTTATTTTTGGATGCACCGAATTTAAGTGTTTGAGAAATGTATCAACATCATTTTTGTTGAGAATGCAAAATGTGTCGTCAACATATCTCTTCCAAATAATTGGCTTTATTGTAGACGTTTCTATTGCCTGATCTTCAAAATTCCTCATCCAGATATCTGCAATAGCTGGAGCAAGTGGAGAACCCATTGCTACTCCGTCAACTTGCAAATAAAATTTCTTATTGTAAAGAAAATATCCGGATGTAAGGCATATGTGGAGAAGTTCTATAAATTTTAAGTCATCATCAGAAGAAGATAACTTAGTTTTAATAACTTCTAGGCATTCTAATATTGGAACATTGGTGAACAATGATGTTACATCGAAACTAACCATTATTTCATTTGTATTTATGCGTAAGTCTTTTATTATTGAAATGAAATGTTGCGAGTTTCTTACAGAAGAAAAGCAATCAGACACCAACGGTTTAAGTTTCATAGCTAGTTCTTTGGCAACAAGGTAAGTAGGTGAATCAATTTGGCTGACAATTGGCCTCATTGCACCTCAAAATGAAAAAAGAGCTTTTCTTCCGTATAGGAAAGGCGTTTCTGAAGCAATTGGAAGAATCTTATCGAAGCATGGCATAAAGTCAATATTTAAGCCACCTGAAAAAATCCGCCAACTTCTAAGATCCCCAAAAGATAAAATTCCTCTACAAAATCCAGGAGTTTATTCAGTTCCGTGTAGCTGTGGCTCATCATATATAGGTGAGACAAAACGAGCAATCTCTACAAGACTAAACGAACATATAAGAGCCATACAAAAGAACGAAGTAACAAAATCGGCAATATGTGAACATTTAGCTTATAATGAGGATCATTTTATACGTTTCGATAAAGCTAAATCAATCTCCACAGAAAGATTTTATGTCCCCAGGATAGTACGAGAGGCAATCGAAATAAAAATGCACTCAAACTTCAACCGAGACCAAAGTTTTAATCTCTCTGGGACATGGGATCCTCTGATACACAGATTAAAGCTTGATAGAATCCAGGCTAAAAACAAAAACAAACACACAAATCAAAACAATCTGCCAGCTGATGCTGTTAGCTTTGCCTGCTCACAAGAGTATATTAATTCACAACAACAATCAATGCAGTTGCAACAACATGTACCATCTCAACTGCAAGCACAAACGCACCGGTACAATCTACGAGCAAGAACAAGAGAAGAATAAAACAACAACTATCTACAAGCCATCAGTCAAACCCGTGAGCACGACAAGTGAAACCCTGTCGAAACGTCGGGAAAAATCAAATACAAATTTGATTAAAATATAATTAATAATCGCGGTAAGTCCGAAAATTGTTCTTTCATTAAAATGTCTCAGAACCACGATAAAAATAGCCTTAAATCTACAAGATAGAATATGTCTGATTTTGGATTCGAATTGAACAAACCACTTCCAAAAAGTGGTTCTTGTAACAAAAATTATATATTTTTGTTGACCAGTGTTATAAATTGTTGTTGAGGTTTTTAAAAAAAATAACTTTTTATACAGTTGATCGGTTTTTGAGATTATAAATTTACAAAAAAAAATATTGTTTTCTAAATACCTTTATTTTTGGTCTTAAAATCAAAGAACAAAACTTTTGAGGGAAAAATTTCAAAGTGCTATCTACCGAGTCTTAAGAAAATCAGCCAATTTAGACAGCCAGACAGACATATAGACAGAATTTGTAGACCCACATTCTTTAGTCTTGCCTATTATTGTAACACATAATAAAATCTGATCAAAATCGTAACTTAGTTTTTTTGCAGAAAAAAAAAGAAAATAAAAATGACTGTAAAGATTTCTGTTTTACAAAATTTTTCGAAAGTTTGCCTATCAACAATGTTTTATAAGCTGTTTAGAAATCTTTGCATGAGTAATGTAATTAAAAACAAATTGCATTGAGCGTGCTCGCCGGGAACCACGTTCAATGCAATAGGATGCGAATCGTTCGGGGTGAGTTCTAAATTGCACTCTTAAAATTCAAGCATTTAAGTCTGATCTTCACAAAATAAATGCTGGGCTTTGTTTTTCTCCTATCCTCTTTTACATTTTCAACATTTCTGAAGCCTACAATCAGTACACATTTTTTTTTTTCTGACGATATTACTCTCAACTTATCATATTCGTTCAAAAAATCACACCCCTGGCTTTCGGATGTGAACTCCAACGGCAATGTATGATAAGTTCATGAAATTTTAATCTTAAAAGCATTTTCCAATGGAGAACAAGAAACCTCGAAGAACTTATGCTTCAAAATCCCAATGCTGTCTCTTGTCGTTAAATCGAAACCTTCCCAACCTGCCAGTGTTCATGATAGGAACTTGCATCGAGGAAATTGACAAACATTCTTTTCTCGGTATGTGTACTCATATTACCAACAAACTTATATGGAATGAGCTTAAAATACCGCTTAGTGTAATGTTTTGCTTCGTCGCGTCGGTACAAGAAATGTTTCTTCCCTTCTGAGCTGGCTATTATGTGTAAAGGGTTTTTCAACAGGAACGCTACAAAAGTAGAGCGACAGGGATAGCAAACGACGCCATATTTTTTGCCGCTCTTTTGACATTTCTCTTCAGTAAGGTTTGCCATTTCATGATGGAAAGATATACGAGCCAACAGCGAGTCGAAATTATTAAAATTTACTACCGAAATTCGGAGTCAGTGGCCTCAACGTTAAGAGCGGTCGTCATAATCGTCCTATCAGATCAACAATTGAGCGTCTAGTGGAAAAATTTGAATCCACAGGGACAGTACAAAATGTTTCCGTGCCAGTCGTGCGATTTGACGCCGTTAGACTATTTCCTCGGGGGCTGCGTCAAGTCTATGGTCTATGCCAACAAGCCAGCGACAATCGATGAACTTCGTACGAATATCGAACGTGAAATTGCAGCAGTATCGGTCGATTTATGGTTGAAAACCGTCGAAAATTGGGTTCAGCGTCTGGACTTCTGCAAGCGTGCCGGGGTGGTGACCATGGAAAAGAAATCGAGTTCCATACATAATGGCATCGAACGTACTTTCACAGGAATAAAGAATTTCATTGATATCCAAAACCGTTTTTGTTTTATTTAAAAAAAAACTTTTGTAGCGCTCTTATTGAAAAACCCGATATATAAAACTTATATCCCTACAAAGTTGGAGTACAACCATCATTATGGCTGCTGCTTCTTTGACTTAATTAAGTCTTTTAGATAGCATTCAGAGAAAAGCCTTCAGAGAAAAGCCTTTAAGATGATTGGAGATATTAACATAATTAAAACATTTACGTCTCTTGACAAATGTTGTATCGTTTCTTTTCTCGTTTGTTTAACAGCCAGTGCTCTTGTAAAATAGGCTGTTAGATTCCTCCTTTTAAAAAATCCAACCGTAATACTCGCGCTTATAGGAATGCCAATTAATATGCTCTCGAGTCCAATTTCAGACATACTGTTAAGTAAAGAGAATCTTTCTTTTGCCGGACTACGCAAATGTGGAATGTTCTATCGAGCTCTTTTAATTTTGTTTCATCCTTTTGAAAATGAAATTAACCTTTTATATTGTTATTAATAAACGGGGAATAGTAAGGCTTAAAATAATTTAGAACTCTACAATAAGTTAAAATTTTTTCTGTGACTTCTTAAGCGATATATGTACAACATAACATTGGATTTTTATCAAAAAAAATCGATGTAAGATGAACTAAATTTAACAAAAATTGCTTATTGACAAGGCCCTCACAGTCAACTGATGAGTCCATGTGAGATTGCCAGAAATGAACCCCAATTTTAATGGACTAAAGTCAAAAAAATTTATTTTGAATGTTTATATTATAACATATAAATTCGAAGGCGATAATGGCGATATGGTTGATTTTGCTCAATGAAAGTATCCACAAATCGCAGGAAGTCCGTGATCTCGTTGGTCGGAGAAGACGCAGTCTTATTTTTTGCCGCTGTATTTTTTAATGCTGTGCCCCATTGGAGACGTTATATCTGTGGGTAAATCTAATTAAATCTGAGTGGTTGGTGGATAAGATCTAGTGTTACGCAAAAATTATTTTAGCAGATCCTACAAAGTGCGATAATTTAGTACGCTTAGTTAAAAGGTGAATTCCGTTTGCAAAAGGTTTAGTTTTATTTGAAAAAGGTGAATTCAATTAACAAAAGTATGACTTTGACTTGCAAAAGGGTGAATTGAGAAAGAGAGTCAGATCTAAAATGGAGCCCTGGGCACACCAGCTTTTATTTTATGAATTACAGACTGCAAACCATCGAATACAACTTGTAAAGAGCGGTTCGAAAAGTAATTTATAGTCCAACGAAGAAGAGATTTATCAAAACCAAATGCACGCATTTCCAAAAGAAGAACTTGATGTCAAAATCTATCACATGCTTTTAAAATATCAATTGCAATGATCTTACTCCCAAACGATGGCGATGTAAAGATTTGTACCACTGTTGAGTCATTAGCAAGCTCTCGTTCTTCAAGAACGTATTCCCATGACTTTGGAAAGAAGGGACGTAAGTGCTGATTTTAATAGATTTTTGGAATGAAATCGAAAATAAAGATGTGGTGGATATTTTGGTTTTATTGCACAAGAATAATTTTCTGAAAAATTTAAACCCTAAATCGAATGCTATTAACCATCGTTACGAACAAACTAATATGTGACTATGCTGTGTGAATTTGTTCAACAGTACGCGATTACTAACAAAAGAACGAATAGTTTATAAAGACTTTCTTGACAGGGAGCTGTTATGAACTGGTCTTGCAAATGAGTTACTTTGGCAGAAAGATTGGATAAAAATGAATCTCTACTTGATTTGGTTTTGGCCTGAAAGTGAGAGACGTGTTCTTCTAGCTTAGAAAAAAAAAATTAAAAAAAGAATTGTCTTGACTTTAAAAACTCCTTTGGTAATGATAAACTGAAACTTTTAACACTTGATCGATTGATCAGTATTTTATGCACTTGAGTATTTATAAAGATGAACAACTTGATGAACGTATAACGACTACAACAACAACCTCAACGACAACGACGATAAAACGAACGCTCGTAGTCGTAGTTCGTATAACATGTTCCACGCTTGCTGAATTTCTTTCAAAAGAATAAGAGAAGAAGGAACCTGTTCCCCAGATGAAGGCGATTGCCATCTGTGCCGATAGTCAGAATGTCTGGCATTGCTAAAATGCGCCGAAGAGTATACAAATATCATGTAGCTAGCTGTAGCCCCCGAAGACCGACCGACGAAGACTGTGTATAAGATACTGTATATCTGCGAGATCAGAGAAATGTGTGAAAAAATATAAACGTGTATTTATTTATTTTGATTCGTGAGAGCGTGCTGATTTTCATTGTTAGTGTGGAAAAGTTGAAAAGTGGAAACAAAAAATAATAAAGCAAATAAATCTATACGACGACGATAAAACGGCTTTAACTAAGCTATAATGCAGGCTCGTAACGGAAACTCATTTTTTTGGGGGAAGCTGGAACGTAACGTATTTGGATTTCATTAATTAAAACGTTAAAATTGTAACTCGATTATGATTTACATTTTATAAGGTCACGTGCCAAAACGGGTTTTCATCAAAGTAGAAATCATTTAGAGTTTTTAGGCTAAAATTAATGAAAGAATAATTTCTCACAAATTTTTAAACATTTCCAGGCAGCTCTATGACAAGTTAAGGGAATGAGACCGAGTTTGTTAGTACCGAGTTAACTCTTTATCTACGTGTAAGCTAGTTCTAGATATATACATACATACATAAGTACATATATTATTTATTTCATCATAAAGACGTTACAGTTATTGCAGAGTTTAATTTTTAATTTTATTGGGATGAGCCCGATTGAATACGTGATTTAAATCTTTGCTAGGTAAAAACCCTTTTTTGTTTTACTAATAAAATTGTGCACTTAGTCCAGAGCTTAAAAACAAACCGTTATTAAATCGCCTTTATTATTTAAAGTTTTAGTTGTTCTTAGGCATTTTATGTAAATTTGTTTATTGGCATAAGCCTTTTTAATATATTCAATATATAACAAGTCCAATACAAATTGCATTGAGCTTGTTCATCAATAAAGTACCAAGTGCAAGTGCACATTGAGTATACAACGTTTAACATTTTTAGCTCAGTAATTTCAAAATTGCTGTTTTCGAAACGTTTTCAAATTTATTTGCTTTGGGTGAACATTTTGATTAGCATTATCAGTTGAACTACAAGGAATTCCGATTCCAAATATACAAACCCTTCAACTATAAAGAATAAGGAAAAACATTTTTAGAATTCTTAACCATATATTAAAAATAGCCCATGAAAGAGCAGAGCTTAGTGACTTACAACTCTCAACTATTCTTGGGTAATTCTTCCCGGAAATAATTAAGGGCATCTTCAATTTTCTGCTGAGTACGTACGGCTAAGATAAGGAGCACTTTTCAATCTTGGCCTCCAAAGAAGCAGTGCCCTTAAACAATTTTCGTTTTCATATTATTAACTTCCCATAGGGAGTTTTTGTAATCGGTTTGATTTGTTAAATTGGAATTTTTGAAATTTCTCTACGTTTCAAGGTCCCTAGAGGCTATATCAATCATTTTAGAGAGATGTGTGTGTGTGTGTGTGTGTGTGTTCGTCCGTCCGTTCTGGTACCATTTTTCGTCGTCGATATCTCATAAACGAGTAAAGATATCGACTTAAAGTAAATCTTGTTTAATAGATAATAACTTCGAAAGAGGCTGAAAGGGCGTTTATTAAAATTCAGTGAGTAGTTTTTTCACTATAACGGTTTAAAAAAAAAAGGAAAAATTTTGGTTAGTTTCAAATATCTCACGAAAAAATAATGCTATTGATTTCAAATAAAATTTAATGTACTCATTAGAAGGTCATACAGATTTGGTATGAATTTGGAAAAAAATGAACATACCGTTATTTTTTTAAATACAAAAAAAAAATGAAAAAAAATTTCATAACCCAGGTATTTTAAGAACGGAAAACAATTTGAAACTCAAAATAATTTTATCTTACGAAAAATAATGTGTTTGACAACTGGTGAAAATTTCAAAAAAAATCAGTTTACAGTTTTTTTTACAAAAAATAAAAAAACTATTTAAAATTCTATTGAAAATTGGTAAAATAGTTTTTCGACTCAAATTTCTCGAGTTTATTTTATACATAGTATAATTTTGTACAATTGGTAAAATGTTGACAAATATTGAATTAATAGTTTTTTTTTTTATTAAAAAAACTATTAAAAATTCTAGTGAAAACTAGTTAAAATTGTATTTCAAGTCGAATTTCTTGGGAATGAACACCGATAGTGCCTTCTAAAGTACTCGTATGTTGTTTTATACATTGATACCTTCCCGTATAAGAATGTATACTAAGCGACATTTCTAAAATTGTTCAGGAAATGAAAAAAAAACGAAGAAAATTCTAGTTGAATCATAGTGTGCTAAGAGACAATTTTGGGTAAATGCCTGCCTTGCCTTATTACGCTGGCACAGATCTGAGTGGTCTATTTTTAACTTTTAACTTAACTTCCGCATAGATCGGATAAGTATTATGTTCACCGTAAGGGCATCGATCGATTATGGTTTAAATCCTGTGCTCCAACATTTTAAGGGTAGTCAGAATCCCTTTAGTTCGTGAAAATTATGAAACAAAAACAAAAAGCAATAAAACTGTGACTTCAGGAAACTTCACAAGAAAAAGTCTAGCGGGATCAAATCGCATGATGTTGATCACCAATTCTCGGTGATAATCTTACTCTCAAAACGTTCATGCAGAATATCAATCGTGGTATCCGCTGTGTGACACGTATCGCTGGAAGCACATGTCGTCTAGGTACATATGGTTGAGTTTGGGCCGAACAAAATTAGTTATCATTGTTCTGTAGTACTCGCCATTGACGGTGACTGCCTCACGAAAGTCGTTTTCGAAAAAGTAAGGACCAATGACGCCGCCGACATAATATCCATACCAAAAGATAACTTTTTGAGGATACATTATTACTTGATGAACCTCTTGTGGATTGGTGTCGTCCCATATACCGCAATTTTGCTTGTTTACACAGTTATTCATCCAAAAATGCACCTCGTCACTAAAGATGATTTTTTGGCCAAAATTGCCGTCCCTTCCAAGTGCACCGAAGCCCAGTGAGCTAATAAACGGTGTTATCTATGGTCATGAACTTTGAACTCCTTTGCCAGTTGCTTGAGTCCGTATCTAAAATTTTCTAAGTTGAAGTCTGAGAAAGGTCGAGTTTTTGTGCACGGCGAGGAATCGACTGCCTCGGGATCTGCTGGGGTGCCAGGACATAACTTGATACAATCGAGTTTTATCGATACAATCGAACATCGGCAGCACTTATTTTGGTTCAATCGAGTGTCTTCGATTGCAGCGTCGTGTTTGGCAGCACACAAACTTGAAAATGATGTTTGAAACAGAAGTTTTCACTCGACAGAAAAAAGTTATCGTTGCCAGTGATTTTTTTTAAGAAATAGCATGGAAAAACAAAAAATGTCAATAAATAAGAAACAGACGAATGTTTCGAATACTTTTATGAGTTTTCACCAAGATTTAGCCATTTAGATGCTTAAAAGTGCACAAGGAAGGAAAAACAGCAATTTTCTGCTGCTAAAACCACTTCTTAAAATACAAGATTGAAAAAATGAAGGTCGTTCTTAAAATACAGGTGCATGTGTGTACATACACATATTTTTCAAATCTTGTTTTAGACTTACAAGTTACATACCTAATATACAAAGTCAAAAATATACTAAAAAGTAAAAAACTTCACTTAAAAGTCACGGGCCGAGGTCCATGCATAATTTTAGCATTAAGTACTTCCTCATCTTCACTTTCCGAATCAAAAAATATTAGAAGAATACCAATTTGACATTTCACTTTATAGTTAACAATGATATTTTTAAATGGAAGTTACAATGAAACTCGTCTCAAATTACGTGCTGCCAAAAATAATTTGTTTCGAGTTGACCTACGATCGACAATGCTCGATTGTATCAAGTTACGTGCTGGCACCCCTTTACACTTACAAAGGCCGCTTTCTCGGCCGATTTTGCGTTCCTTTCAGGTACGAATGTTGACTGATTGATAACCGAACCGGTCATCGCAAATTTAGCCACCAAACGTTGAAGAGGCGACTGTGAAGGGCCATAACATCGAAACACAATATTTTGGTTGAACATTTTTGATATTTCAAATTGATCGAACATGATTTAAATTCTTGATTTTAACGAAATTTCGATGAAATTTTGCTACATGTATTTGAAATCTCATAATTTTTCATGTATATAACTATATATGTATATAACTATAGAAAATATGTTATTGAAGTGAAATTGTTTATAAATTTAAATCAACAGTTGTGTGAAAATTTAAAAACTATCAACCACAAATACCAGAACTGTTAGATAAGTCAGAGACATCAGAGAAAGTTGGCGCTCGGATCTCATGAAAGATGTTTGTATTCATCTCTGTTTTTTTCTAGGCGTAGACAAAGAAATGAATAATTCTGTCAAATATTAAGCTTTTTACTTAAGTTTGTGAGATGATTTTAAAAAAAGGACAAAAATATTATGAAGATTCTGCTTCCTCCCACGGAATGATGCACAACCGGTTCAATGAATTTCGCAAAGGTTAGAAGTCCTTTGCGAAATTCAGGGACATCATAACTGAAGAAAGTATCGAGATCGAGACTAGCGTTTTTTGCGTAGTATTGTCTTGAATAATAGTTTTACTTAAAATCATTGTCATTTTGATGTTTTTTTTAAATAATTTTTTAATATTTCCAAATTTGTGATTTCAAAATGGCAACGAATTTTAAATAGCAAAGTTATTGACAGCGACCAAATCATCAAGATTTTGAATATTTTGAATATTTGGAGGGAAGTATTAGGGGGAATATAAAAAATTCCCATATTTATAAAAAAAAATATGTGGCAGAGAAGACCTATCGCAAATTTTAAATATCTACATTATTTGAAAGATTGAACATTTTTGTTTGCCAGAATATGACTGGCTGTCAAACTATACTATGTTCTGTAGTGTGTCATTGATGTGTAGTGTGGTATTGAGAATATTATAGTATTCATACTATATGGTGCCTATACTAGTATGTGTTAGGGTCAGGGGCATAAGAAAAACCCTCTAAAAGAAGACTTGATTGGAAAATATATTTTAAACTAAAAATAATTCTTTCATTTTGAAGTCATTTACTTATTAAACAAACAGTGATATGTCTACATAGAATTAATCAAGTTGTGCTTGCACGTTCTGTTCTAGAATTTGATTTTCGTATTACCAATAGAAAATACTTTTAATCTGAGCAGGTTCAAAGATAGCAATCAGAAAAGAAAAACATCGTTAAGGTTATTATTTTAGACTATTTCAAGCAGTTGACATAAAAGTTTCTTAACAACTTTAAAACATCAAAATTGATAGATATCTACCATATTTGAACGGTAATAAGAACTTAAAATATTAACCAAGTTCAATAAACTAGTTGTTCGAGCCCGGTATTTCGCCAGGTGCCTCTCATGTCTCTATCTCTAGTTGTTTAAGTTGTGCGTTGTCTATCAGTAAGGGCCATTTGCTGATACGAAACTTAAATATTTATGTTCAACTTAAGCGCTTATGTTCTAATTTTTCCTCTACGTAAACTGTCACATAAGAGTTTTTGTGGAACATAAGTATTTATGTACCGTATCAGCAAATGGGCCTAAGTGAGTTTGGTGAGAAAGGATTGATCCAAATGAATCTTTCATTGAATTTCTTTGAATTAAATCAGAGCAGTTTAAATACCATAAGAGGTTGTAGAAATGTAATAAATCGGAATTCACTGTTTTGACAACCAGTTAGTGATGTTTTTAATGTGTTCATCGCAACGCAACAATATTTTTTGTCTTTCTGTCTGGAGAGAAAATAATAGCGACAATAGTTTACCGACTCTCGACCATTTTACGTACAACTGACATGGGAACAATACGGCAGTTCAAAGTTTATTCCCCACACTTCAAGCGATTAACCTTGCGTTATATGTATTAATCGTTATAGGATTAAGCTTTCCACATTCGTATAGTGCGGTTAAATAAAGAATCTCTGAATTAAACAGTATGTACCAAGTTGGGTTCAAGAGTATACTGACGGAGAAATTTTTGAAGCGTGAGTATAAGGCTTGAACTAATTAAGGGGAGACATGCAACTGGCTATTTACTATTTATGAAAGACAAGAAACATTAGGTTATGTTGGTGCTCGAAAGATTCAAATGTTTCTGTTAAAGTTCTTTTCTATATTCTTTCCAAGAGACTTAAATGGGTTATTGGGGCACCTGCCCAAATATGGGAATTAAACTGAAGCTTTGGTCGAATAAAGACTTTAAAGATTACAGCGAGATCAGAAGTGGTATAATATTTCTTCCATCCTCGAAGGAAATTTGGACACTTAGCTGCGTTTTTGGTGACTTTTAATATGTGGTCATTCCACAGAAGGTGGTAAGTGATGCACATACCGAGAACTGAAAGATGACATGTTCTGTTTCCTCAACGTAAGCGCCGCTTATAGATAGTAGCATGGGGGATGAGTTTCGTTTTAACAACAGGCGATAGCTTTGAGTTTTTGATGCATAAAATTCTACGAAGTTTTATGTTCCCCATTTGACAATGCTCCCGTTCGAAATCTACATCCGAAGGAAAAGGAAAGGACGTGCGTTCTGATACGAATATGAGAAGATAAGTCAGTAAAACAATTTAATGGCTTAGAAGTTTCACACAAAAGAGCATTAATGAAGATAATAAACACTGTCGAAGACAAAACGGAGCCCTGTGGCACACCAACATTTATTTTGTTATGAAACCATGTTACAGCAGAACTAATTTTAATTAAAAATTATATTTAGGATTTCAGACTTTTCCAGTAGATTTTCGAACAAAAATCATTTGAGAATATTTTCTGGATATCTTGTTGCCGATAATAAATTTGATTTATAGCTTACCTGAATCTATTGACAAAAGAGTCCAGCTAATTTCAAAATAACCCATTAAGGAACATTATGTAGATTAAAGCGTATAATTGTAGTGCAAATTGACTTGAACTCAAAAATTTATTTCAAAAGTACAACAGTTTTGTTATTGTATTATCAATGTGTGTTGTTTTAACACAATATGAGAAGTGCCAATCTTCTCTCAAAAGTAGGTTTTAAGATTTTAAGTCGTTCTAGTAACATAAAGACACTGACTCAATCGCTACAAATGCTTTTCGCGAAATAAATAATTGATGTTCGACATTTCTTTCGATTTCTCACCAGTCAACAGCCACACCTACCTTGATACGGACCTGCTTCTACTACACGAGTACAGAAGTACGGATACGCTTAAACGAGCGTTCCTTGGACAAGTACGTGTACCAACTTTAATTCTGTGTCTGTTCTGAATCGGAATCTATATCTGGATGTTGTTTCTCTTGTACTTTGCTCTTTTATGTATGTGTGGAATTAAAGTTTTCCACGATCATATAATTTGAAGCAGGTGAAAAAAAGAAACTAAAGATAGAAGAGGCAAGACAGTCTTTGACTGATGATCGGGACCGAGAAAGAGACCAAGAAAAATACACAGAATTTTGTGAGAGGTGCTCTGGGACTCTGTGCACTCTGGATAGGTACTGGGGTCTGGGTTTTGGTGATGTTGCGGTAGTGCTGTGCGCCATGCAAGGAATTTCGATTTTTTTAACCAACCAATAGAATTATACTAATTCACCTTAATGGATGGCAAAGGATGGTTGCGGGTGGTCGTTTTCTTGCTGGCGCTGATGCAAGCTTATGTCGTATATATTCCTCCTTCAATATTAAGATATATCTGCCTATGTATAGACACAGCCACAATCTTGCAGAAATTCCTTCGGACATCCGAGATTTTAAGTAAAGATTGACGGAGGAAGAAGAAGAAGTATAAAGTGGGGTTAATCATCTCGTTACATACCATGCATACCTGCATAAGAGCTTGACTTTGATTACTTTGGTGTTGTTGTTGTTGTTGGTTTTTTTTTTAGACTAAAACGAAAGTGGGGATATTTTTTCTTGACTTAAACTATATCGAAGATGTTAACTTATAACTGTGACACGTTTGTAGCTACAAACATACTCCTCTTAATAGATACTGCAACTATACTATACTGAGAGTGCATCAGTGAATGTCAGTCGTCAATGTTGACTTTTACGATTTTACATTTTTATTTGCGTATTAATTACGTTAGTTGCGATATTGATAGGGTAAATATACTTGAATAGGGTAAATTGTTGGGAGTTTTTCAAAAAGAATTTAAGGTTTTTTAAATGCAGTTTTTGTGTTATATCGTGTATATAAACTTTGTCTAATAACATCCCTCCAAGTTCAAAAATTTAAAATATGCAGTTTAATCTCTGCCTTAACGTTGTCTGACTTAACTTGCGCGCACTAAAGGGATTATGACATTTATAATGTCTTAGCACAGTGCGAGCGTTAAGGAAAGTGGCAATGAATTTAAAAGTAGAAATCGATGCACATTGTATAGAAAATCTCAATGGACATAAAGTGTGTATTAAGCTGGGTAAAGC
Organism: Chrysotoxum bicinctum; assembly: GCA_911387755.1. Classification (NCBI taxonomy): domain Eukaryota; kingdom Metazoa; phylum Arthropoda; class Insecta; order Diptera; family Syrphidae; genus Chrysotoxum; species Chrysotoxum bicinctum. Next base: position 61,938,660 of record OU426987.1, read on the forward strand.
GTTTCACATTCGTGTTGTGCGGCTAAAAAAAGAATCTCTTAACACTACACCCGACGTTTGATTCAAGGGTAAACTGATGGTTATTCTCTAAAGCTGGATTCTGTTTGTATGGTAAGGATTAATCAAAGTAAAGCTCTAGAGACAATCAAAGTATAGGCCGAAGTCAAGTTTTCTGCAAAAGGCCGATCTAGTGTTTCGTTGACGTACGGTTGTTGGTGAATTTTTCAGTGAACCAGTCGACTCGGAAAATTGGCGAAGTAAGTGAAATAATGCTCGAATAGAAGAACCACTTTCATAAAACAATGTTATCATTTGTACATGTTATTGAACGCTTTAACTCTCCATGTTGATTTGGCAAGCCAGGTTTAATAAAAGACAGCAAATTTGACAGTAGCTTTAAAAACAAGCTCGAAGATCCCTTCGGACGAATCCTTTACTATTTCTGTTTAAGACGGCAGGAATGAAGCCGAAGTACAATTTTCTACAGAAATGATTGGATGATTTGTCAGTTCCTTACAAATGGGTATGTCCTTGAAAAAAACATTCTAGGTGGAATAGACAGAATAGATAGGTGTCACCTATTTAAAAGTGTTCAAACAAAATTTTTTCTAAACATTTCTAGTAAAGAGTCACATATGTATTACTCACAAAATTATTCATATTTTTGGATCGTTTTAGTAACTTATGCAGTACACGCAAATAATGAATGTTTGCATTAATATGTCTTATAATTATTACTAAAAGGCACATTGCAATAAAATCCCAAATTTCTTTCAAAAATTTTAAGAGCCAATTTGAGAAATTTAGGAGCTTTAAACGAGGAAGAGATTTACATTACATTTCTTGAGTAAATTTGGCTAAGATATTTATGCAAAATTCTTCACTAGGTAAACTGAGATATTCTCATCTCGACTGAATTTGTTCATTTTGAACCCGGCTGTGATATTTTCGGTACTTTAAACGTTGCGCGTTATCACTGCCACAATAATTAAAAAGTGAACTTATTCAATATATTACAAGGTGCATTTTATGTTTCAGGTCGATTTTAATTAGTTGCCATTTTTGTGTGAATGAAATTTGTAAGATGGCATTTAACATTCACTGAGAGTGGTCGATAACAATTTTTCATGGAACATCTAACGCAGAAATAACGTCTTGAAATTATTAAACATTATATTTAAAGAATTGTCCAATAGTTGATACGTGGGGAAAATTACATGACTTGCATACACTGGGAGATAAATTAATGACTGGACGACAAGTAAGTCAAAGAACGCTAGAAAAATTGAGGAAGTTAGGCAGAGTGTTGCTGAATGTTTGGGTACCTCTCTTTGACGCTGCAAACAAAAATTGGGAATGTCTCCATCATGTTTGCTAATTTTCAAACAATATTTGCATTTATACCTGTATAGAATTCAGTTGACTCAACAGTTGCACGGAAATGACCTTCAACGTCGGGGAGTTTGAAGCTCGCTATAAACGACCGCAATTTTTGGCAAACAATCATTAGGAGCCACGAAGCACATTTCAACTTGGCTGGCTTTATTAATAATCAGAATAGCCTATATTGGTGCACTGAATATGAAAACCCTCAATTGATACACCAAAGACTACTACACTCTCGTAGAGTAACTGTATGACGCCATTTGGGCCGGCCCGGCCGGACGTAATCATTCGCCCATATTTCTATGAGGATGCCACAGGAAATGCTGTAAAACTTACTATACTCCGTTCAACAAAAATTGTCAGTACAGGGAAGAAAGGACGTTTGCCTCTCACTCTGCATAAGTGTTTCGACTTTTAAAACTATCACAGGGTTTCCCTAGTTTGCATTATAAATCGCCAACACTCAACATACTCTACTTCATAAAACTTGTTCTCAAAAGCTTCAAATCTCAAAAGCTCCTTAATAAAATCCACTGAATAAGTTCCTTGCTTGTAATTTAGAATGATAATGGTAGCTTTGTTCTGATGTATGTATATAACAAGCGCACGATCGTATTGACTTGACTTGACAGTATCCCTTGATCCCTTCAGCAGTGGGATTCAACGGTCGCGTTGGGGTGTACAACTTTTTGCGAAGAATTAAAACAACAATTCTTTAAGGAAAGTCAGAGGCTTGCTGTTTTTTAAGTGGCATTTTTCCCAACGTAGTGTAGTGATAAGTGCATCAGGCGCCACTGCTTTGGAAAAAGCCCTTCCATAAGGCCTGTACTGACAATTTTTGTTGAACAGAGTATAGTGACCGCCATAGGGACATGTTCGTACTCTAAGTGAATCGATTAGAAAATGTGGTTCCAACAAGACAGTGCCACATCACAAACAGATCGTACTATAATGCGAATCGTTCGAAGAAATTTTCCCCGCCGAATAATGTCAAAAAGTTTTGATTTCGACTGGCCTTCACGATCCTCTAATTTCAGACCTCCTTATTTCTTCTTATCTAGGAACTGGAAGTGAAAGGTGTACATCAACAAATCAATCACAACCTCGTTGCTTAAGAACAATATAAGAAACGAAATTGCTGACCTTTTCGCTATGGCCAGAGATGCCCACTTGACCAACAATATAAAGGGCGGGCAGATTTTGAAATGAAATAAAACAAGCTGCGCGTGAGTTATTAACAAAATTATCTCTTTATTTGAAATTCCCATGTATGGCACTATGTATGAGATACGACATGTTCAAATTTAGAATGAATTAGACGATTGTGATTAAATCGTATAAATTTCTAACAGGGTCAAATCGCATGGGCTTGGTGGTGAATTTACGTCACATTTACGAAAGATAATCTTAAGCTCAAATCAATTAAGCAGAATGTCAATGGCGGCCGGTATGTGGCACTGAGCACCGCCGTCTTGCTGCAAGCGCATGTCGTTTAGGTAAATTGTATTCAATTTAGGGCATAAGAAACTGGTTATCATCGTTCTCATTATCAATCGCCATTGACGGTAACGACCGTTTCAAAAACGGCAACTTTTTGTAGCCTGGGTGAACTTCGGGTGGTTTGGTATCGTCCCATACGAGTATGTAAATTTTGTTTGATAACAGCCATTCTTCCAAAAATGCGTCTTGTCGCTAAAGATTATTTTTCATCCAAAATTAGGGTATTCTTCCAAATGCTCCCAAGCGCATATAGCGAAGAAACGGTGTTGTTGGTCATGAACCTTGAGATCCTGGGTCAAATTTTAATTTGAAAACGGTCCCATTTCTTAATCTTCAAGAAAATGACACAATTTGAATATGGAAATAACACCCCAAACTAGGGAAAAAGAGCCAAAACAAATTGTGCCAGATAGGCGCTTATATTAACAGTTATCTTGGATAACAGAATCTTCGGTTGACCGTTTCGCGGATTCTCATAATTTTAACTCCCTTTTTGGGTTCTCAGTGCAGTTAACCCGTGATCACGAAGAGTGTAACCTTTTGAAACGTCGGGAAAATAAAGAAAATAAATCTATTTAATGCGGTAAGTTCAAAAAGTAAATAAATAAATAATTGTCTCTATAGCTCAGGAAACTTCATTGATCCAGTAATAAGTACTCGTAGGTAGTCAGCTTCACGAGTTCTTAGTGTTTAACTCTGTTCTTGGGTCATCTGTACCGCTTTTGCAACTCCGTTGATCCAAAATTCAAATTGAAAAAGGTCACAAATAAATGGAAAATCGGCCCAAACAGTAAAAAAAAAATTGAAAAATTGGCGTTATTGTTTTGTGAATAAATTCTTCGGCCTATTTTTCATTTTAAGGTTGAGTTTTTTTGTTTTTCATACAAAATTTTGGAATACATTTTTCACTGGGGCCATGTTTCATGCAGCCGTTTGTAACATACCGTCAATTCGAAATTGAATAGGAAACCTTGAAGAGGTATTTAACGAGTACCTTAAATATAGATATAAAATATAGTATTTGTGACAGTTAAATTATCAATCAAGTAACCACCTCCCGCCTCTGAAATTTTGTCCTGCGTTCAGCCCTGAGACTTTTAGTTGGTCAAAGTTATACCATTAATATTTTTGAAACGAAGCTAAGGAATGTGTCATTATTTAAATAAATGAATTATGTTTCAAATATAATAAATAAGAACGATTCATAAATGCACTCTCATTCAAAAAAGCCTTTGGAAACAAATAGAGTCTGAAACCCCATATTACTCATTCGTAATATGGTTTGGTTGTCAGACCAATAGTAATTACAATGTATCATATTTGGTATCCTAAGTAATTTATTTAAAAAGTAGAGAATCATAACCATGACTGAGAATCAAAAAGAACAAACTGTCTTACAGATTCATAGAAGAGCAAGGAATACAATTTACTTTGATTTTTTGTCGTAAACATACGCATACAGTCTTCCTCATTTTTATAAATGATTTCTTTTCTGAAACTCCTTATCCACTTTATTGTTTTGTCAACGACTATACACCTTTAGCTTTTCATACTCAATCTCAAATTCACACGTCCATCTCCTATGTAAGTGGAGTTCCAACGGTCCTTACAGCAGTATTAAATGGGGTATACAAAATCGTGTGGAGTTTAATCATTGGAAAACTCAATGCTGTTTAATGTCGTTGAACAAAATGTACCCCTATGGCGTTGTCCTTGAATGTCGCTTTCATCGAAAAAGACGAAAACCTTCTTCTTATGCGTAAGCTCGAGTATAACTGGGCAGGTGTAGTCCAAACTTCTCTTATTTTACAGGAATGAATTGAGAACAGAGCGTTAAAACTGATAGGATGCCTTTCCTTGTTTAATCGCTTTTTTCTTAGGCAATTTTCCTTCACTCATCAATCACCCGTGATACCCGTTTCGCTGGGATTCATTTTTTAGTTGCATAACACGATTATGGAATAATTTACCCGGCACTGTTTTCCCTTGCCATTTCAATTTGCAAACTTTAAAAACCAATGATCATCGACACCTTTCTCTCCTAATTTTCCCCCTCGCCCGTGCTATGTTTAACATTATAAGGATCTCAATTAATCCTTGAACGCGTGTGAATTAAAAAAAATAAATACGAATGAGAAATTTTGTTCTATAGATGAATTTAAAAAATCATACAAATTAGTGAGAATCAACAAGAACGAACTTTTTCAATGAATTTAGATGTACACATGTTTTTGCAGCAAATAAAAAAGATAGCGGCTAATTAGAAAATAAAATATTGGCTTATTAATTTTTTTGGGAAATAAAAACACGTCATAAGGTTAGAAGCACTAACGAAAAATAGAGAAAAAAGATTTATATTAATTTGTTTTAATAGCTCTTTATTGTACTAGTTAAAAATGTGTTTTTTTTTAATAATGTGTACATCCACCAGCTTTTAAAACAACTTCAAAAATTCGATCTTTTAAGGAATTATACAGAGATGCTAAGTAATTAAGTGAAATATCACTCCAGGCGAACTTAATGGCGTGAATCAGGGCTTCTTTGTCATCGTATTGCTTCCCTCCTTCATACACTTTCCGTGTAAGCCAGCCCCATACATTTTCTATTATATTCAGGTCCGCTGAATACGGTGGCCAAGGCAGCAAATGAACATTTTTGCTTTCAATGAATGATTTAACGACCCGAGCTGTATGAATAGGAGCGTTGTCCTGCTGGAAAATCCATGACGTTGGTCCAAAAAGATCGTTGACTTTCGGAAACACTGATTCTAGCATTATTTATTGTGCCATAATAAGAAATTGCACCCCAAACCATAATGCCTCCTTCTCTGCTATGATGGCGGTTCAGAAATCGCTCTTCTTGTCTCAGGTTGTGGAAATAATAATTATAGCCATCTGAGCAATCCAAGTTAAATTTTTTCTCATCAGAAAAAATTACTTTTCGCCAGTTATCTGAGTTAGATGTTTGTTGCACATATTCCACGTCATGTGTTCTTTGGCAAAACACAAGCGTTGTTTTTTGCGGGCTTCATTTAATGATTTTTTTTAAGTCTTCGTCGCTTTAAATGTTTAGAACTTCGAATCACGCGCAAAACAGTGGATACACTTGCCGCAACTTTTGCTTTATCCCTGATCTTTGCTGCTAAAAGGGCCGAATTCGATGCTATTCTTCGTATTAACCTCGTTTCGCAGAGTGTTAAGGCGGACGAAGTGTTTCCTTTGTATTTTTTCGCGTACGAAGTTGTGTTTTTTTAAATAATTACCAATAGCATGGTCACTCCTCTTAAATTTTTCTGGCTATTGCACGGTTTAAAAGTCCTTCCGAGTGGTAAACGTCTATTTTTGCCCGTTCTTCAACACTCAAACACTTTTTCTTTCTCATTTTCACAGGAAGACACAATTAAGGGTTATAAATTTGTAAAATATAAATTTTTATAATGAAAAAATCATAATCACTTCACCAAAAACCTTGTTAATTTGACTGCTTCTAATCTTATGACTCGATTTAATTGCCTTTTTGTTTCGCTTAATTTCTAACTAGCCTATAAAGTCCCGTTAACTTGCTCTCTTAAAATTAAAAAATCTTAAATATTGTTGTACTTGAATTAGTCTCTCTCCCACCATTCTCTTTTTTTTTTTGGTTCGATCATGTAACGGTTGTAATATCAGTTTAACTTCTCAAATTTTCTTGCTTCTAACCTAGTGACTGGCAGTGTATGAGTGATGATGTTTTCTTGTAATCTTCCGCATGAATTCAAATATTTTTTTGAGATCTTACAGTCCCTGATTTGAGTTCTACAATTCTTTTAAAATCTTTTTTATACTCAGCCATATAGCAGTAAAAGAGTTGAAATATAGCACCAAACTCAAATTATGCATTTTTAACCACAAATCCTGAACGCCGTTGACAATTTAAGCTTTATTGCCTTTACGAAATAAAATGCACGACTGGATCGCACGAACTTGCTCTTATGTAAAAGTACTTTTGGAATTTAAGATACATTTTATATATGTATATAAAACATGGATTTAATGAGATAATAATGTTCAAATGCATAAAATTGCAGTCTGATTTCTAGAAAAGTATGAATTTATGCAAACAAACTTTAAAAAATCGATTTATTATTAAATAAATTTTTTATATAAGAAATTTCTTTAGAATTGTTCAAGAAAAAAATGTGGGATGCGAATTTTAAGTATTTAAAAATATTGATTTTAGGAAATAATTTCAAAAAATAATCGTTCATAAGTTTTGAAGACATTGATTTTTCAAAAAAAAACAATTAATTTTTCGAATATTTTTACATACAATATTATTTTAAACTTAAGGGAGGTCCTGGAGAAAATTTTTGGTTAAAATCGTTAGAGCCGTTAATGAGAAAGTCGAAAATCAAAAAAACTGTTCTATGACAGGTACCGTTAATAACATTTTTCCCCAAAATTTTTGTTGACCAAAATGTAGTCCATGTCTATAATATCACACCTAATTTTTTTTATCAAAATCGTTAAAGCCGTTTTCGAGATAAATAAGATTTTGCATTACGGGTGTATGGGGGGTAGCGTTAGTTTTGGAGCTAAAAAAAAATTTCAATTTCCCCTCTAGGGAATCACCGAAGACCCTTAACTAGCGAGTTTGAAAAAAATACCTCCAGTAGTTTAGGCTGTAGTTAGAGGTACAGACATACAGACAGACAGACAGACGGAATTGCCGGACCCACTTTTTTCGTCTTCGCTATCATCGTAATTTCAACTTTGATCAAAATCTCGAGTTCGATTTTTTTTCCAAATGCAGAACTTGCCCTATAGTACCTAGTATATCGCAAGTAAAAAGAGAAATGGTGTTTTCTGTGGAATACGGCCAAACATACAAAAAATAGATTAAAGGACCCAAACACTCGACAGGAGATGAAGGATTGTTTTCAACCTACATATCTGTTCTGCATAATTTAAGCTGTTTGCCTTTCTATTGCTAAATCAAGGAGATTCATCGGTGAGTTTGGTTAAGGCTAGGAACGCACTTGCGATTTCAATCGCGCGGTTTTTTAGTCGCAAAAATAGAACACTCATGAGTTTAAATGAGAATGAACGCACTTGGTACCAACAAATCGTGACGAATTAATGGTCGCAATTTGTTTCATTTTTCACGCGATGTGATTGCCGCAAGTTAAAATGAAACAAATGCACTCAAATGGATATGCTCACACTTGCGATTTAAATTACAACGACTTAAAAATCGTACTTGCAACGAGAAATTGTTATTCACGCACTTGTGATTTTTAATCCACGATTTCTTAGCCGCAAAGAATAAGACACATGGCGTTAAATGTGAATGCACGCACATGCGACCTAAAGATCGTAGCGATTATAAAAATGAAACAAGTTCCATTTTTTCAAGCGATTTTTCTGTCGCTACTTATTTGTAGCAAATGCGTGCACTCACATAAAAAGTAGTGTGTTTTATTTTTTGCGATTAAATAATCGCGCGCAAAAAAATCACAAGTGCGTGCATGACAATAATTTGTAGAGAATACGACTTTTTAATCGCCTCGACGAAAAATCGCAAGTGCGGTCCTAGCCTTAGTTTTGTTTTTTAATAAAAATGGTAAGAGTTTAATTAGAAATGGAAATAGAATCACATTTATTTACTTAATGTGGTAAGGACTACACCCAAGTAAACCAAGGTCTCGAGCAACAATCTTAACCATTCAAAAATCTTCCCAAAACATTCGGAAGCAATGCACATATTTATTTCCCACGAAACCAATAACTTGCCCTAGTATAGTTCAAGTTAAATGTTACTTATTCGACTCAGTTGGATCCACTTTAGCTTGTTTCGTAAAAAGGCCAAGACATAAGTATAAATACCTGGCTACCTATTGAATTTGAGAGTGGATCATTAAAAAAGAAAGAACACGACCAACAACAACAACAAGAAAAAAAAAATCGAACAAAAATTCGCAGAAAACTTTTAAGTTTTATGTTCTTTAAATTCGGTCGGTAAATAAAGAAGTTATAAAGCAAATAAGGTCGTCCACAGTCCAGCCAGACAGCTCTCGTTATGAATGAATGCCACAGCGAATGCATTGTGTTGTGCACCTAATCACCGAAAAACAATCCGTGGGGAATTCGTAAGTATCTGTTCGTGAGGCCCCCGGTGGTCTACTCGCTCTACGGCATGCAGCGTGTGGGTTTGTAGGTATGTTGACGGTTGAGTGTTCGCACGACAACGATGCTGTATTTGCTTGGGTTTGGTTCGAAGCGCACCATGCGCCCCACAGGTATTGAATTTGTTTTATTCTTTTTTTTATTTTCGTTTTAAATTTTTATTCGTTATACTTTCGGCCTTCGGGAAAGGAATTTTTATTTTCCAATTAATTTATACAATTTATGTTTAGTTTTGTATTTTATTTTGTATATTGCTGTTTTTTTTTTTGTAATAAGCATTAGGTCAATAATTTGGTTTAGATAAGGTTGAGGGTATTTTGGTATTCGGCTTTTTGATGATGTTTCCAAAATGGGATGAAATGCTTTCATCGTTTGCGTTTGCATACCATAAATAACCTTTTTATTCACGTACCTTCAGATAAGACAAATGCTTTCGGAATGAAAAGTATGTTTCACATCTTAACATTCATTAATGCTAAAGGTTAAGGCCACAAACGAGTTTAATATATCTACCTACAATTAGAGACAATGTAGTTCTAAAAATATGAAAAATAAAATAAAAATGTTAACACGATTTTTAAAGAAGTTTAATTGAAAATATATGTATCACAAATTAAAGAAAGAAACCGTTTTTAAGTTTTTGCGAAAGTGTTAGGCAACTTAATTTGTATTTCTTTTTAAGGCACCACGGGGTTCTGAACCAAAAGCTTCAAAGATTTGATTGAATATAAATGTATGTACATGCTTGAATTTTGATTTTTTTTTTAATTTTGACGTGGTACAGATAGTTAATTTAATTTGAAGTAATGTACTTTTTCCACGCTGAAAAGAGGACGGAGATGTTTTTTTTTTATTTTATAAAATATTTTATGTATCTAATGAAGAAATTTATTTTTCTACATATAAAGGGTTAACCAATCGGGATTTCTAAGCTTTGGCAGGTGATTGGGGCCATATTGTTGAAGCTACATCTGTCAAATGGGCTATCATTTATTGAGTCTGAATTGCGAAATCAACACGGAGAGTTAAAGCGTTAAACAAAATGTGCGAATGCTTGAATTGTTTTATGAAAGTGGGTCTTCTGTTAGAGCAACATTTCGCGCGCTTCGTCAATTTTACGGTCGCCATAATCTCGTTTAGCGGTGAGACCCATTTTGAATGAATGGGTTGGTCAACTAGCAGTATTTTTGAACTTGGAACGATCAAAATTTACACAAGATCCACCAACTTATATAAGATCCAGATTTTAGGCTGGCAGCATCATCGGTGGCATACTTCTTTTGAGACCGACACGTTGGCCAGGCCATCACCGTAAAATTTGAGCACTATCGTTCAATGATAACCAATTTCCTTTGGCCTGAATAGGATGATATGGACACCGATGACATGTGGGGTCAACAGGGTGGCGCTAACTGCCCCAATGCCCATGCCGCAATTCACATTTTGCGTGAGAAATTTCCGAACATACTTATTTATCTCACGAGGAGACGATATGAAGTGGCCACCGAGATCATGCAATTTGACCCCGTTAGACTTCTTTTTGTGACCACAAACTACCACTGCCCTGAAAGGCGGCATAAGCAAAACCAGGGGTTAAATTCGGACGTTTCAGATGCGCGCCATCCAGCAAAGCTGCGGTGAACATTTGAATGATTTTATACTCTTTACATTATGGCATTTGTGAACCTTCTAAATCAGAAAAAAAAATGAATGAATCAATAAGTAATCTATTTAGTTATCTTATGAAATAGCTACATTTACATGACAAATATTAATTATAAAGCTATGGCATTACGTCAGCTCTGCTGACAATTAATATTTTAACAAATTTAAATTTTAGTTTAAAAAATTAATAATTTTGCTTTAATAAATAAAGATTTTTCCAATTTAGGCCATTGAGAAAACCTACTGTTTCCTGCACCGCCAAAGAAAATAGTTATCAGCTTAATGGAAAACATTGTACTTATGTATCCACAAAATAGTTTCAATTGAAACGGTTGCGGCTGTTTAAATAAGCAAAGCAGCAGAGAGAAAGGTTAAATTTTCATTTTCAAAGATTTCTAGATAGCATAGGTTCTCAAAAAATATTGACTAATTTTTACGGAATTTAAAAAGTTTCCTTTCATTTTGCTGAAGGTTTCCCTTTTTATATTTCTGAATTTGCAGATATACATACGTAACTCAGATCTTAGAAACCTCAACGGCTAACATTTGAAAAATGTTGTTTTTTATAAAGGGTTTTCCAATAGTGAAGGGTAAATTTTGAGGGTCAATGAAGCTTATGTTCTTTTGTTTGCTGTACAATTTTTTTAGACATTTAAGAGAGAAACTAAAACTAAAGTAAACTTGTAGCTGATAGCGCTCTAATTTTAACAAAAAGCATAATTGACTGATTTTGAAAGTCGAAAACGACGATTCTATCACTATTAACGGAGAGTGTTACCGATCGTTCAAATTGGATAATTATGTGTAATGTAATGTGAACCGTATGGGGTTCTGAAAGGACTGCAACAAGTGTCACATAGCCAGAATGAGCAATATGAGCTTGAATTATAAATATTTTTTTTCTCAAAAACTGTCGCACAGATTAAAAAAAAAATCTAAAAATTCCATTTAGTTAAAGCTAGGTAACGGTTGAATTTTTTTTTTACAAGAAATGGTTATTTTTGGTACACCCTTTGAAACATTTTTACTTGCGACTCATAGGTACTATAAGGCAAGTTATGCATTCGTAAAAAAAATCGAACTCGAGATTTCGATCAAAGTTGACATTACGATGATAGCGAAGACTAAAAAAGTGGGTCTCGCAATTCTGTCTGTCTGTTCGACTATAGGCTAATCGGCTGGGCCGATTTTCTTTAAACTTGGTGGATATCATTTTTAATTTTTTCCCCCCACACGTTTTTTTCTTTTTTTTTTGTAAGACCAAAAATAACGGTACCTGCCATACGAATTTTTTCGAAATTTTATAAACATTTTTTTTTTCTCAAAAACTGTTAGACAGATTTTAAAAATAAAAACGCAAGAAAATTTCATTTAATTAAAACTAGGTATTGGTTGAAAAAAAAAAATCCGAAAAATGGTTATTGAGGGTACCCCCCATGGAACCATTTTTTTGGTTTTTGATTTTCTCAAAAACCGTGCAACCGATTTTGATCATTTTTTTTTGCTAAAGCTCCCCAGAAACATAAATAGAATTGTGTACTCAAATTTTCAAAAAAAATTTTTTTGGATTTTTAAAAAAACTTCAAATTTTTTTTTTTCAAAACTCAATATTTCAAAAACCCCATGCTAGATTTTTTTTAAACTTGATAAATAAAATTTTCTCAATACAGTCTACTAGATGTGAGAAAAAAAATTTTATTTTACCTAAAAATAAAGGTACCTACCATACAAATGCTAAAAATTAAAAAAAAATGGTTTTCAAAAATCGTATTTTTCTCGAAAACGGCGCCTAGAATTTTGATAAATTTTTTTCTTTCAATTAATTTTTACGATCTTTAATTTAGTAAAAAAATTTGAAATTAAGATATTACAGCTTGTACCTACCATAGAACCATTTTTTCGAATTTTTAATTTCTCATTATCCACAAAACGTATCTTAATGAAAATTTTAATAGAGAAGCTTCTAAAAAGTCTAAACCGCATTGTATTTCAAAGCTTTAAAATAAATATTTTTTGAGTTTTTGAAAATTCGAAATCTCCGAAACGGGTCAATATTTCTTTTCGTAAATTTTATTTTTATTCGATCAATAATAAAAACTTTAAATTGGCGTACCAAAATTTTTTCTTAAAAAGCTTTTAAAAAGTTTATATATAAAAGCTTTTTTTAAGAAACCACTACAACGACTTATAATTTTTGTTCTTGCGTAAATTCATAGTTGGATAGGATTCCGTTTTTGTCTCTTACTACTAAAAGAATTTAAAAATTAATTTAATCCTTATGAACAGTTTTCTCTAATAACATTCGTTTTTAAAATTCCTAGTCGATTACATTGGAGCAAGTTCGTGCGAACCAGTCGTGCATTTTATTTTTTTTTTGTTTTTGATTTTTTCAAAAACAGGACAACCGATCATTTTTGTTATGCTAAAGCTCCCTCAGTATTAATATTATAGTTTATTCAAATTTTCAAACTTTTTTTTTTTTGAATTTTAAAGAAAAATAAATGTTTTTTTTTTAAACTCAATATTTTGAAAACCTCATGCTCAATTTTTTTAAAACTCGATAAATAAAAGTTTCTTAAAATAATATACAAGATGAGAAAAAAAATCAGTTTTACCTAAAAATAACGGTACTTTCCATGCAAATGTTAAAAAATGGTTTTGAAAAATCGTTTTTATTTTTACTCGAAAACGGCTCCGAGAATTTTGATAATTTTTTTTCTTTCGATTAATTCTTACGATCTATAATTTAATACAAGAAATTGAAATTAATATATTACTGACTTTACCTGCCATAGAACCATTTTTACGAGTTTTGAATTTCTCATTATCGGCATAACGGATTTTAATATAATAAAAAGTTAAAAACCATTGCATTTCAAGACCTTAAAAAAAAAAAACATATTTTTTGAATTCTTCAAAAAAAATCTATTCTTTTTTTTTTTGAAAATTCGCACAATATTTTTTTTTAATTAAATTTTTATTCGTACAATAATAAAAACTTTAAATTGGCATACCAAATTTTTTTTTTTTAAATCCTTTAAACATTTTGTATATAAAAGCTTATTGTTTTAAGAAATCACAACGTCTTATAATTTTTGTTCTTGCATAAACTAATATTTGCTTGAATCACATGGCATCCTGTTTTTACCTCCAACTACTAAAGGAGCAGTTTTAGTCATTTAAAAATTAATTTTATGCTTATTAACATTTTTTTTCTAACAACATTCATTTTTGAAATTCTTAGTCCTTTACGTGTATCCTTTAAGTTCGTGCGACCCAGTCGTGAAATTTTTTGCCTTTTTTCTTAAGACCAAAAATAACGGTATACTCTGGAACAATTTTTTTCTTTTTTTGATTTTCTCACAAACGGTACAATCGATTTTGATAATTTTTTTTACGCTAAGTTTGGTTAGTGTATTCAAATAATCAAACAATTTTTTCAAAACTCAATATTAATTAAGTTATTAATTTTTACGATCCATAATTCAATAAAAAAATATTTTCTTTTAAAATTCAATTTTTACTATGGTACGAATACAAATTAAGTTAAAAAAAGATATTGAACCGTTTTTGAAAAATTCAAAAAGACAAAAAATATTTTGATATAAGTTTTGAACTAAGGGGGACTATTAATATCTATTTTTCGGATTTTTTTTCAACCTTAATTTACTAAATGAAATTTTGTAATTTTTTTAAGTTTAACGAAAATCGGCTGAGCCGTTAATGTTGCAGTCGAACAGACAGACATTATTGCGAGACCCACTTTCTTCGCCTTCGCTATCATTGTAATGTCAACTTTGATCAAAATCTCGAGTTCGATTTTTTTTTATGAATGCACTTTTAGTACATTATGTAGGTATAAGTCGGAAGTAAAAATATATTTGCCAAATTTCACAAAAACAAAATGGCTTCCACAGGCCACCCGTTCCAATTGAAAACCTCCTTAGCTCCCAAAGTAAATTTAAATAAACCACATTTATGATTTAGATCAGATTTTTATTTCAATATATTATTTGGATCTTTCGAAATTATAACATCATGCACATAAACATGTAGGAATCTTTTTTGAATACACATGCCTTTCACATATGAATCTTCGTTTTCAGTTAAAATTTAGTTATCGCGATGAGAATTGACAGTCTCCAAGAAGTAGGTAGGTTCCAAATATACCAACAGACCATATTCTACACCATGAATTTGGGTTTGCACTTCCCCATAATTTAGTTCTTTTTTGTTAACCTTATCCACCGAGTGAAAAATGAGACTCATTGTCGAAGAAAATGTTTGTAAAACTTACTATGACTATAGATTAAGAATTTTATTTTTTTAAGATTAAGAATTTTATTTTTCAATTTGTTTTATATACAATTTGACTTAAAACTAACTTATTACTAAATTAAATCATGTTGGCTCAACAATAGGGGCCCAACGTTCTTCATTTGGCTTTACATAATGCTATTTGCTTACAATATCATATTAATGTTTTCTTAATCTAATTCATGATCTTTTTAATATTAACTAAATAATAATTTTTGATGAGTATCCCCTGTAGTATTGATTGTTGTTCTTCTCGTAAAAGGGTGCGTTGTCGTTATGGATAATGTCTTCAAATTGATCGTCAGTGATGGCTCGAGTGTATAGATACTTGTCACGAGGCTCAGGCTTACTATGACTATTTTTGTAGTAAGTTTTCACAATTTTAATAGGTAAACGTTCAGAGATGGTTAAATTATCGATGTTGCAAAATGCCAATCTTTAAAATAAAAAAAATTACAACTGCGGATGGCAGTTCTGTTTGACTTTTGTGACGGATACAGGAATGTGTATTTGACATACCTTCTCTAAATTATGAAGTTTTTGTTTAAAATCTAAAATAGGTGATTTGGGAATTTTATTCACGAACTGTATGATTTTTATATTGTAATTACTAATATTAAATATTTTGTCAATATCGTAATCTGTATTCTGTTTTCTTTAAATCAATGTCATTTCACAGATCTACAATATTTGTAACAATGATTGTTCCTAAATGAAAGGCAATAAAGTTTTCGCTTGGTCGTCCGGAACCATTCCGAATTCTGCTGAAATCATTCGTTTGGCACTCGATGTTAGTTCTTCTTCTGAAAAGAAGAGAAAATCGATTCTGTATTTAAAAAAAAAAAATCAAAACCAGAGGCACGCACACCCGCACACATTTCAACGTCAAAATCTTGAATGCGTTGAAAATAATAAAGTTAAGAAATTCTTTCTCTTATCCGCGTTTACTTATAAAAAGGAATAGAAACAAGAAATAAACTTTCTTATAAAAATGATTGAAAATAAGTAAAACAACTTTCTCGTATAAAAATGAAAACAAAAAAAATGAAAAAAAAGAAAAAAAAGAATGAAAAAAGGAAGAACTGTGTTGCACGCATGCAATCAAATTACTTTGCTAAAAAATTTTTTTTTACAAATTATATCATGAAGTCCTGAGTCCATGAGGACGATACAGTCAACCGACCTTTTAAATTTTATTTTTTCACTGTCACTGTATATAGTTAGGCCAGTGCCGGATTAAGCCAGCGCGGGGCCTGTAGCAAATTCTATCAAGGGGCCCTTAGACAGTTTAAGGTTAGGTACTTATCAAGTTTATGGTATTAAATAAAACAAAACTGTTACAAACAAACTTTTCTTGATTTAATTTGGGAAAATTTATAAATAATGCTGTTGATATCGACTTCTCGGAGTAAATCATGTTCAAAATTCATTAAAGTGAGGTGATTAAGACGTTGTTGGCTCATCGTGTTCCTCAATTCATATTTAACACGTTTTAATGTTGAAAAAGATCGTTCACCACTGCAATTGGTGATTATGAGAGACAAATAAATGCGCAAAGCAATTTCAACGTTCGGGAAACAAGATTGTAAAAAGTTATTTATCAACAGCTTGTAAACCTGCATTTCCAGAGCCTCATGATTCCTGCTGTCAATAATACCAGCCACATCAGAATTGAGCATTGAAGCGAACTGCTCTAATTCGTTGCCCAGACTGTCCTCCATCTGCGTAAGCACTTACTATGGTTGCAGATTTTTTCAAAATTTCTTCTGGTGGAAGAGATTTTATATGAAGGTTTTTATAATACAAATTCTATATTCTACTGAAATAAATCAGCCAGGTAGAAGACTTCACTATTAATGGACTTGTTGAATTATTGATTCAAAATAGCAAAATATTCCAACGTTAATTATTACAATTTTAATCTTGGTTGGATATAGTTCACATTGGATTTTTGTCAAAAAATCGATGTAAGATGAACTGAATTTAATAAAAATTGCGTATTGACAAGGTCCTCACAGTCAACTGATGAGTCCATGTGCGATCACCCGGACGAAACGCCAATTTTTTTGGACTGGAATAAAGGCCAAAATAGCTATTTTGAATCAGCAAGAGATTTTAGCTCTCGGAATATTCCGAAAATGCCAATGGTGACAATAAACACCTGAATTTCATACCGTTGTCCAATTTGCGTGTAGTGCGGTGCGAAACATGATTTTTGGTATGACCAGCAGATAGAAAAATAAAATTTTAGTTGATCATTTTGGTGTAAATATTTTCTTCTTAGTAATTGTGACTAAATCTAATATATAAATAATACTTTTTTATGGTCAGAAAACGTTGGTGCGCGGGGCCCCTAAATGCGCGGGGCCCGTAGCATTTCCTACTCTTGCTTCGTGGCTAATCCGGCACTGAGTTAGGCCCCCTATGAGCCAAAGAATGTAAATTTTCTTATAGTTGCAACTTGTAAGCCAAATAATTGTAAATAGTAGTAGGTATGTTCAATAAAACAAAATTGAAATTGAATTGAATTATACCTATATGTAGATTGAATTTATCCTATATTTCTATTAATAACAAAAATATATTTTAAGAATATGGGTCTTATAAGCGAGTTTTTCTTATATTCTTATATTCATCGCCTACAACGCAAACATTTCATATTCTTCATCATCGTCAATTTCAAGTGATGATGATGATGAATTCGTTGTGAAATTAAAAAAAAAAAGGAGTTTGCTTAAAGTAAAATAGTCCAGGAGAAATTTCTTTCCTGGAAGATTTTGAAGAATATTCCTCGCAAATAAGACCAAACATTTTAAATTAGTTTTTTTTTTTGTTTATTTATTTATTTATTTCATCTATCGAAACTTAATTCTCTTAGATTATGATACATTAAACAAATTTAACAATTTATCACAATTTGATTATTATACAAATAAATAGTGGAAATTAAATACAATGATAAAAAAAAAGAATATAAATTAAGTTATACAATTTAAAACACAAAATAAAATAAATATTTTTTATAACACATTCCTTAAAGTGTTTTTAAATCTATCTCTACTGACATACAAGTCGACTACATCGCAGACCGAGTTAAAGCATTGACAAGAATTAGTTACTGGATCATTTTTCCCATAATTTGTAAAGTGACGCGGCAGACTAAATAGTTGGCGTTATCTTAAGTGTCTTGAGGGAGCGTATATAAGGATATAGTGCTAACAAATATGAACAGTCTATATGATTTTCCATAATATCTCTAGCGAGCATAATAAGAAAATATTTTCTACGTGATTGAAGAGTACTTAAGTCGATTAAACAACATCTTTCCTGGTATGATGGTAAAATATTATTATTCCAGTTAAACTTCCGAAGAGCATACCTAGTAAATTTTTTTTTGAATCTGCTCAATTCGAGCTATACTATTTTGATACATTGGGCACCAGATAACACAAGCATATTCTAATACTGATCTTACCAAAGATATGTATAAAGATTTTAAAGTGAAAGGATCCCGAAAATCCTTGGAATTCCTCTTTATAAAACCTAATAACCTATTACTTTTACAGATCATGTAATTATAGTGATTGTGAAATTTTAGCTTTGTATCGAAAATAACACCTAAATCTCTCTGTTCTTCGACTCTTTGAAGTGGTATACTACTTATATCATAAGAGTAAGCTATTGGATACAAAGATCTAGTAAAGCTCATGATTTTGCATTTGGAGATGTTTAAGCTAAGACAATTAATATGACACCAATCTGCTACTTTTTCTAAGTCAGATTGAAGTTTTAGACAATCCACAGTAGATTTGATTGGTAAAAATAGTTTCATATCATCTGCAAAGAGAAGACATTTAGCATTTCTAATTAACATAGGAAGATCATTTATAAATAGAAGAAAAAGCAACGGTCCTATATGACTTCCTTGTGGAATACCTGAATGATTGAAAACTTGCTTAGATAATTGAGAGCCAATATTGACATATTGATAACGACCTGATAGATAATTTTGTATCCATTTAAGAAAGTTAGAATGAAATCCTAGTAATTCAAGTTTTTTTAGTAAAACATTATGATGAACTCTATCGAAAGCTTTTGCGAAGTCGGTGTAAATGGCATCTAGTTGACCTCCACGTTCCATACTATTTATACAAAAATTTGAAAAAACCGCAAGATTTGTTACTATGGACCGACCCGTTACAAATCCATGTTGGTGTTCACTAATACCTTGCTTGACATAGTTATAGATACGTTTTTTTACAACAGCTTCAAAAATTTTAGGAATCAACTGGAGTTTCGAAATTGGCCTATAATTTGTAATATCTTGTTTTGAGCCTGACTTATGAATTGGAATTATAAAAGAGAATTTCCAGGTTTCTAGAAAATCACCACAGGAAAGAGATTTGTTAAATATCAAAAGTAATGGATGGGCTAACGAATTTTTGCACATCTTTAAAAAAATTGGAGCAATGTTATCAGGAGCAATTTTGGGATTTGCTTCCAGAGCTTCGAGTTCCAATTCTACCTCTTGTTGAGTCAACATTAAATTACCAATATCGCATATTGGTTCAATATTGAAATTAATTGAAGACAAATCTGCAGGTATTAAAACAAAGTTAGATTGGAAGTGAGTTGCAAACATATCGCAAATTTCACTTTCGTTACTAGTTTGAATTCCATCTAGAAACATTTTCATCGGAAGACCAACTGAATTTCGTTTTGAATTTATATATGACCAAAATGCTTTCGAATCTTTTTTTACTTTAGATTCAACTGTCCATAAATATTGTTGGAAGAGAAAAAGATTCAATGATTCATAATCACGTCTACATTTCTTATACTCTTCAGAATATGATGGGTTAAACTTACTCTTCTTACGCAATTTAAGCATTTTGTTTTTAAGATTTGTCAACCTTTTATTAGACCATTTTGGCTTGCCATGTTTGTAAATAATGAAAAATAAAAACAACTTCCATCTGCATTTTCGACGTTTCACAAATGCAACGACCTACAGGGATGTTAAATAACTCTTTCATTTCAAAAATATTTTTCACAAAAAAAAAAAAATAATCACAAGAAAATATAAAATTATACAAACAGATAGATACATAGGTAAATAGTTATTTTTTTTTCCTGAAAAAAAAAAAAACATATGCTTATGTACAGCTAAAAGCTCCTCTTTTTTGTGGGTTGAAGCAATTTTAAAAATTGGTTTTCTATATTTATCGAAACTGGTATAAATATCAGTTTTCAAAAATACAAAATAGAAGACAATTTAAGTAAAGGAAATATTACAAAATTTGTCAGTCAATCTCAGTTCCGGTATGACTTCCCTCATTATTGTGTCCGAATAATTATGGTTATGACTGTATAGGTGTTTGAAGTTTTTTTTTGTGTTGAATTTGATGATGAAACGTATGTACATACAAATGAACAAAAAAAAAACCCAACAAACAAACACAAAACACTTAAAAATACATCTTTAACAAAAAAAAAAGAAAACAGGAAAAAGGGGAAAGGAATTTTTTTTTTTTTGTGAATGACTATTGGTTTAAAACCTGCTGCGTGGGAGGAGCCGAAAATCCTTTTGTTTGATGTCGATGAGTAGGTACTTACATGCATGTTGTATATTTGTATAAAACCATGTAAAGATTATATAAATGTATCCGAAGAAAATGAGCTCTCATGGTAAATTATTGCCATCTGTGATCTTGGTTTATATGTTGAGAAGATGAAAGGAGGTAGGTATGGTACAACCACAACATCAGGCACAGAGGCAGTTCTTCAAATTATGAATTGAAGTTGGTTTGTTTTTTTTTTTATTTTCATATAGGTATACCTTTATACATATAATTAAAAATTCATAATTATGTTTTTCGAATTTATTTGGTGACTCATCTAAAGTGTATGTAGGCCCTTTAAACAATTTAACGAATTGGAACTTAATATTCCGATAACCCACTGCTTTCATTTAATATGTTTAATGGTCGCTGATACATAAATATTGGAATATAAGAGAATAACTTAGCGATCTCTTAGAAAAGGCTATAGTCCTTGTTTAATAGATCACAACTCTATTTCAATACTAACTAATAAACTTTTAAAAATGTCGGTAGTTAAATGTTCGGTCGGATGTTGATATACAAACGTTGATGTTGATTTTAATTGAAAATACCAAAAATGGTAAGAAGATAAAATTCGGAGGTCATCAAAAAATTATTTAAAATGCAAACACAAATTCGCCTTTTTATCAGTTTCTGTTTAGCAAACAGATTTTCGACCTTTGTTTTTATCCATCCCAACTCACCCTACTAAAATTCCAAATTTCATAATACATAGTACGTAAATTTTACAATAAAATCTCATTAAACAATTCAACCCTAATACTATAGCGCTTCAGGGAATACCCATCAGTTTTGTCTTCAGCCCAACTTCGGACGTATTGTTAAATTCAGAGATTCTTTCCTTAGTCGCACTACACGAATGTGGAATGCTCGTAAGATATAAAAAAAATATCATTTCTCAAGAGTAAACTGATGAGCATTCCTAGTTTGACGTGTGTTGAGGAAAATTTGTTTTAGAAGAAGAACTGGCTACTTCACAAAAATAAAATCTATCATATTATGAGCTCATTGGCAAAGCTATCCCTTAATCAAATTTCTCTAGACAATACGCAAGTTTCGTTCAGGCAATAAAAAGTGTCTAGCTTATAAAAAATATGTATATTATACCTTTCATAGATAATAACAATTAGGGTGAATAGTCCTACGTGTCGGATGCTTAGGATATAAATCTTGATGACAATGTCTGAGAACGAGACAGAATGGAGCCATGGCATACACGAGTTGAGTGCATTCCTTGAATGAGAATGAACAATTAAAGACAGTTCACAAAACTCTAGTCAACTAAGTTCACATGTGCTTTTAAATTTTGAGTATAGGATAGTTATACGTGATTCTGTGATTCTGGTTTATGTAGATAAAACATTAAAAAAGAGTTTGACTAGTGTAAACCGTGCGTAGCATTTTTATTATTATTATTATTTATTTATTTAGAGGAGGTTGTAGAAATCATCGGCAATTCTAAGCAAAAAAAAATCTGCTGGACCAGATGGTGTCTCCTACTACATACTGAAAAGGCTGTCACATGCAGTTATGTTTTTGTTCACAATCATTTTAAACAACTGCATCAACAACTGTTACTTCCCCCAGAAGTGGAAAACAGCGAAGATTGTGCCAATTCCGAAGAAAGGTGCTTTCAACTTAGTTTCCAACCACAGGCCAATATCACTTCTCAACAACATCAGGAAATTACTGGAAGAAGTAATCCTACGAAGACTGAAGAAATTCTGCTGTGAAAATTCCATCATGCCTGACATGCAATTCGACTTTCGAGAAAAACACTCAATCTTGCATCCACTCATAAAATTCCAAAACGATATCATTACAGCCCTCAACAGTAATCGTGTCAACGTCGAATGCTTTATGGATGTCGAGAAAGCATTCGTGTGGATAGACGATCTAATCCACAAACTTCATCTTATGCAAGTACCTCCGCCATTAATAAAAATTCTCTTTTCTTTCCTATCTTTCAGGAAATTTTTCGTTCAAGTAGATAGCTGCAAGTCAAACATGAAGACCATCAGAGCTGGAGTCGCCCAAGGCTTAAAACTAGGCCGTTTTCTCTACAACTTGATGACTTCAGATCAACCTTCTCCAATTGAATGCGAGAACCTTCTATATGCTGATGACTCGCTCACCTACGCCACATCAATGTCACCACTAATCGCTGTCCAAAATGTAGAAACCCAAATCAACAGACTCTTCCAATTCTACCAGAAATGGGGCATCCGAATCAACACTTCCAAATCGGAACTTGCCTGCTTCAGGAGACCTTCAAGTGGTAGAGGCATTCGCACCGCAAAAATTTGCAGAAATCTGGTCTTGAGACTCCCTGACAGATGCACCATAGTGGCAAAGCCAAATGTCAAGTACCTGGGAGTGTACTTCAACGAGTTGCTAAGGTTTAACCTGCACTCAAGAAATGTTCTGAAAAAGGCCAGCTGGGCCTTCAGCCGTTTGAACCCATTGCTGAAAAGAAGATCAGGTCTGAGCCAACCGACAAAGATATTAATCTACAAGCAGCTCCTGCGACCAGTGATCAGCTATTCCTTCCCAGTATGGTTTTCCATCTCGAAGACAGCTATGAAGGAACTTCAACTATTCGAAAGGAAGATACTGAGGATCTGCACTGGACTCTACTTCGACCGTCAAAAACAGAAACACTACAGGAACGACCATCTCTACACAGAAGCGAATTTAATCCCACTGAACAAATATCTAGTTCATTCAACGAAGAAACTAATGAGGAACATCATCGAGCACCCGAATCAGCTTATGAGAAGGATGACCACAGAACAACGACATCCCGAACCCAGATACCTCAGTGTGATGGAAACTCTGGATGACAACGTTATCGTGGCCAACGAGGAAGTAGTCTCGTTCTACGCTGCGTCAGCCTACCACCGCGGCTAAAACGCCATCCCTGCCCACAACCCACAACAATCACCACTGACAAACGGGAATGAACACCCTGAGGACAATACAGTCAACCGACTTTTTAAATTTTACTTTTTCGTATAAATTTTACTTTTTTTTATATAAAAATAAATTAACTTAAATAAATTTTCACACATATGTATGTATTATCTTATTAGTTGTAAGCCAAATTGTAAATAGAATGTTCAGTAAAACAAAATTGAATTGAATTGTAGCATTTATGCGGACTTTCTACATGTTTTTCTTGGCTTCTCTTTCTCAAAAAGCAAAGAATTGGGAATTATTATAAACAAGTTCTTTGGATAGTTTCAAATCAAACATTTTTAAACTTAGAAGAAAAATATAAATATCATTCAAAAACTTTTTTTCCCACACAAAATTTGAAAACGCCAAAACAAAATGGCAGTTTTCTTTGCGATAAAGCAAGATGCGTGAATGGTACATGATGAGAGCATACTTTCTATCGTATGCTATGAAAATAAAACTGCGATGGTGGTCTCTATTTGCTGTAATAAAAGCATGCTTTGAAGCATTCTCTTATTCATCACTAGTGGTAAGTGGAGACCGCATGGTATAGAAAAGAAAAAGAAAATATATCTACATATAATGCAATGGAAATTAAGAACCCTCTTATGGGAGTCCATTGCAAGTGAATTAAACTCCAATTTCTGCGGCGGCGATCGTCTGATGTGTTGCCACTGTATTGTCAATTGGTTCCAAAAGTGGAATTGATTTTTACACGGTAGAATTTTGTCGTTTCTTAAACGTGCTTCTTGTCGTGCTGAAACTGGTAATGGAGCTGAAGCTAGAATAGTTGTCAAAAAGTGACGTACATGATATTTTTGTCGTGAATACAAATCTAATGTACAGATTTATAATATTTTTGTGGTACCAGTATGATTTAAATCTTTTGTGAATTTATCAAACAAAGTCATTGAACGAAAAATTGAAGAAAGCTCAAAGGTCAATTTCACCTTTTTTTACTTGCAATTATGTAGGTACTATAGAGCAAGTTCTGCATTTGGAAAAAAAATCGAACTCGATGAGCGTAAGCTCCAAAACTAACGGTTCCCCCATACACCCGTAATGCAAAATCATATGTGTCTCGAAAACGGCTCTAACGATTTTGATAACAAAATTAGGTGTGATATTATGGGCATGGACTACATTTTGGTCAAAAAAATTTTTCGGGCCAAATGTTACTAACGGTCATAGAACCGTTTTTTTATTTTCGACTTTCTCATTAACAACTCTAACGATCTTAATCAAAAATTTTTAGCAGTAGCCCCCTTAAGTTTAAAATTATATTGCTTATAAAAATATTCAAAAAAATATTTTATGGGTTTTTTTGAAAAAAAAAAATTCCAAGTTTTTTTTGAAAAATCAGTATCTTGAAAACGTGTGAACGATTATTTTTTTAAACTATTTCCTAAAATCTATACTACTAAATACTTAAAATTGGCATCCCAAACTTTGTTCTCAAAAAATTTCAAAGAAATTTGTAATATAAAAATTATTTTAATAATAAAACGATTTTTAAACTTTTTTGCATAAATTCATACTTTTCCGTAAACCAGACGGCAATTCCAAGCATTTGAAAATTTTTATCTCATTACTAGTTTAACTAGTTTGATTTTGAAACGTCAAATTTGCTGCTAATATTGAATCTGTTCAATATTTTGGCATACATTATATTCTAGTTGCATCTCTAGTTGCAGCTCTCTCTATTGTGTTCAGCCAGTTAAACTGAACTATGATAAGTGCAGTTTAACTTTGAAACTGAGTGTAATGTTTTAAATTAAATTTTTTGTTTACAATTCATACGTGCTCGAGAGTTTATTGTGATACCCTTAGATTGTTGAATATAAACATAGCACGAGCTTTGGGGAAATTAGGAGGCCGAGAGAAAGGAGGTGTCGATGAACATTAGTCTTGAATGTTTGCAAATTGAAAAGGCAAGTTAAAACCGTGCCAGATAAATTTTTCCACTATCGTTTTGTGCGCCTAAAAAACGAATCTCAAGGGCTCGATAGCGAACTGATCAGCATTCCCACCCAGAACGGGTATCACGGGTAAATTAATTAAAGATTCAGTATTGAGATCTTTCCGGCTTTTTTGATGCATTAAAAGTCAATTGGCAAAAGGGGTACATTTTGCTTCAACGACAATAGACAGTAAGTATTGAGTTTTAAAAGCATTGAACTGAACATTATTTTTAATACCCCATTTAACAATGCTGTAAAGATCAAAGTTTAATGAGCTTATCATACGATACCGTTGCAAGAAGATGGACGTGAATTGCATATCGAGTACAAAAAGTTGAGGGTAGATTTGTCGGCAAAACAAAGAAGTAGATTAGAAGTTTCAGTTCATTTTTAAAAATGACAAAGAAATTCGGAGACAAAGCAGGGCCCTGGGGACACCAGTAACGATTAGCCTTGAAACAACAATACAACATCTATTGCAAGATCCAGAAGGTAATTTCATATCCAAAGAATAAGGGTTTTATTTATACCAAACGCACGAATAAGAGAGCCTGGTAGCAGACTATCAAAGGCCTTAGAAATATCAAGCGCAATAATCTTACTTTCTTAGTATTGGAACGTTTGCTGCGAGAGTCGTATTGCCGGTCATTCAGAAGCTTTTGATCTTCAAGGTATTTCTAGAGCTGATGACTGATCAGCGATTCCAATACCTGCGAAAAAAGAAGTGGTCGGTAGGAGAAGGAGGAAGTGTCGCCCATTTTTACGAAGAGGTTCTACGAATGCTGTTTTCCATCTTCTAGGGAAGACTATAGAATAGTGAGAGCGATGGAAAAGCTTACGCAATGGATTTCCAGTGATGAGAAATCCTCTCCAGAAGATTGGGCGGTACCATCAGGATCAGAGAATTTGTTTATATTACGATCTCGAAGGAAATTGAATGATTTACGTGTTGCAGTACAGAAGGGGGGGAAGGGGTTAACATTATCAAAATTAATGGAAAATGGCAAAATAAAATCCAAATTATGAATTTACCAAAAACCAGAATTTTTTTCATTTAATATTTTTAGAAATGATGATACCTGCAAAATGTCTTCGGAAAGATTGTCCAAAATGCTTATGTATGAAATTTAATACATTTTTCCTTACCCTTATTTACAGAGAACTGCATGATCTTAAAATTTTATTTATTAGATTGTCATGCTGAAGGTCTAGTCACTGGCGCTGGCACCTAAATAACAAAAAAATCAATTGTACTGCCTCTTCCGAGGAAGTGACAGATCCTCAAAGATTATCGCTTGTCTTGAAAAGTGCTTTCCATCTTAGCCATTCGGATTTGGCAGCATTCCTGCCGACAAAACGCACTAAGGAATGGTTGGTAATTTTATGTCGTTAGGTTCAAGGATCTTTCGGGCCGTTATGCACTTCACTATTTTTTTTTGCAGTTGTATTTGAATTATTTTTCAGATAAAATAAAAAGTATGCACCGCTTAAGACTTGACCTTGAATAATTTGTTTAATTTTGACAGCTTTTGGTTTCGAATATCTGAAAAACCTGACGTTAGCCCATGTTTCCACAAGCAATACCTAATACATTTCAGATGGAATAGAAATTTCCAAAACAGACCACACATTGCATGTAATAAATTATTAGATATAGATTTGGTCCTTACTAACTCTGTGACAGTAAATAAGAAATAATTTGACGTTTAATGTCAGTTTGTGTGACATTTCTGCTGATTTTAATGCAATTTCAGGCGGAGAATTTTATCTGTTTTCATTCAATTTTCAATAATGTCGGTTCCAACAGTAAATATGTACAAAAGATGTTGTTTGCTCAGTAGCCTGATTGCGAATAAGATTTCATGCAATAATTTCTATTTCGAACGCAATAATTACTGAAATAAAGATAGAAACAAAAATTGCTTGTGAATCCGCAGAGTTATGGGTGGAGCAGTTCTGAGGTTGGATTCGAACTCACGCAACAAAAACCTTTAAAAAAGTAAAAATTAATTTGAAGGAAAGAAATATCAAAACTAGGAGACCAATGTTATCAATGCCAACGGTCATTAGATCATCAATTTAAAAAAACTAGTCGACCCAGCTCTCGAAATTCGAGTGCCAATTTATTTATTATTTATTATTTATATTATTGGCAGTGTTTTCAAGCAAATTTATTAAATTAAATTTTATTTTATGTAATATGCAAAGTGTTCGACAGTGCAAAAACAAAAATGACCCACAGTGTGTAAATGCGTGTCTCAAGTATATTCTGCACATCTCCGTAACTGTGGCTTTCCAACCATATAAAATTTATCGAAATCGGTTAAATACTTTTGGAGAAAAGTGTACCACAAAAAACATGTTTGCCGTTTTAAATATTATATTATATGATGTAATTCAATATAGCTGACACTGGCTCCGGTTAAATAAATCATTAGCATTTATGTTGAATCTGATTTGTGTGAAATTTAAATTGAAGTATTTGTTATAGCTATTATGAAGAATTTCACAACAGGATAAAATATAATAAAAACTAGTTCGAGTCTAATTTAAATCACTTCACCACACCGATCTTTCATTCTTAATTAAAACTAACGTCTAATAATTCAAATTGAATTTAATATTTATGTTCGATCAGGGCTCATTTTACATTTTCGCCCTACTAAAACATCTAATTCATGATCATATTCCCTTTAAAGCAGGTTTGTTTTTTTTTTTTCTCAAAAAATGTTTGATGTAACTTTTTATCTCACTCCATGTGGTAGATGCACATAAAACTTCATTACATTCTGTGTTTAATAATAATAACTCTTATGACAAATCAAAATCAAAGGTTTATCACGATGAAATCTGAGATGACTTTGATCAATAACATTTTTGTTGTAAATAACTTAAATGACGAAGTTTCCTGCAGAGAAAAGGGTTAAAATATTTGTGTTGTTGTCTTGTTTGGATTTCAAGTTGCCTTCAATAAAAACAAAACTGAGAATCCAATAGTCATGTGAAGCAGTTTTCACACGTCTATTTTTTCGTCACAACATTATCACAAATTTAAATATCACCTTGGAGTAAAAAAAAATAATTATTTTCGTCCTCGCAAAGCATAATGCTCCACTTTGAGACTTACCGAACGAAGGCGCTATGATTGTTTACACAATCCAGCAGAGCATTTGTGTATCTTAATGTGACGAATCTGTGTATTTATGAAATCATAAAATTTGGTAAATCTTTCGTCATGGTTATTATTTACCCCATCATAGACATTGGTGTTCCTAAACACCAAGTCTTCAGAGGATATACCATTCGATTGGGGTTTCGAAGTGCGGTTGCATTTTAAAGAGAAACAAAAAGACTGAAAGAGTTTTCCTGAAGAAAGAAATCAATTAATATCAATCAGGATTAACTTTTGTTGTCTTAATAGTTTCATGGATTTTTCATTTCTTCAAAGTGATTTCAATTAACACTAACAATTCGATGCAATTCACACTCAATTCGGTATAAATTTATTGTTGTTTGATCACCGATTCTCGTTCTTTTAATGATAATTACAGCAATTAACTTTTATTAGGTTTCTTCATATACACAACACACACACGATTATAGAAAGGAAGCTTGTTGGTGCAACCTTTTTATTTGAATTCGAACAATTCTTATTTCTTAAAATATACATAGATTGAAAAGAGTTTATAATAAAAAATTATGGCAAGTTTTACTTGCACACATGTAAATTCTGGATAACTCAACAACGCTTCATGGTTTTTTTAATACCCTGTTTGCACATATCAGAAGAGAAAAATGGGCTAAAATGTGAACTTTCAGCTTAAATGCTTAAAGAATTGTAAGTACTCGTACTTATTTTTAAGCATTAGGGAAATATATAGTAGATATATGAACTTAAAAGGGTTTTCCCTCCCTTCTTCTGTGATTCAGTGATTAAAAGTCAAAAGAAATGGGAGGAATGACATATTAACCACGAATTCAAGTGTTGATTTGGGCATATTGGCTATTTTGGAATGGATTAGTTTCCATTTGGCCAATATTTCCTTCCAACACGAATTTGGTCATACTTCATTTGAAAGAAGCTTAATGTAAACGGCTTTCCAAATAGGAATATCCGAACTTTGACAGGTGATTGCGGCTATATTGCTGATGCTACATCTGACAAATTGGATGTCATTTATTAATACTAATAATTCCGCGCATCTTCCCCTCCTAGACACCGCACGTGCTTGAGTCAATTTTCACCGAGTACGAAAGCTATTTCGATTGCATATCGTATCGGAACTCATTCAAACTATGTGATATTATATGGTTTCGAATATTTAATCACAGATTCGACGTCATTGATTGTCAGGATGAAAATAATCGGTCCCAGATGGCTGTCTTGCGTGACTCCAGATTTCCCAGTAATAGGATCTGACATGGAAGATCTAAACAAGAACCGCTACTTACGATCCAATAAATATGACCAGACCAAAAACATAAATGTTAAAAAAAGAGCCAAGTTCTTCTATACAAAAACCTTTGTGTTACAAGTCAGTCGTTAAAAGTACTGAGATCTAAAAATACGCCAAGTTCTTACTTCATGAAGGTTTAATATCGAATATACTGACTAAAATTTGATGGGCTTACTGGTCAAGTTTTTAAAACCTTTCGAATTGAGCATAAGAAAAAACTTGCCAAGTAAGCCCATCAAATTTTAGTCAGTAATCATTAAATAATAAAATTTCTCTATTACATTGAAGCTGTTTCAATATTATTCTACTTTAAATATTCGGTATTAAACCTTCATGAAGTAAGAACTTGGCGTACTTTTATATCTCACTACTTTTCACGGCTGACTTGTTACACAAAGGTTTTTGTATAGAAGAACTTGGTTCTTTTTTTAACATTTATGTTTTTGGTCTGATCTCACTCCTTTTTTCAAAGATTTTAATATTGTGCCATGTCAAACCTCGAAAGATACGGAAAGATAGAAGGGTGTATTCTACCTACTAAAATCAACCTAGTTTATAGCTTCCTATTTCTTTTGGTATATTTTCTTTTTGTTATTGGTAGTTTTGATTTGCGCTTCAATTATTTCTTCTTGTCCTGGCCAGATACCTAACACTAACATACCTACCTTAATTACAGCAATCAGACGTGTTCCATATAAATAAAACATTTTCTCAGAAAGTGGGTTGATACCACGCCCTCTGAATGGAAAACTCCAATTTTTATTTTTGGTCCTTTAAGTATATGCAATTTAAGCCCTACCGTTCTACCAAATTTCATTGTTCTACTGCAATCGGAAGTGTGCCATACATAATTTACATCATTTTTGTGAAACAGGGCGGATACCACGCCCCTGAATGGAAAACCTCTAATTTTATATATTTTTCTTTGTATGCAATTTCAGTCCTACCACTTTACCAAATTTCATCGATTTACAGCAGTCGGAAATGCTCCATTCAACCAACACCAATTCGGAGAAAGTGGGCGGATACCACGCCCCCTGAATGGAAAACCTCCTCTACTTACATGACAAGACCTAGCGTTGTGCAAAATTATAAGATTCTACGATGTCGGAAAGTGCTCCATAATTTTGATGATCTGTCAGTCAGTCAGTGAATCAGTCAGTTACGGTTTTTGTGATTTTTGAGGCCTTATATCTCATGAACCGCTTATGCTAGAAAATTTGGTGAGGCGCTTGTGCCTGACTAGCTTAGCATGTATTCGGAATTTCAAGTTTCTGACTTCATTGGTATTGAAGATAGGGAGGGGTCAAAAGTCACCTGAGTTTGTTCCTGTGAAAAGGGTGTAGTGCCATCTACATCCTTTCGATGAAATGAAACTGGGAGGAAATCATAGAGCTTTAAGTTTGAATGATAATTTTGTGTGAAATTTTGTCAAAGGTTCTTGTTTATACTGGCTATAACACCAACCTGTTTTTTTTTTTTGTTCAATTGAATTTAAAGTATAAGAAACAAATTCTGCTAAATATCTACTTTACAACCCCTTTGTGTATAGGAATGATGAAAGAGTTTCTTCCACAGTGACCCAAAAATCCCTTGAGAAAGAGATGCAATAAAAAGGAAAATAGAAGCCAAAAGTGTGGCTAAATTGGATACACATTTCTTCAAAACAATTGGTAGCAAGCAATCTGGTCCAGAAGAGAAATTATCTTTAAAATTATTAAGTTTGTGAAACATTCCATCGACAATAATGATAATAGATACCAATGAAGTTTGGTTGGAGTTATTTAGATACGAATAATAATTAATCATGTGGATTACAGTATTCGAAGAATTTTACTCCCAGTGAGTCAACTCTATCCATTGAGCTTTCGATTCGCATCTGCTGTAAAACTTAATCATGAAATTCACCGGATGAATTACATTGTCGATTCCTAAAATTACATTATCATTAATGAACTTTCCTATCGACACTGTCAGTTGCAGACGTTTAAACGTCATATAAGTCAGTAAAAAGTGTAAAGTGTCAACAAAATGATAAAGTGAAATAATTTAATTTATTTATTTACCATTTTATTATTATTTATTATTTTATTATTATTTATCACCATTTTGTCCGTATTTCCCAAGTTAATGGCAACTATTATTCTCGAAAGGATAAAATCCAAGATCGAGTCGACTCTCAAGAGGCATCAAGCGGGATTTCGATGTGGTCGATCATGCGTCGATCACATTATCACCTTGCGAATTATCCTTGAACAATCATCGGAGTATCAATCGCCGCTTTACCTCATGTTCGTTGACTTCGAAAAGGCATTCGATCGCGTCAGTCGCGATGCTATCTGGAGATCGCTTGCTGTTAGAGGAATTCCTGATAAAATTGTTGCTCTTATAAAAGAATCGTACAACAACGCAAGGTGCGTTGTTTTGTACAGTGGACAGCTTTCCGATGCTTTTTAGGTGCGACAAGGAGTGAGACAGGGTGATGTACTGTCACCGATCTTATTCTTACTCGCAATCGATGATGTTATGACTGCCACGGTGGGTGAAGGTGAGAGACTTGGTATACAGTGGGGCCTATTTCACAAGCTTAGCCATTTGGACTATGCTGACGATATCTGCTTAATGACAAACGGAACTGGAGCCCTAAACCAAATGTGTCACTCCCTTTAACAAAATGGTGAGGCGACTGGCTTAAGGATTAACGCCAAAAAGACAAAAATAATGCACACCAGCCAGAACCAACAACAACAGGTTACTGTGAGGCAGGAGACAATAGAAGAGGTCACTCAGTTTAACTATATGCGTAGTTATCTGGCACCCGACGGTGGAACAGACCTTGACGTCATCAATAGAATAAACAAAGCTCGTAGTGCATTCGGAATGCTTTCTCCCGTGTGGAGCTCCACAAAAATATCGCTTCGTACTAAATTGAGACTCTTTGAATCCAATGTCAAATCTGTGCTGCTTTATGCTTGTGAAACGTGGAAATGCTCTACCAACATCTCGAGAAGGTTGCAAGGCTTTGTCAACCGTTGTCTGCGTTACATCCTCAGGATCCGGTGGCCGCAAACAATATCAAACAATGAATTGTGGCTTAGGACTGGACAAACAAAAGTGGATGATGACATCAAGCAAAGAAAATGGCGCTGGATCGGCCACACACTGAGGAAGCCTGATGACAACATAGCAAAGCAGTGCTTTCAATGGAATCCTCAAGGTGCGAGGCGGCTTGGAAGACCAAAGGGAACATGGAGATCGACAGTCATGAAGGAAGCTCGGTCCCTAAATTTGCAGTCGTGGGCACAGCTGTGGTATCGTGCTGGAAATAGAGAGAGATGGAAGGATCTGGTTGGCGCCCTATGCTCCAGGAGGAGTTAAAGTGTTGCTGCCAATAGTAACCGGAAACTAAGAAGAATGAATTAAAAAAATAAAAAAATTAACAAAAGATGGATTCGATTGCTTTTTTCCTCAATTTTGTAGACCAGTCTGCTAAAACAACTAGATTTCAGTTTTCAGATGCGTACTATGGCTCAAACTATCTACGAAATCCCAGATGCGCTGTAAGTCCATTTTTCTGGGTTCTGTTTTTTTCTTGAGACTATAACTTTGCCTCTTGTTGGGTAATTGAGATACCTTTTAAGGAATCAAAAGGAAAGGTTTTTAGTCCGTCCAAACCTGCATACAAAGGCAGAAGAAAATTGGTGTCACAAATTTTTTGTAGTTTACTTTTCTACATTCGGAAATCTCCAGTTGGATCTTCATCATTTCTCTAAATTGCTTCCGATTAGTTGTCCGTTTTCTATTAAAATTTGTTAAATAATAAAAACTTAAAAATTTATTATGATAAACTTTGACTTACATTTTTGTGCTTTTCGTTGTTTATTTATTTTTTTTTAATCAAAAATTCAATTTAGATAGTACGTCTCGAAATGTAAAATGATAGAAATTGTATGGAGTGCGAAAGGGTTGCGAATTTAGTAATACCAGATATATATTGAACAAAATGTCGATAGTGCAGGGCATGTTACCGACATTCGTTCAACTTTCTTTCGTCGGATTCACTGAAAATTCATTGAAACTGTCTCTTTAGCTCATTCGCCGAATTCTGTAATGGTGTATGTATGTATATCTAATTCGAACATCTGGAAAAGAAAGAGTCACAAAGTTTGTTTAATAGGTATATCAGTTATATTTTAAGAATCATTAGAAGAATGATCTAAAAAGTTAAAGCGCGGAACAGATTAAACCAGCTACAGCGGCCGCCATTAATTTAGGGCCAATGTATTTCAATCGTTCAACAATCAACACACATAAGAACAGCAACAGCAACGCCAACAGCGCGCGTCGTTAGACCAAAGTCCTAAATTTGCTGTTGCTGGTGCAGTGTTGTCAACTTTCCCACTGCAAAATTCAGTGGCACCACATTGAAAAACTTTTTTTCGATATGAAATGACAAACAGATGAAATGACGTTGCTGGTGGCAATGTGTTTGGGAAATGTTTGCTGGTCAGCGTGATGTTTGCTGTTGACGATACTGGTGCTGTTGCTGGTTTAATCTGTTTCGCGCATAAGGATAGTTGGATAACCATCAGACTTTTTTTTTGAGTTGATAAACTGCCAAAATAGTTTAGTATAGGATCAGTGATGATAATATCGAATTACATTTGGTTTAAAAATGCATCATAAAGCAGTTTAGATAGAGCAGAAAATTCATTGTACACATCCAGAAAGAGAGAATAATCGGTTTCTGATCACAAGAGATCCACCAAATTAGAATGCATTTGGAGAAAGGCACAGTTTGGTGTAGATTTTGAGCGCTATCGGTCGATGATAAGCCTGTGCCACAATGGACCTTTTGCGTTGGCAATTTCCGAATATGGTTGCAGCACGCGGAGGCGATATGAATTGAGAGCGTGCGATTTGACCCCGTTATGAAAAACTGGACACTTTGGATGCGTACCACCCAGCAGACATTTGGATGATGTTATATTTCATACATAATGGCATATAGAGGAATCTGAAATAAATAATAAAATTTAATGATATCTTACTTAGGTATAGTTTGTGTTATTCTAAATTAAAATAAGAAACAGTAAATGGAAAACCCCTTACAAATAGCCATTATGTTCGTATAAGCTTAATGTCTTAGAATGATATTCTGTCATGTTTTTTAGCGATATACGCCTTGGCGTCAAGTTTAGTGTGTTGGTCCTTTTATTTAACTGTTATTTTTAGGTTCCGTCCATTTGTCCGCTTGTCACTATTTTATCAGTTTAATTTTAAACTTTTTGGCTAGGTTGGTTTCGTTACAGTACATAAATTCTATCTCCAAATAACTACCCAATGCTGAACGTTTTTCAGTCAATCAAAATACACCAATTTGTAGGGCACAGCAATTTGGATTTTATTTCTTGCACTTAAGGGACAAAATAAATCCAAAGTACGGTGTATTGCAAATTTTGTAGTTTAAAGACAAATTAAATTTTAACTATGATTAGTGCTTTATGACGCCTTATGAGTTATGATGCCAGAGGTCTGGATTGATTGCTAATTTAAAACAAAAAATGTTTTCTCAGGGCTGATGCCCCTTGCGAGGAGGTAACAAATCCTCTAATAGTATCACTTTTCGTGAAAATTCCTACTCATCTTAGCCGGTCGACTCGTCAGAAAATTGTATGCGAAAAAACTTCTGTACGCTGACTATTCAATAATATTTTCAAGATTTTTAGAAGCTTCTGTATAGAATTTTTTTATTAAAATATGTTGTGCTGATAATGAGAGTCAAAAATAAAAAAAGTTCTATAGGAGTAATGGCTAAATGTTTTTTCTTTTTAATGATAGATGGTAAGAATTAAAATTAAAAAAGAAATAAAAGAAGATTTTGGAAACCATTTTTCATAATGTCGAGTAGGTGTACTGATATTTTTGGATAAATGTACAATGTTTGTCTACATATGTAGATACTATATGAGATTTTAAGTTTATATTTTCGCGGACGTTATTCATGTTAAATAGATAAAGTTTTTCGGAACTTACCGCCTTTAATTTTTTTGGAAATATTTATAATTTCTTTTTGCGACGTTTCGAACAAGTTTCATTGTTCGTGGTCACGGGATGGGATACGAATGACATTTTGATAGGTGTAAAAGTTATTGTTTATTGGTAGTCGCTCTTGTTTTTAAACAGTACCTGTGCGTAGTTGTTGTTGCACTTTCCTGTTCAAACAACAACCCACAAATAATCAAATTGCAAAAACAACTACGCACCGGTACTGTTTAAGAACAAGAGCGAGTACCAATTAACAATAACTTTTACTTTTACATCATAAATAACCATTTAAACTTTTTTTTTAATAATAACATAGCTATTACCAATAGAAATTTTTGGAATTCGCTTTTAAGGAACCTGTAGAACAGTTTTAGAAAAAAAATTATTCTCTAAAACTTCTAAAATAATTTGTATGGCAGGAACCATTATTCTTAGTCTTTAAAAAAACCTAGAGGGGAATTATCCTTCCTATCATCGTAACGTCAAGTTTGATCATCTCGATTTTATTTTATTTTCTTAAGACCAAGAAGAACGATTTGTCGATTTTTTTTCTCAAAAACTGCTTCTCATTTTTTTTAAACAGTCCAAAAATTTAATTTTGTAAAAACTAGATAATGTTTAAAAAGAACTCCAAAAAATGGCTTGATGGTAAATCCCATAGAATCATTTTTTGGGTTTTCGAATTTCTCGATAAGTGTTCAACGGATTTTTATAAATTTCTTTATTATAAGATTTTCTAAAAGGTTTAAAGTCTGTTCAAATAATTTTTTTTTTGAAACTCAATGTAGTGGAACCTAGGAAAAGTTAACTCAAATGTCCCAAAAGTCGTTTACTATTTGGATTGCTTAACTTTTCCAGACATTATTTTCGAAATAATTTAAACAACGTTTTTTTTCAGAAAAGCATTTCCCATTAAATACCATTTCATTTTATATCGACGTTATGCAATTATTCTGCATCAGTAAGCTCCATATGAGATATTTATGAACGAATATTGTGAATGAATGGTGTAATTTCTGTAGTATCACTACATAAAATCAGTTTAGGGTTGGTGACATTTTCCCCAAGTTATAATCCCCAAAATAAAATCTCCAAATTCAAAATCCCCAAAGAAAAATCCCCAGCAGCAAAATCCCTAAAAAGAGAATCCCCAGGGCAAAAATCCCCACGCCAATATCCCCAAAACCATTACCTTCAAGTAGTGAATCATGCAATTAAATCACTACTTGAAGGTAATGGTTTTGGGGGTTTTGGTTTAATTTATATTACAAAAATGTAATCCGAAGAGTAAATATAAAATTCTTTATTATGTAATGTTTGTAATATTTATTAAAGTTAAAATAAATTTTCAATACAAAACAACAAAATAAGGTCATGATCATCCATTTCAACTTTTATTTCAAAAACAAAAAAAACACTACACTACAAAACTAAGACAGCACTACTCCCCATGAATACGAAAGTTAGACTGAAAAGTGCATGCAATCATGCGTTCATAGTAATTTACTGTTTAGAAACTGTAAATCGTTATCATTTATTAATAAGTTTAGTATCAGAATAAAAGAATTTGATGAGAATTTTTCTGATGAATTTTTCACATGATGTAGATGTACACGGACATTGGGGATTTGGGGATTTGGCAAAAACATAGTTTCATTTGGGGATTTCGTCCATGTGCATTATGTCTGTGGGGATATTAGCTAGATGGATTTAAATGTTTGGGGATTTAAGGTCGATGGGGATTTATTTTTTTGGGGATTCCGTACGACTCCCATCACTTTACCATACTTTATTAGTGAATGACGAAAAAAGGGCACAATTATATGCTTCCTTACTTTTTTATTATCCTTGAAATTTAAGATGACAATTCAATAACTCCTAAAAAGTTAACGAAGCAGTTAATTTTTAAGGGATGTTAATGTGAAATAAAACGTTGGTAATTTTTCTGGAAAATTAACTTTTCAGAGAAATAACTTTTCCGAGATTCCACTCGCTCGCTTTTTTTGAAAATTTATAATAACCTGATTTTTGACACTATCTTGAAAATAAGCACCGTACAAATGTTTAAAAATAGTTTTCGAAAATCGAATTTTTCTGTTTCGCTAAAGTTTTAGGATCTAGTTCAATAAAAAAGTTTTGAAATTAAGATATTACTAAATGTACCCGCTACAGAAACATTTTTTCGATTTTTAGCTTTCTCATTATAAGCATAACGGATGAAAATGAAATTTTTATAAAGAAGCTTCTAAAATTAAAAAAAAAATATTTTTTAATTTTTGTAAAAAAATAATATATTTCTTGAAAATTCAATATCTAAAAAGGAGTTTTTATTTGTTTTTCGAAATTTTATTTTTAGTTGCAAAATAAAAACAAATAAAAACTTAAATTTTTTTCTTCTGAATTGTATATAAAAACTTATTTTAACGATTTAAGATTGTTAATCTTACATTTTTTTTTTTTTTTTTATAATTAACGCGCACTCAAGGGATTATGACTACCCTTTAAATGTTGGTTGAACACAGTGCGAGCATTTAGGAAACAGTGGGAGGATTGAGTAGGAGAAACCGATGTACATTCGTCTTAAATTTCTGGACATTGAAATGGGGAGGAAAAACAGAGTCGGTTAAGGAATTCCACATTCGAGTCGTAGGGCAAAAGAAAGAATCTCTGTACTTAACTGTACGTCCAAAGTTTGGCTCAAAGGTATATTGATGAGCATTCCTTGCGGCACGAGTATTACGGTGAAATTTTTTTAGGGGGGGAATGCAACTCGCTATTTCAATAGAACATTGTTTATAGAAATAACGATAAAACAGTGATAGACAAGAGACATTTCGACGATGTTCTAACGAAACAATTGTTTCGGAAATTACTCTGTCACCTATCAGCCTTAAAGCTCTATTCTGGATTCTGTCTAGTAGTTGTAAAGATGTTTTAGAAGCACCAGCCCAGATATGAGAATTGTATTCTAGTTTGGGACGTATATAAGCCTTATAAATTGTGGCCAGATCAGAGGGGGAGAAAAAGTTTTTACATCGTCTTAGGAAACTTAAGCATTTGGCTGCATTTTTAGCAATATCCAATATGTGGTCATTCCACGAAAGGTGGTCAGTAATACACATACCAAGAATTGATAGCTTTTCAGTTTCTATGATGCAAGCTCCATCCATGAATAGGGGCATAGGGGGAATATTCCGCTTCAATGACAAAAAACAGCTCTGAGTTTTAGAAGCATTAAATTCAACACGATTTTTAATACCCCATTTAACGATGCTATTTAGATCGGAATTTAAAGAGCTCAACATATATTGCCGTTGCAATTCAACATTCAAAGAACAAGGAATTGAATCAGGAAATGAATATGAAAAGCTGAGGGTGCTGTCATCAGCAAAACAGTTAAGTGGATTAGTAGTTTCGGTAAAAAGATCATTTATGGAAATGAGAAAAAGAGTCGGTGACAAAACAGAGCCTTGAGGGACACCAGCATTTATTTTACGAACTTAAGACTTGAA
Organism: Chrysotoxum bicinctum; assembly: GCA_911387755.1. NCBI lineage: Eukaryota > Metazoa > Arthropoda > Insecta > Diptera > Syrphidae > Chrysotoxum > Chrysotoxum bicinctum. The sequence continues at coordinate 61,978,252 of OU426987.1, forward strand.
ACCATCCAAAACGACTTGAATTGAACTGTCAGAAAGGTAATTACTAATCCAACGAATAAGAGATACATCGATACCAAACGCACCCATTTTTGATAAAAGAGCAGGATACCAGACTCTATCGAATGCCTTAGAAATATCAAGCGCAATGATCTTACTTTCCCCAAAAAGATGTAAGGATTGGTTCCACTTTTCAGTGAGATATGCCATCAAATCACCAGTGGATCTATTACTGCGAAAACCATATTGGCGGTCATTAAAAAGATTATGTTCTTCAAGATATATCTTAAGCTGCCGATTGATCAGTGTTTCCATGACCTTAGACAAAAGGGACGTCAGTGCGATTGGCCGATAATTAGAAGGTGTAGAAGATGCGCCTTTTTTGGGGACTGGTTGGACGAACGCTGTTTTCCAACTCTTTGGGAAGTACCCTGTAGAATAGGAAAGATAAGAAAGTTTGCGCAGTGGTTTTGCCAGTGTGAAAGAACATTTCTTCAGAACGATGGGTGATATACCATCCGGGCCAGCAGATTTGTGAATATCGAGATCTTTTAATATTCTAGCGACTGCTCGGGTGCGAAAATAAATTTTGCTCATTGAAAAGTTTACATTTTCAAGAACCGGTGGATTCATGTCGCTATCGGGCAGTGAAGAATTTCTTGCAAATAGTTCTACAAACAAATTAGCCTTATCTATGGAACTAACAACAGGATTATCATTGTAGATGAGCGTGGGAACCGACGAAGAGGTGGAGTTTTTGATTTTCTTTACGAATGACCAAAAGTTTCTACTGCCTTTAGGGCACTGGATTATTTTTTGTCTTAATTTTTGTTCGTGAAAGAATTTGGTTCTTTTGATCCAAGCGTTACAAGCATTCCTTGCTCTCTTAAACTTAATGTGGTTTTCCTCAGAAGGGTTGGCTTTGTATGTTTGGAAGCACAACTCTCTTACCCTAATCACTTCTTTACAGCTACCGTCAAACCAAGAGTTTTCTTTTGGCTTTAAACTTTTTGATCTGTGAGGAACAAACATTTTCAAACCATTTGTGATTATGTTTGTTATCATATCAGCACACGCATCCACGTTCCTATCGAGAAAGCTTATCGACCAGTTAAAGTTTCGGAAAAAGTTGTTGAGACCATCCCAATCGGCTTTCTCGTATTGCCATACGACTCTTTTGAGAATTTTTTCTTTAACTACGGCGTTGGAGCATGGAAAAACAGCTGACACTACGGAATGGTCTGACGTACCTAAAGGCGTTAATACATTTACTGTATATTTCTCATGGTGGGAAGTGAGGAATAAGTCAAGGATATTAGGAGATTGGCCAGCAACATCTGGAATTCGCGTTGGCTCATCTACAAGTTGAGTAAGATGGTTAAACTCAGAGAAGATTTCTACATATGCACCTTCTGGTGTTGCCTGGCCCGAATATCGAAGCCAATTAGGATTATGCACGTTAAAATCGCCCGTAATAACGATTTCGGTGCTTGGATTACAAGAGATAATCGCTTGTATGGAGTCCGACAGCGCATCAAATTGGTTCAGTGTAGATTTACTGTCTAAATTTGTAAATTTGGGCTTCAATACAAGAAACAATAATGAATAATTTGTTTATTGACGTTTAACTTTAACCACATAACGTTAAAATCCGTGCGGGAACAATGGCTAAATTGAGGAAGAGTTTGATAAGCAACGTCATTCCGAATAAAAATGGCAATACCGTAGTGAAGAATAAATAGTGGTACTAAGCTGTATCCAGGAAGGTTAAACTCGGAAGGATCGGAGCTTTCACCTACCTGTGTTTCGCTGAGTGCCAGAATAGCTGGTTTGAATTTTTCAGCGTGAACGAACACAGCAAAGAAATTTTTCCTGAGCCCACGAATATTGGACACATCGACTCTGAAATTACTCACCATTATACAATGAACAAAACACATAAATCCGACGTGTAACTAAGCAAGGCTTTAAAATTTTCAATTAAGAATGATGTCATAAATTCATGTTTGCTTGGCATTCTGATTTTAGCTCATACTAGTAAAAATATCATTACGCTTGATATTTCAAATGCAATAAGTTGAGTTTGGCATCAAGCTCTTTTATCGAAAATTCTTGCATTTGATATTAATTAATCTCTTGTTAGTTGGATTAGATATTACTAAACGGATTGCTCAAAACAAGTCGATTTGGATAATGTACAGCTTGAAATTCATAAAATAAATGTTGGTGGCGCCGTTTTGTCTCCGATTCTCTTCCTCATATTCATCAACGATAGCCTGTCTAAGACTTCTAATACATTAAACTGTGTTGACAGCAGTACTCTCAGCTTATGACATTTGTTTCCAAACTTAATGCTGTCTTCTGTCTTTAAAGCGGAACAATGAAGTTTCAGTCGAAAAATCATTTATACGAATAAGTATACTAGTAAGCAAAACAAAGACTTGGGGAACACCAGCATTTGTGTTTTGAATACCAGTCTTAACACAGTTAAGAACAGCTTGAATAGAACTTTTAAGAAAGTCAATTTCTAATCCAACGAAGGAAAATATCGTCGATACCATATAACTTTTGTTTTTCTAAAATGATCTAAAGATTGTTTCCCCTTTTCAGTGAAATATGGCAACTTACCCACTGATGATATGTATTGACATTTTGGTACAAAACCAGTACTACTTCAGTTGTTCAAGATATTTCTTAAACTTCACCAAAATTTCTATTACCTGGGTAAGAAGTTTTATGCCTTTTGTAGAAACCGGCTCGACAAATATCATTTTCCAGCTGCTCTGAAAGAGCTCTTAAAAGTATTACAAATAAAAACGCCTACGAAATGGTTTTACCAGCGTAGAAGAACATCACTTCAAAAGTAATGGAGATAAGCAATCTTGATTAGCGGATTTGTCTATCAATATCATTTAGAACTCTTATGCAATTATGAGAAAAGATTTTACGATTTACGCTCTCAAGTACAAAAGAAGTCATGTGACAAAGTCGGACTTTCGGTAAATAGCACTGCAAGCATATTATCTTATTCCCGCAAGATGTCGATAGTATTGTTACTGTGCCAGAGGCTCAAAAACAAAAGAAATAAAAGTGAGAAAGGCTTCTCATCACTTTTAATCGTTTTCAAAATCCTGACAAAACTATGAAATCCATATGGCCCTGTTTTCTGTTAATTTTTAGTTCATGATGAACCTAAAATTTAGTGTAACTAATTCGATGATTGATAAAAGTCCAAAATTACATACACGTCCTAGAAAACCGAACGCAGGACTACTACAATTGGAAAGGCCATTTATATTTTTCTGTTGTCCTCGAGAAACCCGTGATTAAAAAATAGTTATTTCGACGTTACTTCTTAATAAGCCAAGCATAATTTTATTAATATTCCAATTGGTATTTTTACACGTTCTTACATCAATAAATTACTAATTTTTATTGTTTCTAATTTCCTAGAATAAGAACGATCACTGACTTTATAGTTTAAATGAAAAGGTTATGTCATGAATTGAGCGCGAGCAACACCACAGGTAAGAAAAATATTAAAAGAAATAAAAATGAAAAAGGTCCATCCGTATCGACAAAGAGATGTATCTTAAAGATAAGATTTGGGAAAATGTTTGATTTGTTTCACTCTTGATAACATCAGATTAACCGCGCCAAATACACTAAAATTATACACGCTGACTGTTTTGGTGTAACAAAATCCTACTTAGCTGGACCTAGATCGCCAAGCCAGAGCTGTATAGGGCATGAAGTGTCTTTGGTTGTGTTTTTCTTAATGTGGCTCAAACTTGTTGTTATATCTTGTGCCATGAAAATTTGAAACAAAACAACGTATTTAGGGAAAATTCAAAGACATTTGTATTGGAGTTGGAAGCACGGGAAACGGATAGGCTCGCGTACCTTTGTTTGTCGATATCGGAAAATACTGATCGTCCGATAAGAGATGTGGAGATATCGAAATGTAAATCAATTTTTAATTATTGTAAGAATGTATGAATATATGTATGTAGCGCATTCTTTTGGATAAAATATGGAAGCTCGTTGGATTGTATATGATTCTAAACATAAGGTACACAGAGTCAGAGTAGATATCAATGGAATTAGAAATGCCACGGATTCTTGAGATTACTGGTTTGTCGACACAAATTAACATTCAGAAACAGATAAACAAATAGATTAGTGATCATTTATCGAGAAAAGGATTCTACCTCATATGAAACCTGTTAGCTGAGAAAGTCATCGAAGAAGACGGAGAAAAAGTAGGTACATATATAGGAATGACAGTTAACCCCTGGAAGAACATGGCGAAATAACTACCGTGAATCCACAAAAGCCGTCACGATATGCAAGAGACTTGGAGGAAAATCATGAGGTGTTAGTCAAACACCCTTAGATAAATGTACAACGTGATGTTAAGACTTATCATATATCCTATTGCGCAGTTGCATAGCAGAAAATAACCGAACTAGTAACAACTTGGAAAGCACTAGGAAAGACTCGCTCGATCGTTTCCGTATCCCTACAAGATCTCTCTCTCTCTCTCTTTCTTATACAAACAAAGTTATATATTTTAGAAACCGTTTTATCGAAATGAGTGATCATTCTATGCGTTGTGCCTATTTTACGGTAGAAGTGGTGGCCTTTCATAGTCGATTCTTCAACATTTGGTGGCCAGATTTGAGATGACCGGTTCCGTAATCAATCATCCAACTTTCCTACGTGAAAGGAACGCAAGATCGGCCGAGAGTATCCCGCGGTCCGTGAAAGTGTACTGCAGAACCCGAGGTCGTGGGCAAGAACTCGGCCTATCGCAAGCTTCAACTTGGGGTATTTTACGTCGGGACTTGGACCTATACTCGTACAAGATCTAAGTGACAGAGGAGCTCAAAGTCAATAATACCACGCCGTTGGGCTTGGAGTGTTTGGAAAAGGACCCTAATTTTGGCCGAAAATCATCTTAATAGACTAGGAGCATTTTTGGATGAATGGCTGTTTTAAAAAGCAAAATTGCCTTGTTTTGTTTAGGGACGACACCAACCCACACGAGCCTCACCATTGCCAAGGCATCCTCAAAAAGTTAACGTTTGGTGTGGATTTTAGGCCGGCGACATCATTGGCCCCTATAATGAAAACGAAGTTGGTGAAGCGGTCACCTTCAATGGCGAGCGCTACAGAACGATAAATAAGCATTTTATTATGACCTTAATTGAACCATATGGATCTAGACGACATGTATTTTGGTTACAGCAGGAAGGCGTGTTTTACCACACAGGGAAGCCAGGACGCGTATTGCCAAACTGTATATCAGCACAGATCTCCTTAGTCTGTGCTCAGCCATTTTCTGCTCACCGAATTTGAAAGTATTGTAGAGCAAACTGTATACTACCACAGAGCGCTCTGTGGTCACATGCAGTTTGCTTGTAAAATATTAAAAAAGCTGAAGCAAACTATATACTATTTCAGATCGAGCAAAGTACCTGTGATTACAGAGCCATCGTTCACGTTGGTGTGGTTATTGTGTATGGTGTGTGGTGCCGTGACATAAGGCCAAGTGACAAAAGGCCAAAATTATCCAGAAATTATCCACATTTTCGTTATTAAACACTTGCCATAGAATCGTTTTTGACTTCCTACTTTCTCATTTTCAGCTCAACCGATTTCGATAAAAATTTTAATACAGTTGTTTCTTCAAATTTAAAAGAATATTGTATACAAGATTTTTCGAACAAATATTTTTTGGATTTTTGAAACAAAAAAAAATAAAATGCACGACTGGGTCGCACGAACTTGCTCCTATGTAATAGACTAGGAATTTTAAAAACGAATGTTACTAAAGAAAACAATTCATAAGGATTAAAATTTATTTTTTTAATTCTTTTAGTGGTAAGAGACAAAAACAGAATGCTATGCAAATATAAATTTATGCAAGAACAAAAATTCTAAGTCGTTGTAGTGGTTCCTAAAAAAAAAAGTTTTTATGTACAAAATTTTTGAAACATCTTTAAGAAAAAATTTTTGTACGCCAATTTTAAGTTTTTTGAGATATCTAATTTTCCAAAAAAAATGACTTTTTTCCAAAAATTGAAAAAAAATATTTTTATTTTAAGTTTTGAAATGCAATGTGTTTTAAACTTTTTAGGAGCATCTTTATAAAAACTTTTATTAAAATCCGTTATGCCCATAATGAGTAATTCAAAATTCAAAAAAATCGTTCTGTGATAGGTACAGTCAGTAATATCTTGTTTTCAAAATTTGTTTTTTATTAAATTATGAATCGTAAGAATTAATCAAAAGAAAAAAAAACATAGCAAAATTCTCGGAACCTTTTTCGAGAAAAAAATACGATTTTCGAAAACCATTTCTTAACATTTGTATAGAGGATACCGTTATTTTTAGGTAAAATAATTTCTTTTTCTCATATCTTGTAGATTATAAAAAAAATCGAGCAAGGGGTTTTCAAAATATTGAGTTTTCAAACAAAATTTTTTTTTAAAAATCCCAAAAAAAAAATTTTGAAAATTTGAATACACAATAATATTGAAACTGCTGAGGAACCTTAACATAAAAAAGTGATCAAAATCGGTCGTACCATTTTTGAGAAAATCAAAAATAAAAAAAAAAATAGTTCCAAGGGGAGTACCAAAAATACCCATTTTTTTGGAATTGTTTTTCAACCATTACCTAGCTTTATTTAAATGAATTTTTTTGAATTTTTTTTAAACAAATCTGTGGGACGATTTTTGAGAAAAAAAAATATTTATAAAATTCCGAAAAAAAATTCGTATGATAGGTACCGTTATTTTTGGTCTTAAAAAAAAAGAAGAAAACGTGTGGGGGGGAATTAAAACTCATATTTACCAAGTTTGAAGACAATTTACCGAGCCGTTTAGGCTGTAGTCGAACAGACAGACAGGCAGACAGAATTGCGAGACCCACTTTTTTGGTCTTCGCAATCATCGTAATGATCAACATCTCGAGTTCGAATTTTTTTACGAATGCATAACTTGCCTTATACATAGTACCTATAAGTCGCAAGAAAAAATTGTGTCTTAAAATTATTTCCCTAAATTTATGTAGGTACCTAATTGAATTTTGAAAATTGGCATACCAAATTTTAAAGAAAATTTGCATACAAAAAATTATTTATTAATAATACATTTTGTTTGCATAGGTTAACATTTTTTAGAAATTAGACGGGATTCTATTTTTTGAGCTCAAACCATTTTTAAAGTTGTTTTAGAAATTAATTGCATTTGAACTTGAAATTGAAGAAAAATGTCTAATTACATTCATGTTATTATAGTATATACTTTCTTTCTCCGTGACCTTTTATTTAATTCAATAATGTTTATCCTTAAGTGGGCTTTAGGTCAATTTTTGTTTTGTTTTTTATGTTGTGAAGTTTCGGATGTGGTTACACCCTTCTTCAGACCTATTTATTAATTGAAATATAATTTAAAACATATATACATATATACCAAACATATCAAAATTCTAAAATAGTATACTTACAACTTTAAAAATACAAATATTTTTTATTTGTTTGTTAGCTTTTGGTTTCCGTGTTTTCTCAAAAAAGTTTAAGAGACGTTTCAAATCTTTTTCTTTTTTGTTGTATATATCTGTTATCTCTTTTGTTTTTTTATTTTTTAATTTGTTTGAAAATTTATTTCAAACAAATTGATGTTTAATTATCTGAATTTTTTAAATTCAAATAATTAATTTTGAAAATAAATTCAAATATTTTTATGTATATATGTATAATATATTTAATCGTTGAGTTTTGTTTATGTAGATATGGTTTGATAATTAATAAACTGACCGTAAATATTACTAAGTCTATCACAATCGTCACAACGTCTATTAATACTATTTTGGGTGTTTCTAATATGTAACATTTCTAGTAACATTCTTTTATTGTAATTCTGTTCTGATTGTAAAATTGTTATATTTTTGAAGTCAGGACGATGATTTTCTTCTATGCAATGGAGAGCTAGTGCAGTCTTTTGTGTACTACCACTATTTATTTCAGTTTTAGTCAACGGCCTTGGCTCTGATGAAAGCATCGCTTCCCATCGATCAGCGAAATCAAGCATCGTTGCGCGCGGTTAGTACTTGGATGGGGACCGTTCAAATACCAACCGTGAGCTGTTGACATGTGTTTTCTGTTGTTCTTTGTTTCTGTCTGTCTCTCTCTGTTGTATTGTATAAGCCGATGGTCTGAGTTACCAGTGCTTTCAGTGTCTCTACTTCGTAGATTTATCTACGGAGTAGTGCAATATGTAATGTAATGTAATATCAGATTTATGACCTGATATACGATTTCGAAGTTTTTGCATTGAGGTTCCTACATAGATTGATGGGCATGATGTTGAGCCATCACCTATACATTTAATCTTGTATACTATATTTGATTTTTCTTCCTTTTCTAATTTATCTTTTAATTTTGAGAAAACTGAATTTCTAAGAGTATTTGTTGATTTAAAGGCTATTCTAGTTTTTTCTTTATCTCTAATTGGTGCTTTCAACAAACGGTTTGAAAAATTTGGAACGTATAAAGCACTTTTATATATTCTTTGTGGTTCATTTATATTTTGAGTTGATCGTCTGACACCATTTAAATAGTTGTTAATAAGTGATTTAGTTATTTCTTTTGGAAATGAATTAGAGTACATTGTATCTTTTATTATTCCAATGTTTTTTTGTCGAAATATAATATCACTATTGTCTAGAACTCTATTTATGAAATTTTGTGCTGTATTAATAATTACTAGTTTGGGTTGTTGAGAATTGAAATTTATGAAACGACCTGAAGATGTTGGCTTTTTGTACCAATCAAAAATTAGATGTGTATTTTGTCTTATAACTTTAACAACAAGAAATGGGAGCATTCCTTGTTTTTCAACTTCAAATGTAAATTTAATTTTAGGATGAAAGGAATTTAATGCTGTTAAAGTTGAATTAAGTTCAGTTGGTTTGATGATTAAAAATAAGTCATCTACGTATTTCTTAATAACTTTTGGTGTATACGATAGTTTTTTTAAAACGTTATCAAGTAAAGTTTCCATAACTATATCTGCTAAAATTGGGGATAAGGGACTTCCCATAGGTACACCTTGTTTTTGCTGATAAGTTGTTTTATTAAATTGTAAATAATTATGTATTATCAACTATGCAAAAATGTAAAAGTTCTAAAAATTGTTTCTTTTTAATTTGTGTATTTTCTTTGATAGTATTCCAACTTTTATCAACAGTTTCTATAGCCATATGTACTGGTATATTTGTAAACAGAGAAACTACGTCAAAAGAAACTAGTATATCGTTTTCTTCTAAAATAATTGGTGATATTGTTTCAATAAAGTGTTTTGTATTTTTAACATTATATTTTGAATTTTCAGTTATTTTGTTAAGAATTTTAACAATATATTTTGAAAGTTGATAGCAAGGGACATTTGTAGACAGTACCGTCTTTACCATAAGGGCACACGGGGCCCGTGCCCAGGGCCCCCAATCTCAGGGGGGCCCCGAAGGACCGACAATTTCTCTCACACATTTATTCTCAGAACATTTTTGTCGGACACATTACACTTTTTTCACAAATTAGTAATCTTATCAGAAGGTATGTATTTACAAGGCATATACTACGACATTATATCGATGACTGCGCCTATTCCCACTGCACTAATTAATAATATTTCCGAACGTGTCCTACCTAATTTACTAAGTACACCATCTGGCGATCACTTACGCAATCCCTCCGATTCTTAAGTCAAGTTGCACCGTCTAAACAAGGCCTAACATAAATGTCGACATTGTCTATGGTTGGGGGAATCCCCGAATGATGTATTAAACCCTTGTATATAAAATCTATAGTACTCTCATGGAATAGAAAAAAAAGTTGGGGAATACATTCTACTGAGGGCGCTGTCGGCGGAAAAAATTTATGTGGAGACTTTTGATTTGGGGGGATGGTAATTGAGGATAAAGCGACAAAATTTTATCAGCTCTGGCAATGAGAAAGACGAGAATGAGAAAATCAAACGTTCAATTTCGATATTATCTAACCAAATTAAAACGTTGCATTGTATTTGTATGAACATATAAGTAGGAAAAATTTTAAAATTTGATTCTTGATAGGATTAGGCTTTTTTGAATTTTAGTATAACTACATAGGTACTTTATCTCAATATATTAGGTAGTTGTTCTTCTTCCTTCCCATTGCCCAGTGTCTCTCGTTGTTCAAGGGCACCAAGTCAGATGCAGTGTTGCTTTTGCTCCAAATATTATGTTAGTTAATTGCTTCACGTTGCTACTTTCGGATTTTCGTATCGGTAATACTAAAGGGAGTTTGAGAATGTTATCAGCTATCATCACTATCGAGCCGGCTTTTTTTCCTTATCCCGTTGGTGTAATTGTTTCTGTTGGTCAACTTAGGACCAACAGAAAATGAAATGTATAGAAAATGAATAAAAACAAAACAGAAAATAGCTTTCTCTTTGTCGCTTTGTTTTGCACCTTCGCACAGTGAATCGAATAGTACATGCTAGGTGGACAAAATTCATTCTCGAGTGAAGCTTTGGAAACAGGATAATTTTGTTAACAAATAGACACACATTAATATTTTTATCAGCTTTTAGCCGTCATTATTTTTGTTTATCAGTTATTCGTAGCCAAAGTTAAATAATTAGAAAAAAAATTCATAGATTTTTACTCAGTTGTGTTTTATCTCTTTCAGTGATGGTTTGTATATTTTTTTGTAAATCTTGTCATTTTTTGGTTTATAATGAAAAGTGTCGCTCAAGGTATGTTTAGTATGTTTAATAGGTTTAAAAACTTAATGTATCAAAATTTGTTCTGGTTTGATATTTAAAGTTTGCTTGAATTTAACGTAATTTTTAGGTTTTCCGTTGTAAAACTATTAGCTCCACGCCTCTCCACGCGATGATTCTTATATTTTTGAAAAGATTGAAAGTTAAGCTTTTTTTTAATACCAAATTCCATTTGCGAAAATTTGCAAAAGTAATTTTAATACATTTATAAAGGTATTCGAATCAAGATCACTTGGATGGAGTTTTTCATTATTTGGCAGTTTAACCAACTATTCCAACAAGTTTTACTTCAAACCGGTTCTACTGATACTGATGTCTTTGGAATTACCTTACCCATAATTCAATCCAACATTTCAAGAATAATAAGTCAAATAAAATCTCGTTCTGAAAAAGTGGCCGTCAGGCAGAAATATTTTTGAAAAGCTTTGAAGGCTGGCTTAATGGTGACGATTTCATATTATTCGAAGCAGGATGAATACATTATTGAAAAAACTTGAATCTTATTACAAAGTTTTTCTTGTGGCCTATCAACTTAGAAAAATTTCAACAACTTTGATTTTCTACACTAAGTCAGATAAATTCTTAGTCTGTATCTCAAGATTTCTGATTTATTATCAATGTTGCTCATTATTCTGTCCCTTTACCAGTTTGCGCGAACTCCCGAAAAAATAAACAATTTGCCTCATTATCTTCTAAAGTTGTAAACTTGCTGCCTGAAAACTCTAATGCGATCGTTCAACGTGGAGAAATAACGAGGACCAATTCTAATGATTCTGAGGAATACATTTGCAATGAAACTTAAATATTTATGTTCAACGTCAGCCATTATGTTCTACTTTTTCCTCTATGTAAACTGCCACATAAGAGCTTATGTTGAACTGAAGCTAGTTAAGTTTCTTTCCAGCAAATGGCCCTAAGATACTGAAGACTCTGGCAGAGAATAATACATAGTAAAGTATTATATTAGTTAGCAATTGAAAATTTATAAAATTTAAAATATATTCATTTTGATAAATTCTAGTAAATATAATACCTAATAATAATAAATAATAATAAAAGTTATAAAATTAACCTCCACCTTATATTTGTTAGCTTTTTTTAAAAAAGAACGTACTTAATACAAAAATAAACATGTATTCCTACAAAACATCTTTATTTTAATCATTTAAAAGACAAAAATAATTTTGTCCACCTAGTATGTTCTATTCGATTCACTGTGCTTCGGTTTGCTTTTACTCTACGTGAAAAGTTGGGGAATACATTCGTCCAGGCGGCGCGTCACTCGTTCCTCTTCATAAGAGTACTATAGATTTTATATATAAGGGTTTTATGCATTTCAAAATTTCATTTCCCAAAATTCTGCATCCCAAAATTCTACTCATCAAAATTTAAGCTCACAATATAATTTTTCTGTCCCTATTTCAGAACTCTAATACTCAAAACTGTAATTCTCAAAACAAAAACAACAACAATGTTACCAGAACGACTGAGTAATTTGTCAATTATGTGCATAGAAAGTGATATCCTTCAAAAAATTGACTTTGAGGATATAATAGAAAATTTTGCTCAACAGAAATCCAGAAAGAAACTGTTATCATAATCGTCACCAAAAAACCAGCAGCATTCCAATATCATTAATGACATATTATATCATACTATATTTGATTACCTATAATAAATGGTCATACTCATACTTATTAGTAAAAAAATGATATTATAATTCGCTTTTTTTACTTTCCAAAAGGGCCCCAAATTCTTGTGTGCCCAAGGGCCCCAGCCTAGTTTAAGACGGCCTTGTTTGTAGAAGAGCATATTGGTCGTAAAGGACAATTTTCTTTATGAATCTTAGGTAAGCCATAAATTTTTGGACTATTGGCTGTGTATGTTGTCATACATTTCTTTTCTGATTCATTTATAATTTTTTGATTAAATAAATCTTTTATATACTTATTATTACGAACTTGAAGTTTGTTCGTGGGATCATTTCTTAAAATAGTATAGGTTTCTTGATTTTTCATCATATCAGTCATCTTTTGAAGATATGTTTCTTTTAAAATCGCTACCGTAACATTTCCTTTATATATTATAGTATATATGTATACATTTTTTTGTTTAAATTCCAAAATTCTTGTACATAAGAGCAAGTAGGTACATGCGAACGAGTTGCGCATTTTATTTTCTTAGTATAGGTTTCGAATCGAGGATCATTTTATGTTGGTCATTTAAATCTAAATTTGATATACAAAGGCTTCACACAAATATAAGTCCAACGGTTGCAATTATGGACTTAGCACAATTTTCCAATTTTTGCGTACGAGCCTATTTTTTTAGGGCAGGAGCGCGGCCGGCGTTGTAGTAACAAATACCCATAGTTGGCCACACATCATCATTGTATCGATTGATGATTGTTTAGTGCAACTAAATTGTGAAGTGTGCCTTCGGCAGTTCTAGTATAGAAGTTTTAAACAAACAAACAAAACCCACATTCAACCATCAATATTGATTGAAACAAGCACATTGGATACATATCATTCATTGCTCTCATTTATAAAGACGGCACATCAATTGAATGTAAAAACATTCCCTAAAGTACAAACGTAAAAAAAAATACTACAAATAAATTGCGTCAAAATAAAATCTAAACAAAATTACTGAATGATTATGAGAGAAGGACCAATGAAAGACATTGAATTCGAAATCCAAATATCCATTGATGTTGGTCTTAAGTAAAAATTGGACGTTATTTGGAAATATGAAAAGAAAGAGGCGATTATTAACTTTTTAAAAAAGTATTTTTCTTAAAGCCCCTTATTGAATCATGAAGGTATTAGGGTGCCGCTTTATTTTTTTAAATCCTTAAATATACATAGGTCTCAAATCGCAAAATCAATCTTCGAGTTGATTTCACAGTGAGGTGATACAGCTTGCCGAAAGAAGAGAAAATTATTGTTTTGATATGAACAATATTTTATTTTACCTTTTCAAGTTTTATTATTTAAAATATTTTTACTATTTTTGTTAGTTTGTAATGAATGCATACACATTACACACCTTTTATATTTTCTCCTTTATTTTTTCTTTCAAAAGAATCCAGCATCAGCTCTCTCTTTCTGTTCAAGTTCAAGTTTATTATCGTAATATTCAAATTCAATTATTAACATTGTTTGATTGTAGTTATGTAAGTTAATTGGAATTAGAAATACTCTTTACATCCTACATTCACTGGCTCAAAATTTTAGTACAAGTAGTACAATGTTAAAACTTCTTTAGTATGATACTAGGTTAAAACGACGATTTTGCTAATTTCAATAGAATTTAACATCATTATTTCACTAAAATTTTATTAAAGTTAAAATCATCGATCACCTATCGCGTCTTTCAGGCAGAAGGCTGCCAATGTCTTGGACTTCGATATTTGCAATCAGGGCGCTTAGTTCTACATTTTGAAGTTATTGCAAAGTTGCTATCACAGTTATTTAGACTTTGCAAAAAACCGCATATTTGATACAGTATTAGGCACTATTGCTCCCACTAGAGCATGCAAGACGATCACATTTGTAAATAACTACTAAGGGCCTATCTAATTATGCTAATTATTTTTTGTTATCAATCTCACCCAAAAATTGCTGTGGGCTCTCGGTCCATTTATTAAGTGGAGTAATATATTGTAATTCAATTTCGATATGTACATACTCCTGAGTCTTACTATGGTTAGACTGAGTTTATATTTTTTTGTATAGTAAAACGATATAAAGAGAAATAACATTAGATGGAACAATATCAGAACTTGCTTAACGCCAACAGAGACCTTGGAAAAGCTGGATCTGAAGTGCTATTAGCGTTTAATATCTTTAAGCAGATTTTACATTAGCTGTCTTGTCTGTCTAATATGAAAGCACGTCACGCGACTTGACATCTACTCCAAAGTTTTTTCAGCACCTGTATAAGGGAAGACTTCCTCATCTTCTACATTATATTCATATTGTTCATGTCCTGGTCTATTCCAAAGGCGTAAACTACATTTGGAAAACTTCTACTACAATGATCCGAGTGATCTCGCAAATACTAAAATAAGAAGTCTTACACGTTTCATAAGGAGCTCAAATGGTTTAACGATTAGGGAATAGCTTTCATAGATCCATATGGTATCACAACGGGCCATAATTGGGTGTAAGTATGACTGTTCTCCGCCGACAGCCACTTCTACTTAACCTTAATTAAACTAGAACAACATACATATATAATCAATTCAAATGTTGATCGATCGAAGCTATGCATATGCACCGAAACCACTCAATAGCGAGAATTCGAAAAAATCATTGCCACCGAAACCATAACCTTAATGATTTGAATAAATCAAAAAAAGTTCAAAATACTCGAATTGTATTCTTTAGTAATAAAAAAAACATTTAATTACTCGTTAAATTTGCTTGAAATGAAGATCCAAAATAAAATTAAAAAAAAAAAAACAAAGTTTGAGGCGAAGGCTTGGTTGCCCGCCTTTGACCTTTGTAGTCCCCCCTTGACAAAATGAATATGGAGTATCATCTTGTCATGAATGTGTTTCTCAACTAAACCGTTCGAACTCTGCAAAACATTATAGGTAACTTCCATTCCTACTAACACGCGAGTTGTAAATCTCTTTTGGTCTTTAATTTATTTATTACGAGTACTTAACGTTTGTCTTAACAAAACATATAAAATTAAATGTAAGCATAATTTCCTCGTTTTTAACTTGATTTTCAAATAGTGGTATGTATCTATGTACATCAAATTAGATCTACAGAAGACGTTATCTGCTGATATTTTGAACCGGGCGCGTAATGCCAAACTTTATACATATCAGCACAGACACTCATTTTCTGTCCTCAACCATTTACGATCAACAAATTTTACAGCATTGTTTGCGTAGAGCACAGAGTGCTCTGTGGTCATCTGCAGTTCTCATATGAGCTTGACAGCCAATCACAGATATACTGGACTCAAATGAATAACGTGAACCTGACAGAGAACTCGAGAAGAGAGTTAAAATCTGTTGAACTCAAAAACCGACCCCGTAACACATGAGAAATGAATACATATAAAGATCCCTAATGAACAAACAAATGAATCCCAATGAAGTGTCTGTAATCGAAGGTAATTTGGTCTTAGCTCTCTAAAGAAAATGTATACCAACATAGACTTGTTGCTATCTATATGAGCGGCACTTGCATTGAGGAAACTGAACAGCCCTCAGTTCTTGGTATGGGCATTACAGACTACCTTGTGTGGAATGACCACATATTCGACGTCTCCAAAAACGCTTTTAAGTGTTTAGGTTTCCTTCAACGCTGCAAGAAATTTTCTACCCCTTCTGATCTGGCTATAATCTATAAGGCTTATATTGGTCAAAAGCTCGAGTACAATTCTCATTTCTGGGAAGGTGCCCAAATAACACACTTGAGTCTTCAAAAAAGAGCTTTGAAAATGATAGGTCACAATGTTTCTTGTCTTTCATTATTTGACCGTTATTTTTATAAAAACTGTTCTAGTGAGATTCTTTCTTTAGCCGCACTGCAATGTGGAATGCTTTACCCGACTCTATATTTATTTCCCTCCCATTATAATATTCAGACATTCAAAACCAATAATGTGCATCGGTATCTCGCACTATGCTCAAACATTTTAAGGGTAGTCATAATCCCTTTAGTGCGTGAAAATTATGTTCTTTCTCTGAAAGAATATATGCAAAATGACTATACTATAGTCTATTGTAGAGCGGCCTTATATCTATGCTGATACAGTTTGATGAAACTCCATCAACAGGACGAATGTTCCTTTTTTTGCGGGCTTGATTTCCAATATGTATATAATAAACTAAAACAAATAAGCAGGGCACCTATCTAAACTATACTAAAGTGATCGTTCAATTAATTGATTATCATTTTGGCAATCGCTCTCTCTATCTTTCTTTATTGATATGATAAAAAAGACAGCTATATTGAAAACGACAATCAGTTAAATGAGCAATCGATTTAGTCCTACGCAATAGGAGCCCAGTCTTAATTTCGAAAACGAGCTCAATACCTACCTTACCAACACTTAAAATGATTAGATCTCAACTAGAAAATACAATTGCATAACAATTCTATAAAGATTAGGAACCCAGCCATACATATGTATGTATATGCAACAGGAAGTTTTAAACATTTCCTTTCTTCCTAACCTTTTATTTAATAAAATAATGTTTGTTCTTAAGTGGGCTTAAGGTCAAACAATACCTTAAGCCCACTTAAGGACAAACATTATGGAAGTTATAAACTTTCACGACATGCCAGAATTTAAAAGTAAATCAATAAATTAGAGGCCAAGACGGCTTATAGAGAGCCTAAACCTAGTGACTTACAACTCTCAACCATTCCTGTGTGCGTGTTACCAGCAATGGAGGGACCATCAATTTTCTGCCGATTACGAAGGGCTAATGAGCAGCACTTTTCATGACAAGAGATACTCTTGGAGCATTTGTCAGTTCCTTGAAAAACATTATTGCAGCGGCTGAGAATGGAAGCCAAGACTCTGTGCATAACAGTCCAACGCACTAACCATTATGCCAAGGCGTTTTTCCATGACCAACATCGCCGTTCATATTTCAAAAAAGTCTATGAATCGTGAAATAGGAGCATATGACTTTTGTAAGTACCAAACAGATATCCGGCTAATTGTTAGTATTACTGTACGGGTAATACTTTTCCTATCTTCTATGATCGTAGGACATAGATTTGTATCTGTATGAGTTTGTGCAGTTTTTTTTTCAAGCCAACCAACGTTAAAATCAAAAAGTTTAAGATTTGTTTATAAAAATAACTTTATTGTCTTCGACCTCAAACTATGGAACTAAAATAAAGTGCAAGTCCATCACATTCGTCCCCGTATGGCCTGTTACCACATGGAAACACCCATCACAGAGATCCTTGTAAAAATGATAAGAATCATTTTGTTCCAAATACTTATTCACAGCCTGCATATCTCTGGTTTTAAGGAACTCCTCAATCACTAAACTACAACCTATCGCTCCTGCCGCCGGACATGGTCCATCAATGCCATCAGTTCCTGCGCTCAGAAAACAAATATCGCGAAGCAGCGGATTTGCGAAGAATTCCAATGACATCCGCATAGCTAGTTCCTGATTTCGACCTCCTATTCCTGACCCGGTCACATGAACTGTGGGTTCGCCGGCTAGAATCAACAGCAGAGGCTTCCTTGCTTTCATGCTCATCTGCACTGTTTTGATGAAATGTTGAAATATCCTACAATCGAAAGGGAAGAGTTCCTGGAAATCGTCTTCTGTAATTTGTTCGTTTTGGTATCGTCTCAGGGATTCCAGGAGAATTTTGTAGTTTTTACAAACTTCTTCAATGGAGCCTTGAATGGATGTGCTAAGAATGAAGGGATTGTAGCCGTGAGCGACACTTTCACTGACACTCGTCTCGGTGGCCACTTTATTGTCGCCAACAATGTAGATGATGTTGTTCAACCCGGGTGGCTCTGGATTCTCCTCACTGAGGATTATGTCCTGCACTTCTTTTGAGAGATCGTGCCATAGATGGTATTTTTTGAGGATGTCATGGGCCCGGAACTTTCTCCAGCGAACAGGACTGGTGGGTCCACTGGCTATCAAGTCCACAGGGTCGTTGACAATGTCGCTGATAACAAATGATATCACGGCGAAGGCCTTCTTAGCAGCAACCCCCAGGCGACCTCCCTTCACGTCCGAGAGTGCTATTCGCACAATATTCATTTCGTCGATGGAGGCACCTTGCAGGGACATCTTTTTTATCAAGGCCTGCTTTTGTTCTAGTTGAACAGAAACCTTTGGCAGCGGCAGGAGTGCAGATCCTCCGCCAGAAATGAGTACAAAGAGGATGTCGTTCTCACCCATACGATGAGCTAGTTCCTTTATACTTTTGGCAGCTTCTAGAGCGACTTCATCTGGCTGATTTTTTGGTGCGCCTTCAAAAATTTTAATCTTCGATTCCCCCGATAGCTGCATACTGGGGTCTTCTTCGAACTGCTTCAATGTTCCCACTGGAATGCTCAAGATACCCGACACCAAACGTTTGTCTAGACTTTTCTCCAGTTGGACGGCCATCCCAAGGACCGCTTTGCCAAAGCCAACGACATGTATGCGCTTCCGAGTTATGTCGAATGTTTTGTTTTGGATTCTGATAACCACTCGTTTGTTGTCATCGAGCTTTGGCTGGAGGGCATATTTATTGCGATCAAAGAGATTTGCTGGACGCACAGATTCCACGGATTTAATGAAGATTTTTCGGAGATTTTCCAAGTGCAAGGGAAGAGATTTGATTAGTGCCATTTGAGAAAAACAAATAAAAAAAAGAAAACAAATGTCATACCATTTTATGTCAAGGGTAAAGTGACCAGACCACATGCAATTCGGACATTTTAGACTTTCACTGATGCTTTCGTAAGATGCATTTTTCCTTGATTAAGCGATCATTTTGCAATCACAAACTTCAACCATGGTAAAATGGAAAATATGGTTAACCAAAACACGTTTCTCATTTTTATTAAATAGCTGAATACGAATAAATACAAATTTCTACTAGAATGAATTTTGTGTTCCTCAAAAAAATTAAATTTAGCGAAAATCTGGTCACTACACTACATTAGAAAAGTCAAAGTCTGCCACTGTTCGGAGATTATAAATTCATGTAGAAGATTAGCTCTTCGCAGTGTAACGTCAGTGTCAGTGTACAAGAGAAGAGAGTCGTGTTCATATTTTTGACTCTTTTCATATTTACTACGTTTACATCGATGTTGTTGATGTGAATAGAGCTTGAAGAACTCTTCGAACTGGTGTGAGCGTTCATCGAGTTGAATTGAATTTATTTTGTTTAAATATATCCCACTCGCCAGCTATTTAAAATTTGTATTTCATGCCTATCGTTCTATTCGGACGGACGATCCATAGAATTGAATTTAAATGATTGAGGGAGAAATACGTTTTACATAATTTTGATTGCTTTTGAAATTCCTTGTACCATACATGATAAAAAACAAAACCGTAGGGGATTTTGTAGAGTGTCCATTTAATGTACCTTGGTTTAATAACAGGAGGGACAGCAATTGGTGAAATTAGGAATGTAATAGAGAGGTAGATATGCCTCGTTTAACTCAAGTGAGTTTCTGATATTAGCTGAAGTGATCTTCTAATTATTATAGCTCTAACACAATCGAACCTAGGCAACTTGCCCGTCAACTGGCATGGAAGTTCTGAATCCAGTAGGAAAGTCATTTGGAATGGCATTTTGCGTACGCAAATACACAAATAGGAATTTGTAGGAATATGTGGCCAACCTGCTTCACAGTACTTGTCTGTGTGGCCTCCGAGTTAGAAATTTAAAACTTCATTTATTAAACGTATCTACCTTATGAATCTCATTTCGGTGTCAAAAGCTAAAGCGCGGAACAGATTGAACCAGCAACAGCACCGTCAACAGCAACAGCGGCCGCCATTAATTTAGAGCCAATGTATTTCAATTGTTCAACACACATAAGAACAGCAACAGCACCGCCAACAGCGTTGTTAGGCCAAAGTCCTAAATTTGCTGTTGCTGGTGCAGTGTTGTCAACTTTTCCACTGCAATATTCAGTGGCACCACAATGAAAAACTTTTTTTCGATATGAAATGTCGTTGCTGGTGGCAATGTGTTTGAGAAATGTTTGCTGGTCAGCGTGCTGTTTGCTGTTGACAATGCTGGTGCTGTTGCTGGTTTATGGAACGCGAATAGTGTTTGACAGTTCGTAGCAATCATATTGCAATTTGCGATGAACAATTTATATTCTCAAATTTATTTTATTTTAGCAATTACAACGCAAATTTTAATATATTGTTGGGAACAGAACTTTATACTCCTACGGCGCCATCTGTTGGAAAATTGCATATCTACTTTATTGAAGAAACAAAATGGTCTTTTCCAATGTCAAATGTATTTCCCCTTATTCCAACCATCTAGAACATTCCAAAAGACGAGAACCTTCGAGAACAACTAACTTACGTATATAAGGGAGTGCTCGCGGTGAGCACAGTACAGTTGATTTTTGACTATAGCCGTGTTTTTTTGGTAAAGTTATCCGTAGTACAGTAGGATTTTATATGAAAAACAAATACAACATCCGCAGTAGAATCACTGCCGATACCCGAATAAACGTCAAATCTCTATCCGCAGTAGGATTTCACTTCTCCTTTTATCGGCAGTGATCCTACTGCAGACGTTGTGTTAACTACGCCACTGTAACTGCTAATCTAGAGAATAAATACGAACAGAGATACACAGATAATAAAGGACAGAGACGACAACAATTGAGTAGTAATCGAGATCTTGTAGATTGCGGCCACGAGTTTTTGAGAAGAGTTCTATTTTTTTTACTATCTTTATATCTTATTTAAATTTTGATTATTTGTTTTCAATAAAACGAACTTTAAAATTAATTAATAAATTTTATTAATCTGTAAACTTATCTGAAGTTTACAGTTGTATTTGTTATTCATATAAAATCCTACTGTACTACGGATAACTTTTCCAAAAAAATACGGCTTATGAAAGTGTGCAAAAGGTTTGCTTTTTGGATTGTGGAAAGTGTTATTAAACAAGGGTGATTTAAATTTGAATGAAAGTATCTGAGTTGATTATAAATTGAGATTTTTTATTTTGATTTGGAAAGTGCAAATAAAGAAGAAATACTATAAAGAGTAATAAGTTTTATTTAACGAACCTAGTAAAACTATTACAATATTAACATTAAATTAAACTAGATTTCTACCCTTTTGTAAAGTTCTTGTGAAGAATTTAGGTTTACATAATGTTTTAAATCTCATTTTTTTATTCGTTGGTCGTTGGTCGCTCTCATGTGAATAGTCCTTAAATGTGCTATAGAAGAGCCTGCCCATATATGGGAGTTGTACTTTAGGTTTGGATGAATGAAGGTCTTATAGATTACAGCCAGACCAGAGGAAGGAAAAAATTTTTTGCATCTTCGGAAGAAACCTATTCATTTCGCAGAATTGTAAGAACTGCAGTCTTTTTGGTGCTGCAGTTAATTGACTTAAAAGACAAATTTTCTGAAGTATTTTAAATTAAACAAGTACTCTGAATGTAACACTCCAATTAGCAGTTAGTAAAATTATTCTGACTGTACAGTTAATGAAAGCAGTTAACTGACTAAAAGTTTATTAACTGCAGTACATTTGGACTGGTCTTTGTCAGTTGGTAGTTTTTTTTAATGGTGTGGTTTTACTTTTAATCAATAAGTTAATTGACTACAGTCATGTTGCATGTTGCATGTTACATGTCGCATGCTGTTGTGACATGTTACATGTGGCATGTTGTATGTGGCTTGTTGCATGTTGAATGTACCAGGTTGATGTGTCATGTTACATGTGTCATAATTCATGACGCATGTCGCATGTGGCAAGATGAATGAATAATGCATGTTACATTGATAAATATAAGAAAAGGGTCGGAGAAAAAACGAAGCCATCGTTTATTTTATGACTATCAGACTTGAAATATCCAATACTATTCGTATTAAGCGGTCCAAAAGGTTATTTCTAATCCAACGGAGAAGAGATTCACCGATGCCAAATGCACGCATTTTCGATAAAAGAGCTTGATACCAAAACTCTGTCCAATGTTTTTGAAATTTCAATTGCAGTTATTTTACTTTGTACAAAGATAAGACTATTTGTTGAGATATACCATCAAATCACCAGTGGACCCATTGCAAGACATTTCTTCAACTGATAATTTATCAGCATTTCCATGACCTCAGAAAGAAGGGAAGTAAGTGCAATTAGACGATAGTAGGTAAGCGTTAAAAAACACCTCCAAAACAATTGGAGAAATACCTTCCGGGCAAACAGATTTGTGTATATCGAGATTTTTTGATACTCTTGCAACTGTACGAGTGCGAAAGAAGATTTGTCCCATAAAATCATTTACGATCTCGAGTACAGTAGGAATCATGACACTTTATAACGTAGGAACGTCAAATTCACAGCATAACAGCAAACTATTCTGCAAACAAGTTGTCTTTTTCCTAAGTTCCCTTCATTCCTGCCAACATGAAAAGTTAAGAGTTAGTTGTAAATCGGCTTAGGCTGTCTACATAGGTACAAAAGAGCAAGTTAAGCCTTTGGAAATAACACTGTGGTCGAAATTTTAATAAAAAAAAGGGTTTGCGCAATTCCCGAAATAATTTTATTCGAACCTTGTACTTAATGGTTTTAAGTAATTTCTCAGATAAAAATTGCAATTTTCTTTTTAGCTCCAAAACTGTTGGCATCTGCTTTACGGTCGATATGAAAAATCTTATTTATTTCGAAAAATGCGATTTTGACAAAACTTTATTTTGTTCAACAAAAATAATAAAAAAAAATGTATTAAAAGTACATGCAATACGACAGTGTTTTTGGTTTTCGATTTTCACATTAAAGGACTATTCACATGAAAGCGACCAACGACCAACGAATAAAAAAACAAATCAAATGGGATTTAAAACATATATAAGCCTGACCTCTTTACAAAAACCTTAAAAAAGGACAAAAATCCAGTTTAATTTAATGTTAATATATTAAAATTTGCGTTGTAATTGCTAAAATGAGATACATTTGAGAAAATAAATTGGTCGTCGGGAATTGCAATATGATTGCTGTCATATATTGAACTGTCAAACACTACTCGCGTTTCACATACCATCCACACTGCAACGAATGAATTGTTTGCGCGCGGCTAACCTCAAAATAAATAAATTGCACGACTGGATCGCACGAACTTGCTCTTATGTAAAAGTACTTTGGGATTTAAAATACATTTTATAAATACAATGTTTAGTTTAGTTTATTTCATCAAGCAGAGTTTTACAATCTCTTATAGATTACAACTTATAAAATAAATGTAATAAAAATAAAAGTAAAAGTAGTATAGTAAAATATGTACAATAAATTACATTTTATAAATATAAATAAATATTAATTTAAATAAACTATGTGTCGATATATAACAAAACAAGCATGACATTTTTTTTAAAGCTATCTCTTGAACAGAGTTGAAAAATATCTAGAGAGGGTAAAACACTATTTGTCACTTTAATGCAACGAGATATGGGTTCATTTCTACAATAGTTATTTCTAGAAAATTCATCACGTAGGTAGAAAAACATACGGAGACTTCTGCAAGGAGAATACAAGTTAATACGTTCAAGCAAATAAGAACAATTTATGTGATTGCTTAAGATATCTTTTATCATCATTATTGAAAAATATTTCCTTCTTAACTCAAGCGTTTGCATACCAAAGAGCTGGCATCTTACATTATATGGAGGTCTATCAATACTCCAATTAAGCTTATTAAAAGCATATCTAGTGAAAGATTTCTGTACTCTTTCTATTCTTAAGGAATGAGTGTTATAAAAAGGATTCCAAACAACACTACAATACTCAAGATTAGATCTGACAAAAGCAGAGTAAAGGCATTTGAGCGCGTAAGGGTCAGAAAATTCCTTTGTATTTCTTCGTACAAAACCAAGCATCTTATAGGCTTTATTAACTATAAAATCAATATGAAAATTAAAAGAAAGCTTATGATCTAATATAACTCCTAAGTCTTTTTTTTGAGTAACTTTTTCTAAAATAATATCGTTAATTGAGTAATCAAACAAAATGTGTGATTTTCTTCTAAAACACGTAAAACTTTGACACTTAGAGACATTCAGAAAGAGTAAATTTCTATCACACCATAATGCTAATTTATTTAGATCTTCTTGCAATAATAGACAATCATCAACAGATTTTATGACTTTAAAAATTTTAACATCATCAGCATACAACAAATAATTAGAAAAATTAATAGTATCAGGAATATCATTTATAAAAAGTATGAAAAACAAAGGTCCAATATGACTCCCCTGTGGAACACCTGAAGTTACTTTGATAGCTTTAGATTTGAATTTATCTATTTTAACGAATTGGATCCGATTACTCAGATATGAACTTATCCATTTTAAAAAATGAGAATGGAATCCTAGCAAAGAAAGTTTATGAACAAGAATTTCATGATTTACCCTATCAAAGGCCTTAGCGAAGTCTGTGAAGACTATGTCTGTCTGATAACCCTTTTCAAATCCTTTTACTACAGAGTTACATAAAACAGTGAGATTAGAAGCTGTTGATCTACCTGACACAAACCCGTGTTGAGATTCAGCAATTACATTTTTGGTAAAAAAATAAAGCTTATCACAAACAATCTTTTCAAATACTTTTGGAATAACAGATAGCATGTTTTTTGTGTACTAAATTTTCCTTAAAGTTTTTATAAAAAAAAAATTGATATGCAAATTGTTAGTATTCAATAAAATACATTTTATAACGTAATTTAAAAATTTATTAGTGTATCCGTTTTCAAGATATTTAATTTTCAAAGAAAAAATTTTATTATTTTTTTAAAAATCCAAAAACTAATTTTTCGAAAAAAAATTTTAAATTTTATATTTTAAAATTCATAGGAGCTTCTGCGTACAAATTTTGGTAAAAATCGTTAGAGCCGTTGATGAGAAATTCGACAATCAAAAAGAACGTTCTATGACAGGTACCCCTAATAACATTTCCCCCAATTTTTTTTACCAATATATAGCCCATGTCCATAATATCACACCTAATTTTTTTTATCAAAATCGTTAGAGCCGTTTTCGAGATAAATAAGATTATGCATAACGGGTGTATGGGGGGTACCGTTAGTTTTAGAGCTAAACAAATTTCAATTTCCCCTCTAGGGAATCACCGAAGACCCTTAAGTACCAAGTTTGAAGAAAATACCTCCAGTAGTTTAGTTTACAGGCATACAGACAGACAGACAGACAGACATACAGACTTACAGACATAAAGACAGACAGACGGAATTGTCGGACCCACTCTATTCGTCTTCGCAATCATCGTAATGTCAACTTCAAAAGTAGCACAGAATTACTTAACGAAGTCTTTAAGAATTCTAAATCGTTATCTGACATCTTCTTTAAGACAGATTTAAGTTCATATTAAGTAGAGAAAAGGCGCAAGTGGGCGGTCCGATAGAAGGATAAATTGAGTCTTAAAATGTTCTTAAATCGGAATATCATTCTTCTCAAATACTTCATTACTCCTTCTTAAATAGTTCCTTACATCTTCTTAAATACTTCTTAACTCCTTCTTAAAGAGCTACGGCAATCCTTAAAAAAAATTATTAGAAACAATAAAAATAAAGTTTTTTTTTATTAACTGTTTTGTTTTTTATTATTGTTGGTTATTTTGGAGTTCTCTTAATTTTTTCCACATTCGATTCTGTATGTGATTGGAATGAAAGAATTTTTTTTTTAAATTTACCTCTGTGCTCTGCACTGAGATTCGAACCCGAGTCCTCTCGCTTGCTGTGCATGTGCTTTACCTATTGTGCCACTGTTATAAATAAAATAACTTGCCTCAAAGTGCTACTCAAATAACTCTCTCGTGTTTTTAATTATACTGTTTAAGAAGACTTAAATACGTATTAAAGAATCTGAAAAATACCAATTTAGGACCAAAACAAAAAAGTTATGTTTTTAGAAGGATTAAAGAAGGAATTAAGTAACAATAAAAACCGATTTAAGAAATGCCAATTTAAGAAGTATTTAAGAATGCTTTATGGCTGAAACAGATGTGCAGCAAGTCTGCACGCAGCGATGCATGCAGCGCTGCAGCCAGAACACATGTGCATACTTCCTAACTTTAATGATGCCTAGTGCTGTCAAAACAAAAATGACATCTGCCAAATTTTTATTCTTTTTGTTTGCTTAAATTAAATTGTTTTGTACTTAAACTATTACTTACAAGTTTATTTTAATAAATGGATATTTTAACAAACAATCATAAAATTTTGATTCTGATTGCCGTATATGAGAAACACCTCAAGTTCTTAAAAGCATGTCATTTGTCCCAGATAAGAACTTCAAGGCCTCATCATCACCTTCTATGAGTTTGTTGTCACAGAAATAAATTATACTTTTAAAACCTTTCGACAGTCGAACGAATTTGTTGTCTTTGTTAAGAAAAAAAAAATTTAAGAAAAACTCATTGGATACCAATAAAAAAATATAATAAAACAATCTCTATACTACTGACGGATATTTCTAGCATTAAAAGTCATCCTCCACGTCGATAAATTCAATTTCTAATTCAGCAAATACGAGTATTCAAACGAAAGTACAACCTTCTTAAAAAAAATTGCGGTTTCCAATTGTAGTAATTTCTTGATGTTAACTCTTTGGTTGCAAATTCAAAAGACAAGATTATAAAAAAGAAAATTTCGTTCACCTAATTTGTTCCTAATTAATTGTTGTTAATTGTTTAGTCTGTGTGCTTTGTGTGGTTGTGTGGCGATTTTGGAAAAGAAATATTTAAACCAAAAAAAGAAAAACTAGAAAATGATGCAGCCAATGTTCACAAGTGATTTTCATAGGAAAAAGCATTTCGGTCCTGGTGGCTCCTTTAATAGTAATGCTGAAAAGATCGCACCTGCTGCAGCAGCACCCCGTGACATTGCTGCAACTAAAGAGGAAGCCAAAGATACCGAAATAGTTGAGATGCGACCGGAGCATTTATTCAAACATCCATTTCAAAACAAGTGGACTCTTTGGTATTTGGAGAGTGATCGATCAAAATCATGGGAGGAATTACAAAACGAAATTACCAGCTTCGATACAGTTGAAGACTTTTGGAGTCTATACAATCACATTAAGGCCCCATCTGAGATTAAAATCGGCAGTGATTACTCTTTGTTCAAAAAAAGATTGTGTGTACTGACGTACGCGCGGTTGAAGTAAAACTTCTTTTTCCTCAAGCAAAGCTTCTGTAAGATTAAAGCCTACGAACAAACATTTTGTATTTTTAAAACATGTCGCTGTCTTTGACAGATAACGTGACGGTTTGACATGTCACTGACAGCTGCATAGAGAATTTTTTACCACCAACGCCGGAAAAGAAGTTTTACTTCAAAAAATTGAAAGTGCGCGCCTAGCCTTAAATGAAATCGAGAAGAAAAGTACAAAACTCCCATGCCACTTGACAAGCAAGTTGCCTCGCTTTGTTTGTATTACCCTAGGGCTGCACGTGCAAGTATTGGCAAGCATGTTGTAATCTTGTAATGTACACAAGCATTTCTTATTAACCCGTACAAACCCGAGCAACTTAGTAGTCACCTGGCATTAATTCAGTATCCAGGCAACTAGGAAAGCAAGTACACTGACAACGGCACTCTTGTAAAAGTAATTATTAAAGTATTTGATTGATTGATAGCCATTGCGCGCCTGAACCTATAGTTTTATGTTTATCTTTGAATGCAGCCATTTGAAATATGTAAATTCTAAATCGTATTCAACTTCATGTTTTACTTTGTACATGCTAAAAACATGTCGCTGTCTTTGACGGATGGCGTGACGGTTTGACATGTCACTGACAGCTGCATAGAAAATTTTTTACCCCCAACGCCGGAAAAGAAGTTTTACTTCAAAAAGTAATTCGACCAATGTGGGAAGATAGCTCTATAAAGCAAGGCGGTCGGTGGATGATTTCATTGACCAAGGGTCATAAACTATCAGAAATGGACAATCTATGGTTGGATGTTCTTCTTTGCTTGACTGGTGAAGCATTTGATCATTCGGACCAAATTTGTGGCGCTGTCACTAACCTTCGTGGAAAAGGAAACAAAATTGGCATTTGGACTGCTGATGGTAACAATGAAGAAGTAACTCTTGAAATCGGTCAGAAACTAAAAGATTCATTGCGTCTATCGAAATCGACATTACAATATCAATTACACAAAGATACAATGGTTAAACAAAGTCACAGTGTGAAACAGAGATTCGTTCTCTAAAGGGTGTTTTAGATTTTTCTGTTAAATATACCAAGATACGGTTTATTTTTTAAAACAGAAATCATCACACCTACTTTTAAATTATCATTTCTCCCTTTTTGCAAAGCTCTAGTTATATATTTAATTATAATTCCTTTTTTAACAAATTGATATATGAACAAACAAAAATTAACACGGATTTAAACAAAAGATAATATCGTCAGATTAATCTATTCCATAGAATTAGACAAGAAATAGAACTCATAAAACAATTTCGAAAGACAAGAGCTGTCCCTATCTATAAAAAGAAATATAAAGTTATTTGCTTCCGCTGTGTCTCATACGAATAGTGGAAAACAAACAAAAAATAATCACCCATATTCTGAAACTCGTATTTATGACTCGTATTCGACTATAGTCGTACTTTGCTATTCCAGGAGTCGTACATTCGACTTCACTTGTACTAATATTGGGAAACGCAAAACATCGCATACAACTATTCATATTTGTGTACTTTATTACTCGTGTTCAATTTTCTAAACGAGACTTGATTTTTTTTCATAAAAATGGACAAAAAATTATGTAAGTATATTGATACCTCTTGGCACAATGGTTAGTGCGTTAAACTATCATGCGGAAGGTCTGGAGCTCGATTCTCAGCCGCAGCAAAATGTTTTTCAGGAGTGTACTGCCTCTTGCAAAGAATTGACAATCCTCTAAGAGTATATGTATCTCTTGCCTTGGAAATTGCTGCACATTAGCCGTTCGGAATCGGCAGAAAATTGTAGGACCCTCCATTCCTGGTAACACGCACACAGGAATGGTTGAGAATTGTAAGTCACTATAGGTCCTGGTTCACTTCGAGCTGTTGCACCACCAAATTTTGTAAAGTACATTTTTTATTGGTTTATTTATTTGGACTCAACGTTATTAACGCGCCCATATTTAGTAAAATAATAAATCTTTCTCAATTTGAGGCATTGGTTTCTGCATTGGAAGAAAATTTGTAGGTAGCAAGGGGCCAAAGGAAGAGTGGAAAACTCAAAGCAAATATTTAACAGTTTTGGGCGGACCTTTCGGTAAAACTAAATAGCCTTGAGCCACCCATCCGAAATGGTCCAGCTTGCCTTAAAGTATGAAATATTTAACAAATTGTAATACATATCTCTTTAGGTCTGCAATGATCAAAAGTATTTAGTTAAAACAGAAACTGCATCACAATAATCAGCAATTTAAAGGCACAGGGGTGGTGAAATTACAACCATATGCTAGAGCAAATTTGAGGTGTGCATTGCTAACATTTTAAATTAAAATTGTTAATCCCCAAGGATCAAAGATTGGAGTTTTTCAGCCTCCTCCTGCAGTCGACACGATAAATGCTGAAGATGAAACTGAGATAGTTCAAGAATATAACGAGGACTCACAAGCCCGTAACACCTTTCGTACAAACAAAAAACAAATAAAATAGAAGAAGAGCTACTTCAAATCAATGGAGCTCGTCAGAATTTTATTATAAATAAAATAATTTAATTGAAAAAAACAACAAATGACTTTTTCAATTCAAATTTATTGATTTTGACAATAACCTACGGGCGACAATATACGTTGTTTTTTTTTCACCGTGGGGTTTCCACTGATGCAAGCATCTCGGTTCTTTTTCATGGAAATATACCTGATAGAACCGAATAACACCATCTTCCCCGCCAACTCCATGTGTTGTACCGTCGGGTGATAGAGCAACCCAAGTTATAACTAAAGTTGGCTCATAGAATTTAAGATAACCAGTGGCTATGTCTGTTGGACAAAATTTGCCAATCCCATAATTAACATTAATGGTGTTCACATTGAAACACTGATAAATACTGCCTCTGGCCCACACAATCAACTGATCACTCTCTTCGTCGTCATTGCTCGAACAATCCACATAAGGACACCATGAAATTTTATCATATTTAGGAGGGTCTTCGATTTTGATAAGCAAATTGCAAACCAAAGTCTCGCTGATCATATCGATTTTGTGGACATACAACGAACTGGCATCAATCGAAGCCAATATTCGCTCATTTTCGATGTGAGCGAACTGCAGATCCAGCATCTCTCCGGACATTCCCTTGATCAATGCGCGAAGGCCGAAAGTTAACCACTCGAACCATGTCTTCGGTTCTGGAGATTTTGTTGTTCACATTTATAACTTATGCTATATGCTTTCAGTCAATATGAACGGCTATCAAATGGCCTGGATAATTTTTGTCTCTCATTTGTAGTCAACGATGTTTTTGAGTTTCACTTTGGAACTGCCATGATCATGATTGCCAGCGCTTCCGACGATGGTCACGTTTGGTTCGTTAATCTCATAGCAGTGTTGTTTTTCGCCGGACATGAAAGCAATAACATTTAATGAGAGTATGTCGCTGCTGGATTTTGTTATGAAACTACTCATTTTATTGGCTGGCTTATTTTCTTGATTCTTGGATGAATTCTCCGGATGAAGTTCTTGTTTTTTAGTATAAAAACTAAAAGTATAAGAAACGCTATTAACATATCACATTTGGCTATGGGACAAATCCTTGTTGCAAATGGAATTTATTATTTTGCAAATTTGGTGGTTTTTCAATAACTTTTTTTTTGCAAATATGACAGACAATGTCAACAATCTGTCAATATCAGTAATGCCAAATAGCAATTATTTGGAAATTTTTGTTTTACAATTATGGCTGCAATGAAACTAGGCAGCGAATTTAGGAATAGAGACATCGTGCAGCGCTGCGCTGCATGCAGACTTTCAATGATTCTGCTCCCATAAGAACCTGTGTAATTAAATTTCGCTGCAGGGAAAATGCTGCACATGTGTTTTAGCCATTAAGTAGAAGTAAACACACCAAGTTAAGTTCTTTAAAACAATACCTAATAAACATCATATTAAGATGGAATTAAGTAGGCATAAATTGACATACCTAATAAAGAAGGAATAAAGTATGAATTAAGAAATGTGATACCGAAATTATACCATTTTGTGCTACTTGTGTTTGATCAAAATCTCGAGTTCGATTTTTTTTCAAAATGCAGAACTTGCCGTATAGTACCTATATCGCAAGTAAAAAGGAACTAAGATGCATAGTTGTGTAAGTAAACGTCATTCACGACGAATAAAAAAAAATGCATGTGAACGACACAAATGAAATTTCCTATACAAAAAAATAATTATTAATAAAATTTCTCTATAGATTTCTTAAATTTCGGTTTCATAAATTTGTGTTCATTCCAGAAATCCGAATGAATTCTAATTTTTGAGCTTAAACTAGGTGTAGAAGCTGCTTAAGTAAAATAAGATGATTGGTCGAAGTGCTTTCAAATTAAACAAGCTCTTTAACGCCCTTATATACTAAATGCCCATTTTCGCCTAATTACATTTTAAAAGTGTTATTCAAAAGTCATCAGATGCAGTTAACAAGTAATTATAGCAGCTGACATTGTTTTCTAACATTTCAATTTTTAATTTTTGGAAATATTAAATAAATTGGGATTGCTAGAATAATAGATTGGTCACCTTCTAGAGCTGTGCCAATCGTTCATTTTAAAAGATCCAATCAATCATTGATTGATTGTTTCAAGGATTCGGTCTTTTCAATCAATCGTTCATGCAATCATTTTTAATCCATCCGTTTCGTTCTGAACTAAATAAAGACCGACACGAAATGTTTTCAATCATTCATTCAACTAAAATATTTTTTTTTCAATCGTTTCGTTCAGACCGAGACCGAAACAATGTGAAAATGAAAGAAAGTTGGCTTTTTACTACTTTACTCTTTCGTTCACGCCATCTTCCATTGTATATAAAATGAGGAATATATATTCTGTTTCGTGTTCATTCCTATTTGGTAATGATTGAGAACAAGTTGAATGAACGAAACATAACTTTTTTTCGTTCGTTTCGTTCATCGGTTGCAGTGGCAAGAGATTGACATTAGGATTGATTGATTTGGTCTATTTTGATTGCAATCAATCAATCTTTTGGGTGACGGGTCACAAAGACCGAATCAATCGCGATTGACACAGCTCTATCACCTTCATTTGACGATGAAGAGCAACACATTGTTGTTCGCTTTGCAAGAGAGTATTCCGGATTCAAAATGAAGTTCTGACTTTCCAAAGCATTAAATCATGCTTTGCTTATTACTTTACGATTTAATGCCACATGATCTTTCCAAATCTTTTCATGCATTTCTTGGAATTTTTTTCAATGCATAATGCTTTCTCATATTTTCTCATACATTTCGCTTATTAGAAAGAAAAAACATGACATTCTTAAATTTTCGGATTAGCCGTGTTATATATACAAAAATATTTAGCGAGTGCAATACAGTACAATTTATTTTTCCAGGCATGTGAAGAGAACTCAATTTGAACAAAAATTTCATTTCCATTTTTGTGATGACTAAACAAAATGCCATGGCTTTAATTGGTGCCAAAATGGAGATAATGAGTAGTAGAATTTTTTTACTCTATAAAATATTTTTTGATTTAAAATTTCTTTAAAATTCACTTTTATTACTTCACTGATATAATTGTAATAAATTTCAATGAACAGCTGATTTCGTTTCCTTATACTACGTTTTCACCAAAGGTAAATCCGGTATTTAAGTGGATTTACCATAAAGTAGGCTACACACTATCATTTCTTAAATGACATTCCAAAACTGTCATTTCTGATCATTTCATTTGATGCTACACACTCTCATTTCAATGAAGTCATTTTTTCAATCATTTTTGAAATTTTATTCATTCAACGTACTATAAACTTTCTTCGAAAAAAACTGACAACAAACAAACGCATGCAAATATTTATTTCAGGCAAAAAAAAAACGACAGCGAGCACGACAAAAATGACGCACACTGATATGTTTTCCACACACTGTCATTTCATTTCATCATTCCAGTCATACCCACGAAAAATTTTGATCTTCATCATTTCCATCATCATTTATTCATCATTTATCATTTACATCTACACACTATCATTTTTCCCATCATTCCAGCAGAAATGATGTAAAAAAATGACAGTGTGTAGCCTACTTAAATCTCCTTTAAGGCCGGTATTCACCGAGCGCTCATAACTTAAGAAGCTCATAAACGTATTCACCAAGCAATATTAGTGAAGATCTACGAGCGCTCTTAAAAGTTAGGAGTTCGTATTCACCGAGCGCTCCTAAACGGCTCTTAACTTTACGAGGCTCTTAACTTGAAATTTCTGTGCGGTATTCACCAACCACTCGCAAGTGTTTTTCGAAGTTCGAAAATGAGAGCCACTCTCTCTTGTTCAGGCATACCCAAACTGTGAAATGTTGTGTAATGTTGGTCTTGACAGCAAATGGATACTCTTCTACTTGGCATTGCTTACATGGATTCGAGTCAAATGCGTGCGTGGCACACGCACAAGCGAACAAATTTTCGAAGAGAGCGCTCGTAAGTTAGGAGTGGTAGGGACCACTCCTAACTTTTAAGAGCGCTCGTAGATCTTCACTAATATTGCTTGGTGAATACGTTTATGAGCTTCTTAAGTTATGAGCGCTCGGTGAATACCGGCCTAAATCTCGTAGATTTACCATACAAATATAAATAACCTCAGAAGATTTGCAAAACAAACAAACAAACCTTATTTTGTAGAACGCACCTATGTAAACCCAATTTCTTCATTGACAATCAACACAAAATAGAAATATCTGTTTTTTTTCTGTTTACTATCCAATTGTAATTTTTTTTTCTCTTGTCCAAATTGACAATTGAATGACGAGACAGAGTGAAAATGTCAAATAAATGTCAGTTTCTTTGGTGAAAACACTTCAAGATTTATTTTAAATCTCTAGCGGATTTACTCTTGGTGAAAACGTAGTATTAACACAGATAATTATATATATATGTAATTATCTGTGGTATTAGCTTGAAACACAATCGTTCCACTGAATGTGTTCGATTCTCTTTCTATTCTCAAATGTCAGTTTTGCTTCCAAAGATCAACTCTTACATTAAATACCTAGAGTTGGTTGTTATCAGTAACTGACAGGATCTTTTACTGAAACCAATTTTTCAATGATTGCTATAACTGGCTTGTTAAAAAAATAAAGTCAATATTCCACTGATTTGTTTCAATGATATATTTTAATGAAAGCTAAAACCAGGCCTTACTTAAAATTTTGTAACTAGTATCGAGCTAAGGCTACTTTTTTTAATATTATTGCTTCTGAACAAACCTAAAACAGAGTCAGTTCGTAGAAAAACACAGTAAACTGACCTTTTTTGACGTTTGTAAATGACAGAGTCATATGAAGTTAGTTAAGTTAAAATAGCTATTATTAGAGAAAGTAGCTATATGCAAAATTGTCATTTTAATCAAGAAGTATCATACGAGTACATACAGTACATAACGCTTATAAGAAACTCAAAAATTGCACAAGATTTGTTTCTTATAACCGAGTGTTTCTTATATTCATAGAACGGATAGATATGAGAAACAAGTTTCTTATACGGATATAAGAAACAAGTTTCTTATACGGATATAAGAAACAAGTTTCTTATACGAATATACCCAGGAGTGTCCAACATGTTTGCTCGCCTCAATATTCAACCCAAATAAACACACGGCCTTGAAGGTAAAAGTAAAGTAAATACATAAATATAAATAAACAATAACACAACAAATGTCAAATGAACACTGAACTATAATTCTCTTCAAATATCGAATTGAAATGACATTTGCATAGGTTGCTTTGTCGAGAACAAGCGAAGGGACTGGTGCAGGAATTTTTGGGCCAAAAACCAAACTTTCCATACCGATGGGACAGTCCACCAGCATCTTTCAAGCGGAGGTAAACGCGATAGGGAAATGCGTAGATCGCAATCTCGAAAAGAATTATCGTAACAAGAACATTGCCATTATGTCAGATAGTCAAGCAGCACTAAAGGGACTAAGCTCATACACCATCAACTCTAAGCTGGTGGGGGAGTGCATAAGTAGACTAAACGAACTAGGCAAACAGAACAGGGTCACACTTTATTGGGTACCTGGTCACGTTGGTGTTCTTGGAAACGAAAAGGCAGATTCCCTAGCAAAATTAGGAGCTTCAACTCCCCTAACAGGGCCTGAACCCTATTGCGGAATAGGTGAAAATGTCATCAAAACCAGAATTAAACAAGAAGAGGAGGCAAACAGAATCAAAAACTGGAATGAACTCCCAAGGCTGAGACAGGCGAAACTACTGCTGGGGAACTACAACCAGCAACGTTTCGAAAACTATATCAACCTAAGTAGGAATAACCTAAGAATAATAACAGGTATTCTAACAGGACACTGTAAACTTAGAAGACACCTTAATCTACTTGGTGTGGTTAGCAGTGCCACTTGCAGATTCTGCAACATGCATGAGGAAACTCCGGTACACATACTGGGAAAGTGTTGTCCAATCATGCACCAAAGGAAAACCCATCTGGGACGGTACCAGGTAGAAGAGAGCAACCTACCCTCTCTAAAAGTGCCCCAAATACTAAAATTCCTAAAGGCAATAGGTTTGGAGGAAGAACTGTAGGATGAGCCAGCTCATCATTATAAGAGGGGCACAGTGCAATAAACCCCAATACAATTCATTCATAGGTTGCTTTGAATTTTTCTTAAAGGTCTGTTCAAGTTTTTTGAGTTTCGTAATTTGTTTGCAAGTTTCTTAAATCCAACCAACTTTACATTGAAAAAAGAAAGTTCGTGGTTGAAGAAATGTTTCTTTTATCAGTGTTTTTCTTATAAGCGTGTTTCTTATAAACACACAATTCAACATTAAAATATATGGGAAAGTACACGGTGCTTTTGTTCAAGTTTCTTGTAAGCGAGGTTTTCTTATAAGCGTGTTTCTTATAAGCAATAAATACTGTACGACTAAAATTTTGCGCCAATAAATTTAAAAGTTAATGTAAGAACTATTCAAAGCAATGAAATTTAAATAATTAATAGAAATGTAATAAAATGCGAGGTGAATCATACGGAATGATAATTTCGTTACGTAATAACATAACGAAGTAAACATTTTTCGAATAAAAATATATTAATACGAAATAATTAAAATGCAGAAAAAAAAAAGAAATTGAAAAATTATCATTTCCAATATAATTTTTGCACACAAAATATTGGCATTAATTATGTACATACATAATTGTATTATCTTTCAGTTGGCAAAATGTGAATTTTTAGATTCGAAAAATATTTTTCTTTTTCAAATGTTTTTCTTTTTGTTGTTCATATGTAAGTTAGTATTATTTGAGAAACTTTCAACCAGTTCATGATGCGCGATTCAAATTGATTTGTTTCTTTCTTTGGCCATAATGTGTGATAAAGCCGAAATTCCCTTTTGACTCCAATTCAAATATTATCAGTTCCAATTTTCTATTTACAAGGCATAATATTAAAATCATTAACTCTTATCAATTATATAATTTAGTGCAGATAAATATGCAAAAAGTACATTGGCCTTGTTAAGGTTTCTAAGTTCAAATACGACTAACAGAAACACAATGAACACATAGTTTAATGTTAATTGATAATTTGAACTTTTGAGATCATTAACAATAAATGACTTTCTCAAGTTTAAATTATGCAACCAGTTACGAATTATCACTTGCTATCATTTGGTCAAATTTTTGTTTATTTTAAGCTTCAACTTTTACTATTAAAAAATGTCTTTCTTGACATTGAGGTATATTTTATGTTACATATAGATAATGTAGATGTAGGTAAATGAGGTCGAGTGATTATCTCTATCTAAATATTGTTGTGGATTCTTCAAAGATGTATCTAATTTTGAGTTTTATACTACGTTTTCACCAAAGGTAAATCCGGGATTTAAGTGGATTTACCATAAATCTCCTTTAAATCTCGTAGATTTACCATACAAATATAAATCACCTCAAATGAAGATTTAAAATAAATCTCCTTGAAATCTTCTCGCAATCAGAAGATTTGCAAAACAAACAAACCTTATTTTGCAGAACGCACCTATGAACACCCACTTTCTTCATTGACGGCTTTTAAACGAATATTACCTTGCAATATTACCTTGCGATTTTTATGTCCGAAGGAGAGAGACGTGTGTGGTGGCGGGGTTACATAAGGCGGAAGATGACTCCAAAAGAGAAACTAAGATTAAAAATCGCTTTCGTGTAAAAGCAGTAATTGACAATCAACACAAAATAGAAATATCTGTTTTTTTTTTCCTGTTTACTACCCAATGCAATTTTTTTTCGCTTGTCCAAATTGACAATTGAATGACAAGACAGAGTGAAAACGTCAAATAAATCTCATTTTCTTTGGTGAAAACACTTCAGGATTTATTTTAAATCTCTTGCCTTAAATCTCGGATTTATTTTTGGTGAAAACGTAGTTAATGTCTTGCTTGACTTTTTTTAATGACCGTTTCTAGAGTTCGTTGAAAGTTTGAATCTTTTTATTTATTATTCGCAGTGGGATTATGATAACAAGCTAATACTTCGACATCTTCGCCCTTATACGTATATATAGACCATGATCGTAAATGCTGATTACTTATTAGCTTCCATTTAAGGTTCCTATTTGAAGAACTTTTCGCTATAATCAGATTTTTCAGAGAAAAACTGGTAGTAAGAAAATGCTCAAACTTTAGATAATCTTGGTGTATCATAGATGAATAACCGCGCACAAGTGATATCTCGAAACTACTATTAAATACAACAAAGTAAATCAAAATTTTTAACTCTCTTCGATTTTCCAAAAACTCGTTAAAAATATTTATGAGGTCCTGCACATTGATCCTCGATTTCCTGGGTTGGTAAAACTATAATACTATCTGAAATACGGAAATCAAATTATTAACCATTTGATTTATTTATGACTAAGATTCCGATACATTTAAAGTCCATGCTTGTTATGTTTAATTTTTTTTCCAAATGAACGCCAGGTATTACAATGCAACTAACTAGCTTTATTTAAATCTAAAATCAGAAAATCGCATTATAACATGTATGACATCAAGTTATGTCAGTTACGTTTATTCATGCTTCAATAACTTTGGGTCAATAAAACATCATATTAATTTTGTAAAGTAGGTTTTATTTTAAAGGTTGCGTTATGGTTCTTAAGAAAAAATGTCTTTAAGACTTCGAATTAGATTAATAATTTTATTTAAATTGACTTTCGTTGATCTTTCAAAAGTAATCACCCTATTAGAAGATGTTATAATTTTTTGCAGATGGCGTCTACGTCAATCATGTTTGACATTTGTGAACTAAACTGCTGCAGAATTGAAACAGACAAGCAATGGAGCGCTATACTCCGCAAGAGCTTGGATTAATTGTGTTGAGCTTTTTAGTGCAGCGTTAATTTCGATATCAATTTCCTTATCGTGTTGCGCCAACTGTGCAAATATTCCGATGCTTAGATACTCTACTCGAATAGACTGAGACCGCAGGAGACCATGCAGGACCGGACTAGTCGTTTGGCCGAGAATATCGCGGCTGTGGCTGCCGATATCGCTGAGAACGAAGAAATACAAGCAGACAACAGGCTATGTAATTGGACATCACTAGACGAATCCTAGACCGAATTTTAGTGAAAGATTTAGATTTCCCGTATGAAGCTTATTAGTATTACTGTCAAACGATTCTCAATCTCAACAAAGAAGAGGACTATTATTATGTGTCGAAAATGACTATGAGCGACGAAGCGCATTTCCACTTAAGTGGTTACGTCAATAAGAAAAATCTTAGTTTCTGGGGCACTGAAAATTTCAGTGTGGTGCACGAAAAGCTATTAAATCCACCCAAAGTCACAGTGTGGTTCGGCGTTCGCGCACGTGATTGAGCCGTATTAAATTGAGAACGCCATCGGCAATACGGTCACTGTTACTGGCGAACGCTACAGGGCCATGATAAACGACTTCTTACTGCTGGAATTGCATGAGTGGTGCTTGTTGGACATGGGGTCTCAACAAGACCGTGCAACCGCACACACAGTACGAGAGGAAACGTTTCCTGGTCGCAAAAATTTCTCAGCGGTACTGCCAATTGCGAAGAAGCGGCAAATCATCCAGGAGAAGAGATTCTCATTTTATCCGTTCGGGCTGAACAGAAAACTGTTGTGCCCACACTCACACACAGGAATGTTTGTGCGAGGACGTCTCGACTCGCCACCTATTCACAGTTCTACGGCCGACGTGGTAAATTAGCGGATTCGCTATTGTATCCTGTATGAGCCGTCAATTTTCTGGATCTACTGATCCAACCAGATGCCAAGGTACTTTACTACTCTTTTACTCGCCAATGGTTCTCAATGTGGCCCTACAATTTCTAACTTGCACCAGTTCTTTCTCGTATCCCTTGAAACCATGCAGCGGAATACTAAGCACAATCGTTTCTGAAAATTGATTTTCAACTTCCAGTAATCGCAATATCGCTGAATCTTTTCGAAGTCACGCTGCAAAAGAGTTCTGATGACCTCGACTTTTAGAGTTGTTCTATTCGCTACTAATTCGTCTGTATACACAATTGCTTGAGTAAGACTACCTCTAAGATCGCTGGTGTAAATGCTGAATAGAACCAGCTAGTTGACCGCTCCCTGCTGAAAACCATTTTTAATATCAAAGATTGCGGTAGAAATTACATTGGCACTTTTGACAACAAACTTTCTACCACTGAATAGTGCTGTGTCGGGTTAGATTTAGAAAGAGACCCTCTAACCATAAATATGGTTTCGAAAACTTTCTTCCAATCAACCAGACAAGCAAAAGGGCATTTTAGTTTCGTTTCATTGGATATCAGAGACCAGTTCAAACGAGGCATGAATTGTATAATGTCCCGCCTTAAGACCGAATATCCGGATTAAAGTTGTCCTTTTATCTCTCGTAATACAACAATGGATACGCCATCGACTACTGCTGACTTCTTTTTCTTTAATGAGTCGAAAATGTGCTGGAGCTCCACTAAGCTCTTCCAATCACATTTTATTTAACAATTTTGCAGACTTCTGTTTAAATTTCAGCAATTTCGTTTCTAGTCTCGTCCTTGGAACCGTCTTGTTGGAACCATAATGTTCTGTAGCACTAACTGATTCAATTCTGGCACAATAAAGTTTTACAATTGTTACAACATTGCCTATGGCATCCTCACAGAAATATGGCCAAATGACGCCGCCAATTTGTCAAAAATATTTCTAATAATTCCTTTATTATCTTTGGCACAAAATTTTAAACGATTTAGTAATATGTTGAAGCCATTTTAGTAAATTACTAAGGATTTTGCTAATTTTAAACGATTTTAACATAAACTAAAGTTAAAATCACAAACTGGCTACTTTAAATTTTAGTAATTTGCTAAATCCATATGACTTCTGTCATTTTCCTCGTACAACATTTCTTGGCAATTTTATTTGAAAGAGTTAAATTGTGCTTTTTTATGATTCCTGAGCTAATTGTTTTTAAAAGTAAACAAAATAATATAAAAGATTTCAAGTCCCCAGCAAATCCTTTTGAAGAGCTGGATGATGGAGAATTTTACTCCAGGAATAAGTTTGACAAGACAACAGTTCAGTTCTTGGTTGAAAACCTGAAAATCCAAGACCCAATTACATGCCGTGGGACTCCAATTTCACCAGAACTACAAGTACGAGTTTCATTACACTTCTTTGGGAGAAATAAATTGTGGTTGTCAATTTGACTTCTGACAAATCAGATTTAGTTTTGTTTGTTTTGTATTTTTTCACGAACTGTCATTGTTTGGACCTGTTCAATTGCACCATTTTTAATGAAAGGCAATTAGTAATTTACCAGTTAGTAAAACGAAAGAAAAAGTTTAAATTTTTCGAAGAGTTAGTAAAAATTACTAAAAGTTTAACAAATTGCTAACTTTACTTTACAAATTGCTAAGATCTTAATAATAGGTTGTTTAAAATCTCTTTATCTTCAAAAACATAAAATAACAAGAACAAGAATTAAAAATATTATTTAAAATAATCCTAATAGAATTAATGGCTCAGATATCTTTAATTTTAATTCAAACATATAAGTTTTTTTTTTTTGAATACTGAAGAAATCCATAATTTATATACATACATAGAGTCTTACTACTAGCTATAATAAATAAGAACAGAAAACTTTCATCTTGAA
Organism: Chrysotoxum bicinctum; assembly: GCA_911387755.1. NCBI lineage: Eukaryota > Metazoa > Arthropoda > Insecta > Diptera > Syrphidae > Chrysotoxum > Chrysotoxum bicinctum. The sequence goes on from OU426987.1 coordinate 62,020,171, forward strand.
AAGCAACTACGTACGTTCCAGTTGTGTATTTAAGTTGTTTACGGTCGGTTGGTGGTTGAGCTGAGCCCATGGGCATCAAATGTGTAATGCATGCTACCAAGAAAAAATTTGATTTTCTGAGTGATTGATATGGGTACATAAATTATAGGAAGATAGATACTCGCTATCAAAATGAAATATCCACGATACATAATTCCATTATGCGGCCAAGACTCATCACATAGCCACCATCTTCGGGAAATCCAAGCTTAAATCGCATGAAACATTTTGTGCGGCTTAAATCTCAACAAAAAAATCCCTTGCAAGATATTTGTTTTATGTTACAAACAACTCTCAGAAGTGGGGATTTTGATGACTACTCTCACTTTCGGTCAAAACCACTTGTGGGTATGGAATCTTGCAGTTTGTCGCTGCCGCACTACGAACGAGTGTAGATACAAATTTGAAACCATCAAGCAAGACAGTACATATCGACTTGAGTTGGATCTCCGAGTGGTTGTATATAGTGAACGGAAATAAATTGGATTTGCAAAATATTAATAGATACCAATTAAAAGTGAAGCATAATAAACAAAAAAAAAAATATAAACATAGAACAAGATTTACAATTCCTTGACCCTACAATTTGTAATAAGAAATCATACCGATTCTATAGTCGGGCGCCAGTTAATAGTTTGTTTAGATTACTCAATCAATACAAAAAAAGTGAAACGGTTTCCAATCTAAAATAGATATACAAGCTCACATTTTTATGAAGTTGAAATGAGTGCTATTTGAAAAAAAAAATACAAAATGAAATATATTATGTAAGTTTTGGGTGGAAAACACACTCGACTTGTCGTAGTAACACCGGAGATCTGGAATGTTTCACGAATATGTTGCAAGCTTTGGCAAAATTTGGATTACTCTTCATCATCTATTTAAGATGTGCAGGTTAGTACCACTTAGGGTATCGAATTGGCTTTGAAATTAGAAATTTAAATAAATATATCGATGAAATCGCGTATTCATAAAAATAACTTGACATAAAGTGAGAGGACTTTTGGGTTACGATAACCATACCTCGCCTACCCACGGTTGCATGCATAATACCACCGCTATTGATCCATAGTTAGTATACGAGTAATCGGATATGAAAAAAAACCGCCATAGATAAAAAATTATATAATTCAAGTTGGAGCTTGGACCATAGCAATGGTTTGTGTTATTTGAAAAATCCACTTTAAAGTTCGTTACTTTGTAATTTGTTGTAATTAAAAACTAGTAAGACACCTGCATTTTTACAAGTTTATATTTACAACTTCACTTATATATTGTGTGTAGATGCAGATACTTTTTCGACACAACACATGAGTTGTTTTTGCAATTTTAGCTTTTTCACCTTCCTTCCGCAATATTATGTTTCTGGGTTGGACATAAGGTTTATGGTTTACAAAACTCGTTCAAGGGGCAATGAATGGTTGATGTAATTATAAGATCTTCTGGTAAAATTTACAACGTTTTTTTTATAATGCCAGAAATTCTGTGAAACGAAGATGAAAAAAAATAAAAAAAAATGTGAGATGCACTTGCAATAAATAATCTTGTTTTTTAATTTGATATCTTTATTTGAATCTTAAGCTCGTACTAACCTCTTTTTTCTGATATGGGCTTGGTTTGTGGTTTTGGTGAAGTGATATAGTTCGTTTGGGGTTTTTGTTGTTCAATTATATTCGATCGTAATAGTCATGGAGGTAGAGTTGTGTTTTGTGAAGTGGTTAAAAGGCGATCAGCTTTCAATTTGATGAGAAGTTCGTTGATAAGTATTTAAATTAATGATATGTACTTGAGAATTATCAACTTGATAAAAGATTTTTGAGAATATTGAATATTTCTACCTCACAAATCACAGCTTAAGCCTAGTACTCAGTTCAAGTGAAAATTAAAATTTCATATAAAAGTGACTGCTGGTTCATGTGCATCAAATCCGCAACGAGAGGTGAGTACTAAAATGTGGATTGGAAACACAAATATGTTTCACAACTTTTTCCACGCTATGATTTTCATTTCTCAATGTACAACCATCAGGAAAAAGTTTAAGGCATCGTGAAAAACTGTGACATTTGTCAGTTGATTTGAATATTTTGTTTCAAAACAAAAAATTGAAAATTTATAAACAGAAAGAATGAATCAGTTTAAAAATAATTGCCTTTTTTTTTCATTCAAAGTGAGTATCAAAAATTCACGTGAAAAAGTTTATTCTATTTTCATTTTTATTGTTCGCGTGTAATTTGGAACGTATTTATTTTTCATTTCACGCTTGGTGAGTACTAGGCTTTATGAAGTAAGCTTTTTGGAAAAAAAAAATAGTTACAAAAACTTATGGTATGGGTGTTAAAATTCATTGGCTAAACCCGTTTCAATTTTCTAAATTAAATTAAACGAAAAAAAAAACATTTGATGCACGTAATGAAATGCATGTGTTGCAAAACTAAAAACGCATGGTCTATTTATTTTAATTTATTCTATAGACAGTATTGGTTTCGTTTAAAAAAATTTCAAGGTTTTACTCAAACTTAACACTAAAATAATCGAGAAGTGATTTTCGTCATACCGTCCATCAGTGTTCATCTGTACGTTCATTTTTCAAGGAGCTAGGTCTTAAACTGGAAAACCGAATTGGTTTAAACGTGGAATCATTTTTATATGATTCTCTAGAGGAATATAACGAATTTTGGTTTTAGCTGATCTATAATCTCTAACCGCCAGACAACGATTTTGGTTTTATTAAATTTTCTTGAAAACTACTGATTTTGAAATTGATTCAACATATGTAGGTATATGTTTTAATAAAATAGGAGTTATTCTCCTCGTGTATTAAAGATGTTTAAAATTCTATCTTCATCCACATTATTTTCAAAAAAGCTTATCTCGCTAAGGTCGTGCTTGAGTTCGGGGTAATAATTTCAGTACATAATTACATAATATTAACAATTGAGCTTGATGGATGAAAGAATTATTCTACTTTTCCTCAAGAACTTTAAGGATATTATAGGTGGTGGATTTCATGAGTTGTAAGCTTAACTCAGCTAGGTAAAGCCGACAGCCAGTCCTATACAATAAATCCAAACAATTTTCAAAGCATGAAGATTTTTTTACAAGAACGTATATAGCCACTATTTTCTGTAGGCGTGTTGCGCGTAGCGTGCATGTTAAAAACTTTAAGGACATAATCTAAATTCAGTTCCAGCATTTTAGTTAGAGCAAGTTCTGCTTTGATCTGTAACATACATATATATGTGCAATCTCTGAAAAGGAAATCCTTTTTGTTGATAGATTTTTGTCTTCTAATCTCGCCCAGACTAGTGGCATTAAAAATATGGAAAGGCATGTATAAATTTGGTTTTGTAACCGATGCTCAGAATATTATCGTTATTGAAAATAATCAAATCTTCTCTAAATTTGACAATCATCATCCACCTATATTTAACTTACCTTAACCTTTTAATAAAAGGGTAACACGCCGACTCCACAAGATATCTGTCTCTCCAACTCAATGTCTGATATACATATCTATCTCTACATTTTCTTATTGCTTCGCTGGGCAAATTATGTCATGATTTTTCATTTCTATCCCTACTGCACAGGATGTGTTTTGTGCGGACAACAAAAATTAGCAAAAGGTAAAACTAACAAAAATTATATATATTTGCAAAGAAAAGAATACGCATCTACCTAAAGTATAAATAAATAACACCAAACATAACTTAACGCACGAACAAATGAATAACATGACACGTTAATGTATTTACTTACAAAATAAAAAACAAGAACCAACCAAATGAGAAGACACGAAATAATGAGACAAATGTACGAAAAAAAACCATCTGTCAAATTTCATATCACACATCTATATCAAGACAAAACCGCTGACATAGATCGCTGGAAATATCGCGTCTCCATTGGAGATTTCATATCATGGTGAGCATCCTGAAAGAATTTATCTCCTGTGGAGTTGGGGTGTAAAGAAAGTATGATGCTATATTCGATTAAGGCTCGTATTCACCGAGCGCTCCTAAACGGCTCTTAACTTTACGAGGCTCTTAACTTGAAATTTCTGTGGGGTATTCACCAACCACTCGCAAGTGTTTTTCGAAGTTCGAAAATGAGAGCCACTCTCTCTTGTTCAGGCATACCCAAACTGTGAAATGTTGTGGAATGTTGGTCTTGACAGCAAATGGATACTCTTCTACTTGGCATTGCTCACATGGATTCGAGTCAAATGCTTGCGTGGCACACTCGCAAGCGAACAAACTTACGAAGAGAGCGCTCGTAAGTTAGGAGTGGTCGGGAGTCGGGACCACTCCTAACTTTTAAGAGCGCTCGTAGATCTTCACTAATATTGCTTGGTGAATAGGTTTATGAGCTTCTTAAGTTATGAGCGCTCGGTGAATACCGGCCTAAAATTTGAAAATTCGTTGTTTAACCTAGTATCATACTAAAACAGCTTCAGCATTGTACTCATTTAATTAAAATTTTGCGCCAGTATTTTCATATAACTAATGTACTTTATGGCAAGTCATATTATGCATTTTAAAAAACAATGACCTTGAAATTTTGATCAAATTTGAAATTTCAAATATGTAAGCACGAAGAAAATTGTTCCTGGATATTGCATCACACAGGCAGTGACATGCAAAATCGGGAAATGTTTATTCAGACTATGAATAACCTTTGTTAACTACCTGATATCTGATATTCCTGTCATTCTCATAAACGTAGACGTGAGGAAACATCAAGTAAAAGAAATTCTACACTATCGAACTAGTAACTTGTTCGCAAACGTCACTTGTTCACTTTGATGAAACTGAATTTATTTCTGAAAGCTGCATTGTGCGCGATATATTAATGAAAGAAATCACAAATTATTATCACTGAAACTTTACATCTGTCGAATCATCCAAGAGTTTGCTGCTAATTTTGTCGTTGACACAGTCGGAATACTTACCTATTAATATTTCAAAAAGTGAATCCGAAATAATTTGCTCTCCAAATATAGGTATATTAGTTTTGTTCACTAAACAGAAGTTCAGAGTAGAACAGAACAGAACAGAGCAGAATAGAGCAGAATAGAGCAGAACAGGACAGTTTCCATGAGAAATGTCAGACAAGTTAGAACAGTCAGTTGATAATTTTATTGTTTTGTGCTTGTATTTGGTTTGTTTATTTTAGCAAATAATTATATGAGTGCCCACATTTTTTGTTTTGCTTTGAGAGCCTGCTTCTTTCCAAAATCGGGATATAGATCATAATAATTTGATATAAGAAGCAGGCAATCACTTTTCAGCCAAACAGCTTTAGAACGCTCTCCTTGATGTTCTCCACAAGTTGGTAGTTGTGGTGAATCTTCTTCATCAATTTGTGGAATCGGCTCAAACTCTATCTCCTCCTCTTCTTTAAGATTTGTCGTTAAATATTTGTTGCCGGTAGTCGTCATCTGAAATCAGAATTGAATTAAAAATAGTCAAAATATAAAACATGCATGTATGAAGGCACTTAATTCTATATTTTTGCTGGTATTCGGTGAACAATTAACTGTTACCAATTTGCCGTCGTCGGAAGTTAATGTTACTGCTTGCATTTTTCTTTTATTTTTATAGATTTTTAATTTCGTTTGTTTTTGTTTTTCAATCTTCAACCACCAAAGACCAAAACTGTAAGCAAAATATTGCCGCCAACTAATTTTGACAGTTTTCACGAACCTGTTCTATCTTTCTCTAACTAAAAAGCGAGGCCAAGAAATCTTGGTCTAAACTGTTCCAAACTGTTCCAGACAGACTCATTGAACAGCAAACCGAACAGTTTAGAACAGAAAATTTCTTATTGAACAGCGTCACTGAACAGAACTATTGATGTGCATGTTCCGATTTAGAGGATTTCGATTTAACTCCACATTTAATTTGAACGAAGCTTGTTTAAGAGATTGAAATGTAGTTTAATAAATTCAATTCTACATTCTATTTCATTACAATGAGTATCTATTTATTAATATATTCGGCACACGTGCGGGACAAAACCATGGCAATGTTTTATACATTTTGCAACTCCATTTTTTTTTTAGAAAGAACCTTGCAATGCAAAAAAGCTAAAAACCAAATAAATCCTGAAAAACACTCGGAAAACATAATCTAAAATTTAAAACCTTTGCAATATACAATTTTTCTCAACACAACGGTATGAAGGGGGTCCAAATTATCTAGAATAAACACTAAATTAAATTTCACATCTTTAGATCAACTCTTCAAAAACATAGGTACAAAAATCGTCACCCTCACTGTTGTATTTTTATTTAGCTGGATAAAATTACCAAATGGGATTTTTGTCGTTTATTCCAGTGTTTATATTTTAACATGAATTTCAACTTTAACAATTTAGTTATAATATGTTATTATTGATTGCGTTTAGTATGCATTTATTTGAGTTCTTAATCATGAATATGAACTTGTTTTTATTGGGCTATGTCGCGAGTAAGCGAATATAGCAATTCAAAGCGGTTGAAATTTCGATTTCTCAAATTAAGCGAAGAAAGCTATTTTAAGTAATTTTTGAAATGAAATTTCTTAAAAAAATTAAGGTTTTTCTGTGTCTTATATGCACTTAATCACAAAACTTAAACCATTCTAAAACTAGAAGTTTATGGGGTTGGGGTACCTATATTCACTTTTCTGATATATTAGGGGTATTCACAATTTTCTACTATCTAATAAGAAAATATAATTATCAAAATCTTAAAACTACGTTTTTACCAAGAGATTTATCATAAATCTTCTTCAAATCTCGAAGATTTATTATAAAAATTTATTTCGTGAATCTATTAGATTAGAAATTAATCTTGTTAAATCTTCATTGGATCAATTGTATTATGATTCGAACAGACCTTTATCCATATCGTGCTAAAGTATCTCCATGATTTTTCATCGTTTGGCATAAATAAAATTTTCTCTCTCTCACTTCTCTTTTATAAGAAATCATACACCATTAGTATTTTGATAGGTACTGTCAAAGTTAATCTTTTAGTGCTGAGGAAACACCGCATAAGTCTTTTGCCTTAAATCTGGGATTATCTTTGGTGAAAACGTATTAGGGGTTATAATAACAACAAATGTTGTAAAATTTTTATTTCTCTTTGACAAGTCACCAAATGTCAATTTATACTGACAGCTGTTGTTCATTTCTGAAATTGTGTGAATAATTAAGTAGTTCTTTGGCCTTTTGCTGCCTTTCCTTTTTTTGTGTGTTTAAAGAAAGGTTTAAGGAAAAAGCAAATGTCGAATTTTGAGATTTGCTTCAGTGTTGCTTGTCATAGGTACACAATTTTATTTTCTTAAAACAGCATTTATCAATATAATTTATTATTCGTATCAGATGATTATTATTTCGAATAAAATAGAACAATTCGTTTCACGTCTGCGTGTTTCATTTTTGACTTCAACTGTCCTTAGAAAAAAATGATCTGCAATAGTAAAACATCAGATAAAAATTAAAATTGAAAATATTGAAAGAAGAAACATTGAAAGTTTTTCAATAGACTGAATTTTCTTTTTCACTATAAACGATCTTCAGGTAAAATTATTCAATTTTATTTTGTTTCAATTTTTCCTTATGAATCTTCCTGGTCGCTTTTACTGACGCCTTACTTTACCTTATTGTTTTTCATTTTTTCACTGCGCTTGGTTTAATGTTTATGAACATTAAAAATAAAATTTCGTTAAAAACTGGATACAACGGTGAACACACTAAGTTGACAGATGTTCACCGACACCACCTAATTTGCGTAAGATCGCTTGAAATCGCTTCCTCGCTTGAGTAAAAATCGCTGAAAACGAAACCATAACATAATCTACACTTTAACTTTGTCTCATTTACGAACGGGGTTGCAACTGTTGGGCCTTGCACAGGGTTAAATTTTTCCTAGAACTAGTTCTGCTCTTGTGTCATTATCTGTATACTTGATGTAAGTTAGACTGAATTTAACAACTGCGTATTGACAAGGCCCTCACTAGTCAACTGAACACTGAAGAGTCCAAGAGAGATCGCCGAGACGAAACAAACTATTTTTAATCAATAGTTCAAAAAGTCCACAAAAAGTGCTTCTACTTGACTGATTTATGTCATTAGTGTATAGAGTTTTGATTATAAAAAAACCTTCATATATTATTTGTATACTCTATTTTAATTTGTTGATAAGAGTTTGTTCCCACTGTCCAGCAACATTCCATTTTTTTTTAAATTTGTTGAAATGTTCAAACATTGTAAATGAAATACTTAGAAATTAGTTGGTACACGCATATGAACACACGTCAGGCAAGTTCAATGTCTTTTTCATATGTCCAGTAAATACTATTATCACCTTGACTTGAATAAAGAATGCTGCCCTTAACTACCAGGTCTTTCATTATAAGCGCAATGCTAAATAAATAATCGAATAATAATTATACCCAGTCACCCAAGCCAAATAAAATAATTGATGGATAAGTTAATTTCAATAAATTCAAGACGCCAAGTACATGTCATACTGAAAAATTCAATGCGGTGCTAAGCTAAAGCTAAAGCTAAGGCCTTAATCAACCTTCAAATAGCGGTAGGTTGTCATTATCGTGTGGTTGGTATATTCTTCGACGATTTTTAAACATAAAGCTAACAACAAATATATTGGCTCATTTTATCAGAAAAACCAACAACTTTATTGTCATTCAATTCAGAAGATCAACCATTTGGGAGACCATTAAGTTTAATTAGTATTCAAAGAGTGTTGGAATATGATTCAGTGAGTTATTGAGTTAAAAATATCAGTTAATGTTGTTGTTAGAATAGATAGGAGGAGAAATAGATTTATTTAGAAATGTATTCGATAGTTAGATATGTTCACTAAAACGATGATTTAACAAAAAGTTTTCTTGCTAGAATGTCTATATTTATTAAAGTCTAAATCATCAAACGCTATTGGTATCTGTGTAGAATCGTACTAACTAGTATCTACACACTTTGACATTTACGAATCTAAAAATTGATAGAGTAGTTTGGGGTAACACTGTACATTTTACATTTTGAGCTAAAATTAAAAAAAAATTGAGCAACTACAAATTATATCTGTTATTTTTGTAGCCATATTTAAATCATTAATTTTCCAATATACCCTTATTAAAAATATCTAATGTTAAATTTGCATGTCTTCGTTATTTGTATTTAATTAAATAACTCTAAACTGCTTGATTTGTGTTTGTATGTACATGTACATACATATTATCATCCACTACCGCTTCGTCTCATCAGGAATTTCCTTTGAAAACTTTATCAAAATCAGGTTTGAATTTGCCACAAGACAATTTTAGTGTCCGTGTTAATTATCTTCATTTTAACCTAAAAGTATCAGCTATATTAAATATTTATACAGATTTTTGGGTAGGTCTAAGCCGATAAAAAAAGCTCATAGCCTCTTGAGTAGAATAAAAGTATGCATACTAGTGTCATGACACAATTAGAAGCTTCTGGTTCTCCAACAGATATAAGTCATTGTACGAGTATATGCGATTTGTAGGTTGTCTAGTCCATATTCTTCTTTTTTTTCCGATAAGTCATTTAACATTTCGCAGATGGTTGCTCCTTGTCAAATATAACTTTACATTTGTTATCCAACCACTGCTTGTTGCTATTTTTAAAGCGATCTTTTGACCTAATTGCCTTGATCCGTTGATAGTTGAATTTTGACATGAAATCCTTACCCTGAAATCGGTTGTCAATTGATTTGTCAATAAAACATGAAATGGAATACCGCCATCATTATATCGACAATCGCCAGTGTTGTATTAGGTACCGCGAATATGATCATATTGACAACTATGATCATCGTTTTGACAACTATTGTCATATTTATCACTGAGATTAGATTTTCCATTTTTGATGTGTATACATATATACCGGCGGCGGTATAGGCTTAACCAAATCTGCCAAGCCATGAACATGGATGCTGACTACGATGGATTAAATTTTTTAGTTTCTTCCTCTTATATTTACTTTGTCAATTTTCATTACAAGATGGGCGAGATATGGAGAAGTGAGATAAGGCAAAGAAACGTCAAAAAAGTCGAAGGATTTAGTTCAGTGTGCCTGTAGCTGAAAAAAGATATAAACAGCATGATCGATGATCCTATTTTTTTACTTGTTTCGCTTTCTTCTTTTTGACAAATATTTGGTGTGAGGTGAAGAAATGTAGCGAAAGGAAGCTACGTTTCTACACCCTTCCCCTAAAATGTCAAAAAGACGAAAGGAACGAAAAGAAGAAGCGTGTAAACAGATCAAGAGTCAAACTGAAGTATCATATTTTTGTGCACCATTACACTGAGCCTCCACTTGAAATAAATGATTGCAAAAAATGTGTCATGTAGCCAATATTTCTTGTGGAGCCCCCTTATGTTTCGATTTTTGTTATTTTTAGACATAATTTTTTCTATTTATTTCTTGTCTTCGTAGAAGAAATAAATGCAGATATAAATTTTGACGTTTCGTGACTTGTGACTTCACTAGACACAAATTTCTCACAAGACGTCGAGTCTTGACACCAATTCCCACATTTTCATGTAACATTCCTTCATTTCATTGACAAACTCATGTTATGTTTTAACTTCGTATAGAAATTATGTCTTGTTAAGCCAAGATGTAATTTTTCTACCATATACTGTCTGTTGAAGTACATATGTACATAATGTTGTTTGGTTGTTTGCAGGCCAAAATTAACATTAAAAGAATTAAACATCGAAGATAGTAAGTATTTTGATTAATTTTTTTTTAAATTAGTTAGGGCAGTCAGAGGCTTTTCATGCTTGTGGGACTACTCAATTACGTCTTGGAGCAAATGTTCTTCAAGGTCGTGCAAATCTCTTTTGCTCAAAAATGGATTGACCCAAAACCTGTGCTTCCTTTTGTATTCTTCCCGTTTTGCCGGTTCCAGTTTTTCCACTGCGTTTATCGCTAAAATCAATCTGATATAATGTCAGAAATAAATATTGCTAATGGAGGTGCGGCGTTAGAAATATTCACATTTTCAAATATTTTATGACAAGGACGGCATGATTGGCTTGATTTTTTATGATGCGAATGCTCTTGAGAGTGTCAATCAGCGTTACCATTCGCAGAAAAAAAGTCGAAGTATATTTCAAAAAAAAAGTGAAGCAAAATGAGAAAAATCGAAGTAGATTTCAGAATTACTTTTGACTTCTAATAAAGTAAAATAAGTACATTTAAGCTTTTCAAAAGTAAAATTGAAGTAGGTTGAAACAGAAATTTGTAAAATGAAGTAGATTTCAGTATTTTGCTGATGGTGCGAAGTAGGAAATAGATCTTAAAATATTTTGAAAAAAAAGAAGTAGATCTACTTCAATTGAAGTAAAGTGCTACCACTGCACTGGTGTAAATGTGAAGTCAACCCTGAACCAAGGCAAATTAATTTTCCATTACATGCGGTCTCCACTAGCGATGAATCCAGAGCATGCTTTAAAGCATGCGTTCATTATCGCAAGTAGAGACCGCCATCGCAGCTATATTTCCATAGCTTGCGATAGAAAGTATGCTCTCATCGCATACCATTCATCGCTTGCTTTACCGCAAGGAGAACAACTGTCATATTGTTCTGGCGTACCCAAATTTTATTTGAGTAAGTTTGAGTTTTGCGTGCGAAGAAAGTTTTTGCTTGAGATTTACGTTTTTTTCCAAGTTTAAAAAATGTCTGATTTGAAATTGTCCACAGAACTCATTTATATTAATTCCTAATTTGAAAGCCTTTGTTATTTGATCCATTAAAATTATTCACTATACTAAAAAAGTATGCGATGAAATGCCCAACCAAAAAAAAATGACAGTCCTTCTGCTCTCTGATTTCTGCTTTGGCTATTGCGATTGCGATGGATTTATCGCTAGTGGAGACGGCGTGCTAAGCTCTCGAGCTGTGCACATCGCAAGAAAAATATTAAAATGAGTTTTATATGCAATAGCGGTAATTCACCTTGGTTTTATTGAGATTTCTGCAGACTTGGAATATATAGATAATAATATAATTAAGTAAATTTCCTCATCTAAAATTTAATTTATCCTCTGAGTTGGTCCGCCGCCGTTCTCAAAATTCTAATAATAAGTGACTTTTGACAGCATGTTAGGAGAATGTGAAGGCTAATTTTTTTCATCCATCAAATATTTCTCATGCCGTACTTGTCAATCAAATTTGAAAATATGAGCCCCGCTATTATTGCTCCGATCAAATAAATGTAGTATTACGCATAATATAATATCAGATGAATAAAGGTGGATAAATTTAATGTTGCATCAAATAACAACCCTGTTTATACATAAGTCTAATAAACTTGACGTTACGTGCCGGAGACCAGTGGTGCGTTCTTTTTCTAACAATGTTTAACCTTTAGTGAGTTCGTTTACTTTGAAACTCTGTGATTTTCTGTGGATTTCAGTCATATAAAAAATATAATTCTACTAAAATGCACCGAAAATGTTTTCAATATTTAAAAAAAAACAATTTTGACATTACGATTGCATTACTATGTATATTTGTTGGGTACGTTCGATAACAAAAATTTGGCACTCGGACAAACGTTGATGGTTACTCATCTTATTGTTCTCTTAATTTATCTTGGCTTTCATATTGACAATCGAAATTGCTTAAATATGACAACTGTAAAGACGGATATTCATATTGACAATCGACAACTGAAATTGTTCATATTGAAAATCGTGATCTTCATATTGACAATAGAAATGGTCTTGTTAATATGAGAACTGCGAGGAAACGATCATTCCAAACTAGCCGACCCGTGCTCGCGTTGCTTCGCAAATTGTAACTACGAATATTTTGTTAATATTAATATTAGCGTATGAAACCATTTCTCAATGGGACTGAGCAATAATATTAATTTTACTTTATATATATACATATATATCTACCGTGTCTAATTAGAATCTCTTTTACACTTGAAAAAAAAGAGTTTGTACATGTTTGTGCATATTGTAAATGTTTGTTTTATTTTAAAGCCTCCGGATATACAATATTTGCAGTTATATTACTGCAAGGAAGAAGTATGTATTGTTTGCTTTTGGAGCTTAGATACCCTGGAAGGAGCAACATAAAGCTGAACATGATGTGGGTGTGCAGGTTAGTTAGATGAACTATACAATACAGAAAAATTCAATATGAAGGTAGATACGTAAGAGAAAAAACGTAACTGTTGAATGGAATAGATATTAAGAGAGAGAGAGCATGGGAAGAAAAGAAAAATTAAAAATATAGGAATGATAATGATATGAAACGAAGCAGCGACCTCGCGATTGTGATGAAATCTAATTCCTGGATAAAATAAATTCAAAAAGTTTATAATTTTATAATTTGTTTTTATTTGTTTATCAGGTTGTATGTGTAACTTAGAAGTGATTTTATGGTTAAAATTTGCGCAACAATATTGACTTTATGAAGCAATGCTAATCTTCGTCGATTATTATATACACTGCATCAAAAAATTGCACGTACATCTGACTGTTTAGTGAAAAAATACTTATTATTTATTTATTTTTTCATTAATTATTTTCTTAATTATGATAGAAGTAAAAATGAAATAAAATTCAGTTACATAGACTTCATAGAAATAAAAAAACAATAACAAAAATTGAAGAAACTAAAATTAACATAAAAAAATTGCACATACACTTTAAAGTTTAATAGTTATTTGCTTCGTTTTGTACCTAGTATGGTAACCTTTTGCCTTTATTACATTCTTTAAACGGTTCTGCATGGACAGGACTAGTTTTGAAGTCACTTCCGGTGGAATTTCGTTCCATTCTTCAATTAAAACCGCTTTCAGTTGATTTTTGTTTCTTATTTCCGATTCTCGGATTTTCTTTTCCAAATAATCACAAAGATGTTCGATGGGATTTAGATCTGGGGATTGAGGAGGATGAGGCAACTGCGATTTCACATTATACAACAGCCATTCTTTCACAAGCCTTGAGGAATGCTTAGGGTCGTTGTCTTGTACTAATACAAAGTCCTCGCTTAAGCCCATTTTATCGGCGCTGGCTTTTAAGTTGTCTTTTAGTATTTGCAGATAAACCATTTTATTCATCGTCGATTCAACAAATACTAAATTTCCCACCCCGCTAGCCCCCATCGCTCCCCAGACCATGACATTTCAGCCTCCATGCTTCACTGTTGGCTGCATATTTTTTGTCTCCAAGGCCGTGTTTGGTTGCCGCCACACAAACCTTCTTCCATTCGAACCAAAAATGTTGAACTTAATCTCGTCAAGGAATATCACGTTCTTTTGCACGTTTGTATTTGAAATATAAGGCTTTTTTCTTATTGCACGTCCTTTATAACCCTTTGAATGCAATCAGTTCCGAACTGTTTGTGGGTGTAGTGTAGTGATATTCCATGACCTACTGTGATTTCTGCAGCTATCTTAGGAGCACTTATTTTTGGGTCAACCTTCACCATTCTTACGATTTTGCGTTCCATTTTGTCGTTTAAAATTTTTTTTCGACCTCTTCCTGGGGCCATTTCGAAGCTTTTGTTTTTTTCATAATTTTTTTATCACGCATTGAATAGTTGATCTTGATCTCTTAACAATGGATGATATTTCAGAATAACTTTTTCCATGCTTTTTGAGATCCAAAATTTGTTTTTTTATTTCAATAGGAACTTTTTTATGTGATGATTCCATAACTACAAAAACTTTTTTTAAACGCAAAAAAAAAACACTTTCAGCCAGATCAATTTAACATAACAGACTGAGTAGGAGATTCATCCTCATGATCGTACGACTTTTTCGCTTGGAAAGAACCGTTATTTCATTTTTGTAGAAAAAAACAACCGTGTACGTACATTTGTTTGGTGTACGTGCAATTTTTTTATACTTATAGAAACATATGTTTATGAAAAAAAAAAAAATTATAAGAGGTCGAAATTTGTGTTACCTATTAATACTGTACTTACATCTATGTATCATTTTTGTTCAAAATAAAGTCAATCGGTACGTGGATTAAGTTATAAGTACATTAAATATAATAAATTTGTTTGAATTCGATTGATGTACGTGCAATTTTTTGATGCAGTGTAGGCTTGAATATATAAGTGGTTGTATAAGTCAACTAATGAAAAAAAAAATGGACAAAAATGTAAAATTAATAATATTTAAGTTTGACTCTTATAATAATATAGAAAACAATAAAATTTATTTCAAATAAATCGGTTGACTACTTTCTGAGATCGTGCGTTACAAACTTTATGAAAATCCATAAGAGAAAAGCAGAATAAAAGATCTCGCCTAATAGGCCCAAATATAAGTGTACTACTGAAATGACAAAAAAGATGGCCGCAAAACTTTCGACACTAAGAAATAAGAAAAAGTGCTGCTGCAATACAAACAAAATGGCCGAACAAACTTCTGGCTCAAAAATTTAAACATTTTCTATGATTTTTTTTATCAATTTTAAAATGAGAGTGACGTTAAAAAATATTTTTAAGTTTATTTTTTATAGTCAACTTTAATTTTCTAACGGCCAGAGGTCGGGCTTGTTTGCCAAAAAATTCCTAAATCAAGTAAAATGAGAGATTTTTTGTTTTAATTTTTACGATTTTAAGAGACTTTACTGTTGTTGATCAAAGAAAAGCGAAAAAACAACATACGAAGTATTTATATGTTTTAGCTAAAGAAATAAAGAAAAAATCTAAAAATAAACTGTCGAAGTCGAGAGTTAGAAAAAATTAAAAAAAAAGGGGTTAGTATAAAAATTAAATTTTTGAAAAATATATTTTCAAAAAAGCTGAAACTGATTGCCTTCGCAATAATTCAAACAGAAAAATAAATTTCCAGAAATAATTTTTCCAATTTATAGATATATTCATTATAAGAACACATTGCTTCATTGCATTGCGACTTGACTAAACTTGATTGCTGTTAAATCTTTCTAGCTGCTGCAGATGGAAATAAAAGCGAAGTTTATGTAACCAGTTCTTGTTTAGAGAAACCATTTCGTTGTCCACATCCAAAAATTCAATTTTATCTCTACACCAGACGAACTCAAGAAAATCCCGATCTACTAAATGTTTTGGACGAAGAATCTTTGTATTACAGCCATTTCAATCCAAAGCATCCGACGAAAATTATAATTCATGGATTCGGTGGAGGAAGAAATAACTCCCCGAGTCCTGATTTACGAGAGGCCTACTTCAGCATTGGAGACTACAACATTATTATCGTAGACTATGGAAATGCCGTTAAGGAGCCTTGTCTCAGCCAAATGGAATGGGCACCTCGTTTTGGAAGTTTATGCATTGCCCAGCTGGTAAAGTATTTAGCTCGACATCCAAGAGGCGTCCGTCCGGATGATATACATTTCATTGGCTACAGTGTGGGAGCACATATGGCGGGTCTGGTTGCCAATTATATAACTCCGGATGAGGGAAAACTTGGTCGGATCACTGGATTAGATCCAACTATATTCTTCTATGCCGGAACTAATAATTCTCGAGATCTTGATCCGAGTGACGCAAATTTTGTAGATGTCTTGCATACTGGCGCTGGAATTTTAGGGCAATGGCATAGCAGTGGACATGCTGATTTCTATGTGAATGGAGGCACCAGTCAGCCGGGATGTGCTTCGTCCACCATTTTTCGTAAGAATGATGTTTTTTTCTTCTAAGATTTATGTGTAATATTTTTTTTTATTTTTAGAAACTCTTGCATGTGACCATACCAAGGTGACGCCATATTTTATCGAATCAATAACATCAAAACGAGGTTTTTATGCAGGCCCGTGTCCGAATTTACTAACATACCTAATTGGATGGTGTGAACCGAAAGATAGTGACTTTGTGATCATGGGGGAGCACGTTTCACAAGAGTAAGAAATATTTTATAAAAAAAATTGACAAAAACCTCACTAAACTTTAATTCATTTTAGCGCCAGAGGAGTATATTATGTGACAACAAACCCTAACCCACCCTATGCACGCGGATTCCCGAAAAAAGGAAGATCCTTATTCGGTCGTGACTATCATGGTGTAAGAAGATAAGGGGTTGAACGAACAACAAGTTGCAGAACTTAAAGTCTGATCAAAGAATTATAGTTCATCATCAGATATTTGTCTTGTTAAAAAATCATCATTACTATCGGATAATTAAAAACTTTTTAATTTAAAACTTTGAAAAGACCATGATCCATATGAATAGAAAAAAGATTTTAAAAAAAATGTTTAAAAATATGGTTAAAGATTATTAAATTAAAGAATACATATTTATATAATCTAAACAGGACTTTAGTTTTAACAATAGCATTATCTAGAACAGATTCATTTTTTTTTATTTTATCTCCTCTATATTTGCAACTTTATGTTTTAAGAAAATTATAATTCTCACTTCCATTTATCAAAAAAGGTTGTGACTTAATGATTATATTCTTTATTTTCATTGTGTGAAAAAATTGTAGATATTTATGTAAAAAATTAACTATGTTATGTTATAATTATAGTAAGTTTATATTTATATTAATTCATTCATCTTATAAGACAAATCTTAGTTTTAAAAATATGGAAAAAGGACCAGATATACACATAGCTATCATTCTAAACGATTTCTTTATTTATACATTTACATTTTGAAATTTAATCTGAATTAAGAAAATTAATAAATAAATGATTGCATAGTGAAATGTTAATTTTTATTTTATTTTAAATTTTTGAAACCAAACTTTTAGACATACAAAAAAGAAGACTAATTCGTACCCTATATCAATTTTGAAAATTTATACACCAACATAAAAATTTATTTATATACAGTTAAGATTTTGAAAAACAGAAACCACAATTTGTAATAATTTAAAAAAAATGGCAAGGATTTTTTTTGGAAAGGAATAGAAATATTTGGAAGCATTTTAACGGAAAATTACTACGATTATTTGTAGTTTGAATCATATCGAAATAACAACTTTAAGGAAAAAAAAAAAACGAATTTACAACCTCTTACACTAGTGCAGCAACTTACGTAATTGACGTTGAGCAACTATAGTTGAACAAAATGCGTTTGGAACCCCGTACACATAATTGACCAACTTTCCCATATGTTGATTAACCCCGCACACCTAGTTGATCAACTCTTAAAACTTATTCCAGTGTTGAATAGCTCCGTACACCTAGGTGACCAACTTACTCAAATGTTGAACAACCTCGTACACTAGTTGATAAACTTGTTCGATTTTGACAGAAAAAAAAATTTGTCAAGTTTCGATATTGTTGCTCAACCAGTTGATGAACGAGTTGATACCTTCGTACACTTAACCAATGATCACTCGTTGGGGAACGCGTTGAACGCAGCACGATAAACAAAAAACTCAAACGTCAAACCTGAAATAATTTGACTTCAGTTCGGTACATACATTTACTGTCGACGCACGCCTTCGCTTTAAAATATTCTTAAATTTGTTCCGTACGAGTATGATTTCCTCTAAGAAAAAAAAAGTGACTGCAGCATTAATAATATTAGAAAATGAACGATAAAGGAAGAAAAAACAGCCAAGATGATTCTGGGTAGATGATTTTTTCTTGAGTCGCGAAGAAAATTGTTTTTTCAAGGAAATATATGAGAAATTAAAATTGATTGATCCTACCGTGCCCGTGAATTCGAATTCAAAGTTTAGGCAATTGCATTTTCGAGGAAATTTGAGACCAAGCCAATTCCCTGGCATCTCGATTTTTATAAGAGGGGCTCTTAATGTCCCATATATTATGCTTTTCCTCAATTGCTGGAATCAATTGCAAAATTAATTCCGTGGTCCACTCTGATTTTTTATCACCTTCCATGACGAAAAACCAAAATAAACTACAGTTTGCAAGTTGCAACAACTGCAAGTTCATGGCAACGCAATAGTTCAACCACGTAGACACAATTCACTGCAGCCAACGCAACGCAACACGATATTACATCAAGAAATCCCAAAGAAAATTAAAAAGTTGATCAACGCGTTGAACAAATAATGTGCAACACATTATCTTGAAAATGTTGCTCAACGTGTTGATCGAACATTTTCAAGGAGCAACATGAGCTCGTACACTACCCGTACACTTGTTGCGCAATTCGTTGAGCAACGGCCAACAATTAGATCCAACCCGTTGGTTGAACAGAATTGAAGGCACCGTACATTAGAGTTGAATGCGTTGAATTCGAAATTTGTGCGTTGATCGCCTAGTGGACGACCGGCATTACTTAGCGCCGGTGGTGCTCAGAGTAAAAAATATATAAAAAATGCAATTTTTATCACATGTTAACGGATTAACGATTAACGGTAACTTGCGTTAATTCTTTCGAAATTTAACGCTTTAACGTTTAACGAAGCTAACTTTTTTAGTAGCGGATTAACGATTAACGAAGTTAACTGTTTTATTAACGTTGCCCAGCTATGGATGTGCCTTATCCAAAACTTCATCTGACGTATCCGATTATTCAAAAAATCTGTTTGCTTAATTGTTTGCACAAACTGGCGTTATTTATTAAAAACAAATAGCCTGTCCACGATATAAGGTAAAAAGTTTAGTGTTTAAAGCTCATAAAAAATATTTTTAAACTGCTTTAATATTATCAACTTATTAAATAAGATCATACTTAACAGTACCGCATTATCTTCGTCCTTCGTCTTATTATCTTTCCTGCAAAATTATCTCGGTTTTACTCAGATATCAGCTCTGATTTATAAATCAAACAGAATATCCGATAATAACTAAAGCATCTTATCAGAATGGCCAGAGCTGTGCGTTAGATTTCTTCGGAAGCTCTTTAAATAGGTACTCGTATATTCTCGAAATTACCAGACTTGATTCACACTTTCTTTGCGAAACTAAATAATTCTAGAAACGCTATCGTTCCCATATAGTACCTTTTATGTTCCTCACTGAAACCGCACAAACATTTTTGGCAAGTTATGGATTCGTAATAAATCTAACTCGAGATTTTGATCAGACTTGGCATTATGATGATAAGAAAGACGAAAAAAGTTTTTTAAGAAATTTTTTTTTTCTCAAAAACTGTTCCACAGATTTAAACGAGAAATTCATTACGTAAAATTTGGCCAATAGTTGAAAAAAATAAAATGCACGACGGGATCGCACGAACTTGCTCATATATGTAAAAGTACTTTGAAATTTTAAATACATTTTATAAATATAAAACATGAATTTAATGAGATAAAAATGTTCAAATGCTTGGAATTGCCGTCTGATTTCCGGAAAAGTGCGAATTTACGCAAATAAAGTTTTAAAATCGTTTTATTAAAGTAATTTTTTATGTAACAAATTTCTTTAAGATTTTTCTAGAACAAAATTTGGGATGCCAATTTTAAGTGCTTAGTAATATAGATTTTTGAAAATAATTACCAAAAATAAACGTTCACACGTTTTTAAGATATTGATTTTTCAAAAAATAAATTGGAATTTTCTTTTTCAAAAAACAAAAAAAAAATTTCGAATATTTTTATATACAATATTTTTTTAAACTTAAGGGGGCTCCTGGTGAAAACTTTTAGTTAAAATCGTTAAAGCCGTTAATGAGAAAGTCGAAACTCAAAAAACAGGTTCTATGACAGGTACCTTAATAACATTTTGCATGTCCATAATTAATAATATCAAAATCGCTAAAGCCGTTTTCGAGATAAATAAGATTTTGTATTACAGGTGTATGGTAGGTACCGTTAAAAAAAACTTCGATTTCCCCTCTAGGAAATCCCCGAAAAGCCTTAAGTCCCGAGTTGGAAGAAAATAGCTCCAGTGGCTTAGGCTCTAGATCGAGGTACAGAAATACAGACATACAGACGGACAGACGAAATTGCAGGACGTCTTCGCTATCAACCCAATATCAACTTTGATTAAAATCTCGAGTTCGATTTTTTTTCCAAATGCAGAACTTGCCCTATACCTAGTACCTATATCGCAAGTAAATATTGGAAATGTATATTTTAAGAAACTATAACTTAAATATTGTTATAAAACGACAACGACATATCAATCTTTGTATGTGTTTGCAATTTGTTATAAGTATTAACGATTCGTCATATTGTAAAGAAGTGGAATTAAGAAGACAGATTCTAAAAAA
Source organism: Chrysotoxum bicinctum (assembly GCA_911387755.1). Classification (NCBI taxonomy): domain Eukaryota; kingdom Metazoa; phylum Arthropoda; class Insecta; order Diptera; family Syrphidae; genus Chrysotoxum; species Chrysotoxum bicinctum. The sequence continues at coordinate 62,041,344 of OU426987.1, forward strand.
TTAAAATAACTAAAAACTGAAACATATTATATAATATTCTTGAAATATAAAAATGGTATTTATATCACTTGGAATTCTATTAAAAAATTGTCATTTATATTACCTAATCTTGTGTATATGTAATACGTAGTCCTGACATAAGTTCTGTCCCTAACAGAAACACGTTTTATTTAAAAAATAAAAAAACAATCAAAATTCATTTTACGTCATTTATTAAGTATTAAATTTACAATATAAATATATAAGACATTTTTCAAAATGCCCCCCCTTAGCCTGCAAATACTTTCTTAAGCGATCGGCCACTCGTCTATCGCCGCATGCACGACTTCCAGTGGAAACGAAGCTACTGTCTTCAACAGCTTTGAGAGACTCAATATTTCGGTGAGGCTTACAGCAAGCCGAGAAAGCCACCCAACTGGGACGGCCTCAATAACACTGGTAAACTGTATAACTATTATGATTGATAAATTACATTTTATTTACGTTAGTTAGATCGTAAATTTGCCACGAGAGTGGCAACCCGGACAGTTTTTGTTTTTCGTATGTGTGTGGAGAATTAACTTTTACATCTCAGCGTCGAAATTTCACATCACTAATTGAACAGTGCTATTTAGACTATTTTGGTTTTCCTGTAAGGAATCAAGACAAACTCTGGGGTGGAATCGGCTAAGGTGATAGTTGGTTGTGATTGTCATTTTGACAATCGATCTCTCTATATTTCTTTATTGATATGAGGGAGACAGCTATAGTCAAAATGACAATCACAATCAACTATCACCTTAGCCGATTCCACCCCTGGGTTCCAGATAAATGTTGTGTAACGTGTGTGAGGCTCCAATTAGGTTGGAACTTGGAAGAAACAAGAAGAGAAATTCCCCAAACTCAGCGAGGCGAAAATCAAAGAGGGAATATTTGTAGGTCCACAAATACGGCAAATTATGAAGGCTAAGAGCTTTGAAGAAAAACTAAATGATCAGGAAAGACTCGATTGGAAATGTTTTCTGAATGCTGTTCAAAATTTTCTAGGTAACCATAAAGCGGAAAATTACAAAGATTTAATAAATGAACTTATGATATCATAAAAAGCTTTGGAGTGTAATATGTCCTTAAAAATACATTATGCTGGACTCTCATCTGGATTTCTTTCCGGCAAATTTGGGTGCTGTGAGTGACGAAAAAGGTGAGATGTTCCATCAGGACCTTTCCTTAATGGAGAAGCGCTATTAAGGGAAATGGAGTCCAGGAATACTAGCAGACTGTTGTTGGATACTTAAAAGGGACCTACCAGAAGCCAAATATTCAAGAAAATAATAAGTATTTATTAGATATTAGGAAATAATTCTGTAAGTGTGGCTGATTTTTGTACTTTTTACGAAAATATATGTTTTGATGTCACAAGAAAACCTGATGTGTACATTTTTTTTCATTGATATATTATTGTTTGGCGGCCCTATTATATTCAAAATTTGATATAAGTTTTCATGTGACAAAAAAAAATTACAAATTTGTTGACCAGTATAATTTCTTGAAGAAATTAAACTGGTTACTATGCTTCCTCGATAGTGACGTAGACTCTAGTGCAGACATGATTACAAATTTAATTCTTTCGGGTATGAGAACACTTATCCCGATTATAGACGAAACAATATTTATTATTATTATTTATTTATTAAATTAAAAAGATTAACAATAGAAACAAAAAGATAAAATCTTTGAGCAGTATCCTAGTTTGACTTAACAAGTTTTGATATATAAAACAAAATAAAATTAAATATAAAAGATAAAGTTATTAAATGTACATTATTAAGAGAATCTTACAAGAACTACACGAATTATTTAAATAATTATTTTAACTAATTAAGAAAAAAAGGAGCAAAAGCTTTACAAACAAAATATTACAAATAACATTATACCATAATACAAAAATAAATAATATAATACATTTAATTCGCCAAGTGGGAGAGAAGCTTTGACCAAAAGTTTGATACATTGACAATATTCTGTAAATCAATTGGGAGAGTATTCCACTCTCTAATAACTGAAACATAGAAAGACCGCTCTGCAGTTGTGTATGAGAAACGCGGTACAATGAGCTTAATGCCTCTGCAAGACTGTGCAAATTGCAGTGTATCTTTAAGATAGTCTGGGCATCTGCCATGGATAATGTTATGAAGTCTTAAAATATTTCTAAATTTATAATATTCATCAAAAGTAATTCCCAAATTCATGGTTTGAATCGAGCTTTAAAAAACATAGCAAGGTCAGAAAAGCAAGCTTTTGAATATTAAAGCAAACCCCACTGCTGAAAACCGCAAAAAGCTTAGACAAGGTATAGGAAGGCCTGTAACTGTCATATTCAGTTTTTACTTGAGGCGCAAAATACTACAATGTCCAAGATTCAAAAAGCTGTAAGAATTTTCGGTCCACTTCGCTTTCGGTTCTTACGCTCATCATTAATGACTCGATCTCGCGAAAGCTCATTTTCTTTCAAGGCAGTACAATTTCTACGATCCAAAAAAAAGTGGCATGACAACTTTGCTACTACATTTTCACAGACCGTGGTGATTTTACTCGGCTGATCTTGCGTTCTTTTGACGTACAAATGTTGGCCGATTGATTTGCCGAACACGTCGTCGTCGTCTCAATTGTGAAAGCCCACCACGTCTACCGTAACAAACGAACGAACAATTATTTTGACAATTAAGTTTAATCAGTTAGACGAGCTGTTGATTTGCCATCAGTAAATGGATATACAACATATCTGACAGATGTTTTTGAGAGAAACAACATGGCCGCTACAGGCCAATTTTGTATTCTTTTTATTTATTACTTAAGTTCTACCGGTCTACCAATTTTGATCTTTCTACAACATTCGGTAGCAGTCCACATTTAGTAAGAATTTTAAGAATGTGGGTGAACGCCATGCTTCGTAAACGCCATATTTTCGTTCTTTACTTGCGACTTATAGGTACTTAAAGGCAAGTTATGCAACTCGAGATTTTGATCAAAGTTGACATTATGATGATAGCGAAGACTAAAATAGTGGGTCTCGTAATTCTGTCTGTTTGTCTGTCTTTTCAAGTACAGCCTAAGCAGCTTGGTCCATTTTCTTTAAACTTGGTAGATAGTATTTTTAATTTTTTCCCCCACACGTTTTTTTCTTGTTTTCAAGACCGAAAATAACGGTACCTGCCGTACGATTTTTTTCGAAATTTTATAAATATTTTTTTCTCTCAAAAACTGTCCCACAGATTTTTTTAAAAAAAATTCATTTAGTTAATGGTTGAAAAAAAAATTACAAATGGTTATTTTTGGCACCCCTCTTGGAACTATTGTTTTGGTTTTTTTATTTTCTCAAAAACGGTACCGATTTTGATAATTTTTTGTATGCTAAAGCTCCTCAGCAGTTTGAACATTATTTTGTTTTCAAATTTTTCCAAACAAATTTTTTGCTTTTTAAAAAAATTTCAATATTTCACAAACCCTATGCTCGATTTTTTTAAAACTTGATAAATAAAAGTTTCCTAATATAAATTACAAGATGTACGAACAAAAACTTATTTTACCTAAAAATAACGGTACTCGCTCCATACGGTTCCGAGAATTTCACTAATTTTTTTTCTTTTGATTAATTTTTACGATCTATAATTTAATAAACAAAATTTAAAATCAAAATATTACTGACTGTAACTACCATAGAGCCATTTTTTCAAATTTAGAATTTCTCACTATCGACAAAACGAATTTTAATGAAATTTTTTAGAGAGAAGCTTTAAAAAAGTTTAAAAAACATTTCAAAACAGTTTCAAAACATTAAAAAAATAATTTTTGAATTTTTGAAAAAAAAATCTATTTTTTTTTTGAAGATGCGATATCTCAGAAACGACTCAATATTTTTGTTTGTGAATTTAATTTTTATTCGAACGATAATAAAAACCTTCAATTGGCGTACCAAATTTTTTCTTAAAAACGTTTTAAAAATTTTGTATATAAAAAATTATTATTTTAAGAAAGCAGTGCAGACTTATAATTTATGTTCTCGCATAAGCTAATATTGGCTTGAATCACATGGTATCCTGTTTTTAGCTCCAACTACTAAAGAAGTAGTTTTAGTCATTTAAAAATGAATTTTATGCTTATGAACAGTTTTTCTCTAATAACATTCATTTTTGAAATTCCTAGTCGTTTACATAAGGGCAAGTTCGTGCGACCCAGTTGTGCATTTTACTTCCTTTGTATGCAACAAAAGCCTTTGATATTGCGAGCGAAGAACATCATTATTGTCCTTCCATAAAAATTCTAAATTATATACATACCTACTACAAAAATTGGCATATTTTCATCACTGCGCTTCCCCCATCCAATGTGCACACTCTATTTCTTAAATCGATTTATTTTAATTCCTTTTGGTAAAGTATGTAGCAAAGAATTATTCAGTTTCCAATTTTGAACATTCATTATCACAGGCACAACTCTTTGTAGTTTAGTCGCTAAAAAGATAGAGGGCGTAAAAGTTTCACAAAGTAAAAATTGTATACACATCTCACAAAATTTAATAAGCCATATCCCATTGTTATACCGCATAGCCTATTCGGAACTTGTCTACAAAGGTCTCGGAGAGTGATATTTGGCAGTTAAAGTCTCGTGTATCCTATCCGCTGCTTCAAGTAGCTGTTAAAGCCTTTATCCAGAAGATAAGAAAAATCATAATTTGAAGCTACGAGCGTATAATTTTTAAAGTTTTTATCCCTCAACAACTCGTTTGATTATTAAATTGGAATTGGGTGCATCTAATGAGCATACTTCATTTTGGATTATCGTGTATTGAAATTGTGAAAACAGCATTGCCATTCATTTAAACAATAAGTGGCTGGAAAATCTATCCAGCAGTACGTTTATCTGAGACTTTGACCATGAAACAGAAACCTTTGTCTATTGGATAGCGTTGTGTCGGATAACTATTTGAAACTTTAACAGTACTAATTAAAACTGGCCCTTAACTTTTCATATTTACATATTGTTCTCGTTGATTGCTCATGGTATCAAAAACGCATCATTGAAAGAAACCAAATAAATGTACAACAATATGGCTGGAAACATTTTTAAGTCAATTTGTCTATACTGGCGAAAGCTCTTCTTCGCTGGAATATGAGAAAAACTTGTTACAGGTAATAAAACAATTCATTTTGTTATCATTATCAGTTTTGAACATATCATATTTTTATTCTGCTATATTAAATTCATGTTACATTATTATATTTTTCTTTATTTGTATAATTTGTATTTCCAGATGAAAACTATTTTTTTTTTCCTTTAAAACGAACACGCCCGGTCAATTAAATGAATATGTTTTATCATTTTTTGTTTTTATTTTATATTTTGTATTTAATTAGTGACCTAACAAAAGAAGCAAGAAAATTTAAATAAAATATTTGTTTAATTTTTACATAATAACATAACCTTACAGGTTTGAACAGTCACGATTAATTTTAATGAGTTTAATTTATAAATAAATGACTATGAGAATACATTTAATACTATTATTTTGTTGTATTAATTATTAGTGTCATAATTATAATTTTTATTTAAACTAAGATGAGTTTATATATTTGCGATAAATTTACACATTATGTATAATACTCGTACTTAAATTTATTTTAAAGTTAAAATTAATTTAAAATTTTTTACACATAATTTTAGTTTAAGTATTTTTTTTTTAATTTTTGTGTCTGTGCTCATGTTGTTTTTCTATTTATCAACCCTGTTGGCTCTGGTTTTAATTTTGAAAATCTTACTATTTATTTTATGGAATTTTTTTTTGATTTTTTGTGTACATAAAACATATCAATTGCATTTGATTTGATATAACAAAACAAAATACAGAATGCATAATATTTTGTAAGGGTATTTATTATTTCCATGCAACAATTGTAACTTTTTCTAAAAAGAGACGATAACAACTAGAAAAACCAATAGTTAAAAAAAAATTATCTTTTGACTTAAAAAATAAAATCATAACTAACATCATTTTTAATAGTATTAAAATTCTATAAATTGATATTTCTAAGATACAGCGCGTTAGTATTCTCTTTTCTTTATATAAAAACCTGGAGATATATATTCATTAAGTTATACATACATACATACATACATCGAAAAAAATATAAAATCGTTTAATTTTCACATTCAAGATTTGTTTAAAAATACATCAGGAGGGGGTTAATAAGGGATATCTATATAATATGTATTTAATTTTTTTTAATAATTTTTTTTTCTAAAGAACTAAAGTACAAAAAAACCTAGGGGGGATTATATTATTTAATTAACTTTGCTTTATAATTATTAATTAATTATTGTTTAAAGAAATTTTCGCGAAAAACCATAAAATATGTTAAGCTTTAAATTTAAATAGCGTCATCATATTATTTTGAGTACATAGATTTGAAAATATATACTCAGTATATGTTTACACTAAATAATTTATAAATGCATTTACTGTAGACAAAAATATAGCAATAATAAATAAATAAAAAATATATTAAATAATCTCTAAGCATAACTAAAATTTTTCAAATATATTTTCAAAATAATCTTTGATATTTTGTTCATAAAAGTACATAATAGTGCTTGTTAATTCTTAGACTAATAATAAAACTTTAACTTAATAATATTCAATTATGCTTTTTTTTCTCATTTTACCCTAAAATTAGCTCTTGATATAAAATTAAACTTTAAATATATTAAATAAAAAATAAAATATTTATGTATATAAAAATTCTTTTTATTTATATGCGTATGTACAAAATGTTTGCATTATAAAGTTTTAATACTTTTATCGAATATCTAACACTTACATCTAATTTTGTTTTAATTATTCTAATATTGTCGCTCACAGCGTGGTTTTATTTATTATAACAACTTTTATTCAATATATTAACACAAACCATTAGTAATAGTTCATGTACATGTGCAATATTAACAACTAGCTTCCAAAAAAAAATATTTTTTATTTCTATTTCTACTTAAAAATACATTTATCTATTATTTACATTTTAAATAAAAACAAGCATTTACTTTTATATATATGCTTTTTATATATTATTTCTTAAATTAATTTAAATATTTTAATTTTAATATTATAATTATTATTGTCAACACAGCCTTGAGAGTGAGAACTCTCAATATATTTTTTTTATATAAATCAATATTATTTTTTTTATAATTTAATGTACAATACTTATTTGTTTTAAATTTACTAAATGAAATAAAACTCGAAAATATATTTTTGGCTCTTATTTACAAATATTAATATAAAATAGAAAAGTATATTTCAATATAATAATTATTGTATAGAATTTGAACAAAACGTCATTGAGATATAACTTAAAATTTTTATATGTTATATATTTATATGTTAAACAAGCAATATTATGTACTTTATGTAATAAAATACTTATATACAATTATTAAAAATATGTGGATAAATTTCGCTTTAGGTTACTTTTATTTCAAATAAAAATAAAAGACAACAAAACTTCTTACATTATTTTCTTAAATTAAAATAATTATACAACAATTTAATTTTTGTTAATAAAATATAATAATTATAAATGTAATTCTTTAGGTAATTAATTTAATTTTTTTTGGGGGAAATATTTAAAAACTACAATATTTTCTATTTATAAACACTTTAGAAATTTTCGAATATTTCACATTTACACTGTATATTTTTTGTTTGCATTATACAAATTTTCAATTTCTCTACATTTATAGAATAAGAATTGACTCTTTTAGTTTAGAAATTGCATACATTTTTGTTTGTAAACATATTATTTTGTTTTTTCGATTTAATGAATATTATTTAAAATAAATTTTTTTAAAATACATAAAATTTAAGCTTAGAGTATGCATTATAATTGAATATACAATATTTTAGATGTTTGAGGTTATATCACATGTATAATAATGATTTTGAAATAGAAATTCTAATTTATTTATTTATTTTGTATTGTTTTTATATAAGTTTATTCAACAAAAAAAGTAATATTAATAATTTAAGAAAAAAATATGAACTATTGTCATGAAATGCGTAAAATGAGTCCAATAACTAAATTCATACATGACCCAAACATAGGTATGAAGAATTCAAATATTTGTCTTACGAGAACCAAAAATTTTAATAAATTTTTGAATGAACTGCCTATGCAGTATTAGTCATTATAAGGGTAGTTACAAAAAAAAAGACTATGCAAAAGTGTGGCTATTTTTTTTAATTAACCTTATTCTCTAGTTCATTTAACCAAACTGCAAATCAATTAAATCTAAACTCAAATAAATTTTAACCAAAAAAAAAAATATATTTAACCCAAACGTAAAATATTGATTTACAGTATATTATTTTTTTTTTCATTTATTAATTTTATTTAACTATCAAATAAAATTTACAAGAATTAGTTTTAGTTAACAAAAAATATATTATATATATAATATGAATATTTATATTTTTAATATTTTTAATCGATTTGCCTTTGGGTTGAATCTTTATGCGTTTGGGTTAAATTTAAATGTATTTGAGTTGACGTTAAATATATTTGAGTTTAGGTTTAATTGATTTGCAATTTGGTTAAATAAATTTTTGAATGGAATACATTATTTGTAATGATCGTTTTTTTTATAAAGCAAAAAATTACCATAAAACTAAAAATTTTATTTTAAAAGAAAACATTAAATCAAAAGAACACAATATTATTATATATTCTTATATCTAAAATTTTAAGTATAATATCGTCGGTTCAAAATTAAAACTAAGTAACAATAACTACCAAAACATATTTTTGAAGTAAATTGAATTGAAAAATACACTTTTTAACAGATTTTGTATTTAGTCATAGTTACCGCCTACTTTTAGTATTTCTTGTCGTTATTCAAAGAGTTTTACCTTTGGACCGACGAAGATGACGATATTATGTAAGAGTAGTATTATTTATGAATTGCGAATTTTAACAAATGCTAATTATATTTTTATATAATACGATATAGATACATAATATACAGCTCAATAACAGGGATAACAATTTTAATAGTTTTATTTTTATTTCTATAAATTAATATTTAATAATAAATATTTTTTTTTATTGTGAAGAATAGCTTAGTTTTGTTTTGAGTCTTATAATGATATATTTGTTGATTAAAAAAAACAAAAGATTTAAAGCTTTTTGCATTGGGAGAAAAAGAATATATTAAATAAAAAAATAAAATGTTTGTATTTAAATAAATAACATACAAGAAAAATAAAAGAAAAAACAAAACAGAATTTAGAAATGGTTTGTACATACGAAATGGCAGTTAAATTTGACTATCGGAGCCATAGATGTACATAACAGAACATGGGTACTTGAATGCCGATTTTTAAAATGAAAAAGAATTTTATGAAAATTAGTCAGCAATAAATAAACTCAAAATAAGAGACTGTCCAATTACTTTTTCTTATAATCAATTTTGAATTTTATTTTATCGTGTGTTTTATTTTACAAACAAATGATATTATTTTGAATAACTTAGAAATACACTTTTTCGACCTCAAAATCCGGTCAAAAATATTTTTTTTTTTATTATTGGAAATGGCTTAGAATGTTATTTTATAAGTGTGTACTTTATTTAAATAATATAATGTAAATATTTTAAGATTAAATAAAACAAAAATTTAAAAACAAGTCGATTTATTTTTTAAATTTATTTAATTCATTTTCATTTATTTATTTAATTTTTTTTTTTTTGTGATTTAAAGTACAAGTTCAAATTCATTAAATTCATTTTCATTCATTTTCATTCATTTATTTTATTTTGTCCACCTCTAAGTATTATGGTATTATTTTTCAGCCGTTTCCGTCCACAGCTCAAAAATGGATCAGAAGTAAGCAGTGGTCAATTTAATACGTCTCTATTTCAAAGTTCTCGAAAGAATTTTCCAGAAAAATCTTGTCTAAAGCTTCTAAAATGTTTGTTTTTAGCCTCTATAGCTTCTTCTGACAGTTACCTAATGAGTAAAAGGACATGTTTAGTAATAGCAGGGCCTTGTACAAGTATTTTGTAAAGAGTTGGTGTCATTTGATGCCAGTCATATAATTCTATGTATTGTACAGTTCAGCAGTTTCTCTTGCGAACTTCGCGATCTCATTGTCATTTATATCATATCCAGAAGAAATAGCTTTTAAAATTATTCTGAGTTTCTTTATGAGGCGTATGTCGATACCTATTATTTTGGAAGCTGTTTCTGGATTGCTAAAAAAACGTCTTGATGTAGGTATTTCCTGAATTAGAATTACCAAAACCGACCTTAGGCATATCTATTATCAACCCTGTTTTTATTTGGAAATCCTTTTGAATCCATTCTTTTGTTGATTTTACAATATTTTTTTGCATTTTGACTCCTAGCTTGCTGCCATTTTTACCATTTCTGACAATTTTTCATCCAACTTTCGGTTACTGCTTTCCTTCAAGATCATGTTTAATGATCTTCTAGACATTTGAATGTTATTTGATACGAAATCCAAAATAAACATCATTTTTTAAACTATAAATAGAAGAGGCCATTGAAAAAAATGTGAAAAGATGGGTTACTAATTTTTATGTGCATGACATGACAGAAATCTATAGTTAGCTATAAAATAAAATTATTTGCCCGATTTGGCCCGCAACTATAACAAAAACACATTTTTTGTAAAAAAAACAAACGCATAAATTTTCATATTTAACTATGCATTCTTGTCATCTAAATTCTAAATTATGTATCAATAAAATACATACAAATTTTAGTACTAAAATAGAGTACATATCTTGACCTTGGATCTCCATTAGAAATTATTTCACAACCCCCAAAAATAACAACAAAAAAACAGTCTGCAGAGTTGCTGATAAAATAACTAAATAAGCTTAAGAGGCGTGAGCTTTCAATATCGACTAGATTTTGACTACGATCTTCACGAGTGGGGGGCTTACAGCTATTATTTGAAACCGGTTTTATACTCTGTTCAACAAAAATTGTCAGTACAGGGAAGATAGGACGTTTGCCTCTCACTCTGTTTTCATTGGCTTGCATAAGTGTGTCACCTTTTAAGGATCTCACAGGGTTTACATTATAAATCGCCAACACTCAACATGCTCAACTTCATACAATTTTCTCTCAAAAGCTTCAAATTCCAAAAGCTCCTTAATACAATCCACTCAATAAGCTCCTTGCTTGTAATTGAGAATGATAATGGTAGGTAACTCTGTTTTGATATAGATAACAAGCGTACGATCTTAACAGTATCCCTATCAGCGTTACCACTTCTGGAAAAAAGTCGAAGTAGATTTGAAGAAAAAAGTGAAGTAAATTGAGAAAAATCGAAGTAGATTTTAAAATGACTTTTTACTTGCCTTCTGAAAAATTAGAACTCGAGATTTTCATCAATTGACATTACAACACGAAAAAGTAGAGATTCCATCTGTCTGCAGTTCTGTACCTCAACCTGCAGCCTAAATGTAAATGAGAAACTGAAATATTTTTTTTTAGCTCGGTTCCTTCCATACAGCCATTATAAAATATCATATTTATTTCGAAAACGGCTCTAATGGTTTTTATAAAAAAAATTATGTTCAGACCATACCAACAATACAGTCCACATTTTGGTAAAATAAAATGTTACTAACGGTACCTGTCATAAATCCTTTTTTTAATTTTCTACTTTCTCATTTCTGACTCTACCGATTTCGATTAAATTTTTTTAAAGAATTAATTTACTAATAAAACACAAGCAAGCGAATTTTTCATAAGATTCGAGTTTCTATGCTTTTAAAATTACTCATTTACCTATGTATTTTTATTGCGTATACATACTTTTTTTGTAATTTTCTTGCTACATACTACCTAGAGTGAAATAGAGAAAAAGAAGTAGATTTGGGCTTTTTATTGTAAAATTGAAGTACATATATTGAAACAGAGAATTTTAAAATGAAGTAGATTTCAGCATTTTGCTGATGGTGCGAAGCAGGAAGTAGATTTTAAAATATTTTGAAAAAAAGAAGTAGATCTACTTCAGCAGTGGGATACAACGGTCGTGTTGGGGTGTACAACTTTTTGCGAAGAATTACAACAACAATTCTTTAAGGAAAGTCAGTGGCTTGTTCTTTTTTTAAGTGGCATTTTTCCCAACGCAGTGTAGTGAGGTTGCATCAGGCGCCACTGCTTTGGAAAAAGCTCTCCCATAAGGCCTGTACTGACAATTTTTGTTGAACAGAGTATAGTTAGCTCGGGTATTGAGGAATCCAAAAAGCAAAAAATTAACGGACCGAATACGAATTTTTTTTTTCACTTATGACCGGATTTTGAGGTCTAATGCTTCTCTGGGCACCGTCGAAATTATTTTTATTTTTTTTATGTGTGCATTTTATACAAGATAGCTCACGCCTTCAATATAGGCCTTAATTTCCCTGTAAATGTTTGGGTTCAGTTTGAATTTGTTTACTTTGAATGTTTGTGTTAAATATTTAGTCGAATTTGCTTATATATTATTATTATTATTATTCATACATAAATCTTAATGACGATTGAATTATTTAATAAAATAAAAAAGTGTGTTACTAAGTTATTCAAAATAATATCTTTTTTCTATAAAATACAAAACACATTGAGAATCTCCACTATAAATTAACTTTTAAATTAAAAAAACAAAAATAATTGGAATCTCTTTAACATTTGAGTTTGTTCATTGCTGACTAATGTTCATCACTCATTAAATTTTTTTTTATCATTCTCAAAATCGGAATACAAATCTTTTTAAAAACCCAAGAGTTAAAGTAAAAATATTTGTATTTAATAATTAGAAAATAAATAAAGTAAAAAGTAATGTACATATGCTGGAATCTTGGCCTTTTGCACTTAAGTTACTTAATTTAGTTACATGAGTGAAAGAGAGATCCGTCTATAAGCATTTTTTTTATTTTCTTTTTCTAACCGAAAAATCCAATATAAAAAGCAGTTCATGAAAGTCCTGGTTCAGAAATAGTTTTTGAATCCATTACTGCTTCAAATTCCATAACTGGAACGAAACACTAAATTAAAAAAAAATATAAAGTAAGAATGTCAAAAGAAAAGATAAATTAAACTCAAAATTAAAAAATCTAAATAAATTGCAAACCATAGGGAATAACATTTATTAGTATTTTTAATGTGATTGACTAAAAACAAATACATTTTTTAAAGTTTGTCATTATTATTGTTATACATAATGTATGTACAAATTTATTTTAAATTTATTTTAAATATATTTTTTTTGATTGTATGACTAGTATATAATATGTATGGTTTATTAAATTTGTAACATCTTAAATTAAACATAGATATACGACGAAAGTACATAAATAAATTTATATCTCGTTGAGTTTTGATAATAATACAACATATAGTTTTTTTAATATTTTTTATAAATGTTTGAAAAATAACATATACATAAGAGCTTGGTTAAAATTATATATATATTTATTTTTTTTTATTAATTTGCAATCTAGATAGGTACCATTTTTTTTATTTCACTAAATAGTTGTTTCATTGATTTTTTTTTTAATAATTAACAACTTATTTAATTTAAATTAATTTTACTGAAGGTTTTAAATTATAGTTGTTATAGAAGATTTTCATATTGTTTTTAAGGTGTTTTAAAAATGTTCTTAAATAGTAATAGCTTTTTCAATTAACATTATACTTTGTTATTTAGGTACTTTATTCAATCGATCGCCTTAACATCCGTATATTTTTACAACGTTAAATGTTTAAACTAAATATGTATTTGTTTAAAACTTATTGAAGTCGCTCTTTAAACTAATTGTGTATAAATAAATAAATCTATACTCGCGTACAAAATAATTTCTTTTCTTTTAAATTAAATTTGATATAGAGAGAAAATAAAATAATTAAAAAAATATTTATGAAAATTAAAACTAGCTAAAATTAAACTACGTATTGATATTTCGATGGTAGAGGTAATGTATGGGAAATATTGTTTTTTTTTTTCGTTTTTTAATAGTTTGTAGTATCACATTTTTCTTATTGGGTATAGTCGTATCCGCCCGCTGTATCGGGTTGGACTGGTTCTTCTGCTATTGTGCTGGGCACAGCAAATGGATTATTGGGTACGTGTCCTGTCGCACCGTAATTAATAGCATTGGGTTGTTGCATTTGAGTGTGCTCATTATCTTCATCACCCTGTAGATAAAAAAATACAAATTATAGGGTAAAGTTTTGTAAAAAAAATTAATCTAAAAAAATTAAAGATTATGATTTTGTAGAACTTTTATATTTTTTTTTTACATATACTCACGAAAGTAGTTTCGCGAACATAACCTCCAGTTATCGCTCCTTGTGGTTCAGTCCAAACTTTTTGCTCCTCAACAACTGGTTCCGCCCATGGTTGTAATTCTCCTGACGCAAAAAATCCATAGAACGAACATCCAATTAGATGCACTGTTGCTGCTATTGTAAAAACAGTCGTCCAACATCCTCGGGGCTAGAATTAAAAGCAAATGGTCAAGATTATAATTTATTATAAAAGTAAAAATTCAAAAGGAACACAAAATTAAAGACAAAATAAGAGTTTAGATTTAAAGTTGTTAAAACTGTTTCTATTATATTAAAAAGTTTTTCATTTTGGCGGCCATGTTTTTATGTTGACATCTGTCAAATCTTTTATTTATTATTCAGTTACTGATGCCAAATCACTATGGCAAGTAAAACAATTAACCATCACATCCACACAATATTAATTTATTATCAAAATGAGCATTTGTTAGTGCAAATGTTGCGCCCAATTTACGGTAGACGTGGTGGTCCTTCACAGTCAACTTCTCAACGTTTTGGTGACAAAATTTAAGACGAATGATTCGGTAATCAATCAGCCGACGAGAACATCGCCGCGGTCCGTTAAAGTGTACAGTAGAACCCAACGCATTCGATTCCTCGACGTGTAATAGAACTCAGCTTTTCGTAGACTTCAACCTTGTAAACTCAAAAAATATCCAACTGACCTAGGAGCTAAAAGTTCCTGACCATATACAACCCCGATTGTTCCTTTACTGGGCTTGGAGCATTTGAAAGAAAACCCCAATTCTGACCGAAAAATCATCTTTAGCAACGAGTGCATTTTTAGATGAATAGCTGTGTTAACAAGCAAAATAGCAATAAATGGTGTAATGTAATGTAATGCGATGATCCAAACCCACACGAGGCCCGAGGTTTACCAGATGACGATGGGTGGTGGCATCATTGGTCCGTACTTTTTTTTGCAAACGACGTTAATGGGGCGGTCACCGTCACTCACTGTAATTGACGAGAGCTATAGAATGATGATAACCCATTTATCATGGCCCAAGTTGATACATACGGACCTAGACGCTATATGGTATCACCAGGATGGCGCTACGTGCCACACAGCGGACGCCATGATTAGATTGACATTCTGACGATTTGGGGGTAAGGTTATCTCCCGCAAAAGTGACTTGAATTGGCCACTAAGCTCGTGCAATTTTACTCCGCTTATTGAAAGGACAACTACATGTCCAGGTGCCCAATGAAGTGAGACATTATTGTTTTAACCAAGTTCGTTTAGTCTGCCCACACATTCCTTCACCAACTAAGACGTGATGGCGTATGAAGTTAGTGTTTGTCATTGTTTTGGTTTCGGTATCTTCTTTCAAGATTTTGACCTGCACCTAAGGCTTTGAATTTCGCCTGGAAAATGCTAGTATCCAATCGGTAAGGTTCTAGACACAAAAATTCCAGTACCAGTCCCTTCTGTCTTTCTCAAATCATGCATATACCCCTTTATTGACTTTGTCGTTGATTGCAACTTAACTCCCTTTTAAAGTTTTTTTTACTAAGTTAATTTGTAATCATGCAATCATGCCATCACTAAGAGTGTCGATCAGGTTTGTTACCCCCCGCCCACATACCCTTGGCAAACCTCATAATAGCTCCCTTAGCAGCACTTCCAACTACTTAATTTAATGGAGATAGATGTCTGTTCTGTAGGAAAGTTCTCATTGCTCCAGTAAATCATAGCAGCCTTTCGACTTTTTCTAGTGTTGTCTTAGATGTTTGAAACTCGATAATTATAGGTAACTAAGATCATTGTAGTATAAATCTCCCAGATTGAGTCTTTGGGATAGTGCAGGACATATAAAAAGAAGGTAATGGTTAGATTCCTGCTCTTCTTCGTCAATCCACAGTGAACCCAACCAAGGCCCCAGGAATGTCCCCAATTTTTCGCTATTTCGGAAACATAGCTGAAATCAGCAGGTTCTGCAAAAGCAAAAATAGAAATACAAAGACAACTATTATTACTGCTGGAAACATAGAAGCCTTTGAAAACATCAAAAATTTCCTGAAATCCAAGAAAATCCAGTTCAACTCTTTCACACCACGCGAGGATAGGAAGTATACACTTCTTCTTTAAGAAATACACCATACCTATGCTGCCATCGAAGTTGAGGACGAACTACGGATAGGCCAAGAAGGCCCAAGGGAAAAACTATAACAATTCTGTAGTAGAGCTATCGAAGACATGTGCCATTAACCAAGTCTACACAAAGACGTGTTTGGTTACCCGCCTTGCACTCAGCTTTGCAGCAATGGTGAAAGGCGGTTCTTCGCAGAAACCAACCAATTCCAGGAGCAAACAGAAACAACAAAAAATGACACCAGCGAAGGTGATCAGACCCCAAACAACAAGACTAAGGAGTGGAACAACCAAACCAACAACAACCCCACCAACGAACCTGAACCCCGAAGTCCAAAGGAGTTTTGGATCCGACCTACTCACGCTCATTAGAAAAACTCGGAGTGCAATTCAATCGAACTATGCTCAGCTTAGCGAAGGTGAAAAGTCCGTGGCGCTGGCCACCTTCATATTCCAAATATGCAATTAAAGAAGCCCCGCAATCCTGACGTTCAATGTCAATTCATTGTACAGCCTTGAGAAGAGAACGACATTTTATTTATGGATGAAAAACAACAACCCGGACATCATTCTCATCAGTAAGACCAACGTCACCAGATGCAACAGTATCGACATGGGCGGCTTTAAAACCTTCCGAAGAACAAAGATGAGGGCCGTAGAGGGACGGCAATCATCGTAAAAAAGAAGATTTGCCCCAACACCACCGAAACCATTATCACAGGTCTCAGAACCAGCGAAGCCACTGCCGCCACTATTAAGCTTGGAAAAGATAAAACTCTTATCATCATGAGTGTCTATTTCAAGTGGCAATCCAGCATAATAAATATTCAAAATGACCTCTAAATTCTTAACGGTGTCCTCGATAGAAGCACAAATGGACTTATCGGCGGTGATTTCAATTCCAGGCATCACATGTGGCTGGATACTACGATTTCACCTGAGGGCAATACGATTGTTGACTGGCTGGACGCCAACAACGACCAGCACTCCTTAGTGGTTGTTTCACAACCCACCTTTCGCAGAACACCATCAACGCTGGACTTCTTCCTGGCTTCCTCGAACCTAGTGCACACTCTTCCGGAATTCCGGAACTATGTCTGTACATTATTGCATAGTGACTCGGACCATGAAGCTGTTCAACTATAGATCAACCTCAACCAGCCCATACTCCTTACAACAAGAGCTTCTGAGAATTTCATTAATTTCAGACGGCTGGATATTAAAAGACTTCACAGAAACATAGAAGACAGTTTAACTCTTCCACCTTCAGACAGGAATCTTCTGGATATCGAAATCGATGCAGCAATTGTCAACTTTGAACATGCCGTATCTGATGCCCTGGATAAGCAAAAACAGTCTAAAACGTCAAAAGATAGGTACCAGCACCTTCCCGAGTACGTTCAGAGTCTATATGCTCACAGAAAACGTCTAAGAAAACGTCTCCAGCGGATCCATCAAAGTGAACTGAATACAACCAACAGAAACTACCAGATAGTTTGGAATGAGCTACCGCAAGTCAACATCATGTTCCGGAATTCTATTCAATACCACAATAATATGCAATACCAGAAAAGATTGCAAGCAGCCAGGACCATATGCTTTCAAAAACATCAATAGAATCATTGGAAAACAGCCACAAATACCGGAAACCATCATCAGCAATGATACTGAAGCTACTTCAGCCCAAGACAAGGTGGAAAAGTTTGCCGACTACTTCGAAGGAAACTTCATACCGAACCCACCTACTGACACAACTTCCTTACAAGAAGTTGAGGCAGCAGTTCAACAAACACTGCAACCAAATCCGGATAAAATAAATTTTAATATCCAGCAAATGATCCCACCGATAGTCCACATTTATGCAATCTAGCGGAGGTTGTAGAAATCATCGGCAATTCTAAGCCAAAAAAGTCTGCTGGACCAGATGGACTACATCCTGAAAAGGCTGCCACAGGCGGTAATGATTTTCCTCACAATCATTTTAAACAACTGCATCAACAACTGTTACTTCCCCCAGAAGTGGAAAACAGCGAAGATTGTGCCAATTCCGAAGAAAGGTGCCTCCAACTTAGTTTCCAACTACAGGCCAATATCACTTCTCAACAACATCAGCAAATTACTGGAAGAATTAATCTTACGAAGACTGAAGAAATTCTGCTGTGAAAATTCAATCATCCCTGACATGCAATTCGGCTTTCGAGAAAAACACTCAACTTTGCATCCACTAGTAAAATTCCAACACGATATCACCACAGCCCTCAACAGTAATCATGTCACCGTGCGTCGGATGCTGTCGAGAAAGGATTCAATAGCGTGTGGATAGACGGCCTAATTCACAAACTTTATCTTATGCAAGTACCTCCACCATTAATAAAAATTCTCTTTTCTTTCCTATCTTTCAGGAAATTTTTCGTTCGTAGATAACTGCAAGTCAAACATGAAGACCATCCGAGCTGGAGTTGCCCAAGGCTCAAAACTAGTCCTCTTCCTCTACAGCTAGATGACTTCATTGGGAATACCTATGTTTGCCTTATCTGGCAATAAAGGTATCATTGTTTCACTTTTGGCTTCTCAGCTTTAGGCTAGGAACGCAATTACGATTTCAATCACGCGGTTTTTTAGTCGCAAAAATAGAACACATGAGCTTAAATGAGAATGAACGCACTTGATACCAACAAATCATGACGATTTTAAAGTCGCAATTTGTTTCATTTTTCTTGCGATAAATGTACTCAAATGGATATGCACACACTTGCGATTTAAATTACTACGACTTAAAAATCGTAGTCGCAAAGAGAAATTGGCATGCACGCACTTGCGATTTTTAATCCACGATTTCTTAGCCGCCATGAATAAGACACATGGTGTTAAATGTTAATGCACGCACATGCGACTGAAAAATCGTAGCGATTATAAAAATGAAACAAGTTCCAATTTTTTAAGCGATTTTTCTGTCGCTACTTATATATAGCAAATGCGTGCACTCAAATAAAAAGTAGTGTGCTTTATTTTTTGCGATTAAATAATAATCGCGCGCAAAAAAATCACAAGCATGACAATAAGGCTATGACCGCACTTGCGATTTTTCGTCGAGGCGATTAGAAATTCGTAGTCGCTACAAATTACATATTGTCATGCACGCATTTGCGATTTTTTTGCCGCGCGATTATTTAATCGCGAAAAATAAAACACACTACTTTTTATGTGAGTGTACACGCATTTGCTACAAATAAGTAGCGACAGAAAAAATAGAACTTGTTTCATTTTTATAATTGCTACGATTTTTAAGTCGCATGTGCGTGCATTCAGATTTAAGGCCATGTGTCTTACTTTTTGCGACTAAAAAATCGTGGATTCAAAATCGCAAGTGCGTGCATGCCAATTTCTCTTTGCGACTACGATTTTTAAGTCGTAGTAATTTAAATCGCAAGTGTGGGCATATCATATCCATTTGAGTACATGGGTTTCATTTAGGTTTACGACAATCGCATCGCAAGAAAAATGAAACAAATTGCGACTTTTAAATCGTCATGATTTGTTGGGAGCAAGTGCGTTCATTCTCATTAAAATTCATGTGTTCTATTTTTGCGACTAAAAAATCGTGCGATTGAAATCGCAAGTGCGGTCCTAGCCTAATTTGTAGCGACTACGACTTTTTAATCGCCCTGACGAAAAATCGCAAGTGCGGTCCTAGTTTTACAATTTCCTGAAATGTCCCTGTGGCCCAGCGCAGCGCGCCCAGCAGATACAAACAAACATCTTACAACCCAACTTCACCATTGATACAAAATAGCGGATCGGAAGTATGTAAATAAACAGTAGCTGTTACTAATCATTTCTGCAAGAAGAAAGAAATTACCTATTTGATAGTTTTAGAGTGCATTTTTATGATTAAATTCCATTCATATAATTATGTAACAGCTAACGATCATTTCGGAGACAAATTAGATAGCTTATTTTGAAGATCTGCCCTTTTGGATCAATTCTTTGGTCTCACTCAAATTTATAACATTAAAAAGCTTCGAAAAAGTATAATCTAGTTTATGTGGTAAAATTTATGCCACACACTATATTCTACTTTACTAAATATTCTTAGTACATTTAATGACTTGTATTTTCACTATCTTAAGAATATAACCTTTGATAAAAAATAGTCTGCAGTCAAAACTATATAACGTTTAATAACTTCAAATTCATCTTTTAACTCTGAAAAAAAAAAATACAATTTTCCAATACTTACATCTTTTTTAATTAACCCTTCAATTGCATAGGGAACAATAACTCCTGCTAATGTTCCAATACCATTGGAAAGACCCATCAGAATACTTGCGTATCTAGGAGCAATATCCAGATGGTTAACATTGTATCCCGAAATAGCAAATCCACTAAACGCTACGCCACATGTTAGCGCGAACATTGCACCAGTCTGACATCAACAAAAAAAAAATTTAAAAATTTAATTTAAGAAGTTAGTATTAATAAAAAAATTAAAAAATTATAGCATTTTCATTATTCACACTTACCGAAGTGGATGAGTGTGCCACAAACAAGAAAAACAATCCCTCCATTCCAAATCCGCCGCAGTTAAACAATTTCCTCACATTCGTCGTCGACATTATTCCATTTTTTCTCAAATAATCCGCAAGCATTCCGCCAAAAGGTACAATTGTTGTCATTATCAAATGTGGCAAAGAGCCCACTAAGCCAGCTTCTTCAATCTTAAAGTCGAACTTATGTTTCAAGAATGAACTCTGGTACAGAACGAGCAGGTAAAAGTTCCACGACCGACAGAAGTTGGCAACTATGATTGCGTAAACTGGCATCGACCGCATTATATCATGCCACGGAGTTGTTTTGAGGGAAGGCATCGAAGGCTGGACAGAACTCTCCCCGAGAGATTTTTCAATATACTTCAATTCGGGTATGCTTATCGCAGGATGTTTCCGAGGATTCTCAAAGCACAACCATAACCAGAAGATGTACCTGAATTTTGAATAAAACTTGAAGGCATACCGAATTGAACCTAAAGATAATCCGAATTACCATGTAATGCCGAATATGCCATACGCATAAAACGGCGCCTGATAGCCGACAACATCCGCAAGGATGCCTGACAGCGGTAGACCAAATACGACTCCAGCATAAGAGCCACTGAACGCTAAGGTTGCCAAACGTGAACGCTCCATTGGCGGTGCCCAGAATCTCCAGATTCCATGACAGGCAGGATATGTAACACCCTAAAGTCAAAAAGGAATAGAATTGCTGTATGTGGAAGCTTATGTGTTTCACAGGGATTATGTAATTCATTGTGTTGATTTAAGATTTCAATTTTTTTTTCCAATCGAAAAAAAAGGATTTCTAAAGATTACGCCATGTTTTTGTATCTCACCACAGGGGAATTCATTTCGACTCTTTTGTGCAAAATAACATACACTCTTCTGTTCACTTCAATAACTTTCTGACTTCTTAGCAAAAGCGGAACCCTTGTATCTTAGAGATGAATCCTTTTGCTTTTTTGTATGTATTTTTAATGTTTTATACAAGAAGGGGTGGGGAAAGGACTATAATGCTTCGTTTTCTTACCTCAAAGAGTCCTTGCAATACCCGAACACATATCACAACTTTTCCACGCATCAATGTCATCGCAAACGGTACAAACAGATGTAAGGAAGCCGAACTGGCAATGGCCAGTCCAAATATTTGATTTGCCGGAAATTTAGACGCAATGAAGCCACCAGGAATCTGTGTCACCAAATAGCCCCAGAAAAATGATGAATCGACATGACTCTCAATGGCCACTGTCCAGTTAAGAAAGGCGGTCTGCAAAGAATAAGAATAAGGAGTGAGATGGATTATTTAAACAAAAAAGAGATTTTGATAAATGGATTTAGTCTGAATGATTACAATGACTTTTATGGGCATTCTGTAGAATGAGGGTTATTTAGGAAACTTCCGCTTGAATTGAGTTCTGATTTATGGATAAGATCCGCAAGAAAATCGCTTAAATAATCTCATAACGGTTGGTATAAAAATGAAAATTTCAAAGAGGAAATATAAACAAGTTCGAGGTACGTACATACATAGGTATGTAAGTTCAAAAGTCTTGTAATAATCATTTTCTTTAGAAGCTTTAAAACATACATATTTAAAAATAAGACATTGAAAGGAAATACGAAGTGCAGTGTAACGACTTTTTAATTGTCTAAGGCGTTAATTTAAAAATCAAAAATTCCGTGTTCTAGCCCAGTTTCAACTGATCTACTACATGTAGCTTGAGAAATTGGCTTGATACGGCCAGTATAAAATATTTCCTATATATTCATATTATTTTTATGCAATTCAGGCTACATGTTAAAGACCTACACCCATATTAATAAAGATGGTTTAGTGGAGGTTTATCGTTAAGTCCTGGACTAAGTGCGAAATTTCATTAATAAAACAAATTTTCTGTTAAGTGACGTTTACTAATTATGATAAAGTTAACCACGGAAGTAGGTGGTTTAGCGAAGGAATAAGAAATAGAAATGTCCACAATCAGACACAAGCAATTGACAATCAATTTAGGTAGCCACAGAATATAAAAAAGAGATTGCTTACTTTTGTAGAAGATTTTCTTAAAAGGATTTTTGATAAATGTCATTTTACTATTCCGGGAACATTTTGTTTTTATTAATGTAAATATTTAAGCCATGGCTTAACTCCTATTCCATGGTTTAGCAAAACCATGGAATATAGGTGGAATAAGCGTTTTTTATTAATACGGCTGCTAAGGTTTAACAATCATTTGCTCGTATGAAGTTAAAAAAAAACACACTGCCAAACTAAACTGTCCTTGTCAATTTCTGCAGCTTTCAAGACATTGATTCGGTCATATTGTCTTCTTGTTCTTGTTCTTCTCCAGTAATGCCGAGATGAGTTCGAGATCTTGAATGTTAAACAAGCTAAAACCTATCTAGATTCCGGAAAAAGTGACATTGATGTTCTAAAATTAAATAACTGAGACTTTTAACTGTCAAAATTTTCATCAGATTTGGCTTAATTTAATTTCCAGTAAGAAACTACAAACATTTTTTCTTGTTCTTTGGAACATTAGGCAAATATTGTTGATCTACATCTGTCAAAAGGACTATCTTTTATTTAAAATTTTCTTAAGCTTCGCGAATTTAGCAGTCCCCATAATCCTTCAGCGACGAGACCCATTCTGGATGAATGTCTTCGAAACTCACCAAATTGCAGTACATCCAGAGTAAATCACTGTTTGATGTATATTTTGGGTTGGTATCATCACCGGCCCGTGCTTCTTTGAGAAGGACGTTGACCAGGCTATCACCTTTAACAGCATGTACTATGCGTCGATGATAACCAATTGTTTTTGGGCTGCATTGGATGAAATGGACACAGACGACATGTGAAAGCGTTACGTGCCACACAGCCCGTGCCATAATGTGCATTTTGCACGAAAACGTACTTGGTTTTCTAACATAATCAATGTTATTGGTCAAATTTTGCCTGATTTATGCGCCAGTGCTCTGGAATTTTTTTTTTATAATTCACATGCGCTCAAGGGCTTATTGTGAGACACTTAAAATGTTTAACATAAGCATAACAATAGATGGGGTAATTAGTGAGGGGGAGAAAGGAGGTGTCCACGAACATCAGTCTTGAATGTTAGCAAATTGAAATGCCAAGGCAAAATCGTTCCTAGTAAATTATTCCATAATCGTGTTGTGCGACTAATAAATCTCTTATAAATGGGAAGAAGTTTGGGCTGCAACTGCCCAAAGTTGTGAGTTTGCCGGACATTCAGAAGCTTTCGATATTCGAGATATTTCTTGAGTTCATGATTTATTATTATTAATTATGTTTTCCATCTTCTAGGGAAGATTCCTGAACTGTAGGAGCGATGGAAAAGCTTACGCAATGGTTTTGACAGCGATGAAGAACACCTCTTCAGAAGAATTTTACCCCGACCGACGGCTGACATTTTTTTTAAGACCAAAAATAATGGTACCTGCCTTACAGTTCTTTTTTTTTAATTTTAGAAAATAATGTTTCTTATCAAAAATCTTTATTTTAAAAATAATTTAAAAAATTTATTTGTAAAAACTGACTAATGGTTGAAAAGAATTTACAAAAAAATATTATTAGGAGTAACTCCTCCATACATAATTTTTTACTTGCGACTTATAGGTACTATAAGGCAAGTTATGCATTCGGAAAACAAATCGAACTCGAGATTTTGATCAAAGTTGACATTACGATGATAGCGAAGACTAAAAAAGTGGGTCTCGCAATTCTGTCTGTCTTTTCAACTACAGCCTAAGCGGCTCGGCCGATTTTCTTTAAACTGGGTAGATAGTAGATATTCTTAATTTTTTCCACCCACACGTTTTTTTCTTTTTTATTAAAGACCGAAAATAACGGTACCTGCCATACGATTTTTCGAAATTTTATAAATGTTTTTTTTTTCAAAAACTGTCCCACACATTTAAAAAAAAATTCAAAAATTTCATTTAATGGTTATTCCAAAAAATGGTTATTTTTGGTACCCCCCTTGGAACCATTTTTTTTTGGTTTTTGATTTTCTCAAAAACGGTACAACCGATTTTGATCGTTTTCTTAATGCTACAGCTCCCCAACAATTTGAATATTATTGTGTTTTCAAATTTTCCCAACAATTTTTTTTAGATTCTTAAAAAAATTAAAGATTTTTTTTTTTCAAAACTCAATATTTCAAAAACCCCACGCTCGATTTTTTTAAAACTTGATAAAAAAAAGTTTCTTTATATAAATTACAAGATGTAAGAAAAAAAATATGTTCCCTAAAAATAACGGTACTCTCCATCCAAATTTTAAAAAATGGTTTTCAAAAATCGTATTTTTCTCGAAAACTATGGTATATCTATAATTTAATAAAAACAATTTGAAATCAAGATATTACTGACTGTACCTACCATAGAACCATTTTTTCAATTTTTGAATTTTTCATTATCGACATAAAGGATTTTAATGAAATTTCTTATAAGAAGCTTTTAAAAATGTTAAAAAACATTGCATTTCAAAACTTAAAAAAAAATATATTTTTTTGGAAAATTCGATATCTCAGAAACGGCTCAATATTTTTATGCAAATTTAAGTTTTATTCGAAAAATAATAAAAACTTTAAATCGGCGTACCAAAATTTGTTCGTCAAAATGTTTTAAGAATTATTTTCTTAAGAAACCAGTACAGACTTATAATTTTTGTTCTTGGATAAGCTAATATTTGCTTCCCCCCCGACGGGTTTCACCTTGTCGTGGTGGGGAGGGGGGGCTTAAGTCTATCCTCCTGCTGTTGAGCATAAGCAGGAGGTAGTAGGCAACTAAGAAAACCCAAGAGTCAGGGAGATAGGGACAGTCAGGGTTGGAAACGATATGAGATGGTTAGGATTCCGGTGATATGCCTAGCCGGAAACCTAATACATCTCGTAGTATTTGATCTTGATTGGTAGTGTTTGGTAGGACCGTAGGGTCTCTGGTTGCTGCGATGACTAGGGGTCTGAAAGTCCTACCATAAAAATGGGTGTGTGTGTCGAGTACAATTGGCATGGTTCTCTTTGGGGTACGCGACCAATGAGAACCTTTTGATTCGATCTTGATGGTAGTGTTATGGGTGGGACTGTGGATTTTCGACTGGGCATACAGTTGGGGATCCTAGGTCTCCTCCGGTGTCTGGGGACTGAGTCTGGTGTGACGTGTGTCATATTGGTACAAGAGGTGTCGGAGAGTGTCCGATGTGTCTAATTGGTTGTCTGAAGTGTACTGCTGCTGGAATACTGTTGAGGGTTGCTTACTATATACATGAGGCTTGGTGGCATGTCTCCAGGGTGTACCATGCGTAATTCCCAAGCGATCGTGTGGTAAGTGATTTCGATAGTGGTTCCGGTGGTTAGTACATGGATGATGATTGGTTGGATATATCGGATGGGGTCGAAGTTCTTCAGCTGATCGAGCACAGCTGGAGTTCTTCAAAGACAAAGGCAAAGACTGTATTTAGGTACATGATGTGTTTTTATGTCAATAGGTGTCAGAGACTTGGGGGTTCCGGGTACTTGTACCTGGCGTCCTGCGTTAATAGCGTGAAGTGGACCGTCGTCCAGAGTTCTTCGGCACAAAGACCGGGGCGTCACCCGTGTGAACCGCAAGGGGATCAAAAGACAGGAGCGTCTCTCCTTGTTCACCAACTGGTGGCTGAAGACCGGGGCGTCACCCGTGGAACCGTAAGGGGATCAAAAGACAGGAGCGTCTCTCCTTGCTCACCAACTGGTGGCTAAAGACCGGGGCGTCACCCGTGTGAACCGTAAGGGGATCTAAAGACTAGGATATGCATGAGATGTTTGTTGACCGCCCTCAACTTACTTTCTCAATATGTGTATCCTAGGGTTGCTAGGCCCAGGGTTTTGCAGTAACCTATCTGGAAGTGACTGATTCATATCCATAACCCCTAGGTTGAGTAGGAATTAGGCCATGTCCTCTTTTCCGTTTTCGCCTGGGGGGGATTTGATGACGTTGCGAGGCTCCACCGGTAGCTTTATACTGGTACCACGGGTGATAGTGCCCGGGATTTTGAGGGCAATTGTGCACATCTTCGGGTGTGTCAGTTCTCTTTTTCCTGCTATCTTGAGGTCGGCCCCCTAGTGGGAGATCGTGGTGGCGTGGTTTACTCCAAATGCGGAAACGAATGGGATTCAGGATTCTTTTCTTGGATTCAAGAGGCGTTGGTAGGTCTCGACTTTAAGCAAGAGGTGTGCATATGCTGCAACATATCACAACTTTGCGACCGGATTAGCTTGCTATGACGGGGTTAATGGCTAGGACTAAATCTGGCTCCAATGGTGGTAGGCCACCCGTGGGGTCAAGGCGTAATAGCTAGGTATCCACGTTAAACAAGGAACACTACTAATATTTGCTTGTATCACATGGCATCCTGGTTTTAGCTGCAACTACTAAAGGAGTTGTTTTAGTCTATTTAAAAATTAATTTTATGCTTATGAACAGTTTTTCTCTAATAACATTCATTTTTGAAATTCTTAGTCGTTTACATAAGAGCAAATTCGTGCGACCCAGTCGTGCATTTTATTGTTTTCGATTTTCTCAAAAATTGTACCACTGATTTAAGTAAAATATGTGTGTGCTAATGCTCCTGAAAAGTTTGAATATAATATTGTGTATATACATACATAATGTATTATATAAATTTAAACATTTTTTGTTGTTGAATTCTTCAAATTTTTTTTTTATTAAAAACTCAGTATTTCGAAAAAACGTTGCATTGTACGTTTTGTTTTGCTTATTCCTCGAAACCTGCAATGCTAGTTTAACTTTTAAACATACATCCGATAGATGTCTTTAAAGTCTAATTTTTGTAGAAAAAAGTTTTTATTTATCTCTTATGGATTTGTAAATATTGCCCTTCAAATTCGCTGATAACGTTACATTTTTTGGAAGTAGATTTTGAGGTTACTGAATATATTCTGAAAATTCTGCGAATTTGGTGTGCTAAGTTAAGTTTTTCTTTTTAGAGAATTGAGATGAAATTTCAAATCATAGCTTACAACTTTTTTTTTTTTTAAGAAAAAGTTATATTATTTGTGTTATTTCAACTCAAATGTGTGTCTTATAACGTTACAGAAAAAAGTCTTTTAACGTTACCTTTCGAATTTTTGTATGAAAAATGGGAACAATATGGCCGAAAGTAATATAAATCCATAAAAAATAACGAAAAGCAAGCAAATAGAACAAAGTTAATTTATTTATTATAAGGTAGGTAAGTACTTCATTTGTAATAACATTAATCCATAAATAAACAAAAAAAAAAAAATAAATATTATATCCCAATCTTGAAGTATAGTAAGTTTTTATTTTGCCATCATTAAAATTGGATTCCATGAGCAGATGACTTCAAAGTAGTGCGGCTAAGAGCTTGCACAAAATCGGATGCGTTTTTGACAATACAGTCTCGAGACCGTACGTGCTTTTGCACGACAGTTTTTGCGATGGCACCAATTCCATCAACGCATCTTTTGCCATAGGAATTGGCAAAATAGTTCGAAGAAAATTTTATCCCAAATTTGGATTCAAAGACATGAATTTATTTTTGAAGTGGGAAGATGGCCAAACCGCTCCAAAACTTTCAACTTACTTGGAAGTGTTAAAAAAGTTTGTACAAATACGGGATAATGGTATCTTTAGTATGCGTCAAATTGCAGGTTACAAAAACGCGCGATTGAAAATTTTCATTGAAATAAAAACCAGAAATAAACAAAGTGGCGCATAATTTAAAACATTGCTCGTTTAAGCAATAAAACTGGCTCTGCTTAACGCTGTCGTTTTGCTTGGAGACTTCGTCTAACTTTTTCATAATTTTAAACACGTTAGATAACTCTTCTAAGTAATGATTTTTTTTTTTTTTACAAAAATAAAACATCAGTAAACATTTTTACTTCGATTTGCTTAAGTATAAAACGACCATTGTCAATATGGATAAAGTATACTTTTAAAAGATAAACAAGCTATTTGCTGCTGTTAAAGTTAGACAACCTCTTTAACGTTAAAGTATAGTTTATGTCGTTTAAAATTAACAAAAAGTCGGTTCTCGTTTTATACACAATGTACGCTCTGAACTTCATCCTGGCTTGCACAAAAAAATTCTTAGCGAGATTTGTGTTCACCTTCATCACCAATTTCAGTATTTGAAGATCTTGGCCATCGTGTTTATTGAATGTTTCTGATTTTATTCAACTTTGATAAAACTATGTTTCAGAAACCCTGTAGAGTGGAAATGAGTCGAATGAATATTGAAGTATTTCTTATTACCTTCAGCTCTACTCAAGGTCACGTAAAGTCAATAGAGTTTCAAAAGTTAGATACATAACTTCATCTTTATTGGTTTCAGCAAAAAATGTCTTATAACATTACACGTCTTTCAATATTGTTTAAATAAAAATGGTCGCTTAATTCGAATGATTTTTTAATAGTTTTATTAAATATATACAAACTACTCAATAAAATTCTAAAAGTTCAGTTTCCAAAACTTTCATAATATCATTAGTAAAAAAAATTTTAAGAAATTTGGTTTTATAACGTTACACGAAAGTAGAGCGCTTTCGTTTTGTAAAATTTACAAGTTTGAATATTTTTTTGACCAAAAAAACGAGATATTTAGTTAAAGTAAGCTTTTTCCTTAAAAATTATAGTTGAAGGTAAAAAAAAAAATAAACAAAAGGTAATTTATATTACCTTTTTTTCGAGTACTTGAATTTCCGGCTATGTGTGAACTGTGAAGATGAAGAGATCAACAAGCAAATTTAAAGTATGGCTTAGGACACACCAAAAATGTTTTTGCTGTTGACAATGATATCAACCATTAGTATGATATATATTCTTTCGAAAAATGAGCATAGTAGCGGTAAATTCTAAAAAAAAAATTGTGGCTTGGTTTCATTTCTCGTGGCCATGACATCTAAAAAGTTGATATTAGCTAGTTCATGAAGCCGGTGAGTAGAAAAATTGCCATGGCAAGCCAAACATCATTTTTAAAACTTTGTTTTAGCATATTTGAAGCTTATTTTTGTGCGTTTTCGCACAATCGTACCAAACAGGAGCACCGTAAAGCAGGATGGCTTGAAAAATCGATTTATATAATATTACATTGTTAGATTTTGACAGTTTAGAATTTTTATTTATAAGAGGACAGTAGTAGATATTATGTGTTTTCAGAAATTAATTTTTGTATCTATCATAATGCCAAGATATCTGCAGTGTTCGGATCAATAAATACTAAATCCGCCCATTTGTAGTTAAACATTATTTAGCAAGAAACATTCTTTTCGTCGACGTGTAAACCAAATAGCTTGTGTTTTTGTAGGGTTGACTTTAATTTTCCATTTAAGAAAGTATTTTTCCAACATAGTTAGAGATACTTGCAATGTACGATGTACATCCAAGTAATATATTCCTGATGTAAATATGGCGGTATCATCAGCAAACATGGCAAGTTCAGATCAGAAACAAATATATTAAATAGAATCGGACAAAGAACAGTACCTTAGGGTATTCCATATTCAACGCTTTGCACGGAAGAATTTTCATTTTGAACACTGACTATGTACTTTCTGTTGCTAAGAAAACTTTGAATCATTTTAATAATTTCCATTGAAAAATTGTATTGCAAGAGCTCATATAGTAGTGCGTTATGCCATACGGTGTCAAATGCTTTCTCTATAAACTAAAAATTAAAGCAGTTGATTCTTTAGAGTGGAACATTTTCATTTTGTTTTTAGACTTCATGTCGAAAATACAAATGTTAAAAAAAAAACATTCTCAAAAATGCCATTTTTATCGAAAATGACACAATTTTTATAAAACATTTTCTATGACTATTATTTTTTTTTATTTTAATTTTTGTAATAAACGAATTTTTAAAATTAAGAAATTACTGACATACCTACGAAAGAACCATATTGATTTTTGTCTCCTTATAGGCGGATTACAAGTATGATAGTTTATAATTAAATAGTAATTAGTAATAAATACTTAAAATTGGCATTCCAATGATAAAAAATAATGTAATATTTCATCTTGCATACATTCATTTTCTTTGTTTTTTAATCTGATTTTACTCCGAGTAAAATATCAACTAGAAATCGGGCCTTAGGTATTTACAACTACATAAATTAAATAAAGTATGTTAGTATTTTATAAGAAAATGAGGTTAGTACAATTATAAGTAGGTTACTGCTTTGTGTTCAAGGAACTTCTATGCAAATGAGTCCAGCTATTATTTTAAAATGAGGACTTTGATGATTTTTTTTTACAAAAGGGCCCTATGAAAATCTGAAGTCCACGATATTTCTGCAAAGCGCTCCTACATATAAATATTCTAGGTGTGTGGTACAATTTTGCAAAAACAACCCCATTCCACTTATAAAAAATTGTTGTAATATATGCAGCTACTCCTTTCCCCCCTCTGCCTTCAGCAACAATGCATTATAGTACTCAGTTTAATGCATTCCCATCCCGCTTCAACGAACACTAACGAAACCTAAATCTATCCAACTTGACGACGATGACGATGAATGGATAGGTACATTTTCGAGAAATAAAAAAAAATTGTTTCTATTTTTGAGAAATAAGTTTGAACGCCCGCCACATGCCTTTCAATTCATTTATTCAAAGGACTCGTTGTAAAAAGTCGGTTGTTTCAGTTTCAGCTTTCAGCACCCTAAACAAATACATTGTAGAACATTTCAATGGTTTGTGGGTTGATGGAGGAAAGGGAATTTGTATATATTTTGTGTTCACAATACGTTAAAAGGGCGGGCTTAAAAGATACCGAAGAGAACATTTTACAGCCAACAACGACAACGACCAACGTGAAGGAGTAGAGTGCCGGAATTAAAGGTTTTTCCATTCAATGCTTTACACTCCCTCAGGGTATTATTAACGAGCGTGACACAACTCGACACAAATATGATCTCTAATTTTATTTTATGCGTCCAAAAAGTTGGCTGGATTTATTCGGAGATGGAGCGAAATAACATTTCAAATTTAATTGACATACACATTTAATTTGATCAGATCAATGCCATAGCAGAACGTTTAATTAACAGAATTAAGCTTCCATCAAACTTACCCCGTTGTGTTCTAGTTTCAATTTCGCCGCTGACATATTGCAACGCATGCCAAAGGATATCATAAATCCAAAGCATGCCATCATTGCTATGGTGTAACGTGCTGGTAGACAGGGACATTCGGCTTTGCAGTATTTGTCGACTCTTCGCAATGGCGGTCGTTCGATTTCTTCAAAGGAACTCGGGGATTCTGGATAATCGCCGCCATCGAAGGACTTTCCTGGTAAACCATCTCCTCCTCCTCCGCCTTCACCGCCGTCCATTTGTTCGTAGCCGTGTTTTGAAATCTCGAAGTTTTCAAACTGAGGCTTAATCCTGAAATTAAAAAAAAAAAAAACTATAATTATTTCTTGGTTATAATGAGAAGAATTTAAGAAGGTTGTCAACCCTTAAGTATTTCCGTCGACTCACCAGTAGATAGGTTTATAATTAACCGAGGTTCTGTTTATTTGGATATCCACTATTTTAGCCCCCTTTGAAACGAAGAAACTGAGTTTCGATCTTCCAGTCTTAAGGGCAAGAGTATGACGAAAGGATAGTGAACTAAATCCCACCGACAAACGAATAGAAGAGATTTGTTTAGCATTCCCTTCTACACTTCTCAAAAATCCTCTTTTTTAAGGGAACTTACATTTTCAGCTTTAAGATACAAAGTCAGCTAAATATTTATAAATGCCTCCAAAATCCAACGCAATTGGCTATATACTGGTAATGTACCTCCTTACTGATATTTCACCTAACAAGCTTGATTTATGAGCTTGTGTTTTTTTGCCACCCTTACAAATAGTAGAGACTGCTTTTTTTTTGTGTCGCTAATAAGTCTGTAGCGAGTAAATTTTATGTTACCAAATGGAATAAAATCATAATTTTTCAATATAAAATGCCATCATTTATCTTGAGTTCATTCCTGTGAAGCTATGACGCCTTTTTCAAGGAAATTGATAAAGGATGTTAATTTTAACGAACCAACCTAGTCGAAGAAAAGTCTCTTTCAAAGACAATTAAATTGTAATGCTCCACCCACATAAAGTGAGATCGAGATGACAACAGAAAGATTGTGGTGATGCCTGAGCAGCTGCACGCGACTTCAAGGGTACTCTACTACTGTTGTGTTGTGGAAGAGGGTGAGAAAATTGTCGTTTAGAGAAGTTTCGAGTATCGTTTCAACAGTAAAACTAATTAACGCGGGTTTTGAAGAAATACAGCACATCATCTTCGGAAAGAGGAACACGTTTTTGGGGTTGCATGCAAATCACTCATAATATGGCTTGATTAGAATGTTTGAAAGACTTAAGCACAGGAATTCAATATTAGATATTTTCGATATTCATTGAAAGAAGTACAAATAGGGAGGGTTTTCTTATAAGACTTCTGATAATTGAGCTGATATACTCGCATGTTCGCAGTATTGTAACGAGGTTACACCTTTTACCACCCAGAGAAGACAAAACGCCGAAATTCTACTTTAATTACTATTCCGGATGAAATGGCCAGTAAATATTGCATACCTCAAGGCGCCCACGCAAAAATGCAAAGGAGGACACACACTAATGGTTGGCGACGTCGTCAGCAAATAAATTTCGTTCGTTAGTTTTACAATCCACATTTGGTTTTGGCCGCCAAGTCGATAAGTAGGAGTTGGAATTTCATCGAAAGTCAAGGGCCAAATTACCGCTTCAGTGATGGAGTGAGTGAGTCCTATCAGTGATCGAATGAAAATGTCAAATTATAGTGTAATCGATTGCTCGATGACGTAAGCGGTAAAGCTCACATAATTCAGTCACGTATTACTCGAAAACTGAGGCGGTAATTTGGCCCCAGATTTTTCTTCAGTGTTCATGGTAAAGATCATCTCAATAAGAAGCACACTGCTGGTCGCATGCATATACTAGGTCCAGATAGCAGCTTCGAAACTTTTGGCTTCCGCCAACTAGGGACTCTATCCCAATCCTTGCTGTCTGAACCTCTTCCGAAAAGCTTAGACTAGGGACTCTATCCCAACCTTCGCTAGGAAGACTAGGAACTCTATCCCAATCTTTGGTGTCTCAACTTCTTTCACTTAGACTAGGGACTGACCGTGAATTTTATTAAAGTGTATGAAATACTTTGCTAGCTTATTATAAGATCGTAAATATTGTAAAATTATATGAAATACTTTGTTAACCTATTTATACATATTCAATAAATACAAATTGGAACTGGAGCTTTGAACTCTCTATTGACCGAGTTTTACTGCTTTCTTCGGTTGACCCTGGACCCCGTTGACCTACCTCAGCTGGAAACAAAAAAAGCATCGCAGTATTAAGGTATGATTCAAATCGACGGGCTAACCAGAACCACAAAAAAGTAATGGTGATGTATGAAGCCTTTATGGGTCAAAGGCAGAACTGATATCACCTTATTGCGCTACTTCCAAGTGTGTGAAACATGAATCTGGCCCTCCAAAAAACCAGAACGTTATAGAATAGCAGCATTAGGGTTTTAACCTCGAACGTGAGAAAATTGTGATTACCAGGTGCTAAAAAAAAGCTTCAGTCTATATGCTC
The DNA here is from genome assembly GCA_911387755.1 of Chrysotoxum bicinctum. NCBI lineage: Eukaryota > Metazoa > Arthropoda > Insecta > Diptera > Syrphidae > Chrysotoxum > Chrysotoxum bicinctum. Next base: position 62,076,050 of record OU426987.1, read on the forward strand.
ATGCGGTTAAAGTAAGATTTTATTGCAATCCGCGAGAGGTGGTTTCATTGGGATTGTCTTATGGGCATGCATTACGCCGATTTCATGATAATGGGTTCCATTTTCAAGCCAATAAAGGGTTAACAATATTCGTTGCAATTAGCTAAGCGCACAATTTATCTTCCCAATTTTGCGCCATTGACTTAAAGCCGATAAGTCATCGTCTGTCTGTAATCCGTATCAAATCCACTTTCCAAAACGTTTGCCTTTTATGAGCCCAATGCTTATCGGTATTTCAAGGAACTTATGACCGAATATTTCCAGGAAAAAAACATATGTAATTTTTTTTCAAGACAGGCAAGCTTCAACTATCTATCCTAATTGGAGTCCTAACAGGCCACAATACAATGTAAGCCCACATAAGTAGAATAGGCATTAGCTTGTCGAAATTTTGTAGAAGGTGTAAAGTTGAAAAGAAGGTAAGGGATTATCTCCTTTCCTTTGTGAATGCCTCAACCTATATAGAACCCGAAAAGCAGCAAATAGGATAATATTTTGACTACGATTTGTGTGACATCTCTACAATATCACTAAAAAACATCCTTAAATTCATTCAGGGTTCCTTAAATCCACTCTCTCGCTTTCATCTAGACCATTTCCTTATCTTACTATCGTTAACACTCAGAAATGTTCAGACGAAAATTTTAAATATAACTGTCTCCTAAAAAAAAAAAAAACACTAAATAATTTAGAAGTTAAAAATGAACTAGAATCCAATGAATCTATATACTTCTAAAAACCAATAACTGACACAAAACAAAATTAATTTAAGTACAAAAACGACACAAGAACGTAATTGAAATTAAAATAAGAAATGAGGACAAGATTTGAAGAAAATGGATTTGTTAAAAATTAAATTAGATTAAATTTGGTGGTGCAACAGCTCGAAGTGAACCAGGACCTAGTGACTTACAACTCTCAACCATTCCTGTGTGCGTGTTATGAGGAACGGAGGGGACCTACAATTTTCTGCCGATTCGGAACGGCTAATGAGCAGCACTTTCCATGACAATAGATACTCTTAAAGGATTTGTCAATTCCTCGCAAGAGGCAGTACACCCCTTAAAAAAACTTTCTTGCAGCGGCTGAGAATCGAACTCGAGACCTTCCCCATGACAGTCCAACGCACTAACTATTATGCCAAGGGGTACTACAAAATGGGTTTGTTAACAAAACAAATATAATATTTCCCGATGATATCAATTAGCTTTTATCATATCATAAGGTTCTAAATACTCTTTACCTATTGATGAAACAGAATTTCCACTTGATAGAATCCAAATGATAGCAGATGGAGAAGAGTTTATTATAAATAAAGAACAGAATGAACATTAATTATAATATGTTTCACACAAATGTTACAAAACTAATTATTGGACAAGCTTACGATGCGACGACGACGTTGAAAAATCGAATTTACTTTTATTTTTATATTAATTAAATTCACTTTACTTAATTTTCTTTCGATTAAAAAAATCTGATATATGTAAGAACATCAATCAATTTATATTATAAATATAATTTGTAACGAAGCGTTCCATGCTACTCCACTCTATACGACTTCTGCATGATACCAAGAATTGTATTTCACTCAAATTCGATTCACACACACCAGAGGCATATGACGTCACGCAAAAATCAAACAATAATATTTTTCGTTCGTCACCTATATAATTCACATTCAGTTTTCACTGAAAAACTATCAAGAGGACCTACTCGGGTGAACGAAAATCACCTCACCTCGCTCATACATACAGTCAGGCGGCACAGTAGATCGATTGAATAAATCTTTTGAAGTCCAGTCGTAGACAAGACGTATAGACGAGTTGGTCATTTAGCTTCCCTTGCTTTTTGCGGAGCTTCCCCCCACCAGTGGTAAGGGGTTTCGTATGAAGAAAAGTTAGGTAGGTGAGATTGTCCAGCTATTTCTTATTAAGGCTTCCCCCCACCAGCGGTAAGGGGTCTTAATTCGAAGTTTAATGTCCTAATTGCCACCAGGGGCTTCGGTACCTGCTGATCTACCAGAGCTTAGGCCTGCTGTTTTGTGCCACCAGGGGCCTTGAACCTGCTGATCTACCAGAGCTTAGGCCTGCTGTTTTGTGCCACCAGGGGCCTTGAACCTGCCGATCTACCAGAGCTTAGGCCTGCTGTTTTGTGCCACCAGGGGCCTTGAACCTGCCGATCTACCAGAGCTTAGGCCTGCTGTTTTGTGCCACCAGGGGCCTTGAACCTGCTGATCTACCAGAGCTTAGGCCTGCTGTTTTGTGCCACCAGGGGCCTTGAACCTGCTGATCTACCAGAGCTTAGGCCTGCTGTTTTGTGCCACCAGGGGCCTTGAACCTGCTGATCTACCAGAGCGTTAGCCTGCCGTTTTGTGCCACCAGGGGCGTTATACCTACAAGATCCCGTCAGGAACCCAACGAGCAAATGAAAGGGGCCGCTTGAGGCCGAAGTACCAGAAGCCAAAATACCCGTAATGAAGTACCAGATCCGGATCATCAGCGAGCAATATAACTAATGTAAGGCCGCTAGACCATAAGCCAGTAGAGTTGATGCCCGTGAACCGTTCAATTACCCGAATTAAGTGAAATATTAATAGCAGAATATTGTATGTTAAAGATTTAAGAGTTATTTCCAATAAAGATTTTGTAATAAGGTTTGAAGACCTTTAAATCTGGAGTTTCGTGTTTTCTTCAGGACGACCCTGGCAAGACCGACGAGCAGAACCTCGGCTGGAAAGCAAAAAGCACATCACAAATTTTTCCCATATTTTCCTTTCTTCGAGTTTGAGTCTTTACTATTTATGTCTTTCAATGACAGCATGAATGAATAATCAAGTTTGGTACTACATACAATGTGTATACATACATCACAATGTATTGCATATTTGTCATATAAATTCTCAGAGTGTTTGTAATAACATTGATGAGCTTAAACTTATTTTTGAAGATAGTTTGGTTGATGTGGTGTGTATTTCTGAGAGGTGGTTAGATTTTTCGAAAAATATAAATTATTTCAAAATCAAGCGTTTTAAATTGTATCGTGCTGATCGTGTAGGGATTGTGTGGAATAACCACAGCTTTGTTACTGCTGTCCTTAAAGTTACCGATGGCATAAGAATAGTCATTGATAAAGATCTTGATACCATAGCAACTCTACTTGAATTTTCGAAGGCTTTTGATACTGTTGAGCCAAAGAATCTTTGTGTAAAACTAACTAACTTTTTCAATTTCTCCAATGTTCCTAAAAAACTAGTTTTATCCTTTCTTACTAATCGAATCGTTATCAAGCCGTTTCTGTAAATAGAAAGTTGTCCTCTTTTTTACCACTACACAAAGGAGTTCCTCAAGGTTCATTGCTGGGTCCGTTGTTATTCATGTTATTTTTAAATGATCTCATGCGTGTCCCACTATAAGTACGAGTATCATGCCTATGCAGATGCAACTTTACCTGATGCTATTGAAAGATTAAATAATGATCTTTCCGCTATCTATTCCTGGTCGTTAGAAAATAAACTTTCAATTAATGAACTACATAAACTTTCCCTATATCCAGATTAACTCTTCCAGAATAGAAATCTATGAGAAATTAAAAAATCTAGATATTTTGTATAATAGCCTTTTTAACTGGAATCATCAAATCAATTCACTTGTATCCAAATTTTATTATCCATTACATTCATTTTCTCTTACTAGAAACTACCTCCGAACGCAAACTAGACGCTGCCTCTCTTCGAAAATTAAATCTAGCATTAAACTCTGTTGCAAGGTATGTTTGCAGTCTAAGAAGTTATGATCACGTTTCGCAATACACACACATTATTCTTAATTGTAATCTCTCATGTTTCCTTAAATATCGGTCACTAGGTCAACTTATTAAACCGCTCAAGAACAGGCAACCTGGATGTTTGTACGAAAAATTAATGCTTTCGCAATCTAATAGACCTTTATCGATACGACCAACCACTTATTGCTACCTTATCCGTTTCATGCTGTCATGTTGTGAAACACTCTTCCACTACACCTAAGATTCAAGTTCGAAAAGGGGGATGTTTTAAAGGCTGTATGGGCTTACATTAAAACACTAAATTGAAAGATCTCGTCGCTTATTTTTTTTTTTCTCTTTTTTTACTCTTTTTCTTTTAATCTTAATTTTTTTTTCTTTCTTTATTGGATAATTCCACTGATAACTTTAAATTATAAGAATTAACTTCTATATACAGTTGATGGTTAAATGAATAAACAAAACCTATTTCAAGTCAACTTCAACTACTCCATTTGACAAAATTTTGAATAAAATATTTTGTGATACACGAAATACTTAGTTTCCGCAGATAAAGGTTATATTACGGCAGCGATTTTTACAGAATTACATATATCTTCATAAGATGAATGATATGGTGCGAAATCGAAAAACATATATCACTATATAAAAGATTTATTCGATCTTAAAGAGAATTGGCCTTTACGTCCAATATGCTCTTCTACAAATGTCAGACAAAAGTTTTTATAATTATGCCCAATTTATATTGCGATGAGAACACGAAACGAGAGTGAGACATGGTTCTGTGTCAACTTTTTGTGGAGTCTCATATAAGCCTATATGTTTCATTTTAGCAACCAAACAGTGTTTAATGTTTTAAATAAATAAAACCATAAAAAGGATATTTTTTTTTTACAAAGGGAATTGGTTTTTGATTGTGAAATTGTTTGGCCATATAATTCATTATAAAAAGCTTGCTTTTATTGTGTTTTATTTTTAATTGTTTTGTTGGTTACTTGATGTGTTTTTTTTTTACTAATGAACATTCTTTTTGGCGATAAAAGATGCTCTTAAAGTGTTTTAAACAACCTCGAACAAAGTTCGAACAGTAATTGTAAAAATCACGTCGCTGTCTTTGACTGATAACGTGTTATTTTGAAACTGCATAGAATATTTTTTACCCCCAACGCCGGAAAAGAAGTTTTGCTTCAAAAATACACATTTTATTTTTGATTGGTACAAAAAAACCAACGTCTTCATGCCGTTTGATCAATTTCAATTCGAAACAACCCAAACAAGTAATTATTAATACAGCACAAAATTTCATAAATAGGGTTCTAGACAATAGTGATATTATATTTTTACAACAAAACATTGTATTCTAATTCATTTCCAAAAAAATCACTTATTTTAAAAGTGTCAGACAATCAAATCAAAATATAAATGAACCACAAATAATACATAAAAGTGCTTTATGGAAAGCACCAATTAGAGATAAGAAAAAAAACAAGAATAGCTTTTAAATCAGCAAATACTCGTACTCTTAGAAATTCAGCTTTCTCAAAATCAAAAGATAAATTATTACAAAATAGAAGAAAAATCAAATATAATATACAAGATTAAATACGTAGGTGATGGGTCAACATCATGACTGATTCCGAACGTAGGTATGGACTGAATAGATGAATTTGTTTCTCAAATATTAATTTTATATTCCTTTTAGAAAATGTCTACACATGTTTTGTGAAATTAAAAGTAGATGTAAAGTTTTAATATTAATTCTTACCCAAGTATAAGGTCTGCCCAGCTTGACGATCGAATTGGAAAAGATGGATGCTCACAAATTTCCTTATTTTTGCAAAGTCAAAGGAAAGTTGAGGCAAAAGGAATACAAAACAAATTGAGAGAATGAAAACAATAAACAATAAACAATAGAGTAAGGTAGGCAAAAAAAAAAAAAAATTAAATAACTACGTGAGCAGTTAAAAATAGAGCAAAAAAAAAAAAATAAAATGCACGACTGGATCGCACGAACTTGCTCTTATGTAAAAGTATTTTGGAATTTAAAATAAATTTTATAAATAAAAAACATATATTCAAATGCATGGAATTGCCGTCTGATTTCCGGAAAAGTATGAATTTACGCAAATAAAGTTTAAAAATCGTTTTATTAAAGTAATTTTTTATATAACAAATTTCTTTAAAATTTTTCTAGAAATAAATTTGGGATGCCAATTTTAAGTGCTAAGTAATATAGATTTTAGAAAATAATTTAAAAAAATAATAGTTCACACGTTTTCAAGATATTGATTTTTCAAAAAATAAATTGGATTTCTTTTTTTTTCAAAAAAAAAACACAAAAAAATGTTTTTGAATATTTTTATATACAATATTATTTTAAACTTAAGGGGGCTCCTGTTGAAAATTTTTGGTTAAAATCGTTAGAGCCGTTAATGAAAAAGTCGAAAATAAATAAACAAACGGTTCTATGACAGGTACCATTAATAACATTTTTCCCCAAAATATTTTTTTTACAAAAATGTAGTCCATGTCAATAGTATCATACTTATTTTTTACTTGCGACTTATAGGTACTATAAGGCAAGTTATGCATTCGGAAAAAAAATCGAACTCGAGATTTTGATCAAAGTTGACATTACGATAATAGCGAAGACCAAAAAAGTTGGTCTCGCAATTCTGTCTGTCTGTCTGTCTGTTCGACTAAAGCTAAACGGCTCGGCCGATTTTCTTTAAACTTGGTAGATATGGGTTTCATTTTTTTCCCCCGGATGTTTTTTGATTTGATTTTTTAAGACCAAAAATAACGGTAGGGTAAGCTGGGGTACATTTGACATCAGGGCACATTTGACTTTGCGTTTTTCGGTATGCTTGTGCCTATAAAAAAGAAAAGTTTGGATGAAGGAAGAAGCTTAGTTTGATTTAAAGAAACGTTATAAAATTTGGCAGCCTTTCTTTAACTCTTCGCGGAGTACCACGTGTTTTCGTATTTTCTGTGTCTCTGATTTAATTTTGGATCACCGGTAAGTAAGCGATCTGTGAACCTAGTAAAATACATTTTTTTTATCGCGAATCAATATTATGATAGTACTATGCTTAAAGCGGCAAATACACACGACACTTGTGTGCACACCGGTGTCGGTGTACGGAAATGTGTCCCGTCTGTGGGCTGGTGTGCACACCGATTTTCGGTGTCTGACACCGTGTGGGTAAAATCAAAAGTTTTTGATTTTTGGTGTCGGTGTCTCGATCGGTGTCATGTGTATTGCGATGTGCGCGCACATTTGCTATTCAGTATTCACTATTCACTATATTCAGTTGCAGCCGAATCGTTGTGCGGTAAAGCACGTCGAAAAATTTACTTCCGATTTATAGGCAGGGTTGCGAAAGCTTATGTCAGTGGTGGGTGACTTATGAATTAAAAACAATGTAATTCAGCATCTAGTTACTGACTTAGAAATTAAAAACAAATAAGTCATGAGCAAGTGACTTAAGAATTTAAAAAAAAAATAAATTTATTTAAAAGCTTCCTAGTGACTTATGAATTAAAAAAAAATAATTCATAAGCTAATGGATGATATCTGATTAAAAAATTATTAATTGGAAAATTTATGAGCTAGCATGATAATTTTATGACACACAAAAGCTTGAAATCTACTTTCGCTAATAATTAAATAATTATGTAGCCAAAACAAGCTTAAACATTTCCAATCTACCAACTACATAGCTTAAGAATTAAATTTTTTTTCATTCATAAGTCACTTAGTAGGTTGTGAATTGATGTTTTTTTTAATTCATAAGTCACTTAGTAGTTTATGAATTAAATTTTTTTTAAATCATAAGTCACTATCAAACTTATGAATTAATTTTTTTTAATTCACAAATCATCTACGGACTTATTACTTATGTTGTTTTTTAATTAAAAAATTCGCAACCTTGCTTATAGGTACTATAATCTATGTATAATAATAATTTTGACATTACGATGATAGCGAAGACTAAGAAAGTGGGTCTCGCAATTCTGTTTATATGTCAGTTTGACTATAGCTTAAAGGTCTGGGCCGATTTACTTTAAACTTGGTAGATATTATTTTTAATTTTTCCACCCACAGGTTTTTTTATTTTTTTTAAGACCAAAAATAACGGTACCTTTCATACGAATTTTATAAATATTTGTTCTTCTCAAAAAATGTTCAACATATTTAAAAACATTTTCCGAAAAATGGTTATTGAGAGTACCCGCCATGGAACCATTTTTTTTTTTTTTTTTTGATTTTCTCAAAAACGGTACCACCGACCACACAGAACCATTTTTTCAAATTTTGAATTACTCATTATCGACATAATTGATTTCAATAAAATTTTTTATAGAGATGCATTCATTGCACATTGCATTCCAAACTTTAAAAAAAATATTTTTTGAATTTTTGAAGAACAAAAAATAATTTTCTTCCATGCAAGAAGCGATTTCAATTACCGCGCCAACCTCATCGTCCAATGGACGACGACGTCCATATCACTCATGGTTAGATCTCTCCAGTATGAGATCTCTTGCACAACTAAAGTGTGCACGATTCGGTGTGCCGTGTGTAGTGGAATGCTACACCGGTGTAGGCACACCGGTGTGCACACAAGTGTCGTGTGTATTTGCCGCTTAAAGTTCAATAAATTGAAGCCAGTTTTGTGAATATATAATATTAGTTATTAAAAAAAAATTAAATTAAAAAGTTCAGGGCATCTTTGACTTTTGCAAAAAATATTTGTTTGACGTTGATTTTGGGAAATTATATAAATTATTTAAAAAATGTCGATATCGATAAATTTGAATTTAGATTTATATGGACTGATTTTTTATGTTTATAAATGAAATAATTAATGTTTTTTATTATTGTTGTTTTTTTTTTAGAAAGTGAATTAATTGATTTATTTTTTTCGTTATATTGTTTAATAAATTGTTTAAAAACAAAAATTTACTTTTTTAATATTGAAAAAACAGACGTTTTGGATCCGTTGATACTTTTAGAAATATAATGCACACGATGTGGGGTTTAATCAACCATTGTCAAATGTACCCCTTTTAAAGTCAAAGGTGCCCCACTATCGGGGCACTTTTGACAAAATGACTTTTTTTAGAAAATATTTTTCTTTAAAAAGTGGAAATGTTTTTAAACAAAAAATTATATGTTAGCATAATCTTGAAAAATCAATAAATCGAATACAAAACAAAGCATTGGAATACATTAATAGTTTTCGGAAATACACTTTTAAAAACTAAGTGTCAAATGTACCCCCTTCTCCCCTACCTGCCATACGATTTTTTTTTTTTTCGAAATTTTATAAATATTTTTTTTCTCAAAAACTGTCCCACAGTTTAAAAAAAAAAAATTCATAAAATTTCACTTAGTTAAACATAAGTAATGAATGAAAAAAAAAAAAATTCCAAACAATTATTATTTTTGGTAGCCCCCTTGGAACCATTTTTTTTGTTTTTGATTTTCTCAAAAACGGTTCTACCGATTTTGATCATTTTTTTTATGTTAAGGCTTTCTAGCAGTTTTAATACTATTGTGTATTCAAATTTTCAAAAAAAATTTTCTTGGATTTAAAAAAAAAATTAATTTTTTTTTTTTAAAACTCAATATTTCGAAAACCCCATGCTCGATTTTTTTTAAACTTGATAAATAAAAATTTCTTAAAATAATCTACAAGATATGAGAAAAAAAAATTATTTTACCTAAAAATAACGGTACCCTTCATACAAAATGTTAAAAAATGGTTTTCGAAAATCGTATTTTTCTCGAAAACGGTTCCGAGAATTTTGCTTAATTTTTTAGTCTTTCGATTAATTTTTAAGATCTATAATTTAATACAAAAAATTTTGAAAACAAGACATTACTGACTGTACCTACCATAGAACGATTTTTTTAAATTTTGAATTTCTCATTATTGACATAATGGGATTTAATGAAATTTTTTATAGACATGCTTCTAAAAACTTTAAGAAACATTGCATTTCAAAACTTTAAAAAAAAATATTTTTTGAATTTTTGAAAAAAAAAATCATTTTTTTGGGAAAATTCGATATCTCAAAAATGCGTCAATATTTTTTTTGGAAATTTAATTTTCATTCGTACAATAATAAAACCTAAAGTTGACATACCAAGTTTTTTTTTTAATATTTTAAAAATTTTATATATAAAACCTTATTTTATTAAGAAACCACTACAACGACTTATAATATTTTTGTTCTTGCATAAATTTATATTTGATAGCATTCTGTTTTTGTCTCTAACTACCTACTAAAAGAATTTAAAAAATGATGATAATTTTATCCTTATGACAGGTTTTTTCTGATAACATTCGTTTTTAAAATTCCTAGGAGCAAGTACGTGCGACCCAGTCGTTCATTTTATTTTTATCAAAATCGTTAGAACCGTTAGAGCTAAAAAAAAATTCAATTTCTCCTCTAGGGAATCACCGAAGAACCTTAAGTACCGAATATGAAGAAAATAGGTCCAGTGGCTTAGGCTGTAGATCGAGGTACAGAGATACAGACATACAGACAGACAGACGGAATTGTCGGACCTACTTTATTCGTCTTCGCTATCATCGTAATGTCAACTTTGATCAAAATCTCGAGTTCGTTTTTTTTTTCCAAATGCAGAACTTGCCCTATAGTACCTATTTACATATGTATATATCGCAAGTAAAAATTCTGTTAGCGAAGAACCGATACACTTGGATCTAAGGAACCTTTTCCCTACTCGTTTAACCAGTTTAAGCTCCTAATGCAGCATGTAAGACGTCTTATTTCAGTATTATCTAGGTCACTCAGAATTGAAGTAGAAGTCTCCAAAGTGGGGAATATGTCTTTGGGATAGAACAGGTGGTATCTATTAGATAGGGTCCGGTTATTACACATATTATAGAGCTAATATAGGCAACCTGCTTAAATATATTAGCCACTAGGAGCACTTGAAATCTAGCGTTGGTTAGATCGGTTTAGTCCCCGCCAATGAGGTGATATTGTTCTAGGTACTTTTTATAGCATCTTGCTTAAGCATAAGTTTAAATTTAAAAATGGGAATACCAATTTCTGTCCTATCCTTAAAAAATGATATTTTTGTTCCAGTTTTAGTGAGTTCATCAGTATTACAGTTTCTTGGAACCTTTGGCTTGTAACCTGACAAAAGCTGTTGTTAAACTATACTGCGCCTTCTGAACGAGGTATAATCGGTAGTTAAGGGCAGATTAAGAGTTTTTAAAGATGGAGTTAAGGGTAGGTCTACCTCAGAAGCAAACTCAAATCTCATGTAAAAACGTGTACATGTATTGGTGCACAAATATGGCTCTCTTAGTTAAGAATTTTTGTGTTAAGAAAATAAATTTAGCTCGTCTCGTCTCTTCAGCATACCTCTTTTTTTCGCATCACGCATAGAGATAGAGAAAGATGGAATAGAATATCAAAAAAAAAAACAGAAAACAAAAACAAGGCACGAGTGGCAAGCCGCACAGGCAGCGCACAAGCATTTGATTTTGAATTGACTCGGGTTGCGCACAAGATAAATGAAAGTTTATTTTCCTTTTGTATTTTGGGTAGAAAAAATAATTTTTCGTGAATCGTGATTGTTTGAGGTTTAGAAAAGGCAAATTGAGTTTTTTGCATTCAGCGCTCACAATTAGACACAATAATAGACGGTTTGTTTTCTGTTTTATTTTTGGTTGCAGGTGAATTGGAACTTTTTGCATTTAGGTAGATAGCGTTTTTATTCTTTGCGTATTTATACAAGGTTAATCTGTTGGTTCTAGGACTTTTACTTTTCACGATATTTTAAAAAATAAAGAAAAAGGAGCACAGATTTAGACATTAGGAACCCGGGGAATTTGCTCTGATATTTATAATTTATTTTTAATGTAGACAATTAATTTTAGGAAAAAGTTCACAATTCAAAAATTGCTCAACTAAAAAAATTATTAAATTTCCTAACCCAAGTAAATTAATACACTTTCAAAAATAATAATGGTAACTATGTACCTATACCTATAAATGTTCTTTTGAGTCTTTTTCAAAGGGCTGTAACTCTGCGAAAAGTGGTCGTATTGGGATGAAACCAAAAGCGTTTTAAATATTTCTTTTTCTTGTTTCAGAGTTTCTAAAAATAAAAAATATCCATAGTTAAACATTTTAAATTTTTTAAAGAGCTTCATTGTCTTGAGATTATTTATGATTTAATAAAATTAATAAGTGCAAAAAAATATAGCTTCAGATTAAAAAGTGGTTCCGTCTTTGACTACTAATTTACATGTAAAATTTGACAACATAAAAGGTAAATTGGGCAGTTTTGAAAACATGAATAAATTCGTTATAGATAATGGATTCTTTGAAACAATTTATGGAGATACATAATTGATTTTTTACAACTGACCGTTCATTTAAGAAAAGTGGAGAACTGTTTTTTAAACAAACAGATTATCAATTTTGAAATTGGTTGATCAAACCGTTCGTTTATTATCTATTGTTCCTGAATATTATGTACCTAATCATCAAAATGAAAACAATGATAACAATTTTCATAGTTTTGCATTTGTTACATATCTTAGACTTGAAATCCCTATCAGCGTTACCACTTCCGGAAAAAAATGGAAGGAGATTTGAAGAAAAAAGTGAAGTAAATTGGGAAAAATCGAAGTAGATTTTAAAATGACTTTTTACTTGCTTTTAGACAAATTTGAACTGGGAATTTTCATAAGTTGACATTACAACACAAAAGAGTAATGGTTCCGTCTATCTGCGACTCTGTACCTCAATCTGCAGCCTAGAGGAGAAATTGAAATGGTTTGTTTTACTTTAGCTCGGTTCATTCCATACAGCCATTATGAAATATTATAATTATTTTGAAAACGGCTCTAATGTTTTTTTTTTAAATTATGTATAGATAACTGTACCAACAATGCAGTCCAAACTTTGGTAAAAAATAAATGTTATTATCGGTACCTGTCATAGAACCTTCTTTTTATTTTCTACTTTTTCATTTGCGACTCTTCCAATTTCGATCAAAATTTGAGTTGAGTTCCTATGCTTTTAAACTTACTTACTTGTGTATTTTTATTGTTTTGATATTCTTTTTTTTTGTAATTCGATGAATCTCTTCTTCGTTGGATTAGAAATTACCTTTCGGACCGTTTACTAAAAGTAGTTTTGGACGGTTTCAAATCTGATATTGGGCATTCAATCCCTAGAATCACGAAGTATTTATTTCGGTGTAATGCTTGTCAGAGATTTAATAAATAATAAAATCAATTGCCCTTACTTGCTTTCGTTGATTGGCTTTCATGTTCCTTGTGGTGAATTACGTAATAATCGTTTAGTTTGTGTACCCTTTCATAGGGTCAATTATGGAATCAATGAACCCTTAACTCGCTGTTTAAGACAAGCTAATTCTGTTTGTAATGCTATTGATTTTAATTTATATGTAAGTAGGGACTGTTTTTAAAAAAAATTGTTATTAATAATAAACTTCGGTGGTTAATGTCAATTGTACATTCTATTTTTGTTTTGTTTTATTTATTATTATTTATATAAATTGACTATTGTTCTAAGTAGTCTTTAAGAGCTGTGTCTCTGCTTGATGAATAAATAAATAAATAAATAAATAAATAAATGCTGGTGTGCCCCAGGGGTCCGTTTTGTCTCCGACAGTTTCTGTCTATAACTATTGCTCCGCTTAATTGTTTTGCTGACGACAGTAACCTCAGCTTTTCATATTCGATTTTAGATTCACATCCTTGTCCTTCGGATGGAACTATCAACGGCAGCGTATGATAAGCTCATTAAATTCTGATCTTGATAGCATTGTCCAATGGGGAATCAAAAAACGTATAGAATTTCAAGCTTCGAAAACTCAATGCTGTTTGGCACTTGCATTGAGGAAACTGAACAACTCTCTGTGCTCGGTATGTGCATTACAGACCACCTTGTATGGAATGATCACATATTCGACGTGGCCAAAAACGCTGCCAAGTGTTTAGGTTTCCTTCGACGTTGCAAGAAATTTTTTACACCTACTAATCTGGCTGTAATCTATAAGGCCTAAGGCAGGTGCTCTAAAACCCCTCTTTAGTCTCTTGCACAGAATTCAAAAGAGAGCTCTAAAAATTATAGGCGGCCGCTGTCTAACTGAAACATTTGAATCTCTCGAGCACCGCCGCAATTTTCATAAACAGTGCTCTAGTGAAGTAGCCAGTTGCGTTCTCCCCCTCAAACAATTCAACCGTAATACCCGTACTTCTAAGACTGCTCATCATTTTCGCCCAATTTCGGACGTATAGCGATTCTTTTTTTTAGCCGCACTACACGAATCTGGAATGCTTTGCCCGGCACAATATTTCCCACTCATTGTTATGTGCAGACATTAAAAACCAATGTGTATCGGTATTTCCTTTCTCATCCTATCCTACTTTCCTAATTTCTTGCACTGTGTTTAACATTTTAATTTTATTCATAACCCCTTGACCTTGAGTGCGCGTTTAATATAAAAAAAAAAAATACTACCTAGAGTGAAATAGAGAAAAAGAAGTAGATTTGGACTTTTTTTTATAAAATTGAAGTAGGTTGAAACAGAGATTTTTAAAATGAGGTAGATTTCAGTATTTGGCTGATGGTGCGAAGTAAGAAGTAGATTTTAAATATTTTGAAAAAAAGAACTATATCTACTATAATTGAAGTTAAATGGTGCCACTGGTTCCCATTAGCTGAAACAAATTTTGTAGAAAAAGTTTGTCAATTTTATTTCCAATAACATCATTATATTTTAATTTTACTTTGTATACTAATATACTAATTTTAAGCTTCTATTTTATTAAGCAAAAACTAAAAATGCATTTTATATAAAAACTGATCTTATTAAACAAAAAAAAACGAATTTCATTAAGTCATTTCGAAATTATTCACAATTTGTCAACTACCAACGTAACAATTGGTGGTCGTAAGTAAAACGTGTTAGAAAAAAATGTTGATTGGCAGATATGTACAGATAACCGGCTAAGCTTTAATAAAAACGAACTTAATATTGGTTTTTCAAACATGTCAAAATCTTCATCGAAAAAAAAACAAAAAATGTGCTTTTATTTTTATATCATTGTTTAATTTTGACACCAACAACATTATTGGAAAACTAATACTTGTTTTTTTTTTACAAATTAAAAACTAAGTTATAATGAATATATGAACATACATATGTATACTATATAAAGGTCGTTCTTATTAGAACTAGGCCAGATTTGCCTATTGTCCTTTGTTAAAAATTATCTCATTTCGAAATTTTCAACGAAATTACATCATGTGGCCTAATGAAAACGAAGTAGGTAGTACATATGTATGTATTTTCTATTTGCTTACTTTTTATCAATTTTTTTTGCTTGAGTTTTTTGTTTCCTTTGTTTGTTTTTGGAGGTATGTACAAAATAGATTTGCACAATAAAAACACAACAGAAAATAACTGTAACGAGAGTATTATCTATCACCATGACATATCGAAATAAAGGAGACAACTCTTCCAATGTAAAACCATAAACATAAAAGAAGCGCACTTCCCATATTCTTTCTATATACTTTCACCATTCTTCTACCAGTGGAATACGTCACCACAGAAAAAAAAAGTGATCGAATTTTCCTTCTTAACTTATTTATATAAATATGTACATAGGTATTTAGATTAATAGATACCTGCATAATATTGTACATAATATTTTGGCGCCATCCACTTGCCATATCCCTTGGTTGTTGCGTATTCGCTTACAGTGAAATGCAATTTGCGTTCATTCACAGGATTAACATGTACTAATCTAATATATTTTTGATACATCCATTACCTACCTACGCAAAATTAAATCAAAACAATCCTTACGATACCAAATCAATACAAGGCGTTGCACCTCTACATTACCTATGAACCTACCTATCGGAAAAAACAACACAAAATCTATTGTAAGATACTTATATGCATATGTATCTTATCACAACATCGCAGATTTCCTTTCTTCCATCATGTACACACCCTTTGGCAAAAAAAAAATGAAGATCACTATGCATCGCAATTTATTACTATGTGTGTAGCTAAAATGGCTTTCCATAGAAGAAACAAAAAACCAGTAGAATGATGATAGATCGCAAATAAAAAAATACAAAAAAACAAAATTTATGACTGCGAATGTGTGATAACCTACTTTTATTCTTTTTTATACATACACAAAGAACATTTTTCCACCCTACCTCCGAAAATGTGGAATGGTCATTGCATCATATACCTACTAAAAACAATCATTTCTCACACGTTTTTTTTATTTTTTCTGTTCTTGTAATACGAGATCCAAGATGACAAGTCATAAACAAAAATAAAAAACTAAATGAGCCCAGACAAAAAAAAAAGAATCAAGAGAGCGGATGGGCGGACAAAATTCTTTTGCACAGAGAATACGAAACCTTCTCTTTCAAAGCGCTGATATTGCAGTGGCATTCTTGTGAACTGAAAACTTACTTGTGTGCGTGTGCAAAGGAACTTTTTGTTAAAAAATGCAAAATAGACCTCTTTTATAAAAATAAAATTAAATAAATATTTAGTGAAAAAAGTATTTTGTATTTTTGAATTTAGTAAATAAAATATCAAACAAAAATAAAAAAAATATGTGAGAACAGTATTGTCAATACTTTTCTTGCAAATGTATTACAAATACTGTCATATTGAATTGCATTTTTTTGACTTTAGATGAGTTTTATTAAATTTTTAAGAACGATACGCTGTTCAGGGAATATAAATCTTTGATTAAAAAATTATTTCCAAAAATTAAAAAATATAACTCTCAATTTCCCAGGGTAGAGAACAAAATATTTGTAAAAAAATGTATATTTTTTGACTTTTGTTAGTAAAAAGTTACTGTAAAAATAAAAAACAAATAAAAAAAAATTAACATAATTGCACATACTTATTGGCTTTGTACAAGAGTTAATTTTACTTCGTTATCTTTTATACTTATGAAGTTTTATCCAGTAGAGCATTCATACCACTATGCGAATTTCCTTCGTTTTTCATAGTTTTATATATTTTTTTTTTGAATAAATAATAAAACAGAATAAAAAAAGAAGAACGATACGTGATTTGGGAATATGTTGTTTCTATAAAAAAAATATAAAAAAAATAAAAAAGTAATATTTTCGGAATTTCCCTATCATTTGAATAAGGACCTTACTAAAATGTATGATTTTTCCACTTGTGTGGCAGTTTTAAGGCACACAATATTTTTATATTTTTTTCAAAACTGCAAAAGTATTTTGACTAACATTTTTCTAATCGATGACCGTTTATTTCATTGAAATATTCGTAAAATTGTGAAAGTTATACAGCTTAGCGCAAAAGTCTAACCTATTTTTTCAATGGACACCTACCCTTAAGAGACCTAATATCATCTTGGCTGTATGAGAAGATGCGGATATTCGTTTTTTCTGTACCAAGATAAAGCTTCCAAGTCGTAGGTTTTCGACCCATCAGTGTAAAAATGAACCGATTCATATTTCAAGAATGTCTCAACCTGTTAAATAGATCAGGATAGGATCGTTACTTGATGGTATTTGATAAAAAATAATTAAGGTATGTTGTAGTCAATGTTATCTTCTTGAAAATGATCTAAACGAATTCAGAATTATGGAGTGGTCTATCTCATTCTTGATCAAGGAGGCTTCAATTTCAATATGCTCACAACCGTTTGCTTGCTAAATACGAGTATATCGAAGTGTTTGATGAAATAGAGTATTCAGTGCATTGGAAGGAGTAAAGCGAGGCCTTACTGTTTTTATCGCGCTTTGTTGCGCTTTCTTTAGAGCGGTTCACTATACTACTATATCTCATACGTTAGAATCGGTCTTAATACAGGGTCATGTGTCTTTTCAACACTTTATTTTATATAAGGTTTCGAGTTTAACCTTTTATGGAAAATAAGACCCATATATTTTTCTTGTTCTGGGAATGCTAGGGGTATATGGAGTTGTGTATTTCCTGGAAGAGAAGGCAAAACTAGTTTTGTGAGGGCTTACACGGAGCAAACAACGATCCGTTTACCGCGTTTAGGGCATAAGAGTTCTTTCAAGGTATTTAGATGCTTTTCAGATACTGCTCGCGCAACATCATCCACACGAGCAATCACTTTCTTACTCTCCATTTCTAGACACATTATCAGCAAAGCTACTACTACGTTATAAAGGAAGGGGATAAGACGCCAATTTGCGGCGCGGCGTGGCGTACCCCTACAGACAGTTTTTCTTGCAGTTGCAGGCAAACTTGTTCCAACTTTGTCTCTAGTAAATAACATACAATTTCTCTCTACTTTTATCCATTTAAGTATTTTTCTTCTTCTTCTGAATTATAAAAAACCTTTTAAACATTCTGCCAGAATGAAATCCATATTTGTGTCCGAACTATTGGCATCTACTTGTTGATTTACGATTGGACAGAAATAGGTGACACATACATACTGCAAATAAATTAAACTTTGAAAATATGTCTTGGCTATTTCAGAGAGACTAAATGCCCACAATTTTGAACACTCCCTTCCAAATATCTTATTAATATTCATTCCACGTTCTGAAAGCCACTCCAGACTCCACACTATCACACTTCAGTAACAAATTTCTTCATTTCAACCTCATCAAATGATGAAATTTATAAAAGGAGGAAACGATGCAGGCATGTCAATGTTGGGCGCCAAGGAGCGGTGGCAGAGGCAGTCTAGTTATATGAACTTCTGTAGCTGATATAGCACTTATCACGTTACGCCACAGTGAGTCTTTGAGGTGGTTTCATGAATGAAATGAAATTCTGCCATTTGAGTTTGCACCCACCCCATCTTTGACACACAACTCTGACACCATCCGCACACAGACTTTTCCACTCAAGACCGCTCGAGCGAAATCGATTAGGGTTAGATGATGAATACTGAAAAACACCAAAAGCATTCCGTCAAAAGGTGGAATCTTGACGTACAGCCGTGTCGTAACCATCGCATCGCCTTTCCAGATGAGCATTTGTTTTCAATTTGTCCATAAATATAAAAGTTTGAGATTCATTTCATACCTTTTCGATGAGGGAGAGTTGGGGCGCTGCGCTGCTAGAATTTTCATTTCCATTAAATGATTCTATTCATAAAAGTTAAAAGGCTTTGTTTTCGGCCAAGCAGTGGCAGAAGTTGAAAAATGAATTCGAACAAAGCAAAATAAAATGAATTTCCAATTATTATCCTTCAGGAATTCCATCAGCAGAGTGTCATTTTTATTTCTTCCACCACACCGTTAAGGGTGTGTTTTTAACACAGTGATCCCTAGGGACATATATGGGTTTTCGTAACACTTGTAATTCAAAGTTAACAAGCACAGTCGATGATGGCGCAGATGGACCTGTTGATTTCATAATGTTTATACCTGCCTTTAACACTCTACCTAACCTGCCTGATTTGCCCATATCGTAGACATATTCCCACGGGGGTAGTTTCTGGTATAGCACCATCATGAGGTGGTATAACGAAATACAAATAAAATTCAATTGGATTAAGTAGTATTCGAAGAGACCCCATAAAATTGTATATTTATTCGCCTATTGACACTGATTATCCTGAATGAGATTTTTTTGCACTGATTCACTTTTATATTGATGGGATGTATTCAATTGATAGATGGGAGTTGATTTAGATGAAATTGATATCAAGCTGCTTTTATTTAGAAAAAGGAAGTTAGTTTTAGAAAATTCAATTTTTCAAATTGATAAAGGTTCAAGTTTATTATTGTAATTTTAGTTTCTTGTTTGACAAAAACCCTTTTTAAAGTCGT
Source organism: Chrysotoxum bicinctum (assembly GCA_911387755.1). Lineage (NCBI taxonomy): Eukaryota > Metazoa > Arthropoda > Insecta > Diptera > Syrphidae > Chrysotoxum > Chrysotoxum bicinctum. The sequence continues at coordinate 62,095,739 of OU426987.1, forward strand.
TGTAATTCATAAATAATACATATGGTATGTGGTATGCCGGCTACAATTTCTTATCTCTAACAATTTTTCACGTTTTTATGAAACTTCTATGCACTCCACTCAGCAAAGAGAACTGTATGCAAAAACAATATACTGAAGTTTGCATGAGATTGCCATAAAAGCCTTAAACTATGACATTGATTCAGTAAAGTACGCTAGCCCACTGAAGGCGTTTAAACCTATCGATTATAATGACTAAATGATTAACACAGTACAAGTACACACTGAAAATATAGGATATCGTTAAAACGTTGGTTTTAGATTTTTGAAAATTACTATGGGGGTGAAACATAGAGCTGTGTAAATCATTTCACATTCGTGTGGTGCAGATAAAGAAAGAATCTCTGATCAATTCTGACAGCAATATTTTAGAGGTTGAATGCAACTAGCCATTTCCCTGAATAATGGTTTATTAAGTTACTGATAGGATTAGGCCAGACATCTAAGATTTCCACGTTACTCGAGAGACGTAAATATTTCTGCAGTGCGAATCCGTCCAGCGAATCCATATTAAGCTGTCAATGATCAACAATTAAGGTAACAAATATAACAATGGAAAATGCGTAGTGCTTGGCACCCGTAAAATAGCCATAACTCCAGCTTATATTATAAACTTATTAGTGGTAGTTTATTCAAGTTGTTGTTGTTGTAATATTAAAACATTCAAGAAAAAATTATTGGTAATGACCAAAAACCTACGTCTTCAACGGTTTCCATGCTCGTCTTTAAAATATCTTTCGTCGGAATCTTCTAAAACATTAAGTTATTTCAATCAAAATCGGTTGAACCGTTTTTGAGAAAATTAAAAACAAGAAAATGGTTGCTACGCTTCTATGCCAGTAGTGTATAAGGTTATGACAATGGTTCAAACATGAAAGGAAAAGAGGCTGGTGTTCAAAACAAAATTTAGAGTTTTGAACCAAGACCTTATTTTGTTCAGGCTGCTTGCATTCCCAGATTTTGGTTGTTATTTAGCTTGCTGTTTGTTGGAAATTGCTTTTTGACATTGCTCAATGCCTAGAAAACTTTTTTATCAGGTTCAACAATGCGTTGGTTTGACCTTAAAACCCTTTCCTGCAACCAGATGGGAAAGTATACTAAATGCTTTAAAACCTTTAAAAAAAATCTAAAGAGATATATGAATGAAGCTCTTATTGAAATATCTGAGGCTAGAAACGTTCGATATTTTAGAAAAAATAATATAACTAGTAAGTATTTACAAAGTCCGCCTGTTAATTTATCTAACAGCGTTCTAGTTCTGGAAGCTACTAAAAACTCTTTCGTGGAAATGCGATCAGAAGAACAATTCACTAACGTGCAGTCAGCTGAAGCCATAGCTCTAAATCTAGAAATACCATCACAGTTTCCTCAAATAACGTCCTTTTTCGAAAATAAAATTAATAAAAAACTACTTCAGGACCCCAATGATTCAAGAAAGATAAGTTGACTTGTCAATCATGGCTATAGAGAAAGAGCTTCTTAAGTCATTAGATTATGATGATCTGGTTACTGAGTTTGCTAAAACAAAACCGGAAAAGTCAATCTATTGCAATAAGTTCGGTTCCATTTATTTTTATTAAAATAATAGTTTTAATATTATTTCCTACAATGAATAAATATGTAAATATAAATATAAGACTCTGAATTTAACAATAATTAATGAGTTAATTATTTATTTGTATGTTGTCATGTTTTTTAATTAGTGATATGGGTGATTCTACAAACGATGGAATTTTCGGTGGCCCAAGAAATATTTTAAAATCTGTTCAATTGTTTAATCTGATTTTTTTTTATAAAATTAAATCTTGTTGATACCATATCTACCTGGCCTAACAATATTATTAGGTTGACCTTATTTTATCTTGCTCAAAAAATTCTTCATAGTGTCTGATTCTCAGTCCCCCGACGTGTCCCCAGTGCGTTTTCGCAAAGAAAAATTATTAACGTTCTCTTATTTCAGGTCTCATACTTAGATGAATTGCACCAAAGTTACGGAAAATAACACATCTTTGCTACGAAATAGATAAATATTTTTTAGTAATTTATTTTATTACAAAAAAACTTAATTAAACTTTGTCCCCCGCTTTTTGTATCAGTCCCCTGGCATATTGAAACAGTCGAGAAAATCAATAACTAGGATATCGATCGAATTTCCAGTACTGGCGATTTGTACCACATCTTCTTACAATAAAATTGTGGTGCAAATCGATTCTGTTTCTTATGTCAGTATTGTGAAAAAGACATTTGTGCAAGAAGTCGTGGATTGTCCCTTTAGATTATCAGTCCTCTGGTGAGGTTTTACAAAACAAATTTGTATGTAAGAAGGCATATTTGTTAGAAGTATAGTATAGGTTTAATAAAACTGTAATATTATATATATATTTTTATTTTTTAAAGTAAAACCTTAATACCTTTTTTGCGCAAAAACCATGAAAAACCTCAGTCCTCTGGCCTCAGTCCCCTGATAGTTAATAAATGAGCAAATGATATTTTATTCAGAAACTTGAGAAATTTTTAGTTATATTGAACTTCGAACTTCATTGCGAAATATTTTTCAAATTTTTAAAAAGAATATAATTTATTTTAAATTGATTCTTAAAAAAAAATATTTAATTATAATATATTATATTCTCTTAATAAAATGCTAAATAATATTTATTTACCATGAATTTTTATGTTTATGAAGAATAATTAAATTTAATTTCTATATTTCGATGTGTACCGGTACCCAAGAGAAAATAAGAAAAAAAATAAAGATTTATTCAGTTCCCTTAAAAAAAAACTCAGTACCTTGAACATCCTTTTTCAAAAAATGTCCTTAAAATCGTCATCTAAGGAGTGAAATGGAGGGCACGGCACAGAAGTATCTGAAGTTCGTCCTAGAGCAATTTTTTCCCTTTGAGGAAAGAGATAAAGTCTTTTATATTCATTTCCGAAAGTATGTCGTCAAAAAATCCCTTTCCTAATGATTGTGCTCTAAATTTGGTCACAGCAGATTTGCTGACGAAATGAAGAACTGTTTCCTTTTTCCACTGGTCTCTACAGCTATGATAGTGAGTGTTGTGAGTAAAACCTAGCTTTATTACATGGTCTCCTACTAATGTCCGCTACATGTAGCTATGATCTTGGCTACCTCTTGCTTTGCTTAAAGGTCGGGAAAATCTTTTTAGATGTAATGCAGTTAGTTAAACTGCTCTACCTACGATCTGATTCACTAAGAAAAATTGAGAGAATATTTCCCTTCATAACTCCGAGCTGAATGTTGACTTCTTCGGCAAGTGAGCCTGGCCAGCTCTTCACTGCCATCAACGTCGCAATGAGCCGAAACCCATAAGAGTGATATTTTGGTTAATATCGAGACTACCAAGTTTCCCAATAGCATTGCTGAACAAATTTGGAGAATTAGAATTAATTGTTTAACAGCCGGCTGACTGTCTGTAATAATAGCCTCCTTTTCCGGTTCTGGTTTGGATCTTGTTTGAGTAACTGGCAAACTTCTCTGATAGCAAGCAATTCAGCTTGAAAAACACTATCAAAGTCGGGTAGCCTAAACGACCAAGATATACTCTCAGAGAAGATTCCTGAACCAACACCACATCCAATCTTTAAGCCATCAGTAAAAATAGTTGTGTCGGAGTCTTTCATCACGATTTCATCATCACAGTCTTTTCTTAATAGGAACATAACCTTAACATCTTTACTGATACCCATTTTATGGGTAGTGCGAAAAAATTTCTGTTGGAATCAACTACGTAATATTGATGTTACCATAAGGCTTGGCACTCCAAGAGTTTAATTCCTAGCTAGCAGTTCCTTGTATCCTCTTCAGTGTATCGATGTAATATGCTTTGGTAAGCAGCGGGCTACCATACAATCGAACCATACGTGAAGATCGGTCACACCAAAGGCGTAGAAAGTTAATCAGACCTTCTTAGCCCTTTCTTCAATATTCAGTTTCCAGTTCAACATAGGGTCTAGAACAGTGATGGGCAAAGTACGGCCCGCGGGCCAACTCCGGCCGGCGAAAGCATTTAATCCGGCCCCCCGACGGTCCCTCGACCTGAATAGTATATGGCGCGCAAAAATTATATTTTGACGGTCCAGAAGTATGAAGTATATGCTACTAAATTCTAAGAACAAACAGATTGGAGCAGAGAGCAAAGAGCAAACCAGCGAAATCAAACACGTGTAGTTGTAGTTGTAGTTGTAGTTGCTTTCACTACATGTGTTTAATCTCGCTGTTTAGCTCGCATCAGCGTTGCCGCTAAAAAAAAATTTTTCGAAAAAACGTGCCATTTGTGTCATTTTCGTGCCATATGAAAAAAACTCAAGTTATTCTTTAAAAATAAATTTTAAATAAATATTATTACAAGCAAATAACAAACAAAAAATCACTGCCTCTATTTGTGTATAGGTATTTTCCAGAAATAGGAGTTTTTGGCAAGTTCATAATAAGTAATGAAATGAGTATGTATTATGTAACTACCTATATCACATCACCATGATGAGTACCTATTATTATTATTTAAAAATATAAAGACGTTATAAAGCTTTGTTATAATAAGTTAATTAAATAAATTAGCTGGAGGTTTGAAATTTTGACAATTATTAGGCTTAATTTCATTATATGACATTATAGCATTAATTGTTTTGTATTACAGTCTGTTTTTGTTGTTTGTTTTAATATTATTTAGCCTTGAAAACAGTCGCCCTGCTGATGCACTTCCGTGAGGCAAACTGAGAAGAATCAACATAAATTTTGAATTATTAATGAACCTAGAACGTTTTTGAATCTTCAAGAAAAATACTTTCGACTAGTCCAATCTCAAAAATTTTTCTTATTTCGCCAAAAAAACATCTTTCTCGCACTCTAATAGATAGGTTGATACCAAAATATTGAAGTGTGGCAGAATACTTTGTATATTTGGATTATTTCTTAAAAAGGTTGGGTCAATTATCTTAAACGCATTTAGGTAAAATAATGAAGAAAAACGTGCCATATTGAAACTTTTCGTGCCACCGTGCCTCGAGAAAATTTCCGTGTCAAAATGGCACGATCGTGCCACATCGGCAACGCTGGCTCGCATAGACATAAACACATAGGTAAAGGAGCCAGCTGATGCCAGCGGCGTGGTGAAATCTGAAGTGAGAGGGAGTGAATTCAACTCAGTCGCCTGCTGTCACAGATCGCACGCCGCACGTAAAGTTTTGCTTGTTCGCGTAGAAAATTTTGTTTTTAATTTCTCCCGTGTTTTTGCTTGTTCGAGTAACGCACTACATTCATAATTTTATGAAAACATAAGCTCCACTTTTGAGACAATGACGTGTAGAAAACGAAAAGTCGATTCCGAGTGTCGACTGTTTAAAGAAGAGTGGGCTTGGAAATACTTCTTTACAGAATATAACGGTGAGCCAGTATGTCTTATATGTAATGAAGCAGTTGCAGTATTTAAAAATTTTAACCTCGATCGCCATTTTAACACTAAGCATGCTAAAACCAAATATGCTGTGATGAATAACGCAGAAAAGAAAGTGAATGCGGAAAACCTAAAAAAAACAATGACTGGTCAAAGAAATATGTTTATAAAGCAATACACTCTTCAAAAGGCTTCTACACTAGCTGGATATGTTGTGGCTTATAAAATTGCTAAAAATAACAAACCATATTCGGAAGGAGAGTTTGTAAAAGATTGCATGGTGAGTATGAGTAGTATTATCTGCCCAGAAAAAAAAAAGCTTCTCGCGAAAAACAGTAACAACGCGAATTGATGCCATTGCAACAAACTTGTCGACCCAATTTATGCAACGCATAGAAAACTTTAAATATTTTTCCGTGACGATGGATGAATGCACGGATAGAAGTGACACTGCTCAGTTATTGATCTTCATTAGAGGCGTTGACGACGAATTTAATATTACTGAAGAGCTAGCTTATTTGCAATCACTAAAGGAAAAAACGACGGGGCAGATAATTTATAACGAATTTTCTGAAGGTCTTCAAAATTTAAATGCTCCTATTTCAAAATTATGCAACATAATTACAGATGGAGCCCCAAATATGGTTGGAAAAAACGCGGTATTTTTAAGTATTTTTCGGAACCAGAATCCTTAGCACAAAGTTGTATTTTTACATTGTATAATTCACCAGGACGTGCTTTGTAAAGCTGCAATAGATATTACCCATGTACTTGATGTGGTTATAAAACTAATTAATACTATTCGAGCCCGGAGCTTGGTACAACGGCAATTCCAAGAATTTCTTATTGAAGTCGACGCAGATCATTCGGACCTTCTTTACCACACGAAAGTAAGATGGTTAAGTTGTGGGTTTGCATTTGAACGGATCTGGAATTTAAAAGAGGAAATACTAGATTTTTTAAAGAATAAGACAGACAAATGATCTGATTTCCAAATCTTTGAAGACAATGATTGGCGTATCGATTTTGCATTTTTTACCGATTTACTCGAATACTACAACAAATTAAATAAAAAATTGCAGGGAAAGAACCAATTTATAGATGAGACTTGGGGTTGTCTAAAATCATTTAAAGCCCAGCTTTTTCTGTTTTATAACTGCATGAATAAGAACGATTTAACTCACTTTCCGCGTTTAAAATCCGTGTCACCAGTGAGTGAGAACAAACTGAAAGAATTCAGTCAGGCGTTGAAAAAAATTCACACAGAATTCGAAACTAGATTTCAAGATTTTAAGAACATTCAGTCGTCGCTGGATGTTTTCTCGATGGCGTTTAATGTAGATCCGGAAAATGTCTCTGCAGAATTGCAGTTGGAAATTATTCAAATGCAGTGCAGCACCCATTCAAAACAACTGTTCTTAAATTCCACAAAATTAGAATTTTATAGAACACTGCCGAAAGCTGAATTCCCGAAGATGATTTCTCACGCCCAGATTATGGCGATGTTTGCGTCGTCGTAGATGTGCGAACAGACTTTTTCGACCATGAAATTGCGGAAAAACTCTATCAGAAACCGACTTACTGATGAACACCTTTTCGCGCTGCTGAAAGTTACTTCGTCACAGCTTGAACCTGCATTCGAAAATATTATGGCAAATCAAAAGCAATTTCATACATCTCACACGCCTACCATGGCAGGGCCTTCAAATAAAAGCTAAATTGTAATTTTGAACATTTGTAATGCGGTAAGGTTTTAATATGATTAAAAGTTCCAACACAAAATGCATTTTTCAAATAACTCTGGCCCTCCTCTGCGATTTCTTGAATTTTCTGGTCCTCCATTAAGAAAGTTTGCCCAACACTGGTCTAGAATAACACCTACTCGTAGATATTTTTCACTGGAAGAGAGCAAAAGTATTTTGCGGTTGAGTCGGTAGAGCGAAGGGCTGTCTCTTAGTTTTGGTAGTAAATAATAAGTTTTGCTTTGGTTAACACCTAGTCCACAGATCGTGGTCCAGTTACTAACTTTCCATGAAGCCATTTCTGTGATTTCACATAACACATTTGAAAATAAAATGGAGTTATGTAGATTGAACTCCTTATGAGTTATGAGTAATATCTTGAGTTTTTACTGTCTCAATAATTTTTCTTAGACATTCCAAAAAAAAAAAGATATAAAATTATGACTAATAACCGAAAGAAGACAACATTACCTAAATTGCACATAAATTCCATCCAAAACTTGTTTTTAAGTCCGTTAAATAAATTCGTATCGAAGAACCATCTTCAAGAAAAAATTGATGTCTCATTTTGATTATTGGATTGGCGCCACAGATATACGAGTATAATACCCATTTGTCGCCGCCACAAAGTCTATCCAGAAGCAAAGTGAAGAGATATAAAAACTTCCCCACAATTGTTTGCCAAGACTTTTATTTTTTCTTTAGGGGAGACGTTTTTGGGGGTTCCCTTTATACAGATGAACCCATCGATTTCTTCCTACTTTAACAATATTTCTTTTAAAAACTATTAGAACTCTTTTATTTAGGTCAATGTGAACTAAGAAAAAAAAAGTTGATGCGAATTTAAGGCCTTGAAAGATCAAAAAATTAATACTCTTACATAGCATGGCTCGTTGTTATCTAATGCTCTTATATGACAAATTGTTCAAGCGTGTATTGTATTCGGCACATCCACATTCACCACCCTCTTTCTAACCGAGTCATTGTAATCCTGGCATATCGTCGTCACAGATGAACGCCAAGAAAGGAAGCTGAAAAATAAAGTTCCGCAATTTTTTTTTGTCTGCGATTTATAGTCAAAGAATCGCGACGCCGCAATTTCGTACAAAAAACCCCCGAATACGAATGCTGTTTGTTTGACAGGGGCTGATGGGATCTATAGATGCTGGATAGGAATTCATTTGAAAATGTTGTTGTTGAGTATTGAGATGGCTTCGTATTGTTGCTAGACCACCACACCGATAAAATCACTTACCCACTGATTTTCTTAAAACGATATAAGGGTTGGCACTGAAATGAATAAAAAAAAGAAATGTATCTTCTACCCCAACCATTTCGGTGATTTCGATTCTGGGCAGCTACCATAACAACAACTCGTTTAAGCTAATGGCTTTCGCTATTCACTGAGTGGGTTTCAATTCAATTTCGGGACACAATTGTCAGGTAAACATGTGATGAATAGCTAGCCGAAGTGTGTGTAGCAATGCTCTTAAAAGATATGTTGCTATCGATACCTTTACGGAAACGCACTTAACAATCGAGAAGCACTTGAAATGTTTAACAGTTTCTATCATAATTAGGAAGAGAATTGGTCAAGTTGAATATGAGTTTTTTTTTCCTTTTGAAGGGGCATATAGCTTAGGAAAGAAAATTATTTTTAATAACTACGTTTATCCTCATACAAAAAAATGTTTTGTCGGGCTGATTAATTCTTGAATTTTAATAAGTATTTTGTTAATCTTACTAATTAAATGGGCTTAAATTTCGAATATTAAAAAATTGTCTCGTTTGATTTTAACTGAATGATGTTGTTCCTATACAACTTAACCGCCAGCTTCAATGACAAACTACCACTTCAACTATTTTTAAATTTTGAAATACAGACATATCCCCCATACCATGAATATAATAAGAGAAAGTAAAATTTCATTCAAAATTCATCACCTGCCTATGCCGTTGTACATACGAATCTTGTGAATTAAAGGAAGAAGAAAATTTGACTGCCTTGTGCCATGATAAGATTGAGTAAATAAGCTAAGGCAACCGAATAAAGTAGCTACTTTAACTGAGTAGAGTAGACATGACATACTACTCCAGTAGGTTGCCTACTCCAGTTGAGCATTTTGGGCAGAATAACACAAAAGTTTGGCTGATCCACTTGAAAAAGTTGGTTAAAGCTGATGTTTCTTAAAATAACCGAGTAGGTTATTTACTTAAATTGAGTAAGTAGGAATAGAATTGAAAATTCGACTATGTTAGCTATTAATAGTACTACTCCATCCGACTAGATAAGCTACTGTAACCGAAACGATATTCTTCTACAACCGAGTTGATTGTTCTCCAAACGAGTCAGTTGGCTAATAAAACCGAGAAGATTAGCCAGCCCTATTGCATATGAATGAATACATAACAATTAAACTGCTTCGAACTCCAAACGGTTATTCCAACCGAGTAAATCATTTACAGAAATTGAGTAGGTTTATAACGTTAATCCTGTTATTAAGAAGCAACTAATATGTTATTTTTACTAGTTTAATCAGCTATTAGAAAAACGAATTGAGAAGTAGTTTGATAAATTTCGTACACTTTGACCCATACAGTGTATAGATTCAAACAAGTTTTCTTAATGGAATTGACTCGTTTAATATAACCGATCTGATTTTTTTACTTTTAGACAAGCTGTGCGTTATTTTGAATTAACTATTTTTTAGCTAGATATGTATACTCGTATCTATGTACGAGTATGTACATAACACTCATTTGATGTCGGGTTAATTTCAACAACGTAAGAAAAATTGTTTGGTCTTATCGTTTGTAGAACATCATACGGAATATTTTCTCAATTTCACACAAGAGTGTATTTTTGGTTGCACACCGTCGTTTTCCATTGCTTTTTCTGAAAAACGAAATTTTTACTAGCATTTATCCTGAAACAACAAATTTTGTCTTATGACGGTCTTGTAGCAAATGGACAAAAAAAACTTGGGGGAACTTGGGGTTCTTATAAAACTTGACATTTCGATGATAGAAAAGAAGAAAGATTGGGTCTCGCGATTCTAACTGTTTCTGTCTGTTCGACTTTTGCTTAAGCCACTCGGTCGATTTTCCTTAAACCTCTTAAATAGCATTTCTAATATTTCCTCCGACACGTTTTTTCCTCTTTTTAAGATAAAAAATAATCGTACCTACCATTCCAAAAAATTCTAATCTAGGTCTTCTGTAGATTTATCAGCTGACCCCGACTAATATAATTGATTAGATTTTTTTAAGCTGTCTTGATTTATGAGAAACAGAACGATGAGTTTGCATACGCACAGATTTTGTGCAATTTTGTTGTGACTTGGGGCCTTGGGGATCTCTGGTTGGCATACAGTTTAGGTTCCCGACTGCGATAAAAGCGATGGAAAGCTGTGCTACCAGTGGTTGAAATTGTGGTGACTCGGTATCATCTACTTGACTGGGGGGTCTTCCTATTTAAGGCTTAATCGTTGAGGGGCGATTTGTTTTGACAATTCGTAGAGAGTCCCACAATCATTTGCATTAGGCTTAATGAACGCACACCTAGTAAAATGTGTTAAAGAAAATAGAAAGTTAACCCAATTACACTCGGGATTTCGAGAAGACTATTCTAGGGTGGATCAGATATTCATACCTACTTAAGCAAAAGGAAAAAAATTATATGCATTTTTCATCGACTTTCGTGCGGCATTTGATACGATCAATAAAAACTGAATTTTCTACAAACTTTTCTAAATCGGTGTATCGACTAAGTTTCTAAGACCAATCTCTACTGTGCCAACAAATCTGCAATATGGAATAGGAATGAGCTATCAGACTGGTTTCGAATAGAAATAGGTAGAGGACAGGGGGCTTGCTAAGTCCTCTATTTTTTTCACTGTTTCTGGACGACATTTCAGAGAGTATACCTACCAGCAGGAATCACAGTTGAAGGTATCAAAACCACATTGCGGACTATCTGGTAATCTCAGCAGCATCACATCTCTTTAGCTTATGTTAATAAATTACAAAATTACTGCAAGTAGAATAGTTTACAAATCTAAACAGAAAAGTCTAAAGTGGTTGTATTTAGAAAAGGAAGGGGCCGATTTACTGGATTTGAGAAATGGGAATCTGGAAGTTGTCTTTATATTTTCACACTTCAACAGAGCATGAACTACGTGCCCAAGGTTGTTAACGAGGCAGACGATTCACGACTTATTAAGGTTCTCGCCAGGAAGAAACTTAGAACAAAAAACAATGTTTTACAAGGACTGGAAAAATTTCGCCGCTAAGTACAACATCCTGCTAGATCTTACAGAAAATAATTTTTCAGAGTGGCGTAACATAACCCTAAAATTCATGCTTAATGTGAAACAGGCAATACATATATAGACTAAGAGCCCACAGCAATTTTTGGGTGTGATTGATAACAAAAAATAATTAGCTTAATTAGATAGGTCTTTTATAGTTATTTACAAATGTGAAAGCCTTGCATACTCTAGTGGGCGCAATAGTGCATTATAGTGCATTAAGTATGCAGTTCTTTCCAAATCCAAATAATTGTGATAACAACTTTGCCAAAATGTAGAGTTAAGCCCCCTGATTGAAAATATCGATGTCCAAGACGTTTTACAGACAGCCTTCTGCCTGCCAGACGCGATAAGAATAGGCAACTTCTTGCACTAAGAAGGCCACCTTCAAAACGTCATGGACCTTGATATTTGCAATCAGGGCACTTAGCTGTTCATTTTGAAGCTATGGCAAATTTTTTTTCCCAATTTTTTAGAATAAGGAAAGAACTGCATACTTGATGCACTATAATGCACTATTGCGCCCACTAGAGTATGCAAGACGTTCACATTTGTAAATAACTACTAAAGACCTAACTAATTATGCTAATTATTTTTGTTATCAATCACACCCAAAAATTGCTGTGGGCTCTCGGTCTAATAGAAAATATTACACAAGCGAAAATTCGTCAGCACGTCAACTCGATCACCAACAGATTAACTATCTGAACTTAGGCATCAGTACTGCATACATTTCTATGGTAATCCGAGTTAGAGGAGAACTACTCAAGCTTCATTATATGAACCATCGTGAGGATAGTTCACCAATCTGCTGTCTATGCACTACCAGGGAAAATGAGGACATGATGAACTTTCTTGGTTCCTGTCCGATCTTGAAAGAAATAAAATGCACGACTGGATCGCACGAACTTGCTCTTATGTAAAAGTACTTTGGAATTTAAGATACATTTTATAAATATAAAACATGAATAATGTTCAAATGCATAAAATTGCCGTCTGGTTTCCGGAAAATTATGAATTTATGCAAATAAACCTTAAAAAATCGTTTTATTATTAAATAAATTTTTTATATAAGAAATTTCTCTAAAATTTTTCAAGAAAAAAATGTGGGATGCGAATTTTAAGTATTTAATAATATTGGGTTTAGGAAATAATTTCAAAAAATAATCGTTCATAGGTTTTGAAGATATTGATTTAAATTTTTTTTTTTTTTTTAAACCCAATAAATATTTTTTCGAATATTTTTATATACAATATTATTTTAAACTTAAGGGGACTCCTGCTGAAAATTTTGGGTTAAAATCCTTAGAGCCGTTAATGAGAAAGTCGAAAATCAAAAAAACGGGTCTATGGCAGGTACCCCTAATAACATTTTTCCCCAAAATTTTTTTTGACCAAAATGTAGTCCATGTCCATAATATCACACCTAATTTTTTTTATCAAAATCGTTAGAGCCGTTTTCGAGATAAATAAGATTTTGCATTACGGGTGTATGGGGGGTACCCTTAGTTTTGGAGCTAAAAAAAAATTTCAATTTTTCCTCTAGGGAATCACCAAAGACTCTTAACTACCGAGATTGAAAGAAACAGGTCCAGTGGTTTAGGCTGTAGTGAGAGGTACAGACATACAGACACACTGAAACATGTTTTTTGTGTACTAAATTTTCCTTAAAATTTTTATAAAAAAAATTGATATGCAAATTGTTAGTATTTAATAAAATACATTTTAAAACGTAATTTAAAAATTTTATCGTGTATCGGTTTTCAAGATATTGAATTTTCAAAAAAAAAATGTATTATTTTTTTAAAAATCCAAAAACTATTTTTTCGAAAAAATTTTTAGTTTATATTTTTTCAAATGCAAAGCAGCTCCTGCATAAAAATTTTGGTTAAAATCGTTAGAGCCGTTGGTGAGAAATTCGAAAATCAAAAAAACCGTTCTATGACAGGTACCCCTAATAACATTTCCCCCCAAATTTTTTTTCACCAAAATATAGTCCATGTCCATAATATCACACTTAATTTTTTTTATCAAAATCGTTAGAGCCGTTTTCGAGATAAATAAGATTTTGCATTACGGGTGTATGGGGGGTACCCTTAGTTTTGGAGCTAAAAAAAAAATTTCAATTTTTCCTCTAGGGAATCACCGAAGACCCTTAACTACCAAGTTTGAAGAAAATAACTATGGTAGTTTAGGCTGTACTTCGAGGTACAGACATACAGACATACAGACATACAGACATACAGACATACAGACATACAGACAGACAGACAGAATTTTCGGACCCACTTTTTTCGTCTTCGCTATCATCGTAATGTCAACTTTGATCAAAATCTCGAGTTCGATTTTTTTTTCCAAATGCAGAACTTGCCCTATAGTACCTATATCGCAAGTAAAAAGAGGCTGGGTGCGACCCACACTGATAACTTCCCATTTGTGGTCTTGAAAACTTTATATTTAGTTTTTTTCTGTAAAATTCAAATAAACATTATTTTAAGATTGAAAAGCATTTTAAGCATTTTAAGCATTTTAAGTAGTAGATGGAAGATCGAAGTAGATGGTTTCATAGTGTAATTGTTGTTGCGGTTTTTCCGGATTGAAAGGCTGTGATCTGCACTGGATATACAATGACTCCTGTTTTAAAAATCGATTATGCTTGTGGCATACTATGATATTAGGAAATTTGCTTTGTTTTGTTGATGATGAGGATACAGTCGCTCATTTTATGTTTTTTTTTACAGAAAATGTGTTTAACTAATTTTAAACTTTTCTATTTAAAATGATAAATTTCTTGTAATATTTACGAAGGATGGTAGGTACATATTATATACTGAATTATATATTTGTGTTCCTACTCGTACACCTAAGAAAACCTTGAGTATCTTTTTCATGGACAAAAAGATAAAAACATATTGTGACGTTTTCTTCAATTTTACCATAGCTATTAATGGAATTTGAATATTCGGGAATTGGGTACAACTGAACAACCTTATTCATATAGTACATACATTCTTCTAAAAACTAAGTTGACAATAAAATTATAAAATTATGTATTATATTATAGAAATTACTTTATTATTTCGGTTCCAAGCATTTTAATTGAAAAAAATTTAAAAACCAATTTTCAATAGAATTTTATAGTTTTTTATTTTTTTTAAAAAAACTGTAAACTGATTTTTTTTTGAAATTTTCACCAGTTGTCAAACACATTATTTTTCGTAAAATAAAATTATTTTGAGTTTCAAATTGTTTTCCGTTTTTAGAATATCTGGGTTATGAAATTTTTTTTTTCAGTTTTTTTTTTATTTAAAAAAATAACGGTATGTTCATTTTTTTCCAAATTCATACCAAATCTGTATGACCTTATAATGAGTACATTAAATTTTATTTTAAATCAATAGCATTATTTTTTCGTGAGATATTTGAAACTAACCAAAATTTTTACTTTTTTTTTAAACCGTTATAGTGAAAAAACTACTCACTGAATTTTAATAAACGCCCTTTCAGCCTCTTTCGAAGTTATTATCTATTAAACAAAATTTATTTGAAGTCGATATCTTTACTCGTTCTTGAGATATCGACGACGAAATATGGTACAAGAACGTACGGACGTACGAACGTACGAACGTACGAACGTACGAACGTACGAACGTACGTTTACACACACACAGACATCTCTCTAAAAATGATTGATATAGCCTCTAGGGACCTTGAAACGTCGAGAAATGTCAAAAATTTCAATTTGACAAATCGGACCGATTGCAATAACTCCCTATGGGAAGTTAATAAGGCGTTATCATTATGGAGTCAATCATATGAATATTGAAGAAATAACTGAACGAAAGTGAACAAGAACAAGAACAAAATAATTGAAAATTTTTAAAATACCAAATAACTTTTTATATATTTGTAAAAATTCGAGTACCTACTCTTTTCTTAGTGACTTATGATTTATTTATTTTTGAAAGCATTCACATTAAGAAGTACAATCTTATAGATAGTGATGCTTAAAGATGCATTTAACAATTTAAATTCGAGTTCTCCATTTATAATTAGGAAAAATAGTACAAATAGAAAAAAGAAAAGGAAAAAAAAGAACATGAAAAAGAAAAGAGAAAAGGAGAAAAAGAGAAAATAGCATACAAAAATTAGCCAGTGTTTTGAGTGAAAAAGGACCTAAGCTCCAACCTAAACCTATTGGTGCCACCGAAACCACGAACATGTCTTGGTAAAGAATTCCATAAGCGAATAGAGTTAACAAAAAACTGCCGCTCAGATGTAAGATAAGAGAAACGAGGTTGGATAAGTTAAATAGGTAACTTGGCTGATTGGTTTGAATTATATTAGAGAACAGGGTAAGAGATCTGTAACGAATAAGATGATCATAGGTATTATAAAGTAATTTGGAGAAGTGAGAAATACGATCGAAACGTCTTACGTTAAATACGTAACGTGCGATGTTGTTAAAAGCGATGTTAAGTTTTCTCCTGATAATAGAATCAAAATTTCCAAAAATTTCACAGCCATAGTTAAGATTAGGAATAATTAGTGTTTTTGCTAACAAAATACGTGTTTTATGAGGAGTAAATTGGTGGGACATCCAGAGCTGGCGAAATGTTCCATAGACTTTCCCAACAGCTGCATTGATATGATTACTTCATGTCAGTGTCCTATTAAAAACCATTCCTAGATTTCTTGTGGTTTCAACATATTCAATTTTTGAGCCCTGAAGGGAGATTTCGGGGAAGTAGGAAAGGTCTAATGGTTTCTTGCTAATGACTATGCATTTTGTTTTTAGTGGGTTAAGAAAAAGCCCATTCTTCTCAGATCAGGCGGAGATCTTATATATACATAAGTCAGTATTTATTGTATTTGCGCAGTCCTCTAGTAAGCCAAGGGGACAACTCTTATACAATTGGACATCATGGGCGTACATTTGTACCGAAGAGGATACTAAAGAGGGAATTTCATTAACATATACTGAAAACAGTAGAGGTCCAAGTATTGAGCCTTGTGGATCCTCTCCACTATTAAATAGAAAGCTGGAAATTTCATTACTTAACGAGATAGCTTGTGTTCTAGACTTCAGATAAGACGACATGAGTTTAACTGCAGACATTGAGAAACCAAATACATAGCGTCAAAAGTTTGTTGCAAAGGTTGGTATGGTCAACCGTGTCGAAGGCCTTCGAAAAATCCAGTAAAACTAAAAATGTTATTTTGTCCTCATCCATAGACCCTCTAATATTGTCCACAACTGCAGAGATACAGCTATGGTGCTTCCTAAACCCAGATTGCATTGGAGAAAGCATATATTATTATTATATTATTTACTTATTATTCAAATTTTGATACAAAAAAAAATAAAATGTTAAATTTGTTGTCATATCTCTGAAGACGGCTAAATGTACTAAATTTAAACAAATACAATTGTAAATTTTATAAATAATTTAATAATATCAACTTAAAGCGTTTCCACACTTTGTCACAGTGTATTTAACTCAGAACCAAATTTCAATAGATCTGTTTGGTAACTTAATCGCAGACGTCAATATCTTCAGTCTGATGAAACTGACACTTGCTTATCTGTTTTTGAAAGCAAAGCATTCATTTTCACCTTTAATTTTACACTTTTCAGATTCATCAAAGTAATTGTCGCTTTTGTTGTTCATACATTATCAATATTTCGAAATGTTTAACATTCCAGTTAAATTAAATTAAAAATTGTACAGAGTAAAAAGATTTCGACAAAACTTCGTCTTCACTGACCGAGGGTAATCGAGTTGGACCAATCCTATTTCAATTCAATGCAGATGCAAGTCGGTTTCAAATAGAATGAGAGTTAGTTCAACTTTTTCCTTTCCGTTAAAGCGAGACAACACTTTTTTTTATAATATTTATGCAGTTTTTATTTATTAATAAATAATCAAATAAACGTATGTAGATATTCTGCACATCTTTGAGATGAAATTTGTCCAATGAAGATTTTTTAATTTTTGGAAATTGCGTCGTATGTTAATCATATTTGACAGTGGTAAACTAGGCAGCTGCTGTATACAAATAGACAAGCAATAAAGCGGCTTTCGCTGCCGAATCAATAGCGAATTTTAGTGAAAGACTTTCCCGTATAAAGTGCAAACAGTGCATCAGTTAGGTCACGCCTCCTGACCGTCCGTCGCGTGTGAATTACTGTCAAGCCATTCTCAATCTCAACAACTAAAAGGACGATTTTGTGTCGAAAATCATCATAAGCGCCCATTAAGGCCCATTTTCACTTAAGCGGTTACGTCAATAATGAAAATCTTCGTTTCTGGGACACTGAAAATCGGTTTTCGATGCAACGAAGAGCCATTAAATACACTAAAATCCACTCAAAGTGGGGCGTTCATGACTACCCATCCCAAACTTCTGTCTTTGGGGCTTCTTGAAGTCGCGGGCTTATGTCAACAAGCCTCAGAAAATCATGGCCCTTGAGGAAAATATTCGACAGGGCAGGACCAAATCACTCAAAATAATTTTTTTTATTTAGTAAAACAGTAATTCAAAAACAAAATTGGATGATTAATTTTGTGTCACGAGCTGAATTAGTTATATGAATTTGAGCTCTCAAACACACATAACTGACGAAACTGCTAACAAAAAAAATTCATTGATGAGAACAAAACATCAAGGGAATTTTTGGTATTTTCTTGATCTCACACCTTTAAATATTTATGCGCGCCAAGGTCGTCCTCTTTTCAATAGCAAATAAAAAAAAAAAATTCCTATTATTCTCGTTTACATAAATTAAGTCATTGCATTCCAAACGAGGAAGAAAGTTCATTGAAGGTTCCTTAACACAACTTTATTATACCTACTCGTATCTGAATTAAGTGAAAGTTGTGTACTATCTCTGACTGCATCCCGAATACTTTTCACAGTATTTAAGGAAAGCTTTCCACATCTAACGATTTATGTCTATCGCACTATTGGCACGTCCTTTGGACGTGCATGGCATCTTCAAGATGAAATAAATTCCAAGAACCGAACCGAGCCGAACCGAGTCTTATGCTTTTTTTGTTCTTTCTACATTTGCCTGTGGAGTATATTTTCCCGACACTTCGATTACAATTATCAAGGAGTTGAGAGTAAATAAAAGAGGACGAACATAAAGCAATGAAAATTCTTGAAGCAGGAGCTCATTAAAGGCGCTCCTGACAAGATATGACGATGTGCGTTACTCATACTGAAAAAATGCCACAAGCAAAGGACTCTTGAAGTGTTCTCAATCTTTCAGATCGATATCTTCTATTATCATTTGTGAGTGTTTTTTTCCGTTCAGGGTAAATGACTTTTGCAATTTTCAAAACCTATTTTACGATGGATGACGACGCCGACGTCCAGAATTTTCATAACAGTTTTTCCTATGTGAGCTTTGAAACAAAAAGTCGATAAATCATAACGAATTTGTTGACTGTGAAGGAGGAAAGGATGCGCGCCAGTTGCCAGTCAGTCGCCCGTTAAATTAAATTTTCATTCACAATAATGCGGTTATATGATTTGATATGCTTCCACAATCAGACAGACTTACCCTCCGAAAACTCCGGATGCCTTCTCTTTGAATGTTTGTAATCCCTTCATTTTGTTGCCGATAAGTTGGCGTGTCTATCTATGGAAGTTACAAATTACGATGAAAGTGATACTGGACTTGGAGGACGGTGATGTGTTTCTTCCACTCCAAGCTCCGAGATGCTATATTGGGGGAATTGGTTTCCACTGATTACTGGTGTACAATTTAGTTTGCAGTGCTTTTCGATGATAACGTTTTAAGAGGGGATAATGCACAGGCTCCTGGCGGCATGGGGTCCTTTACAATGTCGTTTTGTAAATATGACAGCTTTGCAGAGTTGATGTCCTTGTCGTTTTCGTCGACTCCGGGTTGATAAACACCTTGAACCGATTATATGCTGTGTAATAGCACCACCTTTCAGCAATTTATAAGGAT
The DNA here is from genome assembly GCA_911387755.1 of Chrysotoxum bicinctum. Lineage (NCBI taxonomy): Eukaryota > Metazoa > Arthropoda > Insecta > Diptera > Syrphidae > Chrysotoxum > Chrysotoxum bicinctum. Next base: position 62,115,231 of record OU426987.1, read on the forward strand.
TTACAGTTTATGGTGATTATTGTTTTACTGAAATCCATTTTTATTTGGGGATTTGTTTCTTCTGGGGTGTTACGATGTGCGTTTTCTGCAACGAAAAAGTGTTTATTTGAGATAAGAAGATTATTATATATTTTGGTCATAAGTTTATAGAACAAAGTTTATATAATTAAGAAACATTACTTGGAAATTCAAAATATTTGAAAGCTTCCCAATATTTTTTGAAACCATTTTTCTTAGTAGATTATGTGCAGGGACAAAATTGTTAAAGTATCATTTGGAAAGCTAAATTCATTAGGTGTATTAGAAATGAATAAAAGGTTTTTCATAGATAATTGAGAGTAAATGAAATTTAGAAAATTTATCATTAGACAAAAAATGAGAAACACTTTTCATGAAAAGATATTCTCTTTGGGAATTTGTCACTTCCTCGTAAGTGACATTACCCTTGAGAAATTGTTTGTTGTTAGCTGAACATGACAGTAGAATGCAATAAGCATTACGCCAAGAGTTAAAACCGAGGAAAATATAGCATATCTAACAAATGTACTTAGTCACCTTTTCAACATCGGACATATTTTTGATTTATACTTCGGATTCTTTTGGAAATTCTTCCAACTATGATAGTTTTTGAAATTTGTCTTTTGGTTGTACTTGGAAGGGATATTCTTTTCCTGATTTAAGCACACTATCGTAATTATTGACATCTAGTTATGTATGTTTTCTTCTAGGAAGAAGTAACTTTGGATTTTTGTTTTATTCCTTAGTCGAAAGACATAATTATGTACAAATATATACATACAACCCCTACACTACCAGTCATCAAAATCGGAGCTTCACTTCAAAATTTGGAAATAAAAACCTTAATTGACTCAGTTAGTGTTATTTTTATTCGGGGGTACTGCCCCTACTGAGAAAGTGACAAATTTTTTAAAAGCATCTGTTTTTACTTGCGATATAGTTATTATAGGGCAAATACTGAATTTAGAAAAAGTTGACATTACGATGATAGCGACGACGAAAAAATTCGGTCCGGCAATTCTCACTCTTCGATGAGATCTGCCATTACCACCAGTGAACCGATAGCTGCGAAAGCCATATTGCCGGTCATTCAGAAGCTTTCTTGAGCTGATGATGGATATACCATCGGGACCAGCAGATTTATTTATGTCAAGATCTTGAAGACCTCTTGCAACTATACGAGTGCGAAAATATACCTACCCCATTGAATAATTTACGTTCTCAAGTACAGGAGAGCAAATGTTGCGGTCAGGCTTGCCCAGTGTTGTCTTAACCACATCTTCTTTGATGACAGTCCTTAGAGTTGTTGTTCCTTCGTGCCCATAGATCATTGGAATCTCTGTATTCTGGTATTTGAGTACCTGGTTGCCAATATCCAAAATTACTCGATGTTCTTTCATGAAGTTCATGCCTATGATACATTCGTCACATATATCTGCCACCAAAAATTTGTGTAAGAATTCTAGATCTGCAATTCGAATTCTAAGTCGGACTTCACCATAAACCCTAGCTGCTTCTCCTGTGGCAGTTCTTAGACGGTAACTTTTGGTGTTGTGTAGGCAATTCAGGTGAACTAGATCTTGACGCACAATGGAGGCTGTGACACCGGTGTCGATGGTGACGACACGTTTGTTGCCATTTAAAGTTGCCTCGACAGTCAGACTTCTATTGTCTCGCTTAGTTTGAGAGACCTGGATGGTGTTTCTGCGGCCATCGATACCAGAAACCAGCTTCTGCCCCTCGAAGTTGGTTATTACTCGTTTCCCTGTTGGGAAACTGTTCGGGAAGTAACACTGATGTTATTGTTACCTTGTTCTGGGTTTGAAACTCCGTGTTCACAATATTGACAAGCTCTTCTTGGTGGTAATCGACATTGACGCTGTAAATGTCCGGTCTTGTTGCAATTCCAGCACTTTGCAAGTCCGTTTCGTTGGTTCCTTTGGATATCAGTTCTTTGGCATGAGCATTCTTCGACGATGGCTTCTCTAAGTCGATGTACTCCGTGAGAAGCTTGCTCTGCTGCTTCCATTGTCAAGGCAAACGCTAATGTTTCAGAAAGCGTACGCTTTCCAGCAGTTCGCACGGCCCTTTGAAGATGTATGTCGGAAATTGCGCGAACAAATGCGTCAACTGCAAACTGGTTACAGATTTCCTCTCCAACATCTGGATATGCAAGATGAACAAGCCTTTCAATGTCCGCTTGCAGTTGTTGTAGAGTTTCGCCCCTCTTCTGAAATCTGGAATTGAGTTGCACTTTGAAGACTTCTTTCATGTGGCTGTTACCAAAGCGTTTGTCTATAGCCAAAACCAAGGAATTGAAGTCGCCGCTCTTATCTGCTGGTATGGTTTGCAACAACTCAGCAGCTGCTCCTCTAAGAGCAAGAGTTAAGGCTATATACTTGTCAGCCTCATCCCAGCCATTTGTTGTGGAGGCTGCCTCGAATTGCTTCTTGTATATAGACCAAGAAGTTTGTCCATCAAAGGTTGGAGGTTGCATCTCCTTTTTCCTCAAGGTTTCTCCAAAACTTTCTTGAATATTTATATTTCGAATACGATCTAACTCTTTTGAAAACGTCTTCATTTTGTTGTCGACCTTATCCTCCAGCAATGAAACACGTTCATCAAGTGCAGATACATTATTCTCGATGTTAACAAGCTTGCCTTCTAGCATGTTTCTCTGCTCTTCGAGAAGGTCTTTTTGTTTGCTATGCTGTTTCTCAAGGCGTTCGAGAATATTCTTTTGTTCATTTTTCTGCTCATTGAAACGTTCGGTTTGTTCATTTCGTTGTTCTTCGAGACGTTCGAGAACATTCTTTTGTTCGTTTTTCTGCTCATTTCGTTCTTTCAACAAATGTTCATTTCGATGCTCTTCGAGACGTTCCAGAACATTCTTTTGTTGTTGAAGCAGAAGACTAATCATATTTGAAACATCCACATTTTTATTTACGTCTGCTTCCTCAGCGTCAGCTTCAAAGACGAAAATGTCCGGGTCTTCATTTTGTTGTTTCAAATATTCGGCGAAACGCAGAACAAGCTCATTTTTCGATCCTGCTCTAGAAAGTTCTCGCTTGCCCAATTCACTTTTCAGCTCATTACAGTTGAGCTCTTTCAGCAACTTGCTCATTATTTTTTTTTCCGCTTTTTTTCACTGCACAATAAGTTTTATTCCACTTTTCTGACACCAATGTAATATTTTTACTAGGTCCGTTAAATAAAACTAATCACTCTTTTTAGTATTTCTTCTTTATTTACACTTTCCAATTCACTACAGTAAATCTCAATTTATAATTAACTCAAATACTTTTATTCAAATTTTAAATCACACTTGTTTAATAACACAATCCAATAAGCAGTACTTTTGCACACTTTCAAAATCCAAAATCAACTGTGTCTCGCTCAGCGTGAACACTCCCTTATATACTCAAATTAGTTGTTCTCGAAAGTTCTTGTCTTGGAATGTTTTAGATGTTTGGAATAAGGGGAAATACATTTGACATTGGAAAAGAGCTTTTTGTTTCTTCCATAATTTAGATATGCAGTTTTCCAACAGATGGCGCTGTAGTAGTATAAAGCTCTGTTCACAACAATATACACCAAACACTGACTTTTCAAACTCATCTACGTTGACGACTTTGCAAGGCGCCACATATGTACTCCTACGGGCCTGGTGGGGGAAATAATTGCTCAAGTGGAGGTAAAGGAAAGGAATACGACCTGAGAAGGCGTATACCTCTCCCTAGCCAGGCAATTATGTGACGATAGAAATTTCAATACTTTAGAAATACCCTCCGACATTTCAGGCTATAGCTTGCTGTAACCCATCTTTACCCTTAACGGGCTTGATCGAAATAGGATTATCATAGGTTTCAATACAATTATTACACAGGTATACACACATTTTGGTGCCGATACTTTTTGAACTGTTCTTTAGTAAATTTGACCTCCTGAAAACGAATCTGCAATTGGTTTTTGCCTATAGCAGCTCCCGTTTTCATGTTATGGGGTAGGGTGTTGCATACCTGACACCACTTAGAAATACCCAAAATAATTGGGAAAAGAAGAAAGTAAAACATTTTTTTCTTTGAAAATCCAAGCTCATTTAGTGATATTTACATATAAATATAAAAAAATAATAAAATAATAATTTTATTAACAAGATACTAGTGAGTACATATGCAATATATTTTTCACTGCTGATTTGATGTACTGGAACCCAAGAAGCTTCGTGTTTTGCTTGATCTGCAATGTGGTTTTTTCGGACAATCTCTCAGCAGATTTCAGCAGTAATCTGCCATCATATGCGTATCCCACTTGCCCTGGTATCGTTCTTCCATTGTCCTTATATCCTGGTGAAATCGTTCACTGCTCTTCACTCAAGTCTCCCAAGTTTTCAGGAAACCGGTCCAAATGGTTTTGCAAGTAATGCACCTTGATGCTCATGTTGCATCCAAGCTCACGAAAAGCAGTCAGCATGTTCTGAACTAAATCCTTATAATTTAAAGCCTTCTTGTTGCCTAGAAAGTTTTCGACAACTGACACAAATGATGTCCACGCTTTTCTCTCTTTTTCATTCATAGATTCAACAAAATTTGTGTCCTTTATTAACCGTCTGATTTGAGGTCCATCGAATATGCCAGCTTTTATTTTTTCAATGCTTAATCCTTGCATCTTTGTAGATATGAATTTAAAACATGATGAATCCTTATCTAGAGCCTTAAAAAATTGCTTCATTAAGCCAAGGTTTATATGAAATGGAGGCAGGATTATTTTATTCCGATCAACCAAAGGCTCATTAATAACATTTTTTCCTCCAACAACCATGTTCTCTCTTTCAGGCCAGTCTTTTTTTACCCAGTGATCTTGTTTAGCTCTGCTATCCCAAAGGCACAAGAAGCAGGGATATTTTGTGTATCCACCTTGCTGTCCAAGGAGAAAGTTAACCATTTTCAAGTCAACACAAATGACCCACCCATGTTCGTGATACTTAATATTTTCCAAGACTATAGCTATATTCTTGTACTCTTCTTTCATTTGGGTTGAGTGAGCAATAGGTATTGATCCCAATTCGTTACCATTGTGTAAAAGCACACACTTCAAACTTCGCTTGGAACTGTCAATAAACAGACGCCAACGATCTGGATCATACTCGGGAAGGCCCATTTTTGTTAAGAGACCTTTAACATCCTGACAGAAAACGAGATCTTCTTCCTGTGAGTAGAACGTAAGCAACTCTTCTTCCCTTTTACGATAGAACGTTATTGTTGTTCCTTCATCAAGTAAATTTTTTTCTTTTAGCCGGGATGCCAGTAACTCGGAAGATTGTTTTGAGAGGTTAAGATCCAACTTTACCCTTTCACTATTAAAAACAAACTGTGTCCAGGTCGGCAACACAGTTGTCTTATATAGCAAAATTTAGGTTCTATTATTTTAATTATATAATTATCTTTCTATGGCAGGTAGAGGGGGTAATATTTACCCTTCTATGACAGGTAGAGGGGCTAATAATTCCCCTTTCATATGAACATGTAAATATGAATTTCCATTTATAGCTTAGAGCTAAATTTTGTTTTTTATATGAGTTATAAGTAATAAATAAAAGTAAAAATAAAATATAAAAGGTGTCACAAACCCTAGGGTATCACAACGGTAGATCCGTGATTGATTAAATTGATCTAAGTGTAACGGTAACAAGATCAACTGTCAGCCCACCAACCTAACCTAACCTTACCTTACCTATCCAAAATTTTAGGGAGCTTTAGCATATAAAAAAGATCAATATCGGTTTTATCGTTTTTGAGAAAATCAAAACCAAACAAAATGGTTCTAAGGACAGTTTTTTTTTCAAGCCTTAACTCAAATCAATTTTGCGAATTTTGTTTTTAAATCTGTGTAGTCTTTGAGAAAAAAATATTTTATAAAATTTCGAACAAATCGTATGTGGGGAAAAATTTGAAAATGCTATCTATATCTGCCGCGTTAACGGAAAATCGGCCGAGCCGTTTAGGCTGTAGTCGAACAGACAGGCAGATAGAATTGCCAGACCCACTTTTTTCGTCTTTCCTATCATCGTTATGTCAATTGCGATTAACACATCAATTTAGATTTTTGTTACGAATGCATAACTTGCCATATATTATCTACCTACATAAATGTCGCAAGTAAAAAGGAATAATGTGGTTTTCAAAATACTGATTTATCAAAAAAAAATTTTAAATCCTCTTATAAAAATAAAAATATTTTTTTTTTAACATTTTGAAACACAATATTATTAAAAACCTTGTAAGTTCTTTTGATAAGAAAAGTTAATCAAAATCAGGTGCAAAGTTTTTGAGAAATTCGAAAATCAAGAAAATGGTTATATAGGAGGTTACGCTAATAGTAATAACTATCAGACCAAAAACATAAATGTTAAAAAAAGAGCCAAGTTCTTCTATACAAAAACCTTTGTCAAACAAGTCAGCCGTGAAAAGTACTGAGATCTAAAAGTACGCCAAGTTCTTACTTCATGAAGGTTTAATACCGAATATTTAAAGTAGAATAATATTGAAACAGCTACAATGTAATAGAGAAATTTTATTATTTAATGACTACTGACTAAAATTTGATGGGTTCACTGGTCAAGTTTTTAAAACCTTTCGAATTGGGCATAAAAAAAAAACTAGCTTAGCAAATATTCGGAATTTTAAGCTTCTGACTTCATTGGTACTGAAGATAGGAAGGGGTCAAAAACCGCCTGAGTTTGTTATTTCCATTTCTTAATAATAACAAAGTAAAAGCAGCAACATGCAAAAGAACTAGAATATTTGTTCACACAACTTCAGACATCAATAAACTTTGACAGCACGAAATGATATAAGGCGAGCTGTCAAAAAAAATTAAAAAATTTAGACCATTGTGTTTTGCAAAAGTGTTGCAAGATCTCAATCTGTATATTTTTGTTAAAATGTAGCAAAACACTTTTAGAACGATACTATTATTGGAATTATTTATTCAAAATAGCTTTTTTTGGCCTTTAAGTCTACAAAAATTTACGTTTCTCGAGATCGCTGACACGAAACGTCAATTTTTGTGGACTAAAAACAAAAACTTTTTTGAATAAAATAAAGAATATTTTGCAATGGTCATTTCAAAAGAAGATCGGAAAAAGATTGATTGGTTTGCTCAAGTAAAAACGCACAACTACTCAATGAACGCAGCTATTGAGTATGAATCTGACCAACATTTAAAAAAAAAATACAAAAATTTTATTCTATACTCTAATAAAGGTCGAAAACAAATCCACTCGCAATAGGATTCTACTTCAGCTTTAATAGGTACAATTCTTGCTCCCGGTGTGGTATTTGTTATTCTTATAAAATCCTACTCTACTAAGGATAGCTTTCACATAAGATTTTGTTTAGTTTTTGCTTAATTTGTGATATTGGCAACGCTACAAAGCGTTGATATTGAAAAATTTTAATTTAAAATCTGAATATAAAGCTCAAAATAAATTTTGTTTTTAAATCACCTAACCAAATCTTTTTTTTTATTTCCCTTACAATGGTCATTTTAATTGTTTAAATCATGATTTTAAAGTTTAAATATTTATTTGTAGACAACAGTTATAAAGCTCAAGACTTTTCAAAACGATACAAATTAAATGCGGCACTGGGTCACACATACTTGCTCTTATAGTTCAAGTTACATGGAATTTCAAAATATTTTTAAATTAAAATTTGCGTGTACCCGTAATGAGCACAAAACTCGTCTTTTTAATAATTTTTTGCTCAAAAAAGTTGCTCTACGATTTTTCTTAATTATATATGAATGTTTGCAAAATGAAAATCATAAAGTCTTAGAGCTATTTTTCTCAAATTAATTTTTATAAACAAAATTTATTGAAGGTTTTTTTTTTTCAATTTTGTATGCCAATTTACTCATAAGAACTTAGAAGTTTAGTTTCAAAAATATTTACTACCCTATTTTTAAAGTATTATCTTTTTAAACAATTTTTTTCAAATTTTGATATCAAATATTATTCAAACCAGGAAAAAATATAAGTCAAGTGAAGTGTGCCCAAGAACCAATACATGAACTTTGACGACACTGGGTTGACGTCTGCCGTCTGATCGGCAGATAATTAAGATTAAAGTTTTATGTACATTTCTAAAATTCAAATGTACTTGATTTATATTACAGTCATACTAATCACTTTATATATATCTAGGTGTCTTCGAAAAGCAAAAAAGGTGTGGGGAGTTACAGATAAAAAGACGCGCAAACCATAATAATCCATGACATTTCAACTACTCGTAATTTCAAAACTTTTAAATTTGTAAGTTGGGCCAGTGATAATGATGGTTGGTATTTGGATCCACCAAAGCTATACAACGAAAATAGACTTCCCGAAAAAGAACTAGTGGCTTCGAAGCAAGTAGTACTCCACCGCTTAAAAGTTAGTTCGTGATAGTCAACACGCTGGAGGTATGGCTATCGGATCCCAGCTGTTGCCAACGAAAATCAAAATCAAAAATTCTTCTTGAACTAGATACTTTCTCTTCCGAGGAAGTGACAAATCATCCAAAAGTATTTCTAATCCCGAAAAAGTGCTGTCACACCAACCGACAACATGCTAAGTGCAATTTTTGAGAATTGTAAGTCACTAGGCCCTAATTTTCCACAAGCAGTTGAACTTATTTTTTTACAACGAAACCAGTTAAACTACTATTATGCTGATATGTACCTGGTCTAGTCATGAATACTCATATACAAGTCTAAAGTCATAACCATGTAAAGGGTTTTTCAATAAGAGCAGGTATACGCAAACACCACAGTCGTATAGAAGTACAAACTTAAACAAAAATCCAAAGCTCTGCTTCAACGACACGCGATAATGCTTACAGACGAATTCTGTTCACTGACGCGAAAACCTTCAGTCTAGGAAACTTTTAATAAACATAACGATCGAGTGTACGCTAGCAAATCAAGAAAAGCGTCTGAACATATTCCAAGGATTGAAACCACCATTCTGCAAATGTAATGGAATGGTGGGGAGTGAGGTATGATGGTGTTATGAACCTTCATTTGTATACGAATGAACGACTGTTTTCGAAGATGTTGTAAAGCCTCTCAATGGAAAAATGTTCGCCAACAAGTAATGTACATTAAAACAACATTCTGCTACAGCTCATAAAAAAGAGTGGTCTTGAATTTCATATCACCGGATGATTGCCGATCTGGGAATCCAGACCTCAACCGGTTAGATTATAGTCCCTTTTAGAGGGATTAGTCTGCTCTACTCGACAACCAAATATTGAATCATAAATGTTATCTCTTGTTCGAGCAGTTACATAGCTAGATATAAATGAGGTTCGAGCAGCTATTGATGATTAGCCAGGGAGTCTCACTCTTAGTTCCTGTTTTAAGTCAAATAGCAGGCATTTCAAATAATGTCTTTTATACAAATTTTAGCTATTGATCTTCAAAATAAAAAGAATTAAAAAGTTTTTAAAAATATCAATGCCTCTTCATTTGGTATTAATGTTTTTCTTCTCAGTATTTATGTATGACTATAAGACTTGGTATGTATGTATGTATATGTTTTTGGAAAGATTCTAGGACAAAACACAAAATTTGGAAAGAAAAAAATAACTTCATTAATTCTGAGAAAAAGCTGTTATCATTGATACAGAATATTTTTTAATCCTCATAAAGGACAGTTTGTCAACAGCTATTTGGTTTGCTATACTTTTCCAAGCATGAAAATCGCTAGACGCCCCAGTTATCACTTTTGAAGTAGAAACCGTTCTGAATGAACTTGATTCCAATGAAATATCGGCGGACTACTAAACCAGTCCAGCTTCATTCATCGAAATTTGTACGTCTGCAATAAACTATGCATATAATCACGACATACCAAGAGTACCAAACTATTTCAAAAAATCGATTGGTACTCCAATTTTGAAAAAAGGTTATGCACACCACTACAGCAAAATTTCGTTGCTAGACTGCTCAATAAGAATATTCACGAAACTTCTGTATAAAAGTAATCTTTATAAAGGGGTGCAGGATAATAATCTACTAAGTGAATCTCAAATTGGATACCACAGAAACTATTTCATAATCCGAAAAATAGTTATTTATTATGTTCAACAACCGCGAAAACCTTAAAAGTTATATTTCACACTAGACCAAATTTACGCATTCACGAGCATTGCTGAGATTTTCATGAAAGCAAAAAGAAGCTATATGCGACGCATGTTTGAGATAACTTCTTATGATTAAACTTTATAGTAAAGATGCCTCCACTAAATTTGAAAGGATTTTGGCAGCCTTGCACGACTCTACTAAATCTGCGAATTCACTTAAAAACTGTTAACCATAGCTATATATCAGGTGGCATTCGGTCTGAGACAAGGCTGTAATTTAAGACCTTTGCTATTCGGTATTTACTCTGATGATATTAAGGATGTCCTACAGGTTGGAGCAATAGTTTCTTGAGACCGTCTGCTGAAAGTGCTTACGTTTTCAGACAGTGTTGCGTTTCCTGAAACGCCTGAAAGTCTCCAACTGCTGCTCAACAGAGTTGCTGATCACTGCAAAATTTTTAGGCTTCAGGTTAACCTCAGCAAATCGGAATTCATCATCCTCTATGATTGCTCAAACTGTCGTAACGAGAGATGAAAATTTGATAATCACGATATTGAACTTGTGAGTAACTACAATTATCTCGGTGTAAAATTTTTTAGAAATCTGAAATTTAAAAGCCATATGGCTCATAAAATAGCAAAATCAAAAAAAAAAAAAAAAACACTCAAAGCAACATTGAAGAATATTATACAGAGCAGAGGTATCCATTTCAAATCCTAGTTTCACATCTTTGAAACAATAGCGAAGGCTGTCATGTGATATGCCACGGCACTTAGGTATGGAGTCACAACGATTACTAGACTGCTTTTGAGATACTCCCTGAAGAGATCGATGCGACTTCTAAGTACCACTTCTTAGCCATATTCGTCTCAAAAACGTCTGGATGAGCACAGATTTCCAAAAAAACTAACAATAGATATTCTAAAGAATAAACTATCCTGATACCAAATTTGAAGCAGCACAGCTATATCATACGGCCGCCAGCTAACTCTGGCTCAAGATAGTCTTGACAATTGAAAAAAAGATGCATGGAATCGGCTTGCAGGTAATAACTAACATGAGTCTTACTTTAAGACTCGCATTTGTTTTCTTTGCTTTAAATTTTGGGAGTGGTTTATCAAGTTTTGAAATTACCGTTAAGACAAAATCATATATGATTATGGATTCTCCCATTTCAAAATCTGATTTCCAAAACTCTTTTTCTCCAAATCTTTCCCGAAAATTACAATACCTACTGATAAAAAAATAAAATGGATTATAATTCTTAAACGATGTACGGAGTGGGCCATCACTGACAGCTGTTTTCCGCTCCAAATTTTGACAGAAAGTCAGTATAGTACTTTCGCGGAACGAAATGAGTCACTTCACTATTGAACAATGTTGGGAAATAGTAAAAACTTATTTCCAAAGTAAGTGCTGTTTAGACCAAAAAGTGTGTTTTTTGAAAAGAAGTTTTGACCGAAATGAATCACCACCGCGCCTGCTGTACGGAAGTTTGTGCAAAAAGTTTGTGAGACTGGTATGCTAGTAAACAACACTCATGGTCCGTGTCTTCGTACGGTGCGAACAGACGAGAATTTGGCTGCCGTGGCCGAGAGTGCCGAGAGTGTAAGACTCAATTCACGAACATCAACTAGCCATCGACCACAACAGCTCAATGTTTCACGCACTAGTCTGAGGAGAATTCTGCACAAAGATCTCGGATTATTTACTTACAAGGTCCAATTGACTCAGCAATTGAAGGGGCGCGACCATCCACTTGAACGATGTTGTTTCCATAATTAACTGGAATGTTTGCTCTTACTGATAAGACCCTAATACATAGCAAAAATTTAATTTTGTTCAAACTCGGATATGGCCGGGAAGAAAAGATAATTTGAACTAACAGTACCCCTTGGCCGCATGACAGTCCAACGCACTAACCATTATAGTGCGTTGGACTGTCATGCGGAAGGTCTCGAGTATGATACTCAGTCGCTGCTCAGGGGTGTACTGGCTCTTGCGAGGAATTGACAAATCCTCGAAGAGTATCTCTTGTCATGGAAAGTGCTGCTCATTAGCCGTTCGAAATCGGCAGAAATTGTAGGTCCCCACCGTTCCTAGTAACACGCACACAGGAATGGTTGAGAGTTGTAAGTCACTAGGCACTGGTTCACTTTGAGCTGTTGCACCACCAAATTTAATTGTTATTTTTTTATTTCAAGAATTACTACATTAACTGTTACGTAATATTTTCCAAAGAACGACCAGGTAAACATATAAAAAAATTAAGGATAATATTAATGTTAAATAATTAACTGTTTGAAAGTCCTAAAGTTAATTTGGTTGATGCGATATTATTGAAGTTAAATTTCTTGAGAATATACTCGTAGCTTTCAGATTTATATACGGCATACAGAATCACAAAAAAGCTTTTTCATAGTGGGACTATTTTTAACGTTTATATTTATATAACGGAAGAATTACGCATTCTTGCCCGCTATTATACACAAACACCAAACTTGTATTAGAAAAAAATTTAGGTTTTATTCCGAAAAGCTTTAATCAGGATTGTATGTATGCAAAATTATTGGAAGAAGCTTTTTGGTCGAGTTTATCGATATCTTGTTTTAGAGGAGCTTTTAGGTAGGTACTAGTTGCGACCTATTTATTTGATTAATAAAACAGGAAAAAAATAGTACGCTCAATAGTAAGATCATTTTAAAAAACTTATATTTTGATTCTTAAGTTTTCTGAATTTTAAGTTTTGAATTCTTAAGGTTTAATAAAACTTATGGAAAAATCTAATGTCGTTATAATTTCACTAATTTCTAAACAATATTTAATAAAATTTCCCTTTTGAAAAATAGAATGAAATAAATAAAGTAGAATAGAACAAAATAAAATAAATTAAAATAAAATATAATAAGATAAAATCAAAGAAAAAAAAAATAATTAAAATATATTTTATATGTATTACGTTCATAGAAGAAATATTTTCGCAAGTTAAAACAATAAAACAAGTTAAAAACAATTCATATTTTTTGTAAATCTCAGAAAAACTGAGTTTTTGAAAACAGAATTATAAATTCAAGAATTTGACAATCAGAAATAAATTTTATTTTAAGTTAAGCAAAAAGTTAAAAAATGTATCAACTGTTTCTTAAAAACCTCACTTTTCGAATCTCGTTTATCATCAAAGGTTCACAAAAGTATCGTCGTAATTTTGTCCACTGTCGAAGGAAGCATTACCTTACATAACCACTTTTGAAAGTTTATCTGATATAACGATTTTGCCTTGAGAATAATTGTGTTTTAAATAGCACAGAGTTGTATAAGACACACCCTGTGTGTGTTGTAATCACCATATCACAAGCATTGTGTAACAATAATCAATAACTGATTTGACTCATAACACCAAATAGGAATAACGAATACCGTCTTTGCAATTTTTAATTTTTGTTAAAATTTAATAAATAAAAATTATATATTTTGAATAAAGTTATAAAGAGTATTTAATATGTAACTAAATAGTTATTATATAAATAAATAAATTCTTAATAAGTTTATATTATTACCATTGTAAGTTTTAATCCAAAAATTGTTATTCCAAATTTGTTAAGGGAGATGAAGATGTTTCACAAAAATGTAATCCAAAAGCTCATACTTTTCTGATTTTTTTTTCCAAAAAACATTCAATTCAATTTTTTAACCATTTTTGTCACTTTTCATTTTCACAAAGTGTAATTTTTATGGTTTGTCATTTTCTGTGCAATCTAAAATACGAGCATATATTAAATTTATTTTTAACACCGAAAATATATTGATTTAAAAATTTAAAATTTCTTTTATTCAGTTAATTAAATTACAATTTATTTAAAGTTCACTTTGAAAAGGTCAAAATTTTCCAATATTTTCTATTTTTATTTTTGTAATTGTTGGTTATTGAGAAGAAATCAAAAAAACAAAAAATTAAAACACTTAAAATTAAACAAATCAAAAATTAAATATATGTACAAATTTAACAAAATTATCCACCGCTAACTCCATGCAGACAGAGTTTAGTGCCTTGTTCTTGTCGAACTCTGTCTGAGGGCTATAAACGATGTTGCATTTTCCTTCAGCCTCCGTTAAAAAAAAGAAGTATATTATATATTGTTTATTAATTTATATATATACACACATCAGCTCGAAGCCCACAAGGAGTACACAATTTCACTAATTTACAAAAACCCGGGTTTTCATAGGTTTTGCCACAGAAAAAAAAAGAAGTTACATTACACGACAGGACCTCCAGGACGGCAGTCACTCACTCGTCCAGGACTAATCACAGAACAGAAAGCACACAGGTACTATAGTAACATTTGCTATCTATGTACACGTTTTCGGAACAATTTTGAGGTACCTACACATATATCACTGCACGGAGCTCGGTAAAGGATATTGTGTTTCACTCCAACTCCCTTGAAGTATTTCTTTTCAAGGATATGAGCGGAATTGCCTAATATTCGACACAGTGCACCACACTGGATGATTAGGACCGAAGGACTAGGTAAAGTCCGTACATAGAAGCCTCGACGGAGAGAACTACCAGCAGTTAAGCTTACAAGAAAAAAATCAACACTATTAGCAAGGAAATTTTCATTCTTCCTAAGGACTAATATTGTGGTGAAAAGCACCCACCGTTCCGGAATCCTGCGCACCACGAAGTTTGTGAAAAGCTTATACGGTTGCATAAAACAAATTCTTATACATAGCCCGGGATAGACTTGTAACTGTATCCATTCATTGGACGCACGTATTGGTATGATGGGGGTTGAACGCCCGACCAATCTCAGCCGTGCTATAGGTGGAGCTCTAAATATTTACTTCGAGTTTGGAATGCTGCTATTTCACTTGCTCCAGCTGGGATTTACGATTTTTGGGGCGAGGATTTCTGCCTGCTTGCACTGATTTTGGGAGCATTCCATGAAAATGTTAACGTTGCCATATTGAAGGAAGCAGCCATTTTGATTTTGCTTATTAAAGACCCAACAACTGATGATTATAAGCTCCATAGAAAAGTTTTTCCATTGTTTTTCTTTTTCATCGTTTTGAAAATAAAAATAAATAAAAAAAGAATCGGATGTGCGGGTGCTTGGATACCCAGAGGAAGATCTTATCGCAGCATTTATTTGAGTTATAAGCTTACTTGCAGCTTCAAGGATTCTCCATATTTCCACGAAAAGATTTAGTTATGGAATGAAAAATGTGTATAAGCAGGACTGAAAAATTAAAATTGAGAATGAGCAGCAATTTTATTTGAATAATTGTATCGTCTTCAAAAGCTTGGTTTTCTATGAAAACACCTCGAATTAAAACCTGCCGAGAAATCAAACAAAGCAGTGTTAGTTTATGAAAACTTTAATTATTAAAAGAAAGCTAAATTTCCTATAATTTAGAAACAGGATTTAATCAATTTTACCTTAAGAATGATGGTCAGAATCGTGGAATTTTTTAAATAGGTATACCTATGAATAGAAGGAGTTTGTGTAGGTGCTGCGGATTCACTGGGTGACGGTCGTCCGAGAGTTACAATTTTCGATGACTCTGGCACATAGATAAGGCAGAATTTGAGATATTCCACGGGCTCAGTTGATTTTGAGGGCACCGGTAGCTTGCGGCGTTTTGGCATAGACATGCACCTCAAAGGAACCCCACACGAAAAAAATTAACGGTGTCAAATAGCACCATCTCGTTGGTCAGTCCTTAAATCGTTCGTGTAAAGTGTCCATTTTGCCATCAGTTGTGTGGCACATAAAGCTGTAATGTTGGAACTGAAACTTGTTGCAAAATAAGAAATTGGTAATCAACATTGGTAGCGCTCTTCGTTGATAATACCGTCGAGGCGTCGACCTATACAATCCACTTAAAGGCCCTCGTAAGATTTTTCATTTAAAAATGGGCCTCGTCGCTGAAGATGATTTTTTGCTGAAATAGTAGTCCACTCTAAGCCCAGCCTTTTATCATTCCGACGTTTGTCTTTGAACAAAAAATAGTAAGCAATAGATAAAACAACACATCTGTTTTGGAAAAAATGTGCTACTCGTATGAAGATCATAAATGTGGAGGTAGGTACTTGTATCACTTCAAACCAAAATGGTTCATGGTTCAATTGAGCCTAGGGACTACTTTGTCAATATGCTCAACGATTTTCATTATATTGACCTAAAATTTAAATGAAAAATGTCTTCTTTTAAAGTAAAATTAAAATTTTAAAAAGTTTTGAAGAACTAACTACTCCTTAGTTTTAAAGCTAAAGTTTCTAAAAATAGTTACTTTACTTTAAACAACGATTTAGTCGACATTGCGACAGCTATTGACGATTTAGTACAGAAATCTATTTTGGTTTTGTTTATTTTTCCTGAAAAATCTAGATCAACTGTTCGAACTGGATTCATACTTTCTGAAAATACAAAATAAACGCAATAAAAGGAAAAGCGATAGTTCTATAGTTTAAAAGCCTTTATCGACTTTCTATACGAACAAATCTCAAAAATTAATAAATAGTGAAAGACGTGAGACATTGCGGTGGTTTTATGGTTTTTATTGCTCAAGTGGCATATTGGACCACCCTAAATAGGGGAATTGTACTCAAGAATTGGACGAATATGGGCTGTATAGATAACAGACAAATCAGAAGTGGTGAAAAAGGTCTTACAACGTCGAAAGAAACCCAAACACTTGCAAGCCTTTTTGGCGACCTTTTGGTCATTTCACAATGCAAGTGTCGTTCATGGATAGCGAGATGGGATGTGGGTTCCACTTCAACGACAGGTCACAGCATTGAGTATTTGAAGCATTAAATTATATACGCTTCTTGGTTCCCCATTTGACAATGCTATTGAGATCAGGGGCCAAATTACCGCATCAGTTATCGAGTAATACGTGACTGAATTATGTAAGTTTGGCATTACCGCTTACGTTATCGAGCAATAAATTACTCCAATTTGACATTTTCATTCGATCACTGATGGGACTCACTCACTCGTCACCGAAGCGGTAATTCGGCCCCAGAATTTAATGAGCTTATGATACGTTGCCGCTCTAAATCCGAAGGACAACGACGCCAATTCGCAAATGAATATGAGAAGGTGAGAGTACTGTCTTCAGCAGAACAATTCAATAAATAATAAGTTTCAGACAGAATATCATTGATGAGCCAGAGAGAGTAGGAGACAAAACGGAGCCCTGTGGGCCACAGGCTGTGGCACACCAGCATTTATTTTCTGAAATTTAGACTTAAAACCACCACATCTTTTATTGAGTGATTTAAAAGCAAATTTCTAATCCAACGAAGAAGAGGTTCATTAATACCAAGTGCATGAAGTGTTTTTAAAATATCAAGTGTAATAATCTTACTTTCTTCAAAACGATGTTAAGATTTGTGCCACTCTTCGGTGAGATCAACGGTAGACCTATTGCTACGAGAGCCATAATGCGGGTCATTGAGAAGCGTTCGTTCTTCAAGATATTCCTTGAGCTGCTAATTTATCAGCGTTTACATGACCTTAGTAGGAAACGATGTTAATGCAATTGGACGAAAGTTAAATGGCAAAGAAGATTCGAAATAAGTTTTGTGTTCTAACAAAAGACTTTTTAAAAAATATAAATATCTTTATTCAGAAAAACAATTACAGAAAAGTAGTGCAAGAAAGTTGACTGTACACGCTGGTTGTAAGAATGAAAGTGTAGTGTGGTTGCTCGGCTCGAGTTTCAGATGGTGATCTTCGTCGCATCGAAGATCGTTCAATCTTTTGTTGTCCCATGTGAAGTGGTGGTTGTTTATTTCGTCGAAGATTATCCAATGTTGATATTATCTCTCAGGAATGTGGGAATGTTTACTTAAACTGATGTCCGAATTTGAGCGTCGTCGTTGTTTTGGTCTCAAGTGGTTTATCGTAATCATCTGCTTTGTGTGGTTGATTAGGGTGAGGAGATGTAATTTGAGAAGATGTAACTTTCGCCCTTTTTAAGGACAGGCTGATCAAATTCTTTTTACCATCCACTCGGAAAAAGACTGGTGAAATAGGATAGATAAAAAAGTAAGGACACTGGGTTTTGGCAGATTTGAAAAACATCTTTTTAGGACAATGTGAGAGGAAACTTTCCCGGCTAGCGGATTTGTGTACATCGATATCCTTCAATATTTTAGTAACTGTACGAGTGCGAAAGAGGATTTGTCCCATAAAATTGTTAGTGTTTTGAAGTACAGGAGAAGTCATGACGTTTTCTGGGAGCGTCTAAGCAAACTTTGCTGCAAAGTACAATATATGTACATATGTATATTATATTTTTCAATAAAATAAAATCTTGGCTTCTGACCTTCGACATTCGTCAAATTAAAGATATCTTATAAGCAAAAAAAAAAAAAAAGTGTGAACGTACCCAATAAACATACAATGCAATCGTACTAGTTTGTGACTTTAGATATTCAAATGAAAGCCACTATTTTTCCACAATTTATCCCTTCCACTTATACTTAAATCCAAAAATATCTCTTCATAGCTGTACACAACGCTTTCCACCTAAACACATGTATTTTTGGACCATGTCCTGTAAAAACGTTTTGAAATAATCAACAATTTTGTTGTCTTTACTTATTTCTAGTAAAATAATTATTTCGGAACGAGTCCAAACACATTTTTCTTGTTCATTTTCCATTATTACTTGTGTTTAGGATACTTTTAATATAATAATCAAAAAATTATGAAGTGAATTTAGGATTAATGCGATCAAATAACAACATACAAAATTGTGTGGACGAACTATCCTTTTAAGGGCAGGCGCGCACATTCAATTTTTAGTTTCACAACTGTTTACTTGCTAAAATGAAACATATGGGCTTATATGGGACACCGCGCACTTAAAGCAACTCGATTCGAGCAACTAAAAAGTTTGTGTTTTGACACAAACTAAACGATTGCCTAAAATTAATTCGTAATAGTTGAGCTGTTTTCCATAAGCGCAAGAGAGAAAAGAGTGTGAGCGTTAGTAAAGAGTTGCCAGTGCGCGGTTTTCTTTCAACTGGTGATTAAACTATTTGATTTCGATCACAGTTGCCAGTACGCGACTAGCCTAACAGACTTTTATAAAAGTTCGAACCTCTGAATACCAATCATAAAAGATCTTTTAAGGTGGAAATATTTTATGATTCATAACAGAAAAACTATAGCAGAATAACAAATGTGGCAGAATAGGCCTAATTGGTCGAGAGGTGAAGAAATGTTAAGGGATTGAATTAAGTTCTAGCCAGCAATGGAAAGTAATCAAATCGAGATTTCAGTACTCAAAGTCTCCAATGTAAACACGATGTCGTAAGTACGCAATATTAACAATGTAAACATGGTGTTAAATGCAATCGTCGGTAAGGTAGATTACTACATCGAACGTGTAACCGTAACGTGTAACCGTAATGTGTAACCGTAACGTGTAACCGTAACGGGTTACACGGGACGTATAAATTTTACACACGTTTTTGATTCACTCTACCGCCGGGAAAGATGTTTACACATCAATAAATTAGATTAGATTAATAATGACTTTATTTTACATAATTTCGTAATGCTATGTTGTAACATATCATAAATAAGCATGGCCTACGCCGCCTGCGAGAGTGACATTTTTATGTTTATATAAGTAAATGATATGTAATTAAAGTAAAACATTTTAATTTTGTAAAATATATTCTTTTGTATGTAATTCTTTCATCCACTTAAATCGAAATGATTTTCATATCTTCATCATTATTAGAATAGCTCTTCGATTATATTTTTCCGCTACCTTAAGCCCCATTCTGCATACTTCGCCAGCTGTTTTCAATCTTCCAGAAAATGGTATAAATCTTCTCTTGCTCTCATGTTACACAGCCCACCTGTATCTGCAACGTCATTTATGTACGGAATGAAATTTAATGGGTTAACTGTTACACATGCCGACATAAAAAGTATAATATAACAAGAAACAGGTCATGAGTGCCTTAGTTCATTACTCTCATATCGTTGCAACATTTTGCCACAAATCATATTTCAAACAAATCCGATTAATTTTGTTCATAGTATTCGTGTGAAACTTAATATTAAATTGCTGACAAGCAAATTATTATTAGGTTTTGTAGGTTTAATTCTTGTAAAATGTAGTTGATAAGTCAGTCTTAAGAAAGATTCAAAATTTGTTTTTTTTTTTAATCCTTCTCGGTTTTAATAAGTTAACTGATAACCTCAGATCTTGCTCTAATGATTGAAGATATTTCATCCGTTGAGTAGTTGCAATTGAAGTAGTTCCTGTTCATTGGGTTATGAATAAGTTAGGCATAGATAACTCGTTGCACAGATGACCTCGCCTTTATTGCGAAACCCTGTGTTTTTCTCAAATCTACTACCTTGATTAACTCGTACGCCTTGAATATCCAAGCCTCCATATTATTACTATCTAGGTCTATAGAATAGCTACAATATCCTGCCAATCTCTTCCACTGTGCATACCATGAAATTTCTTTTCTTACTACCAGCATACTAATCTTTGTTGGTAATATTCTGTCATCCATTTTAAGCGTTTTTATGGAAAAATCAACTTGCATTTTTTACGTTTTAACGTACAAAGGAGATAACCCAGTTTCAAGAAGAAGAATATGATTTGGTGTTGACTGAGGCAACTTGAAAATTCTTATTAAGAAGTATCGTAAGCGTTGCTTCCACTTCTTCAAATTCTATGTGGCCTCAAATTTTCATTTCTCATTTTGACAGCTTCCACCTCCTGCATTGCGAGAGATCATGATTTTTGATTTGTCGATGTTTCTTCTTTGCTGGTGATTGCATGACTTGTAAGGTTTTCGGTCAATGACATTTTGTATTTGCAAAAGCTGCTTTCCATTTGTATTTTATTGGGAACGTTGTTACCTTTGGGTTCGCCATAAAATGTATTTATTAGTATTAATTTCTTCCAGATTCTTTCTAGTCATTTGTTACTAAAGAATACTTGCATACTCTGTTTACTAAACTGGTCCTTTTATTTCTAACACTTGTAGGTATGCTTATTAAAATATATAAATAAATTAATATGTACATATACTTATGCAAACAAATAAATTCTTCAACTTTAAGATCTACTATTGTGTCCCCATCCAGAGCTTGGTGAGTTGCTAACCCTACAGCTCTTCTTCTAATTGCATCTGCGTATTGATGAATTTCTTCTTCATTGGAGTCGAAATTATCTTTTCAACCACTGCACTGGCTCTATACAAAATGTTGCAGACGGTTTTAAGACTGAAGTTGCTGGTGTGCACCAGGAATCGTTTTTTTTCCGACTCATTTTCTTATATTCATCAATGATTATTTATCTGAAAATTCTAATCCATTAAATTATTTTGCTGATGACAGTAGGTGCTCTCAGCTTTTCATATTCGTTTCCAGATTCATATCTTTGTCCTTCGGATGTGGAATGAGAGCGGCAACTCATAAGTAGCTAATTAAATTCTGATCTCAACAGTGTTGTCCAATGAGGAAAAAACCACGTGCATTTTCATGCTTCAAAAACTAACTTCTGTCTCCTTTTGTTGATACGGAGCTCATTCTCCATGCAGCTATCAATGAGCGGTATTTCCATTGAGGATACCAAACATCGTTCACTGCTCGATATGTGCATCACAAACCACCTTATGTGGACAGTTCATATATTCGACATAACCAAATACACTGCTAAGTGTTTAGGTTTCCTTCGACGTTGGGAGAAATGTGTCACCCCTTCTGATCGCTGTAATCTCTAAGTCCTATATTCGCCCAAAGCTCCAATACATTTCCCATATTTGAGTGAGTGCTCCAAAAACTCATTTGAGTCTTTAAGGTACAATAGCAAGAAAAAGCTTTAAAATTGAAAGGTGATAATGATAATAGAAACATTTGAATCTCTCGTATTGTTTCTTGCCTTTCATTATATAACCGTTATTTTTATAAACAGTGTTCTAGGGAAATCGCCAGTTGCATTCCTCCACTTAAGCAATTCAACCGTAATACTCGCACTTCAGGGAATACCCATCAGTTTGCCCTTTAGCCGAACTTCGAACGTAGTACTAAATTCAGAGATTATTTCCTTAGCGATACTATACGAATGTACCCGGCCGAATATTTATTTATTTTTAATAGAAATGTTATTTCACAGTTTTTTCTTAGAACACATTGAATTTTTGACGCTGAATTTTTAAAGACCTATTTATTGCACAAATCGCAAAATCGAGTCAAAAGTTATTGACCGTTCTTAAAAATTTGTCGATGGTACTAAAATGTAGAAAATAAAAATAACTTGGGATTCATTAAAAATCTAGATTTCTACTTTATTAATTCAAAATAGCTTTTTATACTTCTTCTTTTCTACTTTAATTTAACTAAATAATTTGTTTTCTTGTTCTCTTAATATACAGCAATCATCTTTGACAATCGGACAATGTTGCCTTATATGATATTGTACCCCTTTTTAATAATCATAATACATATTATTATTGGGCATGAAGAAGTCCTTATAGTAGTAAATACATCATATCTTTTTTACCAGCATAGGTATACACATGACCAAGTTCTATACTCTCCCCTATTCCAAGAAGTTTAAGGATCTCATTTAGATTCCATAGAAATTCTGATAAGCACTGTGAACAGCCTTGTCGACTATGACGATGGTTGGTTAGTCGCCCTTCGCAACCAAAGTCAAAAGCATATCTCTTCTCATTCGATTTAATTTCAGGAATTGAAATTCATTTGTGCTGACTCAAGATAAAAATCAAGGGCATTACATTAACGCTGTCCTTAAACGGTTCTATTAGATGATATAATGGGGATGATACAAAAAAAAAGAAAAAACACTTTAAAGGGTGCGTTCAGCATCATTCGTGTATTCAAATGAGAAAATATCTCCGAGTTAATTTAGCGCTATGAAGTTGAATAGTTAACTTGGAAACAGTTACCAAGGTGATTTAAAATGAATTTTAAAAAACGATTCAAGGATTATATTTAATAGAAGAACAAGTACGAAAGTATTTGGAACAGGTCTTCATTGGACTCCATTTTAAAATATATACGTAGATAAGGATATACTCGTAAAAAATAAAGTTTCCTTAAAGTTTCACATATATAATTAAAGTGACATTAGAATTTCTAAAATTTAATAATTGGATATATGAGTATGTGAGCCCAGCTCATTTGAAAAATCCCGGAAAATAAGGGTTTTATGCGTAAAAAATGGTTGTGTTATTATTGATACAATATGGATTTAAGGCTTCATTAAGACCCGGATTATGTTCAATGAAAAAAAAAAATGTCAAACTGTATGATTATTTCATTCATGAAAAATTAAACTTAATAAAACAATCAGAATTTTTTTTCGTCTTATTTTTTTGAGTTTCAAATGTAATAAATGCTTTTATTTATCAGATTAAGCTATTACAAATGCAAAAAAAACATGTTTTCATTTATTTAGTTGTAAAAAAATAAAATGCACGACTGGATCGCACGAACTTGCTCTTATGTAAAAGTACTTTGGAATTTAAGATACATTTTATAAATATAAAACATGGATTTAATGAGATAATAATGTTCAAATGCATAAAATTGCCGTCTGGTTTCCGGAAAAGTATGAATTTATGCAAATAAACCTTAAAAAATCGTTTTATTATTAAATAATTTTTTTATATAAGAAATGTCTCTAAAATTTTTCAAGAAAAAAATGTGGGATGCGAATTTTAAGTATTTAATAATCTTGGTTTTAGGAAATAATTTCAAAAAATAATCGTTCATAGGTTTTGAAGATATTGATTTAAATTTTTTTTTTTTTTTAAACCCAATAAATATTTTTTCGAATATTTTTATTATACAATATTATTTTAAACTTAAGGGGACTCCTGCTAAAAATTTTGGGTTAAAATCCTTAGAGCCGTTAATGAGAAAGTCGAAAATAAAAAAAAACGGGTCTATGGCAGGTACCCCTAAAAACATTTTGCCCCAAAATTTTTTGGACCAAAATGTAGTCCATGTCCATAATATCACACTTATTTTTTTTTATCAAAATCGTTAGAGCCGTTTTCGAGATAAATAAGATTTCGCATTACGGATGTATGGGGGGTACCCTTAGTTTTGGAGCTAAAAAAAAATTTCAATTTTTCCTCTGGGGAATCACCAAAGACTCTTAACTACCGAGATTGAAAGAAATAGGTCCAGTGGTTTAGGCTGTAGTGAGAGGTACAGGCATACAGACACACTGAAACATGTTTTTTGTGTACTAAATTTTCCTTAAAATTTTTATAAAAAAAATTGATGTGCAAATTGTTAGCATTTAATAAAATACATTTTAAAACGTAATTTAAAAGTTTAATCGTGTATCGGTTTTCAAGATATTAAATTTTCAAAAAAAAAATGTATTATTTTTTTAAAAATCCAAAAACTACTTTTTCGAAAAAAATTTTTAGTTTATATTTCTTCAAATGCAAAGCAGCTCCTGCATAAAAATTTTGGTTAAAATCGTTAGAGCCGTTGGTGAGAAATTCGAAAATAAAAAAAACCGTTCTATGACAGGTACCCCTAATAACATTTCCCCACAAATTTTTTTTCACCAAAATATAGTCCATGTCCATAATATCACACCTAATTTTTTTTATCAAAATCGTTAGAGCCGTTTTCGAGATAAATAAGATTTTGCATTACGGGTGTATGGGGGGTACCCTTAGTTTTGGAGCTAAAAAAAAAATTTCAATTTCTCCTCTAGGGAATCACCGAAGACCCTTAACTACCGAGTTTGAAGAAAATACCTCCGGTAGTTTAGGCTGTAGTTCGAGGTACAGACATACAGACATACAGACAGACAGACGGAATTGTCGGACCCACTTTTTTCGTCTTCGCTATCATCGTAATGTCAACTTTGATCAAAATCTCGAGTTCGATTTTTTTTCCAAATGCAGAACTTGCCCTATAGTACCTATATCGCAAGTAAAAATAATAACAACAATGTTTATGAAACAAAATATGGAGTTTAAATTTAAATAAACCAAAGACACATAATAACAAAAATACAATTTAAAGAGATAACGGTGATACCTAATACGTATAATACGGTAAAAATTATTAAAAATAAGAAAACAATGTTTTTTACGAAACTTGCAAATTAATCAGCTTCTGTTTCCTCGAATTCTGGTTCCTGTAAAAATTGCAGCACTTCAGGATGATATGATTTAAATTTTTTTGGAAAGATCGTCTTTGGGTATTACGTGGATACCTGCCTATTACGGCTTTACCCCACGGGTGGCCTACCACCATCAGGGTCAGATTTAGTCCTGACCATTAACCCCGACATAGCAAGCTATCTCGGTCGCAAAGTTGTGAGGTTAAAACTCAACCTCCGACTCAAATGAGCACTATCTCCCATGGTACCAGAATATAGCTTCCGGTGGAGCTTCGCAACTTCGCCATTTCATGGAGCTTCCTAGGCGATCCGAACCCGGACTTAGTCCAAGTTCTTGTCTCAAGCTTCGGAATTTCCAGATCTGAACCAGTCACTTCCAGATGGGCTCCTGCAAAACCCTGGGCCTGTCAACCCTTAGGATACACGCACAGAAGTCGGCCGGGGTAGAAACCAACGACTCAATGTGCATCCTAGTCTTTTGCTCACCTTACGGCAACTAGGAAAGACGCCCCTAGTCTTTTGTTTACCTTACGGCAAACAAGGAAAGACGTTCCTATCTTTTGCTCACCTTACGGCAAGCTAGGAAAGACGCTCCTAGTCTTTGTTCTAAAGAACAAGGACGACGATCCTCTATTATTTGCTACTATTAATAGGAACAAATAAGATACCCTTATTGAACCTTTGTAAGACTTTCAAAATCTCCAACCACATAAGCAGCCAGAGACTCTACTAATCTTACCCCTAGCAACCAAGATCAACCTTAATCAACCTGTATATTTTAATCCATCAGATTATCATATACCAGCATTTTATACCATTTATCTAACAACAGCTTCTCTGTTTGGTTAATTATTAATTATCAAAAACAATAGCAGCAGCTTCACTGTATGCTTTATTTCCATGTACACAGCTTCACTGTATGCTTTATTTCCATGTACACAGCTTTTCTGTATTCTATTTTTAAAATGCATTCAATTTGATTTCCCATAATAGTCAGCAGTTTTCTGCATTCAAGCTAATGGCATACCTGGCCAAAATGTATCATATTTCTTTTTTTTTATGTTTTGCATTGTAGATATTTTTTGTATATTTTAGTGTTTGTAAATTTAGCTAAGTAAGCAAAATTTGTGTATAAATAGTATTGTAAGTGAATAAAATATTATCATTCTAGATCAAAAGGTTGTCGAGTGTTTTTACTTATTGTTGCTTCCCCCCACCAGTGGTAAGGGGCAATAATTCAAATCAAAACAATCATCGCAAACATACATAGGTACAAGAACCTAGTGTATGAACTACGGTCTGGTCAAGGTTTATGCACCCTGTCCAGCCAGTCGGTTCAAAATAGTTCCGACTTTAACATTGGTGACCCCGACGTGATAAGAACATTCGACAATTGAAAGCGCGTTGCCAGGGCCTAAACACTGGTTGTATTTAGCATACATAAAAATACTATACCTAAAGCGTTACCAGGGCTTTAAAACACTGGTAGATCGCAGCGTTCCTATACAGGTTGACAACTTTCCAGTTCGCAGCATTCATATACAGACGGATAGCATTGCACACAAATCATTAAACACAACGGTCCACAGTACTCAACACAATAATGGACGAAATGCAGGTTTATAAGATTGTGGCCCGGCAAAAGGCAATCTTTGAAGAACTACAAAGGTTCAAAACAAACATTGGCAAAGATAGTGCTGACCGCAAGACCAATGAATACAAAGAGAAAAAATTGCGGATATTGGAAGCCCTATGGGAGGAATTCCATGAAAATCACGAAAGTATAAAAAGTTTCATAAAGGCAGACACGCCTTATATGCAATCAAGCACCTATGACAAGGTGAAGAGAATTTGCGAAGATATAAAACAAACACTTCAATCCATCGTGCCTGCAGAGAATAAGGGAACAGGCACTATTCCGAAAGTAAGAACTGAACTGTCACCAAGTGGCAATTTAAGAGAACCGATTGATGATCTATCAAGATTAATAAAGAAGCAATCGTCAATGATCGGCATGATACAGAATTCTCTTAAGCACCTTATTGATGATAATCAACAGCACACAGAAGAGTTTTACACAATAAGGCTTAAGACCATCGAACAGCACTGGGCGGCAGTGCAAGGCTTCCATTACAAAATATGGGATCTATTAGAAGAACCAAATACAAGCATGTATAATATAGATGGTTACTTCTCAATAGAAGCTGAAGTGCAAGACGCACTAACAACTCTATATGGTCGATCAAGACCTAGGACTGTACCAACAACAGGTGTAAATACGGGATCAAAATTACCAAAAGTAGTATTGCCGAAGTTTGACGGTGACTATTCAAAATGGGTACAATTTCGTGATCTATACACAGAATTAGTTCACAATCAGCCTATTCCACAATGTCAGAAAATGTGGTACTTGAAGACAACTCTGACAGGAGAAGCCGAGAGATTGATTCAACATTTTTCAACATCAGACGCAAATTATAATGCCGCTTGGGACACCATAACGAGCCGGTATGAAAATACACGACTACTAGTAACAGCATTACTAAACAAATTAATGGCTCAACCAATAAGTCACAATGAGAGTCCATCAAACATAAAGACCCTGCACGATACCACCCAAGAATGTCTACTTAGCCTTAAAAATCTAGGTGTGAAGACCGACAATTGGGATCCGCTTCTAATACACATACTTATTAAGCGTCTCGATCGGAATACACATACACTTTGGGAACAATCTTTAAGGCACCCAAAAAGTTTGCCGTCGATGAAAGAATTTTTAGAATTTTTGGAATTGCGTTTTCAATCTCTAGAAGCGCTAGGAACAAACGCAAGAAGGGTTCCAGAAGATCAACACAAGCGATCAGGAGCCAACAAGGCTTACACAACTATCGTTGCAGCAGGACTTACGTGCGTTTCCTGTAAAGGCAATCATCAGCTGTTTTCTTGTCAAAAATTTTTACAACTGAGCCCACAACATCGATTAAACCTAGTACATAGGTCAAAGCTTTGCAGAAATTGTCTTAGACCAGGACATTTTGTAGATGACTGCTCTTCCAGATCTTGTACGAAATGTCAAAAGAAGCACAACACGCTTCTCCATTTTGATGAATCTTATTCAAGGTATAAAAACACGAAGGCATCAACATTACTACACAAAACCATTTCCCCTTCAGACTCAGCAAACAGTCGTACTTCAGCGGCAGGAACCAGTCCCACAATGGCTAACAAACAGAACAAAAATACAAGCGTGATTCTTGGTACAGTCATTGTTCACATTAAGAGTCACATAGGAAAACAAATACCATGTCGAGCGTTATTAGATTCTGGATCACAGGTCAATCTTATAACCGACAAACTAGCCAAATCTTTGGGTCTGAGGGAGGATTATGAGACGTTATGTGTTGAAGGCATCGGTCAAAGCAAGCAGGCCTCTCATCGAAGAATTAATGTTGAAATAAGCTCAAAAATCAACGGATTCTCTACCAGAATGGAAGCACATATTCTTCCAAAGATTATTTCACCACAACCATCAAGGCC
The DNA here is from genome assembly GCA_911387755.1 of Chrysotoxum bicinctum. Taxonomy (NCBI): domain Eukaryota; kingdom Metazoa; phylum Arthropoda; class Insecta; order Diptera; family Syrphidae; genus Chrysotoxum; species Chrysotoxum bicinctum. Next base: position 62,144,091 of record OU426987.1, read on the forward strand.
CATCATTACATCAACCTGGAATATTCCAAACAACATTGTTTTGGCTGATTCACAATTTGATCGGCCAGGACCCATAGACTTGCTCATCGGTGCCGAATTATTTTATTCGACTCTGGTTATTGGACAGATAAGTTTAGGAGATGATCTTCCAATTTTGCAAAACACCGTATTTGGTTGGACAGTAGTTGGGAAGATACAAACCCCCACCTGTAATCCTATGGTGGCATCATGCGGAATTTGCACAGCAGATGAGGCTCTCGATCAACAAATTGAAAGGTTTTGGCGGTTAGAAGAAGCCACTTCAACCACAGACAATTTCACTCAAGCCGAGAAGCGCTGTGAAGCTCACTTCATTCAAACTACAGCTAGAGACTCCATTGGTCGCTTTGTGGTTCGGTTACCCTTTAAAGAGGCACCCACGTGCCTGGGAGAATCAAAGAATATGGCGTTTCAAAGATTTATTGCGCTTGAGCGGAGGCTTGCTAATTCGCCAGAGCTAAAAAGGCTATATAGAGAGTTTATGGAAGAATATCTTAAGTTAGGTCATATGCAAGAAGTAGACCTCAATCAAATTGCCAAACCATATTATTTTTTACCTCATCATTGCATTCAAAAGCCCGACAGCAGCACTACTAAGCTAAGAGTAGTATTTGACGGCTCTGCCAAAACATCCACAAACTTATCACTCAACGATATTCTCTCCACTGGTCCTACAATTCAAGATGACGTCTTTTCAATGCTACTACGATTCCGCATGCCAAGATATGTGTTTACCGCAGATATCGAGAAAATGTACCGGCAAGTACATAAGTTTTGTAATAAGAGTTACAGAGAATTTTTATTTAATCTTGAATGTAACAATTTTTATTGAGGAATGAAAAATATTTTATAAACATATAAAACTTAAAAGTATGTTTATACAAAAAACTAAGTTTCAATTAAAAGCTCAAGTAGTGAATTACATATTTACAACACTCCACCTTAATTCACAATCAAATATCAAAAAATTAACACTAACATTAATGGTTAAAATAATTCAATTAAAATATTACTAAAAACAAACAAAATATTAAAGAGTTAAGCCCATATTTTCCAAACAAAAAGTATGTTTATCATTAGTAACACCTTTTGTTAAACTATCAGCAACCATATTTTCAGTGTTGAGATATTTTATCTTAACTAAGCCATCTGTTATTTTTTAACCAAATAGCTTCTTGTGTAGCCGATGACAAGGCCATGTATTCTGCTTCTGCACTTGATAAAGCAACTGTTGGTTGACGTTTACTAGTCCATGAAATTGCTCCACTTTGAATCTTGAATAAATAGCCAGTACATGATTTTCGACTTTCAATGTCCGATGCCCAATCTGCATCCGAGAATCCAATCATACATTGGTTTCCATCACGCGAAAATTGAAGTTTATAATCTGTTGTACCCTTGAGATATTTGAAAATTCTTTTTACTGCATTCCAGTGACCTTTTCCAAATTCATTGTTGAAACGACTCACATTTCCAACCGCAAACGAAATATCTGGACGAGTACAAACAGATAAATAAAGTAGACTTCCTACTGCTTCTTGATAAGGTATATTTTGCATTTCCTTGGTCTCATCCGATGTATTAGCTGTCATGTCCTTGGTTAATTTTTGATTTAAATCTACTGGGTTCTTCACAGGATAACAATCATTCATCTTAAATTTGTCAATTATTTGTTCCGTGTATTTTTTTTGGTCAAGTGTAATTGTTCCTTGTTTCTTGTCCCGAGTGATTCTCATCCCGATGCAATTACTTGCTTCTCCCAAATCTTTCATGCTAAAATTCTTCGTCAAATTAGCTTTGAGTTGATTTGTCCATCCTTTATTGTTCGAAAAAATTAAAAAATCGTCCACATAGACCGCAACAAAAATCATACTTCTCCCTTGACGACGAAAATAAATGCATGAATCAATTTGCGAACATTTGTATCCACTCTTGATCATCACATCATTCAACTTGATATTCCATTGTCGACTTGCTTGTTTTAAGCCGTAAATAGCCTTTTTCAGCTGGCAAACTCGACCACTTCCGTCATCAAAACCTTCAGGTTGATTCATGTAAATAGTTTCATTGACATCGCCTTGTAAAAAAGCTGTTATTGCATCCATCTGTTCGATATCTAAGTCGTATCTAGCTGCTAATGCCATCATTAAACGTATTGAAGAATATCGAACAACTGGTGAAAATGTTTCTTCATAATCGATACCAGCACGTTGACTGCATCCTTTCGCAACTAGTCTCGCCTTGTATCGAAGGATTTTTCCATTTGTATCGGTCTTGATTTTAAATACCCATTTTGAATTTATTGCTCTTCTGTCTGTTGGTAAATCTACCAATTGCCAAGTTTTGTTTCCTAAGAGTGATTGAAATTCTTCATTCATTGCACTCTTCCAATCTTTACTATTTAAACTTGAAATCGCTTCACTAAAAGATGATGGTTCATTAACATTATTTTGTACAAAATATTGAACGTCTTTTCTGTTGATTGCATTTTTTATTCGAGTTGATCTTCTTAAAGTTGTAGTTTCATTTGAATTGTTGATCTGTACTGGATCTGATGTTACCATTTCATTTGGTGGAATTATCTCTTCACTGATTTGATCTTCTTGAAATGGTGGTACTTCCACAGCATCACAGTATTCATCAGATGAATCACTATCACCCAATTCAACAACTATACAACCGTTATCTGAACTTTCATTTGATTTTTTAAATGGCATAACTGGATAACTGATTTTCTCAGATTCTAAAAAAATAACATCTCTGCTTTCAACCACCTTGTTTGTTGTAGGATTTATCAACCTATATCCTTTGTTGCCATTACAATATCCTACGAATATATGTTCAACCGATTTAACTTCAAACTTCTTTCGGTTCTCATCAGGAACATGAATCATAGCCGGTGATCCAAAAATTCTGAAGTGAGATAAATCTGGTTTAAATCCAGACCAAACTTCAATCGGCGACTTGTCCTCCAAAACCCGTGAAGATGAATGATTCTTTATGTATGTTGCAGTAGCAACGGCCTCTGCCCAAAATTTTTTACCTAAATTTGCATCTGTGAACATACATAAAGCTCTTTCCGTCAATGTTCGAACTGTTCTTTCAGCAAGTCCATTTTGTTGTGGAGTATATGGTGTCGACGTTTGTCTTTCGATACCACAAACATTAAACAAATTGTCAAACCTTCTGTTGCAAAATTCAGTTCCATTATCTGAACGAAACTTTTTCAATTTCTTGCCGGTTTGGTTCTCGACATATGCCTTAAACTCGCAGAATTTTTCGAAAGCTTCATCTTTGGTTTTTAAAAAATATGTGAAAGTCATTCTTGAGTGATCATCTACTAAAACAAAGTAGTAACGACTTCCACCAATTGATTTAGTTGGAGTTGGTCCTGCCAAGTCAGCGTGAACAAGTTCCAAAATCTCATTTGCTCTTGTTGCAGCATGCTTAAAGGGAAATGTCGCTTGTTTACCCTGTAAACAGGTAACACATACATCAGTTAATTTTTCTTCATTAAAAGAAACACCGTTCACTGCCCCTTTCTTCATTCTTAACAAATCATTGATGTTAATATGGCCTAATCTACGATGCCATGTCTCAATTTTTTTACTTTTAGATACAGCAACATAACTCTTGCATCTTGCACCATTCAAGCGATATAAACCATCAACTAAATTTGCAGTTGCCATCAACTTACCAAATTTGTTTTTTATATTGCAACCATTTGCGTTAAAATCAACATAGTTATTATTTTTCGTTAATTGACTTACTGATAAAAGATTGGCAGTTAAATTTGGAATGCATAAAACATCACGTACTTCAATCGGATTTGGTGTTCCATTGACATCAGCATATAACTTAACAGTGCCACATGATTCGACCTTCATTTTTGTATCGTTGGCAGCTAATATTTCGGAAATGGTAGATTTCTTTTCATTGAAAATCCAATCACTGTTCATTGTGAGATGCTGTGTTGCACCAGAATCAATATACCAATCATATTTATTGAACTGTCCAGTCAAAAACACTGAACTATACTCAGGCTTCACATTATAAGCTGAATCAGGATTCCTTTTGGAATCCTTTTTTAATTTATTCTTGTCTGGGCAATCAGGTGATTTATGACCTTTCTTATTACATGTATAACAACGAATGCCACCTTTCCTTTGTTTCTGTTTCGCATTATTAAAGAATGCACTATTTTTGCTATCCGATGGAATTTCTTGTAATAATTTTGTCTTGACAGCGTCACTTGAAAGCTGAATTTCGACATTATCTAATGCCATTACCATTGGTCCATACTTTTCAGATAAGCCTCCTAATAAAAAACACGCCAGCCACTCGTCATCGACTTTGAAACCAATAGCATTCAAACGTTGTGCAGCTGTTACGATTGTGTTAACATAAACTTGCATTGATTCACATTCGTCTAGTTTCGTCTGAGACAATTGACGAATTAAACCTATCCGACGAACCCTACCTTTGTCCTCAAAAACAGTTTGTAGTTTGTCCCAAACTTCTTTTGCCGTTTCAGCTTCTTGAACGTGAATAAAATTAGTCGGATCAATGGACAAAATCAGAGTCGTTCTGCATTTTGAAATTTTCGAAGCATTCTCTTCGGTACCTTCAACAGATTTCCAAAGTCCTTCATGTTCTAAATAAGTTTTTATTACGAACTTCCAACTAGCATAATTATCACGCCCCTTAAGCTTTTCAATCGTGGCCAAAAAATTGCTCGACATAATTATATTTATATGTCTTTTGGTCTTATTCAAGATTAAGCAAAAACAAAGAATATTATAATAAATGAAAAGATATTACTTATTTGTACACAACAAATCTTCGGAATAATTTCTTCGGTATAATTATCCTTCTTAGCGTTTCTCTGGGTCCATAACCTTTTGTAATAAGAGTTACAGAGAATTTTTTATTTAATCTTGAATGTAACAATTTTTATTGAGGAATGAAAAATATTTTATAAACATATAAAACTTAAAAGTATGTTTATACAAAAAACTAAGTTTCAATTAAAAGCTCAAGTAGTGAATTACATATTTACAACAATAAGCGAAGAGGACCAAAGGTTCCAACTGATTTGGTGGAGAAGCAGCCCAAATGATGCATTGAAGTGCTATAAGCTTCAGACAGTTACCTACGGCACCACCTCTGCATCGTACTTAGCCACAAAGTGTCTTCAAACATTGTCCCAAGAGAACAAGGAACGATTTCCATTGGGATCAATGGCATTGGTTCGAGATTTTTATGTAGATGACGTATTGACTGGCTCAGACAAAATTGCCGACTTATTGACAACCCAATCGGAGCTGCAAACAATTTTGCAAAGAAGTGGTTTTAAGCTAAGAAAATGGTGCGCCAACCATGCAGCTCTCCTACAAGGCATTCCTATCGAGGATAGGGAAACTGAGCTCAACTTCGGCAACAATATTGATGAACACATAAAAACAGTAGGACTTACGTGGATGCCTAAATCTGATCAACTGTGCGTCAAAACATCCTGGGTTGATAAGATTCGAGTAACCAAGCGATCTGCATATTCCGACATCGCACATTTATTTGATCCACTGGGGATCATGGCTCCGGTAGTTGTAGTCGCAAAAATATTTCTACAGAAACTGTGGGAATTGAAGCTTGATTGGGATGCAGCATTACCTCAGGAAATGCATACGACATGGATGAAATACCGTAAAGGTCTACAATCGCTCAATAATATCAAGATTGAAAGACACATATATTCACACAAAGCTCCAAAAAACATACAATACCACGTATCTGCTGACGCTTCGGAAAGGGCTTATGGGGCAGCAGCTTACGTTCGATCCATTAGCAGTGACAACATTATCACGGTGCGACTGTTATGCTCCAAGTCAAGAGTAGCGCCATCAAAACAGACCAAATTAGCACAGCAAGCAACTATACCCCGCTTAGAACTTTGTGCCGCCTGCCTTGCAACTGATTTGCTACTTCGTTTGCAAAAGGACTTGAAAATTCATAATGATGCAACCTATTTATGGACAGACTCAGAAATTGTGCTTGCTTGGATTAACTCGTCATTTTCTGCCTCGCTTCCTATTTTTGTTGCTAATAGAGTATCGCGTATTCAACAGAATACAATACCTCAGCAATGGCACCATGTCCCGTCAAAAGAAAATCCGGCTGATGTCCCTTCACGTGGGATAGCGCCTGAACGACTTCAAGATTGTAATATTTGGTTCTATGGGCCAAAGTTTTTACATGGTTCTGCTTCAATTTGGCCACCTAAATACAAACCAATTGACGAGGAACATCTATCTGTGGGAACCACTGTTCATGATCCATCTCCGCATCAAGAAGACATTTTAACTACCCTCAACCACAAAAATTCTTTTAAAAACGCAGTAAACATAATCGCACACATATTAAGGTACAACCATAACCTAAGACAAAAGGTAATAATTACTAAAATTAAGAAAAATGAAGAACGGTTGTCAGCTGAAGAGATAGAATTAAAACTGGCGGAAATCAAGTTGAGAAGTGGTCCCCTAACAGCTGTGGAACTGTATCAATCGAAAAAGAAAATATTCAAATTGATGCAAGAAGATAAATTCAAGGAAGAAATAGTGCATCTGAAAGACGAGGGTGAAGTTCCAACTAAAAACTCCTTTAAGAGTCTTGCTCCCTTTCTAGATGAAGAAGGGCTAATTCGTGTTGGTGGGCGCTTAGAAGCATCGTCTTTGCCATACGACGCTAAGCATCCCATTCTTATACCATACAATCATTCCTTCACCAAAATGATATTTACTGGAATTCACGAGGACAACAATCATGTTGGGCCGCAAACCATGCTTTCAATAGCTAGACAGATCATTTGGCCAGTGAAGGGAAAGACTGTTGCCCGATCAGTTTTGCACAAGTGTGTCAAATGTGCACGTGCCACACCAAACCTTTTATCTCAACAAATGGGAAACTTGCCTGCAGATAGAATTCAACCAGCTAGACCATTCATCAATACGGGTGTAGATTTCTGTGGTCCAATTTCAACACACTACAAGATAAGAGGCAAACGCCCTCAAAAATCTTACATTGCAATCTTCTGTTGCTTTTCCACCAAAGCCTGTCATTTGGAACTAGTAACCGATTTAACAGCACAAGGTTTCATAGGGGCACTTAAACGATTCATGGCTAGGCGGGGCCATTGCAGAAATATATATTGCGACAATGCAACAAACTTTGTTGGCACCAAAAACCATCTATCAGAATTAATGGCTTTCATGGAATCCGACACAGAAAGGAAGAAAATAACATCTTCATGCGTTACAAAGGGATGTGACTTTCATTTTATTCCACCACGCTCACCGCATTTTGGTGGCCTGTGGGAAGCTGCTGTTAAATCGTCAAAGCATTTGCTACAGCACACTCTGTCAGGAGCATCATTGACTTACGAGGAACTAGAAACAGCTGTCACTCAAGTTGAAGCTATATTAAACTCAAGACCCATAATTCCAATGTCCACTTCACCGAACGATCTTAACGCTCTAACTCCTGGTCATTTCTTAATCGGAGAGCCTCTTGTTAGCAATGTTGATCCCGCAGCCGCACCAACTGATTCAGGTATACTTGCTCGCTGGAATCTTGTAAATCATCTTAAAAATGAGTTCTGGCGCCGATGGTCACGTGATTACCTAAATCAGCTACAACACAGGTATAAATGGAAGGAGAGATGTCAGAATGCAGAGCCCGGAATGATGGTCATAATCAAAGAGGATAATACACCAAGTTTGCGATGGCCGCTTGGACGTATAACAAACGTAATAACCGGAGCCGACGGGTTGGTTCGAGTAGCCGATGTTCGTACAGCTACCGGGGTATTCCGTCGTGCCATACACAGATTGGCTCCGCTTCCAGTTTCAACTCAAGGAGATGCATACAACTCAAATGAAAAGACAGACCTCCCTACAAATCTATACTCATCAACTTTGACACGTTCAGACAACAAGCCTGGTGACGAACCAGTACCAAAAAAGAAGTTCAAGTCTTCAATTGGATCAGCAGCCCTTGCTGTACTCTTGGTAATGGCATTTGTTCCTCTAATAGTATGTACTCCAGTCAAGATACAACCATTTAAGTCCCAGCCAGGGATCTACTTTGAAAATTTTGGAACTTCAGCCATAACTTCAAGCCATTGGAACATAATCGCCTATTATGATATGGCTCCTTATTGGACCGAATATCATTCCATAATCGCCTACAGCAGGAAACTATCACAGATTTGCCAACTATTGCCAAATAAAAACGAGACTTGCAAAGGGACCATACTCCAATTTGACCAACTAAACACAGATATAAGAAAAGATAATGATATTTTATCTGCAACCTCAGTCACTCAGAGAGTTCGTCGTGGAGCGCTTAACTTCGTTGGCAATGTGGCTAATGCATTATTTGGAGTTCTTGATGATGAATACGCCCACCACATGTCTGCTACAATCAACAAAATAAAACAAGATGAAGGTCAGATAGTTAGCCTTATTCGAAATCAGACTTCAATAATTGATTCCACCATAAATATTATTAAGAAAAATGAGCAAGAGACAAGTGCACGTTTTGAAGAGATAGATGAAAACATCAAACAGTTCACAGCTGTTATTAATGACATTAGACAACAATATCACCAGGAAAGATTGCGTCAACTATTTAATTCAATCGCTCTACAGCTTATACTAGTCTCTTCACAATTTCAAAAGACACAGGCAGCGTTAATAGATGTAATGATTGACACTCATCATGGGAAAATAAATCCTCAACTTATTTCCCCTGCTCAGTTAAGGCAGGAGATCACAAAGATTAAAGCAAACCTTCCTTCTTCAGTCAGGCTTCCAGTAGCTCAAGACGAAATCCCGAAACTCTATCATCTTATGAGCATTCATGGTAAAGCTCTGAAGAACCACATAATATTCAAAGCTGAATTACCACTCCTTAGTCTTGATGAATTCGAGCTCTTCAAGGTTACACCCATTCCCGTTCTTGTCGGCGAATCCTTTCTTAGCATAAAACCATCAACCGAGTACATTATGATAAACTTTCACCGTGACCAGTACTATCCTCTATCAACAGTAGAGTTTCAAGGATGTTTCTCCCTTACTGAAGAAAGACATTTATGCCATCTACAGCATCCGATTTATAGACGTGGATCAGAAGTAAGCTCGTGTGAAATTAATTTCTTAAACCATGGTCAGCAATCACCTGCATGCAAGGTGGTAAACGCCAACGACGGCCCTTACTGGATTCAATTACACAAGCCAAACGAATGGATATACGTTTTGAAAGTCAGAACCACTTTAAATGTGGTCTGCAACAACTCCATAACACATACCGTTGTGGAAGGGTGTGGAATTCTGCAAATTCAACCCGGTTGCATTATTAAAGATGACTTCATTACCTTACATGGGCATTTTACACACAGAACAGTGTCTAGGATGTCAATCTCTCCAGCAGCAAATCTCTCCGATTATGCCTTACCAGAGAATTTCAGTGCAACTTCTCATGTAAACTTGCCGTACAAGAAACATTTAGAAGAACTGGATGCACTTAAACAAGAGCTCATCAACATGACAAAAGCGTTGCCTTCTATAACATATAATAATGATATGCATCAATTTACGGTGGGCTACACGGGATTAATCATTTCCATCTTAATCCTAATTTGCTTAATACGATGGTCATACTATTACTACTGTAAACACAAGACGGTGGCATCTAAAGAAGAAAGCATAACCTCGGCGGGCGTCCGGAGCAACTTCAAGGCCAAAAAAGAAGATCACAACGACAAGAATCCCAACGACATAACCTTCGAAATGATGGTATAGTTTCGAACATAGTTCAACGGGCGGAGAATGTATATTTTAATCCATCAGATTATCATATACCAGCATTTTATACCATTTATCTAACAACAGCTTCTCTGTTTGGTTAATTATTAATTATCAAAAACAATAGCAGCAGCTTCACTGTATGCTTTATTTCCATGTACACAGCTTCACTGTATGCTTTATTTCCATGTACACAGCTTTTCTGTATTCTATTTTTAAAATGCATTCAATTTGATTTCCCATAATAGTCAGCAGTTTTCTGCATTCAAGCTAATGGCATACCTGGCCAAAATGTATCATATTTCTTTTTTTTTATGTTTTGCATTGTAGATATTTTTTGTATATTTTAGTGTTTGTAAATTTAGCTAAGTAAGCAAAATTTGTGTATAAATAGTATTGTAAGTGAATAAAATATTATCATTCTAGATCAAAAGGTTGTCGAGTGTTTTTACTTATTGTTGCTTCCCCCCACCAGTGGTAAGGGGCAATAATTCAAATCAAAACAATCATCGCAAACATACATAGGTACAAGAACCTAGTGTATGAACTACGGTCTGGTCAAGGTTTATGCACCCTGTCCAGCCAGTCGGTTCAAAATAGTTCCGACTTTAACACAACCCTTCCAGTGAAACTTTCGAAATTCCCAGCCACAAAAGCAGCCGGGGACGTTACTAACTTCACTGCTACCACGAGTAAGACCTTAGAAATCTCCAGCTGCTTGCCCAGCCGAAGACTTCACCAATCTCACTCTCACTCCCACTACCAACCAAGATCCATCTAAAAGTCTCCAGCCACAAGTGGACGAGCCCTAAAAGTCAAGACCATTATCCATGCATTAACCACTTGCACCACCATCCAGCAACCATGGCATTATGCTCCCCGCCACCCATTATGTTTGTGGGAATTAAGCAAGCTGCACTCGGACAGGTATGCCACCACAACCATAATCTTGGACTTACGCTTGCTGCCATGGTCCGATGTGTGGTTCAGTAGCAATACACCTCCAACAGTCAATCCCTGCAGAGCCCGAACACGAGCAACCAAAGACCTTACAATTTCACCCCAGACCTCCTTAGTAGACCCTTCAAAACCTGGAGAATACCTTAAAAATCTCCAGCATCGTAAGTAGCCGGAGATTTTACCAACACACACCCGTCTTGACCCTACTACTCCCTTGGGTTTTCTTAGTTGTCTAAATCTCTTAGCTGAACGAGCAGCGAGTGAATAGACGTAAGCCCCCCCATTGGATAATGTTTTCTAATAAGAGGTTGTGAAATACATCTTCCATATTTTTTTACCTCGAAAATCTTTATTTCGAGCTTCTTGTGCTTCCTCGCCGAGTTGTCCTATTGGAAGAATAGCTACGGAAAGAATTTCTGCAACGTGTATTAAAATCTTGTGCACTGTTGTTGGCATATTGTACAACGGGTACAGTTGCACAAACCTGTTAGCTGTGTCAATGCAATACTCCTTAAATTCGTGTGTTTTTATCCAGAAACCGCTTGATATTGTTTGTAAAACTGTTCGAAAGCGAATAATTAAATCTTCGTCTACTTACATTGGTTATTTGCGATAAAGTAAGAGTGTCATCAAAAAACCTCCGGGCTGTGTTTCCATTATTTGAGCTTCCATAACCTGGTTTTAGTCTGTCGACTAACAATCCCATTCTTCATCTAAAGGCTTCTTGGATCTTTTTTTTATTTTCTTCTATTTTTTTTTTATTTTCTTAACCACGCGTTAGCCATTGACAAAGTAGTGATCCCACTACTTGATACCCTCCTAACACAATTGATTCCTTTTTCCCACGCATCTTCCAAAGACACTCCAACCACTGATAATTCAAACCAAATTTATCGCCACCAATATAAAACCATAAAATATTGACCCACAAATGAATTCGCACTACGTAATCATAAAACGATCACTCGTCATAAGTACGACACAAACCAAGACCCATAAACTGCTATGAGTAATGGATACCCAATGTCCAACGGATTGTACGTAAACAAATCCAATACATTAATTGCTGGCATTGAGGGAATCCCAGAACAAAATGCTGATAATGCATCCTAGCATGGGCGAGTGTCGCTATGAGAAAAGTGTATCGTGAAATATGATGCGGCGGCACATTTGTGAAAAACAATTAACTAGGTTACAATTTGGTTGGTAAATATTCTTCGTAATTCCAATTGGACTAATATATAGGAAGTATTACCAATTGGAATATCGATTATGAAATATCAGTTGGTGGATATATGTACTTGGATGATTTGCGTAAGTATTGGAATAATAAAGTATTTTGAAAACAGTATAAAAGGGCAGGAATATTTCGGAAATAGCATAGAATAGATTTACAAGAACTATTAACTTGGTCGCAGCCTAGCTCAAGACAGCGGGCCATTTTAATAAATAAAGGTAAAATATAGAAAATAAAAGCAAAATAAATAATAAATTTAAACTATTGGTCGCAGCCTAGCTTGAGACAGCGGGCCAATAAGTAACGAAAAAAATATCTTTTTATCTTTTCTATCCGCACAAGTCACTCTTCTCCCCTTGTGGAAAGCACGGTGACCTAGGCGTTATAACAACAAATTACTATTTTATATGAAACATGAATCAAACATTCGAAAAATCGAATCTATGCATGCAATGGCGATAGACCGAATTTTAGTTTTTGTTAAAATCCTTTGCAGTTAGTCCGCATTATTCCCTCAAGGTCAGCTTGGGAGGAAGGGGCTTTGACAGATAATAAATCAGTAAACTTTTTTACAGATGGATCGAAGACTGAAAACGGAGTGGGTGGTGGAGTGTACTCAGATGGACTAAACCTTAGTCTCTCCTTCCGCCTACCAAACCATTGTAGCGTATTCCAAGCGGAAATTCTGGCGATAAAGGAAGTATTGTCCTGGCTTAAAGAAAACGTGGTATCTAACACGGATATCCGTATCTTCTCAGACAGTCAGGCTGCTTTGAAATCCCTCGCATCAGTCTCTGTAAACTCCATTACAGCCCAAGACTGTCGATCGTCTCTGATGGAGATGGCCAAACAGTTTAACATTCACCTATTCTGGGTGCCGGGTCACAGGGACATTCCGGGCAATTGCAAAGCCGACGAACTCGCCAGAATTGGAACGGAAATGCCTATCTTACCCGAAAAGGCAAATATAGGTATGCCCATAGCTACAAGTAAACTTATGCTAAAACGAATCGCTCTGGAACAATCAAACACAAGATGGCTTAATACTACCACTTGTATGGCGACCAAGCGGATCTGGCCTAAACTGGATCTGAAACGGTCAAAATGTCTATTGTCCCTCAGTAGATCTCAGATCAGCTCCGTTATAGGTGTCATAACTGGACACTGTCTCATAGGTAGACACGCCGCACGTCTCGGTGTGCTATCAAACGATTTTAGCAGGAGTTGCTTGGACGAGGAGGAAGAGGAGACAATCCCACACCTTCTTTGTACATGCCCTGCTCTCTCTTACAGACGCAAACTTCATCTGGGAGAACATTTCTATAATGAACCAAGCGATCTCATAAACAAAAACATTAAAAGTCTCCTTCGCTTCATCAGAAGCTCCAAATGGTTTTAACTAGTAGGAAACCTTTTTGTTCCCTATTAGATCGTGGTATCACAATGGACCTCTAATGGTCTAAGTGTGTCAGACGCTTTAATGACAGCCACTTTAACCTAACCTAACTAACCTAACCTAGTTCGCATAAATAGCACCTTTGTGTTGAAGAATCGGTGATTGCATTTCATCTATCATAGTCAGTAGCATTATATGCTTAACCGAAACACTTCTATTCGCAAGGCTTATACAAGTCTCACTCAGTGACGATATTTCGCTTTCAACATATTCAACCTCTCTTACCGTAATATCCGTTGTCTCATGAACAAATTGAATTCGGATAGGTCTACAAAACCTTGAAGAAGATTGGCGAGAATTTTGCCACAAAATTATTTTATTATCTGAGACTGCATTTCCTGATATAAGCTGAACAGGTACAAAAGATGTTAAAAAAAAAGGTTGGCATCTGAAATGTTTGGATTCAATAAACATTGCTTATATTCGCTCATGCCCGAGCTTCAATCGCAACCCCATATGGAAATAAGAAGAAGGTCCTGCAATTCATTAGAATGTAAACTATCAACACCGTCTTCAATCGATTTGAACAAGCTTTATGGGTAGTGTGATCGAGTAAACTTTGAAGTGGTGATTCCGCAAGTGACTCTGTTATGTTTAAATTTTCTGGATAACATTTTTTTTTTTGGCTTCCGTAATCGCTTCATAACTAGGATATAAATTGGCACCATGTTTTTTGGCTGCATCTCTAATAATATTGTATTGAAACTTAATTTGGCCTCAACAAATATTGACAAGGCTTCATCTACAGTAAATGGAATTATTTCGCAATCCAACTTCTTATAAGCTTTTTTGTGTTTTTCAGCGCGTGATGGAGTTGAAAAGCATATCTTTTATTAAAGTGAAGAATCAATTTTCCCTTGTTGCCGAATTTGCATTTGTGCCGCATAGGTTATTCTTCCGGCCCAAATTCAGAGTGCATAGTGCAATCCTTCCGTTTTTCGCCTTTTTTCCCTTTCACTAAGCTCATTCTCTTCTTTCTCTTTTCGGTCTTGTCCTACCTTTCAATAGTTGAAACAGGCTCAGAGCTAACATAGGTTGTAAATAAAGAAACCTGCGTATTGTCCTTCCTATTAACAGTAAGCATCTCGATACCATTGTAAACTTTGACGTATTGGTCGTACGATTCTCTCTCTATCGACTTTGCCATAACTTGAGTATATCAATATACTCATATATGGTACATGCGCAATTCAGAATCAGCTTCAGAAACGGGGTTATGAGGCTATAACTTTTGCACAGAGTGTGTATTTATTAGTTTGTTCTGTTATTTCATTGATGAAATCTGGAGTAAAAAAAAATGAGAAGAATTGAAACGGAGTTTCGAGTGCCATTATTTCTGAAGGAAACTCGTTGCAACCTTAAAACTTTATTTTGTCTTCAGCGCTCCATAATCCTAGTAATCTAGGCTTCTCTATTTTCACCCACTTCGACGTCGATGTAAGCCGCATAGAACTCATCATTGAATCTACACCTTCACACTTCATTGATACACACTTAGACCAATATCACCCAAAATATTTTACTCTCAAAGTTAATTCTTTAAAGTTTTTAACAAACAAACTTTATGCCAGGAATGTTTAACGTCTTTGATAGGACATGAGTTGTTCTGAAAGATGGGTTTAGGAGTAAATGAGGGCAAGACCAAGTATATACTGTCATCAAAAAAGAACATACAACAGCGACGTCTTGAACAGAGCGCCATTATAGACAGCTGTGGCGTGGCGTCCATATAACCCGATTCCTATCGGGTTACCTTTTAAATTTTCTTCTTAACAACAATGTTTACTAAATAACAAACGACCTTGCTCCACAAGAATGTTTACTAAATAACGACCAACATAAAACCCACTTTATATACTAAATACGTATCTATTTATTAACCTCCACAAGCTGAAAATTCCACCAACTCAATTGAACTTTATTCCCATTTTTCATTGAAATACACACCACACCAGCACCACACACTTTATTATCATGGAGTAATTTCTTCCACACTCTCTGCCCACAAGCCAAAGCATAACCCGAAATATCTCAGGTTATAAGATCTCTCGCTGGATAGTAGTCCGGTCAATCTACACATTGCAAGCTACAAAAATTACCATCAAACTGAAATTGAGTAAACTTGTTCAAAACACAATTAAAAACAATGTTTCAAAATTCCCCATCGTTACGACCCATGGAAAAAAATTGACTCAAGGTCAAAGGTAAAAAAATGGTTTTTTCACGATTTTCTTCAAAACGGTAAGTTTTATCGTAAAATTACCTCAGACAAAAATTGTAGATCATAAAATTATCTATAAAAAAGGTATCAATAATTTTTTTCCTAAAAACTACCGCTGCTGAGATAAAACGATTCAAAAAGTAGTAAACGTCATTTTATGCACACGTTTCCACGCCACCTCTGGGGTAGTGTACTTAGCGCGTTTTTTTTTAACGTGGTTTCCCCTGTAGGCCTATTCCACAATTTGAAATTGATAAAAGCGATGGAAATGGAAGTTGGAATTAAAGTTGGAACTGATAAAAGCGATGGAAATTAATAAAACACTGTGGATTGCATATCATCGCGAACGATAGCTGCAGCTGCTTCCAGAATTCCGAATTTTTCTTCTTTTTTATCCATTTTTTTTGTTTTCGTACCAGGCTTGACTCAAAATATCATGATGATGTCTTTTAAACAAATAAATGTTGATGCTTCTGATTTTTCAGTAATGATAAGTTTATCGCCATATCTTAGTTTTAGTCGTACCTTAATCGTCCTGTAATCTAAAGTTGTAATTTTACTAACATTACTTAGTTCGTTCAAAGTGAACTGACAGTCATTGCTATTTTCTATGTAAGTAAATATTTCCTCCATTGCCAGATTCGTAGTTTCGTCTTAAAGACGACCAACTTTAACCCCAGTGGAAGGTTTCATGAAATAAATATAGCAATCACGATGATACTTAGCTTCAGCAGCAACTAAATCATGTTCAAATTCTACTCGCGCAATAACAGCTGTTGCTATAGCATCGGAACGAGTCCGAGCTACTTTCAGAATGGAATCTTTGAATTCAAGTGTACTTACTGCGCTGATTCGACGACGAACATCCGAAGATCTTCTGTTCTCAAACTCTTCGTTTGTTTCCTTGCCGCAAAATAAGCATAATTTTTTAAAACAAAAATCTGACTCACTCATACGTGATCTAGTACGAGGAGGGCTTGCTGTAGATGTACTGGCTTCTTGTTTGTCATGTTTACTTTTTTTAGCTGATACAATAGACGACTTTCGAGTGTAATTTTTACGACAGCTTTCGTGTATTGTCACAGATTTCTGATTTTCAAGATAGTCTGAAAATTCATCACCTCGTTCGATATTTGCAATGATCAATGTCTTCATACCACGTTCAACAGCAACAGTAGTTTCATCTTCACTTAAAAGTTTAGCACAAATGAAACAATATTCTGACATTTTTATAATAAAAGTTAAAACAGGCCGAAATAGGTTAAAATAAACACGTGTTTTCACTACAGAGCGGAGCTCAAGACTAACGGAATTTCATCTATTGCGCATTCCAACATAAAGCAGGTATACGACCCTAGCCACGCACACTATTGAACAGAGGGACAGATATTGCTTCAAGGTTACACTAGCGTATGAATTAAGGGACTGGGTTACATGTTACCTGATATTCTCATAGTGATACTTATGTATATTTTATATTTTAAAAATAAGTGAAATCACCCATAGAAACATATTTTTACTTATATTACAGCTACAGAGGTATTACGTGGCGCGCTTATGCATGGAATGACGTTTACAACTTTTTGAATCGTTTTATCTCAGAAGCGGTAGCTTTTAGAAAAAAAATTATTGATACCTTTTTTATAGATAATTTTATGATCTACAATTTTTGTCTGAGGTAATTTTACGATAAAACTCACCGTTTTGAAGAAAATCGTGAAAAACCCATTTTTTTGACCTTGAGTCAATTTTTTTTCCATGGGTCGTAACGATGATGGGGAATTTTGAAAAATTGTTTTTAATTGTGTTTTGAGCAAGTTTAATCAGTTTCAGCTTGATCGTAATTTTTGTAGCTTTGCTCTTGTTTTTTGACCTAATTTGACCGGACTATCGAACAATGTTAATTTTCTTTCTCTGTTTTACTTATGGTTTTTCTGAGTTTGGGTCGACTCTGATTAACGCCCGCTGTCTTATGCAAAGAAATAACACGCTTTTCTTCGACTTACCTATTTAGTGAATGTTGTGTTGTGACTTTGTGAGGTGAGTATACCCAATTCCAAAACCAAGTCACTTGGTGAATGGTGGTTTGCGCAGATAGAGAAAAAAAAATGGTGCGCAAGAAATTTAACTAGTGATGAACTGAAGACTGAAGCTGAAGGGGAAGATTATTTGTATTTGTTAAATTTTGTTTTATTTATTTATTTTAATTACAATGTAAAATCGTAAGAATAATTTAAGAGGAAAGCATTAACAGTAAACCCATGAGCCTAAATTTTGTTTTATAAGTACACTTCTCTGCTTATGCAAAAAATAACTCGCTCTTCACCGACTTATTTGCTGAATTGTGTGAGTTTTTTCTACCGCTGCACTTTCTTGTATTAATTGAGTAGGTCATTCATTCATTCATATCTACATATTTAATGAATTCTCAGTGAGAAGACTGAGAAGACAGGCTTTCAGATTTAGCACTTATTTCCACAGAAAAGCGACTCTTTTAAAAATAAGGAATATACCTGACTTCTATGAAACAGTTTTAGCAGATTTTATAAAAAAAATATCGTAGAATAGCTTTAGAATATATATAAATAAGAGAAGTTTTTTTAGTAACACTTTTCAAAGTTTCTTATTTGTTCGCGTCTTTTGCTATTTTTTTTTAATAACATACATTATTATATTTATTGTTGCCAAAAATATTACATTTCTTATTAGATTAAGAATTTTATTTTTCAATTTGTTTTATATACAATTTGACTTAAAACTAACTTATTACTAAATTAAATCATGTTGGCTCAACGATAGGGGCCCAACGTTCTTCATTTTGGCTTCACATAATGCTATTTGCTTACAATATCATATTAATGTTTTTTTAATCTAATTCATGATTTTTTTAATATTAACTAAATAATAATTTTTGATGAGTGGGCGTTTTATTCCCTGTAGTATTGATTGTTATTCTTCTCGTAAAAGGGTGCGTTGTCGTTATGGATGATGTCTTCAAATTTTACATTTCTTATACTTAAACCTATATTGCACAATTTACAGAGATTGGTAACATACATAAATAGTCTATTTGTACATAACTATTTATTTTTAATTGATATTTTTTATATCATGATATTGAATTCCTTGAAAAATTTAATTGATTTATTTGCTTATTCATCTCGTACTCAAATATACTTTTGTTTTGAAGTTCCTTATTTTTTATTTTTTTTATAACATTACCTTAAATTTTCCTTAATGTACATACAATGCATTTCGTTAGCCAGAAACAGTTTCTTTCGAAGTCACTTTTATTATGCTTTAAGATTATTTATAATTTATTAATTAATGATTTGAAGCTTACAAAATTGGCATGAATTGCTTCGCTTGTTTGTTTTGGAAATCAGAACTGCAATACCTTTTTTAATTTAGGATACATATCGATATTGGAATTAATTATCGTTTGCAGGTAATTAGTCTTAGCTTCGACTTACCATTTGAAATTTTTCACGCCACGCCACTGATAGACAGCTATCACTTTGAGGTAGTTAAGGGTTTCATATACCTAGGCGCCACTATAAATTCAGAAAACAACACCAGCGCTGATGAAATCAAACGAAGAATACCTCTTGCCAATCGCTGCTTCTTTGGACTAAGAAGGCAATTGAGTAGCAAAGTCCTCTTTCGAGCAACTAAAGTATTCCTCTATAAAACGCTCATCATTCCCGTCCTTGTCTACGGTGCAGCGACATGGACTTTGTCGAAAGTGGATGAGAGTGCTTTAGGATGTTTCGAGAGGAAAATTCTTCGTGTGATCTTTTGCCTCGTCTGCATAGACGGGGAGTGGAGAAGAAGATACAACCACAAACTGTACGGGCTGTACAGCGAAACTGACCTAGTTAAATGAATCAAAGTCCAACGACTGAGATTGCTAGGCCATGTAGAGCGAATGGACCCGAATGCTCCGGCCCGGAAAGTCTTTGAATCCGATCACGAGAGACGGCGGAGTAGAGGCAGACCGTGACTCAAGTGGCGCACACAATTAGGAGAGGACCTCAACCAACTTGACGTGAGAAACTGGAGACAGATAGCTAGGGACCAAGCTAGCTGAAGAAGCTTGTTAATTGAGGCCCTGGTCCACCCCGGGCTGTAGCACCACCTTAATTAAGTAAGTAAGAGAATGGAACGGGGGTTTCTTACAGAACATGATCAACAACTTTTTGCGCCAATATTCGAGCAGCATCTTAATTTATGGTTCTAATAAGATTGAGCGAGTGGGCAGACTCCCAGGATTCCATTTAAAGGACTGCCTTGCATTGCAATATCATCGTTTGGTTTCCCAATCTAATTCCATTTTCGCTTTCTTATGTCCACGTCCAGTCGATCTTGACTTGTCATGCGCCACAATTCCTGGTTAGAGATAGTTTGTACCCAGCAAATCTTCAGGATGTGACGTAGTCAGCAATTCGCAAAAGCCTGCATTTTTCTCTTGATGATAGACTTTCCAGGTTTCGCATGCATATGTATAATAGCACGGATTTGACATTAGAGTAAGGAGATTCTACTGGAATTTCAAATTGAACTCGGAGTACCAAAGGCAGCGCGAGCTTTATTTATTCTACTTTTAACATCCAGATCCGTACCACTTTTTGCTGATAATGCTTCGAAAGTAATTATACTGTTTAACCTTTTCTACTTTTGTCTTCTTAAGAACTATACGCTGATGTGTGTAGTGTAGCGGCCTGTGAGCCAGTGTCTGTATCGAGCAAAATAATATCACCGTCTGTGAGACCCTCTAACTTTACATAGCTTAATGAAATAATCAATCGACTTTATAATTCCATTTTTTAAACCACTTTTCAGAACTCAATAATAGACAGGTATGAAATCCTCCATACTCGTAAAGATGCTCAGCCACAAATCTACTCCCTTCTGAGAACTCTTAATTCTCGTGCACCAGACTATTATTGCGGCATATTACTCCAATTCCCAACAACAAAAAAAAAATCACAATCCCCTTAGCTATCCGCAACCATAGAGAAAACCACTAGCCCCTTTTAGGCATTTGTTGAGTTCAATTATTAGCATGTTGCATGAGTTTTCTCATATTACAAAACGGGGATGTTTTTCTTGATGACAAAATAAATACCAAGGACACTTCTTTTGAGGTGAGGTGTGTGTGTGGAATTCTTAAGTCCTATACAGTCCTGCCGTGAGTCTAGAGAATCACTAGGGTGTTGTGGTGGGTGGTTGATTTTGATGTGCACATTTTCGTTTTACAAAACTGAACAAAGCGTCCATGCAGACTGCTGCCGCAAAGGTTTGAGGCGTAACGTCACCAGAGTGATAATGGATTCAAACACTAAAAGGGTTGATGTTGATGGAACGCTGTCGCCGCCGCCCGTGCACCACCATCACCATATGTATTAATTGAAGCTTTAAACATTTTATGGATTTCGACAATAGCATTGTCTATCTTTCCATCATCGCCGGCGGGCGTTCGTCCGTTGTCATTGTCTCTGCGCAACAACGCCGCTGTGTCTTTTATTTTTTTGTTAAGGAGTCCATTAAACGAATCACGGTAATCGCTTATAATTATGTAAATGGAATTAATTACAGTGCTTTCTATTTTTCATTTGGCTTCCTAAATGTCCCTAAATAACTCAACCCCATCTTTGATTGAAATTTCCAAAGAACATTGTTAAGGAAAATTTATTATCTTCAAATCAATTTTCTTATCGAGCGTATGTGAAATTTCAGTCACTTATCCTTAAATTTACTTTGGAGATTAATGACATTTTTTTTAACGACAGAGCAAAGTGTCACATTCTCAGTTATACATTTATTTTGCAGCTAGGTAGGTATTTCAACTTGACATCTATACATCCTCGGTCCTTATCAAATGGACAATCATAAATCAACCCTTGATGTAACTCTCATGAAAGAAATGGCTCTTCGCTGTGTGACCAATGATAACGAGCTTCAATTTATAATACTACCATTGCGAAAAAGAAGTCCACTTAGGTACTTTTCTATTTTATTTCTGGTTGAAGTGTCCTTTAAATTATCAAGACTTTTTTGTGGTCAATGTTTCCAAATGTTGGGTTGCTAGGATTTGTAGGACATTTTTTTGGGTAGTAAGGGTAGGTACTATTTCGTGGTGTGTAATCATTGTACAAAATTTTGATTTTTACTCTTTAAAAAATTGGGAACTACATACATAACTCAAGTGTAGAAATAAAAACCACCAAACATTATAAAAGTAAGATTTTTTCAAATAGGTATGTAATACAAATAAAATGCACGACTGGGTCGCACGAACTTGCTCCTATGTAATAGACTAGGAATTTTAAAAACGGATGTTATTAAAGAAAACTGTTCATAAGGATAAAATGAATGTTTTAAATTCTTTTAGTAGTAAGAGATAAAAACAGAATGCTATGCAAATATGAATTTATGCAGGAACAAAAATTATAATTATATTATATTCCTTAAAAAAATAAGCTTTTATGTACAAAATTCTTAAAACATTTTAAAGAAAAAAATTTGGTACGCCAACCTTAAGTTTTTATTATTGTACGAATAAAAGTCTAATTTCCAAAAAAAATACTAAGCCGTTCTTGAGATATCGAATTTAAAAAAAAAATTACTTTTTTTTCTAAAAATTGAAAAAAATATTTTTTCTTAAGTTTTTAAATGCAATGTTTTTTAAACTTTTTAGGAGCTTCTTTATAAAAAAAATTCGTTAAAATCCGTTATGCCGATAATGAGAAATTCAAAATTCGAAAAAATTGTTCTATGGTAGGTACAGTCAGTAATATCTAGATTTCGAATTTTTTTTTATTAAATTATAGATCGTAAAGATTAATCAAAAGAAAAAAAAATTTTGCAAAATTCTCGGAACCGTTTTCGAGAAAAATACGATTTTCGAAAACCATTTTTTAACTTTTGTATGGAAGGTACCGTTAGTTTTAGATAAAACAAATTTTTTTTTCTCAAATCTTATAGATTATATTAAGAAACTTTTATTTGTCAAGTTTGAAAAAAATCGAGCATGGGGTTTTTCAAAAAAATTGAGTTTCCAAAAAAAAAATTTTGAATTTTTTTTTAAATTCAAAAAATAAAAAATTGAAAATTTGAATATGTAATAGTATTCAAACTTTGCAGGAGCTTTGGCATAAAAAAATGATTTAATTCGGCTGTACCGTTTTCGAGAAAATCAAAAACAAAAAAAATGGACCCAGGGGGGCTACCAAAAATAACAATGTTTTGTAATTTTTTTTTCAACCATTAGCTTGTTTTAACCAAATGAAATTTCTCAAATTGTTTTTAAAAAATTCTGTGGGACAGTTTTTGAGAAAAAAAAATATTTATAAAATTTCGAAAAAAAATCGTATGGCAGGTACCGTTATTTTTAGTCTTAAAAAAAAAAACAGAAAAAAACGTCCGGGGGGAAAAAATTAAAACCCATATCTACAAAGTTTGAAGAAAATTGGCCGAGCCGTTTAGGCTATAGTCGAACCGACAGACAGACAGACAGAATTGCGAGATCCACTTTTTTGGTCTTCGCTATCATCGTAATGTCAACTTTGATCAAAATCTCGAGTTCGATTTTTTTTTACGAATGCATAACTTGCATTATAGTACCTATAAGTCGCAAGTAAAAATACGTATTCTCGTTAAAAACAAGAATAACGCTATTCAATTCAATTCAATTTTGTACAAATAAGACATAGTCTTTTAAATATAAATTTGGTGGTCCCACATCTCGAAGAAAACCTGGACCTAGTGACTTAAAACTCTCAACCATTCCTGTGGGCGTGTTACCAGGAATGGAATGGAGCTACAATTTTCTACCGATTCCGAACGGCTAATGAGCAGCCCTTTTCATGACAAGAATTACTCTTAAAGGATTTGTCAATTCCTCGCAAGATGCTGTACACCCCGGAAAAACTTTTTTGCTGTATCTGACTATCGAACTCAGGACCTTCTGCATGACAGTCCAACGCACTAATTATAATGCGAAAGGGTACGACATAGTCTTTTACAGTACTCGTACATAAGTTAATGGATAAATCAAATGAATTATAATACATAATAATGCACAAAATTGTCATCTGATTTCTGATGATGTCTGATGTCTGTAAAAATTTTTCAGGAAAAAAATGGGGATGCCTCTTTTAAGTACTTAATAATATACATTTTCTGAAATAATTTCAATTGTAATCGTTCACTCGTTTCCAAGATATTGATTTAAAAAAAATGAGTTTTTTTTTTTAATCCAAAAAATATTTTTTCGAATATTAGTCGTGTTTTTTTGGAAAAGTTATCCGTAGTACAGTAGGATTTTATATGAAAAACAAATACAATATCCGCAGTAGGATCACTGCCGATAAAAGGAGAAGTGAAATCCTACTGCGGATAGAAATTTGACGTTTATTCGAGTATCGACAGTGATCCTACTGAAGAAGTGAAGATGTTGCATTTGTTATTTGTATAAAATCCTACTGTTCTACGGATAACTTTTCCAAAAAAACACGGCTATTGTTATTTACAATATTATTTAAAACTCAAAGGAGCTCCTGTACACATTTTATTAATGAGAAAGTAGAAAATCAAAAAAATGGTTCTAACACAAGAACCGTTAATAGACAGCATTATTTCCTAAATTTGTTTTGATCAAAATTTCCTTATCAAAATCGTTGGCGACGTTTTTGAGATAAATAAGATTTTGCATAACGGCTGTATCGCAGGTATCGTTATTTTGTATATAATGTATGTACTAAATTTTGCTTATAATTTTTATAAAAAAATTACATATCAAAATTTTTAATATTAAATGATATATATATATATATAATTTCAAAATTTGATCGTGAACCTCTTTTCAAGTTATTGAATTTTCAAAAGAAAAAAAATTTTATTAGTTTTTTTTTTAAATCTATAAACTATTTTTTCGAAAATTTTTACATACAATAGTTTCTCAAAATCAAAGGGGGTCCTGTTCAAAAATGTTGGTTAAAATCGTTTTAGCCATTAATGAGAAAGTCGAAAATAAAAAGAAACTGTTAAATGACAGGTACCATTAATAATATTTTTTCTTATGGTTTGTTTGACCAAAATGTAGTCCTAACCTTTAATAGCATACCTTATTTTTTTATCAAAATCGTGAGATAAATATGATTTTGCATAATGGAGGTATGCCAGGTACCGTTAGTTTTGGAACTGAAAAATAAAATGCACGACTGGATCGCACAAACTTGTTCTTATGTAAAAAGTTCTTTGGAATTTAAAATACATTTTATAGATATAAAACATGGATTTAATGAGATAAAAATTTGTAAATGTATGGAATTGCCGTCTGATTAATCTAAAATAAAATTAATTAATATTAAAGTAATTTTTTTTATAAAGAATTTCCTTAAAATTTTTCGAGAACAAAATTTGGGATGTCAAATTTTAAGTATTTAGTAGTATATATTTTAGAAATAGTTTTAAAAAATAATCGTTCACAAGTTTAAAAGATATAGGGTTTTTCAAAAAAAAACTTGGAATTTTTTTTCAAAAATCCCAAAAAAAAATGTTTCTAATATTTTTATATACAAAATTATTTTAAACTTAAGGGGGCTCCTGCTGAAAAATTTTGGTTAAAATCGTTATACCCATTGATGAGAAAGTCAAAAAATCAAAAAACGGTTCTATGACAGGTACCGATAATAACATTTTGCCCCAAATTTTTTCTTGACCGAAATGTATTCCATGTCTATAATAATACATTTAATTTTTTATCAAAATCGTTAGAGCCGTTTTCGAGAAAAATAAGATTATGCATTACGGGTGTATTCAAAAATAAATAGATATCCTTAAAATTAAGCGGAAAATGCAAAACTTTACCAAATTCTAGGTGCGGTTTTCAAGAAAAAAAAAACAAAAGAGTTACAGGTATTTTTAGATAAAATGAAATATTTCCTGCATCTCGCAGATTTTATTAAAAAAAATCTTTTGTTTCGGAAAATTCGAGCATATGGTTTTCGAAATATATTGAGTTTTCAAAAAAAAAAAAAATTTTTTAATTAATTTTTTTTTGAAAATTTGAATAAATAATACTAACTTTTCGAACTTTTAATGAGCTTTACCATACACAAAAATTAAACGAAATCAATCGAAGCGTTTTTAAGAAAATTGAAAATAAAAAGATGGTTATATGAGAGGTGAAATTAATAAACATTTCTTGGAAACATTTTTAGGTAGCTTTTATTATATGAAATGCTTTTGAGAAAATATATTTTCTAGGCACCGTTTTGTTTGTCTTAAAAAAGGGAAAAAAATGTCTAGGGGAAAATTTGAAAATGCTTTCTACTAAATTTAAGCACTTTTAGCCGAGCCACTTAGGCTGTAATTGAACAAATATGTACATTGTAAATTGTGAGACCTACTTCTTTCATCTTTCCTATCATCGTAATGTCAAGTCTGATCAAGATCTCGAGTTTAATTTTTTACGAATCCATAATTTTCCATTTAGTACCTATACATATACCGCAAGTAAAATTTGTTAAATTGGAAAAAGACTTGTGAACTTGTTTATGCATAGCGTGCCGGGGACCGAGAATTTACTTCTTTTGGAAATTGCTCCTAATTGCTGTAATGTCCTTAGCTATTATATCTGGATTCTGTTTCAGCAAGCTTTAGAAATGAAATAAGGGAACGAATACAAGTTCCTAAATATTAAACTATTATATCTGAATACAACACACAATTTTTTATTTATTTTAATTTATTCATCCATATTCTTAATACAATTTTAATAAGTTTTTATAATTATAAATATTATATATACAAAATATAGGAAAAAAAATTTAGTAATTTGTTAAAGAACTAGAAGTGTATGGACAATAATCAAAAACACTAATTCAATAATAAAGTAAGAATTTGTGGTACAAAAGATAATCTTATAGCTAAAGTTAAATATGAAAATAAATATTAAAAAGAATAATGAAGAAAAAATTCATAAATAATAAAAATAAAAAAGTAAAGAAAAAAGAAACAATAACATTATAATTCACGTTAAAGTTGAAAAGAGATTTATGACCATCGAACTATCCATTTTAAAAAGTCATTTTTTAACGGATTTTAAAAATTTATGACGAGAGTTTTCTCTTCCAACATTGAGCGGTAACAATGACAAAATTGACAAAAATGTGTTTTATTGCAAAGTGGAGTTTTGACTAAGCCTTGAGTATTAATCCTTAGGCTATAGAAATTTGAACTCCAGAGTCTTAGGCTGTGTCCGCTTCTCATGAAAAAACTTTCAGATTTGTGTACAAGGTGGTGCAAATTTAATCACCCTATCGGAAGATGTTATAATTTTTGCAAATGGCGTCGTACATCAATCATATTTGACATTTGTAAATCAGACAGCTGCAATATCCTAACAGACAAGCAATGGAACGCCATACTCCGCAAGAGCGTGGATTAATTGCGTCGATTTTCTTGACCAATAATCAGTCGGTGATGTTGGCGCAGCGTTAATTTCGTCGATATCCTAATCGTGTGACGCCAACTGGGCAAACATTCGGACGCCTAGCTACTGGACTCGAATAGACTGGAACGACAGGAGACCATGCAGGGCGTGGACGCCAACGAACAATTGTTTCGGCCCAGAACATCGCGGCTGTGACTTCAGATATCCCTGAGAATGAAGAAATTTCAACCATGTAATTGAACATCAACAGACGGACCCTACAGCGAATTTTAGTGAAAGACTTAGAAACGTTCCAGTACAATCAGTGCATCAGTTAAAGCTTGCTGACCATCCATTGCGTGTGAATTACTGTCAAGCCATCCTCAATCTCAACAACGAAGATGACGATTTTATGTCGAAAATAATCATGAGTGGCGAGGCGCATTTCCACTTTGGCGGTTATGTCAATAAGCAAAATCATCGTTTCTGGGGCACTGAAAATCTACATGTGATGCATTCAGAGCCATTACATGCAAATGCGAAAAGTGATTGTGTCGTATTTTTTTGAGGACGCCATCGGCAATACGGTCACTATTACTGGCGAATGCTACAAGGTCATGATAAACGACTTCATACTGCCGAAACCGGAAAATAAAAATAATCGGGGCTTGGTGAACATGTGGTTTCAATAAGACGGTGCAACCGCACATACTGCACGAGTCCTTATGGATATTGTGAATGATGTGTTTTCTAGTCCCGTAGTCTCCTTTTTTGGCGATTTGGCATGGCCCGATTTATTCATCCCAGACTTCTTTCTTTGAAGTTACTTAAAGCCACGGGCTTATGCCAACAAGCCTCAGACAATCGCAGCCTTTAAGGAGAATATTCAACAGGAATGCGAACAGTTATCACCGGAAATCATACAAAAAGTCATAAAAATGCGATAAAACGGTCACATATGTGTATCAACTCTGGCGGCAGTCACTTGATGGATATAATCTTTTCCACTTAACAGAAAAAGGTACACACTGAAAATAAAATCAAGGTATATATGATAAAAATCTAGGTTGATTTAACAAAAATTTTGTCAATATACGTCCAACAAAAAGTTTTGTCAAATTGACAAAAATTATAGAATTTTGTTGAGGTAACAAAAAATATTTTGTTGTATCCACAAAATTATTTTGTTATGCTAACAAATAAATTTGTTGAAATAACAAAAATATTTTGTCAATATGACAAAATTTCGTAGAATTTACAAAATTAATTTGTCATATTAACAATTCTTTTGTTATATTAACAATTTTTTTGTTAGTGTTATTGTTTTTTTATTATTATCGGATTAACAAATTTTTTTTGTTAAATTAACAAAATTGTTTTGTTAAATTAACAAAATTGTTTTGTTAAATTAGCAAAATTGTTTTGTTGAATCAACAAAATTGTTTTGTTACATTAACAAAATATTTTGTTTAATTAACAAAAATTTCTTGTTATATTTTGTTAAATTAACAAAATATTTTGTCAATTCAACAAAATATTTTGTCAATCTTACAAATTTCTTTTGTTGAATCCACAAAAAAACAAAATCAATTTTGTCAAAATATTTTTTTTTGGGATTTATGTAAGTCCACAAAAATTGGCGTTTCGTCCCTACGATCTCACATGCAACCATATGTGAGGGCGTATGGACAATACGCAATTTTTGTTAAGTTCAGTTAATCTTACATCGATTTTTTAACAAAAACCAAGTGTGAACTATACCATACACAAAAGAAATTTTTTGGTTTCCTTACAAAATAGTTTTATCTATCTGATAATATTATTTTATCAATATTACAAAATAATTCAACCCCAAAACAAAATATTTGTCATTTTAACAAAAATGTTTTCATTTTTTGTTAAATTGACAAAAACAAATTAACAAAAACTTTGTGATATTGACAAACATTTACAAAACAGATTTTTTGTAGATACAACAAACATTTTGTTAACATCACAAAAAAGTTTGTCGATGTGATAAAAATCTCTGTTTTATTTTGTTATATTAACAAAACTTGGTTTGTTAAACTGACAATATTATTTGTAGTGCATATTTTGTTGAACTGACAAAAAATCATGCTGGATTATAAAAATTTTGTGAAATCAACAAAATCATTCTTTCGTATTGACAAAAATTTTATCAGAACGATAAAATTGTTTTGTTAAAGGTCAACAAAACGTTTTTGTCAATATTACCTAGGAATTTATTTTCAGTGCATTTACCATAAGAACGTGTGCTTGAGCTTATTTTGTTACATATTGCCGACTGAAACATAACTTTCAAATCTTAACTGAGCAATTATATCTTTGAGATTGCAGAGTATATCCTTATTGTTTTCAATTACGATAAGTTCGGAAAAACATTGTCTTAAAACAAACACAGACTACTGCCGTTCGATGACCGATTCAAATACGAAACCATTTGTATATGTCAAGACCATGTTATTCATCTTCGAACGCAGTTATATTACTTTTTAGTGGTTGCTTAAAGATAGAATTAGTATATATAAGAAATAAAATCGGACCCAAAATAGAGCCATGAGGTACACCGGTTACTATTTCCAAAGCATCACTATAAACTCCATCAGTTTTAACGCTTTGGTATCTACTAGTAAGGTATGAAGTATTGAAGAAAACCAATACAAAATTTGGCCTCTAAACCGAGCTTTATAAAGTCTTTCCAAAAGTATCTGATGGCTTACCATGTCAAAGGCCTTTGTCATATCAATAATCAATGCAAGAATACTTTCGTTGTTATTGAAATCTTTAATTACTTCGCCACAAACCTTCAATATAGCGCCTCTAGTTGATCTACTTTCCCGAAAATTAAATAGATCTTTACAAAAATAATCGATTTTGTTTAAAAATAAAAATATTGGATTCTTCACAAATTTTTCTAATTGTCTTGAACATTTAGATAATATAGAGATATCGGTCTTTAATTTCACTATATTGCCCTTTTAAAATAAAGGAATGACTTCCTCATCTTTCAAGGAAGAAGGAAAAACACCAGAATTCAGAGAAGTACGGAGCGATGATACCGGCAGATGAAAATCCACACCAAACAGTGACTTTCTCCGGATGCATTGCAATTCGGAGGATCTTGTGTGGATTGTGATGGTCCCAAATTCGAAAATTACGCTTGTTGATGAACGCATTAATCCAAGAATAAGCCTTGTCGCTGGATTAAATATTTGTTTGCAGATTCTGCGTTTCACGTGACGTACGACTGTTGGCGGATTGTTCACTGAACCGACACGACTTGAATTCATCAACCACATTGCAAATAGTCCTCTCCGGAGGACGTTTATGGCAACCGTAAAATGGGTAAATTGGGCGAAATGTTACTCGAACACAAGACAAACTGTCATAAAACAATTTAATCATTTGCAGTTATTGTCAAAATAATATAATTCTCCATGTTGATTTAGCAAAACATCAATAAATGACAGCCAATTTGACAGATGTGGTTTTATCAATATGGTCGCAATCACCTGTCAAAGTTAGGAAATCTTACATAAGTGACAAAACAAATTTAGAGCGTTCTTTTTTAAACTGTGAATTCTGGACGCTAAATTTCTTGTACTAAAAGTCTTACGGAAATAAAGTAAAGAGAGCTTATTATTCGCCAAAATTTCTTACTATATTTGCAAAAAATTTATGAAAATTATTAATTTTGTTTATATTTTAAATGACTCGAATTGTTTTTTTTACAAATTTAAAGTCGTTGTTTATGCTTTCAGAATATTATGTTAAACTGGAAAGTAAACTTTGAGTTGGGGCATGAAGGGTCTGGGGACTTTATTTCCCTTCTCCTTCGCCTTCGGCTTAATTTTTATTTTCGTTTTAATTTTGAAAACACTGAGAACAAAATTAAGCTTCTCTAGAGCAACATTAAAAATTAAGTTTGCTTACCATAAAGTTTTTTTTTTTAAATCCGAGTGGTAGATACAAACAAAAAGGCTAGAAAAACTAAGAAATCAAATTATGCGTCGTCCTCCATCTTTGTTTAAAAGCAATGTAACCTTCGGAAAAGTCTCCCATTTTCATATACAAAGAAGGGCACTTGCCTTTATGCTCCATGGATATCACATATTTAGATATTATGTATCTTTATTCCACAATTTTAGGTAGCTATAGCTAGATAGGTACAAGCAAATTTAAAATAAAAACAAGAGTTTGCAAAAGCTTTTCATGCGCAAGCTTACATCAGAGCAATTAAAATCCACCCTACCGACAACGTATACATTCTCACCACAGTGCACACACTGTATACCCTCAAAATCGGGGTCGTGTCCTATATAAAGATCAGTTACAAATGTATCTTATACATATTTATATTACTATACATACTCGTATGTGCTTTACATTAATATTTACCTGAATATTGTTTATATATACCTATATAAAGTTGAATATTCTTTGCGCAAATGATAGGAATAGGAAGTAGGATACCAAAAAACCAGGGCTTTTCAAAGGCTTTTTCACATAGGAGGAGTTTTCGCATCCAGGGTAAACATTTTTTCGCAACAATTTTTATTGTTGTTTTGTTGGTTAAAAAAATCAAAGTTTAAGTAGATGTATGTGGGCAGAATCCCTACAGGATTATGTAATGTTTATACGGAAAACATAAAGATTTTGCAGGAATAGTGTGGTGGCAAATAAAGTGTGATAACAAAGTATGAGCTAATATAACGATGGTTGTTAAGATTTTATAACCTTTACATTGTGACAAAAATTATGCTTGGTTCAAGTGTAGGTGTTGCGTCATGGGTTTTGTATTTAGGTTGATTAAGTAAAAATTGTTGCGAAGGGACATTTTTTTAACATAAATTAACCTTTATTTATAAACTGAGTGTTCATTAGGGAAAAGGATGTTAATCCTACACCATAGTGTCTGCATGAACTGAACAAGTCATAGGATTTTAACAGAAATAAAGAATCTATAATTGGTGCTAATAATAATATTGGTAATTTGTTTGAATGATCAACTTGATTTTGACATAATTAACTTTCTTTTTGCATGACGTAACATATTTAAACATTATTTAACTCAAACGATAAATCGGGTTAACTGAATCTGCAAGATCCACAGATTTAGATCTATTGGAATTGTCTGCTCGAGGTACGCTAAAAGTAGAGCAGTTATTAACCAACTATAGTATCGATAAAATCCAAATAAACACAATGAACTTCGAATTTCTTCTCAATAAAGTTGAGAGTTCGGAACGGAACACATCAGCAGGTACACCACTTTGGTGCAACTAAAAACAACAGTTACCGAAGCCCTTGCGAGAATTAAGACACTTGACCCTCTATCACAGGTGGGACGAAGCTTTAGTAAGAAATTGCTTGACAATTTTGTCTACAAAGTCGCTTTTTTTATTATTCAATAGTCTCATTAATTTTTAGTCACATGCTAAGAACTACTACTACTACTACTACTACTACTGAGAAAAAATGAAGAGCTCCTTGTTATGGGTGATATGAACATCGATGTTTATGATTCTAGCACAGGTTACGTAAAAGAATATTTGGAGATGTTAGCATCTTTCGGATTGATTAATGTCATCACAAGCTGTACAAGAATTGATATAAATAAAGGAACAAAGTCGTTAATTGATCACATCTTAACAAGCAAAGTGGATGACCCAATATACTCTGCAGTCATCGAAAGCGATATATCTGACCATTTTCAAATTTTGTATTATACAAGACCACATGAAATCTCTAATAAGCAAAGTGTCAGATCTGCATATATATGCAATACAAAAGTTGATCAACTCATCCAGGAAGAAAATTGGAGATTGGTTTTAGAAGAGGAGAATGTTGGAAATTTGTACGATAAGCTTGTATATTTATCATCAAAAATATCTACAGCAAATCAACGATTGTTAAAACAACGACAAACTGATGACTCCAGGTCTCATTGCAGAGTGTAAGAATAGAGATAAATTGTACAGAAAATGGAAAAATAATCGAAGGAACATAAGCTATGAACAAGAGTATAAAATCTTAAGAAACAAAATCAATAAAAGTATAGCAATACAAAAATCAAATTTTTATAAAACCCAATTTATACAATTTAAGACCAATCCGAGGAAAACATGGGGACTTATAAATGAAATACTTGGAAGAAAGAAACCGAGCATTGACGAAACATTAAAAAAAAACTTCAAAACACAGATCAATTCACTTTCTAATGGATTTGCTGAGTTTTTCTCTTCGCAGACGGCGAACATAATACATAAATGTAATGCGATAACATCCAATAACAACAACCATATCGTAAATAATTCTATTTTTACCTATACTACAAATATTAGTGAGATTAATAGTATCATAAGATCTTTTGGGGAGAATAAGTCACCTGGAATAGATGGCATTAGATCAAGGGACATTAAAAAAAACGTCGATGTGTTTGCTCCGATCTTATGCAAACTTATCAACCTCAGCATAACTCAGGCAAAAATTCCAACGACACTTAAAACTGCGGTGGTAAGGCCGATCTACAAAGGAGGAGTGAAAGCTCAATTGAACAATTACAGGCCAATATCAATACTTCCAGTTGTAGAAAAGTGCCTAGAAGGCGTTATTGTCAAAAGGCTGCAAGGTTTTATTGACAAACACACACTTATTTACAAGAGCCAATATGGATTTCAAAAGAACAAAAATACAGGGAAGTTACTTGGAGAATTCGTAAATTGTGTGAATGAAAGCCTAAACAAAGGTCATCATATACTTGTGCTGTTTATGGATTTTAGTAAAGCTTTTGATACTTTAAACCACGCAAAACTATTAGAAGCGCTAGGACGGATTGGGATACGAGGTGTGATGGCGGATTGGATGACTGACTATCTTCACAACAGGATGTTCTGCGTTAAAATAAAGGATGAATTTAGTGATAAAAAACAGGTGCAATATGGAGTCCCACAAGGATCAAATTTGGGTCCACTTTTATTTATCCTATATACGAACGAGTTGCTTCGAATCTTTAAGCAAAGCATACCATTCGCTTTTGCTGATGACACTGCCATAGTTGTTCGTCATAGGTCTCTGGACACAGCGACGATGGTTATGCAAGAAGAATTCAACAAGGCTGTTAGATGGTGTCACGACAACGGATTAGTGATTAACGGCTCAAAAACAAAAATGATGCATATTCGGAGTCCACAATTCAAAATAACGGAAAAGCAGATATACTTAAATAATGATAGCTGTCCAAACAATACGAACGAAGACATCGAGATAGTTGAAAGTTACAAATATCTTGGAGTTGTAATAGACTGTCATTTTCTCTGGGACAAACATATTGATAAACTTCGAAATGACCTGAAGAAGGCTTTGTATGCGCTATCTCATCTGCGGTACCATGCCACTGAACCTGTTTTAAGACAGGTATACTATGCGCTGATAGAGTCAAAACTGCGTTATAACATACTTGCATGGGGTAATGCAGCAACATCTCACATTCAAAAGATATTAAAAATACAAAATGCAGCAGTGAAAATTGTCCAAAACAGTAAAACAGTGCACGTTCAAAGTAATTTTAACGTACTTCGAGTAGACGATATTTTCAAGATGACGATTGTTCTTGAGTACTATGATGATAATCGATTCATTAGACCAATCGAGCATCAAGTTAACACCAGACGGCGAGCCCAAGGTATGCTTCAAATCCCAAGAAACTACAACACGTATGGTAGAAGGCAACTTCAGCACATAGTTCCAAAAATAATAAATACATTACCTCGTGAATTAGTCAATATCCAAAATTTCAAAACTAGAAAAAAACTCTTAAAAAATTTCTTTTTAAATTCGTAATCTTAAATTCATTCCTTTGTATTTAAATTATATAATTTTTTACTTTTTTTATAAATGCTCTTAAACTCACTTTATTATTGAAAATAATTTTGAAAAATAATCTTCTGCAGACAAGCCAAGGCTTCGCAGAAACTTTGAATTGTAAACTTATTTCATGAATAATAAAGTATTTGAAAAAAAAAAAAAAAAAAAAAAAAAAACTACTAGGTACTACTACTACTACTACTACTACTACTACTACTACTACTACTATTACTACTACTACATATGTATTAATGTTAAAAAATCTATTTCTGTTCAAGTTTTTTTTGTGTCTGTTTTTTTTTCTTTCATAAATCCAAGCCAGCACACCAGACTCGGCTTCTTACAGTGATATGGATCTGAGTGGACCAATTTTCAATGACTCTTCCACAAAGTTCCGGCTTAATTTAGCAATGGCCTGTGCAATCTTCACTTTAGAGGCATCGGTCGACTGTTGTTCATTCGCATAGACCAGCGACTTTAGGAAATCCTAGAAGAAAAAGTCTAGCGGGGTCAAATAGCATGACATTGGTGGTTGGAACGGGTGTAGGCCCAAGTCCCGACGTAAAATTGAAGCCTGCGAAAGGCCGAGTGTTCTTGTATACGACGAGGAATCGACTGCCTTGGGTTCTGCTGTACACTTTTAAGGACCACGTCGATGTTCTTGGCCAATCTTACGTTCCTTTGACGTACGAATTTTGCCTGATTGATTACTGTAACGGTCGTCACAAATTTGAAGGGCCACCACGTCTAACGTGACCTTCGTTACCATTAGTACATTACCCTTTTAGTCATTAATAATTATTCATTCATATTTCAAATGTAAAACGAGTATGAGTTATTAAAATAGTGTCAATTTGCAAAATAAGCAATAACCGATATTATCGTTATTAAATAATATAATAAATATTAATAATATATTAAGTTAAAATAATTTAATTGTAATAATCGATGTCAAATAAATCTGATTGAACAACCACTGCCACTTAGGACCTCTATTGTTTCTTTGTTTTATTTATGAAATTCCTGAATTGTAATGTACGCCAACCACATTAAACTTTGTTTCAGTATTAAGTCAACTCTAGATTGCATCAGCTTAGTTGTGTGTAGTTAATGACCTTGGTCTTAATGTGTCCAAATATCAATGCATGTCTTTTCATCGGAATCAATTTCCAATAATGTTTCCATATAGCGTGGGTGAAACACTATGAGAAAAAAAGATCTTGGGGTTATATTTGATATAAATATAACCTTCTCCAATCACATTGACCAAACCACATATGTATACACTGCCGGACAAAATTAGAGGAACGATGCATGTTCTCTCTCTCTCTCTCTCAAGGTCAAATATAGACTAACGGGATAGTTTGTTTGCATTTTTTATGAAAGCAATTGTTCCCATAGTAAGTATAGTGATCTATAGTGATCGTTTAGTGTTATCAAAGTCGTTTAGTGTTATCAAAGTCCTACTGGAATATTATTTATGACAAATGTAATTAATTTAAGGAAAAACGCCAGATTTATGTGAGATTCAAGTAGCCCAGGCCCTGTATTCAGGACCGGCCCGAGCTAAATTAGAGCCCTGCGCAAGCTTTATCAGTGGCGCCTCTCATTTGGATTGGATTGGCGGAAAAAGTCATTTCCTCATTACCCAAGGGGTACCCTTTGCAATGCGTTTTTTTAACGAGGGATCCCCAAGAGGCCTATTCCTAGATAATACTTATATTTAATTAAAATAAATATAATTTTTATTAAAAACAAAGAAATCAAAAATATATCACAAAAATAATAGTAAAAAAATATATCACAAAAATTTAGGAACTGAAAAAAGTATTTTTTAAAGTAAAAAATATTTAAAAACTAATTCAAAAACATAACAACATACAAATAAATAATGAACTCATTAATTGTTGCTCATGTAGGAAATAATAAGATTATTATTTTAATAAAAATAAATAGAACCGAATTTTTTGCAATAGATTAACTTTTCTGGCTTCTGTTTTAGCAAACTCAGCTACCAGATCATCATAATATAATGACTTGACAAGCTCTTTCTCTATAGCCGTGATTGACTAGTCAACTTATCTTTCCTGAGTCATTGGGGTCCTGAAGTAGTTTTTTATTAATTTTAGTTTCAAAAAACTATTATTTGAGGAAACTCTGATGGTACGAGTATTTATAGATTTAGAGCTATGGCTTCAGCTGATTGCACGTTAGTGAATTGTTCTTCTGATCGCATTTCCACTAAAGAGTTTTTAGTAGCATATTTAGTAGAAAAATTAGCAGACAGAGTTTGTAAATACTTACTAGTTATATTGGCGCAAAATTTTAAACAGCCTATTATTAAGGTATAAGTATAATACTAAGTACTTAACAATTTGCTAACTTTATAGTAGTTTACTAACTCATTCTTAATTTTAAACATTTTCTCACTAGTATCGTACTAAAAGAATTTCCCTAATAAATTGCTCTGAACACACCTAAAACAACGACATTTCGTGTAAAAAAATAAGTACACGAACCTTTTTTGATGTTTGCAAATGTCAAAGTGTTATATGAAGCTAGCGCGATACTAAAAAAATAAAGTAGGTATTCGATGATTTTAACTTTAATAAAAGGGTAAAGAAGTATGATGCTATATTCGATTAAAATTATTGTTTTAACCTAGTATCATACTAAAACAGCTTTAGCATCGTACTAATTCAATTCAAATTTTGCGCCATTATTTTTTTCTTAAATATCAAACTAGATTAATATGCAATATATAAACTTGAAACTAAAATTTTACTTCCTAATGACAGCATGTTTCTATTCTCAACGTTTCCAGCCTCAGATATTTCAATAAGAGCTTCATATTATACTCGTAGTTTCTAAGATTTTTTTGAATGGTTTTAAAGCATTTAGTCTACTCTCATCTGGTTTCAGAAAGGGGTTTTAAGGTCAAACCAGCGAAATTTTTTGTATATATGTATGTCCCAACGCATTGTTGAACCTGATACAAAGTTTTATAAGCATTGAGCAATGTCAAAAAACTTAACAGCTTTCAATGAACAGCAAGCTGAATCATTAAAAACCAACAACAACCGAAAGGAATGCAAGCAGCCTGAACAAAATAAGCTCTTGGTTCAAAACACTTAATTTTGTTTTGAACACCAGCCTCTTTTCCTTTCATGTTTGAACCATTATCATAACCTTATAAAGGGTGATTTTTTTGAGGTTAGGATTTTCATGCATTAGTATTTGACAGATCACGCGGGATTTCAGACATGGTGTCAAAGAGAAAGATGCTCAGTATGCTTTGACATTTCATCATGAATAGACTTACTAACGAGCAACGCTTGCAAATCATTGAATTTTATTACCAAAATCAGTGTTCGGTTCGAAATGTGTTTCGCGCTTTACGTCCGATTTATGGTCTACATAATCGACCAAGTGAGCAAACAATTAATGCGATTGTGACCAAGTTTCGCACTCAGTTTACTTTATTGGACATTAAACCAACCACACGAATGCGTACAGTGCGTACAGAAGAGAATATTGCGTCTGTTTCTGAGAGTGTTGCTGAAGACCGTGAAATGTCGATTCGTCGCCGTTCGCAGCAATTGGGTTTGTGTTATTCGACCACATGGAAGATTTTACGCAAAGATCTTGGTGTAAAACCGTATAAAATACAGCTCGTGCAAGAACTGAAGCCGAACGATCTGCCACAACGTCGAATTTTCAGTGAATGGGCCCTAGAAAAGTTGGCAGAAAATCCGCTTTTTTATCGACAAATTTTGTTCAGCGATGAGGCTCATTTCTGGTTGAATGGCTACGTAAATAAGCAAAATTGCCGCATTTGGAGTGAAGAGCAACCAGAAGCCGTTCAAGAACTGCCCATGCATCCCGAAAAATGCACTGTTTGGTGTGGTTTGTACGCTGGTGGAATCATTGGACCGTATTTTTTCAAAGATGCTGTTGGACGCAACGTTACGGTGAATGGCGATCGCTATCGTTCAATGCTAACAAACTTTTTGTTGCCAAAAATGGAAGAACTGAACTTGGTTGACATGTGGTTTCAACAAGATGGCGCTACATGCCACACAGCTCGCGATTCTATGGCCATTTTGAGGGAAAACTTCGGAGAACAATTCATCTCAAGGAATGGACCGGTAAGTTGGCCACCAAGATCATGCGATTTGACGCCTTTAGACTATTTTTTGTGGGGCTACGTCAAGTCTAAAGTCTACACAAATAAGCCAGCAACTATTCCAGCTTTGGAAGACAACATTTCCGAAGAAATTCGGGCTATTCCGGCCGAAATGCTCGAAAAAGTTACCCAAAATTGGACTTTCCGAATGGACCACCTAAGACGCAGCCGCGGTCAACATTTAAATGAAATTATCTTCAAAAAGTAAATGTCATGGACCAATCTAACGTTTCAAATAAAGAATCGATGAGATTTTGCAAATTTTATGCGTTTTTTTTTTAAAAAAAGTTCTCAAGCTCTTAAAAAATCACCCTTTACATACTCGTATACACTACTGGAATAGTAGCGTAGCAAGTTTTATTGTAAATATAGATTCCCTATCCTTTCTTTTGTTTTGAGTTTTTTTTACCATAATACATAGACAAATAACTCCCTATGGGAAGTTAATTAAGTAATTAGACCAGTCAAAAAATCCCTTTTTAAATGTAAACAATAACTGGCAAGAACAAAAAAATAGAGAAAAGGAGAAATTGAATAAACAGATTCACTCATTAACGACAAACCTCAACATTAATCATCGCATCATCATCACTCAAGTATTTCCATATTTCAACCCTTTGTCTCATTCTCGACACACGACAGTGATAAAATTTCACTCATAAACAGAGGCCAGTGCCAAACTAAAACATAATACAAGAAACACTCAACCGGAAGAGTTTAAATTCCTAGACGCAAATTTTATTTCTGCGCACTGACATGTCAATGAGTATGAATTTTGTACCTCAGAATTTCTGTTTGAGTAACATTGCTGACTTCGATTTCATATAGAAGAATTGGGATCGTGCGCATGTTACGAGTAGTTATCAACTTGCAAACTGTTAACTGTCTGTATTTGCTGTTGAAATTCTGTTTTATGTTACACTGCATAGGGGAGGGATAACAAAATAAAATAAATGCCTTCACTCATACACGCGATGGTGAGTGTGAAGAATAACGTAACAGTAGATTGATAAAGAGAAAAATAGCAAATATGTAGGTACGAGTATCTGTTGTTAGCGAACAAAATTGTGCACTTTGTAAAGATTTTGTGATGTAGTTTTTTTACTGTGGGAATGGGGGTGTGTATAGGAAATTAAACATCGACTTATTTTTGGAAAAGTAGATATGTATCTATATATATATGTATATCTGTCTTTAAATTAAGAATCAGCTGTTAATTAAATAATAAATACCAATATTGGGGTGAGCTATAAAAAGAAATTAAACTTAAAAAAGATGGTAGGTAGTGGTTATGAGGTAGTGACTTTTTTAACGCTTGCCCAAGGCGCCTATTGAGTTCAGCGCCCTGCGCATTTGCACAGCTTGCACGTATAGCTTGTCCGGCCCTGCCTGTATTTGATCGAAAATGGCTTTTCGTACCATGAAGTGGCCTCAAGGCTAAATGTGTCAAAATTCGTTATTTTTCGAAATGTAAAAAGGTATAGAGAAACCGGTTCTCTGAAAAGAAATCCCGGACAAGGCAGCAAAAAGGTCACGACGCAAAGAGACGACAGGTTTATTGTGACCTATGTCAAACAGGTCCGCGACGTCAATTGAGGCTAAGAACAGACTTCTGGAAATGCGAAATGTAAGAATTTCATCCAAAACTGTAAGAAGACGACTCAAGGATTCTGGATTAAAACCGCGTGCAGGCCAGTAAGAGCTCCCCTTCTCACCAGGCGTCATAGAATAGCGCGTATCGCCTTCGCACGTGACCTTATAAACTGGTGTGAGGACGACTGGCAACGAGTGCTCTTCACTGATGAGTCCAGATCAAATCTTTGTCAACAGAGCGGTATGGGAGGGATATTTTGCAGGAAGTTGTTGTGCCATTTGTACCAAATATTGGCGAAAATTTCATCTTAATGCAGGATAACGCTCGTCCCCACACTGCGAATAGAGTTTCGGAGTATTTCGAGAGGCCCAACTA
Organism: Chrysotoxum bicinctum; assembly: GCA_911387755.1. Classification (NCBI taxonomy): domain Eukaryota; kingdom Metazoa; phylum Arthropoda; class Insecta; order Diptera; family Syrphidae; genus Chrysotoxum; species Chrysotoxum bicinctum. Next base: position 62,185,349 of record OU426987.1, read on the forward strand.
AACACCTTAGACTAGCCAGCCTTCTCTCCTGATTTGAATTCCATGGAGCATGTCTGGGACATGCTTGGTAGACAATTAAAGGAGAAAAATCCGAGTCCATCAAACATAGAGGAGCTAAAAAGTGCTTTACTTGAAGCTTGGAAGCAAATACCCCAGCAAAACATTGATAAATGTAATCAGAAGTATGCCAAGAAGACTTATTTCTGTCCTCAGACCAAAAGGAGGGAATACTAAGTATACTATGTACTAACACATCCCCACTTTCAATAAACTTCAAAGGTACGAGTATACTTCAAGTTTTGTAAATCAATGAAAATAATTTTTTTTGCAGAATTTCCGTTTTTTTTCACTTTTTTCATGTGTTCCTCTAATTTTGTCCGGCAGTGTATAATACTCATTTTATGATGATTAAAAGAATTCCGAAGCGTTTTACTAGCTTGGCTATCAAGATTCTTCACTGGAATATTGATATGCCATCTTATATATTCAATGTCTTGAATATAAAAGATTAAGCTTTGGAATGATTTTTACGGGTGATTCTACAAACGATGTAATTTTCGGCGGCCAACAAGTGTACGGGTAGTGTACGAGCTCGTGTTGCTCCTTGAAAATGTTTGATCAACACGTTGAGCAACATTTTCAAGATAATGTGTTGCACATTATTTGTTCAACGTGTTGATCAACTTTTTAATTTTCTTTTGGGATTTCTTGACGTAATATTGTGTTGCGTTGCGTTGGCTGCAGTGAAATGTGTCTACGTGGTTGAACTCTTGCGTTGCCATGAACTTGCAGTTGTTGCAACTTGCAAACTGTAGTTTATTTTGGTTTTTCGTCATGGAAGGTGATAAAAAATCAGAGTGGACCACGGAATTAATTTTGCAAATGATTTCAGCAATTGAGGAAAAGCCCAATATATGGGACATTAAGAGCCCCTCTTATAAAAATCGAGATGCCAAGGAATTGGATTGGTCTCAAATTTCCTCGAAAATGCAATTCCCTAAACTTTGAATTCGAATTCACGGGCGCGGTGGGATCAATCGATTTTAATTTGTCATATATGTATGTATTTCATTGAAAAAAAAAACAAATCATCTACCCAGAATCGTCTTGGCAGTTTTTTCTTCCTTTGTCGTTCATTTTCTAATATTATTAATGCGGCAGCCACTTTTTTTTTCTTAGAGGAAATCATACTCATACGGAACAAATTTAAGTACCGAACTGAAGTCAAAATTATTTCAGGTTTGACGTTTGAGTTTTTTGTTTATCGTGGTGCGTTCAACGCGTTCCCCAACGAGTGATCCTTGGTTAAGTGTACGAAGGTATCAACTCGTTCATCAACTGGTTGAGCAACAATATCGAAAACGCAGTTGATCAACTCGACAAAATTTTTTTTCTGTCAAAATCGAACAAGTTTATCAACTAGTGTACGAGGCTGTTCAATATTTGAGTAAGTTGGTCACCTAGGTGTACGGAGCTATTTAACAATGGAATAAGTTTTAGGAGTTGATCAACTAGGTGTGCGAGGTTAATCAACATATGGGAAAGTTGGTCAATTATGTGTACGAGGTTCCGAACGCATTTTGTTCAACTTTAGTTGCTCAACGTGAATTACGTAAGTTGCTGCACTAGTGTAAGAGGTTGTAAATTCGTTTATCCAATGAAATAGTTGAATAAAAAGTTGAACGAAGTTGGTTGAACTTATCGCGCACATAGTAGTTTAGTTTGTATACTTGCGTCTTATAGGTATTATAAGGCAAGTTATGCATTCGTAAAAAAAATCCAACTCGAGATTTTGATCAAAGTTGACATTACGATGATAGCGAAGACCAAAAAAGTGGGTCTCGCAATTCTGTCTGTCTGTCTTTTTGACTACAACTTAAACGGTTCGGCCTATTTTCTTTAAACTTTGTAGAAATGATTTTTCCCCACACATTTTTTTCTTTTCTTTTTAAGAACAAAAATAACGGTACCTGCAATACGAATTTTTTTCGAAATTTTATAAATATTTTTTTATCTCAAAAACTGTCCCAAAAAATCATAAAATTTCAATTAGTTTCTGTAGTGGTTGAAAAAAAATTTGTAAAAAATGGTTATTTTTGGTAGGCCTCCTTGAAAATTTTCTTTGTTTTTGATTTTCTCAAAAACGGTACAACCGATTTAAATAATTTTTTTTATGCTATAGCTTCTTCAAAGTTTGAATATTATAACATAACCAAATTTTTAATTTTTTGTTTTTTGGATTTAAAAAAAAAATTAAATTTTTTTTGGAAACTCAATATTTCGAAAACTCCATGCTCAAACTTAGTAAATAAAAGTTTTTCAATAAAATTTGAGAAAAAAAAATTGTTTAACCTAAAAATAACGGTACCTGCCATACAAATGTAAAAAAATGGTTTTCCAAAATCATATTTTTCTCGAAAACGGTTCCGAGAATTTTGATAATTTTTTTTTTCTAAACGAATTTTCATCATCATCATCATCGGCTCGACAACCGGGTTCCGGTCCTGGCCTCTTTCAACAAGTCTCTCCACCTAAAAACAAATTTTACGATCTATAATTAAAAAAAAATATTTTGAAATTTGTGTATTACTGACTGCATCTACCATAGAACGATTATTTCGAATTTTGAATTTCTCATTATTGCCATAACGGATTTTAATGAAATTTCTTATAGAGAAGCTACTAAAAAATTTAAAAAACATTGCATTTAAAAACTTAAGAAAAAATATTTTTTTTTGGAAAATTCAATATTTCAAAAACGGCTTTATATTTTTCTTTTGGAAATGTATTTTTTATTCGTTTAATAATAAAAACTTTGAGTTGGCATAGCAAAATTTTCTTAAAAATGTTTATATAAAATCTTATTATTTAAAGAAACCACTACAAAGACTTATAATTTTTGTTCTTGCATAAACCAATATTTGCTTGAATCACATGGCATCCTATTTTTACCTCCAACTACTAAAGAAGTTGTTTTAGTCAATTAAAAAAAAATGTATGCTTATGAACAGTTTTTCTCTAGTAACATTCATTTTTGAAATTCTTAGACTTTTACATAAGAGCAAGTTCGTGCGACCCAGTCGTGTATTTTATTTTTTATGCTAAGGCTTCCCAAAAGTTTGAATATTATTGTGTATTCAAATTTAAATAAAAAAAGTTTGGGTTTTAAAAAAAATATGAAATTTTGAAAAACTTTTTAAAATATATGGAAATTTCATCAACTATTCGGAAAGCTACTCTTTGAACTAGCTTGATATCACAGACTTGATCTCTTTTCTTCACACGACAAAGTGACTTTGAAACGAACCTTGACACCTTCTGTAACAGGTACTCGTCAATCTTTAGACGCGAACTTCAGGTAGAAGTGAGTTAATCAATACCTAATCATGTCAAATAAAACCCACAAGTCAAACAAGTTTATGGTATCAAAACGGCACAATTCAGAGCTAATTGGGTCACTGAGCAAAACTGCTCTTTGGTAGCATTTATACCAATTTACCCTACAAATTTGCATACAATTGCTTTCACTTCACACATTTTATTTAAATTTATGGCTTTTAAAAGCTGAGTTCTTATGGGTAAGAGTTATAAGGCCAAACTTGATGATACAAGAACAATTGGAGACATTTCAGTAATCTAAGGTAGGTCTCTTGGAGTATTAGTTTTTTTTTGATAATTCACTGCTTCTAGTATTTCTATCATCATCATCATCATCTTATTCGTTCAGCAAAAATATAACTTCAGTTGGGATTGATACAATTTATCAAACAGTTCTGTCACAATTCACAATCCTCCTCTTTCCAACACTTCTACGCCTCCGTATCCAATTTCGTCAATCTTCTTCCAACCAACATTATACCAATTTATCATTGTTTACTCCAGCAACTCGTGCTTCTAGTTTATTTAACAATTCATTTGCATATTATTGAGATACAAAATGTTCCCAATTCAAACATGTATTTAGGTACTATTGCCGAGCTTAGATTTACTTATTTGTTTGTCAAAACGAAAAAAAAAAAAACTCAAATTGAAATGTTAATTACTCTTACTGAACCGCATATTTTATCTCTAGCTATCTTCTGATAGCGAGAAATAGATACAAAACTGTGAATCCGCACACTCTCGTCCACTTTGAACTGTGTGTGTTGGCAAACAAATTTTGAAATGTTTTTCCGCTTACCTCCCCCAATAGTCATGCTTATGAGCAATAATCCTAGTCGAAGTGCATGGAGGGGGAAATGCTACTTCTAAATTGCTGTTGAATTGTTTGCTGATCTCTTGATCGAAAAATTATATGCCTGGAAGATATTGGAAAATATCCCGAAGATAAACAAAAGGGGTGAAAGTGAACGAAAGCGCGCGGAGACGCCACAAGGGTGTGCAACCAACAAATGAAGTTATAACTTTTACGGGTCTTGGTCCTGATTCACCAGAAGTTTATTTTTTCTCTAGCTATGAATAAGAGGGATGTTTTCTAGTTGGGTACACGATGCATACTATTCTGCTTTCAACAGAGCCAAGCAGTATTTTCTATCGTCCTTGTCGAAGTCCTTTTATTCTTGTAATTTGGTTTATCACTTGGTTTTTGTTGTTGTTGTTGTTCATCCCCTTTAAACGGCAGGTTAATAATGATGATGATGATATTCGTCCTGACGTGCGGTGGCATGGGCGACAAAGTCGTTTTCAACCTCTAAAGAGGTCTAGCATAGGTACAATGTGTTTTACATATACTCGTAGTAGATACAACAGAGGTATTTCCTCAAGGATTTAGCTTTACAACCGAATCATCACCGTTAATTGAATTTGAACCAAACCAGCTACCGCGTATACTTTTATGGGTATAAAAGATTTTACAAACTTAATAGGTACAAAGTCGAATTTTGTGATAAATTGGTTTCGACTTAATTAAATAAAAAATGTGTTCGTTTGAAAACTCATGGAGAAGTTTTTTTTTTAGGTGGGAGTTGCTGAGGAATGATGAGACGTTGAAATGTTTTCAATTAATTTAAAACAAAGTCTTTAAGATCTTTAAAAGATAAAGCAAGCAGATAAATAAAATGTCTAGGTGGCGTTTGGAACATTTGAAAATTCCGCTTCAAGGAATTTGATAATTTAGTATAAAATTATCTACATAAAGTACTCAAGGTACGAAATGGAAACAAATATTTTAAATATCTATATGTATACAAACAGGAATATCTCAAAACCATGATGTGATGAAATATTTCTGACACTGGATTTTGAGCTCGTAAGAGAGAAGAAGCTTTTATAAAAAATATAAAAAAATAGTGATACTCGAAATTCCTGAAGACCTAAATCACCTAGACTTGGAGAAAGTGATTGACAGTCTGACGTAACAATTGCAGAGGTATCTGATTAGTCTTAAGTTAAATGTTGCTAACAAGTCCTTTAAAACTAATCATCTTATCTTTTTAAATAAACGACATTATTCCATTTGATGAATAGAAGTTCAATTAGTATTGAAGAACTTAAAAATTTACCAGAGGTATAGATGAACTTCAAAACTTCTGGTGAAAAATAATTTACAAGCGTGCACACCCGTACGATAGGTTAGGTTGAAGTAGCTGGCATCCATCGCCCCACCTGAAACACTTAGACCAGAGTTGTTCCTTTGTGATACCACAGGAACTTACAGATTTTCTCCCTACTCGTTGAACCATTTGGTGTCATTTTAAATGACTTTCCGCCAGACTTCAGCTGATGATTGTTCGCTTTCCTGTCAAGTATTCTCCTTGAGAGCTGCGATTGTCTGAGGGTTGTTGGCATAAGCTCGCGACTTCAAGTGGACTCAAAAAATTAATTCTGGGATGGTTAAATTAGGTGATCTTACTGGCCATGACAAAGTGCCAAAACTGGAGATTACGCTACCAGGAAACGCTTCCTTCACATTATCCGTTGTGGCTCGTGTTGTGTCTGTGGTTGCACTATCTTGTTTAAACCACATATTTACCAAGCCTTTGCTCATGCAATTCCAGCAGTAAGAAGTCGCTTATCATGACCCTGTAGATTTCGCCAGTAACAGTGACTCCTCCCGCTTGAACGCCGCCGCCGCACCACATATTGGCTTGGAGTGGATGTGATGGCACTTCGTGCATCGCAGGCAGTTTTTCAGTGCCCCAGAAAGTGCACCTCGTCATCCTTGATGATTTCCGACACAAAAATCTTCCTTTTCGTTGTTCAGATTGAGGATGGCTTGACAGCAATTCACAAGCGTCAGATATTCAGCAGGCATTAACTAATGCATTGTTTTCACATTGAACGGGAACATGTGTAAGTCTTTCTCTAAAATTCGCTGTGTGGTCTGTCTGGTGATGTCCAATAGCATTTCCCATCATCTGCTTGAAATTTCTTCATTCTCAGCGACATCGGCAGCCCAAGTCGCGATATTCTTGGCCGAACGACCAGTCCGGAACGGCCACACCTGTGGTTCCAATCTATTCGATTCCAGTAGCTAAGATTCGGAATGTTTGCCCAGTTGGCGCGATACGATTAGGAAATTCACGATTAGCTAACACCACCGACCGATTATTTCTCAAAAAATTTGTTTACATTTGTTGCCTCAAAGGGGGCCTAACTAAATACAGTGACTTAAGTTTAATTATTATTTTTATATAAAAAATTAAATTTAAAACACCTCAGGTGTTCATTCCCGGTTGTCAGTGGTGATTTTTAGGGATGGCGTTTTAGCCGCGGTGGTAGGCTGACCCAATGTCAGAGTAGAACGAGACTACTTCTTCGTTGGCCATGATTACGTTGTCATCCAGAGTTTCCATCACACTGAGGTACCTCGGTTCGGGATGTCGTTGTTCTGTGGTCATCCTTCTCATAAGCTGATTCGGATGTTCGATGATGTTCCCCATTAGTTTCTTCGTTGAATGAACTAAATATTTGTCCAGTGAGATTAAATTCGCTTCTGTGTAGAGATGCTCGTTCCTGTAGTGTTTCTGTCGTTGACGGTCGAAGTAGAGTCCAGTGCAGATCCTGAGTATCTTCCTTTCGAAGAGTTGAAGTTCCTTCATAGCTGTCTACGAGATGGAAAACCATACTGGGAAGGAGTAGCTGATCACTGGTCCCAGGAGCTACTTGTAGATTAATATCTTTGTGATTGGCTAAGACCTGATCTTCTTTTCAGCAATGGGTGCAAACAGCTAAAGGGCCAGCTGGCCTTTTTCAGAACATTTCATGAGTGCTGGTTAAACCTTAGCAACTCTTTGAAGTGCACTCCCAGGTACTTGACAGTTGGCTTTGCCACTATGGTGGATCCGTCAGAGAGGGAGTCTCAGGACCAGTGGCGGCTGTACCTTAAGTGCGCTCGTGCGCTGAACCACCAATTCAAAAGATTTAAAAATTACAAAATATTACTGCATATTTATTTTTAGATTCCCATATTAATATTTATTTTTTAAACATACAAGAACACAAACAGATATTTCCAATTATGACGAAACAATGTAAGCGCTTTGCTTTACTATTAAGACTTACTTTCCCTGCAAGTAAAAATTCTCGTGCGCTTCGGCTAGCGCACGAGGACTGCTAATATAACTTGTATGAGTTTCAAGCAAGTATCCCTGACGCGTGAGACAAAAGATATTTCATTGAAGTGTATCGAGAAATTAGCCTGCTCTCGTGCAGCGCACGAGAACCGAAGATTAACTACAGCAACAGCAACCGATGTTTGACTAGAATGCGCTGCGCCTGCGAATATGTAATGTTGTTTCGCTCTATCCGTGACTGGTTAAATAGTGTAGGTTTGTGGGAGTTAGGTTAGTAATTGTTTTTTATTTTGGTTTTGGTTCGATTCTGTACTGTGTACGTACAGTGTGTGGTGTGGGATAAAATTAACAGTGATTAGGTATATTAAAGACAGTAATAAATCTTTTTAAAATAAAGTTACCTGAATCCACGATTTGACGCATTTAAGTGAAACAATAAAAAACATGATTCCTTGCTAAATGTAATAAACGTGTCAGTTTTATACATGGTTGAAATTCTTCGAGCAATTATACAAAATAATAAAAAATCGACATATACATGTAAATTGTTGTTTTTTTTGCGATTTCTAATCTTAATACCTATACTTAGTGAGCAAGTAAAGTGCACCACCTGTTCAACAACCCACCAGCCGCCACTGCTCAGGACCAGATTTCGGCAAATTATTGCGGTGCGAATGCCTCTACCAGTTGAAGGTCTTCTGAAGCAGACAAGTTCCGATTTGGAAGTGTTGATTCGGATGCCCCATTTCTGGTAGAATTGGAGGAGTCTGTTGATGTGGGTTTCTACTTTTTGGACAGCGATTAGTGGTGACATTGATGTGGCGTAGGTCTATCCACACGCTATAGAATGCTTTCTCGACCTCCAGAAAGCATCCGACGGTGACATGATTACTGTTGAGGGCTGTGGTGATATCGTGTTGGAATTTTACCAGTAGATGCAAGGTTGAGTGTTTTTCTCGAAAGCCGAATTGCATGTCAGGGATGATTGAATTTTCACAGCAGAATTTCTTCAGTCTTCGTAAGATTAATTCTTCCAGTAATTTGCTGATGTTGTTGAAAAGTGATATTGGCCTGACATTAGAAACTAAGTTGGAAGCACCTTTCTTCGGAATTGGCACAATCTTCGCTGTTTTTCACTTCTGGGGGAAGTAACAGTTGTTGATGCAGTTGTGCGGGCGGGATTGTACGGCGGGTTTGAGTGGTATGGCTTGTCCAGGGCTTCACTGAGCTCCCTATTGTTTTATTCTAACAGTAGCCGATGTTCTTTGGGGCCTGCATAGCCGATTTATCGGCGTGTCGGAATAGCACCTTACCTTTGGCTTGTCTTTCCACGTTCCTGTCGACCTCCTCGTGGTGCTCGTGGATAGGTTACGTAAGTAACTGAACCGACTAGATGGGAACTAAACAGGGACGGTATCCATTAAAAGTAGGAATCCGCTAAGGAGTGTGTTACAACTCACCCGAGGAGTACGCATATCTGGACGTGGTTTCTACTTCGATCAGGTCTGGAAAAACGTATATCTTGAAGACTGGTAGGTCTTGGGCCCTTTGTAGGAGGTGACCTATCTACAAGTGTGACCCACGAGGTTGCGAAGCCGACCAGATGCTATATTCTGGTGCCACGGGAGATAGTTGCCCAAGGAAAGTGAGCAGTATGTCTTCGGACTCTCTTACTCTATCTCCGATAGAGAAGTGCAGTCGTCGCATACAAAGCGAGCGATCCATGAAGTTAGTGAACAATAGCGTATGTCTTCTGGCTCTCCTATACTGTCTTCGGATGGTGAGGTGCAGCTGTCGCGTGCGTGTTTGCTCTCTTCAGGCTATCTATGAGGTAGGCCCCCCTAGTGGGAGTATCGTGGTGGCTGTGGTTTATTCCATAGTGGAGACGTATGGGGTTCAGGCGTGCCTGGACTCAAGAGGTGTAGATAGACCTCGACTCTAAGCAAGAGGTGTTCATGCCCATAACATGTTCAACTTTGCTACTAAGATGGCTTCGGCTATCTTGGGGTTAATGGCTAGGACTAAATCTGGCTCCTATGGTGGTAGGCCACCCGTGGGGTAAAGGCTTAATAGCTAGGGATCCACGTTAAACTCAGACTCGTTCTGTTGATGCAGTTGTTTAAAATAATTGTGAGCAAAAACATTACTGAATGTGGCAGCCAAGATGTAGTAGGAGACACCATCTGGTCCAGCAGACTTTTTTGGCTTAGAATTGCCGATGATTTCTACAACCTTCTCTAGATTGCATGAATGTGTACTATCGGTGGCATCCTTTGCTGGATTGATGATATTAAAATTTATTTTGTCCGGATTTGGTTCCAGTGTTCGTTGAACTGTTGCCTCAATTTCTTGTAAGAAAGTTGGGTCAGTAGGTGGGTTCGGTATGAAGTTTCCTTCGAAGTAGTCGGCGAACGCTTCCTCCTTGTCTTGGGTCGAGGTAGCTTCAGTATCATTGCTGATGATGGTTTCCGGTATTTGTGGCTGTTTTCCAATGATCCTATTGATGTTTTTAAAAACACCTGGTCCTGGCTTGATTGCTTGCAATATTTTCTGGTATTGGATATTATTGTGGTATTGAATGGAGTTCCGGAATATGATGTTGACTTGCTGTAGCTCATTCCAAACTATCTGGTAGTTTCTGTTGGTTGTACAGAAATATTACCATACATGGATTATTCGTATAAAAAAGAATTTGGATTGTATTCAAATACACCTTGTTGTATTTCATTTCAACATCGATCCGCCATTATAGGAAAACCTTTTTAATTTTAATTTGACGTCTTACAACAATTCGACTGATATTTCTGCTGGTTTTCATCTTAACATGCAGGTTGAGTTGGATTTCTGGTTCATACTTATAATCGACAGGCTGATTGCAAATAAGATTTTATGCAATAGTTTTTCCACTGAACTCAGAGGCTTCGGGTTATAATATTCTGAAAGCCATCATACGTAAATATACCCCAATAAAGCCAGGAGAGCCAAAATATCAGCCACAAGTTTTCGAATCGAGCATTGAAAGGTCAATGATATTCCTAGAAAGATCCATACCAATAAAATTCAATTTAAATTAGTATGAATAGTTTGATTCAGTTTATTAATTAATTTGTTTCAACATAATAAAATTCAGTTGATTCAAAGAAGTCAGCTGTTTCCCAGAACTAAAGGATTTATCATGGCCATAAATTCGATTGAAAAACCATTCTTCACGAGAACTTTGGCACTAAAAACTCAATTTAACACCTTTGATATGTTTAACGACACAATGATTTTGAGAAGATAATTCACCAAGAATTCGGCTTGAGGGATAAATAATTTACAAAAAAAAAACTTGGAAAGTGATAACACATAATGTAGATCATCAAAATTCGGACACATCGAAGCAATAGATAATTACGAAGATGAGGAACTCGGTCTAGCAGATAAGACTCTTTTTTCTGACACTAAACAATATAACCTCGAACCTTGGGGTTAATTGGCATTTTTGTTTTAAATAAAAATTACTTGCAACAAGAGCAACAACATAGGGATGTCAAGGTAATTCATTTTGGCAAAGGACTTAAATACATATAAATAAGCTCTCTTTAAAGTGCTTTTTTAATAAATACTTATGTATTTCGAAGATAGCTTTTCTTTGGTTTTTTTGGCCTTATATTGATTGGCCTGAATTTTTTGTTTGTAATATCTTAAACCTATAATTGCTTCGACTCACATCCGTGCCAAAAGCTCAATCAATATTCAATGAAGAAAAAAAATCGTAACCATAAATGCCAATCCCACATAAAACTAACCCATTATACTATAAAAATAGATTTATGTCCTTGTCGCAAAGTTTATCCTAAGAGCCTTTTTCAAGAGTGTTAACATAATAAAATTCAGTGACATTCTCCTTAAAATAGATTTTCAACCATGAACATATCAACCTACAACAACTGCTACACAACTTAACCCACTTTGGGTTCTTGTGAAGCTTGTAGACCACTTAATCATGAATAAACTTACTTTATTAAATGCAAAGTGGCTTAACTGGATTATATTGACATAAAAATAGCGAGACACCAATTTGAATATAATGTAAGACGTGATGCACATTTTAACTGAATTCATTGTCATCATATGAAAGTTTTTGAAGAATTTTCCAATGACTGCTGCAATACACAACTTGATTGTCTTACTTTAATTTAGTCGTCTAGGATATATGAGTTCATGTTGGTTTGAAAAACAGAAAATGCTTTATTTTCAGGACCTTTTTCGAAAAAGAAATTGAAAGAACAAACAATGGGAATTGAATATAGAATTATATTTCAGGAAAGATGTACTAAGGTAAACATGAAAAAGCAATCCATTTTGCCGCAAATCCTTTTCAAGGATTTTTATTCCTTTTGGAAATCCACTATACAAAACAGATTCAAAATGGGGGTGTGGAGGTATTGATATATGTATGCTGACGTAGGATATTGAATGTAAAACTTCAAGTATTTAACGTTATAGGTACTGCTATCAAAATATTTGAATGATGTTTAGATTTTTCAGAATTTATTTGTTCTTATCAATATTTCATTTTGAATATTAACTTTATTTCAGTTTTAAAAAAAATCTATTTTAAATTCTTTGTTTAAGAAATCAGATGACAATCATTTTTGTTACCTCAAACTTTGTATAAAGGAAGTTTCTTCATCAATTTATAAAAATGAGTTTCATGGTTTTGAAAAATTGTCTCTAACAAAATTCATGTTCTTATAATATTGAAAAATACAAAACAACCACTGTTGCCACTGACTTCGCACGTGTTAATCAGCGAAACTACCCACCTGATTTTAATGAACATTTTTTGAAAGTATATGATTGGTTCCATCTTAAGAGATAGGATAGATCAAGAGATAATAGTTTTTAATAATTTGTTCAAAAATTGATTTTTTTCTTAAATAATATTCCAATGAATATTAACTCTCAAAATAAACACTTATATTTTCCAAAAATGTTTTGGGATACGATATAAGACCTGTTCGATGTGTTATGTGCCATGTTTCACGAATTTCGAGTCACTGTGTTCGTAGAATTGGTGACAACTGGTAGTCTAGTCCATTGGCCCAATTAGCGCTTAAGTGCGCCATTTTTATAACATAACTCGTTTAAACCTTTGAATGAAATTCATAGGGGCATTGTCGGCATTCTCATTGAGTTATCTAGTTTGGATTGAGTTGAAAGATAAGATACAGGTTTTGATGTCTCTTATTGTGTGTGGAATTCGGATCACTCACTCAACCAGAACAACACACACATCCGAAACCATGTATACACTGCGCCAGGTTAGGCAGCTTGTTGAGTAGTACTGAAGCAGGGGCCTCCTCTGCCCCCGAACCCTAACCAAAGCCATCAGTCTGCTAGATCTCGGTCTAAAAAATCAAACGAAGGGTACGGCACAGAAGTAACCGAAGTTCGTCCTAGAGCCATTTCGTCGCGTTGAGGAAGTTCGTCAATACCGTCAAAAAATGCCCTTTCTAATGGATGCTCTAAATTTGGCCAGAACAGGGCATTCACAGAGGAAATGAATGACTGTTTCCTTTTTCCGCTGATCGTCACAGCTATATGACAGGGAGTGTTGTGAAAAGTGCCTATCTTCGCTGCATGATCTCTTATTGGCCAGTGTCTGCTACAGGTACCAATGAGCCTGGCCTTGACTTGCTTGGGTCTACATATCAGATTAATTATTTGCGTCTAACTATAGGTAGGCCAAATCTTTCTAGCCATAATGCACTAAGTTATACTGCTCCACCTTTCGTTCATTCCCGAATCCAAATATATATAATTCAGGCTAGCAAGTTCAGCCGCCTGACTTTCGTATTCCGGTTCTAGTTTGGATTTTGTTTGAATACCTTGAATGCTTCCCTGATACCGAGTAATTCAGTTTTAAGAACACTAGCAAAGTCGGGTAGCCTAAAAAACCTAGACTACACTTTATCTTTGAGCCATCACTAAAGATAGTGAAGTTGAAGTTTTTCGTCACGACATCATCATTTCAGTCTCAGTTGCAGTAGACAGTGGGATTCGAAAACGTTTCTATTAGAATCAACTCTGTGACCATAAGCTATAGCAATCCTAGAGTTCGATTCCTTTACTCTTAAAGCACGGTAAGATATTTCATACTTAATATGTAAATCAAGTGATAAAAGGTGTAGAAAAACGCTTAAGGCATCAGTTCGGCAAGTTCTTAGAGCTCCTGTGGTGCCAACGCTGGCGGTTCCTTATACCTTCTTGAGTTTATCGATATGCTTTGGTAAGCGCAGGACATCACAGAAACATACGAGAGTGTCGGTCGTTCCAAAGATTTAGATTGAAGACCTCACTTTTTACTACAGACGTAGAAAACTATGCAGACTCCTTTAACCTTTTCTTCAATATTCAGTTTCCAGTTCAACTTAGGGTCAAGAATATCGCCTAGATATTTTGCACCGGTAGAACTAAAGAATGTATCATAGTTTTGGTATAGTAAATAGCATCAGTTCAATTTTACTTTGGTTAAGACCTATTCCACAACTCTTAAGGCCGTTTCGTTTTCCTGACACTAATAGCACCAAGTTATCTGCATACGCAATTGCCTTCTCGCTACATCTTTCGAACTTAACGAGAATTTTATTCATGACTTAAGGCCGTAGAAGAAGTTGTTTTCAGGGCTTAATCAACTTGCGTTTTAAGCGTTGATATGTAAAACGGAGATAATCCAGTTTCAAGGAAAAGAATGAGGTTTGGCGTAAATTGTGGTAACTTCAAGAGTCTTTTTAAAAAATATTTTAAAAGTTTCTGTACTTCTTCTTCACATTATAGCTTTTGATTTTGCTTAAAAAACTCGATACTTTGAAGCTGAGTCCACTTGTTTGCTCGATTTCATACTTCTCCAGGTTGCATTTATTGCGCTTTTAGATTTCGCAAGTTTTCTTGCCATGTGTATGTTAAAATTTAGATTTCTTGCTTTAAGGACACCCATGTAGTTATTCTCATTCACTACCTCAATGTCACATCGTGGTTAGCAAATTCTTCGTTGAGACAGTGCCGGCCTCATACTGTGGAATATAATTAGTTTCGACTTGTTGAGGTCTACTTTCAGTCTCCATTCGTCGTGATACTCCGCCAACCTATTTAGCAATAGTTGAAGGCCATATATAGTGTCCCAAACAGTACAACAATGTTATCAGCCAAAATTAAATCGCATATTACAAGTGTTTCAGACAACTTTGCTATTCCGCCGGTAAAATTTGCCACATTATTAGATTTGGTCTACGGTGGAATAATTCCAACAAAAACCCGCTTGGTTTTTACTCAGAAGACTTTTTTCCTGAATCCATGAGTTTAACATTTCGCTAAGAATCTTACTTACTTACTTACTTAGGTCCTCGGATCTATTACGTCCGTGATGTTTGTCTTACGGGACATAGTGGCTCCACTACTCGTACGCACCATCGTGTGCGATTTCAGTATTTCAGCTCTTGCCAACTCTTTTCCAGTTGTGCTGCTTCCTGCTTGACCCTTCTTCGCCAAGTACTTCTAGGTTGGCCCACTTGTCTGCCTTCTTGTGTGAGTGTTATCGCTTTTTCAAAGCATATGGCCAATCCACTGCCATTTTCGTCTTCGTATAATAGATTCTACGGGTTCCTGACCTGTTTTCGCATAAAGCTCGGCATTGGAGATACGGTTGGGCCAGAAAATCCTTAAGAAGTCTTCAAGACGTCTATATTAACGAACGTTTGCAGCTTTCTTGTGACAGTGTCTGGCTTTCCAAGTGCTGCACCCATAAAACAGCGTGGATTCAACATTACAGCGGAATAGTTGTAGCTTGGTCTTTCTTTCTCCATATTTTGGACAGCATTTCGAACGCAACCTTTGCTTTTCTGATTCGGCTGTTTATCGCCGGTTCAGAACCGCCACCCGTAGAGACAATACTCCCAAGATATTGGAAATCATCTACCATCTCTACCGGTTGTCCAGAAATATTTACTTGGATTGATGAGGGAGTTCCAAGGCTGATCCTTTTAGTTTTTGCTGAGTTAATCTTCAGCCCCACGATTTCTGCTTCTCTCTCCAACCTTGTTGTCATTTGATGGAGATCCTATGAGAGAGTAAACATACGTGGTCCGCGTAGTCCAGATGTTTGAAGTGAGATTGCAGAGTCACCAACAGGAACAGTATTGGTGACAGTATACAGCCTTGCCTAACCCCACTTTAGATTTCAAACTCCTCTGTCAACCTTCCTTTATGCAATATGTGACATTTGGATCCATCATATATGTAGCCTTGATAATAGCAATCAATTCATCTGGGTTCTGGGATGGCCCTTCTGCGCAAAGCAAGCCAGATAAATTCTCTATTGACACTTTCGTGTTGAGTGTCGAGTGTGTCTTCGAGGTGGTCTTTTATTCGCTCCAATACTATTCTTGCCATTATCTTGGCTACTGCAGGCAGAACGCATATTCCGCTCTAGTTTTCGCACTGCGTGAGATCGCCTTGGGAGCTTGACAATCATTCCTTTTTTCCACTCTTCAGGAAAGCTCTCTGTTTCCCAAGCTCTCCTGGTGGGTGCAGTAGCTCGCACGATGTTGTTCCATCTGCTCGTAAGATTTCTGCAGGAACATCGTCAAGTCCAACCGCCTTGTTGTTCTTCAGTGCTTTAATGGCGGTAATGGTTTCTTCTTTACTGGGGGGTAAGGTGCGTATTCGGGAGATTGTTATTTCGGACGGATCATTGGTCGTAGGGTTCACTTCACTGGCGAAAACGAAATTTAAAACCGCAGCTAACAATCTTGGTAAGTATCTATATTGATTCGTTCAGTACTGAAATACATCTGTAGTTCAGTATCAAAATATTCAGTAACCTAACCGGAATCCAACAAACAGCTAAGACCAGCTTTTAGTTTCACAATGAATTCTGCAATGCTAAATTAAAAAAAAAACATAGCGTCATCGCAGTTCGCAGAGAGTCTAAACCTAGTGACTAGAAGAAGTTTTAATAACAAGCCAGTATTGACGGATTTTTCACTTCCGAGAGGAACAAACATTTTTTATTAGTTAATAAAGAGTCAGATACTTATTTATGCAAGAACTGATAAAACCGCTTTAAATATCCATCTCTATTCTATTTTATCCCTCATTGCATGAGAATTGGAACTTTCTTTATTAGTCTTACTGCCTTAATCGAAATTTCACCTAATATTTCAAACGAAAATCCTTTTCAACAGACTTAGCTGCTGAGAGGTATTCTAATTTGTTTAGTCACAAAATCCCTACTAAGCGTTTCCTTTTTTGCCTCTTACATTTATTGCGATACCTTTTCGCGGGGACTTATACCCAGTAATCTCTATTAATGTTCTCAACTTAAGCATTGTATTGTTTTACAACATTTCGAAGAACTCAAACCATGCCTTCATCTTAAACTGGATTATTGGGCTTTTATGTCGCTCCCTAATACCTTTATAAGCTCCAAGGGGACCTCGGTAGTGCAAATTTTGCGTGTCTACAAATATTCAAGACGAGCAGAATACCAGAGGAAAAAAACGATGACAACTTCGCTGTTTATTGATTCTTAATCCAGAAGCATAGCATCTCCTCATTGAAAACCGAAACGGCCAACGAACCCCTGGAGAGCGATTTGTACATTTCACCATTTCACTAAGGGTTTTTTTTTTTGGTTTTAAGGTGAGGAGACTAAGGGTGGCCAGGAAGGGAATGGCACTTTTCATTTTCTCGTCCTGATATTCTACCCGTCTGAGGAGCGCTACATGCGGTGGGCGGATTTCATGCTGTTTGATGGTTGTTATTTATGTCCCAATGATATTTATGTGATTTTCGGGAATAATTTACGAGAGGACAGTTTTCACTTGAATAAGATTGTAAAATAAGACCTTAAATTAAAAAAGAACAAACAAATTGTAACCCTTTAGTTTTAAATGTATAATTTGGTTTCAAGCTGGGGTAGGTATGTTGAGGGTATATCCGAAGTTAAATGCATAGCAAATAAAACATTGCTCTATTATATTCATTCTGATTGAACATAGTCCCGTTTGAAGAGTTTTATTTACAGAACACCCTGTATAAAACCCATCAGCAATGGGATTGAATTTTTCACTTCAGCAAAAGTACTGCCATTGTTGTATGATGGGGAAAAACATGCCTAGGTCAATGGACTTCCTCTCAGAAAACACAGAAAATAATCATTGAAATGGAGTGCACATGCATTTAGCTAATTGAAATGATCGCCATGGGAGTAGCACTTGGCAAAAATGTCATCCCATTACGACACACTTTTCCTGATTCAAAACATATTCTTTTATTACTTTGGTACTTTGGGGTTATTGTCCACTCATATATAGCGAAGTGGGGACTGAGACTTTTCTATTTGCATAAAGCTTTCATTTTTATACTTTTGCAGGTCTTGATTCTGGATATCTTAAAGAATGAAAAATCAGAAAAATGTGTCCTTTAATGTATCCTTAAGTTTTTTTTTTGCTGAGAAACAACCGAAAAAGAAACAAAAATTCAATTAAATATTTCGGTGTAAGCAAATACTACACCACAAGGGAAGAAATATATATTTTTTGTGTTTATAGTCCTTTTAATGTAAGCTGAATGCGAATTTGTTTGGCACGTCTCGTCCTCAAAAGGGATTATTAGGATTCTCAACGTAGTTGAGTAAAGATGCTTGCGGAGGATTTGCAGTGCGGATGGATATTCATGGAAAATATGAATGTAAGTGGATTGGTATATTGGGTACATTGAAGTGACTAAACTCTATTTTTGTTTTCCTATAAGAAAGTTTATTGGCCTTATAGTTATTGACAGTTATATCTTTTCTATATGATATTGGCAATTACGAGTTTTATAGTCATATTGTCTATTAGTTAAGTTTTTATCCAAGCAAAAGTAGAAAAAGGTTCAGTTTAAAAAAAAAAAGTATTCTATTTTTAGACTTTTGTGATCATGGTACGAGTATACAAAATAAAACTTAAAAAGTCCCCATCATCAAGCCAGATGGCTCAAATTTAAAATGTTTAGGAAACACGGTGCATTTATATTTGTTATTAAATTACCTAAAAAAAATCTTGATTTGTAAACAAAATTAAATTTCCCTAATACTCGTACTTGGGTAAAATTACTTTAGACTTAAGGTAATATTACATGATTAATGAAGATTCAAGAGAAAATCACATAATAGACCGAGAGCCCACAGCAATTTTTGGGTGTGATTGATAACAAAAAATAATAAGCATAATTAGATAGGCCTTTTATAGTTATTTATGAATGTGAACGTCTTGCATACTCTAGTGGGCGCAATAGTGCATAATAGTGCATCAAGTATGCAGTTCTTTCCAAATTCTGAAAAATTGGGATACAAAATTTGCTATAACTACAAAATGAACAGCTAAGTGCCCTGATTGCAAATATCGAGGTCCAAGACGTTTTGAAGGTGGCCTTCTTAGTGCAAGAAGTTGCCTATTCTTATCGCGTCTGGCAGGCAGAAGGCTGTCTGTAAAATGTCTTGGACCTCGATATTTTCAATCAGGGGGCTTAACTCTACATTTTGGCAAAGTTGTTATCACAATCTTTGGACTTGGAAAGAACTGCATACTTGATGCACTATTATGCATACTATTGCTCCCACTAGAGTATGCAAGACTTTCACATTTGTAAAAGGATTATCTAATTATGCTAATTATTTTTTTTTATTAATCACACCCAAAAATTGCTGTGGGCTCTTAGTTTATAAGGTCCTAGGTTACACAAGCTTATATTTACTTAAGGTGGCGCTACAGGTGGACAATGGCCTCAACTTACAAACTTCTTAAGATAGCTGTCTCCAGTTTCGGAAGTCAAGTTGGTTGAGGTCCTCTCTCACTTGTGTGCGCTACCTGGGTCACGGTCTTTCTCTACTGCCCCACGACGCCGCACCATCCCTCGGGGTTGGATTCGAAAACTATATGGGCCGCAGCTTATAACTTGGTAAAAATTTCACCTAAAGAAATTTTTGGCGGTGGAATTGGCCCAGGTAAGATCATCTAAGGCCCCTGAGTTTCCTAAAGGAAATTAGTCGATTTGCCGTTACTTTCGACGAATTTGGGATATGCCCGCCCAGCATTAAAAAAAAATGTATCTTAGTTACTGTAAGACAAATAAGCCTGTTTTACATACATATGTATATGAATAAATTTTGGCGAATTTATGCTCCTCCATCATTCAAAAATGTCTACGTAAGACATTAACAGCAATTTTACACAGCTTTTTTCTCTGATATACCGTTCCCTTTTTATACGGCTAGCTTTATCATTATTGAATAATTTTTTTGCTTACGTATTTTTTCGCATATTTTTTTTGATTTTCCGCATGCTGAAAATTATATGTATAAATGAAATGATGTAAGCATTGCTCACGTGCAAGCGAGTAATGAGGAAAACTCCAAAACTTCCCCCAGATGCCGTCGTTATATCCGTCAAGTTAGAATTACCATTTACAAATTTTATTAGATATAATAATTGAATACAAAAACTTACTTACTTACTTAATTAAAATGGCACCACCAGCCTCGACCAACTAAGTTCTTACGATAGCTCGGTCCCTATAGCTAGCTGCTGTCTTCAGTTTCACACGTCAAGTAAGTTGAGGCCCTCGCCTACTTGTATGCGCCACCTTAGTCGCGATCCCCGTCAATCTCTCCTAATTTCTCCCTCGCCGTGCTGTGTTTAAAACATTATAAGGGTCTCGTAACATACCCTTGAGCGCGAGTGTATTATAAAAAAAAAAAAAAATCAGTTAGTCCCCTATTACACGATGTCTCACGAGACGAGGCTCACATAAGTGCGAAAAAGAAAGCAGATATGAGGAAATTAGATGCAAAAAAATATTCCCGGTGAGTACAAGGCTGATTTTTAGTAGTCTCATTTTGACGTTTCTTTTTCTCATATTCGTTTTATGTTGTGTTGTGCATTAAAAAAAAACGAACAACTGTCAAATTTGAGACATGAGTCTATTCAACGTGTAATAGCTTTAGCCTCATGGGATACAAATTTAAAAGGAAAGTCAAAAATGAGACATGTCTCATGAGGCAATGTGTAATAGGGGACTTAGGCTGGTATTCACCGAGCGCTCTTAAACGGCTCTTAACTTTACGAGGATCTTAACCAGTGATGCCAGAGTTTTAAAGCGTAAAATCCCAGAATGAATAGAAAAAAACCCTTTTATCCCACGGTATTACAAGAAAAAACCCAAAAATATCCCACGAAGTGTAAAATCAAAAATTTATAGTTTTTTTCATTATAATCCATTTTAAAATTAAAAAAAAAAACAAGTTTTTAATAAAAAACATACTTATTTATTATTCAGTCTTCAACAAACTTAAAAATAAAATAAAATTAACAATAAAAAACAAAAAATCACATATTCAGTCTTATAAAAAAAAATACTTATTTCACACTTAACTTATAAAAAAACACAAAAAAAAACTTATTTTCACACTTAACCTATAAAAAACTCACATATGCAGTTATAAGAACTTATACCTATATTAACATTATTCCATTTACATATTTTATGTGTACATTTTTGAATTATGTGCGGCTAAATACTCCTCCTTAATTTCAAAATTGTAGCAGTAAATATTTTTGGCCTGGAAGCATGATCTTAATAAACAAATTGAATTTATCATATCTTTTCCGAGGCGATTTCGTTTTTTGGATTTCATATCTGTTACAATAGAGAAAATTCTCTCTGCTTCTGCGTTCGAATGCGGAAAACTTAAGGCCGTTTTGACCACATCATTTAAGCTTGGGAAAATTAGTTCGTTGTTGAAATTCTTCATGTAGCAGATCTCGAACCACATTTCGTCGATCGAAAGTTTCCTCAGTGAAGCTTTTTTCTCATCACTTAGAATGAATTAAATGCTTCTGAATTCTTCAACGACGTTTGAAGTTTTAATGGCAATTTGGTTCAAAAGATCGGCAATTGGCTGTTTTAAAATGTTCAAGGCGGAACCATCCAAATAAATTAAATTTTGAAGTGTACTTCGTTGTCGTTCCGTAATTTACAAATTCAAAACAAATAACAAACAACAAAGATACATTATCACAGAGACAGAGAACATTGTAGAATATAGTTGTATTATATGGTAATTTCACTGAGGTGAAAAAGAATATGGGGAAGGCGAATAGGTGAATAGGGGCAGCGGACAAAAATTGAACAACATCCTAACACTACGTTTAGATGAAGGAAAAGTGGAAGTGATTTCTAATTTAAATTTTTTTTTTTAGCAAACGAAAAACGAAAATTCTCATTATGAAAAAACCCTTTTTTTTGTTCTACGAGCTTCAAAAAAACCCTTTATCCCTTTTTGCTTTTTTTAGACCAAAAAAACCCACAAAAAGGGATAAAACCCACGATATGGCATCACTGATCTTAACTTGAAATCTCTTTGGGGTATTCACCAATCACTCGCAAGTGTTTTTCGAAGTTCGAAAATGAGAGCCACTCTCTCTTGTTCAGGCATACCCAAACTGTGAAATCAAACTGTTTTCGAACTTGAATGACATGTGGCAGTGAGAAGCCTTCGGTCAATTTCGTATTTTGCTTGGGGAGCGTTGCTGGTGACGATAACTGGTTTTAGTTTTGCACTCACCGTCATTTGTTTAGTTTTCGAATTCTCGAACAAACCTTTGAAGAGAGCGCTCGTAAGTTTAGGAGTGGTCGGGACGGGATCACTCCTAAATTTTATGAACGCTCGTAGATCTTCACTAATATTGCTTGGTGAATAGGTTTATGAGCTTCTTAAGATATGAGCGCTCGGTGAATACCAGCCTTAGATTCAAAGCGTTCTCATACACTTTCGACAAGGTTAAGGTCTTTGCACCATACAAAGAACCGGGATGATGAGAGTTTTATAAAGGGACACTTTAGTCGCTTGAGATAGGACTTTGCTACTCAATTGCCTTCTTATTTCAAAGAAGCAGCTATTGACAAGCGTAATTCTCCGTTTGACTTTAGCGCTGGTGTCACTGTCTGAATTAATAGTGGCGCCTAGGTAGACAAAGTCCTTAACTACCTTAAAGTTATACCTGTCTTTGGTGACTTTTTGTCCAAGACGTTGGTGTTGCATGTTCTTTGTTGGAGACGCATATACTTGCCCTCATTGACCACTAAATCCATCTTCTTCGCTCATGTCCCAATGGACATGAAAGATTGTGCTTCAAGTGTTGAGGAGTGAGCTATGTCCGCAAAAAAAGAAGTCTGAAATGGTTTGAAAGAGCGATCTTGCCGGCCAGTCCGAATCACCAAAACAAAAGAGTGGATGGAAATGCAGTCCTCGGAATTTCGGTTGTGAATCGTGATCGTCATTGCTTCATATGTAGGACTCACATTCTATAGTAGTCATTTGACTCGCTGCGTTTTCGAAAAAAAAGGATTAATGACGTCTCGGGTGTAATTGCTCTTCGTGGGCTATAAGCGTATTTCCAGTGCTCTGGACGAGATCATTTTGCTTATTCACATAATTCACAGAGTTTAAAATAGGCCCCGTCGCTCATAATGTTTTTCGATGAAAAGTTATCTCACTCACCAGAACGGCCAGACCTGGCAGCATCTCGTGTTGTCGTATAATGGATAAACCTCGTAGTATTTGCTTAGTTGATATCGGACGACCGAGAAATTTGTGCATTAATTTACCAAAAAAATACAACAATTTCCCAAAAGTAAAAATATTTCGTCATTTGTAAAAATGTCTGGGGTTCCTATGCTCGTCTTCAATGTAACTCCTTATATCAGCTCACATGAAAAAGCAATTTTGTTTGTAGCACAGTTTGCTATCAATTTTTTATATATGGCCAATTTCCAAAATAGTTGACCTTTTTTGACAAATTACGAGTAATGACCAATTAAATGGCATACTTTTTTTTAACGAATATCCCATATATGGGGTGCTAAGGTCCCAGAGCCAAAAATGCATCCTCGAAACGTTCCCATTTGGTGTGGATTTTGAGCCAGCTGCGGCATTGGTGCGTACTTTTTCGAAAACGATTTTGGTGAGTAGGTTACCATCAACGAATTTTCGAAAATAATGATCAAAGACTTCATCTCTATTTTAAAAGGGACAAAATTGCTCTAGGACGAACTTCAGTTACTTCTGTGCAGTGCAGTGCAATCCGTTTGACTATTTAGACCACGAGCTAGCGAGCTGAGGGCTTTGACGGAGGCCTACCGTGCGAGGGGTCGGAAAATCACCCAATTCGATTGGTTACTTTTTGAGTACCACTCAACAAGCTACCAAGCTTGGCACAGTGTATACTGTATATAATGTCGGATGAGTGTGCGGTTGAGTTAGTGATCCAATTTCCGGATAACTGTGCAAAATCCAACATACAATAAGACACATCAAAACCACTAGACCCATATTTTTTAACTGACTCCGTGAAAATGTCCATAATTTCTCATATCAATTATTCTATCCACAGGTTTATACGAGTTATGGTATCAAAATGGCGCACTTCAGCGCTAATTGAGCCACAGGGATAGACTTCTACCTACCTACCTAGGTAACCACGAATGACAAACGCAGCAGAACGATGATAACCAATTTTTCTTGTGCGAATAAACCACAATCGACTGATGCCTTTAAGGTGGTGAGTATTACACATTCAATCGCTCAAATTCCGTGCCATGATAGTCAGAAGTCGAGGCGTGCATTTGAAAATTATATGTCATATTTCATATGTTTTATCTTGTTTTATACTCCTTCAACATCTACCCGCCCTAATTAAAAAACCCTGTGGAAGAACAAGAGAATTCAACGTGTTTTCGTTGTTTCTTATTCTCTAGAATATGAACATACAAACATTGGTCCGTTTCTGTCAGTCGATTTTTGACGGTACTAGAATTTTTTTTTAATTCAAAATTTATAAATAAACTGAAAATATTTTTGTCCAAGACTAAATCCATTTATAATCCCCATATAGCTTTCTGTGTGCGTGCTAATTAATGTAATCTGATTTTAATTACTTCCGCTTGAGTGCATCAATTATGTACTCATTGAAAAACACAACAAAAGCGTCCGTCCATCAAAATTGTATAATATTTCATTGTCTAACATCATCTGACGACGTGTTCTCGTCTAAGGATTGTACTTAAATATAAATTCTCCTTAAGACCGAACGCATGTGTTGGTTAGTGGTGATTTCCATGCAACCGCGCACAAAAATTTTACAAAAGTCTCCCTTTCGAATTAATGCCTGGAAGTCTGGGTACATATCTATCTATCTGATGTCTTTGTATCACAAAGTTAAAATCTCTCAAAATGAACACAAATGGGCAACTGATTGTAATCGATATACTCTGAGTCTACTTACACCGCACTTCATCATTTTTATCACCACATCACTTTTCATTCAAAGATTTTATCACAGCGGGGATTTAAATATCCTTGAAGATGAGGCAAACAAAAAAACTGTTCATTCATTTGCTATAGCTGTGCGGTGGCTGTTGGACTTGAAATTCATTAACTTTACATGATTTTCACTTGTTTTGTTGTTGCTGCTGTTGCAAGCTAAACGTTGTAATACTTGCGACAAGTCAAAGTATGAATATAAAACCGGCAAAAAATTAAGCACATTTCCTGACGGTTATGATGGTGGAGATGGAGACATGGGGTGTTTATTATGAGTGGATGGTGAAGTCAGACAATAAAAGCGGTTGCATCAGCAGATTAATTTTGAAGGCAAGGTTTTAAATATCAAAGGATATTTTGAATTTACCTTAAACATGAAATATTCAAAATGCCGCTTTCAAAAAAGTTTATTGTTCTATTCCTTTCAATATATAAACTGTTTATTTCAACTTAGTTCACTGAAAAACACCCAGAGTCTAATTTAATCTCTAAACATCATTTTTTAAAGATTTTATAGAGCAAAGATACTGCTCCTTATTAGTTTCACGAACAAATTTAAGGTCATAAAACTAAACAAGAATGCAGAAGCTTTTCTTTCATTTATTCCACCGATGAGAAACCAAATTTTCTCTACTCCTGTCCTGACTAAATTTTGAGGTAAGATTCTGTTCGCATTTGAATAAAACAAACTGTACGCGATTACTAAAAGAAAACCTAACAAGAAAAAGTCTAACGTAGTTAACAGAGGCTGTCAACATGACCACATGAAACATGTCCTGTTGTTCCATATTACCCAATTCGAGCCAAAAGAAATCGGTGATGTCCTGACCAACATCGTTCTCAAAGGAGAATGCTGCCGAGATCAGAATTTAATGAGATTATTATACCCTGCGGTTCTAGATCCACATCCGAATCCGAGTAATCAAGGACGTGCATCTGGAAACGAATATTGGAATTTTAGACTACTGTCGTCACCAAAACTTTTTAATGAATAACAAAAGATCATTGATGAACATGAAAAAGAGAGTCGCAGACAAAATGGAGCCCTGTGGCACACCAGCATTTATTTTATGAATTTCAGACTTAAACCCATCCAATAGATACAACTTGTACTGTGCGGATCGAAAAGAAGTTTCTAATCCAACGAAGAAGAGATTCATCGATACTAAATACACGCATTTTCTATAAGAGATCTTGGTGTCAAACTTCGTAAAATGCTTTTCAAATATAAAGTGTAATAATCTTCCTTGCTCCGAAACTTTTCTGTGAAATACACTGTCAGATCAGGAAAGAAGGGACGTAAATGCTATTGGGCGATAGTTAGAAGGGGAAGTATTCGCATTTTTTAGGGACTAGCTGGACAAATGATGTTTTCCATCCACTCAAAAAGTGACCAGTAGAGTAGGACAGATGGAAAATCTTGCGCGATGGTTTTGCCAGCGTTGAAGAACACCTCTTAAGAACAATGAGAGAGCACTTTAGGGTCTAGTGGATTTGTATACATCGAGATCCTTCAGTACTCTTGGCATTACATGATTAGAAAGTTCAGGAGGAATCATAATCAAAACATAATTTATAGGGCAGCGTCTAGTAGCAAGCAAATTCGCCTTTTCTGTGAGCTGATGAAAAAGAGTGTCATTGAAGACGAGCGTAGGAACCGAAGGCGTAGAAGTATTTGGTACAGTTTTTAACAAATGACCAAACATTTTTACTACATTTGGAAATTTATGCACAATTTTCCCTGTCGTCCGATATTAAATAAGCAAATACTACAACGTTTATCAATATGAGAAAACACGAGATGCTGCCAGGTCTGGCCGGCTCCGGAGCTGCCGTACTGCTGAGAATATCGCAACTGTGACTGAAGATGTCACAGAGGATCTTGGGATATAGATCAGAAAACTTGTCACCCATCAATCGACAATCATATAGAGTTTTGGTAAATGCTAAAAAATGATCTCTTACAGATCGCAGACAGTTCATCAGCTTTAAGATGTTGACAGACAAGCACGTGTAACCTACGCTCAAGACATCCTGCATTTCGATCACGAGTGGTATAACTTTTCATCGAAAAACATCATGAGCGATGAGTCCCATTGCTATCTCTGTGGATATGTGAATAAGCAAATTGATCGCTTCTGGAACACTGAAAATACGCTTATAGCCCACGAAGAGCAATTACACCCGAGACGTCATCGGTCCCTATTTTTTTGAAAACGCAGCCAGTCAAATGACTTCTATGAACTGCGAGCCCTGTAGAGCCATGCTCAATGAATTTCTCCTTCCTAAATTTGATGGAGCAACAACGAACGCGAATCACAACTAAAGTTCTGAGGACTACATTTCCACCTAATATTTTGTTTTGGTGATTTGCACTGGCCGGCAAGATCGCTCGTTATAACCATTTCAGACTTCTTTTTTGGGTGCAAGGCTCGCGCGTCAACACTAGACGCACAATCCTTCAAAAAATCCTTCCAATTACTCTTATAATTCGTTTAAATTGGCATAATTGAAAGAACAAAATGTGATGTCAATAACACGTATGTGAGCTTGGAGACAGAAGCGAAGAAGATCGCTTTAGCGGTCAATGAGGGCAAGACCAAGCATATGCTGTCTTCAAAAAAAGACAAAACAACTCCAACGTCTTGGAGAAAACGTCACCATAGACTGTTCTAACTTTGAGAAAGTTAAGGACTTTGTCTACCTAGGCGCCACTATTAATTCAGACAGTGACACCAGCGCTAAAATCAAACAGAGAATTACGCTTGCCAATAGCTACTTTTTGAACTAAGAAGGCAATTGAGTAGCAAAGTCTTATCTCAAGCAACTGAAGTGTCCCTCTATAAGACTCTCATCATCCCGGTCTTTGTTTGTGGTGAAAAGACATGGACCTTGTCGAAAGTGGATGTTTCTTTGAAATGTTTCGAGAGGAAAATTCTCAGTGTAATCTTTGGTCCCGTCTGAATAGACGGGGAGTGGATGAAACGTTATAGCCATGAACTTTACGGGGTGTACAGCGAAACCTTGTCAAACGATAAAAAGTCCAATGGCTGAGATGGCTAGGTTATGTAGAGCCAATGGAACCTATTGCTTCGACCCGGAAAGTCTATGGATTCAACCGAGTTTACATCATTTCCTTTACATAATTTTCAACATGCGGAAGATCACAAAAATACCGAAAAAAAAGTAAGCAAGAAAATTATTCAATGATGATAAGGTTACCCTGTATAAAAAGTGAACAATTTATCAGAGAAGAAAGCTTTGTAAGGTTGCCGTTAACATCTTACGTAGAACATTTTTGAATGATGGAGGAGCATAAATTCACCCAAAATAAAAATACCTAACATACGTAAAACAGGATAATTTGCCTTAGAACAACTAAGGTTAACTGAATTTCGTCCAAAAATGTGTATAGGTTAAATTTTTACCAAGTTATAAGCTCAGGTCCGGAAAGTCCCCGAGAACGGCGCAGTAGAGGAAGACCGCGACCCATGTGGCGCACACAAGTGAGAGAGGAGTTGAATTGCGAAACTGCAGACAGCTAGCTAGGGGCCGAGCTAGCTGGAGAAGTTTGTTAGTTGAGCCCCTGGTCCATCCCGGACTGTAGCGCCACCTTTAATAAGTAAAAGCTTATTTAACCAAGGACTTTATGTGATTTTTCCTCGAATCTTCATTAATCATGTAATATTTGTTGAACATGTCCATATGACAAGAAGCTAAAGTCACATATGTTGAACATGCCCATATGACAAGAAGCAAAAGTCACATAAATGCGATCTGGAGAAACAGAGATGACTATATATATAACACTTTTTTATGAATTCCTTTTTGTTAGCTTGCATCTTATTTTCAAATCCTTAGTTGGTTAGTTAAGTTAGTTCCATTAAGAAGACTGGTTTGCGCATACCGTAGAAAGAATAATATTAATAAAGTTAATTACATTATAAAATATAACTGCGGTTTATTTATTTAATAGAGTAGTTGGACAGTAATAATAATAAATTCTATAGGTTATGGGCCCAGTCGTTAAATAAAATAATTGAATAATTAAATGCTTTGGTGTGTGCTATAAACTGTATGAATGTGCTAACCAAAGGCTCCACAAAACTGCACCAGACATAAAAAAAAATTGAAAGCGACGGGTGTCTCGACAAAGGAGTGTTTGTATATGTGTGTTGTTTCAGAGTACAATGGAAAAAGGGAAACGTAATATAAAACCGTTTGACGGTGAAAAATACTCAATATGGAAATTTCGCGTTAGATCACTTTTAGAAGAACATGATTTGTTAGAAGTTATTGATAAAGAGCCAGACAAAGTGACAGAGCAATCAAAAAGGGCGGAAAGAAATGCAAAAGGCATTGTAATCGAATATTTGAGTGACTCGTTTCTTGGTTTTGCTAATACTGAAAATACTGCCAAGCAAATTTTTGAAAATTTGGATGCTATTTATGAGCGCAAAAGTTTAGCATCACAGCTTTCTCTACGAAAGCAGCTGCTGGCATTAAAATTAAAAGGTGACACTCCACTGGTGAATCACTTTAAATTGTTTGATGATTTAATAACAGAACTAATAGCATCAGGGGCAAAAATTGATGAAATGGACAAGGTTTCGCACTTGCTCCTTACTCTTCCTTCAAATTATGATGGAGTTATAACAGCTATTGAGACTTTGTCGGAAAGTAACTTAACATTGGCATTTGTGAAGACTCGTCTTCTTGATCATGAAATCAAATTAAAAAATGTGAGTAAAGATACAAGTGCAAAAGTTTTACAAGCTGTTTGTCATAAGGAACAAAAGGAAAATAAAATAAAAGCAAATTACATAAATAAAAAAAGACCTTCCAAAAATAAATTAAAACCAAAACCAAAATGTTACCACTGTGGTAAACCAGGACATTTTAAAAAGGATTGTTTTATTTTCAAAAGATTTTCAGGTAGTCGAAATTCAAATAATCAAAATAAAGAAAGAGATAAACAGGTTCAAGTAGCAACAACTCAGCCAGAACGTGGGTTCGCATTTATGATGAGGCAGGGGGTTGATTCAATAAAAGAAGGCGAAGTTTTGTTTATCTTAGATTCAGGGGCATCTGATCATATCATTAAACATAAATCATTGTTTACTGATTACGTTAATTTAGAAACCCCCGTGGAGATTGCGATTGCAAAGCGTGGAGAAAGTATTCATGCTACAGCAAAAGGAATAGTGCATCTCAGTAACTCTAGCAATAAGATTACGCTGGAGGATGTATTATTTTGCGAGGATATTCCTCATAATCTATTATCAGTAAAAAAAATGCAAGATGCCGGGATGACCATCGAATTCAATTCAGGAGGTGTAAAGGTCACTAAAAATGGTCAGTTAGTGTTTGATGGAGCATGTGAGTATAACGTACCATTTGTTAAATTTAAAATTAGTCATAGAGCATACACGTCAAGAATTTCAAATAGTGCAGAGTATAGCTTGTGGCATGAAAGATTGGGACATATTAGTGTTGGAAAATTTCAAGAAATTAAACGCAACCATTTGTTTGAAGATATTAATCTGTTAACGAATGTAGAGTTAAGCAATAAATTGTGTGAGGCTTGTATAAATGGAAAACAATCCAGACTTAAATTTGAAAAATTCAAAAATAAAGACTATATTAAAAGACCCTTGTTTGTAGTACATTCTGATGTTTGTGGTCCGATAACACCTTCTACAATTGATAATAAGAACTATTATGTAGTTTTTATTGATCAATATACACATTACTGTGTGACTTATTTGATAACCTACAAATCCGATGTATTCTCTGTTTTTAAAGATTTTGTTGCAAAAGGTGAAGCTCATTTCAATTTTAAAGTTGTAAATTTTTATATTGACAATGGTGGCGAATATCTGTCTAATGAGATGCGTGAATTTTGTATCGAAAAAGGCATCAGCTATCATTTAACAGTTCCTCACACTCCACAATTAAATGGTGTATCTGAGCGGATGATCAGAACAATAACGGAGAAGGCTCGATCCATGATTAATGGAGCTAAACTGGACAAATGTTTTTGGGGTGAAGCTGTTTTAACAGCAACCCATTTAATAAACAGATGTCCAAGTAGAGCATTGCAAAATGTAAAGAAAACACCATATGAAATGTGGCATAGTAAAAAGCCTGTTTTGAAATATCTTAAAATATTTGGTTCAACGGTATACGTACTTAACAAAGTGAGAAAAAGGAAATTCGATGAAAAATCGATTAAAAGTATACTCGTCGGGTATGAACCAAATGGTTACAAATTGTGGAATGTAGAATCAAGGAAATTTATGACAGCTAGAGATGTTGTGGTGGATGAAACAAATATGTTGAATTCTAGGTCTGTGGATGATTGTGTCAAACAGTCAGAAGACTCTATGTTCCATATTGATAGTGTGGAACAGTTAAAAGATTCTTGTTTGCGAAATGAACATGCAGAACAAGAGGTTGATTTTCCGTATGCAAATACAGAAAATGAGGAGTCTTGTTTTCCAATGACAGGGATGAAAAATATTGAGTCTGTTGATGAAATATTTGATAATTCAAGATCTGATACACAGCCTTGTGAAAATTCCACAAATCTTGAGAATGCCGATCCAGTTATGAACGCTGGTGACAAATTGCATCATTTAAACAAAAATATAGAAAATGAAGAAATTAGACGTAGTGAAAGAATTAAAGATAGGCCTAAAATATCTTATAGATTATTAGAAAAATGTTTAATGAATGCTCATACATTTTTTAATAATATTCCCAGTAGCTTTGAAGAAATTAAGCATCGAGATGATAGAGTTTATTGGGAAAAAGCAATTCAAGATGAACTAGACTCTCATTTCCAAAATCAAACCTGGTCTTTGGTACAAAGGCCACATGATAAAAACATAGTTGATTGCAAGTGGGTGTTTACAATAAAACAGGATGAACTTGGTAACTTAGTCAAATATAAAGCCAGACTTGTAGCGCGTGGTTTCACGCAAGAATATTTGACTGATTATGATGAAACATTTGCACCAGTTGCACGAATCTCAAGTTTTCGATTTATTTTGGCACTGTCAAACCAATATGGTTTGAAAGTTCATCATATGGATGTCAAAACAGCCTTTTTAAATGGAACTCTTAAAGAAGAAATTTATATGACGGTTCCTCAAGGATTGACACCTCTTGACATAAATACACCAGTCTGCAAGCTAAATAAGTCTATTTATGGTCTAAAGCAAGCAGCTAGATGCTGGTTTGAAGTATTTGAAAATGTATTAAAAGATATTGGTTTTGTTAATCTGGGAGTTGATCGTTGTATTTATATCATAGACAAAGGAGATATTTCTAAAAATATATATGTACTGTTGTATGTAGATGATGTGGTTATAGCCACAGAAAATCTTGATAAAATGATTAAATTCAAATGTTATTTAATGAACAAGTTTAAAATGACTGATTTACAAGACATTCGATATTTTATCGGAATAAAAATAGACAAAAAGGGGGATCAATTGTGTCTAAGTCAATCAGCTTATATAAATAATGTTTTGAATAAATTTAATATGGAAAATAGTAAGCCAGTCAGTACACCACTTCCAAGCAAACTCAACTATGAAGCCTTAGAGTCAAAAGAAACATGCGATGCACCATGTCGAAGTTTAATTGGTTGTTTGATGTACATTATGCTATGTACACGCCCGGACTTGAGTACATCAATAAGCATATTGAGTCGATATACCAACAATAATAATAAAGAACTATGGCAATGCCTTAAACGAGTTCTGAGGTATCTTAAGGGTACTGTTGATTTGAAATTAACTTTTACAAAGAATATTAATTATGAAAATATTATTTTGGGTTATGTTGATTCTGACTGGGCGGGAAATGAAACAGACAGAAGAAGTACTACTGGGTATCTATTTAAAATGTTTGGAGAATGCTTAATTTGCTGGAGTACTATGAAACAAAAGTCAGTTGCTGCTTCATCTACTGAAGCCGAATACATGGCATTATTTGAAAGTGTAAGAGAAGCTTTATGGTTGAAATCTTTGATAAATGGAATAAAACTTGAATTAAATGAACCAATAAGCATCTTTGAAGATAATCAAGGTTGCATAAGTATAGCTAATAATCCTACTTGTCACAAGCGAACTAAGCACATAGATATTAAATATCACTTTACTAGAGAACAAATTGAAAAGAAACTAATTTCTCTTAAGTATATTTCCACAGACATGCAGTTGGCTGATATTCTAACAAAACCGTTACCAGCAGCAAGATTCCTGAATTTAAGACAACAATTGGGGCTCTCTGGATGAAAATTTTATTTTATTTATTTGTATACTATTGATTGAAATATTATCTAATTTTTAATTAATAACTTAAAAAAAAAAATATGTAAATTTGAATTTGAATTTTTATAATTGAATTTTAAAGTGATTTTAATTTTGATTGGTCTGATTAGGTTTTTCTGGGTTTTCCCTAATCCTTGGTAGCGAATGCTGGACCATGATATTTGTATTTCCCAGAATGCGCAAACTCGTTGAATAAGAAATATTGTATTTTTATTTTTATTTTAATTAATTAATGTAACTTTTGAGGAGGTGTGTTGAACATGTCCATATGACAAGAAGCTAAAGTCACATATGTTGAACATGCCCATATGACAAGAAGCAAAAGTCACATAAATGCGATCTGGAGAAACAGAGATGACTATATATATAACACTTTTTTATGAATTCCTTTTTGTTAGCTTGCATCTTATTTTCAAATCCTTAGTTGGTTAGTTAAGTTAGTTCCATTAAGAAGACTGGTTTGCGCATACCGTAGAAAGAATAATATTAATAAAGTTAATTACATTATAAAATATAACTGCGGTTTATTTATTTAATAGAGTAGTTGGACAGTAATAATAATAAATTCTATAATATTACCATAAGTCTAAAGTAATTTTAACCAAGTATTAGGAAAATTTAATTTTGTTTACAAATCAAGACTTTTTTGAGGCCAATTTACTGCTCTAACAAAATTATTGGAAATTGGCTACTTCTTGCGAGAATTAACAAATCCTTCAACAAAATTCTCTTGTAATAAAAAGTGCTGCTCATTAGCCGTTCGTTTTGGACAAATTTGCCACCAATTCCTGCTAAGCACGCACGAACACATAAATGGTTTACAGTTGTTTTAATTGTAAGTCACTAGGTTTAGGCTCTC
The DNA here is from genome assembly GCA_911387755.1 of Chrysotoxum bicinctum. Classification (NCBI taxonomy): domain Eukaryota; kingdom Metazoa; phylum Arthropoda; class Insecta; order Diptera; family Syrphidae; genus Chrysotoxum; species Chrysotoxum bicinctum. The sequence goes on from OU426987.1 coordinate 62,219,474, forward strand.
TACTGCATTGAACTTACCAAGCTCAAAATTCCCATAGGACTAAGTAAGCTTACAGTTGCTTTCCTTTGGATGGATAGCTATATAACAAGTAAAAATGATATTTGTGATTAAAGAATTAAAATTGAAATTGAAATTGAAATTAGATTTGATATTAAGAGCTAGTATTTTAGGGTGAACCATATTTTTATATCCTCAACAAAAACATTTGGTTTGTTTTTGCAGAATATTTTATTTGTCTCCCTAATTTAATATTGTTATGTTTCTTTCACTTGTTTTGACTTTTCCGTCTTATTTTTTCCAGATTTTTTACTGAAACAAAACCTTCCTACTAACTTCCAACCCTCATCGATATTGAAAAGAACAAGAACGCGAAACCAATAAAAGAGATAAAATTCAAACAAATTGAAATGCAATTATTTGAAATTGAATATTTGCGGCTCGAGTTACTCTCAATAAAAAATAAAAAACTTAAACGCCTTTGAAGAAAAAGAAAATAAAATTAAAGAAAAAGAAAGAAGCATGTCCTTTCGCAAGATATTCATCTTAATTTTATAGATATACGTGATCTTCTAACAAACAAAAAAAAAGCAAAACAAAAATCGATACCAAAGACATTTTTTGTGCTCTTTTAATTTAAAGATACATTGCGAAGAAAATGTTCTCTGAATTCCAAAACGTTCATCCTTCAAATATTTTATTTGTGTTTTTGAATATATTACATCATCCATACAACAGAAGAAAAAAAAACAGCATCAAGGAACTTAATTTCTTTCTTCTTCCACTTCTACCCTCTCTTGACAATGGCTTTACGGAGAAATTAAGTATAGGAAGAAGCATTCCTTTTTCAATTAACTTCAACGAGAGCTCTCAATGAACATCCTATTAACGGTATCACGATGCTCCTGATGTTGTTAGCTTCTTTAAGCAAATATGAAATTCAAATGCTGCCAATGAAACGACAAACGAGCATTGATGGAACTCAATCGATTGAAATTCGGAGTTCGGCCATATTTTTCAATGGAAGGATTATTGGAGATAGAACCCTTATTTCCATTTGTGTTGTGCTTTATGGTATTTTTTAGTGAAATACACGACGGGTCACTTGATTTAAGCCTACTTATTTGCTTGCAACACTATGATGAATTTCTGATTCTCAGCTCTTAACTGAATTCGAGTAAACATGGTTGTATATAAGATTTACATAAACGCTTAATTTATGAGGAATTAGGAACTGAACAAAATCTATACGTATTGAACCAACCAGTGAAGTAGTATCAATTTTGTATTCAATGATACCGATTATAAATGTAACTAATGTTCCCAAAAATTAATGATAACCAAAAATTATTTTTTGATATTCAACAAATGAAAAGTAAAAGAAATAATTTTCTTTTAATTTTTAGAAATATATATGAGGGCGGTCCGCCAGCTTGTCCGCAAATTTTAGAAAAATGGAAAAAGAGCAATATGGGTCGGTGATTCGACACTTGTTTTTAGAAGGGAAGTCACGCAGTGAAATCAAAGAGCGCTTGGATGCTGTGTACGGTGACTCTTCTCCTTCGATGGCGACCGGGAAAAATTGTTATAACGAGTTTCAACGTGGTCGCACATGGGTTTTTGATGAGCCCCGACCAGGTGCTCCGAAAATGGCAACCACGGAGAATAACGTGTCAATAATCCACGATCTCGTATTGGCAGACCGCCGATTGAAGGTGCGCGACATAGCTGAAACAGTAGGCATCTCAAAAGACCGCGTGTGTCATATCCTCCATAAAATTTTGGGCATGAGAAAGCTGTCTGCGCGATGGGTGCCGCGTTTGCTCTCTCCAGACAACAAGCAGAACCGTGAGACCACTTCAGAGACACGTACGATTTACACTACGAACTTCTGCCCCATCCACCGTATTCTCCAGATTTGGCACCGTGCGACTTTTTTTTTTTGCAAACTCCAAAAAAAAATCACTCGCCGGTTAGAAATTTGAGTCGAATGAGGAGGTTATCGCTGCCACGGAGGCTTACTTTGCAGAGCTCGAGGAAACCTATTTTTCGGATGGGTTAAAGAAGTTGGAGCACTGAAAATAAAATCTAGGTATACCATATATGATAAAAATCTAGGTTGATTTAACAAAAATTTTGTCAATATACGTCCAACAAAAAGTTTTGTCAAATTGACAAAAATTATAGAATTTTGTTGAGGTAACAAAAAATATTTTGTTGTATCCACAAAATTATTTTGTTATGCTTACAAATAAATTTGTTGAAATAACAAAAATATTTTGTCAATATGACAAAATTTCGTAGAATTTACAAAATTAATTTGTCATATTAACAATTCTTTTGTTGTATTAACAATTTTTTTGTTAGTGTTATTGTTTTTTTTTATTATTATCGGATTAACAAAATTGTTTTGTTAAATTGACAAAATTGTTTTGTTAAATTAACAAAATTGTTTTGTTAAATTAACAAAATTGTTTTGTTACATTAACAAAATATTTTGTTAAATTAACAAAAATTTCTTGTTATATTTTCTTAAATTAACAAAATATTTTGTCAATTCAACAAAATATTTTCTCAATTTTACAAATTTCTTTTGTTGAATTCACAAAAACCAAAATTAATTTTGTCAAAATAGTTTTTTTTTGGGATTTAAGTCCACAAAAATTTGCGTTTCGTCCATACGATCTCACATGCAACCATCTGTGAGGGCGTATGGACAATACGCAATTTTTGTTAAGTTCAGTTAATCTTACATCGATTTTTTAACAAAAACCAAGTGTGAACTATATCATACACAAAAGAAATTTTTTGGTTTCCTTACAAAATAGTTTTATTATTATTTTATTAATATTACAAAATAATTCAACCCCAAAACAAAATATTTGTCATTTTAACAAAAATGTTTTAATTTTTTGTTAAATTGACAAAAAAAAATTAAAAAAACTTTGTGATATTGACAAACATTTACAAAACAGATTTTTTGTAGATACAACAAACATTTTGTTAACATCACAAAAAAGTTTGTCGATGTGACAAAAATCTCTGTTTTATTTTGTTATATTAACAAAACTTGGTTTGTTAAACTGACAATATTATTTGTAGTGCATATTTTGTTAAACTGACAAAAAATCATGCTGGATTAGAAAAATTTTGGGAAATCAACAAAATCATTCTTTCGTATTGACAAAAATTTTATCAGAACGATAAAATTGTTTTTTTAAAGGTCAACAAAACGTTTTTGTCAATATTACCTAGGAATTTATTTTCATTGTAGTGTGTGGTGATATGAACAGTGATTTACTTTTAGAAGAGCATTTATTGGAAAGCATGCTGACCTTAAATCTGCCCCCGGTCAATGTTTTATATCCTACAAACTTCAGCGCTCACACAGCTACACTCCTTGATGTTTTTTTTTCGTCAGTGAACCCAGTAATATTATCTTGTATGATCAGTTGCCTGCTCCTTCCTTTTCGAAACATGACCTCATCTACCTAACTTTTGATTTTAAGATTACTAGCTCACCTTCCACCTTTACATACAGGGACCTTAAACTCATCAGTCATGATCAGCGTCACCACTTCCGGAAAAAAAGGCGGAGTAGATTTGAAGAAAAAAGTGAAGTAAATTGAAAAAAATCGAAGTAGATTTTAAAATGATTTTTTCCTTGCTTTTTGAAAAATTAGAACTCGAGATTTTCATCAATTGACATTACAACACGAAAAAGAAGAGATTCGGTCTGTCCACAGGACTGTTTTTATAAAAAAATAAAATGCACGACTGGGTCGCACGAACTTGCTCCTATGTAATAGACTAGGAATTTTAAAAACGAATGTTATTAGAGAAAACTGTTCATAAGGATAAAATGAATTTTTTTAAATTCTTTAAGTAGTAAGAGATAAAAACAGAATGATATGCAAATATGAATTTATGCAGGAACAAAAATTATAAGTCGTTGTAGTGGTTCCTTAAAAAATAAGCTTTTATGTACAAAATTTTTAAAACATTTTTAAGAAAAAACTTTGGTACGCCAACCTTAAGTTTTTATTATTGTACGAATAAAAGTCTAATTTCCAAAAAAAAAAATACTAAGCCGTTCTTGAGATATCGAATTTTTCAAAAAACAAAAATACTTTTTTTTCTAAAAATTGAAAAAATATTTTTTCTTAAGTTTTTAAATGCAATGTTTTTTAAACTTTTCAGGAGCTTTTTTATAAAAAATTTCATTAAAATCCGTTAAGTCGGTAATGAGAAATTCAAAATTCGAAAAAATCGTTCTATGGTAGGTACAGTCAGTAATATCTAGATTTAAATTTTTTTTTTATTAAATTATAAATCGTAAAGATTAATCAAAAGAAAAAAAATTTTAGCAAAATTCTCGGAACCGTTTTCGAGCAAAATGCGATTTTGGAAAACCATTTTTTAAAATTTGTATGGAAGGTACCGTTAGTTTTAGATAAAACAATTTTTTTTTTCTCAAATCTTGTAGGTTATATTAAGAAACTTTTATTTGCCAAGTTTGAAAAAAATCGAGCATGGGGTTTTCGAAATATTGAGTTTCCAACAAAAAATTTTGAATTTTTTTTTAAAAATCCAAAAAATTAAAAATTGAAAAATTTGAATATGTAATAATATTCAAACTTTGGAGGAGCTTTGGCATAAAAAAAATATTAAAATCGGCTTTACCGTTTTCGAGAAAATCAAAAACAAACAAAATGAACCCAGGGGGGCTACCGAAAATAACAATTTTTTGGAAAACTTTTTTCAACCATTAGATAGTTTTAACCAAATGAAATTTTTCAATTTTTTTTTTAAAAATTCTGTGGGACAGTTTTTGAGAAAAAAAATATTTATAAAATTTCGAAAAAAAATCGTATGGCAGGTACCGTTATTTTTGGTCCTAAAAAAAATAGAAAAAAACGTCCGGGGGTAAAAAATTAAAACCCATATCTACCAAGTTTGAAGAAAATCGGCCGAGCCGTTTAGGCTGTAGTCGAACCGACAGACAGACAGACAGACAGAATTGCGAGACCCACGTTTTTGGTCTTCGCTATCATCGTAATGTCAACTTTGATCAAAATCTCGAGTTCGATTTTTTTTACGAATGCATAACTTGCCTTATAGTACCTATAAGTCGCAAGTAAAAATATGTTCAGACCGTACCACCAATTTTGGTAAAAAAAAATGTTATTAACGGTACCTTTCATAGACTTTTTTTTGATTTTCTACTTTCTCATTTCTGACTCCACCGATTTCGATCAAAATTTTCATAAAGGAGCTTCTTTGATTTTGAAATAATATTGTATATAAAACATTTTTTCCTTAATTTATTGTATATTATTAAATATTTAAAATTGTAAATACGAGTACATTTCTTGTTTTAACTTTAATTTAAAATATTTGTACAGCTATAAAGAATTAATTTATTAATAAGACACGCAAGCGAAATTTTCATAAGATTCGTGTTTCTATGCTTTTAAAAATACACATTTATGTACATATGTATTTTTATTGTGTTGACATATATTTTTTTTGCAATTTTCTTGCTATTTACCTAGAGTGAAATAGAGAGAAAAAAGTAGATTTAGACTTTTTTTTTGTAAAATTGAAGTAGATTGAAACAGAAATTTTTAAAATGAAGCAGATTTCAGTTTTTTGCTGATGGTGCGAAGAAGGAAGTAGATTTTAAAATATTTTGAAAAAAAGAAGTAAATCTACTTCAATTGAAGTAAAGTGGTACCACTGGTCATCAGGGCCGGATCTACCTAAGGGCTGTATGGGCTGCAGCCCAGGGCCCCGAGGTCACAAGGGCCCCCCAGACCCCGTTGAAAACAATAGGCGTTAATTTGAAAAAAAAAAAATTAAAATTGAAAAAACCTACCATAATGTTGTCCCCGGCAAGATAGATGGCACTATTTTAGAGAGAGAGAGTAAATTCGCGCGTCGCTTTTATCTGGAAAAAGCGCTGCGCGAACTTATTCTCTCTCTCTCTAAAATCGTGCTCAGTTTAATGCCGAATAGTGTATATGCGCGTCTATGGAACGGAACGGGGAACGTCGTTTGTTTTTGATCGGTGTATTTTTTCTACTCTTAGGTTAGGTTAGGTTAGGTTGTTGGGCTGACAATTGATGTAACTATCGTCACAATTAGATCAATGTAGATCCATTGTGTTACCCGTGAGTGTAATCACTCTTTTCTGATAAAAAAAAAACCTATGTGTTCTGTGAATCAGTCAAGCCATTTTGAGTCATTGACAAAGTTCAATATGTGAATTCCTGAATATTACAAGTAGAAAGATCTTCTTAATTGTCAAAGAAGTAACTACCAATCCATTTCCTTCTTTGGTGGCATAGTGACGGGCAATGATAGAGAAAGTGTGATGTGTCTTCATGTACCTCTTCATCACCATATCCTCTACATAGGTCATCTGTACTTAGTTTCATTATAAATTTATGATATTTTAATGAATTATGTCCGGTGATTATGCTCGTGAGAGCGAAGGGACTTCTTACTAAGTTGCATAATTTTGTCAGTCCTCTGCTTGTTAAAGCAAGGCCATACTTTCCTAGTGGTATCACAGGTGTCAAGTAGACTCCACCTTTCATTGGATATCTTTAGGATTAAATCTGAAATTTTCTGTTTAATGTTGCAGAGTGTGATACTTACCATCTGTCTTGCCAACTCAACTTTTGTCAGAGTTTTGAGGTTCGTGCCTTTTTTCCGTTGCATTCCACCATACAAAATTACCATAAGTTAGTATTGGTCTGACTATCGCCAAATATATCCACCTGATAATTTTTGGGCTAGGTCCCCAGGATTTCCCAAAGATTCTGTTATAGGAGTAGAATGCAATCATTCCTTTTTTTGCTCTTTCCTTAGTGTTAAGACTCCAGTTTAATTTCTTATCTAGAATCACACCAAGATACTTTGCATGATCTGAAATCTTCAGTGGGGTGCCTTCAATTGTTAAAAGGACTAATTCTGTTTTTGACGGGTTAACCATCAGGCCGCACTTTCTAGTCCATCTACTAACCTTAGAAAGGGCGTATGGTATTCGATCTGTTCGCTGATAGTGGGTAAGAATTTACCTGTCGCTAATAACGCAAGATCATCAACATAGGCTACTACCTTTTTATCTACTCTTACGAGGGACTTCCCGCCGCGATGCTTAACGTAACGCCTGACGTGATTTTGTTTCTTCTTCCGCACTTCTGTTCTCGTCATCAAAGTGACAAACTGACTGTGTTAATTGTTAGAACTGTGTTTAATGAGTCAGTTTACTAATGAGTAAGTGATAACTTAAAAGTTATGTCTAAATAAGTAACATTTGTTTATTAATACAAGATTACTTGCTTTTATTTGGTAAGTAAAAATATTTATAGATCATGTTTTTCTTCTTTATGGTATTTTTAGGGTTCTGTACAAAAAAATGAAAAACGAAACCCTTATATGATCACTCGTGCGCCCTCACTCGTGCGCCCGTCTGTCTGTCACAGCTAATTTGCTCCGAAACTACTGCACCAAATTAGGCGAAATTTGATAGGATGGTGTAATTATGAGCAAAAAAAACAGTTGTGCAAAGTATTTTTTTAATCAGAGTCATTTTAATAAGGTTTGCTAATGTCACTGTGTCAAAAAATTCAAATTTTTAATTTTTTTTTTTTTTTTTTTTTTTTTTTATAATCTACCCGCGCTCAAGGGATTATGATTACCCTTTAAATGTTTCAACACAACGCGGGCGTGATGTTACGGAAGAGAAAGAAGGATAGGAAAGATGCGTGGCACGATGTTCTGAGACTGAAGGTTGTTGTCTCAGATATTGTATCTCCAGGGATGGCGGCTGAACTAAAGCGGAGAATGCCGTGTCTTATTTCTATGTCGCTTATAATTCACATTATTTTATTCGTGTTCATCCTTGTTGGGCATACTAGTTTAACTCAATTACATGTTGTTAGTGTTATGCCTGAACAACATGCAATGAGTAAACCAGCAACCTATTGATGACAATTTTAGAAGGTTTTTAATGGAATTAAAACGACATAGACGACGGCAGGGATCGAACCTGTGATCATGAGGTTCACAGGTGAGCACACATCCATCGCGCCACGGCCACCCCCAAAAATGGATTTGCAAAACAAAAATATCGAAAACATAGATTTGGAAAGTGCGCGTCATATTATTGATTATTATCCAGAAGACGTAGCCGAGCATTTAGTGAATGCGTGCATTCAATTAAAATCGCACTTACTCCAATCTAAGCCAGAATCGTAAACCTCTTCCAGTGACATTTTTAAGCTCATGTATGAAAATAAACTTATTAACGTGTTCCCTAACTGCTATACCATTTTAAAGATTTTTTAACTTTGCCAATTACCAGCTGTGAAGCAGAGCGCTCTTTCTCCAAGATGTCCTATGTAGAAAATAAATACAGGACAACAATGTCGAACCATCGACTAAATAATTTATAACTTCTTTCGATAAATTGTGATCTAACAAAACACTTGCAATGTGATGACCAAATTAAGGAATTTGCAGCACAGAAATGCAGGAAGGTTAATTTATAAATTATAATTTATATAACATGTCATACACATAATCTGTCAATTTCATTTACTAATTTATAATAAATAAATAAAATGTTTTTATTGTTCTTTTTTTTTATATTCTTATATACATATATCACTATTTCGTTTTCACTCTCACCCAAAGGTTGCCTGGAAGAGATTGCTACCACAGCAATAAGGTCGCCGTTTGCACAACTAATGCTTGCGTAGATTTAAGTAACATTTATGTTTTTTTTTTGTGCAATAAAGAATATATGATAATAATATATCACTATAGATACAGTTTTTTGACATGGCTATTAGTTGAGTACGTAGGTAGGCCCCTAAATAGTTTCAGCCCAGGGCCCCACAAATTCACGATCCGCCTCTGCTGGTCATGATGCTTTAGAGAGCGATGTTCGGAGCATAGAATGAGATCAGTTATATTTCATGACTTCATGTGATGAGCAAATTAATTTTTTAGAAACTAATATTAATTTGGTTTTTGATAGGCATGTTCCTCTGAGGTCCAAACTGTCATACCTGGACAGCGCCCCTGCTTCACAAATAATATCCGGTAAACATTTATGAAAAAGCGTGACCTGGCTTACGAAAGGGAAAAAATATAAGCTAAATGAATACCGTAGGGAATACTGTTATCTTCGAAACAAAACTGTTGCTCTGATTCGTTCCACTAAAAAAAAATCCGCCAAACGGTTAAACCCATCTTTGAGTGCAAAAAAACTTTGGAAAAAAAAAACTTTTACGAAGCGCGACCTACCTTCCAACAAATTATTTCTTTAGCTGATACCTCTGAATCTACCAACAAGTTTAAATTTTCAGGAATTTGCCAAGTTGACGTAGTAGAAAGCACACCCTCTGTTAAATCCAATGCCATGGGAATTGTGGTGTCCACCCTAAATTTCTTAACTTTTGCCTTCAACACTATATTAACAACAAGTGTGTTTCCCAAAGCATGGAAGAAAGCCAAAATCAAACTCGGTCCTAAGTACTCAAGTGGTAAAGATTTTCGGCCTATTTCTATACTCCCATTTTTGTCGAAGGTTTTTGAAAAAAATGTGCAGGTGCAAATTAACTCTTTTTTGAATACTTTCAACATACTTACCCCTGCGCAATCTGGATTTCGAGAAAAACATAGCTGCACTACCACTCTTCTGACGGTTGTTGATAAAATCACACAAAATATTGATAAAGACCAAATAACCTTTCTATTACTACTTGATTTTTCACGAGCATTTGATACCGTCGATCATTTTGTTCTCTGCTGCAAACTTTTAAATAAATTTAATTTTTCACTTACTGCTACCAAACTTCTATTTTCTTATCTTACCGGTCGAGAACAAGCTCTTATGTCAAATTTTATAGCTGTACCTTCTGGGGTACCTCAAGGTTCTATCTTGGGGCCCATCCTGTTTTTCCTATATATCAACGAACTGCCATCTGTTATAAATAGTTCCTCTATTCAGCTTTATGCAGATGGCGCTCAACTACACATAAGTTGTCCTCTAGGACTTATTGAAGATTGTGTAAGCCGAATCGATTCTGATCTTGAGAACCTCGCTATCTGGTCCAAGAAAAATTATCTTTTACTTAACTTGGAAGAGTCTAAGTGTATTGTTATTTAAAAACAAAACCTGTGTCCATCTCTTACTTTCCGCCAGTTATCCTTTATAATGCACGTATCGAATATGTGTCTACATGGAAGAATCTTGGAATGACTTTTAATAATACGTTGACTTGAAGTAACCATATCAGCTTAGCCGCAGGAAAAGTTTATGGTGTACTTCGCTTTTTATTGATATCTCAGTACTACACTCCAATAAAAACTCGAATTATTCTTGTTAAATCACTAATTATTCCAATTTTGATCTACGGATGCGATGTTTATGGGAAGTGTGATGCCTCCTGTAAAAGAAAACTTAATGTTGCCTCTAACAACGCCATCAGATACGTCTTCAGCCTTCGTAGGTTTAATAGAATATCTCATTTTTCAAAGATTTTAATCGATAACCATGCTAATCAACATACTCAAAACCCAACAACCTCCTAGCCTTTTCAATAGAATTACGTTCTGTGCTTCCACATAATGTGAATAAATGCTTTTTATTTTAATTTCTTCTTTTGTTTTGCATACTTAATTGATTTTTACTTGCGATATAGGCACTATAGGGCATTTGGAAAAAAAATCGAACTCCAGATTTTGATCAAAGTTGACATTACGATGATGACGATGACGAAGACGAATAAAGTGGGTCAAACAATTCCGTATGTCTGTCTGTATGTCGGTATGTCTGTACCATATATTAAACTTGTTAAAAAACATTATCAATAAATATTGTAAAATGAGATATTATTTTGAAAATTCATCAATATTGTTGGTGTAGCATAATATGCACTTGCAGCCGTTGAACTAGGGCAAAACAATTGATCATCATACATCATTATCATCATCATTATCAGTGATCAATAATTATTGTTTCATGTAATTTTTTTTGACTATGGAAAACAAAGTACATACATATAGTATGCTGATCGATGAAAACAACAACTTTTTTGTTGTTGTTTTTGTCCAAACAACTTGGTGTTCTTTTTATTGAGGCAGAGGCGTACTTAGCTGTGTTACAGCCTTTGGTAGTTTTTGGTGTGGGGCCTTTATTATAAAATATTTTGAACACCTTGGATTCTTGCATTCATTATTTAATTTAAACTAGGGAAATTAATTTTAGTGCGAAAATAATAAAACAAAATTGTGACATATTCAAAGGCACTGAACTCATTTAAAACGTCTCTCTTTTTTTTTTATTTGATAAAGTTGAATACATACGAATGAGTTTCAACAGTAGTTTGTACAAAAACAAAAACATTTTTTAAACTATTCTGAATTTAATAAGAAGGCCCCTCTGGTCGAGGGCCTTCGACTCTTACATTATGATGGACCTGAGTAAAGATAAAAAAAAATTATCATCACTAAAATAAAGCTTGAGTTTAAAGCCAATTTGGTACAGTCGCGTGTGATTTGTGAGTGAGAGTTTAAGGTGAAATTTAAAAAAGTGAATAAAAATATAATAAATAAAACATGGATTTCTCATCGGACGATCATGAAGCTGATCCCAGTTTTTCCCTCACTAAAAGCCAAAAAAAGCTTTAAATGAAGCTTGTGAAAAAGAAAAAAAAAAACCAGACGTCTTGAGAGCAGTTCATCTGGTCTTTGTCCGGAAATAGAAACATCCACATCGGATGAACGTTGTTCCTCAAATAATGTTAAAAATGAGCTGGGGACTATACTTGTATACGGATACAACTTCAAAATTGTTGAAAAAGTAAGTACCTACCTAAGTTATTTAAGAAATAATGTAATTAGGAATAATTATTAGAGTCAGGAAAAAATATAAAATTTTATTTCTTGAATAAAATAGCGATATAAAATATTGAAAGCAAAATTTCAGAATTATATCCTAAATCAAGAAATTTCGAAACTAAAAATCTCGAAAATTCTTAAAAAGGTCATATAGTTAACTTCTTTTAGGATTTTGGTGTGGAATAATTATATCCCATAAGAAAAGTTTGTAGTTTTGTTTGGTTTGGTGTCCTTAATAATCCATCCAAAGTCTCTTATCGAGAAGTGTACGCATAACATTTGCCATAGTGATTAATTAAAAACAATTAAATAATTGTAATAATTTTAACTACGTTAGAATTATCCTGAATCACCATACTTGTTATGAAAAGTACTATAAATGTAGTGTATGCCTAGAACAGGGTTTCATAATCTAATATATCTTTGAAACGGTTACTTTTACAAAATAAAGACCGTTAACATTTTTTATCACAAATTTATCTGTTCGTCTCGCATGTTTTTAACAATTATCAAACAGAAATTGAGTTATTCGTGAAAAATTGGAAGTTTCGGTGGATTATTTGGAAGTATACCAAACCAAACAAAACTGCAAACTTTTGTATGGGATAAAATTATTCCACAGCAAAATCCTAAAAGAAGTGAAATGTAAGATAGTGACCTTGATATGAATTTAAAACGTTTGCTTTCCTTTAGTTAAATGATACTGAATTCCAGCGGAAAAGGGAATGTGTCGAATGTGATTTATGTAAAACTAGACTAAAGGATATGTGCAAATAAACTCAAATTTTATCTGTCACTTGAGAGTCAGACATCGAGAGGCTTATGATGCATATCAACGAAAAAAAATTACACAAAACACAACCACGACATCTAAGTCTAAACTTGATGAATTTCGAAAACTTGTTGGACAAATGATTGCAGAAAATATGTTGCCTATTGCTTTTGTGGAGAGCCCGTCCTTTAAAGAAGTCATACAATTTGCCAACCCTGACTTGAAAGTCATGAGTCGACCAACCACTATTAAAATATTAAATGAAATGTATTTATCAACTGTTGACAAAATTAAAAACATCATATCGGAAAATAAGTATTTTTGCACTACTGCTGATGTGTGGTCAACGAAGCATCGTAGCTTTTTCGATTACACATGCCATTGGTTAGATGAATCTCTCCAAAGGAAATCTGTCGCGCTTGCTTGCAAACGTTTTTCAGGGTCACTTATGGATTCATTCTGGAAATCCATACTAAATATGGATTGAATTGCGAAAATGTTATAGCTACAATTACTGATAACGGCTCAAATTTTATTAAGGCTTTTAAGGAGTAGTATAAAAGCTAAAATGTACGAAACTAATAACAACACGAATAGCGACACGGATGATTCTGAAAGCGAATCTATAGATTATACGATTGAAAATAACATATTTCAAAACTCGCTTCCAAAACATATAAAGTGTGCCACCCACACCCTCAACCTCCTTGCCTGAACGGATTTTTCAAATGCTATACGACAGAACCAAAAATTGTTTAATAAACATCAAAATGTAAGTTCTTATTTAATTACGAGTATGTACAAAAAACCTTGTGAAGAGTGTCAAAAGATCTTTAAAGTATCATTAATTCGATGTATTCAATTAATAACTATACATACTTTCTTTTTCGACAGTAAATATCTTTATCATTTCTTTTTTTTTTCAACTCTTAAGGTATGTTTACTTCTTTGTCCTTGCTATTATACGCAAATTTTGCTAGATGTTGCCTCTCTTTGCTACATTTGCTTTATAATTTGATATACATATAGTATTTTTCCTTTGCATCTACGACACTCTGTATAAGAAAATAGTCCAAAAAAGGCAGATATTCAACTTAAAAATTCAATTTTAAAGATTATGCAAAAATGTTCTAATCTGTGGAACAAAATAAACAGACCAAAGAGTTCTGAGGAGACCATCGTAATTTTGGGCTCTCAACTGAAGTTTCCGGTTGTTACAAGGTGGAACTCACTGTACGATTCAGTTGCTGACATAGTCAAATACAAAACCAAACTAAATGAGTTATGTAAAAAGTTTGAAACCTAGATTATTTTTGATTTAGATATTGAGTATTTAGAAGAGTTTTTGATGATAATGAAACCCATAGCAGAAGCCCTTGATTTTCTTCAAAAAGAAAAAGAAATTAATGTTTTATGGTTTTCTGTTGCCAACATTGGCAACAGTACGGAACAAATTAAGAAAACTAAAAATAAACAATTCAATGAAAATAATACTAGTAGAGGTGGTGGAAAAATTAGAAGAAGCTTTGCTGCAAAGATTTCATCATCATTTTAACCTGACACCAGAAGTACATGATGCTATTGTCGCATCCGTGCTCAGTCCTTCAGTCAAATTGAAGTGGGTTGCAGCACTTAATCCTGATTTTAAAGAAACAAAAATATGTGAAATAAATTCTTTAGTCAGAGATAAGATTAAAGCCGAAATAAATACACCAGCAGTCACTGAACCATCAGCTCCTGAGATATCTTATTTTGATTTCTCTGCATCAGGTAAAAGTCCCAAACTATGAACATAAGTAATTAACCTTGTAATTAACCTTTTATCTTCTTATGCGAAATTACAGATGATGCTGAAAATGAAAACATTGCGTCGAAATGCGATTTGTTGGGAGGCAATGAATTTGATTCATACCTTGCTCAGTCATCAACATTTCTGGAGTCTTTAAATAAATACGTGGAGCCCTTTCAGACTCCAATTTTGAAAAATTGTTGCTCTTGAAAGTGAATTGTGATTTTTGAATTGTTTTTGTATTAAATGTTTCGTTATAATTTTTGTTTGAGTTCAACGTATTTGAAATTGTTTTTATGTTCTTTTTTACTTTATGATAATGCTCTGTGCTTATATTTTTTTTTTTATTATTTTTGTTTATTTTATTTATTCGGTTAAACTGTTTTTTGAATTAAATAATTATTTGTTTATTGTTATGTTAAGAATACATACTTATAATCACTTAATCTGTTTTTTCTAGGTAGTTTGAACCTTTATTGCCTTTTTTCTTTAAGAGTAATATCGAAATAACTTTTGTAAAATAGGTACTGTTATCTTATTTTAAATAAAGTTGCGTCTCAATAAGATATTGTTTTTATTTGATATACAATTTGCTTCAATTTTGGTATAATTTTAGTCTTGAAATGGACATTTAAAATAATTGTTGAAATCTATAGCTTTCAACCGCGGCTTCACAGTAGTCGAAAGGCTTTCATAAGCAGTGAAAAGTCTTCAATTAGTAATGAGACTTTAAAGCAGTAAAAAGACTTCAATACATTGAATGCATTTAAAAGACTTTAAGACTGCAAAGAATGTAAAAGACTTTTCAAAGACTTCAAAGACTGCAAGCAGTAAAAAAAGAATGCATTCTTTTTATTTAAAGTCTTTTGACTGCTTTTGATGATTGCATTATTTAAGACTTCAAAATAGAATGGGAATGTATTTCTGAAGTTAAAAAATGCGATGATAAATTCTATTGCATTCCCGAAGAATCAGTTGAATGAATGTGAGTTTTCAGAATGCAATACCATAATATTGCATTCTTTTACAACTCCCATACACCCGTAATGCAAAATCTTATTTATTTCGAAAACGGCTCTAACGATTTTGATAAAAAAAATTAGGTGTGATATTATGGACGACATTTTAGTCAACAAAAATTTTGGGGAAAAATGTTATTAACGGCATCTGTGGTAGATTTTATTTTCGACTTTTTCATTACCGGCTGTAAGGATTTTAACCAAAAATTTTCAGCAGGAGTCCCCTCAAGCTTAAAATAATATTGTATATAAAAATATTCGAAAAAAATATTTGTTGTTTTTTTTTGAAAAAATTTTTTTTTTTGTAAAATCAATATCTTCAAAACCTATGAACGATTATTTTTTGTAATTATTTTCTAAAATCAATATTATTAAATACTTAAAATTCGCAACCCACATTTTTTTCCTGAACAATTTTAAAGAAATTTCTTATATAAAAAATGTATTTAATAATAAAACTTTTTTTTAAAGTTTGTTTGCATAAATTCATACTTTTCTAGAAATCAGACGACAATTTTATGCATTTGAACATTATTATCTCTTTAAATCCATGTTTTATATTTATGAAATATATCTTAAATTCCAAAGAACTTTTACATAAGAGCAAGTTCGTGCGATCCAGTCGTGCATTTTATTTAATTTTCAAAATAGATTGTCAATTTAGTGGTGCATTCGTCTCTTACCATTTGGTAATTGAATGTTTCTAACTGTTTTATATAATAAACTTAGGCTAGATTTTGTTTTTATATTGAACTATTTTTTTTTGTAAGAATATGAGCTTTAAGTTTGTTAAATGAAATAAAGTTGTTTAAAGTTGTTTTGGTGGCCATGATGATTATTTCTTTGAGCGAGGGTGTGACAAGCAATTCAACACCAGAGTAAACATTTTTTCGAGCTCAAGAGTAAGAAACTCGTTAAGTGCAGCTTTGAATATGAAGAAAAATCTAACAAGTAGATATCTGATGTTAAAAAAGAGGATATCAAACAAATCCAGTGAACTGGAGTGTATTTGTGTGTCCATGATGGATGGATAAGAGAAAAAGAGATAATTTTATTTTATGAATAAAGTTATTACATTCTGAAAAAATCAAGGATAGTTAGGAGACTGAAAGCTAAGAAATGATATAAATGTTATATTTTATGTATGTTTTTTTTTTCAGTTTGGAAAGTTGGAAGGAAACAGAACTTCGTTGATGAGGTCATTCTATAAGATATCGATTTTTATATTTTTTTATCATCAATTTAAACCTCCACATGAACATTTATGTATTTATATGAATACATATACTCAATCAATGTTGATTATGCAAACAGTTTTGCCCTTCAAGTCGAATAAGTTTTAAATGGTCAAATCCTCTAAATCCAGAAAATTTTGCTGCTTAACAAAATATCGAGCATCGGGCCAGAAAAAGGTAAATGAAAAAACTCCTACGTAGAAAGAGTTTTGGTGTACGAAGACTCCCACTTGATGGATATCTAAGAGTTAAAATACTGTTAACTAGTTTAAGAACCAGAATGTAGCCTCATTAAAATACCGAAGGTAACCCAAAACAGCAGATTTAAGCCAATACAGGTGTTAACATGGGAGAGACTATTTCCAATAAGCAGAAGAATTTTCTTCGTCATCGCCTTTATACAGATTAGAGAAATGGTCTTTCCACATTCTCAGCATTGCCTGCGGTTCTTGCACGATGTTTCCTTGATTGTAGATGTATATAGGTTTAGGATAGGGGATTGTAACCTTGAGATGTTTTTTATTAACTTTTGCTAAAACTTCCAAGCTTCATTCCTGTTATTGAGTCCTATATTTCGTCGATCGTACACTTCGCAAGCTCCTTCCTTTTCTTTCTGCGAATCTGGCGTTGCTCTCTCCTCCACTACTCGTAGAGCCCACGAGCTTTTTTGGTCTGTTTTGGTCGTAGTAACCCTGTAAGGTGTTCACATAGTAGTTCAGCCCAGCTGGAACTTTAGAAACCACCGTCGAATCCAACTGATGAATTCTTATACTGTCATCTAAATGGAATTAGAGATGTCGTAGTGAGAACACGACAGCAACCTCCTCCCGCTGAGGTACAAAGCATCCGATGTTCACAGCGAGGAGATGAGAATAGAAGTCCTTAGAAAGAGCTGGGTCTTAAGAAGAATCTGTGGATGCTTGTGTTCTCTTTGGTGAACATGATACCATTTGAGCACCAGAAGCGCACCCTTTACAAAAGCTTTATACTGTCAGTCCTGCTTTATGACACCGAGTGTTACGAGATAAACTGAAATGAAGAGTCTTGTCGACATAAAAATTCTTCGACGTACGTATATTATCTAAAGGTGTGGGCGACGCGGATTGACGAGAAAATTTAACCGCGAACTCGATGGGTGTTCACAAATAAACTATAAGAGTATATCGGTTCCAAGCAAGACTGCCCTCAAATCTCAGGACACATATTCCAAGAGTCAAGGAAGACCGAAAGTCCTATTTAATGACTAAGTTTAATCTCGATGATTGTAAATAACGTGCTAGGGATCATAGGTTATGGAAAGCTGGCTTTTCTGTGCTTTAGTATAGTTACTTATGTACATATATCTACCTAGTCCTCAAATCCTCCCTATGCTATGAAAAAACAAAAAGTTAAACCATTTAATCTTTTCAGAAAAAAAAACACATCGAGACACTATTTAACAATCATTTAGTAAAAAAAAACCAGCAAATATTCCTCTCCGGTAAGTAAAAGTAAGTAAAATGAGGGTCAAACTGTTGAAATACAGAAGAAGCTGATGAAAAAAACATCCTATCCGGTAATCACCTTAATGCGACCCCCTTTCCTTGACTAAACAATGAAATTCAAAGAATGAAGTGCCAATGAAGACAGCTTAAGCCGTTAAGGTGATAATCACAGATAAGAAATTCTATTAAGGAAATGAAGAAAATTACTTCTTCGCCATTGTCCTATATAAATCAACTGACATCACAAAATAAAAAAGAAGGACAATAATAGTGCTCAATCCCATTGAAGTGATATCTATACCAACTCGTAGCATTAAGTTTCCTCAGAGCAAGGCATGCATAAGTCTCCATTTAATTTTATCTCCAGTATCTTTGCGTCACTTTAATGGTTTTTAAATTTAGGTATTCCTAAAGTCTTGTTTTAAGGGAGGCAGTGCAAGAATTTTCAAGGTTGTTAAAAGTCTTAATTAAAACTCTTTGATAAAATTGAGCCTTTTTCAATATAGGATTTGCTCTACTCTGCACAAAACCAAATCGTAATCGATTGATAGATTTCAATCTGCAAAAGGATAACGAACAACAAAATAAAGGATTTGCAAAAACCATATCTCTGGTTTTGCTTCTGATGCCGATGACGACAAACATATGTCATGAAAATGAGAGAGCTTTGATGTCCCTGGGGAAATATGCTAAGCCGTTTATAATGAAAGGAATTATTGTACGCAAAAAATAACATATATATACGCACACACAGGATAATACCCATGTGATATTTTTGTGGTTTATGTCATCAGTTTCAAATTCTATGGCAGTTTTTTTTTTCATAATGACCACAATAAAAATGGAAGAACTAAAAAGTAGAATGGGAGTTGTTGCTTTTCAAACAAATATTAGCAGCTTTAAAATAAAAAAAAAGCAATTATTTCATCAGAAGATATTTTAATGAGGGTTTTTTTTTATTCGAAAAAAGTAGCAAATTTTAATTTTGCGTAAAACAAACAAAATTCATACTACCCACATTACTTGATAGTATGAAAGGTAAAGTTGCATTGTAAGAGATGAATAAAGAAAGCGTTAGTAAATACTGTTGTACCTGACAGATGACGTTCAGCGAAGAAAGAAGATTTTCTTCTTGTGTCCGCCATGCAGGGTTGCGAATTTTTGAATTAAAAAATCCTTAAGTCATAAGTCTATAGATGACTTGTGAATTAAAAAAATTTAATTCATAAGATATTTGGTGACTTATGAATTAAAAAAAAATTAATTAACAACCCCCAAAGTGACTTATGAATTAAAAAAAAATTAAATCCTAAGCTACTAAGTGACTTATGAGTTAAAAAAAAATTAATTCACCACCTACCAAGTGACTTATGAATTAATTGTTAAGTAGTTCTTTCTGAAACCAGCCTGAAACTCTGACAAGATACCTTTTCTTCGAACCCATTTCGACAATCTGTTTTCAATAATCCCAGCGAACAGTTTTACGATGGTGTTTAAGAAAGAAATCCTTCTATAATTTGCCGCTTCTTCGAAGTTTCCTTTTTTAAAGAGTGGAAATATTATTGATTTCTTGAAATCTTCAGGAACTTCAGAGTTTTGGAAGATTCGATTAAATTCATCGGTTAACCGAAGGATAAACTCATCAGTGGCATTTTTGTAGAACTCATTAGGAATGCGGTCATCTCCCGGAGCTTTGTTTGTTTTACAATTCGCAATAATATTTTTAACTTCAAGTATCGTGAATGGTGCATCAAGGAAGTCATTCAACAAAAGCGGGACTGCATATTGGAATAGCGGTGAAATCAGTAATATGTTAAGAAGGTTCTTAAAGTGATGGGTAAGACTTTGCGCATCCAAACCTAGCGAGATAATATATGTTGATTAATTAATAATTTTTACAGCCTTCCAGAACTGGGCAGAGTTACTAGCTTTATTTAAAGCCATTACTGTTTGTTGTTCAAGAGATGATTTTTTGCTTCAGAATATAGTTTTTTGAAAATCGGTCGGTTGCGGGATCGGAATAGCTTTGATAAACTGAAGGATAACTTCCTAGCTTTTGCACACTCCGCGTCAACCTACTTCTGTTTAAA
The DNA here is from genome assembly GCA_911387755.1 of Chrysotoxum bicinctum. Classification (NCBI taxonomy): domain Eukaryota; kingdom Metazoa; phylum Arthropoda; class Insecta; order Diptera; family Syrphidae; genus Chrysotoxum; species Chrysotoxum bicinctum. The sequence goes on from OU426987.1 coordinate 62,239,779, forward strand.
AATTATTTTCTTTTTTATTTGCGGGTTAGATTCCTTGATAATTTTTGTAAGAACTTCAGTCTCAAAGTTTATGTTCAATTCTTTCATCCCAATATATTTTTGGAATAAGGTTTAGTCGCTTTGTTCCGGCTGGTGTTTGAGTTTGGGAATTTTCAAACGTCAACTCTAGCGGCATGTGATCTGAAAACGTTTCAGCACCTATTTAAAATTATTCAAGACAGTATTCCACAAACCAGAAAATAAGCAATAGTCTATTATTGAACCAGTTGAACCTCTTAAGCGGCAAATACACACGACACTTGTGTGCACACCGGTGTGCCTACACAAGCTGTAATATCTTAATTTAAATGTTTTTTTTATTTAATTAAAGATCATAAAAATGTATTGAAAGAAAAAAATTTTATCAAAATTCTAGGCGCCGTTTTCAAGAAAAATACGAATTTTCAAAACATTCTTTAACATTTCTATGTTGGGTACCTTTTTTTTAGGTAAAATACATTTTTTTCTCACATCTTGTAGATTATATTGAAAATTTGAATATACAATACTTTTCAAGCCTTAGCAAAAAAAAAAAAATTATCAAAACCGGTGGTACCGTTTTTGATAAAATCAAAAATAAAAAAAACATTTTTTGAGAAGAACAAATATTTATAAAATTTCGAAAAAAAAATCGTATAAAAGGTATCTACAGTTATTTTTGGTCTTAAGAAAAAAGAAAAAAACCTGTGGGGGGGAAATTAAAAATGATATCTACCATAGTTCAAAGTAAATCGGCCCAGCCGTTTAAGCTATAGTCAAACAAACATATAGATAGAATTTCGAGACCCCCTTTTTTAGTCTTCGCTATCATCGTAATGTCAAAATTTCGAGTTCGATTTGTTTTCCGAATGCATAACTTATCTTATAGAACCTATAAGTCGCAAGTAAATTTTTCGACGTGCTTTACCGCACAACGATTCGGCTGCAACTGAATAGTGAATACTGAATACTGAATAGCAAATGTGCGTGCACATCGCAATACACATGACAGGACACCGATCGAGACACCGACACCAAAAATCAAAAACTTTTGATTTTACCCACACGGTGTCGGACACCGAAAATCGGTGTGCGCACCAGCCCACAGACGGGACACATTTCCGTACACCGACACCGGTGTGCACACAAGTGTCGTGTGTATTTGCCGCTTTATGAATGTGAGCTCAGAATCACCTGCGCAGCAACCATTCAGTACGTGGCGGTTGTGTCGGCAAGTTCCAATGTATTCTCTCTTTTATTATCACAGACAGCACCTTTTGATTTGCGAACAGCATTAAAAAAAGGCCAGTGATGACTAAAAAAGTTTTTGAGATACGCCAATCCTGCCATTGAAATCTCCAATACCTAAGTATTAAATTTGATGAATCTACTTCTTGCAGGATTTCGCTTAATTTTTCAAACTCGGACTGCAATTTATGTAAACAGGAACTAAGCACAACATTATATTTTCAAGTTTAATATCTATTAGGTTGTTCTTTTAAAACTTATGATACCAGATAAATTTTTACGAAAGCCAAATAATAGTCCTCTGCTTCCTCGACCATATCTTGGTAATTTGACTGCCGGTACATATCTTAATTCATAACTATTAAATATTTTTTTAAATTGTTCTTCATTGTTTTGTAATAAATGTTTTTCATACAGCATAAAAATATCAAATTTTTTTATATAATTAAAAAAGTTTGCAAATAATAACTTATTTTTTAAACCTGTCACCTTATAACTTAAAATACTAATTTTAACAACACAATTAATTTTATTCTGGTAGACAGCAAATTTTCATGCTTCGTGAACACAGTCACTGCTTGTATCTTCACTCAAAACTAACGATGACGCTTGTATTGTCAACTTAAGGTTTTGCCAGTCACGATAGTAAGAGGGGGAGAAGATTCGCCATTTTTGGCAACTGGATGGATAAATGCTGTGGATGGATAAATGCTGTTTTCCATCCACTTAGAAAAAGACCAGTAGAGTAGGACAGATGGAAAAGCTTACGCAATGGTTTTGCCAGCGTTGAAGAACACCTCTTCAGAACGATGGGAAGGATATAGCTTGTTTAAACTTATTCCGGTTTTCCTCAGTTTGATAGATTTTTTCTTATTAGGGATAAACCTTCTCATTCCAATAAAATGTAATTAATCATATCTGCACTGGAGCCCACGTCACTAATCGAGGAATCATAGTGACCAGTTGAAGTTTCTAAAGAAATTGCTAAGACCGTCCCAGTTGACTCTCTCGTATTGCCAAACGGTTCTCTCTCTTAGTGATTTTTTCTCTGACTGGGTTTTGTTGAGTTGATACGAGAAATTTGAGGATGCATTTATGTACATCTGTGTGGGTTGTTGGCAATTTTGCTTGTTAATACAGCAATTCATCCAAAAATGCAGCTCGCCGCTATAGATAGTTTTTCGGTCTAAATTGGTGTCCTCTTCCAAAAGTTCCAAAACCCAGTCAGTGAAAAAACGACTCCTGGTTCAGTTGGATCTGAACGGGTGTAAACACAAGTTCCAACGCAAAATTCGCCAAGTTGAAGTATGAAAACTCCGAGTTCTTATGTACGGTGAGGTGATTAATCCATTGCCTCGGGTTCTGCTGTACACTTTTACAGACCGTGGCGATATTATCGACCTGTCTTGCGTTCTCTTCACGTACCAAACAGGTCGTCTTAAATTTGACCACCAAACGTTGAAGATTTGAATTTTAAAGGTCACCACTTCTATCATAATCCTCTATTGTAAAATAAATTAAAAACATAGTAAAATTTTGCCTTTTTCTGCGACTTTTTTTTGTTTAAATTGCTATATTAGATCGTAAAAATCTGGCAAGCCTGCCACGCCGACACATGGCTTTCTCTTGTTTCAAGCATTCGCTATTGTAGAATGTTTCTTAGAACCAATATTCACTTGACTTTACCTCACCATATAGATTATAGACATACCAATTTGATTGTAATAGAGAGATCATCAGTAAATGTTCACGAATAAATATACAAATATCTAGGTATAAATTGAAAAAAAAAATTCAATGATACAACTTTATTTAAAAAGAAAATAGAAGAGATTCCTGGCTTCACGAAAAGTATCGCGCGGCATTGTATGTTTTAGGCTAGGACCGCACTTGCGATTTTTTGTCGAGACGATTAAAAAGTCGTAGTCGCTACAAATTATTGTCATGCACGCACTTGTGATTTTTTTGAGCGCGATTATTTAATCGCGAAAAATAAAACACACTACTTCTTATGTGAGTGCATGCATTTGCTTCAAAAAAGTAGCGACAGAAAAATCGCTTAAAAAAATGTTTCATGTTTCTCATTTAAATTCATGTGGTCTTTTTTGGCGACTAGAAAATCGTGCGATTGAAATCGCAAGTGCGGTCCTAGCCTTAATCTCCAGCTTAACAAGTTGGAATAGACACCGCTCCTTCCGATACGATTTTCTTCTTGTCTAAGCCCAACCTACTAACACGCTCAGCTTTTCGTCACACCTTATGCGAATCACCCTGTATTACTACAAGATCCACGATTTTAAACCCTTCGTCCCAGACTATAAAGTTTACATCAAATATAATACTGAAACGTTTTTTTTTTGTTGATTCACTAAAATGCCCTTAGGTCAAATCAAAGTGAACTCTGCAAATCCTCAGACATTTTTTTCATTATGGGGTGTTCACAGTTCATCACAGTTCATAAGGGAGTGAGTTCTTGTTATTGCTTCTCGTTCTTTGAATGACAGATAAGAACTTTGATACAATAAGACAGCAGGAATGTATGTATGTATAAATATATCAAATATAATAGGCGATACACACACATATCTATATATATTCTCATGAAGCGTAAACAAACAGAAGTAATAGATCGAACTTTGAGCGATGAAGGCGAACACTGCCGACGTTCGGTGTTTGCTCAGGCAGCTTTTCCAAACAGAATGGTATTGGATTTCCTATTTCTCTAGGGCTTATATCAAAACTACGGAAATGATTTTGCAGAATTTAAGATTTATAAAAGAAAAAAAAATCGAAGTATTGTGGAGTTGAAGTGTGAATATAAAATAAGCTTAAAGTATTATTTAGCTCCAACATGAAATGGAAATTTGAGTTAATTCTGAAAAGAATTTGCAGAAATATTTTAACTTTAACAATTAAACATGAAATCATTTTGTCAATCTAAATTTGTTCTTATAGCCTTGAGTTTTGAGTAATTTCTCATAATATCTGAGAAATTAAAGAACAAAATCTGACTCATCCCATTCAATTTTAAGATCGGAGGAGCTACGAAAAATTTGGTTTTGATCCAAATTTGATAAAAAAAAAAATCGGTTTTAATTTCATAATTTGCACATGTATTTAAAAAATTTCTGAATTAATGAAGAAGGTGGTTAAACTAAGCAAAAAGAAATGGAATTGTCAAACTTGTATTTTATTGCTTGGATAAAAAAAAAAACATTATCTACGAGTACTTTCTCATTTAAGATCTAGTTTTCACTCTTTTATGTTTATTTTTTGTTTTTTTTTTCTTACTTGTAGTAAATTTATTTTTGATAAACGTAACTTAACTATTCCGAGAACAGTTTGTATTTTGTTTAATGTAAAAATATAAGTTGGGACCTGTTTGGGAGATTTTAATAAACTGCCTTGCTTTCAAAGCAAATGCTTTGGTAACTCGTGAAGACACGACGCTCAATGTACAGTGACGAGCAAAAGTGGTAAAATGTTTTCGCTTCTTGAAAAATTGATTTAAAGTAAGAGGCGCAAAATTTTAAACAGCCTATTATTAAGGTATTAGTATGATACTACTTAACAATTTGCTAACTTTATAGTAGTTTACTAATTAATTCTTAATTTTAAACAATTTTTAACTAGTATCGTACTAAAAGAATGTTCTTAATAAATTGCTTCTGAACACACCCAAAACAATGACATTTCGTGTAAAAGAGTAAGTACACGAACGTTTTTTGATGTTTGCAAATGTGAAAGAGTGATATGAAGCTAGGACGATACTAAAAAAATAAAGTAGGTATTCGATGATTTTAAATTTAATGAAAGGGTCGAAAAAGTATGATACTATATTCGACTAAAATTTGCAAATTCGTTGTTTTAACCTAGTATCATACTAAAACGGCTTTAGCATTAAATTAAATTAAAATCTTTTTTTTTAATTTTTTATTTTGTTTATTTAACTGATTTTTATTATTTATAATAACTTTTTCAAAAAATAATATATTATAGTATAATTATACAAAACAAAAAATATTCCATTAATTTTTAGACTTGTCCAATTATGCTTTAAATCAATGTTTTTTCTTTAGTATTTAGTCTATAAACCTTTATTTTTAATTACTTGTGAGCAACGCTTTGGCACACTTTCCACAAAATTATGAAGAAATCGCTCCGAAATACGGCCCCATTCCAGCTCCAATCGTTGCCAAAGCTCCTAAGTGTTTGATGGGTGATTTTTGTGCTGTCCCTTCACAATTGACCATACATTTTCAATTGGATTGAGGTTAGGGCTTTGTGCTGGGCATGTCATCGTCGTAAACTATTGATTTCTCAGCCATTCCGAGACAATTTTTGACGCGTGTTTTGGATCTCCGTCCTGCTGAAAAGTTATTTCACAATCATTGAAGCCTGTTGATGAAGTCCAAATATTTTTCTTTGTTCATGATGCCATCAATTTTCACCAAAGGGTCAAAAGAGTTCCACGAGAAACAGCCCCAAGCCATCACCGAACCTACTCCATGTTTCACGGTCTTTTGAACTTGATGTTGTTGAAGTGGTTCTCCAGGACGTGTCCAATAAAAAGATCTACCATCCGTTCCTATTCTATTGACCTTAGTCTCGTCCGACCATTGGTCAATGGTCCAGCGTTTCTCTTTAGCGTTTAACCCAATACTTTTGAGTGCCCGGCGTGCAGTCCATTCACTTACTGGCTTGTCTATGTTTTGGGCTGCCTGCTTAAGTGTTTGGGCAAATAACTTCTCAACTGTCTTTCCATTCTTCTACTTAAATCAATTTTTCAAAAAAGCGAAATCATTTGACCACTTTTGCTCGTCACTGTAAGCTGACTACAGCTATAGATTATCACCACGTGAACCTTATTTAAATGAGTACTTTTATTTAAGATTATTGTTATATATGTATAGATCAATCAATGATCATACATCATTACGACCCCAGTATCTAATAGAAGCCATAATGTAAATCCACAGGAATATTTCCACCTCTTCTATCTGCATATAGGTCTGCCTCAACAAAAGCTACAAGTTTTTCCATGTCTTTCTTGGAAAACCTATATTTCTTTGGGAATTCCTCTTCACTTAAGCCTAGTATACAGTTCTTTTTGAAAAAAAAAAATGAGTGGTAAAAAAAAAAAATTTTTCTCATGAAAAAATTTCTGTAAGTTTTTTCCGTCAAAACAATGGGATGCACATTGTTTTGCGTGAAAAAAAATCGTGGTGAGTATAAATTTTTTTTTCGATTTTGGTTTACAGTTTGGTGAAATGAAAAAAGTTTTTTTTCGGGAAAAAACTCTCCCATAAGAAATGCATTGGTTTTTTTTTTAGAAGAACTGTATACTAGGCTTTAGCTCTTTTATTGGTTCATATCGGGGCTTATAAATATTTGGTCTTTTTGTCGAAAAATTTGGATCATTCAGCAAACTACCCAGCTTATGAAATCGTTTAATTTAAGAGCCATAATTATTTTTATTTCTTTTCAAAATTAATTTATAAGCTTCTCACTTTTTTTTAATTTTTTGATAGGTACTACAACAAAACAAGTTTGACAATTATTTTATTTCTAATTCCTATACATCCTATAAACTATCTTCTTCGGTGGTTTAGCTTAATCATTGTTCGTATAAGTCACTTAGCAGACAATTTTTTTTAGTAATGAAACTTGGCACTTAGTCCAGGTCTTAACGATAAACTTCCACTAAGTCATCTTATTTACTCGTACTATGGGTGTTATTGTTTCTAAATTAAAAAAATAATTTTATTAACAGCAAGATTTCGCGATGCGACAAAAAGCATTTAAGTGAGGCTACACAGGAACAAATTGTAGCAGTTTATTTTCCGCATTTTTTTAGGTATATAAGTTATGGAAGCAATTTTTAGATTAAGTGAGATTTTAATTTATGTTTTTAGGCAGACTAGGAATCGATTATATCTTCGGAATAACAGTGACAGTCCACCGCACTAATCATTACGAGATAGGGTGCTACGCTTCTACTATAGTCGTTTTTTATTGGGAATTGTATAGGCAGCGCAGTAAAATTTTACACAGTAAACAACAACAAAGGAATAGTGCGTATAAACTAGGCAGTAATAAGAGTGCACATAATAGTGCTGATAAAGTTTTGGAGCATCTGGATTACAGTGACACTCAAATTGGTTGCAAAAGTTTTATTTTTCGTGAGGTTGACAGCTTTTGATTATTCGAGAATGTGTTCGGTGATATTTGTTCATTTTGTGGTAAATTTTCACAAGAGCAAAATTATGTGGTTTGAAATATTAATTTACGATTAGACGGTAAACGTTAGTAGTTAATGGTCAAAATTTTGCCTCTTAATGCGTGTGCAAGTTCCCGTGAGAGTATGAAAATCATCGAAGGATGGCTGCGATGCCAAACGATTAAAAAGGACATGAAAATGATTTTTTTCTGACACCGAGCCCTTAATTTGACTTTGTGTGACATGCCATTGAGATTTGATTTTATTAATAATTTTGCCACTTGTTTGACAACAAATTTGTCAGTGATGTTAATTCAGCATAAACCACATCAAAACGTATACTTTTCCAAAGCATCCCTTAGCTTATTCAAAAGTGGATTGTTTTTTCGTAGGTACGAGTATATATTTCATTTTTGGTTTTCGTTTCCTTTTACTTTGTTCACTTAATAGGGGTATTCATGTAAGCGCGGAAAACCCTCGTAAACCAGATTATTTTATCTCCGCAGAAACGAGCTGTCAAAATTTGTATGGGAAAAAGTATGTATGGGAAAAATTATCTCACAAATTTGCTGCGGAAAGTGCAGAAATAAACCCCGTAAACTAAAGAAGTATGGATTCTGACATTTAATTTGACATTTCACAAAATATTTCCCACATTTACGCAAGTATTTCTTAGGGGGTGTTCATGAAAACATGCGGAAAGTTATATCTTTCTACAAAGCGGAAAGTTATTTCGTTACATGAATACCCTTAATGATTTTGAAATATCTATTAAATTAAGATGGTTTGTTAAAAGTAACTCAGAAATTATGTACATATAGCCCTTTTCTGTTTTAGATCTTTATTAATTTCAATTTGTATTATTTTTGTAAGAAATTACATATTTATTTTGCTTCTTTTCCAAATGAGCTGATTTTGACACGGGTATAAATGTAAAGCATACCAACTTTAAAATTCAAAGTAAAAGTGTCAAAAAAGCATTTTATTCGGACTTCCATTGCTACACTATGTATACATTACCAATAGAATAGGGGAAAGTGGCCTAAGATGGCCCACGTTTTGGTTTTCAGCTATAGAACTTAGCAGATTAGGTTTATCGCTTGAGTTTGGATAGCAAAAGTTACGTTGTCATTTTATTTATCAGATGCTAAAAGTAAAGGTCACTTGAATCAGCTGTTTCAGCAATATACATTTTTGAATAGAAATCCACGAAAAACCGTCTTGCCCACCGGGGTGTGTAAGATGGCATACCAAAGTTGGGCACGATGGTATACGTTACCTTATATTTAAAAAATCAACATAATTCGGATTATATATTGTTCTATTATTTTATTTAAAAAATATTGGATACAAGAATGTATAAAAAGGAAGTTTTTATTGCTTTTCTAAAGCTTTAGCAAAACTAAAAATAAATGACATGAGAATAAATAGTATACAAAATAAGTAAAACCATAATATGCTTTTCTAAAGCTTTAACAAAAAAAATATTTTTAAGTTAATCGCAAATTTCGCAAATATACACAGTCGAGCTTATCTCGAGGCCGGCACATTCACAATGTGCCCATTTCGCACACTTTTGGCACTGGATCCATGTATCCTGTTGCTTCGAAACAGACCAAAGCTCATTGCAATATAAGCATGGAACATCGTCCTCATTTTCTTCCGTTGCAAAGGGGTCCTCAGGTTCATCAGTTTTAAACATTTTAAGGTTGCGCTTGGCTCTTTTAGCAGCCTTTCGTTGTTCCACTAATCGTTTTTCAACTTCTTTTTCCTTAGCTGCTGCCATGAACGAAGTGCCTGTCAAAACTTCGGTTCCTGCGCTTCGTCTTGCTCGTTTTTCCAAGTGTGTTGACACAGGCAGCGGTGAAATATCAGCTGGTGAAAACAACAATCTCGAAGTAGAAGTTGGTTGTTCATGTTCAAGGGGACCTGCAGCTGGTTCAAAGAGAACCGAAAGAGAGCTAGCCGATGTTGATAGCTGAGAATCTATGACATTAATAAACTCTAGAGCTTCTTCAACACTTTCAGGTTCTTTGTTTTCGTCATTAAAGGAAATATTTGTAACTTCTGCAGGTGAAAACAATTCTTCGGGAAAAATATCGGGGTTCAAAGGGAAAATCCCTGTTTTAAGGAACCCGTTAACAGCAACTTCATGTCTTGCTGATTTACCAAAAGCAGTTCCGAATAGTCTTGCTACTTGATACTGTCCAATAACACGACCAGGTTTGTTCTTAAGCCACATCGTTATTTCACCATTATAAAACGTTTTTAAGGGGCCGAAAAATGAAACATCGAGCGGTTGCATACGGTGTGTGCAGTGTGGTAGAAAAGACAACATGATTATATGTATTATTTTCCTTGGCGTAGGAGATGACGTCAATTTGCTTGTGACTTACATGGCCATCTAGCAACAGCAAAAGTTTGTTCGCAGGTGTTGGGGCAGCCCACTTTTTGAAATGTTGCATCCAGAGTAAAAAAAGTCTACCAGTCATCCATCCCGATTCTTGTGCAAGTCCTAAGGTCCCTGGAGGTGCTCCATCAAGCAAATCTGCCTTAAAATTAATTCGTTTGAAAATAAGGGCTGGAGGAATAAATGATCCAGATGAACTCATGCAGCAGACAGCAGTCGTATTTTGTCCCCTTTCTGCACTTGTAATGAAGCCCACCTGCTTACGACCCTTCTGCGCAAGTACCTTTCTGGGTTTTTGAACAGTTGATAAGCCGGATTCATCAACATTCCATATGTTCAAAGGTGATATCTTATTTTTTGCCATAACATCTTGTAGAGTTTCAAAAAATTTTGCGACTTGCACTTTGTTGAATCCTCGGGCTCTGGCTGCTGAAGTGGCTTCTGGCAGCCTGAGAGAAATATCTGGGTTACGTTTCCTGAATCCTCGTAACCAATCTCTTCCAGCACACTTGTTTGTTTCATCGAATCGATGCACGATATTATTTTTAACTGCAATTTGATAAGCGAGTTGCCGTACTTCCAAGCATGTCAGTCCAAATACTCGTGATTCAAGCAGTTTTATGTGAGCTATCAGCTCCTTCTCAATAACAGGTGATAAAATGGGTTTAAACCTGCCAATACCTTTTTTGGCACCTTGTGCGTCTATTTCTTTAACAGCGTGTCTGCTAAGAGTGCTTTTGGGGACTTTAAAATGTTTCGCTGGTTTATCCCATTCCATTTGTCCTTCTTTGACCGACCGTATAGCTCCTTTCATAGCCTCTGAGCTCCAGCTTTGCCTGCTGGTCGTTCGTTTCATAGTTTGTAATTGCCAACCACTGAAAAAATAAAATTATCTTTTAACAAAATAAATAAAACATATATGTGGCAAAATAAGAAATGCAATTATTAAGGTAGGGCAAGATGGCATAGTGTGCCGTTTTGCCCATCGCAAAACTAATATGTTTTTTAACCAGACACTGTTTAGATATTGTTTAAATATTCACTTTTCAATATTCTATTGGAACATGCAAAATATGAGAATATTTTTTGTTTACTTACTTTTTTTTCTTTGATTTTTTTAATTAATTTGCGGCACTTCAACAGCCGACCGTCTGTGTCAGGTTTCTCGCACAGACTAAACAAGCAAAGTCGTGTTCAGAGTTTTGCGATCCATAAGCTAGAACCGGAGAAAAGTGCAGTGTGCCGTCTTAGGCTCTATGCCATCTTAGGCCACTTTCCCCTACGCCTTGTATAACTTTCGATAAATATTTTATTTATTTGCTTAAGTTTGTTGAGTTAAAGTAGAAATTTAAAAATTATAAAAAAAATATTTGTTCTTGCAATTTTGCTATCATTAAAATAAAGATTTTGTCGACCTGTGGCGGCCATGTTGTTTTCATGACATCTATTCAATCATTAAGCCAAATAACCTTGGCAAGTAACACGATTGAACAGTACTTCCAAATGATAAATCTTTATTATCAAAATGGGTGTTCGTTATAGTGCAAATGCAAACGTTGCCGGCATTGAGCTCATTTTATGGTAGGCGTGGTGGCCCTTCTCAGTCGACTCCTCAAAGTTTGATGGCCGAATTTGAGACGATTGGTTCGGCAATCAATCAGCCACATTTATATGTTAAAGGAACACAATTTCAGCCGAGAACATCACGACGGTCCCTGAAAATGTATAGCAGAACCGAAGGCAGTCGATTTCTCGCCTTCCAGAAGAGCTTAGCGTTTCGCAGACTTCAACTTGGTGAATTTTTCGTCGGGACTTGTGCCTTCATACGTACAAGGTCCTACTAACTCAGGAGCTTAAAGTTCATGAGCATAGACAACGCGCCGTTTGTTCACTGACTGTGTTTCGGAGCGTTTGTAAGAGGACCCCAATTTTGGCTGAGGCGGCTACCGTCAATGGCGAGTGCTATAGAACGATGATAAATAAATTACTTATAACCCAAATTGAACCATATGGACCTAGACGTCAAAAGGACGGCGGCGGGCGCTTCGTGCCACACAGCGGGAAGGGATTATTACTATCTTTTATACGAGTATGTTTTAGCCCAGTGCGAGCGTTTAAGAAAGTTCGAGAGGATTAAAAAGGAGATATCGCTGCACAACGGTTTAAGATATGTGAACATTACAATGAGTGGAAAATATTGGGCCGTGTAACACATTCCACATTCGTGTCGTGCGACTAAAAAAAGAATCTCTGAATTTAATAGTACGTCCGAAGTTAGTCTGAATTCTGAAGGTAAGCTGATGGGTATTCCCTGAAGCGTGAGTATTGCGGTTGAATTGTTTAAGGGGAGGAATGCTATTTCACTAGATAACTGTTTGGAAAAATAACGTCAATGTAATAAAAGACAAAAAATATTGCGGTGGTGCTCAAGAGATTCAAATGTTTCTGATATAGTTCTATCACCTATCATTTTTCAAGCTCTTTTTTGGATCTTATGAAATAGACTCTTTAATAGAGTGGGTTATAGGAGCATCTGCCTGAGTACTGTCGATATCACCAACAAAACAATTTAATGGAATAGAAGTTTAAGACAAAAGATTACTGTAAATAAAAGGGAGTTGGAATCAAAACGGAGCTCTGTGGTAAGCCAGCATTTATTTTATGAATTTCTGATTTAAAAGTTTCCAATACAACTTATATTGAGCGGTTCAAAAGGTACAGAGTTTATAATCCATCGAAGAAGAGATTCATCAATACTAAATTCACGCATTTTCGATAAGAGAGCTTGATGCCAAACACTATCAAATGCCTTGCAAATACCAAGTGCAATAATCTTAGTCTCTCCAAAACGATGTAAAGATTTGTGCCACTGTTCGGTGAGGTATACCATCAGATCACCGGTGGACCTATTTCTAAGAAAGCCACTTTGCCGGTCATTGAGAAGCTTACACTCTCTAAGATATTTCTTCAGCTGGTAATTTATCAGCGTTTGCATGATCGTGAAAAGAAAGGACGTAAGTGAAATTAGACGATAGTAATACAAGGTAGCATATTCGCCTTTTTTTAAGAAAAGGCTGGACAAATGTTGTTTTCTACGCCCTAGGAAAGAAACCAGCAGAGTAAGATAGAAGGAAAAGCTTACGCAATTATTTTGCCAGCGTTGAAGCACATCTTCGGAACAATGAGAGGGATACTATGCGGGTTAGCAGATTTGTATATATCGAGATCTTACAGTACTCTTGCAACTGTATGAGTAAGAAAGAAGATTTGTTCCGTAAAATTGCTTACGCTCTAAAGTACAGGAGGAATCATGACACTTTCTGGGAGCGTCTGGCAACTTTCTGGGAGAATCTGGCAACTCTCAGGTGTGAAAAGGCGCCCAACGTCGAATTTTTTCCGACTTTGTCCATTCGATAGTTGAGTTCTGAATTTTTGCGCAACTAGGAAATAGTCAGAGTCGACGTTTGTCCCTCTTAATAAACCCACACCCAAAATTTCGGACACGTGAATTGCATCTATTATAGCACATATTTGATTTTGTTGGTGTTTTGACAGTCTACATCTGCAGAGCGCCAGTTTGCTTAATGGATCCTTAAGCTTGAAAATCTAGGGTTGCTTGTCACCCCATAGCAAGGTCCTCTAAAGTATTTAATTCGGAAGCTTTATTATTTGTTTTCGTTTCGTGATAGCTGTGATTACGAAACTTATCCATCAAAGATGTTTTCTTTTCTTTGCCATTGAAGTTCACGAACAAAACTTGCACATTTTCTATAAAGTCACATAAAACTCATCTTTTATGGCTTCTTCCGCGTCATGGGTAGGGGTATATGTTCGCATAATAAGCTTATATGTGGCAAATATGTAACATAATTTTCACAAACCACCTTTGCGGGAGATACCTGATTTATTTGTGCTAAACAAGCATAATGTATTTTCTCTGTACCAAAATAGTATATTACATTTATCCTTTGAACCTTTAAAAATGTAAACTAATGTATTAACAGTGAATTTTTTTCTTCAAAGAGCCATTTTTGTTAGGTTTAGCAATTATATGAGCTACTATCACTACATCTCGTTTTAATAGTACTGCCAAAAACACCGATTGCTTCTTGATGCAATTTGCTCATGCATTTGATTACAAAATTGCATTTTGGTTGTTCGTTGCATCTGCAAAAATCACCCTTTTTTATTGTCTTGATTGCGAAAATATTTCCCAATTACTCGTATATGCTGGCACATTTTTCTTCGTAGATTAGATAGAAGCATCAGATTTTTTTCCACAATAGAACTCATCTGATAATCACTGCGAAAACGACCGACCACGACGATACGCTGCAGAAGGGGATCTAAGTTCTTTGTCCTTATGGTATATCGTCTCCATGGTTAATGTCAAGGCAACATAATCATATCACCTTCCACACGATTTAACATTAAAAGCTTTTAACATGTTTCTTGATGTTCCGATTTATCTGTTGGGTTGAGTTGAGTTTTTTTTATTCCTACCAACGTTAAAGAGGGTAAATCGACGATTTAGTCATAAGGAACATAATCTCTTGTCTGTTGTTTGGTTATTTATTTTCTTTTGACACCGAATTATTTTTAAGAAACCTCGTGATATGAATTTAAGAGGTATGTTTTCAGTATCTTAAGATTTTTGAACTGTCTAAATCTTGTGTTAGAATAAATACGATACAATTCTCGATCTGCGTAGACAATGGACAACTCTAGACTCCCTTGAAAACGGAACTATGTATATGGTTTGTGCGTTTTTTTTTGTATAAGATAAAATTTATTTAACTGATACCTAAGGTTTTAGATCCTACTCATCAACCACTTGATTTACACATTAAGTATCTAGTATCATGCAGCGCATTAAGGCTAAAAGAATCGAACTCCCACTGACTATTGCATCTCTAAAATGTAAATCAGTAAAGATTTGAAGGTTATGTTTCCATAAAGAAAGGACTGGGATTGATGACGTGTCGTGACACAACTATCTTTAATGATGGCTGAAAGATGGAGTGTGGTATATATTCAGGTCTTTAAGGCTACCCGACTTTGCTAGTATTTTTCAAGCTGAATTACTGGCTATCAAGGAAGCACGAAAGTTACTCAAACAAGATCAAAACCACAACCGGAATACTGCTTTCATTACAGACAGTCAAGTGGCTGTTAAAGCCATTAATTCTAGTACATCATACTCCAAATTGGTCCAGCAATGGCGGGATGAACGATAAACTTGCTAGCATCAATATTAACCTCAATGCCACTTTTATCTGGATTCCGGGTCACTGTGGCATTGATGGTAATGAACGGGCCGACAAACTGGCCAGGCAAGAATCAGCCTTTCATAACTCACTTCCGGAATGAGTCAACATTTAGGTCTGAGCTATGAAGGGCAATATTATCATAATGAAATGAATCAAATTGTTGGTGGATCAGTTTAACTAAGTTTTATATCTATAATGATTTGGCCCACCTATAATAAAACCAGAATAATTGATCTAATATGCAGACCCAGGCAAAACATAGCCAGGATCGTAGCTACCTGTAGCAGGCACTGGCCAATAGGAGAACATGCAGCGAAGCTAGGCATTCCTCACAACACTCACTGTCATAGCTGTGGGGACTAGCGTGAAAAGGAAACAGTCCTTCATTTCCTCTGCAAATACCCT
The DNA here is from genome assembly GCA_911387755.1 of Chrysotoxum bicinctum. Taxonomy (NCBI): domain Eukaryota; kingdom Metazoa; phylum Arthropoda; class Insecta; order Diptera; family Syrphidae; genus Chrysotoxum; species Chrysotoxum bicinctum. The sequence goes on from OU426987.1 coordinate 62,255,350, forward strand.
GCTCTGGCCAAATTTAGAGCACAATAATTAGGAAGGGCATTTTTTGATGACATTGACGAACTTTCGGAAATGAAGATCAAAGACTTGATCCCCTTTCTCAACGCGACGAAATGGCTCTAAGACGAACTTTGGTTACTTCTATTAAAAAGCTCAAGTGACCTCAACTCCAAGGTGCGTTTCGCCCAGGTACGACAGTGGGCTCATCAGTTAGATGCTGTCGTACCCTTCTAAGACGCAAATATTGGTCGACTCTAATAAAATGTACAGCTTTAATAGACTGTGAATAATAAATGAACAATAAAATTCAATCCACTTAAACAGAAATAATTATTATTTCTCTATTGATTTGGTTACTTCTATGCCGTGCCCTCCATTTGATGGTATTGATCCCAAGCTAGAGGACTGATGAATGAAGTTTACGGTGAGAGGGCACTCATTCCAAACTGGATGACTTCGTGAGAATGCCCACATTTTCCCATATCAATTCCATCCGTCCACACAAGTTATAGTATCAAATTGGCGCACTTCAGCGCAAATTGGGCCACAGGGCTAGACTGTCAGTGGTCGCCTACCTACATACTCATCAACTGATAAAATATCAACAAAAGGTAAACTTCTAAGCCACAAAACTTACTTTCATTACAAACACTTTACTAGTTCCTTATTCGAATTTTGATTGACAATGATGAAGAATAATCGAGTAACTTCTGGTTTTAATTTTCCACGTTCTGTGAAAACAATATAAGAGCACTCGTATCTCTATATCAATAGCTCTTATACCACAACCCCCATCAACAATAATTATGGCAGCTCCTTCTCCAAAAATTTACCATCATTTTTGGTTTTATACTTCTTCTTCGTCAACACAGCATAAAGTAATTAGTGAATTACTACCCCTTCCAACCGTTAATTTTTCGGCTTTTGGAGTTGCGACAAAGACGAAGCTAAATTGTGAATCCATAAAAGGGACACTTTTCCGCCACTAATTACATTTCAACAAAACTGGATTAATGATGGTTTCATGTTTCAGTATTTAATTTCATAAAATATGGCAAAGCTTTGAGGAGAGAGAGAGAGAGAGTAATGATTTGACAGATCTGAGGATAAAATTAGAAAGTTTTTTTTTTATTAATTTGTTGACGGAGAAAAAAGTTAGAAAAGAGTTTTGTTCTTCTTTTTTTGTTATAAAATTGTTTGGAAAAATAGCTTTCACTTTGCTAAAGAGCGACAAACAACATTGAAGCATTTATAAGGTATTTTTTCGGTTAGTTTCAAAGAACCCCTTTAAGAAGTTAGCAGCGTCATGGTGATGCATTTTTCTATGCTCTGTTGCATCAAATGATTTTTTAGAAATATTGTCCTCGATTCTGTTCGTTCACCCTCTGCAACAATGTGCGAAACTGCTAACCATCCATCCCCTCTGAAGCTTTTAAAATTATATCCCACCTTAAGTGCATGTGTATTGACGCGAATTACAAATCAGAAATGACAAAAATTTTACTTTGAAATTACTAAAGAGGGTGAAAGAAAAATATGGAATGGGCGCAATATTTTTTACTGATGATAATAATAAATGTGGATAGACGCACCATTTAACATTGAAAAAAAAGACATATCCTGAAGTCAAACAGGAGATCTCATTGTTAATAATGCGAAGAAGGTTTTTTTGTGAAACACAAACTAAGCCAGCGTTAAATTACTTTTTAGCTTGGAGGATTTTACACGTTAGAAGCGAACTAGAGTGAAACCAGACAGTTAGGAAACTTACCACTAAGCCATAAATTACTAATAGGTACTGTTGAGAAAGATCGGTTAAAAAAACTCTTTCTCACACATTTAAAGGTTGATGACAGGGGGCAGGCTTAACCCTAAAGTGACCCAATCCTCAAAGCGCATTTGAATAAAATGAGCTGGCGATTGGAAAGTTGAAGCCCAAAACCGAACCCCGTGTGAATATCCCATGATGAAGATGAAATGAGAGTAGTGACGCAAACGATTCTACAAACAGTGTCCGTATCTTGTTTCATCGTGCCTTCTTTCTTTTTGGCTGCTTGCTCACTTTTGAGACGTTCTGCTCTGTCTTTTATCTACCGGTAACATCTTCTCTGACAAATTTTGTTTTCTGATGGTATGAAGATTGTTATTGACGGTTGATTGTTCAATTATTACAGCATCTGACCCTGGCGATGATGATGAGGAAGACTCGGATTTAGAGTTCTCAGCGTCAGAAATGGGGAAGGCCGATGCTCCTGTTGTTTTTTAGGACCACCTTGGTTTTTTTTTTCACTATCGTCTTGAACCGGCCGGCCTTCCACTTTTTCGCCTGTAAATGAAACATGCAATTTGTGACCACATTCCTTTGCTAAGGAAAGCCACATTTCCTTTTTGGTCCTGAACTTTGTTAGCGGGCGACTTTTGCTTGATTCTCCTTGTACAAATTTAACATGAAATATGCGTTTGATCATCCGACCACTTGTAAATTTCTACAATAATTTTAAGATTTAATTACAAGTAAACTAGTATTTTTCTACTTAAAACTTATCACTTCTTGAAGTTGGAGATAGGAGCTGTACCGTCAATATTTATCTCTGGTAAGCTGAATAATTTGACGTTTCACATATACAATCACACCAAACTTCGGAATCGCCAGGTTCAAAAAAAGTGTTCAGTTGGGATTGCGGATCGGATAGAGATTCCGGATTGCCAAATAAATAAAATGCACGACTGGGTCGCACGAACTTGCTCCTATATAAAAGACTAAGAATTTCAAAAATGAATGTTATTAGAGAAACTGTTCATAGGCATAAAATTCATTTTTTAAATGACTAAAAAAAACTTCTTTAGTAGTTAAAGGTAGGTTAGGTTAGGTTAAGTAAGTGGGCTGACAGTTGATCTTGTTACTGTCACACTTAGATCAATGTAGATCCATTGTGATACCCTAGGGTTTGTGACCCCTTTTATTGAAACCTATGATAATCCTATGTCGATCAAGCCCGTTAAGGGTATGGATGCGTTACAGCAAGCTTTAGCCTGAAATGTCGGAGGGTATTTCTAAAGTGTTGAAATTTTTAACGTCACATAATAGCATGGCTAGGGAGAGGTATACGTCTTCTCGGGGGTATTCCTTTCCTTTACCTTCACTTGAGAAATCATTCCCCCCACCAGACCCGTAGGAGCATGTGGCTCCTTGCAACGCCTGGTAGATGAGTTTGAAAAGTCAGTTTTTGGTGTATATATGTTCGTTTGTTTGGTCGTTACTTAAGTCGAAGAGGTTGTTTTCATACCACAGAGGATTTTACCAATCTTAGGTAGATGTGGCCCCATCGACCCACTGATGCTCGTGCTCAACGTAGGAGTGGCAACCGCAGGTGTATAGGCGAGGTGCCCATTCTCCGTTGGTGCTGCTCTCACAAGAAACACGTGCGTTGTTGTCATTTACGTTCGTACTACACTGTCGTACTGTAGTTGAAGGCGGTTTTCATAGATCAGGAATTCTCAAGCCATTTGGTATCATTAACGAATTTTAATATGATTTTGCTTGGAATGTCAGAGAGCTCCTCTAAGTCGTTGAAGAAGTGCCTCCCTAGATGTCTGTTTCTTAGATGATATAGCGCAGGGCAGTGACACAGGTAGTGAGGAGTGTCCTCATGTATCTCTTCGTCACCGCATCCTCTGCATAAGTCGTCCATACTGAGTTTCATCTTTTTCTTGTGATAACCGAGTTGGTTGTGACCTGTGATAATGCTCACGAGAAGAGAGAGAGACTTTTTATTCAGTTGGATGATAATTTCGGTCTTTTGTTTACTGAAACTAGGCCATAATTTTTTGGTTGTAAGACAGGAATCGAGAGACATCCATCTCTTGTTTGCTAAGGCTAGAATTTTACTCTTGATTACCTGTTTAAGATTGCAGAATGGGATTTGAACTGTTTTATCTGCTTGATTAGGATGAAGTGTTGATGCTATTCTTGCCAGCTCGTCACGCTGGTGTTATGTAGTCAGTACATACCCTATTTCCTATGTATTTCTGTAAAATCTGCGCATGACCTATCGCACTATGTCGCCAGTTACACGTCTGGCTAAGTCGAAGTGCGCTACTGGCTGCCGATTCTTGCGTAAATAGATCTAGGGGTTTTAGATTGAGTATGGCTTCCAGCCCCGCTGTCGGGGTGGACCTCATTGCCCCAGTAATTCCAATACATGCCATTCTTTGTACCTTGGTCATAATTTTAAGGTTGGTAGGTTTGTCTAGTGCATTCCACCAGACTACGTTACCGTATGTATGTATGTCATTTTAGGGCTTGGTCCCCAAGTTTTACCCAATATTCCCTTGCAGGTGTAGAAAGCCAACATGGCTTTATTTGTTCTATCCTTAATGTTGAGACTCCAGTTTAATTTCTTATCCAGAATCACGCCGAGATATTCAGCGTGATCGGAGATTTTGAGTTGGGTCCCTTCAATTAGGGGAATTTTAAAAGTCGGTAGTTTCCTTTTGTTCGTAAAAAGAACCAGTTCGGTTTTTTGCGGATTAACCGCTAGACCGCAGTTTTTAGTCCATGCATTCACTATAGATAAGGCATTCTCTATCTGTTCGCTAATTGTGGAGGGAAATTTACCTGTCGCTAGTAATGCTAGGTCATCAGCATAAGCAAGTACTTGGACTCCACTATATTTAAGTCTCATTAGAACTGCGTTCATCACGAGTGTCCAGAGAAGCGGAGAAAGCACTCCACTTTGTGGAGTCCCTCTAGAAGTAGACACTTTAATCTGTACTTCTCCTAACTCCGAGTTGATCTGTCTGTTTTTTAACATACACATTATCCATCTGATGATGGTGTTGACGCAGGGAAGTCTTTAAATAAAAAACACCTCGTTAAGTTGAACTATTAGAGGAGTTTTTATTTCCTTTAAATAAAAAATATTCTTTTGATTTATACAGGATTATAAAAGATTAAACTACTTACACTTTTGTGTCCTCCCCTTCAAGTGTCGTTCTTCTTTCTAATTTCTGGTCTGATCACTGAACTGACAAACGCCAAATCAAAATGGGGGTTTGCGTTTTTCAGTTCAGTGTCTTCCGGCTTACCACTGAACTCAACACTTGAATGGGCACGTTCACACAGCAGTGTTTACACAGGACTTGTAAGTCATTCGATATATTCTGCAACATCCCGAACCCCGTGAATCTCTGACACTACAGATTCACCAACATCTAGTTTAGCTAGCACGCACGCTGGGCGCTTAATTATTCCTGTTCTAGTTCGTACTTCTGCTGATCTCACCTGACCATCCTTCGCTCTGAACGTTTGCGTTATTCGGCCCATTGGCCACTTGGAGCGATGTGTAGTACTGTCGCAAATAAGGACAACATCGTCGACTGAAAGTGGTTTCACTGGTTGGTACCACTTTGTCCTTCGGCACAAATCGGGAAGATATTCCGCTATCCATTTCTTCCAAAAACGCTGCTGCATATTCTGGACTACCCGCCATTGCTTCCTTGTAGCACGAACATTTTCTTCATGTGGATGCGGTGTCTGCTCTGAATTTGCTGTACCTAAGAGAAAATGATTGGGAGTTAAGGGTTCATCTGAGTGAGTATCTAATGGAATGTGAGTAAGTGGGCGCGAGTTTACTATATTTTCGGCTTCACACATCAAACTGTATAAAATATGTTCTTGAAGGCTCTCGCTCTGCACTGCATGACCCATTGCTCTCTTCACACTTCGCACCAGGCGTTCCCAGCAACCCCCTGCATGTGGATTTAAAGGACACGCGTAGTTAAACAAGTGAAAAGTGCAATCCATCGCTTCTCACTTCGGCGCCCAATCGAAATCAAAAACGGTCCCATGTAGTCTAGACCTACGTAAGTAAACGGCCTAACGTATGGAGTGAGCCTATCTTCCGGTAATTGTCCCATCTGTGGAATAATTGGAATCGCTCTCCCATTCTTACATTGTTGACATCTTTGTGCTGCATGTCGCACTGCGGTTTTAATATTTGGGATCCAAAACCGTCGACGCAACTCAGCAATAATTGTTCCTTGGCTCTGATGTTTCCATTTGCGGTGATAAAAATCTATAACGAGTTCGGTGACGAAGCTATTTTTTGGTAATATCATAGGCTTCCTAGTGCTTTCTGGAACTGCCATTGCTCTACTGATGCGGCCATCCAAACGGATTACACCTGCGTTGTCCATACAAGGTGTCAGTTTCCACAACTGACTTGTTCTCTGGATTCGCTGCTTTCTTTTAAGACACTGGTATTCTTCTGGATAAGTCTCCATTTGTACACGACGCACTATCAGCAGCTCTGCCCTTTAGATTTCTTTTGCTGTAAGTCCACCAAGCATTTTCGTGGTTTTCTACATCTTGCTGAGGCTATTGTCACAGAAACACAACACAAGCGCAATAACTCGCCTTAATTTCATGTAACAAGAAAATCTATTGAAAATGTCACAGCTTAAATCAACATGAAGGACGGTTACTCTCGAACGAAGCTCCTCGCTGGTATTTTCATGAATATCAATCTTCGGCCAGCTTGCCTCATCTTCTAGCAAAAACCTAGGTCCACTTACCCAAAATGAAAATGTTCCAAAGTCAGCTGGGTTCATGGCGCTTGGCAACCAACGCCAATCTGACACGTTTGTATTTTCCAGTATTTCGTTCACCCTAAATGCGACGTAGGGTTTATACCGCCTGTGGTCTGACTGGATCCACGATAGCACTGTTTTCGAGTCACTCCACATTGTTACTCGAGCTGGTGTTACGTTATGGTTGGACAATATTGTTTTACGAAGCCTTGCCCCTAATACCGCAGACTGAAGTTCGAGACGTGGTATTGATGTTAGCTTCAATGGAGCGCATTTGGTTTTTCCTAGCACGTATGCCAAACATACTTGTGATTCTGGTGGCCCCGGAATTCTCCAATATGCCACTGTTGCATATGCCAGTTCACTGGCATCATTAAAAATGTGTAACTCAACCGGTTTTGATGAAAATGTGGCATTGTAGCATCGAGGTATGCTAATTTTCTTCACTTCTTGAAGCATATCAAGCAACTTGATCCACATTCCAGTGGCTTCTTTGGGAATGTTATCGTCCTAATTGATCTGCTTCCGCCATGTAAGTTGCACCAACAGCTTTCCCATTAGTGAATACTCAGCAGCAATCCCGAATGGATCGAATACAGACATCATTAACCTAAGAACTTCACGCTTAGTTGGCTTTCTGATTCCTGTCAGTAGGCTGTGGTCGACTCTTCCAAAGGCCAGCACGAACTTAAGCCGATCTTCTTTAGTGTCCCAATGTATGCCGAGAACCTTTTGATTGCATTCCGTCTCACCTTTGTCGAGACTGAAAACATGTTGTTGCACTTCACAATTGTTGAATTTCTGCTCGACCAATACCGAATTAGAGACAAATCCTCTAAGTTCAAATCCACCCTGCGCATGTATCCAAATAACTTGCTTCGTGACTTGCATTGCTTCGCTTTCACTAGAGAAACAGTGGACGTAATCATCAACATAATGATTATGTCTGATGGCGGCTACCGCTTCTGGATATTCTGCTTGAAAGTCGTTCGCATTCTTATTTTTGATATACTGTGCCGAGCATGGTGAGCACTTTGCTCCAAACGTCATCACTGTCATTGCGTACTCTTGTATTGGTTCCCGGCTATTATCTCTCCATAAAAATCGTTGCGAATTTTGATCTTCCTTGCGTATTTTAACCTGATGAAACATCTGTACGATGTCCGCACATATATTGCCACTCCCAACCAGTGGCGGCTGGTGGGTTGTTGAACAGGTGGTGCACTTTACTTGCTCACTAAGTATAGGTATTAATATTAGAAATCGCAAAAAAAACAACAATTTACATGTATGTATATGTCGATTTTTTATTATTTTGTATAATTGCTCGAAGAATTTCAACCATGTATAAAACTGACACGTTTATTACATTTAGCAAGGAATCATGTTTTTTATTGTTTCACTTAAATGCGTCAAATCGTGGATTCAGGTAACTTTATTTTAAAAAGATTTATTACTGTCTTTAATATACCTAATCACTGTTAATTTTATCCCACACCACACACTGTACGTACACAGTACATAATCGAACCAAAACCAAAATAAAAAACAATTACTAACCTAACTCCCACAAACCTACACTATTTAACCAGTCACGGATAGAGCGAAACAACATTACATATTCGCAGGCGCAGCGCATTCTAGTCAAACATCGGTTGCTGTTGCTGTAGTTAATCCTTTGTATATTAACTCTATAGTAGTCTCATGGAACTGAATTAAAAGTTTTTTATCTCTGCCGCAGAAATATTAATATCGCCAGTGAGATGCGGTTGTGATATAAGATATACTACGTGAAAGGGAAAAATATAAGAAAATAAAAGAAGAGATGCGGTAGTGATATATTTTTAAAAGAGGGTAAGGGAGAAAATCCTATCTGCGTTTCTTTTTGCTGTCAGAATCAATTGTAGGTAGGTATATCAAGTTGTATATGCCAGGTGCGAGATGAATACAAACAAATAATATTGAGAGTGTATGATAGTTTTGTGAATTTTGTTTCATTTCTCATACAATCTGGTTTGCTTACATTTTGATACGATTAATCAGCGAGGCTGCCATTTTTTCGACTTTGTAATTAGATCTAGAGGCAGGGGCGAACGCAGGTAGGGGTTTTAGGGGTTCAAACCCCCCCCGAAACGACCAAAAAAATAAGGGTTCATTTTGTTAAAAAAAAAAATTTGTTATTTTCGTGCCATAAATTCTTCTGCTAGTGTTGTTTTTTCTTACGACTTATAAGTACTATAAGACAAGTAATGCATTCGTAAAAAAAACCAAACTAAAGATTTTTATCAAAGTTGATATTAATATGATAGTGAAGACGAAAAATGTGGGTCCCAAAATTCTGTCTGTCTGTCTGTTCGACTACGGCCTAAAAGGCTGGGCTGATTTTCGTTAAACTTGGTAGATATCGTTTTGATTTTTTCGCCCCACACGTTTTTTTTCCTTTTCTTTTTAAGACCAAAAAATAACGGTACCTGCCATACAATTTTTTTTTCGAAATCTTATAAATATTTTTTTCTCAAAAACTGTCCCACAGAATTTTGAAAAAAAAAAAATTCATAAAACTTCATTTCGTCATTTTAGGTAAATAATGGTTGAAGAAAATTTTTACAAAAAATTGTTAATCTTGGAAGCCCCCTTGGAACCATTTTTTTGGTTTTTGATTTTCTCGAAAACAGTACAACCAATTTTAATCATTATGAAGCACCTTAAAAGTTTTATTTTTTCTGGAAACTCAATATTTCGAAAAACCCTTGCTCGATTTTTTTAAACTTGATAACAGGGGGTGGCCGTGGCGCGATGGTTGTGTGCTCGCCTGTCAACCTAATTATCACAGGTTCGATCCCTGCCGTCGTCTATATCTTCTTTAATTCCATTAAAAACCTTCTAAAATTATCATCAATGGGTTGCTGTTTACTCATTACATGTTGTTTAGGCATAACACTAAAAACATGTGATTGAGTTAAACTAGTATGCAAAAACTAATGCGAATTATAAGGGACATAGAAATAAGACACGGCAGTTCTCCGCTTTAGTTCAGCCGCCACCCCTTGAGATAAAAAATCTGAGACAACCACCTTCAGTCTCAACATCGTGCCACACATCTATCCTATCCTTCTTTCTCTTCCGTAACTTCACGCCCGCGCTGTGTTGTAACATTTAAAGGGTAATCATAATCCCTTGAGCGCGAGTAAATTATAAAAAAAAAAAAAAAAAAAAAGTTTTTTAATATAATCTACAAGATCTGAGGAAAAAAAATTGTTTTACCTAATAATAAAGGTACCCACAATACAAATGTTAAAAAATGGTTTTTGAAAATCGTATTTTTCTCAAAAACGGCTCCGAGAAATCGGATAGTTTTTTTTTTGTTTCGATTAATCTTTACTTTTAGAGAAGCTTCTAAAAAGTTTAAAAAAACATTGCATTTTAAGACTTTAAAAAAAAAATATTTTGTTAATTTTTGAAAGAAAAAAATTTATGTTTTTTTTTTTGAAAATTCATCATCATCATCGGCTCGACAACCGGGTTCCGGTCCTGGCCTCTTTCAACAAGTCTCTTCACCTATCCCGGTCTCTAGCCGACGCCATCCAGTTGCGCACCCCAAGGCTTCGGGCGTCCTGGTCTACGCCATCTCTCCAGCGCAAGCATGGTCTACCACGCTGTCGTCTACCATAGAATGTACCACAAAGAACTTTCCGAGCAGGTTCCTCTTCGCTCATGCGAGCTAGGTGCCCTGCCCACCGGAGTCTACCGAGCTTAATTTTTGTCACGAAATCTGCTTCTAGGTAGATTGCGTACAATTCATGATTGTACCGTCTCCGGAATCGTCCTTCCTCACATATGGGGCCAACAATTCTCCTTAAGACTTTTCTCTCGAATGCAGCTAAGAGGTCGGAGTGCCTTTTGCTAAGCACCCAAGTCTCGGATCCATATGTGAGTACTGGCAGGACCATGGTCCTGTACAGCAGCAGTTTTGAAGTTATGGTGAGATTTCTGGATTTGAAAAGCTTTGACAGACTATAGTAGGCTCTGTTGGATTTGAGAAGCCGCCCGCGTATTTCTTCTTCTATATTGTTATCGGCTGCTACTATTGACCCAAGGTATTTAAAGGATTGCACCACTTCAAATTCGTGCTCCGTTACCTTGATTGTTGGACCAACTGTTCCTCTCGCATTCGACGCCACCATGTACTTTGTTTTACCTTCACTAATGTGCAGCCCCAGATTTTGTGCCGCCTGCTCGATCTGGATGAAGGAATCGTGTACAGCTTGTTCGGTTCTTCCGATGATGTCGATGTCGTCTGCGTAAGCCAGTAACTGGCTGGACCTGTTGACGATGGTCCCTCTTGTTGCCGTGCCAGAGTCACGGATTGCTTTCTCCAACGCCAGGTTGAAGAGGAGGCAGGCAGGTCTGGATAGCAATCCAGCTATTTTTACTTGGCTTGTTACGTTGGTCATGGTCAACCTACATAGTCGTGTCAATTTATTTGGGATGCCGAATTCTCTCATGGCTTTGTAAAGTTCTACCCTGGCTATGCTATCATAGGCGGCCTTAAAGTCTATAAACAGATGGTATGTTGGGATGTTAAATTCTAGACATTTTTCCATCGCCTGCCTAAGGGTAAATATCTGATCAGTTGTTGATTTGCCTGGAATGAAACCACACTGATATTGTCCGATAACGGTTTTAGCGTATGGGGTTATCCGGTCTTGTAGGATAGAGGAGAGTATCTTATAGGCGGTACTCAACAACGTGATACCTCTATAATTGCTGCACGTTGTGACATCTCCCTTCTTATGTATGGGTCATATTATGCCTTTTCGCCAGTCTTCTGGCATTTCTTCTTGCTCCCATACGTGCACTATAATATCATGAATTGCTTGACGTAAGGCTGGCCCGCCGTGATGAAATAATTCGGCTGGTATGCCATCGGCTCCCGGGGATTTGTTCTGTTTAAGCCGGCCTATAGCCTTCTCAACCTCTTCTATGCTTGGTGGCGGCAACATGGGGTATTCTTCTTTAAGTAGTGGAGCCTCCACTTCTGCAGTGAGCTGACCATTTAGCAATTCATTGAAGTACACTTCCCATCGCTCCAGTATGCTTTCAGGATCGGTGATCAGATTTCCCTCTCCGTCCTTGCAGTATGTGCAGCGTGGTGTGTACTGCGTCATGTTTCGGACGGATTGGTAGAACTTCCGCGCCTGGTGCGGACCTCGCTCTCGGCTATTTTCTATTTCACAGATTAGGTTCTTCTCCCAGGCTGATTTTTTTTTGTCTGTGTAGCCGTTTTTCTATTCTTCTGAGCTCTTTATATTCCTCTTCGCGTGCCCGCGTTCTATGAGATTGTTGCATTGCTCGGTACGCAACATTCTTACGTTCAGTCGCTAGCTTGCATTCATCATCAAACCAGTCGTTCCGATTTTTACGACTGCTGCCTAAGATGGAGTTGGCAGTACTAATGACAATATTCTTAAGGCGTGTCCACTTCTCATTTACGCCCAGCATACTGGCTCCAGGACTTACTCTTCCTAAGTCAGGTGTTTCTAGGGCGAGTCCTAACGCATTACCAAAGGTGTTACTGGTGTTTTCATTGCGCAGGGCAGCCGTGTTGATTCGAACCTGATCGGCGGATGCAATGCGTCTTCGCAAGGCAATCCGCCCCGGAAAACCATACCAACAAGATAGTGATCCGAGTCGATATTGGCACCTCGGTACGTTCGTACCGTCATCAAGTTCGAGTAGTGGCGACGGTCTATCAACACGTGGTCTATTTGGTTACGAGTAACTCCATCAGGTGATACCCAGGTGGCTTTGTAGATATCTTTACGCGGGAACCTGGTACTCGCAACGACCATGTTTTTTGAAAATTCGATACCTCAAAAACTGCTCAATATTTTTTTTGTAAATTAAATTTTTATTCGAACAATAATAAAAAGTTTAAATATGCGCACCAAATTTGTTTCTTAAATATGTTTTAAAAATTTTGTACACAAAAGCTTATTTTTTTAAGAAACCACTAAAACTAATTACAATTTTGTTCTTGCATAAACTAATATTTGCTCAAAACACATATCATCCTGTGTTTAGCTCCAACTACTAAAGGAGTTTTAGTCATTTAAAAAATGAATTGTGTGCTTTTTCTCTAATAACATTCACCCCTATTACATAATTCGGCGAATGAGCTAAAGTTATAGTTTCAATTCATTTCCAAACTTTGGCTATTACTGAATCCGACGAATGAAAGTTGAACGAATGTCGGTAACAATGCCTGCACCACTGAAATTTTGTTCAACTTATATGGTATTACAGAATTCGCAATCCATTCGCACTCCATACAATTTCTATCATTTTACATTCGCACCAATTTCGAGACGAATCTGAAGTGAATTTTTGATTAAACGAAAATAAACAATGGAGAGTACAAAAATTTAAGTCAAAAGCTTATCATACTGATTACTGAATGCTAAAGTGTTTGTTTAACAAATTTTAATAGAAAACGCACAAATAGCAACGCAACCAGAGAGCAAGAAATCTAAATAAAAAAAAAAAAGAGCACACGGTTGGTTTTGAACTGTCCTCCATCTTCGTACTAACCACTGTCACAGATGCTTGATTTCGTTGATCGAAAGCGATACTATTATCACAGCCTAGGCCAGTTGAATAAATGTTTCTAGCTGACAGTGTCAATACGAAAGTTCATAAATGATAAGGTAATTTTAGGAATCGACAATGTAGTTCATCCGACGAATTTCATAATTGAGTTTTACAGCGGATGCGAATCAAGTCAACTCACCGGGAATAAAATTCTGCGAATTCTGTAATAGACATGATTAATTTTTGATTTCGTATAGCTCTTTTTCCTATGATCGCAAAAGTACAACAAGTTATAACTTCACGTATTAATATATGCCGGATTTAGTTTTGCAGATTTGGACCACTATGTGAACCTAGAACTTATTATAACTCTATTGTTAGGTACACTTATGGAATCACTTACATTTTGTTTCTTTTGTTTCGTAAATGATATTATACGAACCAAATAATGGCCTCCATCACAGGCCCCGTAGTAAAAGTCTAACAATTAATTCCGGAATAAAAATGCCCAAATGGGAAGCACAAAAACCGCCCTCGTAGTGAATATTTTCCAACTTTTGGTAACATTATTTAAATTTGCCAAATAGGTATCCATTGTAACATCCTTATGATGTTTTGTTTTTGCGATTAGCTTTATGAAATTGTTCCGATAGGTCCTATCCCTAAGAGCAAATATTATTTAGTTATAACATATTTATGTTAATTACAATAAAGAATATATGTAATTACAAAGTACCTACAATACAGTAATAAAATAATATATTTATGAAAATCTCATATTTTTTTGAAAACCCCCCCCGAAATTATTTTCTGCGTTCGCCCCTGGATACAGATATCCGTGTTAATCTTAAGGGCCGTTAATGTTAATGTTAATCTTTATGGCTAATAAATGATTTCGATTTATATAAGTTTGAGTTATTGATGGCTCCAGGGTCGGAGTTACAGCAATAGAAAAAACTCACTCATTTCGTTTGTGTGAAAGTTACAGTTACAGATGAGTAGCACATAGCATCCTCTGAGAGCGTTTTGGTTATAATTATGTAGTATAGGTGTATAGGTATAGTTAACGTAGGTACCAATTGAGTGTTGATGGTGTCCTTATGTTTTCGTATAACTCTTTGTCCTATGATCACAAAAGTACAACAAGTTATAACTTCACGTACTAATATATACCGAATTTAGTTTTGCAGATTTGGACCACTAGGCGGACCTAGAACTTATTATAACTCTATTGTTAGGTACACTTATGGAATCACTTACACTCTTTTTCTTCTTGTTGCATTAATGATATTTTACGAACCAAATGATGGCCTCCATCACAGGGCCCGTAGTAAAAGTCTATGTCTAAGAATTGATTCCGGAATAAAAATGGCCGAATGGGAAGCACCAAAAACGCCCTCGTAGTGAATATTTTCCAACTTTTGGTAACATTATTCAAATTTGCCAAATAGGTATCCGTTGCAACATCTTTATATGATGTTTTGTTTTTGCGATTAGCTGTATGAAATTGTTCCGATAGGTCTTATCCCTAAGAGCAAATATTATTTACTTATAACATATTTATGATAATTACAATAAAGAATATGTAATTAACAAGTACCTACAGTATAGTAATAAAATAATATATTTATGAAAATCTCATATTTTTTTGAAAACCCCCCCCGAAATTATTTTCTGCGTTCGCCCCTGTCTAGAGGCATTTGAACTTAATAAACTCAAATTCTAAATTTGGTTTTATTTCATTTTTGAAAACAAAATAATTTCAAATTGGCTTTATTTCGTTATGGTAACCGAAATAGTGCCAAACAGAATTTGGTAATAAAACCGAATTCAGAATATTTTATTTTGATTTATTTTTTAACAAATGGAAAGAAATGTTAGAACTCCGAGGAGGTAAACCTCCTCCATCTTTAGAGAGATAAGATGAATTTCAATGGTTCGGCCAATTATTTTTGGACATTTGACCAAAATATTTTTGAACTTTTGCCAAAAATATTTTTGGACATTTTATCAAAAATATTTTTTCAAAAAACTTTTTTCCAATAAATTTTTTTTTTCAATTTTTTTTTTAAGAAATTTTGATCTTTCATACATTTTTTTTCAAAAATATTTCTTGACAAAAATTTGCCACCCAATGTACTTTTAAACGTGATTTCTGGCTAAACTTAGCGAGTTAAAAATTGCATATTCGTGATCTAGAGAGTGACACCTTTCAATTCACGTATCGCATGTAACGAAAACCAAATGTTTATCTTTAAATGCGATTACCATACAAAAATTAATATTTCATGAGCATACATAGCTATATCTATGTACATACCTATAATGTTAATTTTTTTTAATTATAATGCATTATTAATTTATTTTCTGTTTTAATACTATACCTTTAAATGCGGATGTTGCGAAAACGCAACGTGAATTTTTCGGAAAACTAAAAGCTTTTCCAAAAAATTTTTTTTCAGATTTTCTCTAATTAGACCAAAAATAGACAGTGTGTGAAATTTCAAGTTCCTACCACACCTGAACTGGTAGCCGCCGGACATGGGTTTATGTATATTAAAAAAAAACTCAACCAGCTTGAACAACCTAAAATAAACTATAACAAAAGAAAGACTAAATTGAACTGCTTCAATTTATATCACCAATCCATCACTGTTTTTATAATAATTTGGAAATGAAGTATATATCGCTAATT
This sequence comes from Chrysotoxum bicinctum, assembly GCA_911387755.1. Taxonomy (NCBI): domain Eukaryota; kingdom Metazoa; phylum Arthropoda; class Insecta; order Diptera; family Syrphidae; genus Chrysotoxum; species Chrysotoxum bicinctum. The sequence goes on from OU426987.1 coordinate 62,271,224, forward strand.
CACAGCATAAAAACTCAATTTTGTTGTTGCAAGGTGCAAATTCATTTGGCTATACTCGTTTCGGCATACAAACATAACATAATGTAGTATGGAAAATTTAAATTAATTAAAAAAAAAAAATAGAAAAAATGTAGTATACCAATTTTAGAAATTTATTGATATACACATAACTAATATTTAGAAAATAAAATAAGATAACTTCTTTTGCAAAAAATATTTTGTATGCATAACCTAGAACATTTTGTTAAAAAGAAATAAAAAAGGAGATATTTGGCGTTCCAATTTCAAATTACTAACAAATATTTCTTTTCATGTTTATCTACGAATTTTGAGCAAATTTCGCGACCTTAGAACAATAGGGTTCTAACTACACTCAAGTCACAGAGATTGAATTTTGTTTGAACTTTTATATTTTGGTTCGGATCTATGTACATGATTTTTTGAAAACACAAATTTTGTACTAAGTTATGTTGATCTGAATTTAAAAATCTAGAACATATTTAATTCATAATTTTGCAGTAACTGGTGGTTGAAAAAATGGATAGAACCTTGTTACTCAACGCTAAGTCATTTGAGCATAGAACAATAAGGTTCTAATTACCTGATACTAAGTAATATGATAAGAAATTTAATTGTTCAGATAGAATCCTGTTATGTGAAAGAAATAAGAATTTTTGTTGAACGAAGTTTTTATTCCTTTTTTTTTTAATTTCTTATAAAGGAAAACAAATAAACATTATTAAAGAAAAGTTAATTAATAGTAAAGCTCACACTGCCCATAATATCGTGAAGGCCCTAACTACATTTTTGATACTTCGAGTTATAAAGGAAAATACTAAATCTTTTACAGCAACCCGAATATAGAAATTAATTATAGAGATATATTTAAAAAGCCCTATGTACATTATACACCGATTTGTAAACTATTTCTATTAAAATTCCTTCTTTTTTAACTGAACTGTAAATAAAAAAGGAAAACATAAATTTATGTCAACAAAACTTAATCATTTATTAAGAAAAAATTGTTTTTGCACCATTTTTAAGCTCGATCACAGGAAGATTGATGAATTGTTTTCTATTTTCAGGAAACAGTTGGGAGAGATTTTTTTCAATAACATTTATTCTGTCGATTAATATTTCTATTGGCTGGGAGCGAACAAATGATGATGGTTCAACAAAAGTTGACTTTATATATTGACTTTTTTAAAAGTTAAGTACTATGAACTCAGTGTCGACTGGAAGTACCCTCATGCCAAATTGTAGTAAAAGGTATTTCTTTGCTTTTCGTTCCAAGAGGCGCAAAACTTTCATTGAAAGTTATAATACGTTTGGCAAAGCTAACAGCCTTGAATCCTTCTTAACGAGGTGGCATTATAACAACTAGAGTATCTGGCACAATTTCATTGGAATCTAGCTTATCTTTTGATATTCCGTTCTAGTAAGCCCTACACGGGCTACATAATACAATACACCATAAAATCAAGGTTAAAGTTCGTACTGAAAACATTCCTGTAAAAGCTATCTTTAACAGGACATTTTAAATGAGTGGTATATTTAATACAGTACATCTTTTGATTTCCTATTTTCTTTTGAAATAGAAATACTCACCTTTACTTATTAAAATGTATGCATATTTAGAACAAACATTTTGAAAATCACACAGCACAGATAAAATTCAACTTTAACACAAAACTCATAGCCTTTTGAAGCAACAAAGTTCAATCTACATCCTGTTGTGTAACAAAGTTTTATGTGCATTTTTTTTTTAAATTTTTCGAACTACACTAGGTTCTATTTACCAATTAGAACTTTGTGAACTTAGTTTTTAATAAATTGATGTACATAGAACTCTGCTTCCTGCATTTTTATTGACTTAATAGGAAACTAGAGGAGACAAATATGGAGACAAATATGGATGAAACAGATCGAAAGAGCATACTCGATTTGCTACGACCACATGTATAACTCAGTTTTGAAAAAAAAAAAGTCAGTAAGAACCCTATTGTTCTAAGGTCGCGATTTGCGAATTATTAATTTATTAAAATAAAAAAAACTTATATTATAATATTGGGTTTCAAAAAAGTATGAACATTTCTTGGAAAAAAGAAAATTTGTATACGCGTGAAATATTCAATATTTCTTATATAAAAAATAACTTTTATAATAAAACGATTTACAAACTTCGTTTGCAGAATTTTTTCCTTTTTTTGGAAATCAGACGGTAATTCCATGCATTTGAAAATTTTTATCTCATTAAATCCATGTTGTAAATTTGTAAAATGTATTTAAAATTCAAAATTTTTTTTACATAAGAGCAAGTTAGTGCGATCCAGTCGTGCATTTTATTTCATATTTCAACTGTTTTTTAATACAAGTAAAATACAAACTTCATAATAGTTCATTGTTTTTAACTTTGTTGGGAGCATGCACTGACAAACTTTCAGCTTTTATAAAATAAAGAAGGTTTGGGGTTCACGGGCTCTTGCTCTATAAGTATATTTTTAACCCTCTTCATGATCGCACAGTATTACAAATTAGGTAAAAACTATCAATTTTTGGAAAACCACTCCGATTGCCAAGTGCTGCAATAAAAGTAGGTAAAAAACCCAAAATTTTTACCTGTTTAAGATTTTCCCATGTATCAAAAGATGTATGGGTGTTTGGGTGCACTTAATGAGTTTTTTTTTTTATTATTGGTTTCTTCATCAGGTAAAAATAAGAAAACTTTGTGTTTATGACGCATTAAAAAAAAATTGACCTCAAAGTCAAAATTTTGCTCGGGAAAGAAAAGTTGAACACCATTTAAAATCGAATATCTGGCAACCCTAAAAACATATCAGCTCAATTTAAACGTAGTTTTAAAGGTTAGTATTATACTAAAAAAAAAGTGCAGAATGAGGTCCCTACTGTGAGTACTGACAGAGAAATTTATTTTAACATGGGTCAGGGTACAGCAAAGTTACCCTTTTTTTAAATCATCAAAAAGCGATGTCAAAGTTGAAAATCAGACTTTATTGTTTATTATCAGGAAGCGTTGCTAGCATTCTTGTTCGTAAACAGCTTCATAGCTTTTCCTTTCTTTGATATTTAAACTTTTATTTAAAACTTTTTAGAAGCATCTCTATAAAAAATTTCATTAAAATTCGTAATGCCGATATGTGAGAAATTGAAGATTAGACAAAATAGTTCTATGGTAAGTATACAAGCTGTGATATCTTAATTTTTTTTTTTTTATTAAATCAAAGATCATAAAAATTAATTGAAAGAAAAAAAAAATATCTAAATTCTAGGCGCCGTTTTCAAGAAAAATACGATTTTTGAAAACAATATTTTAACATTTTTTAACATTTTTAGGTAAAATAAAAAAAAAATCTCACATCTTGTAGATTATATTGAGAAACTCTCATTTATCAAGTTTAAAAAAAAATAGCATTGGGTTTTCGAAATATTGAGTTTTGAAAAAAAAATTGAAGTTCTTTTTAAAAATCCAAAAAAAATTTTTTTGAAAATTTGAATACACAATTCTATTAAAGTTTTTCGGGAGCTTTAGCAAAAAAAATTATTAAATTCGGTTGTACCGTTTTTGAGAAAATCAAAAACGAAAAAAAGGTTCCATGGGGAGTATACCCTCAATAACCATTTTTCGCACATTTTTTTTTCAACTATACTATCTAGCTTTAACTAAATGAATTTTTTTGTATTTTTATTTTTAAAATCTATCGAACAGTTTTTGAGAAAAAAAAAATATTTATAAAATTTCGAAAAAATTCGTATGGCATGTACCGTTATTTTCGGTCATAAAAAGAAAAACAAAACGTGGGGAGGAAATATTCAAAGTGATATCCACTAAGTTTAAAGAAAATCGGCCGAGCAAGTTAGGCTGTATGTAGTCGAACAGACAGACAGGCAGACAAAATTGCGAAACCCACTTTTTTAGCCTTCGCTATCGTTATATCAACTTTGATCAAAATCTCGAGTTCGATTGTTTTTACGAATGCATATGTCTTTCCCTAAATAAGTACATACATGTATATGCAAAAAGTAAATACAATGGACCGCCATCAATCGCAAACCCCTCTCTGGCAATATATTGCTACTTTATTCGCTCATTCATATACCTAATGCATATTCTCATTTCTCATAGAGGTATCCAAAAAACAAAGCAACGTTGTAAAAAAACTTATACACAAAATTTCATTCGCAAAGTGCCGTCGCCACCGCACCGCCGCCGCCGCCGCCACCTTCAATCGAGCGTAGGCTGTCCTTCTCAGTAGGTTTTCTGCATATAAATATAATGTATGCATGCTTGTGTGCGCCTGCGCTGACTGGCTGGTGCAAGTCGGTGTGCTCTGAATAGCTATAGCAATATAGCATGTTTGTTGTTTATGTCTCTCTCTGTCGAGAAAAGGATAGCATATCGTCAGTTAAAGTGCAGGACCTCGTAAGTATTTTTAGCATGTTTTGCAGAAATCACAAAAAACTTCTTAAAAAAAAAATTAAAAAAAAAAATAATAACAAAGTAATTGATTTGTGCTATTTATTAGTTAATTGATTATATTAATAAAAATGAATGTCTTAGTAATGCATTATTCTCATTTAACGGGCACTTACGAGGTATTGCATTATTATATTCAATTTTGTTTTCAATACGTACGAGGTAATGCAGCTTTTTCGATTCCTGTCATTTTAAAATTGTATGGTTTAAAAATAGAAATCAAAATAATTAAAACTCCTTTTTATTAGTGAAACATTTAATATTTAATTATATAAAATCAAATATTTACGATATTTCATAAATTAAATGTTAAAGTGCAATTAATGCACAACAAATAAAAAATAAATTTATTTAATAAAAAGAAAGGTTATGTTATTAAAAAATAATTAATAAACTAAAATTGCACTTCAATGGCAAACAAAAATGCTTTTCAAATTATTGAGCCGATCATTTCACAGTAGTAAGGAACAAATAATGTAGATAAATCACAAAAAAACTATAGAAAGAAAATTAATAATAATGAACAAGTAGATAATTTGCAGCGAATTACAAATAATTTTTTTAAATTACTCAATTGTCTTTAAACTGCAATGAATCGTAAAAGGGCCAATAGTCTCTCGGTATAACTGCTTTTATTTCCTGCAGATGGCAAAACTTTTTTTTTGGAATTTTCAATGCTGATGAATGCAGTTGTTCGAAACTAGCTTCCAACAAATTTACTTTTCTGGACCTTGTAGGTAAGTTTTCGTACTGGTCATCGAAATCTAATTTGTATGAAATGGTTCCTTTGAAATATCGGTAAGATTTTACATTCGTAACACACGGGTCATTCGTTTTTTTTTCCTGGTCTGATCGAACTATATTTCAAAACTTCTTTAGCTCCATAGTTTTTAAAAAAATCAAAACTAGGGACTTCAGTTTGGTAAAACGGTTTGTTCACTTTCGCTTCTTTTGTCAACCTGACATAATCATTAGGGATGTAGATTTCTTTATTTTTTAACTTGTTTTCAATTGTGCTGTGGACACTATCACATTCCATTTGAGTATGTCCTTTTGTTAAATATTTCTGAATAATTTCAACTTGATATTTTTCTGATATAAACAAAAGTGCATTGCTCATAATACTGTTACGATTCTGTGCCGTACAACCATCTGAAAAAATAATTATAGGGATCTTGCTACCTGATTCCAAAAAGTTCTTTTCTAAATAATGTAAAAGAAAAGATGCGAATGTCGATGCTTGGCCATCTGAAACTGTTTCGTCGAACCAATAACAAGTAGCAATTTTTGTAACCAAATTATAAACCGTAAAATTATGACAGCACAATTTCGTTCTATAGTATAGTGCACTCGCATTTATCGATGGACATACTTTGACAGCCTGAACGTCTATTGTCAGGACATGGCACAAACTATTTTCGGCATTAGTTTTATCTCTTTCCTTTTCTTCCCTAGAACGGTTTTTGTCCTTCAAATGTTGTTCATACTCATTTTCAAGTAGCTCTCCACTCTTGAATTTAAAACAGATGTCGCACCAATCTTTTTTCGGCCTATACAGTCCAATATTTGACTCCTTTATAAGTTTTCTCATAACGATGTGAGAGAGGATCTCATTTTTGGTCTCATGACATTTCTTGATGTAAGCCCTATAAACTTCCATAACACTCTGAAAATTTTGTTCGAGGTATAATTTCGCAGTATTCTTTCTGCAGTAGTGGGAAGGCAACTTATTAAGGTTCTGCAGAAATTCTTGCATGAAGCATAATCGAGAATCTTTGGGTTCAAGAGGTCTCTCTTTAATAGAAGTTTTGTCTTTTATTCCCAGTTTGCTTCTTTTTAACCAATTTAAAACTGACCATTCTCTTATCCCTGTAGTAGCTATGTACATTTTTTTACATACCCGTATTAAACTTCCGTTTGAAATTTTTAAAAAATATTGTAATGTATTTTTTCTTCGTTGTCTTTCCGTTTCATTTATGAGTGTAACTGTTGTACACACGAAAGCTTTCCTTTCTTCCCAATTTAAATTTTCCCAGATACGGTCAAAAATTATTTTCCTTTCATCATTAGATACTTTGTGGCATTGGGTTTTAATACCCATAGGTTTTACCTTACATTTGCAGCGCTCTCCCATTACACGGGCTTCCCTGATTTTATTTTGGATTGTTTTTTTCTGTGGTTTGGATTTCGAAAATCCCAAAAATGCCTTTCCTCTCATTCTGAGCTCTGCGTTTTCTTTTCTAGTATTTTTCTTGGGCTTCCTAGACGGTCCCGGTTCATTAATATCTTATATAGGAATAAACAAATAAATAATCGAATTAAATTACTTTATATAAATTGTCACCTTCCGTATTTTCCAGACTTGAAATAAGATCTTCGTCTTCATTCATTTCGAGCATTGTAACTTCGCTGGAACATTCTTCGTAGAAGGTAGTAAAATTCTGATTCTCATTGGCCGGCTCTTCGTATGAGATATTCAAATTTTCACTCTGATTCTCGTTTAAAATACCTTCGCAAGAGGCAATTAAATTTTGATTGTGTTTCTCTTCAGCGCTGGGAAAATATTGAGATTCCATCACGTCATTAACTTAAAAAGTTAAAAAAAAAACACTTAATAATCACTGTCTTTTTCAAAAATGATTCCCAAGCCATTGTGGCTTGTAGTTACCGTTGTTCAATAAATCATCCAACGAGTTTTGCACAGCCTCATCCATAAATTGACTGCTTGAGCTCGAAACTTCACCCTTTTTCAAGGCTAAGCTAAGCATTAACCTTGCACGAGAGGTCATTTTTCATATGCAGCACCTCGTACGAATGTAAAATATTTTAAGGTTATCAAAAGCAGGACCTCGTATTTATTTGGTAAATTGAAATCTGCAATAATTATGGAAATGCAGGGAGATATGTATTTCATTAATTTTTATCTAAAAATTTATGTAAACACTTAATCTCACCAGTTTTAACTTCGTCTTTAAAATAAACGGTCTTTAATTAAATGAAAACACATAAAAACTTTACACCGATATGAACATCAATCAATTAACTCTGATAGTGGGAGACTTACGAGGTACTGCTTTACTTTTGGCGCGGAGTTTTATACGAGGTTTAGATTTTCTTTTTTTCTACAAAATGTTCAGAACAACATTAGTACACTAAAAATGCCAAAAGGTGGCTCTTATTTTTCTGATTTTTTTGATATAAAAATATTTTTGTTGATTTTTTTGACTTACGAGGTCCTGCACTTTAACTGACGATATGAGAAATGTTAAATTAATTTGCTAATATACGGTTTGGGTATTGGGTTTGGTTGTTTTCTCTGCCGCTTGGTAAATTACGTGGCGTTCCTCGTCATGAGACTACTATAAGAATTTATATACAATGGTTAATCTTCGGTTCTCGTGCGCTGCACGAGAGCAGGCTAATTTCTCGATACACTTCAATGAAATATCTTTTGTCTCACGCGTCAGGGATACTTGCTTGAAACTCATACAAGTTATATTAGCAGTCCTCGTGCGCTAGCCGAAGCGCACGAGAATTTTTACTTGCAGGGAAAGTAAGTCTTAATAGTAAAGCAAAGCGCTTACATTGTTTCGTCATAATTGGAAATATCTGTTTGTGTTCTTGTATGTTTAAAAAATAAATATTAATATGGGAATCTAAAAATAAAGATGCAGTAATATTTTGTAATTTTTAAATCTTTTGAATTGGTGGTTCAGCGCACGAGCGCACTTAAGGTACAGCCGCCACTGCTCCCAACTAACAATTTTACTTCTATATTCATCTAGAGAAGCTTCTTGTTACTGTCTATTGCACACATTTAAGGGTTATATAAAACTCCATAGAGTTAAAAGGGCGACTTTTTTTAACTCCTATTGGACCTTTATGGAGTAAATTGTGTTACTCCGAAGAACATACTTATCGTTATGTTATAGAGGTAATATATGCTTTATTGCAGCAATTGCATCGATAGTGGCAATGAAAAGAAGATTTACTGTCACAAGAATAAAATACTTATAGGAGTATGCATAAAATAAAAAAAAATATTTATTTTGTGCTTATTTGATTTCATTTTTATTTTGATGCCTTTTCTTGCATATGTTTTTCGGGTTTTTCCGCATGATTTCTGTAAAGATCTTAAGAGCTGATTATTATTTATGATTTAATTTCTACTTTTAGTTTTAAAATTAATTTAAAAATTACTTACATGAATAGGCAGACCTGGGATTTGAACTCGAGTCCTCTCACACCAAATCTCTTGCTCGTTAACCGCTCGGCCAAACTGGTATATGTAAGACCGGCGTTGAATTGGGATCACTTTTATCGTGAATTAATTCCTATAAAGCCACATAGGTTTTCTTTATAGGTGCTTTTAAGACTAAAATATTAGAAGATATTAGCGATAGCGAAGAAAAAATCAATCCACAATACATAACACTCGCTAAAAAAAAATTTGTAAAAAATACTTTTTTCCTTAAAATACTGCATGATTCGAATTTTTTATCAATGAAAGTTAATTTATTTTTTCAAATAAATTGCATTGTTAACTTTTATCTTGCGACATAGACACTATATGCGTTCGTAAAAATAAAACCCCATGAAATTTTTTTAAAAGCTTAGAAATTTTATAATACAGTCTATAAGATATGAAAGAAAAATGTTTCCAAACACTCAAGAAATGGTTTTAAAAAATTGTATTTTTATCGAAAACGGCACCTAGAATTTTGATACTTTTTGTTCCTTTCGATTAATTTTAACGATCTATAATTCAATAAAAATTTTGAAATTAAGATATTACTGACTGTGCCAGCCATAAAACCATTTTTTCTAATTTTGAATTTCTCACTATCGGCTTGTCTGATTTTAAAAACATTTTTTGTAGAGAGGCTTGATAAAAGATTAAAAAAAACTTCTATACAAACTGAAAACTGAAAATATTTTTTTGGTTTAAAAAAAAAGTCAAATATTTTTTTTGAAGCAGGTCAATATTTTTTGAATTTCAATTTTTTATCCGAACAATAACAAAAACTTAAATTTTGCGTATCAAATGTTTTTCTCAAGAAATTTTTTTTCTGAGAAATCACATGTCATTTTGTTATTATTTATTGCTGCTAGAAGAGTGGACAGTTTCCACCAAAAACCTTAATTTTTTTAAAATTGCCAGTCTACATTTAAATAAGTTCATTCGACACAGTCCTACATTTCGTTTATAAAGATTTTCTCAGATTACGCATTTTGTTGTTGTACTCTTGAGTCATCCTAATATGTACAAAAGCACGTGGTGCACTATGCTTACATTTGCACAGTTTTATAACAGTACTATAGGAACTATATACCACTATAAGAGTCCCACAGAAAAATTGATCATGATTATAGTGTCTTGACTTAAACTGTCCAATAATGATTCTATAAAGATGACAAATACTAAATTATGACTTTTAAAGCAGTTCATTGGGATGACTATTGGAGTACCCAACTAACATTTCAGCTTCGATTCGGTCTAACTAAATATATTTTCGAAGTTCTTTAATACATTTGTAAAGGTTGTTTAAGAACAAAAAGGAGAATATTACACAAGCTCACAAAACCTTTTATGTACTTCTATAAGTAATTATGAAAATCCTCTTAGAAGTACCATGCACAGATCTTTTAAAGGTGCCAGCTTCGTGTATGAACTATTAGAAGTTTAACAGAGTCCTATTCGAAATTGAACTGAAGTTTAAGTTTTGACAGATGGCTTCAATAAAGCTTCGCAAAAATTACAAACGCACGGCTTTTTATGTCTATTACAAGCTTACACTACAACTTTTACCTAGCCTGAAAAATACGAAAATAAAAGTAAATTTATATTTCTTTGAAGACGTTTTTCCGACATTTAATCAATTTTAAACCTGAAACTTATGTATCACATTGGAATTGTTATTAATTAATGTATTTGGAATAATTTTAAAACATGAATGACATTATACCTTATTTGGGGATCGAACTCGGCATCTCTTGTGTAATAGTCCATCTCTCTACGCACTGGGCCATATTGAATATTATTTGGAAGATGCAAAAACTTAATCAGCCTATTTCTTTCTCAAACTTCAAAATTAACACAAGACTGCGATATACAATTTTGCCAAGGCCACGTTCACACAAGAAAAACAAAACCTAAATAATTGTCTTAAGTTTTCTTTGTTGGGTTTACCTACAAAGTGTTTATTTAATTTTCAGTATTGAGCCCTAATCTTCATTCCTAATGGGAGAGCACAAAATATCTTTAAATTGCTGACCGTAGTGATTTGTTTTATGTTTTACTTAACTCTTTCTTTGCTTTGATTTGTGTCCTTAAAAACGATTCATTCATTCATATATGTAAAATGTTTGTATTCCGTTTAGTTTGACATTTGTTATGTTAAGTATACATTATGCCTTTCTTCAATATCGTGGATTATTTTCATGTAATATTTATTTATATTATTTGTTCACCTATCTATAGTTTTATGCATTTCCACTTTGAGGGATATATAGAGATATCATGCTGGATTTACATATATGCCTCTTCCAAAGAAATTCACATTTATATCTAATATATGGGCACAGAAGATCAAAATGAAGATAATCATATAAATATAGCTACATTATATGTTTGAAAACAAAAAAGTTCTCGGTTATAACTTCGCACCTGTTTCGAAACGCTCGTTTATAATTGCAATTCAACTACTTTTAAGAGCCGAATGGTTGATCTGAAATTCAGCTGCCTGCTTTTGAAGGTATTTTTTCTTAAATTTTGGTTATTCGTCACTTCAACTTCATCTTCGCTAGACTCTTAGGGTAGGCGCGCACATTCAATTTTTAGTTTCGCAACTGCTTGGTTCGAGCAACTAAAAAGTTTGTGTTTTGACATAAACTAAACGATTGCCTAAAATGAGTTCGATATTTTGTGTAACATATAATTATATGCACCTGCGCGGACATTCAACCAAATAATTCATTTGTTTTCTATAAGCAACCAAACAGTTATGCAACTAAAAATTGAATGTGCAATCTCGATTTATACTCTTATACTTGCCTGAGTAATATCTAAAAATTACATAGATGGTTTACAATAAATAATGTGTACAAATAATTAGTTAACATGCATTAATTTAATATTCCTAACTTTAATTAAGATTAAATGTATTAGTTTCTGTTAAGATTCATTTGCAGAGTTCTTAGAAGTTTGAACATTGACATTTTCTTTAAAGACTTTTTGTTAAAGTCTGCTAGGCTTAAGAGACGTATTCTATATAGCTCTTAGGAAATTGTTATAGAAACCTTTTGAAAACTCACTGATGTAAACTTCTATATCACATCACATTGCAATCTTTATACAAGCTCCAGCTTCTCTATTTTCATTTATAAAACCATATCCGAAAAATTGGTTCTAGTCTCTGAAAAACTTTGTTTCTTACTTGCAAAAGGTTTAAAAGAAGATGATATTGAAACCGTGACTTCTATAGGAAAATTATTTTTGAAGAAGGCTCTTTAGAAGCATTATATAAATTGGTACTTCCAGCATGTCCATATTTCTAAGCTAATACAAACTGAAATGTTAGTTGGGTATACACTGCCATGTGATTTTATAGTATGATTATAGAATGATTAAAGGAAAATTTAGTCTTTACGGCTATAGAGGTGATACAAAGTGATCCAGAGAATATCTAGGTGATGTGTTATATCATCTTTTACTCCTATAACTATTTGACTTCCAGCAAGAAAGGTTATATGAGCACTATAGCTACGAATGATTCTTTAATTTCAGAAATAGGAAGCAAAATTGTTAGTTGGGGCTGGTTTCTGTCTAAATTTCATCAAAACACTGGCCAATGGTTCACAGAAATCTGGTCCACAAAGCAGCGCTGAGTTTAATGATGTTCCTTGGACCTCCGCAGCAGCATCGAAAACTAATCGCAATTTGCCTGGTTTATTAGGATTATATATGCCAAAGTGTGGCAAATACCAGGTTCTATTGCTCTTAACTGCTATTTCATCACTTTTCAATTTCCTAGCGAAGCCCTTGTTCTTGTAGTCGTTCATAGTGTGAATGTAATCTTCTCGAAAATTTTCATCGCGTTGAAATTTCCTTTCCAAACTCAAGAACCTTTTCATGGACATATCTCGGCTGTCAGGTAGTTCGAAATTATCATGTTTCCATAACAAACCAGTTTCATAGCCATTTTCTAAGCGAACTGTGGTCTCTTCGAGCAACCTGTTTGCTCTGGTCAGCTCAAAAGATTCAATTTTGTTCTCCACGATGCACACTCCTAGGTCTTCATTGGCAATATGATTTCTAACAAGTTTTTCTAAATCTTCTTCATCCATACTAGTTGCTCGAGCAAGGAAGACATGATTTCGTTTATCGGAGTAACAGTCACTTCGAGATCCATAAACAACCCATCCAAGCTTTGTCAAGATCACTGTTGGTCCTTTCCACCCATCTGCAATAGTTTTCTTAGCAACACCCAAATGCGCATTGTCGAGACCAATTAAGAGTTCGGGGGTGGCAGCGTTGTAGCTGAGAGCAGATATCTTGTTCATGTGTCGGTACCTCCTTGAAAGCTCGTCCATGTCCAGTGACTGTGTGGGTAGTCGTAGATCTTCTATGGTTCTGATGCCCTTGAATGAAAACTTCCTTGAATTTTGTTCTACGCCAGATATCACCATATCGACACTACGTGACTTCTTCGTCACTGTCTTGTCTCCAAACCACTGCAGCTTCAAGTTTTCCTTATTGCCTTGCAGTCCTAGACGATCGGCAAGTTTCTCGTTGATCAGTGAAATTGCTGATCCCTCATCGAGAAGTGCAAAACAAGTAACTTCCTTACCGTTGGCGAATAACTTTACTGGTAAGACTTTAAAAAGTAGATTTGTAGACTTTGGACGAACAACCGTGTTAGTAAACACATGACTTTGTTGTTGAAGAACATTTTGCTTGCCATCAGACACGGTGTTAGTTTCATCAAAATGTAAAAGTCCATGGAGTTTCTTGGTACAATTTCTGTCGTTGCATGTATGCCTCTTCTCACAATTGGTACTCTGATGCCTTCCATTCAGACAATTGAAGCAAAGCCTTTTCTGACGCACCAAACGCCACCGTGCCTTAGTCGCCATACTGATGAATTTTTTGCACTGCCAAATCTCGTGCTCACCAGAACAAACCACACAGGATTGTCCTTGCAGATCTTGTTCTGCTACATCTGCATGGAAGAATCTTGCACGACCTCCACCACGATTATCTGCCCGCTAGGATGTTCACTGAAATTTATGCAAATCGTGTTCACCACACTAGCTAGTTCTTGGAACCATTCGCTAAAGTGTTTAACTGTCGGCTCTTCTGCCACGGTCTTCGCATGCCGCACCCACTCTATCTGTTTCTGCGCTGGCAGCTTTCGCAGTACTTCATTCATAAGTGTAGGGTTCGCTAAATGTTGTTTGCCACCTGCTGCTTCTAAGAATGAAGCTAAATTTTGAACTTTGGTTGCAAAGGGTATGATCTGCTCAATACTAGACTCAGAGATAGGTGGCACTCTTCGTACCTTAGATATTGGACTTATTACTAGTTGATCTATCCTACCAAATTTCTCTTCTAGAGACTTTATTATTTGTGGAACATTACTGCTGTGTATAAGCAAACAGTCTACGGCTTCATATGCTTTGCCTTTCAGGGCCTTTTGAAGACGGATCATATTTTGACGTTCATCGTATTGATATTCCCTGGTTGTCATAATAAAGGCTTCCTTAAACATGGGCCAGACCTCTGGTGTCCCATCAAACTCAGGGAGATCATATAGTTTCTTTTGATACTCTATACGCGGCGTCGACAAAGTACGACTTAACTCACTTAGGGCTGCTGCTAATGAATCATTGTGTTCTGCTGAGTTTAAACTATTCGATGCCGTTGAGGCTTGCGCTTGAAGATTACTTTTCTCGACTTCAACACGTAGGTTTTGAATTTGCTGCATCATTTCACTTAGCCTGGCTTCGATCGATGTGCCCGGAATGTTTTGCTCTTGAACTGCCTCTGCGCTACGCATTGTAGCATTGAGAAGTTCATTCTGTTGTGTGTCTTCTTCGCTGTCATCGTCTCGTGGAGCACTCCTAGTCTTGCTATTTTTTGGCGGCATGATTCAATACTATCTCAGTAAAATAGCCTAACAATCTAAACTTCCTCACACTCTAACGCCACACCCAATAGATACCACCGACGGCGACGATAACCCAAATAAAACCCAAATCAAGATCAAAAAGGTACTCACCCAATTTTTTGTTTTTTTAGCTTTCAGATGTCTCGCAGATCTTCACAACGTTATGGATAGTTTCCTCTTATAGCTGTAGCTTCCTAAACACTTCACTCCAGCGACACCAGTATAGGTTAACTGCACTCTGGACAAACTTCTTCAGCAGTAATCCTGCAGGCAGGTCGCTAGTCCACTTCGATGGTTTGCACGTCAATGCAGATCTTCGTCGTGCGCTCCGCAACTACTTAACGTGCTGTCAGAATTTGCACGCTGGACCAATTCTTCGGCAATAATTCTGGTAGTCACCTCACGTGCTCACTCGGATGGATTGCACGTCGGTCGTGATGAAACAGATCTTCGTGGTGCGCTCCGCAACCACTTCACGTGCTATCAGAATTTGCACGCTGGACCAATTCTTCGGCAATGATCCTGGTAGTCACCTCACGTGCTCACTCGGATGGATTGCACGTCGTGATGAAACAGATCTTCGTGGTGCGCTCCGCAACCACTTTACGTGCTATCAGGAATTGCACACTGGACCAATTCTTCGATAATAGCCCTGTTAGCTACTTCACGTGTCCACTTGGATGGTTGAAACAAATCTTCGTGGTGCGCTCCGCAACCACTACTTCACGTGCTATCAGAATTTGCACGCTGGACCAATTCTTCTGGCAATAATCCTGGTAGTCACCTCACGTGCGCACTCAGATGGATTGCACGTCGTGATGGAACAGGTCTTCGTGGTGCGCTCCGCAACCACTTCGCGTGCTATCAGGAATTGCACACTGGGTTATCTCGAACTTTCGTTGACAAACTTTTCAACGCAATGAAAAGTGAAATAAAAATTTGTTGACGCAGGGAAGTCTTTAAATAAAAAACACCTCATTAAGTTGAACTATTAGAGGAGTTTTTATTTCCTTTAAATAAAAAATATTCTTTTGACTTATACAGGATTATAAAAGATTAAACTACTTACACTTTTGTGTCCTCCCCTTCAAGTGTCGTTCTTCTTTCTAATTTCTGGTCTGATCACTGAACTGACAAACGCCAAATCAAAATGGGGTTTTGCGTTTTTCAGTTCAGTGTCTTCCGGTTTACCACTGAACTCAACACTTGAATGGGCACGTTCACACAGCAGTGTTTACACAGGACTTGTAAGTCATTCGATATATTCTGCAACAGATGGTATTATGCACATTAAGATTTACGAGCGCTCCTTCAACGGTCTCGTTTCGGACATTGTTAAAAGCTCTTTCAATGTCTAAGAAGGCAGCAAGGGTGTATTCC
This sequence comes from Chrysotoxum bicinctum, assembly GCA_911387755.1. Classification (NCBI taxonomy): domain Eukaryota; kingdom Metazoa; phylum Arthropoda; class Insecta; order Diptera; family Syrphidae; genus Chrysotoxum; species Chrysotoxum bicinctum. The sequence goes on from OU426987.1 coordinate 62,287,268, forward strand.
TTGTTCTTGAGCGTTCTTTCAATCGTGTAGATGACACTATGAAGTGCTGTCTCAACACTTTTTAGTTTAGTATAAGCATGCTGGGCTGGAGATATGACCTCCGGGCTCAGTGTGCTACGTATATGTATATCTATTAGTCTTTCAAACGTTTTTAAGAGAAAAGATGTTAGACTAATGGGTCTGAAGTCTTTAGCATTCGTGTGGCTAGGCTTTCCAGCTTTCGGAATAAATACCACTTTGACTTCTCGCCACGCTTTAGGCACATATCCCCAATTCAGGCTGCTTAGGAATATGTTTTTTAAGTGTGGGATGACATGATCTTCACATTTTTGTAACATCATAGGGAAGACACCATCCAAGCCAAGTGATTTATACGGTGAAAAGGAGTTTATAGCCCATTTTAACTTTTCTTCCGTAATCAGCTCCGCTGGTGTCGCGTTCTGTGTGCAGATCTCCATTTGTGGGTTGTAATTCAAGTTAGTGATGCAGCCTGGAAAGTGAGCGTTTACTAGGAGTTCCAGTGTTTCGCTGCACGATTCTGTCCAATGTCCATTGGGTTCCTTAAGAGATCCCAAAACAATGGCCCTTAGTAATAGACATTCATAGAATCGGTTTTAAAGTCACTTTTTGTTAGATGTAGAAAAGTTGCTTTTAAAATTTCGTAGTAACAGATCAAATTTACAAAAGTCTTATTTATACCAATAATTGTGAATCATTTTCATAATTTCGTTATTGTGAACTGATACACAAACAGATTTCTATTAACCAGATTCGTAAAGTTCTATTGTGATTCTATCATTTTAAATTTAACTTAGTTACAGGAAAGCAGCTTTTAAGTATTTATAATTGAAATTTGTTTTATTTCTACGAATGTTTGGTTAAAATCGAACTTAGGCTAGATTCGGATCTATTACTCATGGCCAATAGGTCCCTTAGCAAGTATTTTCCTGAGTCTTGCTGATTCGTTAGCACTCTCAATTTGACTGCAGAATGTTCTCCACGAGCTGCGTTTGGCTCTTTGTGTTTCCATCTTGAAATTCTTTTGACTGGACTTGTACGTTTCCCAGTCAGTTTCTGCTCTAGTTAAAGGTAAGAATAGGATGCCATGTGATTCAAGCAAATATAGATTTATGCAAGAACAAAAATTATAAGTCTTTGTAGTGGTTTCTTAAAAATAAGGTTTTATATAAGAACATTTTAAAACATTTTTAAGAAAAAATGTTGGTACACCAATTTGAAGTTTTTATTATTGTATGAATAAAAATTAAATTTACAAAAAAAAAACTATTGAGCCGTTTTCGAGATAATGAGTTTTCAAAAAACAAAAAATTGATTTTTTTTTTCAAAATTCAAAAAAATATTTTTCTTAAAGTTTTGCAATGCAATGTTTTTTAAACTCTTTAGAAGCTTCTCTCTACGAAATCCGTTGTGCTGATAATGAGAAATTCAAAATTTTAAAAAATCGTTCTATGGTAGGTATAGGTACAGTCAGTAATATCTTGTTTTCAATTTTTTTTTATTAAATTACAAATATTAAAAAATAATAGAAAGGAAAAAAAAATGTAAGCAAAATTTTCGGAACCGTTTTCGAGCAAAATACGATTTTCGAAAACCATTTTTTAACATTTGTATGGAGGGTACCGTTATTTTTAGGTAAAATAAATTTAATTTTCTCATATCTTGTAGATTATTTTTCTAAATTTTTATTTATCAAGTTTTGAAAAAATCTGGCATGGGGTTTTCGAAATATTGTGTTTTCAAAAAAAAACTTTTAAAGTTTTTTTAAAAACCCAAAAAAAAATGTTTTGCAAAATTTGAATACACAATAATATTCATAATAATCGGTGGTACCGTTTTTGAGAAAATCAAAAACGAAAAAAATGGTCCCATAGGGGTACCAAAACTACTCATTTTTTTCAACCATTACCTAGGTTTAACTAAATTAAATTTTTTGATTTTTGTTTTTTAAATCGTTGGGACAGTTTTTGAGAAAAAAAAATATTTATAAAATTTCGAAAAAAAATCGTATGGCAGGTACCGTTATTTTTGGTCTTAAAAAATCAAATCAAAAAACATCCGCTGGTAAAAAATTAAAACCCATATCTACCAAGTTTGTAGAAAATCGGTCGAGCCGTTTAGCTGTAATCGAACAAACAGACAGACAGACAGAATTGCCAGACCCACTTTTTTCTCTTCGCTATCATCGTAATGTCAACTTTGATCAAAATCTCGAGTTAGATTTTTTTTACAAATGCATAACTTGACTTATAGTACCTATAAGTCGCAAGTAAAAACGACATTAGTCACTAGGTCCTGGTTCTCCACATAAGGTTTTGCCCCTCAAATTTATTTTACTTTTGTGTATTTTCTCATACAAAACGTTATACTTTGTGGACGAATTTGTTTGAAATGATGTGTGTTAAAGGTTTTTAAATTGGCGTTCACAATATGCCTATGTACAGAGGACAGGGGCGAACGCAGGTAGGCGTTTTAGGGGTTAGGGTGGACGATGTGCTCATTCCGCTTTTAAATTGTCATTGAATATGCAATTTATTGAAAATCTCACGAGTAACATTTCCAAAACATGGGAAAAGTATTGCAGCAATGCAAATATGGGACGAATGCTCAATGGCCCACAAAAAATCGCTCAAAGCTCTTAATCGATCATTGCAAGATTTGCATCAAAATTCTAGACCATTTGGAAATGCACTAATATTGGTTGAAGGGGATTGCAGGCAAACGTTACCAGTAATTCCTCGATCGACTCCAGCAGACGAAATAAATGCTTGCCTCAAATACTTTGCTTTGTGGCGATACGTAAAGTCTTTGAAATTTAGTGTCCAGCTGCAAAACGAGAGATCAGCTGAGATGTTCTCAAATCAATTACTGGAAATTGGAAACGGAAATGTACCGGTTGATCTGACCTCAGAACGAATTTCATTTTCAAATAACTTTTGTAATTTAGTGAAGTCAAAGGAAGAACTGATTCAAAAAATATTTTTGAATATTCAGACAAATTATGAAAATCACAATTGGCTTAGTGAACGAGATATTCTTGCCGCCAAGAACAAAGATGTCTTCGAAATCAGCAATATCATTCAGTCTTACATTCAAAGCGAATACAAGTCCGTCGACGCTGTTGTGGAAGCAGATGAAGCAATCAACTATCTAATAGAATTTTTGAATTCCCTCGATCTGCCAGGGATGCCACCGCATATATTGCAATTGAAAATTGGCATGCCAATTATCATGTTGCCAAATAGAAACCAGCCAAAGTTATGTAACGGCACGCGACTTGCAGGAAAGAAACTAACGTGCAACGTAATAGAAGCAATGATCTTAACATGGCCTTTCAAAGGTGAAGAGCAGATATGCCATTTAATTTAAAAAGATTGCAATTCCCAATTCGCTTAATATTTGCAATAACCATCAACAAAGCAAAGGACCAATCTTTGAAATTCTGAGGCTTGGATCTATAATCGGATTGCTTCTCACATGGGCAATTCTATGTAGCGTGTTCAAGAGTCGGTAACCTAAATAAAATCTTTATATTTATACAGACAATGGAACAACTTAAAACATTGTATGTACATAAACAAGTGTTATAAAATGACAATGCAAGCCATACAAAAATTTAAAGATTCTGTCCAGAATTTTTCTGAAGTCCAACAAAATATCATCAAAGTTGATGTTTTTAAAAATATATACATACCTATCTTGCCACAAAAATTGAAATCGATGAAGGTAAAACTGATTGAACAGACTTTTATAGAAAAAAGTTCGAGTGAAAAAAAAACTTGCAACAAAATAAAATTATAAAAAAAGAAGAACAAGCTATGAAAACAAGTATATCAGCGAAAAATAGATATTTTTGAAATTCGAAATTTATTTTAATTTGATGAAGTTGTAGAGGAACCAGCACATAAACTTAATTATATTGCTATTTAAATAAAAAATGATACGAGTTCTTTAAAAATAATTTTAAAATTGTAAAAAAATGTATTGCTAGAAATTATGAACCTCTCGCAATCGCAATTTTGTATTAATTTTAATAACGCCCAGCAAAGTGGGCTGGTAGTAGCTAGTATGTATTTTATAAAATAAAAGCAAACGGTTTTGTAGTTTTTAAATTGTTTTGGATCCATTCTAACTGTATGTTGCGAAGTTGATAGCAGGTATTATAGCCAAGAGAAATTAAACAGTTGTGCGTCTGCGACTCTCGATGGCTGCGATGATGGACTTAACGGCTAATGTTAATTCTGTCATCATATTATGGTTGTCAATTATCAATTGATATTTGATAAATATTGAAATTTGGTACTTTTAAACTCAATTTTATTCAAGAAATTAACAACTATCTGATAATATAAGCATCACTGTCAATGGACAAAACTTTTTTTAATTGGGTTATAGAATATCGAATTTCAATTTTTATCAATTATCAATTGATAATTGACAACCATAATAGGAGTGCATCTTGCTTTTTCTTGCCATTCGCTGCATCTTCGCTTTGCATATTATTGCAAAAAGTCCCTAGTGAAGTTGAAAAAAAGTGTCGCAACATACTCGTATAATACATAAATTTTTTGCTTATAGTGTCAACCGCATCAACCAATTTAAAGAATTTCTAAAAATAGTGCGCAGTCCCACCGCACAATATATTTGGTATTTTGCGGATTAAGTTTAATAAAAACTAAATTAAGAATTGGACCTAATTTATAAACCGTTAATAATATAATAATAGCCAAAGAGTTTGAAGATCAAAAAATTATTAATGGTTATTAGTCTGCAAAAAAATCGTTTAAAAATAGCGTTTGTGAAAAGATATATTTATTTTTATATTTATTAAGTGGAAATAACTGATCTTCATACATTAACATATCGCGCAAAATTTTAAACAGCTAAGTAATAAGGTATTATGATGATACTACTTAACAATTTGTTAACTTTTAAGTAGATTACTAACTCTTTCTTAATTTTAAACATTTTCTAACCAGTATAGTGCTAAGGCTATTTTTTAATAAATTACTATTAAACACTAAAGTAATGGCAGTTCATGCGAAAAACTAAACAAACAGACCTGTTGTGATGAAGTTAGCACGATACTAAAAAAATAAAATAGGTATTTAATAAAAGGATGGAGAAAGTATGATGCTAAATTCGATTGAAATTTGCAAAACTGTTGGTTTTACCTAGATTCATACTAAAACTACGTACTAATTCAACTAAAATTTTGCACAATCGTGATATTTTATTGTTTTTGTTTTTTTAATAATTTAAAAATAACGTGTAAGCTGTAAAATATATGTACATAAGAACATATGAACATTATGATGAATTATTTGTTCTGTTTTTTTAATGTTTTTTATTTTGGTAATTTTTAACTACATTTGGTTATTTTTATTTTCAACTTTGGACACGATTTTTTTTTTCAAGTGGCAACCGTGGTTACTGCAGACAGAGGACGCGCAAACAGGTAGATAATGGCCGACTGATCGTGAAAAAAGTATAAGCTATACCTACTATAAATTACATATAATATATATTTTTATTTTATATAAAACTTGTTTATGAATATTTTGGAATGGAGTATTTTTTCATTTTTTTTTTCATTTCATTTATTGATCGCAATTCCTTACACATTAATATACAACATCTTTTAAATTAATGCAAAGTTCAGTATTATTATAGGGGAGAGTGGGGCACATTTGAACACGGGGCACATTTGAACAATGCTTATAAAATTTTACTTCATTACTCTTTTTTAAAACTAATTTGAAATTTTAATCTGTCAATACCATATCCATAAACGTCATTGACTTTCCTTGAATATCTCAGTTAGTGTTGGTTAAACATCGATAGTTTCACTTTCCGATAGTATCGATTGTTTTGGGAAAACACTATCGATACTATCGATACTATCGATAGTTTTACCAAATTTCTTAAAAAGCATTAAAAAGGCTTTTCTATTAAGTACAGATTTTTTGATTACTAAAAAACGTTTAAAAATCTGAATATGTGAATTTAAAACTTATTTTAAGCAACTAGAAATGCATCGTTTCAATTGCTAACGTGCTTTTTAAAATTAAAAAAAAAAAAAAAAAACGAGATGTATCTTATTCTAAAAAAAAGGTCGGTTCGGTACGGCCTGACGAATACCACTTTATTTTTTTGGTTAATAAGTGTGTTTTTTTTGCAAGTCCATATAGAATTGTAAAAAAAAACGACATCGGGACTAAGCGCTTTACATGCAAATGCAACAACTACTTAAATCTATACAGAGTTAGCTAAGACCAGATAATTATCGAGAGTTAATCTAAGACCCGATAAAAATGGTGATGCCAAAATAGTATTATCTATATATGTTATCGATAATTTGCTCAGAGACGTCAAAAGTGAAGTTTTTGGATTGGTTGATGCTAGTCGTCAATAAGCTGACAAATGTCATAGCGTACACAGTGCTTCCAGCTATTTGGAAAAAAACTCCTAAATCCCGATGTCGTTTTTTTTTACAATTCTATATGGACTTGCAAAAAAAACACACCTAATGTGGCAAGCTTGCCAAAAATGCCAAACAATTTTTAAGCAATGGTACCATTTGACCCATCTGTTCGCGAGTTTATCGAGCACAAGACAACATTGTTTTTATGTATCGATATATAATGTATAGCTAGAAAAAAATAAATGCACTTGCAAAAAAAAATAATTTTAGCTTTTAAAGCAAATCATAAAAAAATCAAGTCTGCTTATTTTAAATCATTTTATTAAACAAAAAATAACAACATAAGATAATAAATGAATTCATAAATATATTATTCAATAATAAATATATATATAATATATTATATATGTATATATATTAGACTGGGCCAAAAAAATTGACTATTTTTTTTTTTGAAAGATATATCGAGAATATCATTCAGAATGACAAAAAAAAATTTCGTAAAAGTTTGAGCCCTTAATATCAATTTTAAAAGGTCTATCATCGCTAATTTTGATTTTTAGTCATAATTTCATGTTTTGCGTCAGAACTGACAAAACATTGAAGTAAAAAAAAATCATTTTGACTTACTTTTATATAAAATTAAATGCCCTACAAAAAATGTCTAATTGAAAATTTTCGTCAGACAAGCCGTTTTTGAGTAATTAAGCTTAATAAATTGTTATTTTTCTTCGATTTTACTTTTTTAATTTGGAATTTTGTAACTAACGAATCAATGAATATCTCAAAATGATCACAATGGATTTTTAAAGGAAATTTAATGCTCTACAAAAAAGGTCTCTTAATATTTTTGTCTAAATTTAATTCTTCAAAAGTTATTCATATTAAAATTGAAAAAAAATTGAAATTTCAAGTTTTTCTTTCTTAACTCAATTTTTTTTACTTAAAGGAACAAATTGACTTTTTTGAACATTATTAATCATCATTCATCGAAAATCTCTTAATATTCACCTTTATTCTAACAATATTATTACAAAAATATATAAATTTAACAATAAATATGAATTTATTTTTGCCTAATTGATCATTTCTCAACAAAAACATGGTTCTACTATCTTAAAGAAATTTTTGAGTAAACAATTATTTAATTTCGCTATTGAAAATTATTTATTTATAATATTTCATACATTTGTGAATTTTTATGTTATTAATATACACGAATTTACATCGATAAATAACATTTCCTCCCTTAACCCTCGATTTTGATTTGCTTTTCATCAACTTATTAAGCACTATACTGAATAAACGTATCCCCTCTTCTTTTAGTAACCACATTGTCTACTATGAGACCCAAGTGAAAGAAAATGACCAATGGTCCAACATTGATAGTTTTCAGGAATGTAAACGATTTTTCAATCATTTAGCCGTCGTAAATGATGTAGCTGAACGTGGCGTAGCTTTGATTGAAGAATATAATAAGTGTCTTACGAAAAACGAAGAGCAACTTCAGTACTTACTACTAGTCATTAGTGAGTACCGAAAAAAATACCCTAATTGCAACAAAAAAACCTTAATGTAATAAAATGTTATAACTAGTAGTTAATTATGGTTGTAAAACTATAAAATCCTATATATTTCTTATAAAATATGAGTTATAATTGTGTTAAAAATAAATTTTTTACCATCTGTTATTGTTATTATTAATTAAGTAGCCATAATCTGTTTTTTTCCTATATAAATGTATGAAATATTATAAATAAATAATTTTCAATAGCGAAATTAAATAATTGTTTACTCAAAAATTTCTTTAAGATAGTAGAACCATGTTTTTGTTGAGAAATGATCAATTAGGCAAAAATAAATTCATATTTATTGTTAAATTTATATATTTTTGTAATAATATTGTTAGAATAATGGTGAATATTACGAGATTTTCGATGAATGATGATTAATAATGTTCAAAAAAGTCAATTTGTTCCTTTAAGTAAAAAAAATTGAGTTAAGAAAGAAAAACTTGAAATTTCAATTTTTTTTCAATTTTAATTGTGAATAACTTTTGAAGAATTAAATTTAGACAAAAATATTAAGAGACCTTTTTTGTAGAGCATTAAATTTCCTTTAAAAATCCATTGTGATCATTTTGAGATATTCATTGATTCGTTAGTTACAAAATTCCAAATTAAAAAAGTAAAATCGAAGAAAAATAACAATTTATTAAGCTTAATTACTCAAAAACGGCTTGTCTGACGAAAATTTTCAATTAGACATTTTTTGTAGGGAATTTAATTTTATATAAAAGTAAGTCAAAATGAATTTTTTTTACTTCAATGTTTTGTCAGTTCTGACGCAAAACATGAAATTATGACTAAAAATCAAAATTAGCGATGATAGACCTCTTAAAATTGATATTAAGGGCTCAAACTTTTACGAAAATTTTTTTTTGTCATTCTGAATGATATTCTCGATATATCTTTCAAAAAAAAAAATAGTCAATTTTTTTGGCCCAGTCTAATATATATTATATATATAAATATATTATATAATTCAGAAAGATTGCCGGTCCTTATTCGGAATTCACCCCCCCCCCCCCCCCACCAAAATGCACCTTTTTTAATGAATCGATAAAAAAAGTGTGCTGTTGATAAAAATCATAAAATTATGGAGGAGAAACACTTTTTTATGGTAAAAAAGTGAAGTATAAAAAAATTAATATAGGTAGGCCATAGGGTAAACTCAGTTTCTTTAAATCCAGATTCTGTAAATGCAAAAGAAACCTTGCATACACCCAATCTCGCACCTACCCCAAATCCTATAGTGTGCCCAAGCAGGGGGGTTGCAGGGGGGCAGCATGCCCCCCCATACATATCTCACTGTTTATACGCCGTAATGCGTAAGCAAGCAAAAAAAGCAAATATCCCATACAAAAGTAGTTTTAGTTATAGTACTGTGGGTGGTCCGCTTATACTTCACTTTTTTACCATAAAAAAGTGTTTCTCCTCCATAATTTGATGTTTTTTATCAACAGCAAACACTCTTTTATCGATTCGTTAAAAAAAAAGTTAATTTTGGTGGGGGGGGGGGGGGGGGAATTCCGAATAAGGTCCAGATTGCTTTGTTGGAAAATAATTTGCTAGTATTGAAACTATCGATAGTTTTTTCGATAGTTTTTTAAAACTATCGATGTACGCGATAGTTTTTTACTATCGATACTATCGATAGACTATCGATGTTTAACCAACACTAATCTCAGTTGTCTCTCGGACTTAGAGGTGAAGGGTACTTTTGCTAGTGGAAGTGTTTTGTTTTCGTTTTTTAGTTGTAAGAGTTTAAACAAAAATTATTGCGCGATTTTAAAACAGGAACACATTTTTTTGGAGGAAAAATAAATTTTAAACCTAATTGCGGTAAGTTTTTTACTGGATATGTTTCAGTTAAATATTTATAATAAATTTTATGTCACTGGAACAGTTGGGGCAAATTTGAACAAGTGTGTTGGGTCACTTTTGAACATGTTCAAAACTGCCATGATTAGTTTTTTTTTAACATATTTAAGACATTTAAGAGAAAATTTAATCAGCTTCAAGCAATTAATCAGGCGATTTGTTATCTGTTCTATAGGGCAAGTATTGGTTTCAGGTAAAAAATGTTTTTGTCATATTGACCATCAGTCTCTGCGTTTATATGTACGTTCTCTGTCTTGTTTTTGAGCTATTGAATACTGAAAATAAGGCCTAGTTAAAGCTTTCTAGGTCGAAAAAATCTTGAAATTTTTATAGCCTTAACAATAATATTCTAGTTTAAGCTATTTTTATTCACACAAATTGAAGGTTACGCTTGGAAAACAAGTTAAAACTAAATAAACTTAGCGATGGCTATTTTAAAATAGCTATTACTAGAAAACATCTTTATATAGCTAGCCTAAGCTTATTCTTACACTCAAAAAATTTATTAGTAAAATGGCTACGAATGATATTCGTAAAGAAAATATTCGTGCATTGTACGAATATTCGTAAGATGTACGAAGTATTTGTATAGTCGTATATCTACGAATGCATTCGTAAAATTTTACTAATAACTGTCGTACTATCTACGAATCTATTCGTTTAATACACTAATTTCATTCGTAAACAAGAAGTAAACAATTTGTTTGAGTACATTGTACGAATTATTGTGTACATATAACTAATAACATTCGTTAATTTCTCGTACGAATGACTTCGTACTTTAACCTTTTGCATTCGTAGTATTTACTAATAAATTCGTACTATTTACTAAGTAAAACTAATATTAGTAGACAGAATTCATTCGTAGGTAGACCGTACGCATTGTGAAGGGATCGCACTAGCGACCACTTAATTATCTTTTCCATACAGAACCATACTTCGATATTTGACACTCAATTCCCACAATATGAAATGCATTGCCTTAAGCCAAACATAACGATCAAAATCCAATGCAATGTATTAATTTGCCTTCTACGCCAGGGTAATAAAAGATATACATGAAATAAACATATCCGACTCGTTGTCGATGACCAACCAAGAAAAAACAGTATCATATTTCCCTAATGGCACGAACGGCATAAATATACAAAGTGCATGGTATTATGTGAATGGGTTGATGGTGCGCGATCAACGGTCATTTGTTTAGGTTGACAAAATATGTCAACTAAGCATTGTAGCCGAACGATTTGTGCCACTTAAGATAGCTGGTCGTTCACCCTTAGCCCATACGTACGAATTGTGATGATTTTAATATCGATTATTTGTGAGGTCAAAAATCGAAGTATGGATCGATTCCGATAACCAATTTGTAAGTATAAATAGGAACAATATTTTCAAAATAAATTTGTCTTCGCCTTAGACATCAAAGCAGAAGGTCTTTTCTTTTTTTATTCTTGAGGAGCTTGCGAGCTGAAAGGATAAAAGGGAAAATACTTTGAATACTTTGATTTGTAGGTCAAAACCTCGAGTGCAGTTTTGCCAGAGGTCCGAGCTGAAGCATTCGTTGCTAAGCGATTTGATTCTAGATCTCTAAAGTATTTCGGTAGGACACCTCCACCTTTCACCATCTTTACATGGCGATCTTGCCATCATAACAGCCCATCAACTATCTTTACATGGCGATCTTGCCAGGTTATTACACAAGCTGCTAAACACCCTTCAATCTTTACATGGCGATCTTGCCAGTTCAGTAGATTACTGAATTGGAACCAACAAACATTACTTGCCACTTACAACCGTGGAAGTTTAGGCAACGGTTCACCTGTTGCTACAGCCGCTGCAATGCAAGTATTTCAACAGAATATATTAAGAGCTTTGGCTGGCTCGAATCCCCGGCATATGATGCAGTTCAAACCCTTGCTGTATTCTTACCAAATGGCAATTGCACAAGCTCATGCGGGTGTTTTCAACAAGAAAAATGTCTCTTCCAGTAAAAACGCACCTAGTTTAGCAGATATTCAAAGTGCTGCAGCAATACAACGTAAGTGTTTACTCGAAATGATGCCACTCCAGACAGCGGAACCGAGTAACAGTCACCAGAATAATTGGAAGACCTAAAAACTACCAATTTGCTTACTAACCCGACTATTAGAATGCAGCACAACAACATCCGATAAAAAAGAAAGGAAACAAAATAAAAAGCAATAGAATAAAATAAATCATACCAAATCCCACACTTTGCAATAAAAATTGAATAGAAATACAACAGGAAACAATAATAAAATAAAATATAGTGCAAATATGACAGCAAATGCAATTATAAAACTTTTTATAATTTCTCAAAAAAAAGTAAAATTATGTACCTAGTTCGCTTGATTAAATTAAATTAATTTTTTTTCAATCAGAAACATCAATATTATTTTAATTATAGCTCAATTTAGATGAACCATACTATAAATAGAAAAACAGAAGAATAAAATGCAAGTGAACATTAAGTTTTCTAAGTAATTTAATTAAATATATATAAACATATATATATACATATATATATATATATACTTTGATAGAATTTTATATTTATATGTTAATGTATTGATGTATTCATGAATTAAAGTCTATGTTCTTAATTAAAATAACGAAAACAAGAACCAAGAACAGAATATAAACGTATTACTAATTTTTGAAAACAAACTTGCAGTGTAATTATCGTTGTTAATATTCCTTAATTCTTTTTTCTTAAATTAAATTGTATTTATTTAAAAACAAAAAAAAAAGTAAAGAGAAGAAAAGAAAAGCACGCACTTATAACACGAAAACCGACGAACAACGCATAACTGAACTTTTAAAATTACCAGAAAATGGACTCAAAATAATAAAGTTGAAGATTGTTGACAGGTTCGAGGAAGATTTAGTTAATTTCAAGGATACAGACATAATTATTGGTCCAAACAAGGTTTTGGCGTATATCCCAGAAGGGAATTGTTTACTCCTAAAAAAGTCCAAGGATAGCACTACAACCCAATCGACAATATTTGGCAAAATATTGTCGAGGGATGTGCAGAAACTCTGCGGATCAAATTGTATTAAAAAAATATATATTACTAAAAATGAAATAAAGAAGCTCGCATGCGGCCGCAAACAGAGCAATATTAATGAATTAAAAATGAAATTAGGAGAAATATTTAAAGAAAGTAATATTAAAGTGCACATTATAGATAAAAATATTGAAATAACTGATCCTTGTAAGAAGAAACTAATACTTAATGAATGATTATCACATACTTCCAACCAAAGAAAAAATACTTTTGGACAGGTATGCAAAACGATGTGACGACATTTGTAAAGCATTGTCCAATTTGTCAACGAAACAAATATATTCAACCAAAGAAGCAACCAATGACTATTACATCGACAGCAGAATCAGGTTTCGACAAACTCTTTTTAGACCTAGTAGGACCTTTAGAAGAATCGGAAGACGGATCTAAATATATTCTCACCATTCAAGATGAGTTGACCAAATTTATCGAAGCTATACCACTCCCTAATAAAGAGTCAAGTACCGTAGCTAAAGCTTTAGTAGAAGGTTTTATTCTAAGATACGGAACACCACATACAATAGCATCTGATCAGGGAACTGAATTTATAAACCAGGTTTTCAAGGGTATTTGTAAGCTATTGAGAATAGAACAACTACAATCTACAGCCTACCATCATGAGAGTATAGGAGCTTTAGAAAATTCTCACAAAGTTTTAGGAGCATATCTAAGAAGTTACGTTTCAGAAAAACATACCGATTGGAGCACATGGCTACCTTACTACGTTTTCTGTTATAATACATCAGTACACTCAGAAACCGGATATACACCTTTCGAGCTAATATTCGGAAAACAGTGTAACCTACCATCAAATTTAGTTAAACAGGTAGAACCTGTGTACAACTATGACGATTATGTGATTGATTTAAAACATAAATTACAAATCGCTCATAAAGATGCTCGAGAAAATCTGATAGGCAAAAAGATAGCAAGGAAGAACAGATTTGATCTAGAAGAACGAACAAAAAGCTCAAATTTTGAAATAGGAAGTCTAGTTTTACTTAGAAATGAAAATAGAAAGAAACTTGATCCAATCTACATAGGTCCATATGAAGTTTTGTCTCAAAAAGGTGTGAACTGCGATATAAAATATGAAAACAAGAAAATAACGGTTCATAAAAATAGATTAAAACCGTTTTATATATATTTAACACTGATTTAATGAACTCTGTGAATAAATAAAACACATAACTTGTAAACAATATTGTATAGAATTTATCTCAAAAAAAAGAGGGGAAAGAAAGAGGCGTTTAGTAGTACTAGTACATGTATATATAAATATGCAATCATAACAACAAGTGTAGTTTTGTTGTTATAGGTTTAAATTAAAAATAAAATTAGACGCGCATAGACTTACGATTTACATAACTATTGATAAGAAATTTAAATAAAAACTAAATATTCTGAATGTATAAAGCTAAAAACTATTGATAAGCATTTTAAAATAAAAACTAAATATATGTATAAATGTATATAGCTAAACGTAACTATTCATAAGCAATTTAAAATAAGAACAAAATATCCCGAATGTATAAAGCTAAACGTAAATGTTGAGAAGCAATAACAAAAAAAAAAAAATATTCATTATCTTTAAAAATTATTGATAAGCTATTTAATATGAAAATATATATGTACACACTGTGCTACGAGTATATCTTTAAAATGTAGCTATTTGAAACAATTTAAATTGACGTAGCTATTTTCATAGCTATAGCTATTTTCATATTCCATGTTGATAACTAATTTCAAGAAAATATATATTCACCGTTTAATGTAACAAAAAAAAAAACACAAAAGAAAAAAAAAAATACAGAAATAAAGTATCATATATACATAAGAACAAATGAAATAAAATCCCCATTGTACAAGTGGCGCGTAAAAGAAGAAATCAAGAAGTGTCATGATTTCTCCTTTTTCCCCAGGAAGGGTGGTGTGAAGGGATCGCACTAGCGACCACTTAATTATCTTTTCCATACAGAACCATACTTCGATATTTGACACTCAATTCCCACAATATGAAATGCATTGCCTTAAGCCAAACATAACGATCAAAATCCAATGCAATGTATTAATTTGCCTTCTACGCCAGGGTAATAAAAGATATACATGAAATAAACATATCCGACTCGTTGTCGATGACCAACCAAGAAAAAACAGTATCATATTTCCCTAATGGCACGAACGGCATAAATATACAAAGTGCATGGTATTATGTGAATGGGTTGATGGTGCGCGATCAACGGTCATTTGTTTAGGTTGACAAAATATGTCAACTAAGCATTGTAGCCGAACGATTTGTGCCACTTAAGATAGCTGGTCGTTCACCCTTAGCCCATACGTACGAATTGTGATGATTTTAATATCGATTATTTGTGAGGTCAAAAATCGAAGTATGGATCGATTCCGATAACCAATTTGTAAGTATAAATAGGAACAATATTTTCAAAATAAATTTGTCTTCGCCTTAGACATCAAAGCAGAAGGTCTTTTCTTTTTTTATTCTTGAGGAGCTTGCGAGCTGAAAGGAAAAAAGGGAAAATACTTTGAATACTTTGATTTGTAGGTCAAAACCTCGAGTGCAGTTTTGCCAGAGGTCCGAGCTGAAGCATTCGTTGCTAAGCGATTTGATTCTAGATCTCTAAAGTATTTCGGTAGGACACCTCCACCTTTCACCATCTTTACATGGCGATCTTGCCATCATAACAGCCCATCAACTATCTTTACATGGCGATCTTGCCAGGTTATTACACAAGCTGCTAAACACCCTTCAATCTTTACAGCATTATGCGTAGAATGTACTAATAACTTCGTATTTTCATGAAGTGCATTAGTATTATTTACTAATCATGAGTAAAAAAAATAATATGTGTTCAGTTCTAAAAATTAAATGTATTCCATTAGTCAACACGTTGAAACGTGATATTATTTATAAAGTGCTGCAGTGGTGGATCAGACTAACATCTGCTTTTTTCGAAAAGAAGAGGTAAGTACCTAGACATATGTACATACATATGCTTTAAAGCTTATTTTATATTTAAAATACAGCATCCAGAAGTAGCAGAGCATACAAATGTGGGAATTTTTTTCCTGAAAGAATCTCAATGTAAGTACAATTTTTTTTCGGAAGTTTCCAATTTTAAATGTTAAATCTATTTTCAGTGGCCCTAAGTACATAAAATGAGGAGTTTTTAAATATTAATTTAATTGTTAATTATATTTATAATGAATTAATTATTTTTTAACTTTATTCATATATATATGACAATAAAATGAATTAAAAAACTATTTTTAACTTACAACATAAATACCTTTTGTTATTATTTCTTACAATAGGTATTTAAGGAAATTTCAGAGAACATAAATGGTAGTAAGTTCTACAATAATATTCGTACAATATACGAATGGAGCTGTATAATTTACGAATGAAATACAAGGGCATTAGTAAATATTACAATGATATTCGTACAATATACGAATGGCATTGGTAAATATTACAATAATATTCGTACATTGTACCAATGGTATTCGTACAATATACGTTTGTTTTTCTACGAATATTCGTAAAATGTACTAATAAACGTCCATTCTACGAATACTATTCGTGGCTGAAAACCACGAATAAAATTCGTAGAATGCACGCATGAATTAACAGTATTTACACACGAAATTTTTTGAGTGTATTTACTAAAAATCCAGCTTTTACTTAAAAGTCCAAGTTTTAGATTTAGCTTTTTTTTTTTATTAATCTTTGAGGATTTTTGTTTTTTTTTTTCTACAAATAGGTACATGAATATGTTATAACGAAAGTATTAATTTTGAGTTTTATTGATAAGTTCTTATTAAAAAATTAATATAAAAATAAAATTTAAAAGTTCTTTTATTCAGTAAAAAAAAATTATATCACTGTTCAAAAGTGCCCCTTCCAAGTTCAAAACTGCCCCATACATGGGTCACTTTTGAACATAAGAATATATATTGGTTGGAGATAAAAATTCAATATAAATATTTCGTTAAATGGACCAAATATTTTTCTTAATTGAACGTCAATACCACTGTTCCATATCAGGCCAATTGCTCAAATATTTTAGGTTTTATCAGTCTGGAAAGCAAAAAGTGTTCAAATGTGCCCCACTCTCCCCTACTATGTATTTATAATAAATTGAATGATAAAAAGTTAAAACAAAAAAGCTGATATTTAAAAAATAGAATAAGAAACTGAAAAATTATGTTCGGATTTGAAAGAAAAAAAAAAAGGAAAGAAAATAATTGCATTTAATAAAGAAGATTTAAAAAACAAAAATAAACAAATAAGCTAGAAGTAGAGCCTCGTCGTGAACCGAGTGCTACCTCCCATCATCCTCATGATTGGGGGTAAGGAATTCCACAACCGAATTGCGTGTACAAAAAATTGACGACTAGAAACAAGGTTAGAGTAGCGTAATGGAGTCAGATCAAAGGTTCTAGTATTTGAATAATTTTTAGTAAGCTGTCTTTACTTGCACATTAATGGAAAAGTACCTTTTCCTTTTCACCTTCTAGAGGAGAAAATGAATTTCATTTAGCTCCAAAAGTAACGGTACCCCCCATACATCCGTAATGCAAGACCTTATTTATCTCAAAAACGGCTCTAACAATTTTGATTTTTCTGTTTTTCATCTTCACACCACAGTAAAATTAAGTTCACACTTGAAAAGACTTGAAAGTTGCAATTGCAACCTTTGTACATCCGTATCGTTCGCAGATGGCTACGAGTATGTATTTTTGACTGCTAATATGAAGCTCACGGTTTAATGACTGATGTCCCTTCATCACAACGCGAATGACCCCTTTCAAGAATACTTTATTTATAAAAACGATTAAAAAACTCATAACCAATTCTTGCCAAAATTCAAAGTCAAAATGATTTAAAATAGAAAATAAAAAAATACGATGTCAAATATTTCTTTAAAAAACAAAAAAAGTCAAGTTTCAGCTATAGAAAATGAACAAATAATAAACATGGGTCTAACCTACGCACTCGGTCCTTTTCCCGACGAGCCACTTCTTTCAGCTATTGAAAAAACTCTCCTTCTATCATCTAGCCTTCGAAGAAATTCGAAGTTTCTTAAGAAAACTAATACGAAGATTTTGAATACCTCATTTGGCACAGGTTAAACTAATGTTGTTTTTCAAAATTATTTCTCTTATACCTATGAATATAAATTTTTTCTAGATTGTCCTATAAAAACTCGCACAAAATTAGACGATATTTCTATATCATGTCCCGATTTAACAATATCATCTGAAGAAAGCTTAAAGGAAAAAATTGACTTTTCTTCGAAGGCTTCGAGTAGCAGTAACATAGTTGGCCAATGCCAGACGAGCAAAGATAGTTTGAATCGTATGTGGGTTGAGAAAAAAACAACCCAAAATGGTATAAAAAGTTATGAGATATGGTCTGAAGAAGTTTGTAAGGATTCACCATCAATGATTTTCATACTTTCTCCGCATGGAGAGGTGATTCCTTTTGAGTATTTAACCAGAGAATAAAATGCTTTTATTTTAATAAATTTTGTTTTCTTTTCTTTATATGTGTATTTGTGTATAACTATTTTGAGCCACAGGGGCAGAATTTTGTATGTAGGTCCATTCCTGCTAGAATTATTAGGTTTTAGGCTCTCTACGAGACTAGCACTAGACTTGTAATTTGATTCATTTATTTAAGCTCTAAAAAACAAAACTTTAAAATTATCGGCGCAAAATGGAACGGTGTTTTCATTTCCGAGTTTCTCATTAACGGCTTTAACGATTTCGATAAAAATTTAGTATAATTCAATGTCTCAAAAACGGTTGGATGTCCTCAAATTTATAATATTAAATACATTAAATTTACATAGCAAACTTATTTTTTGGAAAATATTCACCCTTATTACGAAAGTCGTTTTACTAAAACGACAGTAAAACGACAAGGCTCCAGAGACCACATTTTGAAGTTTAATTAATACGAAAAGGACAGCGTTCTCTATGTTCTTCACTTTTCTAAGCATTATACCAATAGTCGTTTCAATAAATTTCCAATTTTCGTTTCTAGAGCCTTGTCGTTCTACTGGCGTTTTAGTAAAACGACTATCGGAATAAGGGTGATTAAAGAAATTTTGTATATAAAAAAAGAAGTCACATATGTATTTGTGAAATTGGTCTAAAGACTTTTTTAATTTAGTTTGCAATTTGGATATTAGAGCGATTCAATAAATCAATACCACTAGCAACCTCAATCCTATGACGGTCTTTAACAAAAATCATACAAATTGATAAAAGAAACGAACTTTGGAGTTGATGACAATTAAACTTTCATTTGAAGGAATAAGTAATCAAACACAGAGGGCATTAATATTTTTTTTAGAACCGGAGCTATTACTTATTTCAATTACAGCTTAACACTGAAATAAATATGATTTTGATTAAACAAATTATAATCGACTATTCGCTCCTAAAATAAATGCATAGTATCTAGCTATAATGTATAATTATATTTATGAACGTTTCTTTATTTATTTAAGAAACAAGTATGTATAGTTATATTTGCGAATTAATTATAGTAATTTCGACTTATTTTAAAATTAATTAATTATTATTTTTTTTTTAATCAGGGCACTATTTCTTTAAAATTGACAGTTTTGAATTCTACACGTGTGTCGAACTTTTCGATCAAATATTAAGTGCTTAGGTAATTACTATTTACCTTACCTAGCAATGTTTTTCTATATATAATTATATACATACTTATATAATTTTTTTATTTTCAAATTTTTACAAAGTGTATAACAAACTTCCTGCTTGTAACAATTATTTTTCGATCATCAAATGCTTATTAATTTTCAATCGATCCAATCGCAGTCTAATACCTGTGACACCCTAGTATACGAATGAATCACATGTCTGTCATGCTATACTACGGTCATTGACATTTATTATCATTGACGTATTATATATGGACTGGACTGCTAATCGTATGAAATTTCCATACAAACGCTCTGTGAATATGTTTCAACTTCTCACTACCAACATTAGAGCTGTTGGTGCAAAAGTAGTAAAAATAAATATTAATTCCAGAGGTCATCTCTTGGCTCCTGGCCTGAATTACGATTGTTGCCATAGAAACTATAGCCATCTATCTCAATTTGAACTTTACATTTTAACGTTATCCAAGACAAAATAATAACAATAATATAAAGGTTGTTCAGCGAAATTTGTGAACACGCGAGAGCAAAGCATTTAGTTTAATGAAAACTGCTTTACGATGGATATTTAGGCCTATTCTGCCACATCTGTTATTCTGCTATAGATTTTCTGTTATGAATCATAAAAGATTTCCATCTTAAAAGATCTTTTATAATTGGTATTCAGGGGCTCGAACTTTTATAAAAGTCTGTTATGCAACTTCGAAAACGAAATCTGTTATGAAACTGAACTAAATCTGCTATCAAAATCAGCTGTGATTAAATAAAATAATTCAACTGACAAAATAAAAATGGATGACGAACAAAAAAGTAATCTCTTCTCTTACACATTATTGGTGTCCTCTACCCTACTTACATATACATACATATGTTTATATAATACTCGTATGTGTGTAAATATATTTTCTTTCATTTGTCTCATTTTAAAAAGATTTCGTTGACGAAATATAAAATATATCGTCGTCGTTCTATGAAACGTCCATTCTTAACAAAAATGTAATTTAATTCTTATTTAATTCATTCCAGATCAGCCATATTTGCAAAATATTGTATTGCAGAATGGACGACGATGATATATCAATTTTTCATTGATATACTCGTATCTGTGTATGTATTGAAATCTTTTATGATAAAAGTCACAGAAGTTTGTCTTTTATTCTTTTATGATTTTTAACAGATTTCATAACAGATTTTGGCATGCTGAATACCAAAAATGCTATTCGTAAAAGATTTTTTCTATGTTCGAACGTTTGACAGTTCATAAAAGTTTTCTTAGCAGATTTTATAACAGATTTTAGCGTGCTGAATACCAAAATTAAAATTCATAAAAGATTTGTTGACAGCTCAAACATTTGTATGGAAATTCATAGCAGAATAACAGAATAAAAGAATAAAAGATCTCGCCGAATAGGCCTAATTGTCTTCTAGGGCCTGAATTGCTTGGCGATTATTGCTGTGAAGTTTTGACAGGTAACCTAATAAAAAGGTAGAACCGGTTCTTCGTAAATTTATATTTTAAAATGGAAATGGCATTTTGTCATTATATTTATCTAACTATAAGTAAATTTGCTATTATTTCAAAAAAATCTCCTATCTACATAAATGTAAGTAGAACAATATGAACTTTTTAATTTATCTTTTCATGTTGAATCGCATCCATTTTTTACTAGATAGTTTTCATCATAAATCTAGTTTTTTCATAAATCTAGAAGACTTACTATACAAATTTATTTCGTAAATCTAGTAGATTAGAAATAAATCTCTACTAAATCTTCATTGGATCGATTGTTCTAAGTTTGAACTGACCAAACATCCATATCGTGCTAAGCTATCTCGATGATTTTTCATAGTTTGGCACAAATGAAACTTTTCCTTCTCTCGCTTCTACTTTAGAAGAAAAATTGAAAGAAGACCATTAGCATTTTGATAGATGCTGTCAAAGTTAATCTTCTTTTCAATCTTTCAGTGCGGTGAAAACACCACATAAATCTCTTGCTTTAAATATCAGATTATCTTTTGGTGAAAACGTAGTAGGCGTGTTTTGTTCGCAAGTCCATATAGAATTGTAGAAAAAAACGACATCGGGGGCCTGTTTCTCAGATCATACACATCATACATTTCATACAACATACAACATTTTCATACATCATACACATCATACAATTTTCTGTTTCTCAGATTTCATTGGAAGTGTTGTATGAAATTTGTTTTGTTGTATGATGTGTATGATTCTGACATTTCATTATTATTTGAGTGTTAGGTTAATATAAATCTCAACTTGAAATAAAAAAAGTTAATTGTTAGATAAAAAAAGATAAGTTTTACTGATTTGAAAGTAATATGGGTAATAATTTATAAAGAAAACTATGTAATTGCTATACAATAGTATAAACCATTTTCTTTGATTAATAATTATAATATCTAGGTGGTTACAAAATTAAAATTTTAAATATATGGCTAAATTAATCATTCTTAGATTTTTAACAGAATCAGAATATCGACGCTCCAAACTTTTCCATAAAACATTTGATCAAAAATTAATTGGTCCGTTTTGGAAGAATCAGAAAAATGGTTCTAAGGTTCTATTGAATTATATTATTATATATTAAAAAGAGCATAAATGTACAAATTAATCTTAAGAAAATTGTTATGTTGTTGGAAAATTGTTGGGGGTGGTCGTGGCGCGATGGATGTGTGCTCGCCTGTGAACCTCATGATCACAGGTTCGATTCCTGCCGTCGTCTATGTCGTTTTAATGCCATTAAAAATCTTCTAAAATTGTCATCAATGGGTTGCTGGTTTACTCATTACATGTTGTTCAGGCATAACACTAACAACATGTAATTGAGTTAAACTAGTATGCCCAACAAGGATGGACACGAAAAAAATAATGTGAATTATAAGCGACACAGAAATAAGACACGGCATTCTCCGCTTTAGTTCAGCCGCCATCCCTGGAGATAAAATATCTGAGACAACAACCTTCAGTCTCAGAACATCGTGCCACACATCTTTCCTATCCTTCTTTCTCTTCCTTAACTTCACGCCCGCGCTGTGTTCAAACATTTAAAGGGTAATCATAATCCCTTGAGCGCGTGTAGATTATAAAAAAAAAAAAAAAAAAAAAAAAAAAAATTAACTCGAAAACTACTTATTTTTCTATATTTCCTTTTCATCTTGTTTCATTTGCCTGTAATTGGCTGAATTACAACAAAATTTTGTGCTGTATTAAATGTATGAAAAATTGTAGGTTAATTTGCTGTATGATGTGTATGATAAATTTCTGAGAAACAGAATCATACAACATTCCAATATTTCCAGTGTAATCTTCGGTCATACATTGTTGTATGACAGCAGATCATACAACAAATTTGAGAAACAGAAATCATACAGCAGAAATGTCAATATCATACAATGTATGATGTGTATGATTTGAGAAACAGGCCCCGGGACTACACGCTTTACATGCAAATACAACAACTACTTAAATCGATACAGAGTTAGCTAAGACCAGATAATTTTCGAGACTTAAGCCTAGTACGCAGATAGAGACAAGACAAATTTTATCTCTACAATTTTAATCTCTACAAAACTTTTCCAAATCTCGCTCAAAAGTTTGAAGTTGGAGAGATGAAATCTAATTTAATGTGGTTCTTAGTATATCTTTGGAACGGGTTGTCTTACAAAAGTCGTCCATCCCTTTTTGGAATCTCCTCTCGATGCTTTCAAGAAAAGCATCAGCACCTTTTACATAAAACCAGTTTTGACAAAAATCACTTTCGGAAATACAGTAGCTGTCAAAATTTGTCCCGCAAAATAATGCTTGTATCATTCTTTTTCCTGGCAAAATTTAGTGGAGACATTTTGTAGAGCAATTCACAATAGTATGAATTTTGCGCGCGAACTGCGTACTGCTTGGAAAAATATCCGAGACAAAATTTGTCTCAGGAAAAAAAATGTATGGGAGACAAAATTTTTCCCGATCTGCTGTTGCGAGGCAAGAGGAGCGGAGGAGTGTCGGTAATGGGGTTAGGTAGGAAAAAGGAAAGGTTAGGAAACTGGAATAGGAATAGGTTAGAAAAGGGTAGGAATGCTAAGTTTCGGAGGACGCGGCCTGCTTGCTGTGCACGGCGTTAGCTCGTCGGACGGGGGGGGATCTTGCCCCCGAAACTTAACCTCGCCTGCAAACAAATACATAAATCAGGCCAGGTAAACAACACAGGAAAATTTTGGACTAGAAAGAGACGGACGGAACAGGGTGTCTAAGAAATGTTCCCCTATTTGAAGAATCACTGCGCCCTTTTCGGCAACAATAACGTGGCTAATCATATCACCGTACAAAACAAATTCCCTACCGGCAAAGAGCTCTTTGAAGGAGGTCCGAAAATTATTTAACAATATCGTATTTCAATTAGGTACTTCGCTACAGAAAACCCGAGGGAAACACAACTTTACAGATTTGACACATACAATTAAAAATTTTGTCTTGTTGACAAAAAAAAAAGATGGCTTTAAAGCAAAAAAAAAACTTAACTTCTTCGACGCCGTGTGCATGTATCAAAGAAACGGAATTCTTAATAAGTTCAAATAAATGACAAACACAAACACATATTTCCAGAAGGATAAATTGGGATTAGATTTATTTTATAGCACTTAAGGCTTTTCCGTCTTTGTCGACTTTTCTTCTTTTTATATAAGGACTCACTGTTGCGGATTGTACAAACACGTTATACTGGCGACCTGGGCTTAGGGGTGCTCCAAATGGAAGGGACTTAAGGGCGTTTGCACAAATGTCTGCACCGCTGCCTCTCCAATGAACAACTAGTTCACGGCCAATGATCCCGTCCGTTTGCTGTTGACTGGTATGAAGTCCAGAACAATAAAAAAAAAGCACAAAAAAAATCGAATGCGGCGGCCCAGTACTCGGTTGATGATCTGGGGCCGCCGATTATGCACCTATAAGTTTTAGAGTTTTAAAACACCTTTTCAAACCAGACATCTAAACTCTCGACTCACCACTTTGTTTTTTTTTTGTTTTTTTTTTTTTGTTTTGGTTTTATGTCTATTATTATTTTATACGGCCACTAGACATCACTGATAATTTTGGGACCTTTTTTTTTCCTTTTAAAATGGTTACACAAAAATTTTCTAAAAAAGCGAACAAAAAAAAAACAGTAATTACACAGCTTCTACAAAAAAAAAACAAAAAAACGCACCACCTTTGACTATCTAAATTAAACTTTTTCGGTTATTATTATTATAATTTCTCCGGCCCATCGGTATGACAGTCAAATTAACATTGATCATTTCTCCTCAGAATACTTCACCTGCATGAACACAAGTCTTACTCTCTCTCTCTTAACTGTCAAAGCAACATCCGATCATCATATCCATATTTAAATGGATCGTCCGATGAGTCTTCATATGTATGAGTTAACATTAACTCTCTGATAGCCTGGCTTTTCCATGGGCCTGTTCAAAATCAAAGTTCGGAACGTCGAACCGAACTTGAATCCTATCTTGAAGACATTGACACAATTTACATGGCAGGACATGACGTGGATTTAATTTCCTAACCCAACAAAAGGAAATGTAACACCTAAGAACATCAAAACCGGAAAAAACATGTCAGAAAACAGAAATTGACAATCATGAACACGAAACGAAAACAATAAAAAAGATAAAATAGTGTAATAACATGAATTGAAATAATTGTCTCCAAACTCTCCACGATTCGCCTATCCAAAATGTCCATAAAATCTTACTACGTTGAATGCGCCCAACTCCGAAGTTTGTTGTCTCGTATATAAATAATAGTTGGCTAGTCAGAGAGGAGATGGACTCAAACAACAACAACACTGTGGTTTTTATTTGTAAACAACAACCAACGACAACCACCATGGCCGACATTTCATTTGGGTAGGTACAAAAAATATTTTTTGTTTATTTAGATACTTTTTAAAGAATATTTATTGCTTAAATACTCTCAAAAATTGACATTTGCTTTTCTCTATTCGCAGATGGTCTCAACTTGCCGGATTTGACCACCAGTCGCTCAGAATAAAGGTAAGAAGTTTGCTTACATTTTTTCTTCAGTGCTAAACATATTTTCTTTTTCTGTTCTACTTCCTAGGTTACTCTTACTAATTGTTTTGGCCTCAACGGTGGAAAACTCAAGACCTAAGCAGGCGCCCGCAACACTGCGTACTAGGCTTTAAATCTAAGACCCGCTGACAAATGCGATAGCGTACACAGTGCTTCCAGCTATTTCGAAAAAAAGCTCCTAAAAGCCCAGGCGCGCACATTCAATTTTTAGTTTCGCAACTGTTTAGTTGCTAAAATGAAACATATGGGCTTATATGGGACATCGCGCACTTAGAGCAACTCGATTCGAGCAACTAAAAAGTTTGTGTTTTGACACAAACTAAACGATTGCCTTCGCAACAGTTGAGCTCTTTTCTATAAGAGCAAGAGAGAAAAGAGTGTGAGCGTGAGTAAAGAGTTGCCATAGTGCGCAGTTCTCTTGCAACTGGTGATTAAACTATTTGATTTCGATTACAGTTGCCAGTGTGCGACTAGCCTAGGTCTACTGTCTGAACACAATGGAGTGCTACAACTGGAAATGACATTCATTCAGACATTCGAAACAAATCTGCATCGGTTAATCCTCTCGAAATTTCGTAACGCTCTCGCTGTGCTCAAACATTTAAAGGTCCCTTTAAAAGTGATTTTACATGTTTCTGTATCTGCAAAATGCAGAAAAGTAGTGAGAGGCAGATGTATGTCGAAACCCGAAAGTGGGAGACAAGACACAAGTGGCAATTCATTTTTACTTCCTATAAGCTGCTATAACTTGTTGGCCAAATATGCAATGAAAATTTAACTTACCTTTATTTTCTTCCATTTCGATTCAATGTTTTTTTTTCATATCATGCGTCCGTCAACAAAAATTATATATAGCAAAATGTGAAAATATCGCAAATTTACAAAATGCAGACGAAGATGCTATAATAAAGATAAACATGTTCGTCTTTACTAGTATAATCTTGACTTCTGCATTTATCGAATTTCCTATAAAGCAGAAATGGAGTCCTTTTGCATTTTTCTCTTTCTCTCTCTCTATCTAACAAATATGAATTCTATATTTGGCATCCTTTTTTTTGCAGAAATCAAATGCAGATACCTACATGTAAATCCATCATAAAACGTGCCAAATTTAAAAAAAGATGCTTAAAACCAGTAACAGTGCACATCATCCATTGTGTTTCCCTGCTAATAAATACACATCTGCGAACGCATCCCTCATTGGAATTTCCATTTTCCATGAAGTGCTTCATCATCAGCTGTTGTGTCAAATTTGACACATGTCGTTTTGAAGTTTGTCAGTGTCATCGGCTGCTAAGAACAAGTTCAGCAGAAATTTTTCTAACAATCATCAAAAAGAAAACGTTGTTTTTTATTAAATCCCCATTTTCGCATCGACAAATAAAATAAATAACTAAAATGAGTGATAGTTCCGATGATGATCTTTCGCCCGACTGGATTCCATATAGCCTGAGAAGAGAATGGGCCGATGTAAAGCCACTCGCTCAAGACGACGGAGATTATCCTGTCGTTTCCATTGCCTACAGTCCAAGATGTAACACAAAGAAATGGTTTTTTTTGGCCTTAGTTTATATATATTTAAAACTGTTTTTTCTAGTCCGAGAAGTTTATGATTATTTCCGTGCCATTCTTGCCAACAAAGAGAAATCCCTCAGAGCTCTTGAGCTCATTAAAGATGCCCTTCAACTTAATCCGGCCAACTACACTGTCTGGCAATATCGGTAAATTAATCATTGTTTGTTTTTTACTTATATTTTTGTGATTTAGAGATTTATTTATCTAAATGAGACCGCACAAAGATTGCCAGGTATTTTTTAATCAAATATTTCAATTAATATTCACATTTTGTTCGCTAGCAACGCAGTTTTATTAAAGAAACATGCTACACTGAAAGCTTCGACTTAGAGCAAAATTCAAATACAAAAACTTGTTTTGCACGCAAATGGTAACCAATTAAACAGTTTATGTGACATTGCAGATATTTTTGAGCAAATAGTTTTTGTGCTCTGAATTAGATATTAGGACCGCATTTGTGTGTTGTTAGCTTGGTGTGGTTTTTTAAGAAGTCTTCTGTTATAAGACTTAACGGTAGTGAGTCATTCCTGTTTTATCTGTTTAAAATGGTTATACTTGAACCTTAACAACGGATTCGTAGATTTGAGTTAATTTTTCATGGCACAACGAATCACCTCACAAAAACAATCAATTTTATTTGACAAAATGAAAAAAATCAGACATTTTTTTTTCTATTTGGGAATGAATTCAGCACGAAGGCAGATTTGAATTTATTACTGAACAAAAATCAGGAGTTATTGGTCTAATAGATAGTCGACTAATTAATAAATAATTACAATTCGCTTTTACAATGTTGAACCATATCCACGTCAATAAAGTGAGAGATTGAATGAATCAAACTGAACTAGAGTTGTATCAATCCTAATCGTGATTTATTATTCCTTGTGACCCGTTCACGAAAAGAAACGATTAAAAGAAATCAGAGTAATCTTATAGAACCAATCATCAATCGTTTCACTTTAAATACACTCTCAAGCACATTTAACCCACCACTTCGTATTTCTGTAAATACATATAAAGAAACCGTTATTATTGAAAACCTTATTTTTTAATAATGGATGTTTATGCTGCGGGCTCTAATTACTTCGTCGAGCCGGTTTGACAATCTGTCAATGATGTCCTGAATATCCGACTAAGGGATTCCTCTACTGGAGCTTTTAAGACAGCTGCTAGAGTAGTAGGGGTAGTAGTTGTTCCAAATATGCTCGATAGGGTTGAGATCTGGACTGTGTGATGGCCATAGCAAAAAAAAACAAAACAGTGTGGATTGTGATGTTAAATGTGTCAAATTTTATAGGGTGCCACAAAAAAATAATACGTTTAGAGCAATAATTGAAATTGATGGTAAGGCATTTCAGAAAATTATTGGTAAAGTCAATGTTGGATGGAATAGATACCCAGTGTACGAATATATTTTTGTGAAGCAATGTTACAATTGTTGGGGTTTTAATCGTATTGCCGGAAAATGCAGCAGAGACATAATATGTGCGAAGTGTCGTGAAAATCATGATACGCGTGGTTGTGAAAAAGTTAACTTTAAATGCAAAAATTGTGATGATGCGAATAAAAGACTAGGCTTTAACTTAAATATAAATCACCACTGTAGGGACAAAAATTGTGAGGTGTTCAAGAATAAATACAAGTTGAAAAGAAATAAAATTGAATTTTAGCAACCAAATTTAATTCGAGTAGTCTATTTGAATATTCAAAGTATTTTAAGCAACTTTACTGAACTAGAGACAATGATAATAAATAACCAATTCGAATTTATTTTGCTATCCGAGACTTGTGTTACTGAGGAAATAGATGATACTGAACTCTATTTAAATAATTATAATATATACAGATGTAATAGTGAGTTAAGGCATACGGGTGGTGTTATAATATATTTGAAAGAAATGTGGCAAGCTGAGACAATACAAATACACGCAATCGATAAAGATATTTGGTGGCTTGCACTTAAAGTTTTTTTGTGATTCTTTTACTTTTATACTAGTTGCCGTATACAAATCCCCAAGATGTTCTAAAAGAATTTTTTGTGATAAGTTTATTGAGTGGATCGATGAGTTAAACGAGTTCCCATATGAAACGCTAAAAGAGATTTTATAAAAAATAAAATAGAAAATTCAGCAGATCAGAAATCAATGTGGAGAAATATTAAACTATTTGTACTGAAGCAAAAGCAGTCCGAAATAAACAAAGTTGTTTTTGAAAATATAGCATACAGTGACAATCTCACTTTGGCAAATAAATTCAATAAGTATTTTGTAGACAGCATAACGGAAATAAGTGTTTCGATTCCTTCTATCCCCTTTATTAATCAGATCGTAAGAAATCCTGCTTCTTTTAACTTTCGAGAAATAGTGCACTCTGATATAAAGAAAGTGTTTGATAGTATAAAAAATAAACGTGATCCTAACCATCTGAATATCGAAATTTTCAAAGACATGATTGATACCATTTCACCCCCATTGATTAAAATTATAAATCAATCGTTTCGCGACGGTGTTTTCCCGAATTCATGGAAAGTGTCCCAAATTTCTCGGATCCCAAAAGTAAAAAAACTCAATAAAATGTGAAGATTTTAGGGGCCCATTAATGCCCTCCCTCTCTATGAGAAAGTACTTGAAAAAGTTGTTCATATTCAACTGGAATCATTTTACGACTTTCATAAGTTAATAATTGAAAACCAGTCGGGATTTAGAAAACAGCATTCATGTGAAGGTGCACTTAATATGGTCATTGCAAATTGGAAGCAACAGCTTGATTCGAAAACAAAAATAATACGTGTTTTTCTTGATTTGAAACGGGCATTTGAGACAGTTGATAGAGGTATTTTATTTGAAAAACTTGAAAGTTATGGAGTTTGAAAATCACTAGAGTGGATGATTTCATATCTATCAGGTCGAAAACAGAAAACAAAAGTGAACAACGTCTTATCAGACGAAATATTAATTGACATTGGTGTACAACAAGGGTCCATTCTAGGCACGTTTCTATTTAACGTTTATATCAATGACATCGGCAGTGCGATAACAAATAGTGAATATGCATTGTTTGCTGATGATGGTTTGTTGTATGTTGCTTGTAAAAATTTAGAGGAGGGTATCTCAAAAATGCAATTTGATTTAAATAATCTTAGTGTTTGGCTTAAATCAAATAAACTTAAACTGAATGTGTCTAAAACAAAAATGATGATTATTGGTAACAATGTTATAAACGATAGTGTGATAAATATTAAAGTAGACAATGAAGATCTGGAAATAATTTCTGAAGTTAAATACCTAGGTGTTGTCATAGACAATAAATTAACATTTAATAAACATATTGACTATATAGTGAAGAAAATATCAAAAAAGACAAATCTACTAAGAAGAATTCGTAAAAATATTTCAACTGTTAGTGCAATAAACATTTATAATGCTATAATAAAACCACATTTTGAATACTGTCCATCAATTCTGTTTCTGAGCAATCAAGAAATGATCAATAGACTTCAAATTCTCCAAAATAAAGCAATGCGAACAATTTTAAAGTGCAATATTTATACTCCTATAAGTTATATGTTAGATATGTTAATGTGACTAAGCGTTAAACAAAGAATTTTGATGAATGTTTTACTTTTTGTATTTAAAAGAAAAAATAATCTTGTGCCTGCATATCTGTCTCATTTAATAAACTATGTTGGAGATGTTCAACCATTTACATTAAGAAACAATCAGAACTTTCACCTTCCAATGGCACCGTACAAGTGCTGGCCAAAATTGCCTATTCTACAAGGGACTTCGATTTTTCAACACCTTGCCAAACGATTTAAAGACTGAAAACAACTTAAGAAGATTCAAACTACAAATTGTAAATTTTGTTAAACTTCAAAATTAATTGTATAAAATTATTTATTATTCAAAATTAATTGTATAAAATTATTTGTTATTTATTTTGATAATGTTGTTTAAATTATTTATTTATTTTAAAATAAGTTGAATTATTATATTAAGACGATGTTCTTTTAAACACGCAAACAAAGAAAAGTGTACATTATTGTTATTAGCCTTTGTAATTAAATAGTTTGAAATACTAAATAAACATACATACATACCTCATTTAGGCAGTTAGTTACAGAATTTGGGTATAGCAGCATGCGTTGTCATGCATCAACCGAAAATTGTCACCAATAAATGGTCTGAAAGGCATCAAATTGTCTTGTGAAACGTTTTCCACGTATATCTGAGCGTTTACACTGCATCTATCGAACACAACAAGGTCCGCGCGAGCTTCATAACTGATGCCTTCCCAAACCATTATAGACCCTCCTTGATAACCCACTGTTTCGGTTATCGCGCATGGAGCAAATGTTTTGTTTATTTTGCCTGTAGACAAGCTAACGTCCATCTGGACCTCGTAGACCTATTCTGCTTTGTCTGAGAATAAAACGTCCCTGCATTCCTCTGCAGTCCAGTTAACATATTCTCGCATAAAACTAAGTCTTGCTTTACATTGCTGTGGGAGCAATTTGGGGCGCGCGCTGGTCGGAAAGCTCCGATCTTCAATTCTGCCAACTTCTTCTGAACGCACTCAGTCACACTAACATTCCGCACCTGAAAAAGACGTGTACGAGCTTCAGTAGCGGTGCAAAACTGATTTCTCAATATGTTGCTGACGATAAAGCGATCATCCCGAGCTGAAGTGCATCGATGATGGCCTTCTCGTGTATGAGCCAGTTTCCCGAAATCGCCTCATGGCATGCCCAATCGTAGTTTTAGGTACACCAAACGTACGCGCAATGCGACGTTGCCTATACCCTGCTTCAGTTAAAACCACTGCTCTAGCTATCCCATATACATCGAGTGGCATTTTTCTAAAGTCACAATTAATAAATTACCAGTATAAACCTAAATTTACCGATATTTACTTACTTTGTTACAAAAGAATAAGAAATTTAGTCAAGTTTAAGATACTGTGAACTTGAAATATTTGAGCACAATACGTGCATTTTAGGAAAGTTGGAGAGGATTTAAAAGGAGATACTGATGATTATTAGTTTTGAATGCCTGAACATAGCAATTGAAAAGAAATATAGTGCTTAGTACGTCCGAAGTTGAGCTCCAAAGTAAACTGATGGGCATTCTCTGGAGCAGGAGTATTACGGTTAAACTGTACACGGGGAGAAATGCAACTGGCTATTTCAGCACTGTTTATAAAAATAAGGTTTAAATAAATGAAAAACAAGAAACATTTCGACGGCGCTTGGGAGATTTAAATGCTTCTCTTATATTTCTATCACCTTTCATTTTTAAAGATATTTTTTGGATTCAATCCAAGAGACTCAAGTGAATTATTGAAGCACCTGCCCAAATATGGAAACTGTGCTTAAGCTTTGGACGAATATTAGGCTTATACAATACAGCCAGATCAGAGAGGGTAGAAAATTTCTCGTAATGTTCAAGGAAACTTATACGCTGCCATATCTTCTAGATCCACATCCGAAGAATAATGCATGCATCTGGAAACAAATATGAGAAGCTGAGAGTATTGTCGTCAGCAAAACAGTTAAATGGATTAGAAGTTTCAGACAATAGGTAATAAATTAATAAAAAACAAGCGTCGGAGACAAAAGAGAGTCCTGTGGCATACCAGCATTTTATATAGAGGGGTTCGAAAGGTAGTTTCTAATCAAATGAAGAAAAGATTGATCTAGACCAAATGCATGAATTGTCGATAAGAGAACTTGATGCCAAACTCTATCGAATGCTTTTGAAATAACAAGCGCAATCTTACGTTCTCCAAAACGATGTACAAATTTGTACCACTATTCACCTTCAGATCACCAGGGGTATAACCTAAACAATGTATAAATAAATGAGCCATGACGACTCATAAAATAACCTTAACCTAATGACTTTAGCAACACTTTCCATGACAAGAGCAACTCTTGGACGAATTTTGAATTTCTCGGAAGAGTAATTACTTTTACTGAAAAACTTTTTTGCAGCGTCTGAGAATATATTTATAAATAAGATTTAGGGTTAAATTAGGTTGGGAGGGGCGTGCAAAGCACAGAGGCTGTTGCATACACGGGGGCCTATTGGTCCCCTATTAATAAAAGCAGAGATGCTCCTAAACTAATGTCTTATGTAGACTGGTTCATTTGTGAACCAGCCTGTGCTTACTATAAATTTATCCACGTTTGCTATTGAGAACTGCGTTAGATCGTCCAGTTCTCCAACAAACCTGTTTCCAAAGTAACAGAGGCGATTTGTTTGGAAGTTCAGACAGTCGCAGAGCAGATGCTTAATGGTTTCAATCTCCTCGATATCCTGACAGCTCCTTCAGAAATATTCTAGTTGCCATTGTGCCAATGGCGCAATGACCCGTTAGTACACCTATCAGGATTCTAATATTCTTTTTACTCAGCGATAAAATATATCGAGTTTCCTTTTCATTAATTCGAGGACATAAACTTCTAGAGATAACGCAGTAATACCTGCAGGACCAGGAGTTATTGATTTGTTCTTTCGTTATTAGGTCTATTTTCTTTTTAATGACGTCAATCGGGATTTTCGGTCCCATATTTAAATGGCTACTGCTGTTTTTATTTGATACTGACCCTTTTCTTGCCAGTTCATCTGCTATTTCATTCCCTTCTATATTACTATGTCCAGGAACCCAGCAGAGGTTGACTTGGTTAGTGTTACAAATATTGTTCAGCATGATTCGGCATTTTGTTACTGTCTTGGATCTTATAGTCTCACTGGCTAAAGATTTAATGGCAGTCCACGAAGAATGTAATCTCCGACGAGTTCAGTTTTTTCATGCGTACCAATTCTGCCGCTTTTTCAATAGCGTAGATTTCAGCCTGAAAGACACTACAATCATCTGGGAGTTTGAATGATTCTTTAATATTGAGAGCTTCACAGAACACCCCAGCTCCTGGGGTTCCTTCTTCCATTTTGACTCATCGGTGTAGAGAGAGATACCTTGTTCACTAATTAGTGAGTTGGGTTCCCATCCATGCCTTTCGGGTATTGTAATATGTGCTCGTCTAGGACTGAAAGATTTAAAATAATTTCCAGCCCTGCCTGTGGCGTATAGAACCCTGTCATCATCATCATCATCGGCTCGACAACCGGGTTCCGGTCCTGGCCTCTTTCAACAAGTCTCTCCACCTATCCCGGTCTCTAGCCGACGCCATCCAGTTGCGCACCCCAAGGCTTCGGGCGTCCTGGTCTACGCCATCTCTCCAGCGCAAGCATGGTCTACCACGCTGTCGTCTACCATAAAATGTACCACAAAGAACTTTCCGAGCAGGTTCCTCTTCGCTCATGCGAGCTAGGTGCCCTGCCCACCGGAGTCTACCGAGCTTAATTTTTGTCACGATATCTGCTTCAAGGTAGATTGCGTACAGTTCATGATTGTACCGTCTCCGGAATCGTCCTTCCTCACATACGGGGCCAACAATTCTCCTTAAGACTTTTCTCTCGAACGCAGCTAAGAGGTCGGAGTGCCTTTTGCTAAGCACCCAAGTCTCGGATCCATATGTGAGTACTGGCAGGACCATGGTCCTGTACAGCAGCAGTTTTGAAGTTATGGTGAGATTTCTGGATTTGAAGAGCTTTGACAGACTATAGTAGGCTCTGTTGGATTTGAGAAGCCGCCCGCGTATTTCTTCTTCTATATTGTTATCGGCTGCTACTATTGACCCAAGGTATTTAAAGGATTGCACCACTTCAAATTCGTGCTCCGCTACCTTGATTGTTTGACCAACTGTTCCTCTCGCATTCGACGCCACCATGTACTTTGTTTTACCTTCACTAATGTGCAGCCCCAGATTTTGTGCCGCCTGCTCGATCTAGATGAAGGAATCGTGTACAGCTTGTTCGGTTCTTCCGATGATGTCGATGTCGTCTGCGTAAGCCAGTAACTGGCTGGACCTGCTGACGATGGTCCCTCGTGTTGCCGTGCCACAGTCACGGATTGCTTTCTCCAACGCCAGGTTGAAGAGGAGGCAGGCCAGACCGTCCCCTTGTCGGAGTCCATTAAAGATGTTGATTGGTCTGGATAGCAATCCGGCTATTTTTACTTGGCTTGTTACGTTGGTCATGGTCAACCTACATAGTCGTGTCAATTTGTTTGGGATGCCGAATTCTCTCATGGCTTTGTAAAGTTCTACCCTGGCTATGCTATCATAGGCGGCCTTAAAGTCTATAAACAGATGAACCCTGTAGAACCCTGTGCCCCCGTTATTCCTTAACAGGCTAGTCTCTGTACCTTATTCAGGTTGAGTGCGCGTATAAATTTGAAAAAAAAAAGGAACTGCGAAGGCCTCCTACATTTTGAGAACAGAAGCCTACGTTTCCAACTTATGGCGTTTTGAACAATTTTTTTCCTAAACCGAATTGAAAGTTCTTTTACTAAAAAGGGCATATGGGTTCAACAAGTATATAAGAAAGATGGGGAGATACTGTTGTCAGTTATTAATTACTTCTGAAGCATTTATTTTTAAACTGACTATCTTTAACTTGAAAATGCTTGCTAATACATAATGTACATCAAAAAATGTTTTTCTATAAATTTAACACTACTTGTTTTTTTTTCTTAGGTTACACTAAAAGTAGATAGCTTAATTGATTACTCTTCTTTTTTTTAGGAGGGAGGTCCTCAAAGAATTAAATTCAAATCTCTACGATGAACTGGAATTTATTGAGGAAGTGATTCGCGATAATCCTAAGAACTACCAAGTATGGCATCATCGTCGCGTCATCGTAGAAACACTTAAAGATCCCTCTAATGAGTTAGACCTCACCGGAGTTGTACTTAATATGGATGCAAAGAACTACCACGCATGGCAACACCGCCAATGGGTGATTCGAACATATGAGTAAGTATTTTCATATTTTTTTTGTAATCTCCATGAATCTTATTGTTCTGTTATAGTTTATATGAAAATGAACTCAGCTATGTGGATCGTCTAATTGCCGAAGATATCCGCAACAATTCCGCATGGAATCAACGATTCTTTGTTCTCCGGCATTTTGGCTTCACACCCGAAGTGATTCAGCGAGAATTGCAATACACTATGAATCGCATAAGAGTGGTGAAAAATAACGAGAGTGCTTGGAACTTCCTGCGAGGTTTGTTGAAGCAAAGCGATGGCACTTTAGATCAACATGCCGATGTGGTTGATTTTATTGTGGAACTCTATGGAAACGGCTCAAGATCGCCGTATTTGGTTGCCTTCCTTATTGAATTGTACGAAGAGAAGTGCCTTCAAAATGTCGAAGATACTTCTGAACAGGAAACATACGCAAAGAAAGTCTATTCATTATGTGACGATATGTCCAAGAAACACGATGTCATTCGTCGAAAATACTGGCAATACATTGCAGAAAGATTGCATGCAAAATTGGAGGGAAGAGCGCCTTAAAGTCGTTTCTCGATTCTTCTTCTTTTTTTTTTTTAATTTGGATAGCATTTAAGATTTATAATACTTATACAAAGTTATTTCTACAAGTTTTCATTTACATAAATATTTAAGCAAGAATATGGAGGAAATAAATATTGTTGTCAGTTATAAAACAATTAATTAATTTGGTTATCTTTTCTATATTACGAGTATGTGTTAACCAAGTGAGAAAGCAATTTATTAATTTTTTTAAGATAAGAGGGATTATTGACCTTTTTAATACAGTGAAAGCTCTTATAAGCGGTGGACACTCATGGTCCCCAATTTTTGTTCGGTTAAGGGAAAGAAATAGAAAAACAATTTTTTAAATTTCATATTCAATTTTTGTTATTAAAAAAATGACATCACTCATAACTAAAGAGAACCATTCAATCTCAAAATAACATCGCTCTGTCCGGTTATTAGAGCTTCGAGTCCAATTATCAATATATAAAAATAATAAAGATAACGGATCGTTTTTTCGTTTGGTGATACAAAATAAACTTATTTACAAACAATAGAGGATTGGATTTGGTACAACATTACATGTATCTACACATTCAACAATGTATAGGAATTTTGGTTATACCTCAACTCCCAAAATCTCCTTCCGGCTCTTAGTAATATCGTAGCTAGGTTCTCTTGTGCCCCAAATAAATAATAAAATATTTTAAAACAATATTTTTTTAAATTGTATGTTACTACGGTCAAAACAGTTATAGTGGCTACAAAGATAAAGCTCGTTTCTTTTAGAAACAATTTTTTTTTCTCTAAATTTGATTATTTAAGGTTTCAAACAAATTTCTTACATACTAGCTTTATCAAACTTCCTTCCTACTGTTCAATTTTTTTGTAAATTTATGAATATATTTATTTGCCTAGGTAGAAATGCCGATCAAGGACTGCCTAGTGCCTAGCCCTGTGGGTTATTATATAAATATTTGTTTAACATGGAATATTTATGACTGTTTTGGACAAAATTTTGTTTAGATAGGTCAACAAATATTTTCGCAAATGTTGAAGGTTTGAACGAGCAATTATTTAATTTTCGACCATTTGTTTATAATTAAAAAAAAAATCGTCGACAAAGTTCAGTCAATCTCCCTAGAAGTTTCTATAGTTAAACAGTGTCTAAATAGTTGGACATAAATGCTTCATTCAATTTAATAAAATGTGACTTTAGTTAAGATTAAGATCACAGATTTGGGTACCTAGGCTTTGAACAAGAATTAAATTTGTTTATTAATATCATTTTAAAATTGTGTTTTCTTAATTTTATTTTTACATAACACTATTGTTTAATTTGGATAATTAAATCGGTCCCTGACATTTATGATGATGACCAAATCGCAAGAAGTCTATCGGGTAAACCTCGGTATAAAGCTCCCTAAATGGATCACGGATAAATAGAAATGGATTATAAAATAATGGTGAGACAAAATATGAGTAATTTAAATTAAATTAAATGCTGATGGCTACATCTGATTCATGGGACTCGCTCCTTTTAGTGTTTTTTCAATAAATTGTCAACGTCGCACAGTGGCAAAAATCGTTAATTTAGTGGTCAAAAATCCATAACTTTTGAACCATTCGAGTTTTTTTTATAATTTTTTTTATTTGTCACATTATTTAAGTACCTATCAATATACAACGTTTAATTTATCAAATATGTGTTATTTCAATTTTAAAATAAATAACAAAAAAAGTAGTTTTTTTTCCCTGCTAATGTGGGAGGACAAATTTTTCAAAACATTGACTTATATTGGATTCAAAATAATTTACGAACAGAAAAAATTTTAATATTTAATTATAGCTTTATTTTATAAAAAATAAAAAATAAATTAATTTATTTTATTTGACAAACAACTTTTCAAAACATCGTTTTTGAATTAAAAAAGAAAAAGAAAAAAAAACTAAAACTATTTGAGTACTATAGTATGTTGTTATATTTAGTGCTGATATTAATTTTAAGTCCAGTGTTTAAAATCTGGGGTTAAAGGACTTTCAGTTTTTCAGAAAATTGAAAACTATAAAAATTGTTGTTGGTCTGAGTAAAAAAAGTAGGTAAATAAAAATAGTTAGTTAATTTGTTATTCAAAAATACCTTGAATTTCGGTAGGCCATTTGTCTTGAATTTCATTTTTTTGTTGCAATTTTCTTAGTGACGATATAAATGGGTCCGATGATACCAACATCATTCGAAATAAGTCTTCTTGTTCTCGTTCTTGAAATTTTGCAAGTGCTGCTTAACCGGTTTCCTATATATGTAGCTTATGGTTGGTTTCTTAAGCCCCTTCAGACAGCTCTCATATGAGAACTAATTATAGAGGAGAGTGGGTCACATTTGAACAATGCTTTATAAAATTTAACTTTATTACTCTTTTTTTAAAAGTAATTTAAAATTTTAACATGTCAATGCCATATCTATAAACATCATTGACTTTCCTAGATTCTCCCAATTGTCTCTCGGACTTAGAAGTGAAAGGTCCTTTTGCTAGTGAAAGTGTTTTGTTGTCGTTTTTTAGTTGTAAGAGTTTAAAAAAAATTGCTGGGCGATTTTAAAACAGGAACAATTTTTTTTGGAGGAAAAATAAATTTTAAACTTAATTACGGTAAGATTTTTACTGGATATATTTCAGTTAAGTATTTTAAAATAAATTTTATGTCACTGGAACAGTTGGGGCAGATTTGAACAAGCGTGTTGGGGTACTTTTGATCATGTTCAAAACTGCCCCGATTAGTTTTTGATGTGTAAACATCTTTGCCGGGGTAGAGTGAATCGAAAACGTGTGTAAAACTTATACGTTCCGTGCAACCCGTTGCGGTTACACGTTCCGTGTAGCAACCTACCTTATCGACGATTGCTAATTTAATGGGTTTTGTAGTGTATCTCTGGAACGGGTTGTCTTACAAAAGTCGTTCATACATACCTTTTTGGAATTTTTCAAAAGAAGCATCAGCACCTTTTACATTTCTTGACAAAATCACTTTCGGAAATACGGTGGCTGTCAAAATTTGTCCCGCAAAATAATGCTTGTATCATTCTTTTTCCTGGCAAAATTTAGTGGAGATATTTTGTAGAACAATTCACAATTGTATGAATTTTGCGCGCGAACTGCGTACTGCTCGGAAAAATATCCGAGACAAAATTTGTCCCAGGAAAAAAAATGTATGGGAGACAAATTTTTTCCCGATCTGCTTACTAGACTTTACATGGGAAACTTTGAGTTCTGAAATCTAGATTTTATTACTTTCCATTGCTGGCTAGAACTTAATTCGATCTCTCAACATTTCTTAACCTCTCGACCAATATGTCAAAAAGACAAAAGACAAATCAAGTGATGTAAAATTTCATAGCGGATTGATAATCTTAAGAAATCCACTTCACGTTAGTGATGGACGATAACATTTTATTTTATGCTCGCAAAAAATGCATTTTCAGAGTTGAACTTTAAAAATCCAAAAATTGTTGTTCAGGGCAATCAGTTGACATCTGCAACGAAATATTCTCGATACGTCAAAATTTGATTTGTCCTTTATCTGTCATACCATATAATTATTTTAATTATTGAATTGAATATTCTGTATTATGTCAAAATACACTTTTAGCATTCACTATATCAAAATATACATAGATCGTTCTCCATCTGTCAAGCCATGAACTGGATGATGACTACGACTTCAATGGATTAAAAAAATAGTTTTTGCCACTTATAATTCCATTACAACATGGGAATGATGTCAACCGGTTTATAAATCTCTGAAACAGGGAGTAAGATAAAGTACAGAAACCTAAACAAAAAAGTTAAAGGATTGGTTTGATTTTGATAAGGTGAACGCTCCACCTAGTGGATTCGCTGCATGACAAGTATATTTGTTGGCGGCGTTAAGCCAGATATACATACATTGTTCAAATGCATGACAAGCACGTGCAAGTCTATTATTTCAGTGGCGAGAGGACGTTGTCCTTTGTGTGTTTTTTCTGCAAAATTGTGTTTTTTTTTTCAAATTTCTTAGAGTTTTTTAATTTTATCCGAGTAATTTGTTTTATTTTGTCTGTCCATTTCATCATACAGCGTGTGCTGTTTAAATATTTTAATCAGTGTTTATGCTGTGCTGTGTTCTTATCTCTTCAACGTACTATACGCAAATGAACCAAAAAATGCATGATCAATCATCAATCTTGCATTATGTACAATATTTCTATGCAGTACGCTAGATTGAAAAGATTTTGATTTTTCTTCAAGCCTACATCCAATCTATACGTATAACTTACACGTTCTTGTCATGCATTTGAACAATTTATATCTAACTTTAAACGCAATTGCTAAGGTTGAGCAGTTATCATTCATTCTTCTTTTTACTTGCGACTTATAGGTACTATAAGGCAAGTTATGCATTCGTAAAAAAAATCGAACTCGAGATTTTGATCAAAGTTGACATTACGATGATAGCGAAGACTAAAAAAGTGGGTCTCTCAATTCTGTCTGTCTGTCTGTCTGTTCGACTACAGGCTAAACGACTAGGCCGATTTTCTTTAAACTTGGTAGATATCATTTTTAATTTTTCCCCCCACACGTTTTTTTCTTTTTTTTTTTTAAGACCAAAAATAACGGTACCCCCCATACGAATTTTTTTCGAATTTTTATAAACATTTTTTTTTCTCAAAAACTGTTCAACAGATTTTAAAAATAAAGATACAGGAAAATTTCATTTAATTAAATCTAGGTATTGGTTGAAAAAAAAATTCCGAAAAATGGTTATTGAGGGTACCCCCCAAGGAACCATTTTTTTTGTTTTTGATTTTCTCAAAAACGGTTCAACCGATTTTGATAATTTTTTTTTTGCTAAAGCTCCCCAAAAACATAAATAGAATTGTGTACTCAAATTTTCAAAAAAAATTTTTTTGGATTTTTAAAAAAAACTTCAATTTTTTTTTTTTCAAAACTCAATATTTCGAAAACCCCATGCTAGATTTTTTTTAAACTTGATAAATAAAAGTTTCTCAATATAATCTACAAAATGTGAAAAAAAACTTTTTATTTTACCTAAAAATAAAGGTATCTACCATACAAATGCTAAAAAAATTAAAAAAAATGGTTTTCAAAAATCGTATTTTTCTCGAAAACGGCACCTAGAATTTTGATAAAATTTTTTTTCTTTCAATTAATTTTTACGATCTTTAATTTAATAAAAAAAATTTTGAAATTAAGATATTACAGCTTGTACCTACCATATAACCATTTTTTCGAATTTTGAATTTCTCATTATCCACATAACGGATCTTAATAAAAAATTTTATAGGGAAGCTTCTAAAAAGTCTAAAATACATTGCATTTCAAAACTTTGAAATAAATATTTTTTGAGTTTTTGAAAAAAAAAATGTATTCTTTTTCTTTTTTTTGAAAATTCGATATCTCCGAAACGGGTCAGTATTTCTTTTCGTAAATTTAATTTTTATTCGAACAATAATAAAAACTTTAAATTAGCGTACCAAAATTTTTTCTTAAAAAGCTTTTAAAAAGTTTGTATATAAAAGCTTCTTTTAAAGAAACCACTACAAGGACTTATAATTTTTGTTCTTGCATAAATTCATATTTGTATAGCATTCTGTTACTACTAAAAGAATTTAAAAATTAATTTTATCCTTATGAACATGTTTCTCTAATAACATTCGTTTTTAAAATTCCCAGTCGATTACATAGGAGCAAGTTCGTGCGACCCAGTCGTGCATTTTATTTATATTTGGCGTTCGCTCAGTGAAATTCGCTTAACTGAGTATGAGAAGAGTAAGGAGTGCGAAGAGATGACTCCTTTTCGCATGAACAAAGTTAACTTATATTAAAAATCACTGTGTTTAAAAGCACAGATGCACTCGAAAGGAAAAGAGAAACAGATATTAAAATCGGATTCATGTAAAAACTGTCTATTTTCTATCAGATAACATCTCTGTTTGAATATGAGTGTAAAAATATAATGCCGTCTCAAGCAACATCCCTGTTTAAACATAAGTCAAACAAACTTTAAGTTACGTAGCGGAGTCCACTTATGCAAGAAACAGATTAACACAGCAACTTCAACAGCAACTTTAACAGCAACGAAAACTTCAACATCAAAAGTCTTGTGAAATAGATTACAACGTGAACAGCGTTTTTGACAGCATATATAATCAAAATAGTTTCAAATGCGGAATGAATTTGGGGTACATAATTTGATAAAAATTAACGTAAATTGCATCATTGCAATTTGTCGTACTAAAATTAATTTGTTTTTAGTAATTCTTCCATTGTCAAAACCAAAATTAATAGACAAAACAAAAAGATGGTTCTCACATTTTAATTTGAGTGTTGATAATACTGACAAATTTCACCTTAAAAGTTGGTAGCATTTGCACAGCGACAGCAAATTTAGGGTTTAGGTCTAACGTTGATGTCGATGTCGAAGTTGCTGTGTTAATGTAATCAAAGCCATTTAAAACCACTGGCTCTAAAAAGAGTGACGTGGTTGTCAAAGTTGCTGTTGAAGTTGCTGTGCCAATCTGTTTCTCGCATTACTCCTAACACATACCACGAACTACTTGATCGAAGCATATTGTCGATAAGGTTTTTGGTCGTGTAAAATGAATAAGTGTCGACACGGCAGTGCGCCTGCGCACTCTGGGAATCGAAGTAGTATGCCGACATGGCGTGTAAAAAGACCGAAATAGTTTGTTGTTAACTAGTGTTTTTGATCCCATTAATTTTAAATTCACTTTATATTTTTTTGATTATTACATTAAAAGTATCCTAAACACAATTAATAATGGAAAATGAACAAGAAAAATGTGTTTGGACTCGTTCCGAAATAATTATTTTAATAGAAATAAGTAAAGACAACAAAATAGTTGATTATTTCAAATCGTTTTTACAGGACATGGTCCAAAAATACATGCGTTTAGGTTGAAAGCGTTATGTTGAGATATATAGAGATATATTTGGATTTAAGTATAAGTGAAAGGGATAAATTGTGGGAAAAATAGTGGCTTTCATTTGAATGTAAAAGTCACAAACTAGTACGGTTGCATTGTATGTTTATTGGGTACGTTCGATAACAAAAATTCGTCACTCGGACGAACGTTGATGTTTACACATTTTAACCGTGAGTCCTGGCACTCACATTTTTTTTAAACATAGGTATTTAAGACATTTAAGAGAAAATTTAATGAACTTCAAGCAATTAATCAAGCAATTTGTTATCTGTTCTATAGGGCAAGTATTGGTTTCAGTTAAAAAATGTTTTTGTTATATCGTCCGTCAGT
Source organism: Chrysotoxum bicinctum (assembly GCA_911387755.1). Taxonomy (NCBI): domain Eukaryota; kingdom Metazoa; phylum Arthropoda; class Insecta; order Diptera; family Syrphidae; genus Chrysotoxum; species Chrysotoxum bicinctum. The sequence continues at coordinate 62,331,386 of OU426987.1, forward strand.
TTCTGCGTCTATACGTTCTGTGTCTCATTTTTGACCTATTGAATACTAAAAATAAGACCTAGTTAAAGCTTTCTAGACAGGTCGAAAAAATCTTGAAATTTTTGTAGCTTTAACTATAATATTCTAGAATGCTATTTTTATTCACACAAATTGAAGCTTAGGCTTGGAAAACAAAATAAAACTAAATGAATTTGGTGTTGGCTATTTTAAAATAGCTAGAAAACATCTTGAACTAGCTAGCTTAAGCTCATTGTTATTCCCAAAAATCCAGATTTTACTTAAAAATCCAAGTTTTAGCTTTAACTTTTTTTTTTATTCACAACTCCCAATATTTAATCCAAAGATCAAAGATGAATTACGGATTGACCAAAATTCAAACTCGAGTATTAGCATTTGATGATTTGAATTAATTTTAAATTTGTAGTATTTTTTATCAATTTTTGTGGATCTTTCTTTTCTTTCTACAAATACATGAATATGATATAACAAAAGTATTAATTTTGAGTTTTATTGATAAGTTCTTATTAAAAAAATTAATATAAAAATAAAATTTAAAAGTTCTTTTATTGAATAAAAAAAATTATATCACTGTTCAAAAGTTCCCCTTCCAAGTTCAAAACTGCTCCATCATACATGGGGCAATGTCAGTAAAATATCAGGCCAATTGCTCGAATATTTTAGGTTTTATCAGTCTGGAAAGCAAAAAGTGTTCAAATGTGCCCCACTCTCCCCTATACTCTTCATGGCAGAGAACTTTGTGAACAGTTGGTGTAATAAATTTTTGTGGGTAATGTTTTTTGAGCTCATCTAATGTGTCCTTGGCATATTTTCCAAATTTTTGCCCATTTAACTTTAAACCGCTATTAATTAAATTTAAAATGTTTCTTAATCTCACTACTATTTCAACTTTAATATTTAATATTTCTGCAGTTATTTCGAAATTCTCAAAAAAAATCTTGTTGCCGTATTACCGTCATTGGTGTTCCCGAAACCTTGTTCAGGAGTATTAATTATCAATCCCATTTTTTCCCCGAAATCATCTCTGTATTCTGTTTTTTTTCGATTTGCTTTTTTCTTTTAGTTCTGTGTTTTTAGCTTTTCCAAAGTTAATTATTTTTTCGAAAGCTAGGCTTTAAAAAAATCTATAAGACGAATTCTTGCATGCAAGGGTGATTAGCCGAATTCAGAATTATTTTCAATAATTATGTTTTCACTTATATTGAATTCCTTCATTGTTTGGTTACATATTATACGCACCTCACACTCGATGTAGTACCAGATGCATGCTGAGCGACTTTTCCGTCTACCATTGTGAAAAATAGTTTGTGTTCAATTTTTATTTCCTTACCATATTTATTTATAGTTGTTGCTGTAAAGTTATTAATTTCTTCTTTTAATTTTCTAGTCTCATTTTGTATTTGTTCCCGATCTTCTTTTATATATTTGAATCCAATAGGTCTACAAAAATTAGGTTATGAGGGCTTAGGATTCTTCCATATTTCCGAAACTTGGCTTATAATGTCTGCATTTTGAGAAGAGTTTTGGAGTCTTAATGGTACTAACGAGATAATAAATAAATAATTGTCACAAAACTCCGATGAGTTCTCTAAAGAAAAACGTTGCCTCGAAGAACCATCAAATCCGTATTTTGTGTATAAAATAAAATTGGATGAGGTATTTGAAGCTAATTTTTCTTCGCTTATCGTTTGTAAAATTCTATTTGCAGTATGATTTAGGATGTCTTGGAGATTTGATTCAGCCGAAGTTTTCGAAACATTCCAATTTGATGATACACAGCAGGGTTCGGACTTAGGTTTTAAATTTTCGAAGTAGATACGGAAAAAAACTGAAGTAGATCCACAATTTTCGAAGTAGTTTTAGGAAATTAAATTATATAAACATAACATATATAAGTAAATTTTGATTTCAGACTTAAAAAAAAAATAATTAAATATAACTATTTTAAAGTAAATTTTACATAAACAAACACTTTTGTATGAATATGTGGCTCATATGGTATATATCTTTAAGTTTTTCTGCAAATTATCTCGAAAACATTAAATTTTCCACGGTGCTTACGCTTAAACGATTCCTAAACTTGTTTTTTTTTATGTACTACAGACACAGAGTGATCAGCGCTGACTTTAAATATGTTGGTTAAGAATTTCAAAGAGAAGTAGATCATAAAAAAGAGAAGTAAGGAAGTAGATTAAATTTTTTTCTCAAAATTGAAGTAAATCTACTTCGATCGAAGTAAAGTCCGAACCCTGATACACAGTCTTTTTTGGCCTAACTTATTGGGGTATAAGGAGGAAGAACATTAATTTTTTTTTCTTCAAATGTTTTTTCAAGGTTAAGTATTTATCTTTCGAAAGTTCTAAGTTCAAGAATATTGCCAACGCTTCCTCTGCTGAAAAACTATGAATTCCATCAATTTCTTTTTTAGTGTCCCTCTCTAACGATTTCTGCCTTTTTATGTTGATTTTTTTCGGATCTTGGACAATTAGTTTTAAACTCATTTCTTTTTCGTCTTTTCGTCCTATCAGAGCTTTCTTTGTAAATTTTTTTGGTCGTCCTCTTGTGGTCATTTGTTCATCAGCTAGGTTTTTTTAAACAAAAAGAATTTTCTAGCCATTTCGAATGCTTTATCATAAAATTATTTGGACCTTAGTCGGAATTCCCCCCCCACCAAAATGAAAGTTTGCTGTTGATAAAAAAAATCAAATAATGGAGGAAGAAACACTTTTTTATGGTAAAAAAGTGAAGTATAAGCGGACCACCCACAGTACTATAACTAAAACTACTTCTTTTTTGTGGGATATTTGCTTTTTTTGCTTGCTTACGCATTACGGCGTATAAACAGTGAGATATGTATGGGGGGGGGGTATGCTGCCCCCCTGCAACCCCCCTGCTTGGGCACACTATAGGATTTGGGGTAGGTGCGAGGTTGGGTGTATGCAAGGTTTCTTCTGCATTTACAGAATCTGGATTTAAAGAAACTTTGGATTTACCCTATGGCCTATATTCATTTTTTTATACTTCACTTTGTTACCATAAAAAAGTGTTTCTCCTCCATAATTTGATGATTTTTATCAACAGCACACTTTTTTTTTATCGATTCATTAAAAAAAAAGTGCATTTTGGTGGGGGGGGGGGGGGGGATTCCGAATAAGGACCAATTATTTTTGTTGTATGAACACAATTTATATTTCTTCTTTTTTTGGTTGACTATCCCATCTAAACTTATATTAAGAAAACTTTCCTGAAGATCCAACTTACTGGTCACTATTCGTTTGAAATCATTGGGCTTGCCCTTTGAGGCTTCAAAAAAACACTCAAAAAGAAATTTGTAGTTCCACATTTTGTCCTTTTCCAGACAATATTAAATGTAACGGGACAAATGAGAACAACACAAATAGAGCATACGGTTTTTTTGTTGGGCACAGAAAATAAGTGCAAGCTAATTTGTCAACATTTAGAAAAACATTTAGAAAATGTCATATATTTTTTGTACAAATATTTCTTTTTTTAATTAAAATTTAATTTATGTGATTCGAAAACAAAAAAAAATATTTTTGACCATTTAAACCACGATTACTGCCCACTGTAGGCCAGCTTGTCCTCGAATTTTAGAAAAATGGAAAAAGAGCTTTTTAGGTGACCGTCAAAAATTAGTTTACCTAACGAGTTTCAACGTGGTCGCACATGGGTTTTTGATGAGCCCCGCCCAGATGCCCCGAAAATGGCTACCACGGAGGAAAACGTGTCAAAAATCCACGATCTCGTATTAGCAGACCGCGCGCTGATGATTGAAGGTGCGAGAGATAGCTGAAACAGTTAGGCATCTCAAAAGACTGCGTGGGTTATATTCTCCATGAAATTTTGGGCATGAGAAAGCTGTCAGCGCGATAGGTGCCGCGTTTGCTCACTCTGGACAACAAGCACGACCGTGAGACCACGGCCAAATTGGCCGAATTGCACTACGAACTGCTGCCCCATCCACCGTATTCTCCAGATTTGGCCCTGTGCGACTTTTTTTGTTTGCAAACTTAAAAAAATCACTCGTCGGGCAGAAGTTTGAGCCGAATGAGGAGGTCATCATCACGGAGGCCTACTTTGCAGACCTCAAGAAAAAATCTATTTTTCCGATGGGTTAAAGAAGTTGGAGTATCGCTGGATCAAGTGTATCGAGCTAAAAGGAGACCATGTTGAGAAATAAATCGCCACTTTTCCAGTACTAAGTAAGTATACTTATCGGAACACCCTCGTATATATAAAAAAAAATATAAAACAATTTTTAACATTTATCTACATGCATAAATACATGTAAACATTTATATTTATTTCACCAAAAAAATCCAAACTTTTGAGATACTCTTACTATGTCTCGTATTTTCGTTAGCAGTGCTGGCGATGGGGAACTATGAAGCGCTTTAATATCAACTTCATCAGTCAAATTTGTATCCTCGACCATAATCACTTTCGACATAAATATTGCATGTGGTATTTGCATGGGTCCAACTCTTTTAACTTCTTGAAAGAATCTGAGAAATAGTCAATTAAGGCTTGAAGTAAAATATTCTATGATTTTCTATTTACTTGTCATAGCTATATTCTTTGATGTCACATAACATTGTTTCCAAGCAATTTATGAATTCAACATAGTAATACTTCAAAAGATCGTCGAAGTGTTCTTCCAGAATATCAGCTTTTACACTGGTTAACAATAAAAGAACCAAATCATGTGCCAGCGAAGCGTATTGGCTTGTTTGAAAATCAACAATTTTTAACTTGTTAGGTGTTCCAGTTTCATCTAATAATTAAGAAAAGAAAAAAAGGTAAGGATCGAGATAGCTTTTCTTACGGGCTTTGTAAATTGAAAAATAAAGAAATGAAAAAAATTGACCAATGAATATGTTAAAATAACTTAAAGTATGTGTTAAAATACCATAATGTATCAATATGTTGTTGATCCACAAGTCAAAATGGGCAATAGTTGTAAACAGATCATTATTGTTTTTGTCATCGCCCGTGTTAGGAGCATAGTCAAGAAATAATTTGTACAATTCTTCATAGCGATTTATTGCTCCGATATCATCACCTAAGGCCAACTTCACTTCTTTGCACATTTCCTAAGCAAAATAAATTTAAAAATTTCATTTGTTATCAACAATAATTTTACTTACACTGATTTCAAATTCGACTTCTTCTATTAAACCGTAATATTCAAATTTTGGCAAAATATCTTCTTCAAATTTCTTGGGTTTCTTGTTCTTCAATGCTATCGGATAGGCATGAAACCTAGCAACATAATTTAATACAAGCCTTATGTGATCCATATCAAACATATTATTTCGCTTTCCCGCTTTATAGCCACTGCATTGAAGGTTCTCCAATACCAGAACAGCATCACGATCGAGTGTTGTGGCTTTTTCGTCTAACGATATACGACAACCGTAGAACTTGGCAAACAATTCAACCAAATCAGATTCTGGTATTCCACAGTCCAACTGAAGTTGACGAATACTCGGTGATAGATCATAGTAAATTGCATTCTCCTTCAAAGATGTCACTTCCGGGTTGAATAATTTCCAAAGTTCCTCACTTGTTAAAGGTGGCAATTTAGCTACCAAAGGTAGTTTTTCGATTGTACCGTCAGGATTTTGAAGTTTTGCTGAAATCGCTAGCATAATACTGCCGTAGTTGTCGCCAGGTTTGGTAAGATATCGACTTGAATACGAAACCAATTTTTTGCCATTTAAATATTTTTCTACAACTTGAGCAAGATTTGAAATTTCTGGTGGTTTATTCTAAAAATATGAAAATAGACGAAATTATCCCAGCAGTTAGAACATTCAAATAAATTAAATGACTATGTCAAGGTGAATCAATTTCTTTTAGTAGAAACTTCAGTGCAATTTTTGGCATCAAAAATGGTCTTCAGAAGAGGGCGGCCAACTCGCCGATCCTATTAAGGATTCAAACCAGTGCTGTGATAGATAGTATTAAGCGTAAACAACACTTGTACCGTGTGGAGTGTTATTGAGAGGGGTGTGCTGTGTTGCAAACGCTTCTAATCGAACGAACAAGCTTTTTTCAATTTTCGAGAGCACTATTTTTTCTGTCAGCGACACACGGTGAAATGCGCAATAGGAACAAGAAGGATTTGGACAGAACATACCAAATGAGATAACTCTGTCAATTACGTATCACAACGGTTAAATACCTTATAGAACAGCTCCAAAAGTCGAGGTCATCAGAATTCTTTTGAAAAATTTCGAACCTTCATAAATCAGAAACTATTCTGTTTAGGACTTAGTTTCATGGTGTCTCAAGGACTACGATAAAGAACTAGGGCAAGCTACTGACCGTAGGGTCACATGGACATCCACTGCCCAGTAAAAGTGCAGTAAAATACTTTTGAGTCTTAATACCTGAATGTCGAATACAATAAAAGTGTGTATCTAAGTGGCCTCATCCCGAAAGAGGGCTGGTCCAGGACGGGAATGGCGAATGTTGTATGGTCTATACGACGAAACAGAGCGCTTTCAGTTCAGTAGGACTGAGTCATCAGATCGAGTCCGAAGAGACCGTCAGTGATGCTGGTTTGCGTCCACTACTCATTTTTAATACATAGCAGCAGCGGGAACAGCGACTTCATCCATCTCATACAAACATTCTATAGATGCAATGCAACTATTGGACAGCCATCTCATCGCCCATCTGATGGGCCATCAATGGCTCATCCTGTAGATTGGCCATTACTCATTAATCAATTTTATGGCGCCTCTACTCGATGGAGTCTTTGATGGCTTAGCAGAAGGTCGATGAGATGGGTGTCCAATAGTTCTGACGCATCTACATGATGGCTGTAGAAGATGGATGAAGCCACTGTTGTCGTTGCTGCAATGTACCTACAGTGAATAGTGGTCCACGTTTAGACACTAACCACCCTCGCTGCTCAATTGCGCACTTTTCTTTGATGTGCGTACGAAAAACCGACATCAAAACAACTCAGGCCATCGTGCTATGCCATCCGAGCAGTACTCAGTTCGCGCGCAAAATTCATACTTTTGTACATTGCTGTACAAAATGTCTCCTCTAAATTTTGCAAGGAAAAAGAATGATACTATCATTATTTTGCGGGATAAATTTTGACAGCCACCGTATTAACGAACGTGATTCTTATCACTTCTAAATTTATGTAAAAGGTGCTGATGCTTCTCTTGAAAGATTTTTCAGTGGAAAATCTTTTAAGATTTCCGTCACCAAACATTCTTCTAAATATTCTTCCATATTTCGAATTGAAATTAAGCTCGAGAATAAATGTGCCACACAATTATTTCGTGCACTAAATTTTGACAGATAAGTTATGTACAGTTCGAAGAGAAATTCTGGATTTTTAAAATGAAGCAGCCTCTCGACTAAAATGCTTGAAATAATTTTAGCTTGGCTAAATTTTGGAGAATTTCGTTTGGGAAATAAAATTTAGAGCGATCTGCGTACTAGGCTTAAACCACAAATGTTACAATAGTCAACTCGAAAATTAGCCTTCATTACAATATACAGATTTACGACACACAACTTTGACTAAGCTTAGCAACAGGTATAAAACTAATGTTGACTCAACATAAAAACTAACAAACTTAGATGAATTTAATCACCATAGTGTGCAGTCATTAGTAAGCTATGCACCAAGTGTTACACGTGTCTTGTCATCGAACCTATTAGCTGTGTGAACAAAAATTATACACCAGCAGCTTTGGTCGGTGGCAGACACACGCAGGGGCGTATTTACCCTAGGGCTAAAAGGGCTACAGCCCGGGGCGGCAAGACTGCTAGGGGCGGCGCAAGCTGCCTCTAGCAATTGGCCAATTTATAATATTTTTTTTGAAGCGATTGAACTTTCAAAATATTCAAGCAGAAGGACGCAAGCCGCCCCAAGAAATTGGCCAATTATTAATAATTTTTTGAAGCGATTGAACTTTCAAAACATACAAGCAAAAGGGCGCAAGCCATCCCTAGCAATTGCCCAATTTATAATATTTTTTTTGAAGCGATTGAACTTTCAAAACATACAAGCCAAAGAAGGCAAGCCACCCCTAACAATTATCTAAATTACAATATTTTTGAAGGATAAACAAAAAATACAAAGATTTAAAAAAAATCAATTTTTTGAGTTTTTCAAACATGAAGATTTTTTCAGTGCCGTGAGTGTCCGGCTGTGAGGGTGTGAGAGAGTTCACTTCAAGATGTCACTCACTTTTTTCACCATTTACTATTCTCATTTTATATAAAATAATTTTTAAAATGAAAATTCATAATAAAAATATTTACAGACATGTACCTATTCTTTGGAATAAATTCCAATGAAACGAAAACATTATCAAAAAAAAAAACTTGTTGCTACGTAGCTCTAAAAAAATGGGCTAGAAAAACTTTGGCTACGGAGTCGTCGGCGTCGTAGCTGTCAAATCCTTGACAACCCGTGGTCTTTCTTTTCGTGGGAAGATTGATAAATGTGGATCTGTACATAACTGGAAATTCATGATGATCTTCGAAGCAATATCGGAATTTGATACATTTTTTTCAAAACCTATACAAAGTTTTGGCAATCAATGAAAAGGAAACACATCATGTTTGTCTTTTGCCACCTATGAAAAGATTATAAAAATAATGTCAGCTAGAGTCACAAAACCGATTATGGAACAGCTTCAAAGATCTAAATACGACGGTAGTCCCAGAAGTACCCGACCTGACGTATAGATGGCGGTTGTTGTTTGAAAAGAATGACTGTGGTAGAAAGTAACAATTTTATAAAGCTTAACTTTGAAGTTCGACGGCGCTACGTTGTTCAGTATTTGTTTGGCAGCCATCAATAGTGAACGCTCTCAGTGAATTTGTAAACATGGAAAAAATTGGTCATCGTTATGTGATACAATACTTTTATTTGAAAGGCCTCAGTCCAATCAATATCAAAGCGGAGCTAGATTCTACTCTGGGGGAGTCTGCTCCTTCGTTTACCACAGTAAAATATTGGGTGGCAGAGTTTAAACGAGGTCGTATGAGCTGCCAACAGGAACATCGCCGTGGTCGAACAAATGTGGTGACCGCGCCAGAAATGGTGAAGAAAATCCACAAAATGGTATTGGGTGACCCTCGACTGAAAATGCGCGAGCTAGCAGACATGGTAGGCATTTCAAAAAGTGCTGTACATCGCATATTGACTGAAAATTTAGACATGAGAAAGCTGTGCGCAAGATGGGTGCCGCGATTACTCACAATGGAACAAAAACAGCGTGGTGAGGATGTTTCAATCGAGTGTTTGGCGAAGTTTCACAGCAATAAAGCAGAGTTTTTGCGTCGATTCATAACCATGGATGAAACATGGGTCCATCACTTCACACCTGAGATGAAGGAACAATAAAAACAATGGACTGAAAGGGGAAAATCGGCTCCAAAGAAGGCGAAGACAGAAAAGGTCATGGCGTCAGTGTTTTGGGATGCGCGTGCCATAATTTTCATTGATTATTTTCAGAAAAGAAAAACAATCAACGGCGAGTATTATGCGAACTTATTGCAGCGTTTGAGTGACGAAATCAAGAAAAAACGGCCGCATTTGGCGAAAAAGAAAGTTTTGTTTCATCAAGACAATGCACCAGTCCAGTGCACAAATCCGTTATGGCGATGCCCAAAATCAATGAGTTAAAGTTCGAATTGCTTCCTCACGCACCTTATTCGCTAGATTTAGCCCCGTCGGATTATTTTCGACGGTTCTCACTATAAACAGGGTATCGAAACTATTGAACATCGCTGGGAAAAGTGTATCGAGCTAAAAGGAGACTATGTAGAGAAATAAAGATATTTTTCCCCAAATTGTTTGTGTTTTCTTTGTTAGCTCGTATACTTCTGGGCCTACCCTCGTACTTCTCGTTGAGCGCTGAATGAGCATGACATAAGCAATATAGATCAGCTTTCATTAATTTTAAGGTATGTTCAAGAGAACGCAGAACCCGTTGAATGATTTCTCTGCTTTCTGCCAAATACAGGTCATAAAGCAGAAGACATGTTACAAGCAAGTCATTAAACATTGACATAGAAAATTGCAGAGGTCAATCTTATGATAATGCAAGTAACTTGTCAGGACAATATAACGGCTTACAAACAAAAATTAAAGAAAAATATAAGCACTTTCTTTAAATTTGATCGGATCATTCGACTTATTACAAAACATATATGTATGTTTTTTCCGGCATCAACAGATCGAGCAAAGCTTCTTAATTCATTTTTTAGTAGTTCTGAAAATGTCACATTAAAAAATTTGTCACTTACCCGTTGGTTAGCCCGAGACAATGCCTGTACGAGCTTAAACAGAGATTGGGACAAAATAATATCGGCTTTCAATGCAATTAAAAATGATGCCCACCAGAAAGCTTTACTGAAAACTGAAGCTAGCGGTTTATTGTCCCAATTGAAGTCCCTTGAGACAGCAATATTGTCTCAATTTTGGGGTTCTATACTCAAGCAATTCAATATTAGGCGTGTTTTGTTGAGCTTCTTAATGTAAACATTAAGAAACATTTTGCACATGTAAATACAAGAACTACAATTAAACAGCACATTCGCTCTTCAGTAATTGTAATTGTATAGTGATTAGATTATGTTGTCAAATGGTCTAGTTCATGAACACACCTTTTTTTTATATATATTTTTTGACCAACAGACCAAGCAGGTTGTGCAACATTTAGAATCAAAATGTCTTAATGTAACTGGAAGGCTAGATCGTTTTCTTGGACAGTTCTTAATGTGAACATTAGAGCGCTCAACAAAACACACCTATTTTATCAAAAAAATTCAAGGTGTTGATTCAGACGTTGAAACTGTGTCCAAGCTCTAGAGGCACTCATATCGTTTGTGAGAGAAAAACGAGAATGCTTTGATGTTTTTGAAGAGATGGGAAAAAGCAAAACCTCTGAAAATTACAAAATGGACCAAAAAAGAATTGTCAAGAGGAAAAAACGAGATGAAGATTTTCAAGAAGAGTGTGTGTCTTATTTAAACATTTTCTGGAGCAAAAAAACACTGAAAATATGAGTTCAAGGCAGCTTTACCTTCATATAAGAGAAAAAGAATTGAATTAAAACCTATTTAAGGTCTCACATTAACGAAGAATGATTTAATAGTTTAGCTTTATTAAATATAGAAGCTGAATGAATGAATTGTTAGTGAATTTTGTAATCAATATAAACACAGAAAAAAATTTTAAAACATCAAATATTATGCATTTGGTTTTTTTTTTATTATTATTTTTTATTACTTTATTTTTATTGTTCTAAAAGGCGGCAAAATTTGTCAGCCCGGGGCGCCAAATTATTAAATACGCCTCTGGACACACGCAACAGTGATGATACTATTGCTTAAAAGAGAACAACTACTTGCAGTATAAAGATGACATTTACAAGCAGATTTTTGGAATGCCCATGGGCAATCCACTGTCACCGACTATAGCCAACTTGGTCCTGGACTATTTGCTTGACGAATGTTTGGAAAAAATGGAAGAAAAACCCAAGTTTGTCTCAAAATATGTGGATGACATTTTTGCCATTATAAATAAAGATAAGATCGAAGAGGTTCTTACATCCCTGAACGGATTCCATCCAAAGATCCAATTCACAGTTGAGAGAGAAAAGAACTGTGAAATAGCATTTCTTGACGTGAAAATTCATCGAAAAAATGAGCTTCTCGCGTTTAACTGGCACCAAAAAAACACAGCATCAGGAAGATTAATAAATTATAACTCCAACCAAGCCAAACACATCATAATGAACACGGCTTCCAACCTTATTGGCAAGGTATTTGCATTGAGTGATGAACAATTTCATAACACCAACGAAAGGAAAATCACCAAAATACTGCGAGACAATGGGTTTCCTTCCTCAGTTATACGTGGTCTGATACATAAGCAGAAAATCAGAGCTCCACAGGACCTAAAAGAAGATCACCCGATTGGATACTACAAAAGTGTCGTGTATGTACCTGGTTTAACGGAAAACTTCAAAAAGGTGGTCGCCAACAAATCAAAAGATGTTCTTTTGGCTTATAAATCCAACATAACATTGAGCCACCTTTATACTAAGCTTAAAACTAAACCAGAGAAAGACAAAGCCACTGATGTCATATACAAAATCAATTGTAAAGGTAAACCCGACGATCCTTGCAATCAATGCTATATTGGCACCACAAAACAGTTCCTTCGTCAACGTATGGCCAACCACAAATCCGACATAAAATCCAACAATCCTGGGAAAACTGCATTAGCGAGTCACATGATCGAAAGTGGTCATTCTCCAGACTTTGATGATGTTCAAGTTCTGCAAACTGAGCGACACGCGTCAAAGCGATACACACTTGAGACGCCGCACATCATTAACAACCATAACAACATGAACCGAAAGCTAGACACACAAAATATATCCGCTGTATACTGCTCACTTGTCTCAAACTAAACTTCATGTCAATTGCTTGTTTATTGTTTTCAAATTTTATATATCACATAGACGGAACTTCATTTTGAAGTGTATATATATAACAATATAATAAAATATTTTATTTAATGTAAATTTTAATGTAACAAAAAATTTTTTTTTACATAATGTAAGTTTTATTGTAATTTTGTCACACAATTGTAATCAAACTATATATTTTCTATTTATGTGCAATAAAGTTCCCCTGAAGAAGGCAGCAACCCCTGCCGAAACGTCGGGAAAAGTTAATGTAACGTTACCGTTTCATTGCCAAATCCATTGTGACCAAAAAAGCCGAAGGAAAGATTAAGATTTCAATCTTCTCCACTTTTTAACAACAGTGATGATAGCGAGGAAATGGAAAAGGGTAAGGAGCACCTTACGTCATTAACCATGTTACTTGTTTTTTTTTCTTTTTTTTGCTATTATTAACTGCACTTTGAATTTGCTATTATACTATTGTATTCGGTATTTTAACACACGATTATTGATTATGGCACTGCACTTTGTGGATTTTTTGTATGGACTGAGACCGAAAAAAAAAGTTCGATACGCAGTCATGCGTTCGTTACCGGTTACAGATCGAAACTATAATGATCTAAAAAGGAAACCAAGCATTCCTTGTGTCTCAACAAGACAGTGCATTGCTCCCTTCCCTTCTCGTTTGGTTAGAACTCAAGTATTTTGCAGGTAAGGTATTGTCATAATTGGATGCAATCAAAAAATTAACGTCTAAAGTAGGGTAGCCAGATATGTTTAGATGAAACTAGTACTGGAGTTTTAAAAACCCGGACTTTCCCGGACAAATGAGGATTAAAAAAAGAGTACAAAACAAGGACAGAATAAACACATTTATATTGTAAGAGGAAACAAAAAATTGTATTAACATTTAAATAAAAATAAATATTTAGTTTAAAAATCACATTTTTAATTTACAAAACATCTTTGAGGTATAAAAAAAGGAACTTCATTTATTTTTTTTTTAATAAAAAGCCTTTACAGTGCTTGTTGTATTTTTCATTACATCTAATACTGTTAAGTATATCACTGTTGCTTTTTTGTTAAATTAATTCCTTTGTTAAAATAATTCCTTTGACGGAATCAGGTAACAGTTTGTTTCTATCTTTTGTCCACGTGAATTTAATAATGTTTTCTTTACAGCTGGAATAATCAAGCTTCTTCAAAATAGATTTAATTTTAAGTGGAACAAAATCGTTATCGATTCGCTCGTAAATATTATTGACAGTATTTTGTAAAATTTCAACGGTTTCAATAATAGCAATGTCTTGTTTTTCAAGTTTTTGAATATTGACGTTGAATGTTGACATGAAAGAATGAACCAAACATAAATACGCCTCGCTTAAGTCGTCTTTAAAAAATGTTTGCAATATTTTAGGCAGATTCTCGTACATAAGTAAAAGGCGTTCAACAGCAAGATAGAGAGAAAGTCATCTGGTTTTCGAATGGTATAAGAAAGGCTTATATTCATTTTCAAGAAATTCAGAAAAATCTCGAAGTCTTTCCGTTCTGACTGTGCAGATAGAGAAATAGTTGTATATTTTTACAATTATGATATCGACGTCAACTGGTAAAGTATCACATCCATGGTAGATCGCATTGACTAATGTGGTGGACATCCTACACCTATCATGTTTTGGTTGACTAAAGATTTTAAATTCGAATAGACATTGTTCGAACCTTTCCTTTGTCTTCCACCAAAATTGGTATTGCAATAATTGTCAGCGCAAAATCCACTTTTTTTTTGATAATAAGTTATTTTGTGTAAGAGCTTTAACAATAAGTTGGGCAGTTGTTCTATAATTTCTTTTCTCATATATTGGATCTGTTCGTTCACTTAATTTTAATGAGCCTCGGTTCATTTTTGAATAACCATTTAGTTATAAGTAGCATAAAAGTAAATAGATACACAATGGGTAAAAGGAGTACAATCCCGGACAATTATCAAAAACTATCCCGGACCTCCCCCACACAGTGAAAAAAGAGTACATGTCCGGGAAAATACGGACGGATGGCAACCCTAGTCTAAAGCCTAGTACGCAGATCGCGCCAAATTTATCTCCCATACAAAATTCTCTCCAAATTTTAGCCAAGCTAAAATTATGTCTAGCATTTTAGCAGAAAGGTACGCTGCTCCAGCTAAAAAATCAAAATTTCTATTAGAACTGTACATAACTTATCTGTCAAAATTTAGCGCACGAAATAATTGTCTGACACATTTATTGTCAAGCTAAATTTCAATTTCAATTTGAAAAAGAATAATATTTGAATAATATTTAGAAGAATATTTGGTGACGGGAGTTTTACAAGATTTTCGACAGCAAAAATATCTCATAATTCATAATTCTCATTCGTTCTCATTCACAAATCTTAAAAAATTATACTTTAAAGCAAATTCTTTTAAATCTTTGAAAAAAATGGCATCTATACCAAATAATGAGTTTTTGAAAGACTTTATAATTAGAAATTTACCAGAGTTGTGAAAAATAAAAAGTGAAATTTATAAAGATAAGAATTTAAAATTAAAATCATATCAAAAACTCGTAACAAAATATAAAGAAGTGGAAGAAAATGCAAGTTTCATACTTTCTTCCTCTTCAAGAATATATATCGTTCATAATTATGGCTGCCAAAATTTGTATCGCCATACTGCTTCCTTTCACTTCTAAGATACAAAAATAATGATTTTCGACAACATCAGTATCCCATGTGAAGGCAAAGTAGTGTGTACGTACAGTTATTTTCCCATAGAACCATGTTGTACAACCATGTTCTTCCATGTGAACCCCCCTATTGTATATAAAATGAAGAATAAACGTTTTGTATTTGTTTCATTTCCTTTCATATTTGGTATTGTGAAATGACTGAGAACAAATTAAATGCACGAAACATAATTTTGTTTCATTTGTTTCGTTCACTTTATGTTCACCGGTTTCAATAGTAAGAGATTGATTGATTTGGTCTATTGTGATGGCAATCAATCAATCTTTTTGGTAAACAGGTCACAACACAAAGATTAAATCCATCGCGATTGACGCAGCTCGAAGATATTAGTCACGCCAAAGATCTCTCTGAAGACAGGTCACGCTTTTAACTAATGAATAGGCATGAAAATGTTTTAAAACGGTCTAGATCTAACAACAACGAAGAACTCTCTCATCCGTCTAGCTATTTCGTGCAAACATGCCTAGCGATTATGGTCTAAATCCATGGTGCCACTGTGCCAGGTGTTATGTGTCTGTATGCATTGTGTTATTATGTAGTCTTGTTTTGACGGAGAGAAAGATTTTATTAAGATATTTTAATATTGAAGTCAAATTCTCGTTGTTATAAAATAATTTGCTTAAATTCAGTATTCAGTCTCAGGGCTTAGGCCGAAAACCAACTCGGACCAACTGAGAAGACTTCTATATAAATTAACATCTTATTAGATCCCTTACAAAAACTAGCTTAAATGTATGGTACTTCTTATTGAAAGAATGAAATACTCGTATCTTTGTTCAGAGCTTTTCGGAAGAGATATAAAAACATGAAGTTGATCCTAGAAGCTCTTCACCAAGATCAGTCTATGAACATTTTTTTTTTCTTCAGAGAACAGTATCTCCAGATACTGAAAAACTCGGTTTTCACAAAGAACAGAGTAAGAAACCTAAAATATGGTAAATACCTAGTCCTGCCATAAGTTCTGTCCCTGACAAAAATACGTTTTATTTAAAAAATAAAAAAGCAATCAAAATTCTTTTTACGCCATTTATTAAGTATTAAATTTACAATATAAATATATAAGAAATTATTTAAAAAGACCCCCCCTTAGCCTTCAAACAATTCCTTAAACGACCGCCTCGCGTCTATCGCCGCACGCACGACTTCCAGTGCAAACGAAACTACTGTCTTCAACAAATCACCTTTGAAAGCTCAATATTTCAGTGAGGCTTACAGCAAGCCTTCTTCTCCAAAGTGTTCCACAACCGGTAGTTCAGCGGATTAAGATCGGGGCTGCCCGAGGGCCAATCTTCTGCGGCAATAAACTCTGGTAAATTGTCCTTAAGCCATTGTTGTGTTGTTTTTGCTTTGTTGGCCGGCGCAGAATCTTGCTGAAATATCCAGTGCTTGCCAGCCGGGCAGCCCCGATCTTAATCCGCTGAACATTTTGGAGGAGAGGGCTTGCTGTAAGCCTCACCGAAATATTGAGTCTCTCAAAGCTGTTTTGTTGAAGACAGTAGCTTCGTTTCCACTGGAAGTCGCGCGTGCGGCGTAGACGAGTGGCCGGATCGTTTAAGAAAGTGTTTGAAGGGTAAGGGGCGGCATTTTGAATAATTTCTTATATATTTATATTGTAAATTTAATACTTAATAAATGGCGTAAAAAGAATTTTGATTGCTTTTTTATTTTTTAAATAAAACGTGTTTTTGTCAGGGACAGAACTTATGGCAGGACTAGGTATAGGGGGCGGCTCTTCTGCAATATTCATAAGAATATGGGTGGATGGGAGTCATTTCTAGGAGGAAAAGACGATTTTTCAAAAAACAGGCGAAATTGGACTAAGTTTTCGGTGGAGAGCAGTGAGATATTCAATGATTTTTAATAAACAACAAAATTCAATATCAAGAAGATTAAAAAATAGATTTGATATGTTGCATGTGGTAAATATTTATGTTATAAAATCGTGTTATGCGTTCTAAAAATTTATCCTGAGAATATTTCTGAAATCCCGCTAGTTGCATGGCATATGTAAAATGCTATTTTGACCGGAATTATCCTATTTTTTAGGTCTTAAAATGTATTCTGTGAGATCCCGCCTTAACCACTTGAACTCTACTTCATTTTATTTATAGAACATTTTTAACGCACAGTATATCGAAATTTATTTACAACATCACACGATTCACGAGAAAATAGGAAGAATAGCTTGTGCCTCTTAGCTTTTCAAAATTTAAATTCATCAATTTCTTATTATCTTAATAAAATGCATTTTAATCAATAAAGAATATGTTTTAAGAGAAATGATCTGTTTTCCTGTTGCAAAAACTGGTGAAGTGATTATACGAAACACAAGAACGTCAAACGTCATACTCGTAATTTATTCCTATACGGTTATACGAAAGATATAACTTTCCGCCACATTTTTGAATAGACACCACCTAAGAAATAGTTGCGAAAATGTGGGAAATAATAAAAATTTACGTCATTCGGACCATCATTTTTAAGCCAAACAAAGATTTTAAAAAATTTCCACCTAAAACTAATTTTGTCATTTTTCAGTGTTCCAGGAAATGATGAGACGTTTTTATATGAACATTTTTTGAAATATTTATTTCAAATGAATATCTTTTGCAGAATAAGTTAGAACTTAAATTGGAATTTCTTAGTTTATCAGGTTTATTTCCCCTCTTTCCGTATCAAATTCGTAAAATTATTTTAGGAGCTCTGCAAAAAGTTTTTCCCATAAAAATTTTGACCGCTCGTTTAAGCGGAGATAAAATTATCTGGTATATGAGGTTCATCTGGGTTTTCCGCGTTTACATCAATACCCTTATACTATTAAAGCTTCAGAATAGTTTAGTTGATAAAGGTTGAGTACTATTAATAGCATAAGACTATTGATAAATAGTGTTAAATTGATGACTTTCGATAGTTTTTAATTTTAATTTAATGTTACTTTGAAAGTTGAGTCAAAATCGGATATTAATGCAATATTGTATAAAATAAGAAAAATGACAAAAAAAATATGCAGTTACTTACTAATATTTTTTGAATTTGTTATTTAAAAAAAAAAACAATTATTATTAATCGTTTGATTTTATAAAATTTTAAGAACTTTTATAAAATGAAATGATAAGAAAATGATGAGTTTTAAAATTTTGCGCTTAATAAAACTTAAGACGATATGGGATTCACAATAAAAAAGATTTATGTTTTGAAATGTTCGATATTTTAAAAGTAATAAGTTGTCAAAGGTTGAAATATGAAATTGGAAGACCTTTTTTTTTATTTTAAAACGAAACCACAACGGAATGTCGAAAATAGAAACAAAAAACAGCTTTTATTTCATCTATAGCACTTTTTTACAAAATTTAGGTACTAAAAAGCGTTTTCTAGATATCGCCCTTAAAAGTGCCATTGTAACAAAAGTCCCATGTTAATTACAATCATGCAATTAACAAAAACGATAGTAAGAACTTATCGGAGAGTTAAAGATATATTGTAATTTTTTAAAAGGAAATTTGTAAAAGATCACTACCATTACCAATTTTCATAAAAAAAATACACCCCGTTGTTACGTAATCTAAAAATTATCTAAAAAAACATTTTTTGTTTTTCACTTTCTTTAGAATAAATCACTAAAACTCAAATGTTTACTACCAAAAATTAGCTCGTGTAAGCCTATGAATGGGTCAATAACCAATTAATGGGCGCATTTTAAGCTAGGTGGCAATAAGGTAACATCTTATATTCATATGTTGTCAATTTTTTAAGGAAACGAGTTTCCAGGATTAAAGGTTTCTTTAAATCAAATTTCTCATGGATAAGATTGATATTTGAGATATCATCATTTAAATGTTCAAAGTTCTCGTAAGGAGGCAAGAATTTTGAATTTTATTTTTGCACACTTGCTTTATAGAGTTTTAAAAAAAGGTGGAAAATTGTTAGAAGCGTTATTTCCAGTGACACTGACAGTGGGTCTCTCCAGAAATTATTTATTATTAGATAAATTTCTACTTAATCGAACTGGATTTTTTATTCGTTTTTTTTACACACATTTTAACTCACGAGATTTTTTTTTCTAACAAGCTAGTATAATGCTCTGTAGGATAACCTATCACTTTTTGACATTGGCTCTGCAGCTTATTTTGTACTATAATTTATGAACAAGAGACTAATTAAAAATCAAATGAACTATTATTTACTATAGTTTCTTAAATAATTTCGGAGAATATCTATATTTTATTATTTTACCATTTTTGAGTTAAAATAAATTTTTTATTCACTTTTTAAAAAAGCGCAACTTCCGAACAGACAAAATTGAAGTGTGTAAGTGTTTCTCTAAAGTTAAGATAAATCCAAAGTACCCGCATAACTTAGTAATTATTTAAAATAGTGAACAAATTACCCTTTTCTAATCTCGAAACTAAATCTCAGTCAATTGCAAATTTAGTCGCGTATTAAAATGATAAGGGTAGGTATTAGGTATCAACAAATTAAATATGTATGTATATGAACTTCCGCACGCAATAGTTATTATATTTTCAGTTAAACATCCAAGAAATTTCTCTTGTAATTAAAACTTTTAATTAACAAAATCATAAAATCAGGAAACACAAATGTTATCTTCTTCTTTCTTTTAGTTCTTCTTCGTATTTATATGAAGAGGGTGCGTTTATTGTTTCACGTATATGTTTTTTTTTTCAATAACTTCTTAATGAAATACAATTTTATAATTTATATTTTATTGATTGATTATTATATGGTGTTTAACATTATGTATGAAATATGAGGTCGGTCAAGTGGGCGCTTTTTTGAAGTTCGAAAACGCGAGCTCTTTTAAGCACATTAACAGACTTCTCGACTCGAACACTCCAATCTCGCCGACGCACGTTAGTGGTCATTTCCCTGAAATTGTAATAAATTGTTATCGACCACTCTCTACTGCTTTTAAATGCCAACTGACAAATTTTATTCATACAAAACTGGCAACCAAAAAATCGACTAATGTACCCGAATCGATTGATCTGAGTGACATTTGATCTAATTCGTTTCAATAGTTTGCGAATAAATCGTGCCAACGCACATCGTGTACCCAAAAAGTTGCTATCTGATAATATAATTTCGATTTTTGTTGGAGCGTTTTGAGATCAACAATAATTAATGATTATTAACTGAAATATTTGGGAAACTAAATACAAAAAGATCAAACCGTTGGGTATCTCTGTTTTTGAATATAAGTTAAATCCTTTAGGTAGTTTTAAAAAAACTGTCAGTGGTTAAGTTTCAAAATAATCGAATATGTGAATCGAAAACTAAACAAAAATAAAATGCACAACTGGACCGCACGAACTTATGCTCTTATGTAAAAGACTACACATTTTAAAATTGAATGTTACTGGAGAAGAATATTTAAAACCATTATATTTATTTTTTGAATGGCTAAAACAACTCCTTCAGCAGTTGGAGCTAAAAACAGGATGCCATGTGATTTCTCAAGAAAAATTATGTTTTTGTAGATTTTTTTTTAATAAAAATAATAATAATAAAATAATAATATGCAAAATTTTTAAAACAATTTTTAGAAAAAAATGTTGGTATGCCGAGTAAGGTTTAATTATTGTACGAATAAAAATTTAATTTAAAACAAAAATTAAACAGTTTTTGAGATATCGAATTTTCAAAAAAAAAATATTTTTTTTCGAAAATCCAAGAAATGTTTTTTTTAAGTAATGAAATGCAATATTGTTCAACCTTTTGAAAAGCTTCTTTATTCAAAATTTAGCTAAAATCCCTTTTGGCAATAGGGAGAAATTCGATAAAATAATTCTATGTTGCGTACAGTCAATTTAAAAAACTTTTCATGAGCTTAAAATTTATTTTTCAGACTCTTTTAGTGGTAGGAGATAAAAACAGAATGCCATGTGATTCAAGCAAATATAAGTTTATGCAAGAACAAAAATTATAACTCGTTATAGCGGATTCTTAAAAATAAATTACCTTTTATACACAAAATTCAAAAAACAGTTCTTACTACGTTTCAAAATGCAATGTTCTTTAATCTTTTTAGAAGCTTTTCTATAAAAAAATTTATTAAAATCAGTTATGTCCATAATGAGGAATTCAAAATTTGAAAAAATGGTTATATGGTAAGTACAGCCAGTAAAATCCAAATTTTAATTTTTTTTTTAATTATAGATTGTAAAAAATAATTGAAAGAAAACAAATTTTATCAAAATTCTATGTGCTGTTTTCGAGAAAAATATGATTTTCGAAACATTTTTTAACATTTGTATGGGGTGTTCCGTTATTTTTAGGTAAAACTAAAATTTTTTTCTTACATCTTGTAAAATTTATTGAGAAACTTTTATTGGGCATTAACAAATTTACAGAGAGAGGACAATTCAACACATTAAGAAAACATACCTAACTAAATATTTCAAAATACAGTCCACAAATGAGCTACAAAGAGCTATATATGTCAAATAATTAATGAAATTATTGTACAATGCGAATATACATCGAGTCATATGACTGAAAAAATGCACATTTACAAGATTATTCTTACAAAGTGGTTTGCTATTTTTTCTTACAACAAGAAACTTAGACTTGAACATTTGGTCCTTCGAGCCGGATTTCCTGATGCGTGCTACGGGTTCAAGATTAAAATGAATGCTGGGCTGGCGCTACTCGTAGCGTTTAATTCAAGGCATGGGCAGGGGCTTATCAGAACCCCAGGAATATTAAAAATGAGACATACTTATGTACATATATATTACATATCAATTTTTAGATTTTTTTTTTAATTTGTCAAGCAGTTTTTGAGAAAAAAAAATTATTTATAAAATGTCGAAAAAAATTCGTATGGCAGGTACCGTTATATTTGGTCTTAAAAAAAAAAGAAGAAATCGTGTGGGGGGGAAAATTAAAAAATGTCTGCAAAGCTTAAAGAAAATCGGTTGAGCCGCTTAAGCTGTAGTCGAACAGACAGAATAGCGAGACCCAAGCTTTTAATATTCTCTATCATCAGAATCTCAACTTTGATCAAAATCTCGAGTTAGATTTGTTTTTTACGAATGCATAAATTTCCTTTTAGTACCTTTAAGTCGCAAGTAAAAATTCTAGGTTGAGTATAAGTAGCTAGCACCGTTCCATTGGATTTCAGAATGAGGGGATTCTTGAGTGAAACCAATGGAAAACGACATAGGTAACTAATGTGGGTTTCACAACATAATCTAAGCGAATTTACGCTGAACAACTCTAATTTAAAAAGAAAAAGAACTCTAACACGTTATTTAAATTATTTTATGTCACTAATTCACAAAATAAACACTGAATTTCATAGTTGCAAGGTGCAAATCTATTTGGCTAAACCGTACATTCAAATATACAGGGTGTCCGGTCTGTACCGTCTTTACCATAAGGGCACACGGGGCCCGTGCCCAGGGCCCCCAATCTCAGGGGGGCCCCGAAGGACCGACAATTTCTCTCACATATTTATTCTCAGAACATTTTTGTCGGGCACATTACACTTTTTTCACAAATCAGTAATCTTATCAGAAGGTTTTTACAAGGCATATACTACGCCATTATATCGATGACTGCGCCTATTCATACTGTACTAATTAATAATATTTCCGAACGTGTCCTACCTAATTTACTAAGTACACCATCTGGCGATCACTTACGCAATCCCTCCGATTCCTAAGTCAAGTTGCATCGTCTAAACAAGGCCTTACATAAATGTCGACATTGTCTATGGTTGGGGGAATCCCCAAATGATGTATTAAACCCTTGTATATAAAATCTATAGTACTCTCATGGAACAGAAAAAAAAGTTGGGGAATACATTCTACTGAGGGCGCTGTCGGCGGAAAAAATTGATGTGGAGACTTTTGATTTGGGGGGATGGTAATTGAGGGTAGAGCGATGAGAAAGACGAGAATGAGAAAATCAAATTTGTTTTGTAGCATTTTTCTTTTGAAGGACCTTCTGTGTTTTGTTGTTATATTTTTTTGTCAACATTCTTGTTATATTTTTTTGGCAGCATAGCAAGAAATTGATAGTCGATTTAGTTTTCTTTGTCAGTTAACAACAATCGAATCTGATGAGTTGACCAAAAAATGTAAAGAATTTGCAGAATTTTATCATGAAGACATTAATGCAGATGAGCTCTAAACAGAATGTTTTCATTTGAGCCAATATTTTAAAAACATAGCAAAGCAATCAGTGGATTTAAATATCTCAACCTATCTCAAACTTTTCCAAACGTAGAAATTGCTACAAGAATATTCCTTTGCCTATAATGGTTACCAATTGTAGTGGAGAGCAGTCATTTTCGCAGCTTAAGAGAATAAAAAATGAATTGCGAACAACAATGTTACAAGAACGACTGAGTAATTTGTCAATTATGTGCATAGAAAGTGATATCCTTCAAAAAATTGACTTTAAGGATATAATAGAAGATTTTGCTCAAAAGAAATCCCGAAAGAAACCGTTATCGTAATCGTCACCAAAAAACCAGCAGCATTCCAATATCATTAATGACATATTATATGATACTATATTTGATTACTTATAATAAATGGTCATACTCATACTTATTAGTAAAAAAAATGTTATTATAATTCGCTTTTTTTACTTTCCAAAAGAGCCCCAAATTCTTGTGTGCCCAAGGGCCCCAGCCTAGTTTAAGACGGCCTTGTGTCCGGTAATTCATCTGCCATACTTTGAGATGTGATTCTTGGTCATATTCTAAAAAAAAAATTGTTCTACAGTAAAGTCTGATTTTCAATTTTGACATCACTTTTTGACGATTTAAAAAAAGGCTAACTTTGGTGTACCCTGACCCATGTTAAGGTCAATTTCTCTGTCAGTACTAGTAGTAAGGACCTCTTTCGCATTTCGAAAAACTTTAAATATTTTTTTTTCTTTTCAAATAAATATTTATTTTACATAATGAATGTACACATTTAAGAAATTATAATAAACGTATTCAATTAAGTGGAAGTGAACATGAATTATGCATACAACTTCAATTTAAACTACCAAAAAAATCCAAACTTTTCGGAAATTTTGACTATGTCGCGTAGTTTTTGAAGCAAAGCTTCAGATGCTGGTGAGTCAAATGTATCAGTACCGCAGTCCTTAAAATCCACGAGGACATTTTTTTCATCAGCAAGTAGCACTCTTGACATGTACAAAGCATGAGCGATTTGTATCGGTGCAATTCGGTGAAGTTCTTTGATTAATCTGAAAAGGAAAAATAGTTAAATTTAACTGTTGTGGTTGGACGAAGATTTAGTTCCTGCAAATTTTTAAAGGCATATCCCAACTAACATTTCAGCTTCGATTCGGTCTAACTAAATATATTTTCGAAGTTCTTTAATACATTTGTAAAGGTTGTTTAAGAACAAAAAGGAGAATATTACACAAGCTCACAAAACCTTTTATGGACTTCTATAAGTGATTCTGAACATCCTCTTAGAAGTACCATGCACAGATCTTTTAAAGGTGCCAGCTTCGTGTATGAACTATTAGAAGTTTAACAGAGTCCTATTCGAAATTGAATTGAAGTTCAAGTTTTGACAGATGGCTTCAATAAAGCTTCGCAAAAATTACAAACGTACGGCTTTTTATGTCTATTACAAGCTTACACTCGAACTTTTACCGAGCCTGAAAAATACGAAAATAAAAGTAAATTTATATTTATTTGAAGACGTTTTTCCGACATTTAATCAATTTTAAACCTGAAACTATGTATCACATTGGAATTGTTATTAATTAATGTATTTGGAATAATTTTAAAACATGAATGACATTATACCTTATTTGGGGATCGAACTCGGCATCTCTTGTGTAATAGTCCATCTCTCTACACACTGGGCCATATTGAATATTATTTGGAAGATGCAAAAACTTAATCAGCCTATTTCTTTCTCAAACTTCAAAATTAACACAAGACTACGATATACAATTTTGCCAGGCCACGTTCACACAAGAAAAACAAAACCTAAGCAAATGTCTTAAGTTTCCTTTGTTGGGTTTACCTACAAAATGTTTATTTAATTTTCAGTATTGAGCCCTAATCTTCATACCTAATGGGAGCGCACAAAATATCTTTAAATTGCTGACCGTAGTGATTTGTTTTATGTTTTACTTAACTCTTTCTTTGTTTTGATTTGTGTCCTTAAAAACGATTCATTCATTCATATATGTAAAATGTTTGTATTCCGTTTAGTTTGACATTTGTTATGTTAAGTATACATTATGCCTTTCTTCCATATCGTGAATTATTTTCATGTAATATTTATTTTTATTATTTGTAATAAAACCATCAAACATTTTGTTCAGTTCACCCATCTATAGTTTTATGCATTTCCACTTTGAGGGATATAAAGAGATATCATGCTGGATTTACATATATGCCTCTTCCAAAGAAATTCACATTTATATCTATTATATGGGCACAGAAGATCAAAATGAAGATAATCATATAAATGCAGCTACATTATATGTTTGAAAACAAAAAAGTTCTCGGATATTCAGGTTATAACTTCGCACCTGTTTCGAAACGCTCGTTTATAATTGCAATTCAACTTTTAAGAGCCGAATGGTTGATCTGAAATTCAGCTGCCTGCTTTCGAAGGTATTTTTTCTTAAATTTTGGTTATTCGTCACTTCAACTTCATCTTCGCTAGACTCTTAGGGTAGGCGCGCACATTCAATTTTTAGTTTCGCAACTGCTTGGTTCGAGCAACTAAAAAGTTTGTGTTTTGACATAAACTAAACGATTGCCTAAAATGAGTTCGCTATTTTGTTTAACATATAATTATATGCACCTGCGCGGACATTTGTTTTCTATAAGCAACCAAACAGTTGTGCAACTAAAAATTGAATGTGCGCGCCTAGCCTTAAGGTTCACAAGGCAAACAATCAAACTAATTGTCTATGCTACATACTCGTATCATAGGGATCTCGATTTATACTCTTATACTTGCCTGAGTAATATCTAAAAAGTACATAGATGGATTACAATAAATGTGTACAAATAATGAGTTGATGCATGCAATTTAATATTCCTAATTTTAATTAAGATTAAATGTATTAGTTTCTGTTAAGATTCATTTGCAGAGTTCTTAGAAGTTTGAACATTGACATTTTCTTTAAAGACTTTTTGTTGAAGTCTGCTAGGCTTAAGAGACGTATTCTATATAGCTCTTAGGAAATTGTTATAGAAACGTTTTGAAAACTCACTGATGTAAACTTCTATATCATATCACATTGCAATATTTATACAAGTTCCAGCTTCTCTATTTTCATTTATAAAACCATATCCGAAAAATTGGTTCTAGTCTCTGAAAAACTTTGTGTCTTACTTGTAAAAGGTTTAAAAGAAGATGATATTGAAACCGTGGCTTCTATAGGAAAATTATTTTTGAAGAAGGCTCTTTAGAAGCATTATATAAATTGAAACTTCCAGCATGTCCATATTTCTAGGCTAATAGAAACTGAAATGTTAGTTGGGATGTCTAAGTGATTATAAGAGGATCTCAAGCTTGCCACGGTCAAAGAAGCTCTGTTTGACCGAAAATGTACAACTACAACTAACAACTCATTTAGATATCTGAAATATATTAGAAGGATGAACACGAACATATTCGAATGAATATACTAGGAGAGAAGTATAAGTAAAGAAATATATACTTATCAACAATGAGTGGATAGATCTTGTCAGAAATTCTTGAGCGAATTCATTTCTTGAATAGCTGTGTGGAATAACGGAGACCTCCGATGTTTTGAACGCTGTCGCACCAAAAGTATTTTGTGGAGTACTAGTTGACACACTGAGAATTGGATGGACGAAAATAACATCCTGTCAGACCTTAATGCAGGGTTAAGGAAGAGCTACTCTGCTATTAAACAAATTTGCTCACTAATGTCGACAGGTAAACCAATATACTGGCCAACTGATAGAGCGAAAATGCCAGACCTTGTAGACTTCTTTATCGCAAAAGGACTAGATAAAATTTACACGAAATCGATGAAAACTTTGACCTTTCCACCGATCATTCACCAGTCATATTGACAGTAAGTGGAAAGCTAGTCAAAAAGGAAAGAGCTCCATTTTTATGTAACAACAAAACTAACTCGGATAAATTCAGAGAACATTGCGAAAACAATATTGCGCTTAATATATCTTTGAAAACGCCTTTAGAGCTAGAAGATGAAGTAGATATATTTATTAAAGTCATACAAGACGCTGCATGGAAAAACACTCCACACAACTTTAGAGATCCAATTAGAAGTCCAGATACAATTTCACCGGAAATAAAAGATCTGCTTCGCGAAAAAAGAACTGTTCGGAAAAGATGGCATCAATCACGAGCACCTCAGGACAAAACCATTTTAAGCCGCCTCTCGAATGAACTCAAATATGCTATCCGCGAATCAAAAAATCGGAAGATTTCTACCTATCTTGAAGGTCTGACCGCAGATAAAAATACGAATTATTCATTGTGGAAAGCTATAAAAGATGTGAAAAAGCCGCAAATGCATTCAGCACCAATCAGACAAAATAATGGTAGATGGGCTAAGTCCGATAGAGAAAAAGCCGATTTATTTGCTGAACATCTAGAGGAAACTTTAAAACCTTTTGACGGTCAGGCGTTGATAAATGAACATGGTGATATCCAATGGCCATCTGAAAACTTTCTTATTCGGAATATCACGTTATCAGAACCTTATCAAGCTATTAAAAATCTTAAAAATAATAAAGCTCCTGGATACGAACTAATAAATGCTCGCGTGCTTAAAGAGCTACCCAGAAAAGCAGCAATTAAACTTCAGCACCTTATGAACGCGGCATTAAGGCTTTCATACGTTCCACGCCAATGGGAAGTCGCAGAAGTTTTAATGGTTCTAAGACCGGGAAAGTCTCCGAACGAAAAGAAATCTTATAGACCGATTTCCCTCTTGCCACTGATCTCGAAGGTATTTGAGAAAATCTTATTAAAGCGACTGCTTTCTATTATCGAAGAAAAGCGGCTTATTCCAGACCATCAATTTGGTTTCCGGAAAAGCCACTCAACAATAATTGATCAGGTGTACAGGATAACCAATGAAATTAAGAAATCACTAGTGGGAAAAAATGTGTGTTCAAGCGCTTTTTTAGTCGTCTCTCAAGCCTTGGACAAGGTCTGGCACGATGGCATTAAGTTTAAACTGCGACAGGTCTTTCCGGATCAAATATAATACATCCTTGAGTCGTATCTCGAAAAAAGGCTATTTCGAGTTAAGCAAGGGAGGGAATATTCGGATTTTAAGGAAATCAAAGCTGGTGTTCCCCAGGGAAGTGTTCTCGGTCCGATTCTGTTCGTACTATACACTAGCAATATTCGTCAAGAAGAAGATACCACAATAGGTACTTTTGCAGACGATACGGCTATACTTGCAATGTCCGATTCAGTTGAATCTGCAACTGAGAAGCTCCAACGAGCTCTAGATAAAATAAGAAATAGCGAATTGTTCTTAATGAGTCCAAATCAACACATGTTAATTTTACTTACAAAAAAATTATCAATCTGCACACTTATATTAATTCGGTGCAAATACGATAGGCTAATGAAGCAAAGTACCTAGTAATGACACTAGACACTAAGCTTAAATGGAAAACTCACGTTAAAAAGAAACGAGATCAACTTGAAAATAAATTACGTGAAATGAATTATTGGCTTATTGAAAGATACTCCAAGCTCAGCATCTACAATAAATTGCTTATCTATAAGCAAGTGATAAAACCAGTATGGACGTACGGCATATAACTTTGGGGTGGGGTTGTACTAAACCAAGCAATAGACGAATATTACAATCTTTTCAGAGCAAAGTTCTCAGAGAAATCGGTAATGCTCCGTGGTACATTAGAAACAGTGATTTACATAGAGACTTACGATTGCCAACTGTTGAAGATGAAATAGCAGTTTTCGCTGGGAAGCTACGAACTCACTTAAATAACCATAGCAATAGAATTATTCGACAAACAATTGATGAGACAAACCTTGTGCGCCGACTTCAAAGAACGAAACCGTTCGACGTAGTGCCATAAGGAGTATCCGCTTTTAAATGTGATATCCGCAGGTCCTCTCAGTGGGGAGCTTCCTGCCAAACGTGATTATAATATAATGAAATTAAAACGAAAAAAAAACTTATGTCTATAGTCAAAGCTTTTTGTCAATTCCGAAGTTGCGTTTGAGCTGGTGAATCAGAGTGATATGCTTTATAAGATTTCAGAACTGTGTGTTTCAACGAGATTTCTTCGAGTAATACGCAGCATGTTTCCGTCACGAAGGCAATAGTCTGGGATGAAGCAATGGCTTGGATATTGGTGTTAAGCCAGGATGTCTTTTTAGTGTCCTCCTGTTATCCCCTTTTAAAAAATATGGAGGAGCAGGCATTATAAAAATTGTTTTGATGTACCTACGCCGATGACAAAGTTATATTGTCACAGCCTCATTTATTATTTTTCACTAATACTGGGTTCAACCTCGGAATAGTTAAACCGAGCCGAAGCACTTCGAGTTTACGCCACGTCAAACAAATCCTTATTTAATATGTATATATTTTCTTAGCCGTATTAGCTACGCCTTTCTTATGTCAAATATACTGGGAAAAAAAGTCACAAATCTAAAACTCTGGTTATTATACACAAACAAAAACCCCAGCAAACCCCAGCTGATTTCCATTATTATTCATTTTATTATCATTGTATGCATATTGGAAATTGGATACATTTAAAATTGGATTGTATAAAGTTCAAATCCAATAAATGAATGTACCAACCAAACCACATTGCGTTCCCAATACCGTACAACTGTTAGAGCGTTTGGAAAATATAAATAATTTATGCAAAGTATCTATCCTTTTTGTCTTAGTAAGAAACGAAAAAAAATTGCTTACACTCCTTTTTGTAAATTTCACAAGATGTCATCTCAAAATGACATTTAGATACTAAAACGGCCTTAAACCTCCTATGAACCAGTTTTAGCTTATTCCACCGCTATTCCTCGTGCATTTTCATTATAAATAAGGTTTTCAGGTTTAGAGCCGTTGTAAAGTCGAAGTAACTTTACTCCGTCGCTAAAACGAGTTAGTAAATAAGGCTGTCAGAGTCACCAGATAATTTTGCAACTTAAGATAAATAATCCCGCGGCATATTAATACTGGAAAGTCAAAAGTTTTTTTTTTTAAGAAAGAATATAATATGGTCAACGGTAAAAAGCTCGTTGTAATTTTTTCTTAAAACCCACGTATTTGTATATGTACTTGCAAAACAACCGAATTCTATCCTTTTAATTTGGTTTTTCTGACCTTAAACAATTTTATAAAGCTAAGTACTTACTTGTCATAACTGTACGCGTCCGTATTAACTGATAGTATTTCCAAGCATTCTATAAATTCGGCGTAGTAGTATTTCAATAAGTTATCAAAATGTTCTTCTAGAACATTCGTTTCAACGCTTGTTAAAAATAAAAATATTAAATCATGCATCAATGATTCATACTGCGATATCTGAAAGTCGACAATTTTCAGCTTGATCGGAGTACCAGCCTCATCTATGAATAAGGAAATACAATTTTTAAAATTAGTTTTTGTTCAAACCTGCCCATTTTATTTGACCTTGGCCACATGATTATATGCACCGAAAACTCATCATTTCGAGTTGCTGAGTTGATGAGTTTCTTGTACATCTTATGTGACCTTGGTATATATGTTTAACTCCTGTACTTCCGTTTTTACAACGTAATCATTTTTGGTAGTCTAAGCTACATACATACCATACAAGATCATAACGTTATTGATCCACAAATCATAATGAGCTATTGTTGTAAAGAGTCCATCCTTGCAGGGCTCCGACTGGCTCATGTATTCCTGATACAGTGATTCTAGTTCACCGACGCGCTTAACAGCCTTAGCATCGTCACCAAATGTAATACCAACTTCCTCCATCATTTGCTGAAACCAAAATATTTATGAATAATAATTAATACAGTGCCAACAAAAAGCATTTCGAACCTTCCTAAATAGATCATTTATTTTCGGATCCATGTGATAATTAATATTGTAACGAGAGAATCTAAATCGTATAACTTCATCGAACTTAATTGGTTGTAAGTGCCTCAAGGCAATCGGTAAAGCATGGTATTTCGCAACGTTTTTAAGAACAAGCTTAATGTGATCATAATCGAACATAACTTGTCTCTTTCCAGCTCGATAACCATTGTTTTGGAGATTCTCCAATACCAAAATAGCATCACGGTCAAGTACTGTTGCATTCTCATTCAATGATATCCGACAGCCATAGAACTTCGCGAAGAAGTCAAAAATTTCAGATTCTGGAATTCCTCTATCTAGCTGAAGTTGCAGCAAGCTTTGTGATACGTTTTCGTAAATTGCATTTTCTCGAAGTGATGTTACTTCGGGGTTGAATATATTCCATAATATATCATTTGTTAGTGGAGGCAGCTTGGCCACCAATGGTAGTTCTTCTATTGTTCCATCGATTCGTCGGATGTTTGCAGATATTGCTAGCATAATACTGCCATAATTATCACCAGGCTTGGTGAGATATCGACTAGAATATGATATCAATTGCCCACCATCTAAATGTGGGTCCACCACTTTGGCGAGATTTTTAATTTCCGGTGGATCACCCATGATCTGAAATAAATTATACAATAATATAATAATTATAATAATATAATCAGTTTTGTAATTTTTAGTAATTTTTCTAAAACTTTTCCTGTATTTTTTCAGACTAAGCCAAGAAAGCGATTTAAATGAAAGGAGGAAAAAGTCGTAATTTTTAAATAAAATTACCAAAGAAAGTCCAAGAAAATATGCAGACGATGATGCAATTACTGTATCATGAAAGTACCCTCACATTTAAGGGAACTCCTACAAAACTCTTTAAGCAAGCTAACAAACTAAGCTGGAAAATATCCTCCTTCTATCAAAGATATTTCACTCGCTTTCTTATTTTAGATACAAAATTAAGCTCAAAACCTAATATACAGAAAAGAGTCAAAAGTGGAACTCTTCTCTGCAGAAAAGCTATTGGAAACAAATGGAGCTTCCAACTTCGCATTACTCAATGGCTATATACCTCGGTAATCAGACCGTTCCTTAATTATGGTGTAGCAGTTATGTAGAGCTGTGTAAATCGTTCATTTCAAATGATCGAATCGTTCAACAATCCATTACGAAAATGATTCGATCATTTCAATCGATCGATCACTCAATCATTTTCATTTCACTGAAATGATTAAATAATGTTCCTATTCGATTTTAATTTCGATTTCGATGATAAGATTGACTTGTGGCTTTGATAGTTCTCACAAAATACTCTATTATTGTAAGCCATAAATTGCAAAATAACATCAAATGATGGCTATGTACATGGATTAAAAAGTGTCAAAAAATTTAAGAAAAGTGATTTTATTCGTGTCTCCGGAAAAGAGCAATTTTAGGGCTTTCGGCTAACATTTGGTACGAAATACTCTTTGTATGTCATAACTGAATTCGTCCTCTATTTGTGAAGTAATAAACTGTGAGATTCCATCGAAGGATGGCTACGATGTCGATGGATTAAGAAACGTCCAAGAATCCACATTAAACATAACGGATCCTGATACATCAAATAACATCAGTTCAACCCAACAATTGTTTTTGCGGCCTACAACATCAACAACCAACTCGATCCATCATGTTCTTCAATGCCGAGTTCAATCCAGAAATTCCAGTCCACCGTCCATTTGGCATTCATAATCCACATTGATTGAATCAGAACAAATGGAATAGAGTAAATCATGGTTAATCAAGTTAACTGATATCGAAAATCGAGACTCATTGTCATTGGAATGATTGAGATTGAAATAGAAAATCGAGGATCCAGAATCGAGAATCATCTAAATGTTTGAGATTGAGAACAATTAAAATGATTGATTTCGATCATCAATACTTTTCGATTTTTCAAAAAAATCGAATCGATCCTGATTGACACAGCTCTAGTAGCAGTATGGTATAGACTGCTCTGGAAAAGGTTGTACAAGCAAAAAAAATAAATTTTATCTCTACAATTCTTATCCCAATTGTTTGCTAAAATCCAAGATAAATTTTGAAGTTGGAGAGATGAATTGAAATGTCGACCTGATTGATAAAATAGCTGATTTATTTATTAAATTTTCGCAATCGTTTCTGTTATTACGTTTTTCATAAAAATTATTAAGAAACAAATCGAAGAATTTGTAATTGTGTGTGCTACGGAGGTAGTTAATGATGTTGCTTTCAGAAAAATAGCTAAACAACCTTTCTTCCGGGTTAACACTTACCTGAAGAAAAGGAAAAAAAGGGGCACTTTGCCAAGGATGTAAGAAATTAATTACTTATTGTTGTTCAGTTTCAATATGTTTTATTATTTTCTATTTACTTTGAGGTCATGGTGGAAAATGTTCCAGTTTTCAAAGAGAATTTCCACATGACTTTGGAAAGAACTGCATATCTGATGCACTCTTATACACTATTGCTCCCACTAGAGAATGCAAGACGTTCATATTTGTAAATAACTACTAAGGCTAGGCGCGCACATTCAATTTGGGTTCGAGCAACTAAAAAGTTTGTGTTTTGACACAAACTAAACGATTGCCTAAAATGAGTTCGCTATTTTGTGTAACAT
Organism: Chrysotoxum bicinctum; assembly: GCA_911387755.1. Lineage (NCBI taxonomy): Eukaryota > Metazoa > Arthropoda > Insecta > Diptera > Syrphidae > Chrysotoxum > Chrysotoxum bicinctum. The sequence continues at coordinate 62,365,361 of OU426987.1, forward strand.
ATAAATATATGCACCTGCGCGGACATTCAACCAAGTAGTTAATCTGTTTTCTATAAGCAACCAAACAGTTGTGCAACTAAAAATTGAATGTGCGCGCCTAGCCAAAAGGCCTATCTAATTACGCTAATTATTTTTTGTTATCAATCACACCCAAAAATTGCTGTGGGCTCCTGGTCTATTGGGATCACATATCACGGCTAGAAAAGTTTGCGGTAGCTTTAGAGTACGTTTATAAGTTATCTTAAAAAAAACCGCAAGTAGAACAAGTGATAAACTGGAATAAGACGTGAATTTTTCTGATATTTCACTATTTAATCCATTATCAAATTTGAGAAAATCAAAAAACTTTTTAAATAGATTCGCGGATATAATACAGAACTTCGCAAATGTCAAAAATTATCTGTGAAAGAATGTGTTCAACATTATTTCACGCGCTAAAGTACATAAGTGGAGACTTTTTGATAAGGTAGTAGATTACAATTTGAGTTTAGCGCGTGAACTGCGTACTGTTCAGCTAAAAATCCTGGCTAAAATTTATCTCGAGCTGAAATTTGTATGGAAGATAAGTTTTAGCGTGATCTGCGTACTAGGCTTTATGCAGAATATTCAAAAATGTTGATAATAGTTCTCTTTAGAAGCCTGTAAGCTCAGTATTATTAATTTGAATCATCATAATTAAGGACGAATTGTTTAAACCCTAACACAGAAAAATCTTTATTCTTATACCAGTCAACCCCTAATCTGCTCCAATATCGAACAAAAAATAACTATGCTTTTGAATTTGAAATGTCTACTTGTTAACACTGATACAAACATGTAAACGTATTTTGGTTATGTATCCGCTTCAGAATTTTATGGTGATCTTAATATTTCAAAAATTAAATTCAAAATTAGTTACATATCTTTTTTTAGCAATTATTTTTCCTTAATTGTCGGAAAATTTAAAAAAAGCCACAACCAGTGGCGTAGCTAGCGTAAGGGGGCACGTGGGGAGGCAATTATGGTGTCACCCAAAGAATTAAAAATAGTAAAAGAAATAAAATAAATACAATTCCATTAATAAAGAATTTTTTGGTTGAAATTATCTGTGAAATAAAAGTCATATCCTAGAACATAAATTAATACATCGTCGGCTGGATGCTATCTTGTTCAATGTCCATTTTTCAAAATGTTGGGAAATCGATTTTTAAAGTTCAAATTGAAAGTTTTTGTTTATGTAAGAAAATATTTGATTGGTATTATTTTTTTTTCTGAAAGCCTTGACAATTTTGTTTATAAATCAAGTTACAGAAATTGTTTTTCTTTTATTTTGAATTAGTTATAAATTAAAATCAATGAGGAAGTCATTTTGGATATTTGTTTGAATTGAAAAATCGTTAAAAATGTGTCTTATTGAACAAAACAGTTATCTGTAAATTGAAAACTAAAAGAGATAGAACAAAATGGTTTGCGCCAAATAAAAGAGCGTCCCAAAATTCTAACTCAATTTCGTAAAAAATGGCCTTTTGAACAAGATAGCATCCAGCCGACGACATGTACACTTATATACTTTACTTTAACAAACATAAAATGTCTTCTTTCTAGCTTTATGAGCTTCAATACTCGTATCGTTTATAGCGTCATCAAATTAAACTAATATCCTGTGTTCCCTCGTGTACATTCACTAAAATGCCAAGATTATTGAGCGCCATTTCAGTCACTTTTGCCTTCAAGTACATATATTTTAATTAATTTTAGTTTACTGAAACTCCTCTCATATGACGCAACCGATACACATATTATCAAAAATATTTTTAATGCGAAGTTAAAATTTGGAAGAGATTCTGTAAAATCCGATTCTACTATTAATTTTAAAAAGACTGGAGATAATCAATTAGATATTGTAACTTTGGCCTCTTTTAAATTAAGTACTTCTGTACCTTGATATCTCTAAGAAAAGCTTCGTTTCCGATACCTCACCATAAAACCCAGCAAACTTGAAAACAGCTAAATTCATCAAAGTTTGCTAAAAGCAAAGTATTTTTGTTCGGAGTTTAAAGTTTTGTTTTTAAGTCAATCGCATGTACATAGGTGGGTAACAATGTCGCCTTTCTTTCTTAATACTCTTAGACCACCTACCAATTTCAGTTATACAGTTTGAGTGGACTTAACATATCTTTTTTATTTGTTGCCGATTGGCCTATAGATATATTGAATTTTCCATTTAAAATTTTAAAGTAAAAAGGCTCTGGGATCTTGGCACCCCATTATATGGGATATTCGTAAAAAAAAGTATGCCATCTAATTGGTTAAAAAAAGATCAACTAGGCTTGAAAATTGGTCAGCCATAGAAAATGTTTAATCGAGGCTTAAGCTTTTGCAAGATCACACAAGGTGACGCGCGATTTTTGCGATAGATATATGAAGGTACTAGGGCAAGTTCTGCATTTGAAAAAAAATCAAAATCGAGATTTTGATCAAAGTTGACATTCTGTCTGCCTGTTCGACTACAGCCTAAAGGGCTTGGCCGATTTTTTTAAACTTGGTAGATATCATTCTTAAATTCTCCTCCACACACTTTTTTCTTAAGAACAAAAATAACGGTGCCTGTCATAAGAATTTTTTTTGAAATTTTATAAATACATATTTGTTTCTCAAAAACTGTTCCACATATCTTTTTAAGAAAAATTGAAAAGAATTCATTTAGTTAAAGCTAGCTAATGATTGAAAACAAATTCACCTTTTTTGTTCTAAAGCCCTCCAAAAGTTTGTGAATAGTATTGTGTATTCAAATTAAAAAAAAATCTATTTAAAAAAAAAAACTAAAATTTCTTTTTCAAAACTGAATATTTCGAAAACCCCATGCTCGAGATTTTTAAAACTTGACAATCAAAATTTTGTTATTAGGTACAATCTATAAGTTTTGAAATAAAAAATTATTTTACCTGATTTTAATAACTGTACATAATGTAAAAAACTGTTTTCGAAAATCTTATTTTTCTCGAAAACGCTGCCTGCGATTAATTTTAACAATCTGACTGTACCTACCATTAAAGCATTTTTTCAAATTTTGAATCTCTTATTATCGGCATAACGGATTAATGAAATTTTTTTTATAGAAAAGCTTCCAAAAAGTCAAATCAAATTTTCATTTGTACAATAATAAAAACTTAAATTTGGCTTACCAAAATGTTTTTTTTTTTAAAACTTAAATTTTCAAATTCCAAAGTACTTTCACATAAGAGCAAGTACGTGCGATCCAGTCTAGTATTTTATTTATGAATTTTTGAATTTGAGTATAGGAGAATGTAAGCAACTAATTTTGAACCGAGTTAACTACAGCATGGACCTATTTCCTAAAACAAAAATGTTGTGTGTTTCTATTCCTCAAATGGTATTTATATTAGTCATACCCTGGATATATGTATACTATTCAACAGATTTAAAATATTTTTTTTTATATCATTGAACAATAAGAAATAAGCAAAACAATAGATACAACATAAGCCTAAACATTAAAGCTATGCCTAGTCACATCGGAAATTATCTTTGCAAAATTGATGATCATGCATTAATTGGTTCATTTACGTATAGTACGTTGAAGAGGTCAGAACGTAGCACAACATAAGCACTGATTTAAATATTAAAATAGTAAACAAAAATTGTGTGATGAAATGCACAGACAAACAAAATGTTTTATTTTGTCTGTCCATTTACTCGGAGAAAATTACAAAAATCTCAAAGAAATTCGTAAAAACACAATTTTGCAGAAAAAAACTCGCATAGCGCAACGTCCTCTCCCCTTTCCGTCGATGTACAAATAAAACTTTAACCAAAATTTACTAATAGACGTGCTTGTCATGCATTTGAAGAATCCCTCCACCACATACGTCTTTAGCAAAATCGCTTACAAATTGCAGAGTGATATCACATCGTTTAAAAGCAGTCATACTACAACTATTTAGAGCATTAATAGATGCGTTCACATTCTCAGATTTGTTTAAAAAGCACGACATGATGAATATTTGACGGATAAAAAAACGAGCGTTCACATTCATCAAACATGGTAAAACATCACTTCTCATTAGAATTTTGACCATGGCGGTAAAAACCATGGTTAACAAACATGCGTTCACATTCTCAAATATGCTTGTCATGCATCGAAAATGTCAAAACATTTTTTGTTTGACAAGCCACTAGATGGAGCGTTCACCTTATCAAAATCAACCCAATCATGCCGTGACAGATAAGGGACAAATTAAATTTTGACGTATTGGGAATATTTCATTGCAGATGTCAACTGATTGTCCTGAACAACAATTTTTCGGATTTTTAAATGTCAACTCTGAATTTTTGGGAGCATAAAATAAAATGTACTTAATCGTCCATCACTTACTAACGTGAAGTGGATTTGATTCAGACATTAAATGAGCCCGCCAGTTCACATCAGTTATTTTGTCTTTCGGAAAACAAAAAGGCATTCTAATTATTACTTATGTATGTATTTTTTTTGGAGATTTTTGACGACTGTACACCCGCCCGTTCGTCGTCGATAAAATTGGCTAAACATACAATTTTATTAATAATTTACGTAATTATATTGCGTATCATTATAACTATGAAACTGACAAAACCATGTGAAGTAATTTTTTAATAATTGCAGGTTTAGCCTGTACAAAATTTAGATGCCCAATTAAAGTTCTGTAGATTTTGTTTTGTTAAACAAATAATTGCTCATTAGTATCTGAAATTTCAATGTAAAAAAATAATAAAATAATAACATCGAAGTTTAAGGGAACAGCGGAGTCGACATCATTATCTTTTAACATCACCCCGGAAAGCAAATATCATTAACTAATAAGCCATTTATTTTAATTTATCTACGCAATTGTTTGCAATATACATACACACATAAAATTTGGGAATAAATTTGATTGATGTTTTTTTTTTTCAGTAAAATTGTTGTGTCACTCCAAGACAATTTGTATATCAGTCATTTTGGCAGAGAACAATAATTTTATTATTTTTAACAACGAACTCATATTTATTTCACGTATGTATACTAGTATATGTATATGTATAGGTTATATGTTTTATATAGGAATGCAAACACACCTTCTAGCCAAAACAATATTGGTACATAATTAAAAGGGTACATGATTACAGAATTGCTATGACTTTGAACTCTTAACAATGAATTCGTCTGCGGTTCCCAATGCTCGTCTTCAATACTACACCTGTGCTGCCAATTCAGAAATTTCTTTGCTATTGATTCGATGCTTTCAGAAAGCGATATAACTCGTGAACTCGATAGCGTCATGAGTTTCATGTAAACGATATACGAAGAAGTGGTGCTCTTTTAGGCTGTCAAACCCACTGCTTAATGGCCAAATCACAATCTCGCGTTCGTCGGTCCGGCGTTAAATAGGCGTTTGATCGTATATACGATTTTGTGTGTCAAAAAGCGCGACCGTAGCATTTGTAAAACGAAATTTAGCTTCAAACCTCGAGCGTTGACTGACATTTCCATTACATCTTTGATAAGTACCTACTTAATTGTTATATTCCAATGAATTTTGTTACTTTTTATTAATTTACAAGGTATATAATATTGCGTATTTTAACAACATTAGTCCTGTTTTTAGTGCATTTTTATCTTCGCTTAAGAAAAAGTAGCATGTTAAATACAACAATAATACGGAGCTATACCAAATTGTTGTTGTATTTAACATGCTACTTTTTCTTAAGCAAAGCTAAAAATGCACTAAAAAACAGGGCTTTGTCAACAAAGAAAAACTTTTTGCTCTTGGAAGCACATCTTTATTGCAGACAGAATGAAGACTGCATTTATGTTTATATGCACCGTACATAGGTAGTGAAAAAAAATTATTATATAAATATAATATGTTTGAAAAACAAAAGAAATATATACCTTCCTTGGTGCGCTGGCCAAGATAAGTAGGTAGTTAGGTTAGTTTTTAATTGAAAACAAAGAACTTGGCTAGCTTTGCTGGACTTTGTTATGGTTTTTTGTCTTTATTTCTATCTGCTGTAATAAATTATACAAACTGTTCAAAAGAATCGCAAGATGTGCTTCCAATGCTTTCATGATGGTGCACCGTGCCGCTATCCACGCCGGCGCCGCCGATTGTTGATAGTTTGGTGGTTCAAAGTTAATAGGGTTCATACAGCCGGGTTAAAGATTTCTGAAACAATATAATTATTTAAATAAAAACAGAACCACACTTTTTTTGATTTAATTACATATTTATAAAAAAAGAACTTCAATTACTTACTTCTTATTTCACTTCAATTTTCAACTTTCAAAACAAATACAAAATACGGCCGACAATGAACTGTCAAACGCCCGACCGAATAGAAAATAGATCTACTTTTGCTTTGGCCTGGCGTTGGTCTGGCGTTTACGATATTACGATATAAAGCGGTCGCAACGCCGGAGGTAACATTTCAGATTGCCTCATAAGAGTCTATTGTTTTTATTCAAAATGTCAAAGCCCGACCGACCAAACGCGAGGATGTGGTTTGGCTATAAACGTTCCTATCTGTCCTAGTCTACTGGGGCCGTTTTAAGCGCTTCTATACATCCAGTATCTACAATGTAGCATTTTGATTTTTGTATTACGTCAGCTCTGTTACAAAGGTACGTTCCATTTTCAAATGTAGGACATCAATGTTTATGATAGGCGTGTTTTTTTTTGCAAGTCCATAAGGAATTGTAGAAAAAAACGACATCGGGACTAAACGATTTACATGTAAAAACAACAACTCCTTAAGTCTATACAGACTTAGCTTAGTCCAGATAATTTTCGAGACTTAATCTAAGACCCGATAAAAACCTTGATGCCAAAATAATATTACCTATATGTTATCGATAGTAATTTGTTCCGAGAAGTCAAAAGTGACGTTTTTGGATGCTGGTTGATGCTAATTGCCAATACAGCTGACAAATGCCATAGCGTACACAGTGCTTCCAAATGTTTGGAAAGAAGTTCCAAAGTACCGATATCGTTTTTTTCTACAATTCAATATGGACTTGCGAAAAAAACACGGCTAATGAGAATATAGTACAATTATTGGAAAAGAATATTTCACTACTAAATCCTTGAAGATTTTAAAACAATGAACGGAAACACAAGAAAGTATGCCAGATTAAGTACTTTTACCTACAATATATTGTATAGGAACTATAACGGGTGGACCGTCCTAGTGGGTTTCTGGAAATCTTGACAGAAAGTCAGTATCATTCCTCCGCGGAATAAAATAAGTCGCTTTACGCTTGAACAAACGTTGGAAAATATTGAAAACTTATTTCCAAAGTGAGTGTTATATAGCCCAAACTAGATCCACTTGACTCCAGATGAGGCAGCAACTTTAAAGACGTTGTGTTCCATAATTAATGGGAATGTTTGCTCTTACTAATTGAAAATTTAATTTTATTCATTTTATTGCATTTTTAGAAATAAACTTGTATTTGGCTCACCCTTTATATGGCAAATTATTCTTCGTAAAGAAATCGATCTCAAATTTTGATCAGACTTGACATTACGATGATAGAGAAGAAGAAATAAAATGCACGACTGGATCGCACGAATTTGCTCTTATGTAAAAGTACTTTGGAATTTAAAATACAATTAATAAATACACTACATGGATTTAATGAAATAAAAATGTTCAAATGCATGGAATTGCCATCTGATTTCCAGAAAAGTATGAATTTACCCAAATAAAGTTTAAAAATCGTTTTATTAAAGTAATTTTTTATATAACAAATTTCTTTAAGATTTTTCTAGAAACAAATTTGGGATGCCAATTTTAAGTGCTTAGTAATAGATTTTAGGAAATAATTTCAAAAAATAATCGTACACACGTTTTTAAGATATTGATTTTTGAAAAAATAAATTGGAATTTTTTTTCGAATATTTTTATATACAATATTATTTTAAACTTAAAGGGGCTCCTGATAAAAATTTTGGGTTAAAATAGTTAGAGCCGTTAATGAGAAAGAAGAAAATCAAAAAAAAAAAAACCGTTTTATGACAGGTACTGTTAATAACATTCCCCCCAAATTTTTTTTGACAAACATGTAGTCCATATCCAAAATATCACGCCTAATTTTCTTATCAAAATCGTTAGAGCCGTTTTCGAGAAAAATAAGATTATGCACCAAGGGTATATGGGGGGTACCGTTAGTTTTGGAGCTAAAAAAAATTTCATTTCCCCTCTAGGGAATCACCGAAGAACCTTAACTACCGGGATTGAAGAAAATATGTCCAGTGGTTTAGGCTGTAGGGAGAGGTACAGACATACTGAAACATGTTTTTTGTGTACTAAATTTTCTTTAAAACTTTTATAAAAAAAATGATATGCAAATTGTTAGTATTCATTTAAAAACGTAATTTAAAAATTTAATCACGTTTTCAAGATATTGAATTTTCAAAAAAAAAATTGTATTATTTTTTTTTAAAAATCCAAAAACTATTTTTTTGAAAAAAATTTAAGATTTTATTTTTTAAAACGCAAAAAAGCTCCTGCATAAAAAGTTTAGTTAAAATCGTTAAAGCCGTTGATGAGAACGTTAATAACGTTTCTCCCCAAAATTTTTTTTACCAAAATCTAGTCCATGTCAATAATATCACTCCTAATTTTTTTCATCAAAATCGTTATAGCCGTTTTTGAGATAAATAAGATTATTCATTACGGGTGTATGGGGGGTACCGTTAGTTTTAGAGCTAAATCAAAAATTCAATTTCCCCTCTAGGGAATCACCGAAGACCCTTAAGTACCGAGTTTGAAGAAAATAGGTCCAGTGGTTTAGGCTGTAGATCGAGGTACAGGCATACAGTATGCCATTTTACCCGGATAATTTTGATCGTTGGAATTTGAAGAGTTTTTGAAAATTAAATACTATAAATACTTTTTGAAACTTTTTAAACTCGTAAAGCAAAAAAATGTAAGCGTTATTGATTAAGCTTTGAAAAGAATATAACATTTAAGTTTAAATGTCACATCTTTGCGAGATATGACACATTTTCCTTAGGGGGTGCCATTTTAGGCCACCTTCCCCTACCTATATCGCAAGTAAAAAGTGCATCCCGCAATACTGTCTGTTCGACTATAGCCTAAATGTCATATAGCCTATAATGCAAGTTATGCATTCGTAAAAAAAAATCGAACTCGAGATTTTGATAAAGGTTGACATTACGATGATAGCGAAGAAGAAAAAAGTGGGCCTCGAGAATCTGTCTGTCTGTTCCACTACAGCCTAAATGGCTCGGCCGATTTTCTTTAAACTTGGTAGATATCATTTTAAATTTTTTCCCCCAACAAGGTTATTTTCTTTTTTTTTAAGACCAAAAATAACGGTACCTGCCACACGAATTTTTTTCGAAATTTAATAAATAATTTTTTTTTCTCAAAAACTTTCCCACAGATTAAAAAAACAAAAATTCATTTAGTTAAAGCTCGGTAATGGTTTAAAAAATAAAATGCACGACTGGGTCGCACGAACTTGCTCCTATGTAATGGACTAGGAATTTTAAAAACAAATATTATTAGAGAAAATGTTCATAAGGATAAAATTAATTTTTAATTTTTTTTAGTAGGAAGAGACAAAAACAGAATGCTAAGCAAATATGAATTTATGCAAGAACAAAAATTATAAGTCGTTGTAGTGGTTTCTTAAAAAAAAAACTTTTATATACAAACTTTTGAAAAGATTTTTAAGAAAAAAATTTGGTACGCCAATTTAAAGTTTTTATTATTGTTCGAATAAAAATTAAATTTAGAAGATATTGAGTCGTTTCTGAGATATCCAATTTTCAAAAATTCAAAAATAAAAATTCAAAAATGAAATAAAAAGTTTTTGAAATGTGTTTTAGACTTTTTAGAAGCTTCTCTATAAACAATTTCATTAAGATCCGTTGCGTGGATAATGAGAAATTCAAAATTCGAAAAATTGGTTCTATGGTAGGTACAAGCTGTAATATCTTAATTTCAAAATTTTTTTTATTAAATTTAAGATCGTAAAAATTAATTAAAAGAAAAAAAAAATTTGTAGCATTTGTATGGTAGGTACCTTTATTTTTAGGTAAAATAATTTTTTTTTCTTACATCTTGTAGATTATGTTGGGAAACTTTTATTTATCAAGTTTAAAATAAATCTAAGCACGAGTACGATAACTTGGCCGCCAATATTTGATGACGGCTTTTTGTAGAGGGTCAAAAACAAGCACTTTTAGAAAAAATGGTTTAAATTGAAAAAAAAAATATTTAAAAACAACGGCAACACTTACAATAAAGTGCTATACTGCGTTTGAAATCCAGAAGATTGTTTTGGCGCCAACTGAAACATATAGCAGTTGGCGGTCAAATATATCCACACCAAACGGTAACTTTATGAGAAGGCTTGTCAACTGCTGAAAATCGTATGGGTTGGTATCGTCCCATATACGGCGATAATGCGTGTTAACACAGCCATTGCAAATAATTATACTCTTAAGAGTGCCAATAACTATATCAACTGACAATTTTCAGTTTGAAAAAACGCCACGAAAAACACAGAAGTACAACGAAAATGATATTCAGGAAAGCTCTTCTTCACATAAAAAATTGGCAAACATCCAAAAAATCGGCTTCCAAAAAATTAAATATTCCTATAGGTATCTACATTACAATTAGAAAAATTGCTACGAAAAACATATTTTTTCATTAATTTTTGGGGTGCCAACAATCGTAGTCGGGTACCAGTAATTGTAGTTTTTAGAAAGCCATTTCTAATTAACGTTTCTTAACATTTTATTTTAAAAAAAGGAAAAAAAATAAAATTAAAGTTTAAGAAAAAAACTTTCAAATTTTAATTTAATGTACAAAATATATCAACCGTTCTTTTAGTGCGAAAATTATTCACACTTTAAGATGAACATTTCTTAAGGGGTGGCAAATAACTGTATCCGTTACGCTATATTTTGTTTGAACCTAACAGACTACTTTCACGTAAGTTATTGTCAATTCTAAGTTTGAAAACCAGCATTAACTTGTTTTTATTAAATTATTAATTGAAAATAAAATTATTTCACCCTATGTTATTTATCTTTCTATCTATCCACCTTTCTGTTTTTCGGAACCATAAATTAAAAACTGTTTTTTTTTTTTGTATATAAACAAAAGAAACACATCTTTTACTTTTTATACTTTTGACTAATATGGGAAGTTTAAAATAAATTTCTTTAAAATATCAACATCTGCAATATTTGTGTGTTTAAGTGACACCATAAACAAAGTTGATTAAATTTTGTATCCACTGAACTACTCGTAGATCTCTACACAGTACACATGCTTTGTCTACATAAACTAAATATTGAAATTGTCTGTACACAACTGCCGGTCGATTAATGGGACCAATGAGCAATGGATGGAATGTCAAAAAACTTCATAACTATGTATTTGTTATGTTATGTTTGATGAATAACTACGACTTTTTACAAAAAAAAAATACTTACCCTAAATACCAAGTCAAAATGTACTCAGATAAACCTTAAAATCACAAAGTGGAGACTTAAACACTAGAATGATTTGTTTTAATTTTAGATCTGGTACAATAAACCACACAATTTCGTGATCATACGAAAAAGCCTAATCACTGTTTATTTATTTGAACGAAATAATTAAACAAATTGTATTTTCACTTAAAATTGCTAGTAGAACACTCCGATCGACACAATATGTTCCGTCAGACTAAAAAGCTCTTAAATTTTAAAACACAAACAATTTACCCCGATGTATTAAGTCTCCCTATGCAGTTATTTGATTACAAGCATCTACTTGTTCTTAATTCAACTGATGTTTATAGCTTAAATGTTTAAACAATGAAACGTGTCATTGCATTTATTTCGATAATTTGAATAGGTACATAAAAGATTAATAAATATACACACTGCAAGGCTTGGTTTATGAAGCTTGAAGAACTGAGAAATTGTCTTTGTAACGTCATTTTACATATTGCTTCAATTTATTGAAACGGATATGTTGATCTTACAAGAGCAAATACTGTCAACTGATAGCGAGAGTGCTTCAATAAAGATTGCAGCTTATAGATAGCTTTAAAATTAAAATAACCGCAAAGTTTGAAATTGAGAATGAATTAAAATGTCTGCGATAAAGAGTTGTAAATTATTATAATGTGGTAGGCAACTTTTCGATGTTTAAATTAATTGTGAAGCACCCAGGTTTGGTCTACGAAGCCATCACTTAAATATTCTTACCAATTTGACCATTTTAGAATATTTTACAAAATTTAAACAAAAGCGCTTGTGCCTTAAAGTATAACTGGAATAAAGTAGGTTATATTACCATGATGTAATTTGTAAGTCAAAATTCCACCTTCGATTTTACAGTTAGGAAATTTAATCACAATCGTTACAGCCAGTTTTGAGACAATTGGAACATGGGAGGTATAAGCTTAACTGAGAGAGAATCAAATATGTTCTCTAGGAAAGAATACAATTAAATTTGAAAGAAATCCGTTAATTTATTGCACTGAAAGCGAAATATACATTTATTGTTATCTGCTTGCAACTCTACGTCTCAGACTATTATGTTGGTATTTGCAAAATAAAATATTATGTAGGTCGTTCATTGCACTTAATATCTCTTGTGAGAGCTCCGTAACTACTAGATAGGTATTGGTTACGAAATTACTATTAAACAAAAACAAATTAATCAAATGATGTAATTTTCGACGCTTTTTTCTTTTGTGATCTAATACCAGTAAGTGATATATCATCTGTTTTTTAACTTGCGACGTATATGTAGGTACTTTATGAAAAGTTATGCATTCGTAAAAAAAAAATCGAGATTTTGATCAGACTTAACATAAATATGATGAATAAGACGAAAAAAGTGGGTCTCGAAATTCTATATGTCCATCTGTTCCACTACAGGCTAAATGGATCGAAAGATTTCCTTTAAACCTTGGCAGATAGCATTTTTTAATTTCTGGCCCCTCAATTTTTGAAATCTTATAAAATATTTTTTTTTGCCAAAAACTGTTCCACAGATTCTTAAAATTCTTTAAAAAAATTTCATTTAGATTAAGTTATAGGTTAGGTTATGTTAGGTGGAGGTAGCAAGCCGTATAACCTCACTCGGATCTCTATGGATCCAGAGTGTGGGTAATGTTGGAATGGGAAGGATAAGGTAGAGGATTTACCAGAAGTCTTAGGTATGGAGTGCCTGCCTGAACCATCCTAATTTCTGAATGAAATTAAGGATACTTTTTAGTGGCAAAAATTAGACGTCGCACAGTGGTGCTTTTGCGGAAATAAATGCTAAAATGAAATTTGGAATATGGATTTGTGTGATTTATTTTTTCATAGATATATGACTGCTCTATGTTTTCCCAAAATTTTGGAAATTTATATGAAGGAACTATCTTTAAGTTTTGAAATGTATGTAATTTCTTGCATTAAATTTTTTTCATGAATAGTAGCATTTTAATAACTGTTTGTTAAAACAAAATTTCTTTAATAAATAATATGCTATTGAGTTTTCAAAATGTTGCAAAACTTGTAATTTCATAGCCAATAATGGTTGGAAAGAATGCAACTAAGATTTTATTTTTGTTTTCATTAAAATATAAAATAACATTAATCTTTTGACAGATCTCTGATATATTCAATTGGGTAATAATTGACCCCTTTTTTTAACCATTTTTTTGTTTTTGATTTTATAAAAAAACTGTACGTACCACCAACGTTTATCACTTTTTTAATTCTTTTTTAATTTTAAAAGTTTGAATAGTTTTGTGCATTTAAACTTTCAAATAAAATTTGTCTGGATTTTTTATAAATTATTTTTTGTTGTTTCAAAACTCATTATTTCGAAAACCCTATGTTCGATTTTTTAACTCAATCTACAAGATGTGAGAAAATAATGATTTTATCTAAAAATAATGTTAAAAATTGGTTTTCGAAAATCGTATTTTTCTCGAAATTGCCACCTAGAATTTTGATAAGTTTTTTTTCTTTCTATTAATTCTTACGATCTATTATTTAATAAAAAAAAAATTAAATTTTCATGTTACAGACTGTACCTACCATAGAAACATTTTTTCAAATTTTGATCTTTTCACTTCGCCATAACAGATTTAAATGATTTTTTTGTAACAAAAGCATCAAAAAGGCATTTGCATTTCAAAAATTAAAAAAAAATATTAGTTGGGTTTTAAATAAAAATTACAAAAAGCTCTTTGCCATGTACATAATGTATGTGTACTTATTGGGCAATTTTTGCATTTGGAATAAAATTGAACTCGAGATTTTGATCGAGGTTGACATTATGATGATAGACAAAACGGAAAAAGTGGATCCAGCAATTCTGTCTGTCTGTCTGTGTATTTGTCCATCGAGCTACAGCCTAAACCGTTAAAGCGATTTTCTTCAAACTCAGTATTAAAGATTCTTCGGTAATTCCCTAGAGAAGAAATTGAATTTTTTTTTTCTTATTTATCTAAAAAACGGCTCTAACAATTTTCATAAAAAAATAAGTATGCTGTCTTAGGCATATGGATTTTATTTTATTAAAAAAAAAAACTTTAGAAAAAAATGTTATTAACGGTGCTTGCCATAGAACCGTGTTTTTGATTTTCGACTTTCTCATTAACCGCTCCAACGATTTTGACCAACATCTGTATACAGAAGCTGCTTTGAATTTAAGTCATTTAACATTTTCGAAAAAATATGTTTAAGAATTTTGAAAAACAAAATTTCAAAAATTTGCTTTTTTTGGAAACTCAATATCTTGAAAATGTCTAAGCGATTAATTTTAGAAATTATTTCCTAAACTCTTTATTAATTTTAATTTACTTAAAATTGGCATCTCAAATTTTTTCTAGAATTTTTTTTAAGAAATTTCTTATATAAAAAATTAATTTAATAATAAAACGATTTTTAAGCTTTGTTTTCATAAATTTATACTTTTTTAGAAATGGCAATTTTATGCATTTAAATATTTTGCTCTTATTTAATCCATGCTTTTATATTCATAAACAATTTTTAAATTCAAAACATCTTTTACATAAGAGTAAGTACGTACACTCAGAGAAAAAAATCCCATAGGCTGGTAATGGGACTACCATTAATCAAAAAAACGTGTTTTAATAGTATTTTTAATAGTTTTGTACCATTGTTTTAATAGTTTTGAAACTATTAATATTTATGGGGCAGGTACTATTGGTTTAATAGGAAATACTATTGATATTATAGTATTTTACTATTAATGTTTATAGTACATACTATTAATATAATGGTACAGTACTACTATACTTTAAATTACCATTCAAATTAATGATATACACTATTGTTTTAATAGTATTATCGCAATACCTCTGTCGAAATTCGAAAAATTAATGTTTAATGGGGGATCCTATTAGATCATATATATTAATAGGGTAAGCAACATTGACATTAATGGTATATACTATTGCTTTAATAGTTTCATCGTATTAACTCTGTCGAAATTCGAAAAATAAAGCTTTAATGCTGGATCCTATTTGATCATATTTGGATATGTACCATTGGAATTAATGGTACCAAATGATTTGAAAGTATTTAGGCTGAAAAAAATTTAATTTTTTGTTTATTGAGAAAAGATATTCTATTGTCATTATTGTTATAAAATAGAAATAATGTTAAATATGTACTAATCACTAAGCTATTATTAGTTAAGTTAAAGTATAATATCATTCTTTAAAAATGTTATCGAAATAATTTGGCTCCAATAAATTGTAATTTAACAAAACTGATAATTTTGCTGTTTTAATATTTATAAGGATTTTTTTCTTTTGAACAGTTTGTGGATAAGTTTGGCATCTGGTAAGCTCAGTACATAAAATGGAAAATTGAATTTTGTGTCTATGTTTCATTTTGTTAATTCATTTCAGTTTAAACTCAAATAGTAAAATATTATTCAATAATAGTAATATGCTAATGAATGTACCATTGCAAGATTAGTATTTTGCTCTTTAAACAATAATACTTTACTGGTAAATCAATATTATATCATCATATTATAGTACGATACTATAATATCAATAGTACAGTACTATAAAATCGATAGTATTATACCATTAAATTAATGGTACGATACTATATTATCAATAGTATAGTACTATAAAATCGATAGTATTATACCATTAAATTAATGGTACGATACTATATTATCAATAGTACAGTACTATAAAATCGATAGTATTATACCATTAAATTAATGGTACGATACCATAACATCAATAGTACAGTACTATAAAATCGATAGTATTATACCATTAAATTAATGGTACGATACCATAATATCAACAGTACAGTACTATAAAATTGATAGTATTATACCATTAAATTAATGGTACGATACCATAATACCATTAAAGTGTATGTTCGAAAATTATTCTAACTTCGAATTTCGAAATTAAGTAATGGTATTTCACAATAAAATCAATAGTGACATCCCATTGAATTTTTTACTAATTTTTATAGGATATACTATTGAGTTTATAGTATAAACCTATTATTTCACGTACCATGAATGTTATGGTATCAAAACCATTAAAATAGTAGTACAAATCCCATTGACTAATTTTAATGGTAAAAAACTATTGGAACAATGGTATTCCTATTGATTTTATGTGATGTTTTTTCTGAGTGTACGATCCAGTCGTGCATTTACTTTTACTAGCCTTTCGCCTTGTGTCGAAATACGACACAAAAATCTGAATTATTTGTAATTTAAATCAATTTGTTTTTTAATTTTATTTTTTGAAATGTGCACCGTGTTCGACAGTACAAAAACAAAAATGACCCACAGTGTGTAAATGCGTATCTCAAGTATATTCTGCACATCTTCGCAATTGTGGCTTTCCAATCATATAAAATTTATCGAAATCGAGAAAATGGTACCACACAATTTATTTAAGGATATTTATATATAGATTTGTATAACAAGAGAAACTAAAAATTGACGCAAAAAAGTTTTTAATTGTTATTAATAAAAAACTAAGTTGCTCAGTTCTTAGCTTCGACCAATCAAAGAGTTGTTTAAGACATTCAAAATATGAAGTTCAGCATGATTGATTAATGATCTCCTTTCGAACATGCACTTTAATTGACCGTGAAAATACTTTATTTTCTTTTATGATCTTATTTTTTATCTATACTATTATATAAAAGCGAAACCATTTTAAAGTTTGTAACGCACGATCCCAGAAAGTAGTCAACCGATTTATTTGAAATAAATTTTATTATTTTCTATATTGTTATAAGAGTGTTTATGGCTATAATTTTTTTTATTAATAATTTGTCAAACGTAAATATTATTAATTTTACATTTTTTGTCCATTTTTTTTTGCATTAGTTGACTTATACAACCACTCATATCTTAAAACCTATACAATAATCGACAAAGATTAGCATTGCTTAATAAAGTCAATATTGTTGCGCAAATTTGAAGCCCAAAATCACTTCTTAATTAAACATACAACCTGAGAAATAAATAAAAACAAATTATAAAATTATAAACTTTTTGAATTTATTTTATCCAGGAATTAGATTTCATAACAATCGCGAGATCGCTGCTTTGTTTCATTTCATTATCATTCCAACATTTTTAATTTTCTTTTCTTCCCGTTCCCATACTCTCTCTCTCTCTTAATATCTGTTCCATTCAATAGTTACGTTTTTTCTCTTACCTACCTACCTACATATTCAATTTTTCTGTATTGTATACATGTCGATTACAGAATTCGCAGAATTTTACTCCCGGTGAGTTGACTTGATTCGCATCCGCTGTAAAACTCAATTATGAAATTCGTCGGATGAACTACATTGTCGATTTCTAAAATTAAATTATCATTTATGAACTTTCGTATCGACACTGTCAGCAACAAACATTTATTCAACTGGCCTAGGCTGTGATAATAGTATCGTTTTCGATCAACGAAATCAAGCATCGTTGAGAGTGGTTTGTACGAAGATGGGGAACGGTTCAAAACCAACCGTGTGCTCTTTTTTTTTTTTTAGATTTCTGGCTCTCTGGTTGCATTGCTATTTGTGCGTTTTTTATTAAAATTTGTTAAACAAACACTTTAGCATTCAGTATGATAAGCTTTTGACTTAAATTTTTGTACTCTCCATTGTTTATTTTCGTTTAATCAAAAATTCACTTCAGATTCGTCTCGAAATTGGTGCGAATGTAAAATGATAGAAATTGTATGGAGTGCGAATGGATTGCGAAATCTGTAATACCATATAAGTTGAACAAAATGTCAGTGGTGCAGGGATTGTTATCGAAATTCGTTCAACTTTCATTCGTCGGATTCAGTAATAGCAAAAGTTTGGAAATGAATTGAAATTGTCACTTTAGCTCATTCGCCGAATTTTGTAATAGGGGTGATAGTATATCTAACTAACCGACACACACAAATTTTTTTGTGTCTCTAATTCTATCGTCACATCGCTGAGCAATGTGGGGGTGGGCTCTTTTTACTTGCGATATAGGTAATAGGTACTAACTATAGGGCAAGTTCCGCATTTGAAAAAAAATCGAACTCAAGATTTTGATCAAAGTTGACATTACGATGATAGCGAAGACGAATAAAGTGGGTCCGATGATTCCGTCTGTTTGTCTGTATGCCTGTATGTCCGTATGTCTGTATGTCTGTACCTCGATCTAGAGCCTAGGCCACTGGAGCTTTTTTCTTCAAACTCGGTACTTAAGGGTCTTCGGTGATTCCCTAGAGGAGAAATTGAAATTTTTGTTTAGCTCTAAAACTAACAGTACCCCCATACACCCGTAATGCATAATCTTATTTATCTCGAAACGGTTCTAACGATTTTGATAAAAAAAAATTAGGTGTGATATTATGGACATTTGACATGGACTACATTTTGGTCAAAAAAAATTTTGGGGCAAAATTTTATCAACGGTACATGTCATAGAACCGTTTTTTTTATTTTTTGACTTTCTCATCAACAGCTCTAACGATTTTAACCAAAAATTTTCAACAGGAGCCCCCTTAAGTTTAAAATAATCTTGTATGTATAAATATTCGAAAAAAACTATTTCTAAAATCTATACTATACCTAATACTTAAAATTTGGCATCCCAAATTTTGTTCTCGAAAAATTTTATAGAAAATTTGTCATATAAAAAATTACTTAAATATTAAAAAGATTAATCAGACGCCAATTCCATACATTTGAACATTTTTATCTCATTAAATCCATGTTTTATATTTATAAAATGTATTTTAAATTCCAAAGTACTTTTACATAAGAGCAAGTTTGTGCGATCCAGTCGTGCACTTTATTTTTTAAGTTACTTGAATACACTCAATAGAATTTTGGGTGACAAAAATGGACATTCAATTGACTACAGTGCCGTGTACATGAACTATTCTTTAAAAGCGAAACCATTTTAAAGTTTGGGTTGAGTGATCTCAGAAAGTAGTCAACCCGTTTATTTGAAATAAATTTAATTATTTTCTATATTGTTATATTTTTATAATATGCACAAACATGAACAAGCTCTTTGTTTTTCAAGTGTGAAAGAGAATCAAAATTCGATACGGTATAAACTAAAATTAATATTACTGTAGGAAATATGCTCAGTCCCATTAAGAAATGTTTTCATATGCTAATATTAATATTAAGAAAATATTCGTAGTTACAATTTGCGAAGCAACGCGAGTACGGGTCGGCTAGTTTTTTAATATTTGCAATTTTTGATAATTTACGATTTTTAAAAATATAATTACTTAAAGTAATCATAAACAAATCGATTCTTGCTTATCAAAAATTATTTGTTTAAGAATTTAGCAAAAAGATCTTTTTTTTCGTGGGCGTGCAAAAGTTTAAGTTTAAATCTTAATGGTAGTTTGTGTTCAATAATTACGCCTTTTCGGTCCATAATAATCCAGCTGAAACGTGTTCTTCTTAGTTCAGTTTAGTTTAAAAGTGCTTGCCTAACGTATTATAAGAAAGGTGTTCATAAGTTTACAGGAAAATTATTATAATACATCTAAATGTATTAATACTTCAAATAAGTGTTTCAAACTAAATTAATTTAAGAAGAAACTTTTAGGTAGTTTTTTGTATACTTACCACTCTTCCATTCTTATCTAATATAATTCCTGAAGACCATAGAACAATATTAATCCGAGCACATAAATCAATGTTTTTATTATTTTATCGCAAATCTAATATCACAACCTTTTTTTTATATTGTTTTACCAAAAGAAATCAAATTTTTGTGAAAGTCTCATTATGGCCCGAAGTTTTTCTAGTAGAGCTTCCGATGGAGGAATTTTAAGCATTCCCAAATCATAATCCTTGAAATCATTAGGTAAATTTGCTTCATCGGCTAACAGAACCCTTGCCATAAACATTGCATGATGGATTTGAATAGGAGCAATACGGTACATTTCCTTCATTAATCTTGAATGTCAAACAATTTGAGTTTTATATACGTATACATAAATTAAAAATATTTGTTGTTAGGGAACTCACTTATCAAAACTATATTCATCTGTTTTGCAAAGAGTCTTTTCCAGGTATCCAATAAGTTCGGCGTAGTAATACTTCAAGAGATCGTAAAAATGATGTTCAACGATACAAGTCTCAACACTCGTCAGTAATAGAAATATTATATCGTGCATTAATGACTCGTACTGTGATAATTGGAAATCAACAAACTTAACTTTGTGCGGGGCTCCCAAATCGTCTAAAAATAAATTAAAAAAAAAATAAAATTTCTTAAGACTTCAAGAAATACAAATTTTTAAACCATGATAGAAGCTAAAATAACTATCAACTAGTTAATCATTTTATAATGAGACAAAAATGATAATTCAATAACTCAAACATCTATCTCTAATATGAATGAGAATCAACAAGAACGAACATTTTAAAACATTCTGAATTTAGAATGGATGTTGAAATGTTTTTTTGGTATAAAAAGTACAGTGTATTTTGTTTGAATTCTTTGTTTCGGAATTCATGATTAATATTTTTGTTCAGAATTCTCTGTATTGAAATTTGAAAATCAAGTTTTAAAAAGTCAGTTAAAAGGACTAGAAGCTTAAAAACTATACAAAAAACTGTAGAAAAGTTTTCAATTCAAAAGCTACTTACCATACTTGATCATTATGTTATTAGTCCATAAATCATAGTGTGCAATAGTTGTAAACAACCCATCTTGGCATTCTTCAGTATTGCCCATAAAATCATGATAAATTGTAACCAATTCCATGTACCTTTCAAAGGCCTTCACGTCATCTTCCATTGCAATTTTGACTTCTTCAAAAATTTGCTAAAATAAAAAATTAGAAAAAAAAAACATTCCATGAATGCAAAAAAAAACAAATCATACCTCTTTGAAGTCTTTTTCCATTTCTCCTTGCATTTCCTTGCTTATGTCGTAGCGTCGAAAATTTGGTAAAATTTCATTGTAAAACAATTTTGGTTGTTTTTGACGAAGTGCAATTGGCAGGGCATGATATTTAGCAAGATATTTGAGAACAAGCTTTGTGTGATCGTAGTCAAACATAATGTGTCGATTACCAGGTCGATAACCACTTGTCTGCAGATTCTCAAGAACCAAAACTGCATTGCGATCGAGAATTGTAGCCTTTTCGTCCAACGATATCCGACAACCATAAAGCTTCGCAAAAACATCTATTATTTCAGATTCTGGTATTTTGCTGTCTAGCTGAAGTTGTCGGAAAATTGGCGCAACCTTCACATAAATTGCATTCTCTCTAATAGCCGTAACTATGGGATTGAAGAGGGTCCAAAACATTTCATTGGTAAGTGGTGGTAGTTTTGCAACCAAAGGAAGTTTCTCAACTTTTCCATCGGGTTGCTTAATTTCGGCAGAAATAGCAAGCATAACACTTCCATAGTTATCACCAGGTTTAGTCAAATATCGACTTGAGTAGGCTATCAGTTTTCCACCGTTTAGATGAGGCTCAACAATTTTGGCCAGATCGATTATTTCTGGGGGTTTATCCATAACTGGAATAATATTCTAAAAAAAAAAAACAAATACTAAAACAGATATTTTCAGAGAAAAAGATGACACTTAAAGGTCATTTGATTTTAACTATTTAAGAAATAGTTAAGATATAAAGTGTATAACAAAATCTTATAAGGACTTCCAAAGCTTTTTTAATGGTTTAAACAACGCCGGTGAAATAAGTGAACCTTAAAGCAGAACTTCACAGTATAGCAATAAAAATTATTGCATGTGCTCAATTTTCAAGTCTAAACACAAAATGAACATTTTTTTTTACATATTTCGCTAAAGTCTTCACTTTTGTTCTGATTATACCCCAATTAATTGATTCTAACTGTTTCTTTATGTTAAAAAACAAATTGTGAATAAAATTTCAAACTTGTGCTTCGGAAGGATTTAAGCCCACCAATTTGGTTTAAATTAAGGCTGGTATTCACCGAGCGCTCATAACTTAAGAAGCTCATAAACCTATTCACCAAGCAATTATTAGTGAAGATCTACGAGTGCTCTTAAAAGTTAGGAGTGGTCCCGACCACTCCTAAACTTACGAGCGCTCTCTTCAAAAGTTTGTTCGAAAATTCGAAAACTAAACAAACTAAACAAACGACGGTGAGTGCAAAACCAAAACCAGTTATCGTCACCAGCAACGCTCCCCAAGCAAAATACGAAATTGACCGAAGGATTCTCACTGCCAGCTGTCATTCAAGTTCGAAAACAGTTTGATTTCACAGTTTGGGTATGCCTGAACAAAAGAGAGTGGCTCTCATTTTCGAACTTTGAAAAACACTTGTGACGTGAGTGGTTGGTGTCTGGTGAATACCACAAAGAAATTTCAAGTTAAGAGCCTCGTAAAGTTAAGAGCCGTTAAAGAGCGCTTGGTGAATACCAGCCTAAGAGTCCTTTTTAAGAAATGCTTAGGGCGTACGCGTATGCCGCGTACAATCGAATTTCTTCACCAAAATTAGAAAGGCAATTTTAAAATTTTATTACTGTGCAAATATAAATTTAATTTTAAATAAATAGTTGAGCAGTTTTTGAAATGTCGAACCTTCAAAAAAATTTTTTTTTTAATTGAAATGATTTTTAAACTTTTAAAGTGATAAAAAAGTGCATTTAAATCGTTTTTGCCTATATTGAAAAAAAAAACTTAAATCGAAAAACGGTTTATTTGGAGATTTTACTTACGTAAAGGTAATCATACATACATATGTAAATATTTTTTTGAAAAGCGTGGGATCCGATTTTTTTTATAACATTTTTATGGTAGACTTACTTCTTTTGAAAAAATAACATTTATTTTTAAATCTTTCATAAAGTGCTAAGCAGCGTATTGATAATGTGGTTTTCAAAATAAGTATTTACAGAAACTGATCAAAATTAGTTGTCACAGTATTAACAAGCAAAATTGCCTATGGTGAGCGCCACAGAACGATGACCGATTTCTTGTGGTCTTAATTCAACCCCATATTGACCTAGATGGCGTGAGATTCCAGCAGGATGACACGTATCTACATGAACGAGTTGAGGAAAAGGTTAGATATGTCTTACAGAGATAATGTGAATTAGCCACTAAGGTCATGTGATTTGAACCCGCTACACTTTTTCTTGTAGGGTTTCCTGAAACCGCAGATCTATACGATATATAAATTACAATCGGGAGATCCCCTTAAGGTGAACATAACACAGGCTATAACTCAAATTCAGACGGATTTTTGCAGAAGAGTTATTGAAAATCGGCCCACTTCGATTCATGCCACCGTTAGAAGACAAAGCGAGCGTTTGAACGGTGTTACATTCTATACATAATGGCATTCATGGGCCTTTCAATAAAAAAGAATTTTGTAAATACCTCACACACAGCTTGTTTTATTTTCTTTCCACATCTTCCTCTTCAAGTGTGCATGAAACCCATTGTTTGGAACTTAAGTTCTACTTGGTCTTATGTGCTTTGGAATTTAAAAATTTTCCACACATATAAAACACGGAGTTAATTAGAGAAAAATGTTCAAATCGATAAAGTTGCTTTCTGATTCTTACAAAAGTTTGAATCTATGCAAAAACAAAGTTTTTATTATTAAATAAATTTTGTATGTATGAAATGTTTTTAAAATTTGTCTTTAAGAAAATTTGGTTATCCAATTTTAAATATTTAATAATAAATGTTTGAGGAAATAATTTAACAAAAACTATCGATCATATTCATTTTCAATGTTCTAGCAACACGAACACAACGAAAAATTAATCGATCCGCAAAATCTATAGACCCGTTCTCAAGTTCTTTCATGCACGCAGCATTTGATTTTTGTAATTTATATATAAATTATTTTTGCAAAGCATCAATTTAAATAAATCTTAAAAAATATTTACTAACATTTAGATTCACAACCATTTATATAGTGTATTTTTTTAGAAGCCAAGAAATTTAAATTGGCAGCTCTGTTTTTTGTGACAGACAATTTGACAGTTCTCGGTTGATTTGAGGTTAGCTTGGGAATTCATCATGCTCAGATTCAAGTCACACCGTGGGTTGCAAATTGTTCCAATTTATTTTAAAAATATTGCTCTTAAGCCACAATTTTATTTGAAAATTTTGTTTAGTGATGAAGAATACTTTTCGTTAAATGGCTACGATGATAATACAAATCCCATTGAGAAAAATACACATATCGGTGTCTTAATCAATCGGTGAAATCAAAATGATGGTGGTGCGAACGTAGCAGCCAAAGGTGAGCAGTACAGGAACATGGGGCCATACCAATACTATGTTTTATTTTTAGGTTTCATATAATGAATTAATGAATGATATTAATTATAAATCCACTTTAATATTAAATATTAAGGGCCAATTTATTCACACTCAATTAAAAACAGTATTTTGTCAAGTTAGCTAAATAAGTTTTAAGGTATTAGCGCAATTAAGTATTCTCCATTTAAATTTTCTATTTATTCACTCCTCTTTAGTTAAATACTTGTTTTTAATAAGACATTTAAATTTAAATGTCTGTTATAAAAAATCCCAGGGATTTTTACGTTTTTGTAAATAGACAAGCGCCAACAGTTTGAATATTTATAATAATTTCAAATTGATATATTATTAAAATGTCGACAAAACCCGAAAGGACTTCAAATTTTACAGAATTGGAAACAAATATTCTCCTTGAATCCATCTTACGACGGTCTAAAGTAATAGAAAATAAAAAAACCGACGCACACTGGGACCCATTGTATGGAGAGCGTGCTCAAAATGCAAAATTGAGATTTACGTTTTCTTCTAAAACAAATATTTTGTTAGAAAGTCGACATAATTGTCTGATTTTCAGAGCTAATTGAGAATGAATAAATAGAAACACTTCAGTTATATCCTATTACCGCTCAAAATCGCTCTTAAAAGGTTTATTTTGTCGTTTTAATAAAACACGTATTTAGATTAAGTGTATTATTAGTTAATTAACGAAACGTCAATTTAAATCGTTAAATGTGGGTGAATAAATTATATTTTTTTAAATCGATAAATTTCCCATTCTTAATGATAGAATTAAATTTTATTGAGGTTCAATAAATTGGCCCTAAGTTATGTTGAGTCCATTACATAAGGATTCATTTAACTCAAATATTAAAGCAGGCATTAAATTTGATTAATGGTAAGGCCCATCATTACTAATTTTTGCATACCTCGATTGCAAGGCATTGCATAGTGAAACAAACATGTACCTAGTACTTCTTATTGCAGAAAAAATATTGCACAAAATCAATCACCCATATTCTGAAACTCGAATTTATGACTCGTATTTCACTACAGTACTCGTATGTTGTTATTCCAGGAGTCGAATATCCGACTTCACTTGTACTAAGTATACTAATATTAAAATATAAATAAATATTGTGGTGCAACAGCTCGAAGAGAACCAGGACCTAGTGACTTATGACTTACAACTCTCAACCATTCCCGTGTGCGTGTTTTACCAGGAATAGAGGGGACCAACAATTTTCTGCCGATTCCAAACGGCCAATGAGTAGCACTTTTAATTACAAGTTATAAATACGAGTTTCAGAATATGGGTGAATGAATCAAACAACTCTTGATACCTAAAAAATTAGAAGTTTTAGAAATCAACTATCTACTCGTATTTGCAATAGAGAAAGTCGAAAGTGCTCCACTATACTCTTCTTGTAATAAAAGACACATAAAAATTCATACACTCATGAAACTTGGGCGAAATTGTTGCTTAACCAAAAAAAAATTCACGACTGGATCGGACGAACTTGCTGTTTTGTAAAAGATTACAAATTTTACAAATTAATTTGACTAGTAATAAATGTTCTTAACTATAAAAGTAATTTTTCAAATGACTAAATAGGTTAGGTTAGGTTGGGAGGGGCGTGCACAACACAGAGGCTGTTGCGTACACGGGGGCCTATTGGTCCATTGTGATCCCCTATTAAGAAAAGAAAGAAAAGCGAACCAGCCTGTGCTTACTATGAATGTTCTAATATTTGTCATTGAGACCTGTGTTATACTCGTAACGTCCAGTTCTCCAACAAACCTGTTTCCGAAGTAACGGAGGCAATTTGTTTGGAGTTTCGGACAGTCGCAGAGCAGATGTTTAATGGTTTCAATTTCCTCGACATCCTGACAGCTCCTATAGAAATCGGGTGTAAATGCAACCATTCTAGTGGCCATTGTGCCAATAGCGCAATGACCCGTTAGTACACCTATCGGGATTCTAACGTTCTTTTTACTCAGCGATAAAATATATCGAATTTCTTTTTCATTAATTCTAGGCCAGAAACTTCTAGAGATAACGCAGTCGTCCCTGGAGGACCAGGAGTTATTGATTTGCTTTATTAGGTCTATTTTTCTTTTAATCACGCCAATCGGGACTTTTGGTCCTTAACCCCTCACGGTTTCCGCTTTGATGGTGGCGAGGGGGCTTGCGTTTGACCCTCCAGCAATCCAGTTGCAGGGACCTACAACTAAGTGAAACCAACAAAAACCAGGGATGTGCATCGAAATTAAATGACTTAATAATTTCTTCAGTTTCCAAAAAAAATATTTACCCGTTTTTGATATATCAAATTTTCAGAAAAATAATTCCTTCTTTTTTTCTCAAAAATTCAAAATAAAAAAGTGCAATCTTTTCTTGACTTTTTAGAAATTTTATTAAAATACGATGTGTCGTTAGTAAGAAATTCAAAATTCGAAAAAAAATGGGTTATAGCAGACAGTAATATTTTAGTTTCAATTTTTTTATTGAATTGTAGATCGTAAAAATCAATTAAAAAGAAAAAAAAATTATCAAAATCCTAGGTGTAATTTTCGAGGAAAATATGATTTTCGACAACCATTTTTTAAAATTTGTATGATGGGTACCGTTGTTTTTAGATTATATAATTTTTTTTCTCATATCTTTTAAATTGTATTAAAAAAACTTTTGATTGTCAAGTTTTAAAAAAGTCGAGCGTGGGTTTCAAAACGTTGAGTTTTTAAGAAAATTGAAATATTTCTTAAAAATCGAAATTTTTTTTTTTTGGATATTTGAATACTATCCAACTTTTGGGCAGCTTTACCACAAGAAAAATGATCGAAATCGGTAGAAACATTTTTGAGAAAATCAAAAACAAAAAAAAAATGTGAGAGGTGGGGTATACTTAATCTTTCGGAATTTCTTTCAACCACTAGAAATTAATTAAAATTTGTGATATTTTTTTTTAATTTGTGGAACAGTTTTTGAGCAAAAAAAATATTTTATAAAATTTCGAAAAAAAATCGTATGGAATTATATTTTGAGAAATTGGAAAAAAATGCTATCTACCAAGTTTAAAGAAAATCGGGCGAGCCGTTTAGGCTGTAGTCGAACAGACAGGCAGAACTCCGAGACCCACTTATTTCACGTTCTGTCTGATCAAAATCTCGAGTTCGGTTTATTTTCCGATTCTATAACTTGCCATGTACTTCCTACAATATGGCAAGTAAATATTCCATACAAATATCCGACGCACATTTTGTCACAGGGTCATTTAGTTTGTTAAAATCTTTCTCATGATACAAGCATTAAGGGCACTTTAGTGAATATCATTATCCGATTGAAACCGTTAATAATTCAAAACTTATTGTGACAGTTTGAAATTTATCTGGCTGTTTTCTTAAATTGAAATTAAATCAGCGAAGCGCCTTCTTTTTTAAATTCGCACAAGAGTTGATTGATACCCTTATAATTTTAAATTTGCAAACCCAAGGATAAAAGAGACGGGCTTATAACACTGCTGTCACTAAGATCCGTATCGTTTTATTTTCAAGGGAAGATCCAGATCGGGATCCAGATAGATTTGTGAATAATAAAACGCACCTATTATCTGGATCCGGATCTGGATTAAGTTTTAACATGTATTACAAAAATCGGGATCGATTTCAAAGATCCTGAAATCAGTTCTTTTTCTGGAAAACAGATGGATTTTTATGGTAAGGTAGTGTAAACTACAGTGTAAAGAAAAAAGACAAGACACATTTGAAAATCAACAATCATAAGCAAGAGGGAGATGAGTATACAACACAATTGTCACTATGATCTGTATCGTTTTATTTTCGAGGGTTATTCTATATGGGTCATTGGCGATAATAAAACGCGGCTAATAAAAAGCAACTAATGTTTAACACAGTTAGAATTATTTGGTCAATTAGGCGGGGAGGAGAGGGTAGAGAAATGAAGTGTCGATAAACATTTGTTTTAAAAGTTTGCAAATTGAAATGGCAAGACAGAGGCGAATAAAACACGAATATCTCGGGGTTGAATTGATCAGCATTCCTAGCAAAAGAGATATCAAAGCGATAAGACAAGGACAGACATAAAACATTCCGACGGCATTGAAGAGATGGGAATGATTCCATGATAGTTCTGTTTCCAATTAGTTTCAACGCGCTGTTCTGAAGTAAACAAAAAGAAGTTTATGTAGCACCTGCCCAAAGATGTGAGTTATACTCGAGTTTAGTACGTCCTATAATATTATAAAATTCTTACATCGATATAGAAACCCTAAGCATTTCAAAACATTTTTACCGGATCACCAGAATGTAGTCATTCCAACGAAGATCGTCATTGACACACATACCATGTAATAATTTCGGTTTCTTCGATGATGGGATAATGACATAGACAAAACATTTAGTTTAACGACATTAAACAACATTGAGTTTTTGAAGCATTGAACACAACACACGATTTAACGATCTTATTCCTCATTTAACAATGCTATTAAATTCGAAGTTTAATGATCTTATCATAATTTGCTAATAGCCAGTGTTGTTAATTAGTTGTATAGGTTTCATTTTTGTCAATCAATCATTTGATAGCAAAACTACTATATGTATCTTTTCATTCAATTTCTAAGAATGCGGGGATCTCTGTGGTCTAT
This sequence comes from Chrysotoxum bicinctum, assembly GCA_911387755.1. Taxonomy (NCBI): domain Eukaryota; kingdom Metazoa; phylum Arthropoda; class Insecta; order Diptera; family Syrphidae; genus Chrysotoxum; species Chrysotoxum bicinctum. Next base: position 62,394,833 of record OU426987.1, read on the forward strand.
AAATATTTACTGACCAATTGAATCACGATGTAATGAATTTTTTTCATAGTTAAAAGTAAATCTTACAATTTTACACATTCCCATAATTGTAGTTTTTTGTGCAGGGTAAACCACCTATGACTTTTTTCACAAATAAATTATAAACACCTACCATTAAAAAGTACAGGTGAGCTAAATTATTGTTTGAAGTCATTGGTAAAGTAGTTGAATACTGTATTATATTGTAAGAAATTGAACACAAGTATTACATTTTTTCAAAACTACAAACACTATTTGTTATCACGTTATTTTACACTGCCTGGAAATATTTTGTCTTAACTACAAATTCAAAAAGGTATAACGATTTCTTTGCTTAAGCAAATAAACCTAAATACAATTTTTTTTTTCTTTTTCAAAATTCTTGGCATGTTTCTTTTACACTAAAACTAAAACAATAGATAGATTTTTTTTAAGGGAAACCCTTGTTTAAATAACGTATTATTTACCAATTTCTTTTATTGTTGAAGCAAACAATTGCGTTATTTACCCTAGCTGATTTACAAAATAAAAAAAAAATTGAAACTTTTATTGATTTTAGTGGTTGCCTTGGCCTGTACTAATCATATCTTTGGAAAATCTTTGTAATATATTCTTAGGAACATCAGCGAATAGTTCTTAAGTTTGCATTTAATAAAATTAAAAGACACATTCAATTGATTATTATATTTGCAATTAATCAGAACATTTTTAAAAAATCAAAGCACTCAACATTACACTGAACAATCAAATAGGCTTACAATCACTTTTCGATTTTTTTTCGTTTATTTATATAGCAATATTATATAATTTAATAAAAACAAGTTTGAAATCATAGAGAAAAAATTGTAGTAAAATCGCTTACTTATTTAAGTATTCAAGTTCACGATAAACACAAGACTGCGAACCGAATAGCAATCTTCTACGTCCGACTGTTACTTCGTAACTGCGATTTCAATCAGCACAGATTGTTCAATTTTAACATCCGTATACATAGGTAAAAACCTCAATTTATAGATACAGGTCTGTAGTTCTACCTACGTTTAACTATTTGTTTGCATTGTAATTAATTTTCACGTCAAAATGATATTAGATGATTGTCTCAAATAGTTTCTTCTTGTGAGTTATTAGACGTGGTACTCGTATATTTTATCTTTTTTTTTTTTGTAAAGCCGATAGAAAATTAAATTAAAAAAACGAAATTATAAAACAAAGTAGGTAAACATTATTTTCTGTAATTTGACGAAATTTAAGGCGATGTAACAAACCAAACTAAAAGCGTTTTATTTACAGCATGGTGCAAAAGTCGCTTCTTTAATATAAAATGTTTTTCACTTTTAACATTTATCTGTTTGTATGTACCGTTTGGTGTAGCGGTTAGTGCGTTCAAAACCTGGGTTTGATTTCCAGCCACTGACACCTAACAATTCAGAGGGACTGACTCTTGAAGAACGTGACATACACTCAAAGACCATCTCTTGATATTGAAAGTGATTCTTATGTAAACCATTCGAAATAATGAAAATCCCAATAATGAAAACAAAATGTTCGGATATTTTATTTCTTTACATAATCTTTCTAACCGGGTTTTCATATAGCCTCTAGACCATAGTGGGGTTGAGCGCCATCCTGTTTGGAAATATGATGAAGTAGAAGCACAAGGGAAATGTCCTACAATAGTTCTGGTAAATCATTGCGCAAAAACTTCGATATGTATTTCTAAGCTCTCGTAAACTGCGAAGTCATTCGATTAGATAAAGATCCTGATATCTTTTCCGCGAAGTTCTATTGTCTGCGTATTCTCTTGGTTTGTAAATGTAGACTTTTCAAACAGCGTTTCTAATCAACTGTTAACCTGGCGTTAAAAATAAACTGATGAACTAATTTCGTTTTCTAACCTTCTGTACCTTCTTGTTATGTAGATTTACCACCAAATAGGCCTTCGTAGCCGAAACCTTATTCTTTTTGAGAACTTTTCAAGAAACGGGAAAGGCAATGTGGTTTTTGATAGGTACTCAAATAAACGAGTACGTTTTAAAACCGCTATGCTATTTAAAAAAAAAACATTGCGAAATTCTTGAAAACCCACTCTTATTGACAACTGTAGTTAGAAACGTGTCCAAAATCAGAAAACCCATTTTTTACCTGCTGTAGATTTTCCTAAAAAAAGCAAAAAACCCTCTTCCTTGCATGTTCCAGGTTTTTTCAAGTATCTATTATAAAATCTATGGGTTTTTCTACCAACTTGTTATTGAATTTTATTTTTGGTATTGTTATGTTCATTCAAAACAAATAATAAAACGATATCAAATGGCACGGTAGTGCCCAGCCAAGTTCTGGCACTTCACCCTTTTTACAGGAATAAACTCAGGCGATTTTTGATCTCTCCCTATCTTCAGTACCAATGAAGTCAGAAACTTAAAATTCCGAATATTTGCTAAGCTGGTGAGGCACCTGTTTCTAGCATAAGCGGTTCCTGAGATATAAGGCCTCAAAAATCACAAAAACGGTAACTGTGACTGACTCAGACTGACAGATCATCAAAATTATGGAGCACTTCCCGACATCGTAGAATCTTGTAATTTTGCACAACGGTAGGTCTTGTCATGAGAGCAGAGGAAAAAAAATTGAAGTTTTCCATTCAGGGGGTGTGGTATCCACCCACTTTATCCGAATTGGTGTTGGTTGAATGGAGCACTTCCGACTGCTGTAAAACGATGAAATTATTTAAAGTGGAGGGGCTTAAATTGCATACAAAGAAAAAAATATGAAATTTGAGGTTTTCCATTCAGGGGCGTGGTATCCGCCCACTTCCTCAGAACTGATGTAAATTATATAGGGTACACTTTCGATTGTAGTTGAGAAATGAAATTTGGTAGAAAATGCATATAAAGGACAAATAATAAAAATTGAGGTTTTTCATTCAGGGGGCGTGGTATCCGCCCACTTTCTGAGAAAATGTTTAATTTATATGGTGCACTTCCGATGGCTGTAGAATGATGAAATTTGGTCGAGCAGTATAGCTTAATGCACATTCAAAGCGAAAAATAGAAAGTATAAGATTTTTCATTCGAAGTGTCTTTTTATTGTCATTTTGAAACTATAAATGCATCTTGAAAGTTCATGACTTTTCTTAGAACTAGAGTGCTCGATTTGGTACTCTATATTATGTTAATATGAATGAAAAAAGAAAACATTTGCATATACCTGAGAAAATTATGAGCTTACATAAAAAAAATCTTAACTGTGATGTGAACTATAATCAAACCACTAATTAGGCTATTAATTGGTGGGTAACCTTCATTTAAAAAAATGAGTTAAAATTGCAACAAGAACATCATCGCATTCGCATCCTGAACAATAATTATTGCTTTTTTATGACTTCGAGCGGATGTACATAGGTACTAGTATTTATAATTAAAGCAGGTATGTTATTGTTAGGTATCTTGCCAGGACAAGAAGAAACAATTTAAGCGCAAATCAAAACAACCAATAACAAAAAAAAAAACAAAAATATACCAAAAGAAATAGGAAGTTAGAAACTAAGTTGATTTTAGTAGGTAGAGTCCACCCTTCTATCTTTTTCGTATCTTTCGAAATTTTGACATGACAAAATATTAAAATCTTTGCAAGTAGTAGGACTGAGATCAGACCAAAAACGTAAATGTTAAAAAAAGAGCCAAGTTCTTCTATACAAAAACCTTTATGTAATAAGTCAGCCGTGAAAAGTACTGAGATCTAAAAGTACGCCAAGTTCTTACTTCACGAAGTTTTAATACAGAATATTTAAAGTAGAATAATATTGAAACAGCTACAATGTAATAGAGAAATTTTATTATTTAATGATTACTGACTAAAATTTGATGGGCTTACTTGGCAAGTTTTTATGCCCAATTCGAAAGGCTTTAAAAACTTGACCAGTGAACCGATTAAATTTTAGTCAGTAATCATTAAATAATAAAATTTCTCATTATATTGTTAGTCCAGTCACATTAAATTAATTAATTCGAAATATCTACAAAAAATATTGCGTCGATTTTTTTTTTGTTTCTTAAAGAGTACCCATTGGAGAGTGTAAATCCAAAAAGTTCGAACAAAAAGCGCCCATGCGTTGCCCGCCATTTTGAAAAAGGCTTTGGAAAGCGTGAACTCGATTTTCTCGGCTCCTATCATATATAGAGCTGTATTTTTTTTTGTAGGTTTGTACGTTAAAATATCTTCTTTAACTTTTGCTGAGAAAAAAATTTGAAACCTCTTTCCAAAAAAAAGTTATTGACGAAAAACTGTCGAGATTTTGAAGTAAAAAATGGTTTTTAACGTTTATCTCGCCTCATGTTCATCTGATCGAAAAAATACTTAAGTTTTTTTTTATAGATCACTTTATTTCCTACATTTTGGTATATTAAAATTTTATGTGCGACAAAAACTGTAGGAAATATAACCTGTCATAATGGCCAATATCCTGCGAAAATTAAAAAAAAAAAGAAATTTACTCACGTTTGAAAATTTTCAAATTTGACTATGTTCATTATGAAATTTAAAGGAACAATTCAAACTCTTTTCCACACCACCACCGAGGTGAGTTACGGCGCATTTTTTTGAATGTGGTGTCCCCAGGAGGTATAACCCACTATTCAATCGTTTTCGTTTCTATATCAGCCTATCGATAGCTCAATCTGGCATAGTTTTTTCATGTCGTTCTTATCTCCTTTTTTTTTGGGCTAGGCGTGCGAACATCAATTATCATTTTTATTTTACCTTTTGTTTTTCTTCATTTAATTCAATAAAAACGCATTCTTTTCTTTTTATTTTTTATCTGTATATATATTTCGAGGTCTTACTTGCCTCATCATCAGTAGCTAAAAATAAATACATGCGTTTTTTTATTAACATAAATATATATGAAATTTAATTATATATAAAAAATTACCAAAATTATTTTATAGACAATTATTTGATAACAATCTGTTTTTTAATATTAGACATTTGTTTTTGAAATTAAAAAATTAAAAATCATTGAACAAATTTTCTTATAAAGTATTTAAAGTGTATAAATTTATTTAATTTTGAACTTGATTGTTCTGTAAATTTGTATTAACTATTAGATTGTAGTATGTATTAGTGTAGTCTCTTTTATCTGTTTTGTAGTTACACGCAATGCCCTCATTCTTTATAATTTGGTTAACTTCATGAATTTGTAAATTAAATTTGTTTCTTTCTAATTTTAAAATTTTAGCACCAATAAAATCAAAAGAATGTCCATTTTTCCTAACGTGATCAGCTAAAGCAGCTATATTTTTGTTTACTGATCCTTCGTTAACTTTTTGACATTCGGTATTGTGTTGATTCATTCTTGATCCCAGTTTTTGAATAGTTTCTCCAATGTATATTTTTTCGCAATCATTGCATTTTACAGAGTAAACTAATCCACTGTTTTCTGTTTTATTAATTTTTTGTTTTGTATTTAGAAAGAATTTTGAATTTTGTTTTGTTGGCTTCATTGCTGCTTTAACATCTGGTATAAAATATTTGCAAACTTTTGCTAAGGACTCACTTAATTTTGGTACATATGTCATCGCTGAATAAATTTTCTTATCTGTATCTGATGAATCTTTTGTCTGAACATCATTATTAGATTTTAATGGTGCTAAAATTTTAAAATTAGAAAGAAACAAATTTAAGTTACAAATTCATGAAATTAACCAAATTATAAAGAATGAGGGCATTGCGTGTAACTACAAAACAGATAAAAGAGACTACACTAATACATACTACAATCTAATAGTTAATACAAATTTACAGAACAATCAAGTTCAAAATTAAATAAATTTATACACTTTAAATACTTTATAAGAAAATTTGTTCAATGATTTTTAATTTTTTAATTTCAAAAACAAATGTCTAATATTAAAAAACAGATTGTTATCAAATAATTGTCTATAAAATAATTTTGGTAATTTTTTATATATAATTAAATTTCATATATATTTATGTTAATAAAAAAACGCATGTATTTATTTTTAGCTACTGATGATGAGGCAAGTAAGACCTCGAAATATATATACAGATAAAAAATAAAAAGAAAAGAATGCGTTTTTATTGAATTAAATGAAGAAAAACAAAAAGTAAAATAAAATATAATAATATAATTCAGCAAAACAAAAAATCATAATATCAATTATCATATTAACGTTGTCAGTGCTGGGATCGTCATTGGTAGTTTCTTCAATGTTTTCACGTGAGGAAAAGTCTTCACATGCGTCTTCATCTTCCAGTAAATTTTGCAAGGAAGGAACATTCTTGCATGTTTTTCCACAGTAGAAACATATTAGGGAACAATTCAGACCAAATTTCCGACAGCCACAATCTCGACCACATTGTGGGTACTCTTTAAGAAACAAAAAAAAATTCGACGCAATATTTTTTGTAGATATTTCGAATTAATTAATTTAATTTGACTGGACTAACAATGTAATGAGAAATTTTATTATTTAATGATAACTGACTAAAATTTGATGGGTTCACTGGTCAAGTTTTTAAAGCCTTTCGAATTGGGCATAAAAACTTGCCAAGTAAGCCCATCAAATTTTAGTCAGTAATCATTAAATAATAAAATTTCTCATTACATTGTAGTTTCAATATTATTCTACTTTAAATATTCGGTATTAAACCTTCATGAAGTAAGAACTTGGCGTACTTTTAGATCGCAGTACTTTTCACGGCTGACTTGTTACACAAAGGTTTTTGTATAGAAGAACTTGGCTCTTTTTTTAGCATTTGTTTTTTTTTTTTAATATAGGTGTGTAAATTAAAATAGTTTATTCACATTTTAAAATGAGTGGAATTGAATTATGATTTAGCGATAGTAACATAGATGCCGACAATGCCCAAGAACATTTTGAATTTACCAGAAAAAGAAGACATTACAGAGCCACCTCTAATCATCTGGAACTTTAAGAGACCAAGTTAGATATATGGAATAAAGGTTTTTATTTGGTAGATATTCACATACAAATATTGGTTTTTTTTTTTTTTGAATACTTTTGCTTATCCAAAAATGTTTTATAAGAAAAATGTTTTGTAGTGAAATTAACCCAACACTTACATACATTTATGTCAACAATAAAAAGCTCTTGGATTCCCAAAACAATAAAACTTGCTAATACTTTGAGATTATGTGCTCATGGATCTTACCAAGTTAGTGTTGGTAATTAATTTTGTATCGGCCTTGCGCAATCCAGTGTCTTTAGTTCTAAAGGAAAAGCTCTCAGTTCTAGAAACGCATATTTCCTCCAAATGGTTACTTTTAATTACTCTGGAGCAAACAAACTTCGGGCTAGAATGCATATGAAGGTTTTTATAATACAAATTCTATATACTACTGAAATAAATCAGCCAAGTAGAAGACTTAGCACTATTAATGGACTTGTTGAATTATTGATTCAAAATAGCTTTTTTGGCCTTTAGTCCACAAAAATTGGCGTTTCGTCCGGGTGATCTCAAATTATGAAAAAGTGAAATATCAGGTATGATTGGGTGCATTAACGGTACACGTATATATTATGAGGATAGCATCTCAAAAAAAAAAAATAAAATGCACGACTGGATCGCACGAACTTGCTCTTATGTAAAAGTACTTTGAAATTTAAGATACATTTTATAAATATAAAACATGAATTTAAAATGAAATTGCCGTCTGATTTCTAGAAAAGTGTGAATTTATGCAAACAAACTTTAAAAAATCGTTTTATTATTAAATAAATAAATTTTTTATATAAGAAATATTTCAAGAAAAAAATGTGGGATGCGAATTTTATGTATTTAATAATATTGATTTTAGGAAATAATTTCAAAAAATAATTGTTCATAGGTTTTGAAGATATTGATTTTTCAAAAATTTTTTTTTTTTCAAAAAAACCAACAAATAATTTTTCGAATATTTTTATATACAATATTATTTTAAACTTAGGGGGACTCCTGCTGAAAATTTTTGGTTAAAATCGTCAGAGCCGTTAATGAGAAAGTCAAAAATCAAAAAAACCGTTCTATGACAGGTATCGTTAATAACATTTTGCCCCAAATTTTTGTTTTTACCAAAACGTAGTCCATTTCCGTAATATCACACCTAATTTTTTTATCAAAATCGTTAGAGCCGTTTTCGAGATAAATAAGATTTTGCATTACGGGTGTATGGGGGGTACCGTTAGTTTTAGAGCTAAAAAAAATTTCAATTTCCCCTCTAGGGAATCACCGAAGACCCATAACTACCGAGTTTGAAGAAAATAGGTCCAGTGGCTTAGGCTCTAGATCGAGGTACAGACATACAGACAGACAGACATACAGACAGACAGACAGACATACAGACAGACAGACGTACAGAGAGACAGACGGAATTGCCGGACCCACATCGCTATCATCGTAATGTCAACTTTGATCCAAATCTCGAGTTCGATTTTTTTTCCAAATGCAGAACTTGCCCTCCTTTAGTACCTATGTATATCGCAAGTAAAAAGAAATCAGCACGCATATTACAATCGTTGGCGAATTTCTCTCATCTTTGCCTTATTGCATCTTAGCGCAAACCATCTTCGTGATGTTCAGATTTTCCTCCATCAATCTGACCAAAATTTCTATTTGCCTTTTGTTCGTTATCACTTTTAACATGCATTAAATAAATATTTGAATGTTTTGTCTTTAAAATAATTAATTAATTGGAAGAAACTTACATATTGTTCACAAGAAAAACTTCTGGACTTCACGTTCCCTACGCGTCAATCAGACAATGGACAAGACAATGGAAAAGAAACGACTGTGAAATCGAAAAGTCGATCACAATCGACATTCGCAATATGAAATAAAGTAATCGACGATCGATAGTCGAAGAAGGTCGATCATCGATTAGAAAAACGACAAGCACCATCTGGGCCTCAATTAAAAAAAAAAAAAAAAATTGAGAGACAAAAAGGATGTGTGATGAACCACTTAGGGGGGGAAAACTTATTTGTTTTTGTATTTTAAACTTTAAAGAACAATCCTGAAACCAAATCTTTTCCGGCCGAAATTGCTAGATGTCCGTTTTACTTTCATCTTCTAGTTATGTGTTGATTCTCACCACTTCCTAGCCACATTGAAACACATTTTCATTTTTGTTGTCAGAAGAAAATCTACAATGTTTTGTTTGTTTATTTGACAGTTTTTCAAAAATTTGTTTAATTCTAGCTAAATTAATTTCAACTTAATTTAAAAGCCAGTGATTTATTTATAGTTTATTTCCTTTTTGTCTTTTCCTTTGAGTTTCATATAAGTTTTTTTTTTCTCTTTCATTTTAATATTTTTTTTTATCTGTAGTTCTCCTTATTTCATTTTTCTTATCCTTTTCTTTTTTTAAGTACATACATTATATAAATGTTTCCATTTTGTTTTGTTTTTTCTTTTACATTTCCATTGTAAGTATATATAATATATAAATATATGTGATAGAAGTACATTGTAATTATTCTTTTTTTTATAATTTAATGATTATAATTTATGATAAAATAAAAGTTTAGAATAGAAAAAGAAAACAATATTGATAAATATTTTTAAAATTTAAATAAAATCGTCCTATACTTGGTTTTTCGTTTCCATTTTTCTTCTCAACAATATTTTTGATTTTTATACGACTTTTCTTTGGTTAAAAAGAAATTTCGTAAAGTTAAATTATTATTTCTTTTTTTATTTATTTATATTTTTGGTTTAAATATATAATGTGCTACAAAAATAAAGTTTTTGTTTTTTTTTTTTAATTTATTTATTAGATTTAAATTAGTTTTATTTTATTTATTTATTTTATTTTAATTTCTTCTCGATTTTTCTTGTATTTTGCTATCCTTTCTTTTGAGTACTAATTGTTTTTCCACTGTTTTTAGTATTTATTTTTGTAACATTTAATTTTGTTTATAAAATATTGGTTGGATGGACAAATTCCACTCCAACATTTCAGCATATTGATATTTCGATCAAGATTGTTGTATTTTTAACATATTTTTTTTATTGAATTTTTAGTGAGTGACTGTTCTGAGCAAGCGCGGATACAGGGGGAGGGCAATGGGTGCAATTGCCCCCCCCTGGGCAGTTCTTCGTTTCACAATTATAAAAACCATAACACTTTTTTCTTTTTACTTGCGACTTATAGGTACTATAAGGCAGGTTATGCATTCGGAAAAAAATTGAACTCGAGATTTTGATCAAAGTTGACATTACGATAATAGCGAAGACCAAAAAAGTGGGTCTCGCAATTCTGTCTGTCTGTCGGTTCGACTACAGCCCAAACGGCTAGGCCGATTTTCTTTAAACTTGGTAGATATGGGTTTTATTTCTTTTTCCCCGGATGTTTTTTGATTTGATTTTTTAAGATCAAAAATAACGGTACCTGCCATACGATTTTTTTCGAAATTTTATAAATATTTTTTTATCAAAAACTGTCCTACAGATTTAAAAACAAAAATTCATAAGATTTCATTTAGTTAAACCTAGGTAATGAATGAAAAAAAAAATTCCAAAAAATTATTATTTTTGGTACCTCCCTTGGAACCATTTTTTTATTTTTTATTTTCTCAAAAACGGTACAACCGATTTTTATAATTTTTTAATGTTAAGGCTCCCCAGCAGTTTCCATATTATTGTGTATTCAAATTTTCAAAAAAATAAATTTTCAAATTTTTTTTTTGAAAACTCAATATTTCGAAAACCCCATGCTTGATTTTCTTAAAACTTAATAAATAAAAGTTTCTTAAAATAATCTACAAGATATAAGAAAAAAATTTATTTTACTTAAAAATAACGGTACCCTCCACCTCCATACAAATGTTAAAAAATGGTTTTCGAAAATCGTATTTTTCTCGAAAACGGTTCCGAGAATTTTGCTTAAATTTGTAGTCTTTCTATTAATTTTTAAGGTCTATAATTTAATACAAAAGATTTTGAAAACAAGACATTAGTCACTGTACCTACCATAGAACAATTTTTGAAAATTTTGAATTTCTCATTACCGACATAATTGATTTTAATGGAAATTTTTTATAGAGATGCTTCTAAAAGCTTTAAGAAACATTGGCGCAAAATTTTAAACATTTAAAACCTACTCTAAATCAATTTTAGAATGGGAGTCGACTCTATATATTGAGTATAAGACGAGAACCGACTCTTAGTTAATTTTAAAGGAGATAAACTATACTTTTAGTCTTACTTTAACAGCAGCAAATAGCTAGTTTATCTTTGAAAAGTATATTGACAATGGTCATTTCATACCAAAGCAAATCGAACAAAAAATGTTTACTGATGATTTATTCGATTTTTGAAGATGTTGTTTTGTAAATAGACTGAATCACTGAATATTATAAATTCGAAACAATCGTACGAAAGTGCTCCACGATTAACAAATCTGTACAAATGTACATATCTAATGTATGCACGCCGCGCCGCCGCCGCCGGCCAAGATGAGTATAGCTAAATGAATCTGCGCCTTGCAACAACAAATTGAGTTTTTATGAGGTAAATTTGCGATTTATACTTTATTTCTATCTAAAATAATGTAAATAACTTATAAATAATCAAAAACTGTACCGAGGTAGTATATAAAATGCACTTTTTTCTGCGAACAATTATTTGGTTTGAAGTTGTCCGTTTTTTTACTTTTTTTCTTGTGTTTTTGTAGTTGTGTGAGTTATGTATCTGTCAAATTAAGGGTTGTTCAACGCAAATTCGCTTAGATTCTGTTGTGAAACCCACATTAGTTAGAAGAGTTGTCTAACACGTGATTAAAATTATGAAAAAGTTAGACAAAGTCTCCAAGCTAAACGACTGCATTAAGTAGAGCCGGTTTTATTGCTTAAACGAGAACTCTTTAAATTTTTGCGCCATTGCATTTCAAAACTTAAAAAAAAATATTTTTTGAATTAAAAAAAAAAAAATCATTTTTTTTTTGGAAAATTCGATATTTCAAAAATGGGTCAATATTTTTTTTGGAAACATAATTTTCATTCGTTCAGTAATAAAAACCTAATGTTGACGTACTATTTTTTTTTTTTAATATTTTAAAAATTTTATATATAAAACCTTATTTTATTAAGAAACCACTACAACGACTTATGTATAATTTTTGTTCTTGCATAAATTCATATTTGCATAGCATTCTGTTTTTGTCTCTTACTACTAAGAGAATTTAAAAAATGATGATAATTTTATCCTTATGAACAGTTTTTTCTAATAACATTCGTTTTTGAAATTCCTAGTCTATTACATAGGAGCAAGTTCGTGTGGCAAGTTATGCATTCGTAAAACAAATCGAACTCGAGATTTTGAGCAAAGTTGACATTACGATGATAGCGAAGACTAAAAAAGTGGGTCTCGCAATTCTGTCTGTCTGTCGGTTCGACTACAGCCTAAACATTTATCATTTTTAATTTCCCCCCCACCCGTTTTTTTCTTCTTTTTTTTTAAGACCAAAAATAACGGTACCTGCCATACGGAAATTGTTCGAAATTTTGTAAATTTTTTTTTCTCAAAACTGTTCTACAGATTTAAAAAAAAGATACAAAAAAATTCATTTAGTTAAAGCTATGTACTAGTTGAAAAAAATTTTCCGAAAAATGGTTATAGAGGGTACCCCCCAAAGAACCATTTTTTTGTTTTTGATTTTCTCAAAAACGGTATGACCGATTTTGATCATTTTTTGTTTGCTTAAGCTCCCAAAAAACTTAAATAGAATTGTGTATTCAAATTTTCAAAAAAAAAAAAAAATTTGGATTTTTTAAAAAATTTCAATTTTTTTTTTCAAAACTCAATATTTCGAGAACCTTATGCTAGATTTTTCCTAAGCTTAAAAAATAAAAGTTTCTCAACATAATCTACAAGATGTATGAAAAAAAGTTTTATTTTACCTAAAAATAAAGGTATCTACCTACCATACAAATGTTAAAAACCGTTTTCAAAAACCGGCCACACAAAAATATTAGAATTAGGTATTAAAGAACTATGTATATCATGTACAACACTATAATTCCTTCATTTAAATTAATTAATTCATTTTTTTTAATACGTACGAGTTCCTATTTAATATTTTAAGACATGCATACAGAGCATTATTGAAAAAAGGCTGAAGTAATGTAAATGAAGATGTTTGATTTACTATTTAATATTTACATACGACCTACATATATTATGTACCTGCACATGCTTTCCTTAATTCAATTTTATAATTTGTTATTTTTACATATATTCGATTATGTTTATAACTTTTTAGTAAATGCAGATAAATGGACCATTTTTTTAAGTTAAGCAAAATATCACGAAAATTGCCCCCCCCTGAACGAAATCCTGGATCCGCGCCTGGTTCTGAGATTGACTGTTATATATGTATTTATATATTTTGTGTTTTAGTACTGTGCTTGCAATTAGTTTTATTAATTTTATCCGTCTCGTATTTATTTTGTATTTATTTTTTTAATTCAATTAAGCTTTATTTTTGAATAATTTCTTTTATGAATTTAAAATGAAAATTTTATTTAAAACAAATTTTAATTAGGTCATCGAAGCCATTCAAATTGTCTGATTATATGTTTTAAAAAAGAAGGACGAAATAAAAATTGTAATAACAGGAAGTATATTTGAATATACATAGTTAGCAAAACAAAGAACAATAGACATTTGTATAGATATTAGAGTTATTATTGAAATCTAAGGAGGTGTTAACCATATTGTAATCTTCTCCTCACTGTTCGAGACAACCATATAAAAGCTTAAGATCACATTAAACAATACCAAATATTGAGACTAGAAGTACAAGCTAGAAAGCATATACTTTTTCGAGTCAAGGTAATACCAATTTCTGCTCGATTTATACACTTGTAGTACGATACGAATTCAGAATTTCGGAAGAGCTTGATTTTCTTCTTGAAAAAAGTCTATAGTGCCTGGAGCACTAACTAGATTAGAATTGATTAATGTTTGTTTCAAATACGCTTCAAAAAACAGTTTTCTACCAATCAAGGAGATTATAGAATTTTTTTGACTTCTTATTCCCACCTGAATCTATTGGATAGCAACATAATGTAAAATGGATTCAAATGTCGATGTCTTTATTGCTAAGACGTAAAGTGAAGACGTTTTAGGAATTTTGTATTCCAATAATGGAAAATTTCAACAACTAATGGACATCTGCAATCGGCATTGAATAGTTGTTCGAAACAGTCGAGGAAAATACAAGTATAAACGCTCTAAGGCTGACTTGCTCGAACGTTTTTCAACATCTGCAATCACTGAATTATAAATGTTTTAGCTTAAAATTGTTCGTGCAATCAAACTTTCAACACGCCAGGGTTAATTTATTGATGAACAGAATATAATGGAATTGAATCCAAATGGAAAAACTGAATTGAAGAGATAGCTACAAACTATTCGGCCAGCCGAAGTAGCTATTCAATTGATATTTTAATAAATAAAGAATGATATAAATAATGAAAAAGCTTATCGGAATTTAAGAACATTAACCATAGTTTCCTTTAAAGGTCAAGACCCATCGACTTATTCAAGTATAGTAACTAGACAAGCCTTAAATTGAAACAACTTAATTCTATGTTGCAAATTAATATTGACTGCAAACTAAGATGGTTGTCGCAATACTAGATATTTAATCAAATCGTCTACTGGCTCTTCTACTAAATTTAAGTTAAACACTTCGGTTACAAATTGAAATAAGAAGAAAGATAGATTTATAATCTTTTAATTTGTTTCCATATAAACAGAATTGCACTGCGCCGTTTATTCCAAAAGTTAAGGAAAAGATAAACATAAATGAGGATTAAAAGAGGTTTTATGTAAATTTTAAACAAAGCACAAACTTAAATTAAAATCTATTATAAACTTTTTTTAATAAAAATATAAAATATAAAAATGTATGAAGATTTTTTGTTGTATGTATAAAATTAAAAAGCGAATGTCTGAGTGTTTACAGTAACTTCTATAATTTATTTTTTGTTTTATTATTAATTTTATAATTAATATTAAAACTTTTAGAAAAAACTGATTAAAATTTTTTTTTTTTTTGGTTTTTCATGGCTGTAAGTGAGCCGCTTAAATTTTGATGGAAAGATTTTCTTTGTGCTCGTTGATTTTATATAATTCAAAACTTAAGCGATATTTGGTTTTAACATTTTTTCTTATTTTTGTTTTAAGTAATTGTTCTGTATATAAGTATGTATGTAAATTTATTCTGGAAGGATTCACAAAAAAAGGTAGAGAAGATATTTTTTTTTGTTTTTTTCGTTTTTTTTTCTTGTTTTGTTTTGTAAAAGCAATTTTTAGCATATTAAAATATATATTTTCTTTTTTTTTGTTGTTTAAATAATCAAAAAAAGTGTTTTGTTTTTTTTTTTTGTTTTTTATTTTGTTTGAAAAAAGTTTTCTTTTTCTTTTGTCTTTTTGATAGCTTAAACAATTTTTTTGTTTTTATTTGTTTTATATGAAAAATCAAAATCAAAAAAAAAAAAACTTATTTATCTTCTTCAATTCCTTCGTCAGTAACTTTTTCCTTTGATCCCTTTTCGTTGCTGATATCACACTTTTCAGCTAGCATATCTTCGATACCTTCATCGTCAACTTGATTTTCATCAGAGTCCAGCGCCTTGCCATTGGTTTCGTATGGTGTCATTTTAACACGGCACGTTTCGAAGGCTTTGACAAAACCAAGCTTTGTATAGAGATTGCGGGAAGCATCGTTTTCTGGACGAATGACTACAAATGGTGTGTAGCCACGTTCGATGACAAGTTTTGTAAGAGTTCGAGCAAGACGGATTCCATAACTTAAGAGGAAGAAAAAAAATGAAAATTTATTTCATAGTAAATATATTTATAAGTTAAAATTTGTAACAATTTTTAGGAAATCTTAATGTTAAGTGTCGTCTTTTGGGAAAGTAAAAACATTAAAATAACTTTGAAAATCGATTTTAAATGTTAAATTTTAAAATTTATTCTTGCTTTTGATTCATAGATTTTTACCAATGGGAATTAATTGTTTTCCTGACGCCCGTAGATCTTAAAATTAATTCCTTAGTGTTCAACAATGTTTATTTTTCATATCAAAGTTGTTAAGACGAAATCTGGGCGTTATAGAAAATACCAAAAGTTTTAAGAAAATTTTTGACGCTTGATAAATTATTAAAAACAAATTTTCATTTTTCGGAATTATTTGTAACCTAAAACGTTATTTGGAAGGATTTACTTGTGAAATCTAAACTAACTTTTTTTGAATTTTTGAATTTTGGACAAGTTGATCACTCAGTGTATGTAGTTCAAAAATCAAATCTCATGATAAAATAACAGTGAAAGTCTTGAATTCGTAAGAAAAGTTTAATAATCGTAAAAAATCTAAATTTTGATTATGTAGTACTCCTTGGTATAACGGTTAGAGCATTGGACTGTCATGCCAGAGATTCGCTGTCAATGTAAAAATGACTAGAGGAATCGAACTTTTGGGTAGCCAAACTTTATGGTCTGAGTTGATTCCAATAGAGATGTTTTCTAGTCCCACTGACTACAACTGCACCCAGTCATTGAGAATCGGTAAAGGTTATGTTCTCATCCATCACCTGAGATGATGAAGTAGTGATGAATGACTTGGACACAACTACCTTTGCTGATGGCTCTAAGATGGGGTGTGGTGTTGTTTTAGGAATCTTTTCTGAACAACTAACTATCGGGGAATAATGTAAAGGACTCAAATAATACCCAAACGAGAACCAGATCAAAATTAGGCTAGAGGGTGAAATGATGAGCAGTCCTAGCAATACGGCTATCACGGGGGAATTGCTTGAGGAGAGCAATGTAACTGGCTACCTCGAGTGAGCACTGCATGTGAAAGAAGCAATACAACAAGGAAAGACATGAAACATTCCGACGGTGTTCAAGAGATAAGAATGATTCCATGATAGTTCTGTTTCCTATCAGTTTTAAAGCTCTGTTCTGGATTCTATCCAACCACCTGCCCAAAGACGTGAGTTGTACTCTAGTTTTGGAAGTCTGCCTGATATGAAATTTCGTAACAAAAAGAATATAAAGTAAAGTATACAATTTTAGATACATATACGTTATAGTAAAAGACTAATGTAAACCTGAACCTATGCACCATAGCACAAACATGTGTTAAAAGTGGCGTGGAATACACTATTATTTGGATACTGGATCATCTTTTTTGTTTGAAAACTATTAGTATAAATTCTAGTTTGACTTCAGCGCTTTTATCTTAAACATGCTTGGAAACATTCATGTTATATGTAAGTAAAACTCCTAGGTTCTTTCACATCTTCGATAACCACTTTAAAAATCATGATCTTGGTTTTACAGGTATTGATAATTAAACGCCAAGTCTTGCTAAGAGAGTTCAGTCTATTTACATTCACCTGAAGGATGAAATGATTTTCGGTCACTAACACTAAAGCGAGTGATGTAATAATGTTCTGATTTATTTATTATTATGTAACAACTTTTGTCTTCAGCAAAAAGATAAACGCTTCAATAGGAATTGATGAACATAAAAATAAGTTAAACAAAAAACAACAAAAAAAAAAGAGAGAATAGGATATAATGTGGTAGAAAATATATTTTTACAAATCACTGGGGCGTATACGCACCATAATTCGATTTTTTAAATATTAAAGTTTGAGTATTGCTATTTGTTAAAGGTTTATGTATTTTTGATCAAGTTATCATCTTGTACTTAGGAGCCAATTGCAAGTTGTGCACATGGGAAGTAAGCTAGGTAGACATGGCTTCCACTCTGGCAGTCTAGCCTTATGGTCCATTTTAGGCTTAAGTTCGCTATTTTAATACCATAACTCTTTTAAACCTGTGGATGGAATTGTGGACATTCTCACGGAGTCATTCAGATCGGATTGGATAAAAAAATGTGGTAATAGCCGAATTCCGGTTCAGGTTTGGATCTTGTGTGAGTATCTTGCATGCTACCCTGTAGCCAGTAGTTCAGCTTGGAAAACACTACCATAGGGGGACCATAGGGAATAAGAAGTTTTGCAGACTAAAAGGCGTAAAATGTTCTTTTGTGTTTGTATTGTCAATAATTGAAAAATATTTGACTAAAGTTGTTTATTTGGAAGCGAAAAAAAAAATAAACTTAATCAAATTAAATTGAACTGTGTGTCTTGTGAACAGAATTTTGCTTTAAAAAATGAATACAATTTTAGGGCCATAGTTCGAGAGAACGAGCTTGTGGCTCACAATTCTCAGTCGTTCCTTCGCCCGTTATGTTTGCAAGAATAGATGGGACCTATCATTTTAAGACAAATCCGAACGGCTAAGACGAAAATTACTTTTTTTTACCAAGATAATCTTGGGGGATTTGTTTTTTCCTCGCAAGAGACTGTACTCCTGAAAAAATTGTTTCTGAATAGAATTTTATATTAGCCTCTCCCTTGATAAAGAATATAATAACTTAAACTAAACAAATCGGTTTATTGAATATATCTAGAGCTACTTTTCTTAAAGCCTTTCTCCATTTATTGTTTTTCATATTAAAGTTTTAATCCGATTATAAAAGCGAAGAGAGAATAGGCTAATCAAAAATGGAAAAGTTGACACAACCATATTACTTCTATAGTTTATTTATGTATAGGAAGATGTGAATTAATAAAGGTTGAATAATGAAACAATGACACGTCTACTAGCACGAAAATTTTAATGCACTGCACTTTCAGATTTGGGAGACTGAAAGTAATATTGAGTATCACTTTAGCAATATCAATTTCCAATTATTTTATGTGAGGGAGAGTATAAACTCGGAGAGAATATAACATCAAACATTTTCTTCCATTAGGTTCTTTTGAACAGCAGGACTAACAAATTTTGGAACATCCTTCTTTTAATATAATTTCTTCATATATAACATCTCCCTAGAAATATGAAGTATCTAAGTAGACCCTTCGTAGTACCTGAAGCATGAACATGGTTTTTAGAACTTGGTTTGCTCTATCAAAGTTTATTTTAGTGCAAACAAAAATTTAACTCCAAGAGGAATATTAATAACAATTATAACTAAGTGCTTGTAAGACCTAAGATATTTCTAATTCAACGTGTATAGCACGGCACTGAATAATAAAATGCACGACTGGGTCGCACAAACTTGCTCCTATGTTATAGACTAAGAATTTCAAAAATTAATGTTATTAGAGAAAAACTGTTCATAAGGATAAAATTAATTTTTTAAATGACTAAAGAAGTTGTCTTTAGTAGTTAGAGGTAAAAACAGGATGCCACGTTATTCAAGCAAATATAGGTTTATGCCAGAATAAAAATTATAAGTCTTTGTAGTGGTTTCTTAAAAAAATAAGCTTTTATACACAAATTTTTTAAAACATTTTTAAGAAAAAATGTTGGTACGCCAATTTAAAGTTTTTATTATCGTTCGAATAAAAATTAAATTCACAAAAAAAAAATATTGAGCCGTTTTCAAGATATTGAATTTTCAAAAAAAAATTATTTTTTTTTTCAAAATTTAAAATTTCTTAAAGTTTTAAAATGCAATGTTTTTTTGAACATTTTAGAGGCTTCTCTCTAAAAAATTTAATTAAAATCCGTTATGCCGATAATGAGAAATTCAAAATTTTATAAAATCGTTCTTTGGAAGGTACAGTCAGTAATATCTTGTTTTCAAATTTTGTCTTATTAAGTTATAGATCTTAGAAATTAACGCAAAGAAAAAAAATTTAAGCAAAATTCTTGGAACCGTTTTCGAGAAAAATACGATTTTCGAAAACCATTTTTTAATGTTTGTATGGAGGGCACCGTTATTTTTAGGTAAACTAAATTTTTTTTCATATACCTTGTAGACTATCTTAAGAAACTTCTTCTTATCAAGCTTTAAAAAAATGTTTTCGAAATATTGAGTTTTCAAAAAAAAAAAATTTTTAATTTTTTTTAAAAATCTAAAACTTTTTTTTTGAAAATTTGAAAACACAATAATATTGAAACTTCTGGGGAGCCTTAACATAAAACAATTGATTAAAACCGGTCGTACCGTGCTTGAGAAAATCAAAAACAAACAAAATGGTTCCAAGGGGGTACCAAAAATAACCATTTTTTGGAATTTTTTTTTCAACCATTACCAAGGTTTAACTAAATGAAATTTTATGAATTTTTTTTTTTAAATCTGTGGGATAGTTTTTGAGAAAAACAATTTTCGAAAAAAAATCGTATGGCAGGTACCGTTATTTTTGGTTTTAAAAAAAATACAAATAAAGAAACATCCAGAGGGAAAGAAATAAAACCCATATCTACCAAGTTTAAAGAAAATCGGCCGAGCCGTTTAGCTGTAGTCGAACAGACAGACAGACAGACAGACAGACAGACAGAATTGCGAGACCCCCTTTTTTGGTCTTCGCTATCATCGTAATGTCAACTTTGATCAAAATCTCGAGTTCGATTTTACGAATGCATAACTTGCCTTATAGTACCTATAAGTCGCAAGTAAAAAAATATAGGAAAGGGTTTTCGATGGCACAGTGGATTTTGAAAAAGGTTAATTAAAAATTCCTAAAATCGACGAGTGGCTTTCATATAAAGCTCAAAGTATGTAAAAAAGAATGCATCTAAAAGTACAGTCAAGTACCATATTCACTGCACCACTCTAAACAGCTATGTAAAAGATCAGCTGTTTCAGTTAAAATGTTGTCTAGTAACATGAAACTAAATAGTTTTTTATAGTTCTGTACAGTTGCTGCAAATACTATTCAATTAAGTAAAAATACTTTGGTCAAGTTACAGCCGATTCTGCTGTTCAAGTTGTCAAAAATTGTTTAGTTAAAAATTTTTAAGTTTGAAGACTGATTTAAAGTTAGACAAGCTTTAAAAATGGGACTTTTATGGTCTTTTTTTTAAGCTTTGTCTAAATTAAGACGGCCTCCTAAGCTCAAAAAGTTGTGATTAAACATTAATTGTTCTCTTAAAATTGTTAAACATAACACAATTTAATAAAGCATATTTGCAACTATTTTAAGTTCTTCAAGAAAAGTATTTATTAGATAATCTACTTAGAAAAACATTAAAAAATTATAAACTTTGCACTTTGTAAAGGGTAGTCTAACCATAATGCACAATGCTAATTGTGAGTCACACCTTAACGTTAATTTTTTTGCCCAACTTAATTTGACATTTCTTTGTTTCAGTGCTTGACAAATTCAACCATTAAATTTGATTAAAGATTTTAATATACACGCTTACAAGGTTCAATTGACTCAAGAGCTCAAGCCTTCTGACCATTTCAAGCGTCGTCAATAAGCCAATTGGTTGGTAGAACAGACAGAAGTGAATGTTGACTTTACAAAGAATATCATCTCCAGCGACAAGGCACACCTCAGATGATTAGTTAACAGGCAGAATTGCCGCATTTGGGCAAATGAGAAGCCACGAGTGATTGTTGAAAAGCCGATGCATCCACAAAGAGTGAGTATTTGGTGCGGTTTATGGGTTGGCGGCGTCATTGGGTCTTACTTCTTCGAAAATGAGGTCGGCCAAGCAGTTACCTCAAAATGGCGAGATGATAACGGACTTCTTGTGGCCAGAAATCAAGAATATGGACCTGAACGATATGTGCTTCCAACAGGATGGTGCCACTTACCTAACAGCCAACAAAACAATGACTCTTTTGGGCGAGAAATTCAATGGCCGTGTTATCTCACGTCGGTCGTGGCGATGTTAATTGACCGCCACGATCATGTGATTTGACACCGTTAGACTTCTTTCTTTGGGGATATTTAAATGTGTAGGTCAATAAGCCAAGAACAATTCAAGAGCTAAAGGATGAGATAATTCGGCACATTAACGACATTAAACCTCAATTATGTCTCAGAGTCATTGAAAATATGGACCATTAGATAGAGGTATGCCACCGAAGCCGTTGCGAGCATTTAGACAATATTTTTTTGTTCACATATGTAATTGTCATAGATCCTTCTATCATAATAAAAAATATTAAGATAATTCTCTGAAAACTTTTTGTTTTATTTAGAATTAACATCGTGCGTTTTTGTTGGACCACCCTTTAGTTTTTAATTCCAAGGTTTTGTTTAAATATAGGGAATGCCAGTGAATATAATTGAATGACCTTCATTTTTGATGAACTTTTAAGAGTTTATAATCAAATTTGTATGCTTAAGTTTTCAACACAAGACCAGGAATCAGAGTCAAGATAGCACTTACCCCATGTCGTATGTAGATGCTATAAGTTGACAACTCTGTATTGGTAAGTAAAATTTATTTCGGAAATAAACTTGCCCAATTACAGGTTGAACTTGAACTTTTGTAAGGCTGAATTATATAACTTATTTTTTAACAGAAGATAAATTAAAAAAAAAGCGGAATTCGAAAATTCCTTTTTAGAGAAGAATGGACAAGAATTCCGCTGCAATAATTTAGATGCAGTGCAGATACAGTAATATTCGCATTATCATGGTATTTCCTTACTAAAAAGTGATTCATGCACAATTTCTATAATACCTGTTGGTCATCAGCTAAATCTTTAACACTCTTTTAAAGACACTTAAAAATGTGTAAGGGGTGGTCACATCAAAGTACCTTAACGAACTCTACAAGGTGGCGCAAACTTGAAAAGGTGTCGCAAAAGTTGTCACCAGATCTATTTTTTTAAGGCTGAAAAACTTAAGACTGAAACAGTTACTATTAAGCATTCTTTAGGAGTAGATATAGCGATTCATTTCTGGTTAAAGTTCTTAAATGTCAAAGTAGAATTGACGTTTGTCGCCATTTGCAAAGAATTATCTTATCTTCTACCGATAAGGTGACATTTTTTGCGCCACCTTGTGTTGACTTTTGAATATATGTATATCTAATTTAAATTGAAATAAAATAATCTTACCCCTTCCGTCGATAATCTGGACGTGTCTGCATTGAAAACATTGCACCATAATAAGAATGAACCATCCAAGCAGCCAGCTCATTTGTATCTTTTCTAAATATTCCTAATCCGGGTAGCACTCGCACTAATATCTCAAACACTTCAACACATTCAATCTCACTGGCCGGATATAGGTCATGTATACCTTTAACATCGTCCACGGTAAGTGGACGCATTTCAGCCTCTTCAGACGGTAAGCTATTAAATATATGAATATTTTTATTAATTTTTTTTAAGATGGAAAAAAAAGAAATGTCTTACTCTTCCAACTCCAAATCAGTATTTAATTCTTTACAAACATATATATCGCCTTCCAGTCGTTCCATTAAGCCAAATTTCGAATAAAAATCATCCAGGCGATTCATAATATCTATGTGCGTAAAATTCAGGTACAATGGCATTTGCCAATCTATTAGCACATCTTCGGTGCGCATCAAATCTACACATTCTATGTGGCTCGATGGACAAAAGATTCCAAAACTTTGATAAATATTGTTGTTGGGCTTAAAAATAAGAAAAATCCATTAAATAAAGGAAGGATATAAGAAAAATTGGAATACTTACCGTTAGCGTGCATCCTGGGAAATGTAAAATTATTGGTTTTTCTGGCCAATCTTTGGAAACGTAAAATTGGAAATCCCAAACTCGATCATTCAGGTACGTTTTAATTGTTTGATGAAACTGAAACAAAATAAAATACAAAAAACTGTGAGAATATAGTTTTGCCATTTAATTTTCCCTTTTGTGAATTTGCATCTAAGACCATAAGAAATCAGAAGCCAATTAGAGGCCTTCAACAAAGTAGAATCCAAAAACAGAAAATACAACAGAGCTGGAGAAAAGCTAGAGTTTCTATATTAAGATTAACGGTGATGGAAAAAAACTTCGAGAGTTTTAGTAGGTATTTGTACTTTTATTTAAGGATTAAATGTGAAATGGGGCCAAAGTTGACAGTGCTATCGTAGCCTAAGTACGAGACGAACAGAACTAGACATAACTTACTAATAACCACAACACGAAACGAACAGAACTAATGACATACAACTGAATGAAAAAAAGAAAGTATATTGATCCCTCTCCATTATTTGTCTATCTCTATTACTTTTTAAAAAATTCGTTTGAATATGTATATTCAAAAAAGGAGGTCAAAGCGTTATCTTGGACTAAAGAGTTTAGAGCAACACGTCCTAGTATTTTTGTAATTTTGTGATTAAAGTTTAAATTTGTAATAAAATAATTATAGTATATCAATAATTGGAGCCGTAATTGTTTTATTTTGATAATTAAAGAGGAGGTCCTACATGCAGTTTATTAAATGAAGAAGACAATTTTTTCAGGTATTTTCAACACAAAACCTAAGCCCCCAATTATTCATTAATTTGAGTTTTGAAATAGGATTTAAACTAAAGGAATACTCTATGTATTCAAATTTTGGCAACATGATTTCATGTGGAAAAGGTTTTCCATTAGAAAATTAGATCGATCTTGAATTTCGAGCATAAAACAAACAGGCACTTTACACATATAGAAATGTCGGTTCTATATAAATTTATCTACATTGCATTGAATAATATGGCCCTTTTATATGTATGTACAATGTACATAAAAAAATGTTTGATAGTTATAATCTCAAAGGAAGGAAACCAACACAGAAATCCAACTGAAGTGTCCTCCTCCGAGGATAATTTCTGTGCAATCCTTAAAGCTGCATAGATAATATTGAGTTTCTTATTAGAGGTCTGTTATTGGCAATTCACACGCAACCATAAATATTGAAATAGAGCACTGGAATAAATTAATGGCTATGAAAAGATAACCTCAAATGTGTAATTGGCAGTAGTGCCGTTTTTCCGGTAAAATATTCAATAGATGAATAGATAGATGATTTATCTGAAGAAGTTTTTATCATTCATTAAAAGTGAGTTGAGCAGTTCTTTTTTGTCTAGTCAATTAGGTCAGGAATCGATCTAATTAACGACGAAAATCAAAGGCTTAAGCATTGAATACGTTAAAAAATAGGAAATGCATGAAATGTGATGAGCTCTGAAGGGGAGAAATACAATAATTAAGAGGCCAATAATCAAGCATTTTTTAATATCTTTTTTAACTCAAAAATTTTTATCTAAAATTGACTAATATTGACCTGATTTTTTCAACATTTTAAAGCTACAAATTCATATTTTTATTTATTTTTTTCATCGAAAACACTAGGGTCGAAAGTGAGGCATAGATCTGCGTGCATTCTGGAGGCCACAATTTTTGTCTGCCATAGTTTAAAAAAATCACATATTAATTGATGATATAATTTCTATTTGAACTAAAACAAAATGAAGAAAAATGGAGAAATTAAAAATTGGCACCGATTTATCGGAAAATGTCGAAAAATCGATGGAAATTTCGCGCCTTTTTGCATGAATTTTTACATTTTTTAAAGTCCAATTACAAATATTTTTAGTTCAAATAGATGCTAATGATATAAAGAAAGAACCCTCCAAAGTAGAGGCTTAATATCGGTTGAGAATTTTTTGAGTTATTGTGCACGCAAATTTCAAAAATGCTGTTTCGAGAAAAACGCGTTCAAAGTTTTAATTGCTGAAAAATGATGTTTTACCTACTACGTGCCTTTCGACGCGAATCTATATTATGCACATACACTTACACATGTACATATATATACATGTATAAAACCCCTGTAGATAGAAATAACAAAAAATACAATATAAAACGGATTCAATTGTCGACTTTTCAAAAATACTTGTTGTGCGCTCCGAAGAACGTCTTCAAAATACGTTAGAAAAAAAAAAGATGGAGTTCGAATTTCAAATTCAGAGTAAGACCATCGTATTTTCCATAAAAATTACGACTTTTTAGACAAACAAAAAAATCGATTTTTTGGAACTTCTAATTGTATTTCCTGCCTTAAGTAAGCTTGTGGCTTATATCTAATGATTTATGAATTTGAATGATATCTATTAATAAAACTGCATTTACAGAGAATTTTGGACTTCAGTCCTCGAAATAATTAAATTAGAATTTAATTTGTTTTATTAGTTTTAAACATCTGTGTAAACTTTTTTATATATAAAATTTTAAAAACAGTTTTAAGAAAAAATTGTGGTACGCCAATTTAAAGTTTTTATTATTGTACGAATAAAAATTAAATTTTCAAGAAAAATCATTGACCCGTTTTTGAGATATCGAATTTTCAAAAAAAAAAATAATTTTTTTTTTATCAAAATTCAACAAACATTTTTTTTTTAGTTTTGAAATGCAATGTTTTTCAAACTTTTTAGAAGCTTTTCCATACAAAATTTCATTAAACTCCATTATATCGATAATGAGTAATTCAAAACTTAAAAAAATGATTCTATGGTAGGTACAGCCAGTAAAATGTATCTTAATTAAACTTTTTTTTACTAAATTATGGATACTAAAAATTAATCGAAAAAAAAATCTATTAAGATAGGTACTTTTAATTTTCAAGTTTAATAAAATCGAGTTTGGAGTTTTCATAATATTGAGTTTTTAAAAAATCAAAACAAAAAGTTTTTGGAAAATTTGAGTTGACAATAATATTCAAACTTTTGAGGAGCTTTAGAATAAAAAAAATGATCGGAATAGGTTGAAGCGTTTTTCAGAAAATCAAAAAACAAAACAAAAAATGGTTCCATGGGGGGTATCTACCATTGATAACCATTTTTCGGATTTTTTTTCAAGCATTGCCTGCCTCTAACCAAATGATAATTTCTGATTTTTTTTTTAAATCGGTCGAGCAGTTTTTGAGAAAAAAAAAATATTTACAAAATTTTGAATATTCGTGTGGCAGGTACCTTTATTTTTGGTCTTAAAAAAAAGGAAAAAAATGTGTGGGCGAAATAATTAAAATGATATCTAACAAGTTTCATTATTCCTTAATTCACAAGTATTTGTACTAAGTACCAGTATAATAAGTAAGTAATTCATGTTTTTTATTGCTTGTTTAGTGGTTACATTTTTAGTTTTAATGAATTTAGTAGCTATGGCATTGTCGTCGCCTCGAAAAAAACTAAAACTAAACTACTAAGTATAATATAACAAATTCAATAAAAACAAAATGCACGATTGGGTCGCACGAACTTGCTCCTATGTAATAGACTAGGAATTTTAAAAACGAATGTTATTAGAGAAAAATGTTTATAAGAATAAAATTATTTTTTTAAATTCTTTTAGTAGTAAGAGACAAAAACAGAATGCAATGCAAATATGAATTTATGCAAGAACAAAAATTATAAGTCGTTCTAGTGGTTTCTTAAAAAAACCTTTTATGTTCAAACTTTTTAAAAGGATTTTAGGAAAAAATGTTGGCACGCCAATTTAAAGTTTTTATTATTGTTCGAATAAAAATTAAATTTACAAAAAAAATATTTAGCCGTTTCTGAGATATGGAATTTTCAAAAAAAGAAAAAATAGATTTTTTTTTCAAAAATTCAAAAAATATTTATTTTAAAGTTTTGAAATGTAATGTGTTTTAGACTTTTTAGAAGCTTCTCTATAAAAATTTTTATTAAGATACGTTATGTGGATAATGAGAAATTCAAAATTCGAAAAAATGGTTCTATGGTAGGTACAAGCAGTAATATCTTAATTTCAAATTTTTTTTATTAAATTAAAGATCGTAAAAATTAATTGAAAGAAAAAAAATTTATCAAAATTCTAGGCGCCGTTTTCGAAAAAATACGATTTTTGAAAACCATTTTTTTTAATTTTTTAACATTTGTATGGTGGGTACCTTTATTTTTAGCTAAAATAATTTTTTTTCTAACATCTTGTATATTATATTAAAAAAATTTAATTTATCAAGATTAAAAATAATCTAGCATGGGGTTTTCGAAATATTGAGTTTTGAAAAAAAAAATTTGAATTTTTTTTTTTTAATTTTTTTGAAAATTTGAGTACACAATTCTATTTATGTTTTTGGGGAGCTTTAGCAAAAAAATGATCAAAATCGGTTGTATGGCTTTTGAGAAAATCAAAAACAAAAAAAAAATGGTTCCATGGGGGGTACCCTCAATAACCATTTTTCGTAAAATTTTTTTCAACAATTACCTAGCTTTAACTAAATTAATTTTTTTTGTATTTTTATTTTTAAAATCTGTCGAACAGGTTTTGAGAAAAAAAAAATATTTATAAAATTTGGAAAAAAATTCGTATGTCAGGTACCGTTATTTTTGGGCTTAAGAAAAAAAAAGAAAAAACGTGTGGGGGGGGGGGAAATTGAAAGTGATATCTACCAAGTTTGACGAAAATCGGCCGAGCCGCTTAGGCTGTAGTCGAACAGACAGACAGACAGAATTGCGAGACCCAATTTTTTAGTCTTCGTTATCATCGTAATGTCAACTTTGATCAAAATCTCAAGTTCGATTTTTTACGAATGCATAACTTGCCTTATAGTACCTATAAGTGGCAAGTAAAAATAAAAGAATAGCTAGAAACATTTGCATTTAAGAATAAATAGTGTTAATGCCACTTCATTAAAAAAAACTAACTGCAAAATATTTTTCTTATATAAATTAAATTTTTTTTATTTATTAACGCAAAAGATCAAAACAAAAAATTATAAGTACCAAATCTTACATACAATTATTATATTCGAAACGTAATTAAGTTAAATATGGCAGCAGAGCTTTTGTTTCAACGTGACTGAAGTCTAGAAGCCGAATTTTAATTTTATTTAGAAAAAGTGGAAGAGATCTAATGAATCGTAAGCTAGTATGGAGTCTATTGAATAATTTAAAAGATACAACATAGAAAAAATTTCTGAAATGTGTAGTGCGAAATGAAGGCGTGCCGACAGAATTGGTTGAATCGCTTCGCAAATGTCTAGTGTCAGAAATTGGGCCCTGCATATAACTATCTCTCAAGAAAAATATTTTTAAGACTTTGAAATAAAATAAAGGTTTCAGTGGAGAATGCCCAAAGTTCTAAACAATACCATAAAGTGAGCTAGACTGTAAGCTTTGCATATTTTTCTTTTGTAAAACAACAAGTGAATAGAGAATTGTTACATAAGCACCCTCCCAGAAACTTAAACCATATTTTAACCTCGATTGAAATAATCCGAAATACATCATTCTAAGAGTTCTACAGTCGTAAAAATTTCTGAGATGATAAAAACTACGAATAGAATAACGAAAGTATTTTTTTCAGGTATGAAATATGTTGCAACCATATCATATTATTATCGATTGTAACATCCAAGTATTTAAACTGAGTTACTTTTTCTATTTTGAAGCAGTTTTTGTCACAAATTGCATATTCATTAACCATTATAACTAGGTGGTTCAAAAGAATACACACCTTTGGACAAAATATGCCTTTCACAGTTATCGGCATGAATATAAATTTCACAACTTGGGCACTCCGAGCTACTATGGCTGAAGTACATAAATTTTGTTTTACAACTAACAAATAATTTATGTTCAGAGAACCAAACTCTTAAAGATGAACATCGTGATTTATTTCAACATTAAGGTTGAAAGCGCTATCTGAACGATAAGCAATCCCAAGATCATCTGCAAAGGCTGTTACCTAGCCCTTGAAGGTTGAATTAATAAAGAGTTAATATAAATTAGGAACATCATAGGGCACAAAACCGAACCTTGGGGCACACCTAGATTAATAACTTTCGAGTTGCTGAAAACTTCTCCTATTTTAACTATTTGGGTTCTATTCTTCAAGTAAGACGCTACACAATATAATTTGTCTTGAAGAATGCTATGGTTAACCATGTCAAATACTTTGGTTATGTCCACGAAAAGACCGGCACAATATTTTCTCTCATCAAGTGCTTTATTATATTAAAGAGCAGAACTCCAAGAGGGCATCTTCCGTAGAAAAACCTTCCCTGAACCCAAACTGAGCTGAACTTAAAAACTTTGTACTTGCTATGTATTTAATAGCTTTTTCTAAAATTTTAGAAATTGAAGATAACAGCGAAATCGGTCTATAATTATTTTTGTCACTTTTTCTACCTTTCTTGAGAAGAGGTACTATGTTAGCACATTTTAACTTTATAGGGAAATTATGGCGCTAAATTCTAAACGGCCTATTATTATGATACTACTTAACAATTTGCTAACTTCAAAGTAGCTTACTAGTTTACTGATTTAAAACATTTTCTGAACACGCCTAAGGTAATGGCAGTTCTTTGAAAAAAAAACTAAATACAGTAGACTCGCGGTAACGTGAACTATTAAAAACCGAGCGTGTTCACGTTTGCGAAGTTGTTCATGTTTACGAAGATGAAAATCTTTAAATTTTTCAAATAAATTAGACATATGTTTTTACTCAAATTCATATATATTTTGTGTGTTTCGGTTTGTAAGTAGGTACCTAATTCATTATAATTTGTTAAGAAAAAAAAAATTATGTTGAAATAAATTAAAAAAGGGGTTGTCTTTGTCCGGATTTTCTTTTTTTGCAAATTGCTGAACAAGGGCTTTTGGCGGAGATGTTCAAGTACGCTGATATCTGTTATACTCATGTTTTCTTTTTCTGTCCATTCCAAAGATTTATTGAAAATGTTGATTGCTTCACTAGGCTCTATTCTAGTATGTGCTCTTTCCAAAATTCTGTCCTCGCTGTTTTTTTCATCCACTGGTCAAAACCTCGTTCGTTTGGGTTGCATTTGGGAGATCTTCAGTCCAGGACTAAATGCCAATCATTTACGGGATATCCCAGTTTTATAAAAACGATTCGAATAACCAACAAATGCAGAAAAGAAAACAACGTTTTGTATGTTAAATGCATTTTAAATTTGTTCATGTTATAGGGCTTTCTCAACGTGTTCACGCTACAGAGTAGTCAATGTAAAAAAAATTGTGTTCACGTTAGCCGGTGTTCACGTAAGGCGGTGTTTTTGTTAACGCGAGTCTACTGTAAACCTTTTCCTGATGTTTTTGAAGTGATAAGAAGAGCCATATGAAGTTAGAGCGATACTAAAAACATAAAATAGGTATTTTTTGATGATTTGAACTTCAAGGGTACTAGAATGGTAGAGAAAGTATGGTGCTATATTTGATTAACATTTTTAATATCGTCGTTTTAAACTAGTTTCATACTAAACAGCTTTAACAGCAATTCAACTAAAATTTTGCACCATTAGATTTACATAAGATTTATTGCAATCCTCCACCAACAATTGTTGTACTTAAAGAAAACATTAAAGCTTTTACTAAAGGAACAAAGCCAGTTATAACAAAGCCGTGATGCAAAATTTCATAAAAATACATAATCACATTTTGTAGGCGGGCTGAGGCAGACATTCATATTGTCATATTTTATTCCACTGCTAACCCCTGAATTTTATCTTAAAATATAAATATAAACATCACCACTTTTCAATAAAAGAATCGTTTTTGAAACATTTAAAATGATGTTAGATAACATTAACATTAAATTAACATCAAATCAACAGCATATTGTGACATATCACACATTTAAAATATTGGTGCAGAATTTAAGGGTATGATCCTGAAACTAACAAACAATTTTCAATATTAAACTTTTTACTAAGTTTTTCGTGCTAAAACTATTTTTTTTCAACAAACAGCAGCTGAACATGCCTAAAAAACCGACAAAACCAAGTTCACTTTTTCAACATTAACACATTTGAAAGTGTCTGATGAAATAAGTTCGTTAGGTATTGAATATAGTATTTTGCGTCACTTATTTAAAATTGGCAAAATCGTCTTTAACTAATAGTTATATACTCGTATATAATAAAAGTTTGAACGACTATAACTTTGGGGCAAAAGTTTTCGAAAAATATTGTAAAAGCGGGTTTATATCCGTGTATTTTGAACACTTTGTTAAGGTGTTGCTCCCAAAGCTCTTTGACATACGCATATTTACCCCACACATCCCCGTAATTTATGAAAATGACAGAAAAAAAAAACAGATTAAAAGATGCCCAGATGACTTTAAACCTACGTTTCAGCAGTTTCATTGAAAATTGTCAAACCGATTAAACTTTTGGATCGGGAAAAATTGGTATTGGTTGTCGCAAAATGTATGGGTAGTTTTATTGATTTTCCAATTAAAGGCAACACCCACTTAAGCGGCAAACTTGATGACGAGGATTTATTATTTGTTGTTGTTATTTTTGTTTTATAGAACTTTTCTAATTGTTTTTGTCTGTCATTGGTATTTTATGGGTGATAGGCCGGGCAAATTTAATTAAGAAACTGGATGTTTTAGTCGAAGGCATTTTAGGATTTAATTGAATTTGTAAATTGATGTAAGCAAGATGTTGGAGTGAGCTGCAATAGATTTTTTTTTATCGCATGGCTGTATTTTGGGCTTCCTTTTGTCTTTAAGTCGAACACACATTTAAGTATTTACATATTTGTTAAACATACAAGTCTAAGCTTTATCAATGAGAAAAAAATTCAGTAAAATATCCATTGTATTTTATGTTCGCATTAAGGTTGACAAACTATCAACAAAAACATTGATTTCTTAAAATTTCTTCCATTTAAACATATGTACAACGTTTCAACAAAAAGTTCAATGTTTGGTGTATCTTTTTTTTTCGAATTATATTTTCATTATTTCATCAGTAAATATTTAGTGATAGTTCATCCAATCTTGATTCGCTTGCGGTAATCCAGTACCATTTTGGTAGCAAGTATTTTTTGTCTAAACCAGTTTAAGTAATGTGTTTGATAGATTAACTTATACTTCTCAACACTGCCCAACCTCTGCTTTGATTATAATTCTTTAATGGATTTTTTCCAAGCAGGAAAATGCTTATTACAAGGACTGTTTCAAAACTACAATTTTTAACCCTGTTACGGTAAAGTTAACCACAACTATACTCTGTTCAATTTATATTTGCAGTATAGGGAAGATAGGATATTTGCCTTTCAGTCTGACCATTATGGATTTCAATAAGCTATCTTTAATTTGAAGCTGTTACAGTATTGCCGTAGGAGTATTAAAAATTGCCGCAAATCTCAGAAAAATGTTTGCTACCAAAAGCTCGAAAAAGCTTAAATCCTGAAAGTAACAAAGCACAAACCAAAGAAAATGCCATTTGAATTTCTATTAACTTGGCAATGGTAACTCTGATTCAGTGTTTTTTTTTTTAATAAACACAATAGCCGTGTTTTTTTTGGAAAAGTTATCCGCAGTAGGATCACTGCCGATAAAAGGAGAAGTGAAATCTTGCTGCAGATAGAGATATGAAGTTTATTCGAGTTTCGGCAGTGATCATACTGCGGATGTTGTATTTGTTATTCATATAAAATCCTACTGTACTACGGATAACTTTTCCAAAAAACACGGCTAATAAGGGTTGGTTGCAAATTGGCGATCAGTCTCCTTTTATTTACTCATGGAGCAGATAGGTAGTGGTGGGCTGTACGTGAGCTTAAAGAAGATTACACAAACAATTTTAATGTAACTCAGTGATTCTCTTTCTTATTGCAGTGGCAATTTCTTAAGTTAAGGTGCCGTGCAAACAGCAGCAGGCACCAGTGTTTCTGAAAAAGCTCTCCCACAAGGCCTGTACTGCAGATATAAATTGAACAGAGTATAGGACTGGCCTTCGTTTCCTTCCATTCCTTAGATTCATAGGGTGTGCGTGCATTGAAAACTCTGGCGGGGTTGAGGGCAACCATGGTACCATCAGCCATTGGTGTACTTAGTCAGAATTTTGCAAAGACAGTGAATAGTAACTCGAGTGGGACCAGGCCATTTATCATGTACTTAATGGAAGAGTATCAGCGAAAGAGCTGAAGAAGTACCGAGTCAGCCGGACTCTCACTTACTTTTTGGTCCGTATTGATAATAGTTCTTAGATTCTAGTGTCTGAATTTTTAATGTAATTAAAAGAACAGGTCAACCAGAATAAATTATTAAATTTCGCGGTTTTAAAATATGCCTTCCATCAATTTCCAGGCGATATCCCGTGAACCATGATCACGAAATCCAATGGCTGATTGTGTATGTGTGAGTGACTGTATTGGGGGGGGGGGGGGCTATAGTTATCGGGTTTAAGATAAGAGAGTTCACTATTGAACATGGCCAACTATAAGTTGAAAATGAAATGATTCGAGGAATTGTATATGGGACATTTTTAGAAGAAAAGAAAAATGAATCTAAGAGCAATCAATCTGGAGAAATAAGAAAATTAAAGAGATTAGAAGAGCAGAAATCAAGGAAAAAAAAAGATATGTAGATCAGACATTTTGTCTACATATTACTGTTTCGTACATTTGAAATTCGACATTTTATTTCTTTTTTCAAACAATCGCGTTAAATTTAATTTGTGCTTTATTTTTTTTTAAATCACTGGAGACCTTTCTGTTATGAAGTAATATTTCTTAAACTGTAACTATTTTGTCAGAAAAAATAATTAGGTTATAATCCTGGAAATTTTACAAGATTTTCAAAAAAAAAAAAAAAATTATTATTTCAAAATCTCATTTTGGATATGAAAATTGGCATTTCACTTTTTAACTTCTTCTTTTAAGATCTATTACCATATTTTATAATTAATTTTGAAATTTAACTAATTTCACTGAACAAACATTTCTGACGCCTACATTTCGTTAGTTTTAGTCAAATTGATCAAACCTTGAATTCTTCCAGCTGATTAGTCGTGGTTTTACCTTTTTATCGTGCTTCTGAATGGACTTTTTTGTCATATTCTCTTTCAATTTCTAGAAGTAGTTTGACTTATCTCTTTAATCACTGAAAAGTTACGATTCGCGTTTTCTGATTGTTATGTATAATTAAAAAGTCATGATCATCAATCATTTATCAAGAAGTGTTCCAACAAGCATCAATGTAGCCACAAAGATTGACTGTTTGGTATGTAATGGCAGAATCATCACACTACGAGTATTTGGAAAATGAAATGAGGAATGGTGAGATACCAATACCAACAGCTTTCAAGCTTTGTAACTCCTGCTGTCATACGAAGCATCTTCATCTCAGCTGCCGTTAGCTTACTCTCATACTTTTTGTACATTGTCCAACATTGTGAACCGTATGTGAGTGCTGGACCCACAACTGAAGTGTAGAGCTTTCCTTTCAGCTTAGGGGGCATTTTTCGGTCACAGAAGATAGCAGAATTTTCCCGCCACTTCATCCACCCTACGCTTACGCGATGATTGATATCGTCATCACAAGTAGCTTCGTTATTTATCATAGACCCCAGATATTTAAACTTTTCACACTTGGGAAGCACTACTCCATTCAAATAAATGTCTGGAATAGGCCTGTGTGGATCAGAAAATGGGCAGCATAGGTATTCCGTCTTTTTCGCGCTTATGCGGTACCCACTTCCTTCTAGAACATCCACCCATACGTCAAGTGCTCGTTGTAGGGATATCGGGTCTTCACTTATGATGGCTCCATCGTCAGCAAAGAATAACTGATGTACTTTTGGATCCGTCACTTTGCCTTCAAGCAGGTAATCAAGAACTGTAATAAAGAGCAGGGGACTCAAGACACTTCCCTGGTGTACACCTACTGTGATTTCGAATTCTTCGGTGACTCCAGCTGCGCATCTTACTTTAGTAACTGCTCCATCATACATGTCCATAATTATCCGCACATAGGTTTCTGGAACTCCTCGTTGCCTGAGGGCCACCCATATTAGATCTCGTGGTTGCCGATCGAATGCTTTTTCAAAATCAACCAATACGACATGCAAATCCTCCAAAGAATCCCGATGTTTTTCCATAATTATTCTTATACTCTGGATTGCATCCGTGGTTGACTTACCCCCGACAAACCCGCACTGGTCATCAGATAGCCTAATTATTTTTCGCAGTCGGCTACCCAAGACTCGCTCAACGATCTTCATGGTGTGTGACATCAGCTTAATCGAACGGTAATTATCACAGCTTCGAGTATCACCCTTTCCTTTATAAATTGGAAGAAGGTAACTTTCTCTCCATTGATTAGGCATGCGATCACCTCGTATAAGTTTGGAGACAAGAATCATGAGCCATCTAAACCCGATGTCTCCCATCTTTTTCCAAAACTCTGAGGGTATTTCGTCTGGGCCAACAGCTTTTCCATTTTTGGAGTATTTTACCGCCTCACTAACTTCTTCGACTGTGACGTCGGATACTTCGCTTAAGTTAGGTGAAGCTATTGGAAAGTATAGCCTTGGACATTGTTCGTTTAGAAGTCCGTCACAATACTGTCGCCACCTGTGAAGAATTTCGTTGTCTTCCACAAGTAGTTGGCCTTGACCATTGTTAATGAACTTTGGCGAACAAATCTCCTGGGCATTTCTTCTTCTTTGAGCGGCTATTTTGAAGATAGTTGCGCCCTTATTCGTGTTTTGCCGTAGCTCTTGAATAGCACCAGCTGTCGGGGTAAAAATTTCATCCAGCTCCCGATACAGGTTTTCTGTATTCTTTGCTTGAATTTGGGCGCACTTCTTCTTGGCTTCTTTCTTGCAGTTTCTATATTCCACTTCGAGGCGTGACTTTTGCTCTGTATCATTAGAGGGGCACTTCGACCAAGCCTTGAAAGCCATTTTCTTTTTACTTATAACTGATTTAGCTTCATCATTCCACCACCATG
Source organism: Chrysotoxum bicinctum (assembly GCA_911387755.1). NCBI lineage: Eukaryota > Metazoa > Arthropoda > Insecta > Diptera > Syrphidae > Chrysotoxum > Chrysotoxum bicinctum. The sequence goes on from OU426987.1 coordinate 62,431,395, forward strand.
TTTCTTTGCCTTGTTGGTTGTGTCCTTTTGAAACCCCTAACAGTGTTTTGGCTTTTTCTTTGCAAGTTCTCTGTAGGAGATCCCACATACTTTGTGCTGTACTCTCTTCATTTCGAACTATATCGGTGTTGTTATACAGAACGTTTTGCATATTCGAAATAAAAGCTTCGCCTTTTTCCTTATCCAGATTATACCATTTGATCTTCCCAAAAGTTTTTGTATGTTTGTTGTCGTTCACTGTCTCCATAAAAAATTCTGTCAGTAGGAGACGGTGTTGGTGGGCGATCGCTTCTCCTAGTATCACTTTGCAATCTTTTACCCGGGGTTTCATGAAACTAGATACCAAATGGTAATCAATCTGGGTTTCATTTCCACCACTGCTGTAAGTGACCAGGTGTCGGCTTTGTTTGACGAACATGGTATTTAGTACGATAAGACCGTATGTTTTGCACATGCTCAGGATGTCTTCACCAGGAGGGTTCCTGGTGCCGTATCCGAGGCCTCCATGGCAATCTTCATAGTCTTCGTTTGTCTTCCCGACATGTCCGTTCAAATCTCCGCCCACGAACAAAAACTCTTCCTTTGGGATGTCCTTAAGTAGATTGTGAAAGTCTAGCCAAAATGCATCTTTTTGCACCTGCTCACATCCAATTTGGGGAGCATATGCAGTGACAATATTCCACAACTTTCCTTTAATCACCAATTTAAGGGACATCAAACGGTCGCTGGATTTCGAAATGGTCAATACGCTGCCTAATAGATGTTTTGCAAGGATGATTCCGATTCTGTTTTTACCCTTTTCCGTTCCATAGTAGAACATCTTATAGTTTTTTGTCCTCGTATCCAAGAAACGGGCCCTGTTTCCCGTGTTTCGCCATTTTGTTTCTTGAACACATAAGATGTCCACTCGCCTTCTTTTCATCATCTCTTCCAACTCGAAGCTTCGACCTGTCATACTGCCAACGTTCCAACTCGCAACTCTCAGATTTTGTATAATCTGCGGCATTACTTTGCTAGCCCCCGGAATCCGTCTAGCTCTGACCCGAGCATTGCTGCTCGGTCCAGGATCAGTACCATGTGTAACAATGGTAGTGCCTGGCGGGGTAGTGTCATTTCGGACGAGTACTTCCATAATGCTTGAATTCACAAAATCCTGCGAAACGTTTTTGTTGTTGTTGTAAGTTGTAAGTATCGACGTGTGCATGCTCCAGTTTTGTATTTGATCTCTCTTTTACGGCACCGGTGATCTCCAGTCGTGCCAACCCAGGGACTGGCATGCACACTTTTGGGGAAAGTTTATAGGTGTTACGTGTCGCTAGGTTCACCTTGCTGTTTGTGACCTAGATGTATTTACTCCTTTAGTCGCCTTTTACAACAAGCGGGGAGGCGCTGCAGGAATATTCTAACCCGTCCCTGCACAGGGATCAGAATTAATTTTATATCTCACACTATTGTTGTTTTATTTATTTCCATCGTTCTTATCTGGTCATCCTATAGCTGATTGGAGAACTCGTTGGACCTCTATATTTTTTAATACTAACTTCCGTTATTTATGAAATCCTCGTCTCTTTTATTTGGCCCAGTACATAACCTCTTCATCTCCAAAGATCCTCCAAAATAACCTATATTGACTAAGATTCATTCGAACTTCAATTGTTTCGACCTTAAACTTAGTTCACCATGCCTACATAAGACTCCTCCTTTTCAACATTTCTTCCAATTCATTCCAAAAATCGTGGCTATTAGTTTCTTAGTTTGAAGTTAGGAAAAGTTTTAAGTTAAATAAGGAATTATCTCATATAACGACGAATAAATGGATGTTGGGTCTTCATTAAAACTATCAGACTTATCCATTTTTACGAAATCACTGATATCGACTGCAATCGGCTGACAAACAGTATAAAACAACAAATGGCTGACAGTTTTACAGGTATCTTTCAAGTCATATGGTATTGTATAGAATGCGGAAGCAAAAGTTCTTTTTTTTTTATATAAGAAGTCTTCAGAATTAAGGTTCGTAGTAGAAACGGGTGGTCTTGTTCTGGTGGGCGGCGCTTTAAGAAGATGTTTTCATCTAGGTAAGTAGCCATCGCCATCATGCGTTGGAACAGTCAGGGGCGTGTATTCTTTGAAAAAGGCCTATATTTAAAAAAAAGTTATGTTCCCAAACTCGTTATATCAGAGTGACATCATCTTCATCAAGTTTTAACACAAAAACAGACCACCCCCGTAGGTTAAGGTCGGTATCCCCTATGTTTCCTTGTAAAAGTACAAACAAGTGTCAGTAATAAAAGAAATTTATTATTCTTCTTGGAAACACAAAGTTTTTAGGAAATAAATATTTTTTTTGGCAGAAGAATAACGAGTACCAATTAAGACTAGGTTCCTGGAAAATATCAGAGCACATATCTACACACGAAAACCTTCTGTGTGGGAGTTGAAAGGACATCATTTTCGCAAACTGATATGAAAATTCAAAATGCGCAAACAAAAATAAATATTTTCTTTTTCCAAATACTGTCTCTCTCTATGCGATTTCGAGGAGAATTTCTTTTTTAAATTCGATTTTATTACTCCTATCAAATTCAGATTATAAAATTAAAAAAAAAAAACGAAAACTCTCGGGAAAATCCATTAAATTTCCATAAATATCCAATAAACTTGTGAGGTATTGTGATTTGAGGATACATTTCGATGCTATACATCATTGCGTCGTATCCCACACGTTTTATGACTTATCTTATATAAATGTTATTTCCATTGAAAAAAAAAAAAACATACATAAGTTGAAACGTGCCGAATTGTTTTAAGCATAGCAGTTTAATAAATAGGCATGAGTAATGATAAGAGTATCTCTTCTCTAAGGATACTCAACGGATACGGAATCAGATTTGCATTTTCTCTAGAACAGCTTAAATAATTAAATATTGTATTAAAATGAATTTCATACAGATTTTTTTTGGAGTAGAAAACGTGGATATAATTTTGTTGTGAAATATTCTGTAAGCTTAACACTTATTTTTAAAATACTGATGTTAAGTTGGTTTGACTAGCCCAGAAATTGCCGAATATGTGTTTTTTAACATATCTTCTATATGTACCTACATATATTATCATAAAATAAAAATAAAATGAAACATCTAAGCCAATCTACAGAATGGTTTCAAATTCATTCATTAAGACCCTAGGAGGAGCCAACTGGTGCTGAATCTCTATAGTTGAAGAGGAAGACCGGAAATACAAAAAAACTACATGCTTGCGTATTTCTGGGACCATTTTCAGAACTCCCTTCCCCTAATACAGCTTAAGTAGATAATTCTGTAGTTACGGAGAAGATGGACATTTTTCTCTTTCACTCGATTCATAAATTTAAGAGGATCTTCATATATATGTTACTTATAGCTCCACTCTCTCATCCCACTATTCACATTTTTACTTGCGACTTATAGGTACTATAAGGCAAGTTATGCATTCGTAAAAAAAATTGAACTCGAGATTTTGATCAAAGTTGACATTACGATGATAGCGAAGACTAAAAAAGTGGGTCTCGCAATTCTGTCTGCCTATCTGTCTGTTCGACTACAGCCTAAACGGCTCGGCCAATTCTCTTTAAACTTGGTAGATATCATTTTTAATTTTTTCCCCCCACATGTTTTGTTCTCTTTTTTTTTAAGACCAAAAATAACGGTACCTGCCATACGATTTTTTTTCGAAATTTTATGAGTATTTTTTTTCTCAAGAACTGTCTCACAGATTAAAAAAAAAATCAAAAAATTTCATTTAGTTAAAGCTAGCTAAGGATTGAAAACAAATTTCCAAAAAATTGTTATTCTCGATAACATTTTTTTGGTTTTTGATTTTCTTAAAAACGGCACGACCGATTTTGATCATTTTTTTCTGCTAAAGGTCCCCAATAGTTTGAATATTATTGTAAATTCAAATTTACAAAAAAAATAATTTTTTGGATTTTTAAAAAAAAATTTAATAATTTTTTAAGACTTGATAAATAAAAGTTTCTTAATATCATCTATACAAAAGTTAAAAAATTGTTTTCGAAAATCGTATTTTTCTCGAAAACGGTTCCGAGAATTTCGCTAAAAGTTTTTTTCTTTGATTAATTCTTACGATCTATAATTTAATAAAAAAATTTGAAATCAAGATACATATTACTGACTGTATGTCATAGAACGATTTTTTCGAATTTCTCATTATCGGCATAACGGATTTTAATGAAATTTTGTGTAGGTAAGCTTCTAAAAAGTTTAAAAAACATTGCATTTGAAAACTTGAAAAAAAAAATAATTCTTTGAATTTTGAAAAAAAAATCTAGTTTTTTTTGTTGGAAAATTCGATATTTCAAAAACGGATCAATATTTTTTTTTGTAAATTTAATTTTTATTCGTACATTAATAAACACTTTAAATTGGCGCTCCAATTTTTTTTTTAAATGTTTTATAAAGTTTGTATATAAAAGCTTATTTTTTAAGAAACCACTACAACGAATTATAATTTTGTTCTAATTTTTGCTGAAAACACATGGCATCCTGTGCTTCGCTCCAACTGCTAAAGGAGTTGTTTTAGTTATTTTAAAATTGAATTTTATCCTTAAGAACAGTTTTTTTTAATAACATTCATTTTGGAAATTCTTAGTCGTTTACATATAGGAGCAGTGGTGCATTTTATTTTTTTTGTTTATGTATGTAGTTGTGTTTGAGTTAGGTATCTGTCAAACTAAGGGTTGTTCAACGTAAATTTGCCTAGGTTTTGTTGTAAAACCCACATTAGTAAGAAGAGTTGTCTAACGTGTTTAAAATTATGAAAACGTTAGACAAAGTAAGTCTTCAAGCTAAGCGAACCTCAAAGTAAAGACCCAGTACCTTCATGCCATTTGCTTGCTAGGACGAAACGTCACTGTTTGTAGCAGCAACTTTGAGATAGTTAAGGACTAGGGAGTTTTAACTCGGAGTTAACATTAAGATCCGGAGAAAGACTAATCCTGAGAAGCCGTTGGTACGAGTATTACAGTTTGGTGGAATCCATATGCTTCCAGTCATATTTTATAACGACGAATTTTGAACGATAAACAGAAAAGCAGACTACGTACTTACGGAATCAAAATTCTTCGGGGATACTTGGGCCTGTGTGTGAGAATGTCTAAGACCGAACTTGCAGTTTAAAGACCAAGCCATTTAATCATCAGCGTTCTTGGAATCAAAGAGGATATACAGATTTCTTAGACCGAGATGATGGTGCTCCGATTCAAAATGAAAGTCATTCGCACAACAGAAACTTATTCCGAATTCACGTCATCATTAAGCCTTCTTGTGTAACCAAGGGGTTACTCTGGATTTGAATCATTTTGGGGAGTAGGTACGAGAAATGATTTTGGGTAAATGTTTTTTCTCTAAGGGCAATTGGAAGTAACATAAATTGATTGATTTAAAAATAAATGTTGTGAAATGAGAAGAGCGAGGGGGGACACTGCCAGGAAGAACCTTAAAAAATAATAATTATTATTATAACTTTATTCACAAGTAATTAATTACATCACTAACTACTCAGAGTCTGCGGCTTTAATATAAAAAACAAAACGTTAATAATATTCTTTTACTAGAGATAATGAGATAACTAATATAAATTTGTATATATAAAAAAATAGCTATTTTCCTTAAAAAAAAAAAAAGAAAAAAAAAAAAAATTAAAACAATTTGGTTCCGAAACGACCGGGAATCTACCGAAAAAATGAATAATGTCATCACTTTCCGCCATTTTACATATTTCAGAAAGCACAAGCAAATTTTAGCGATGTGGTATGAAGTTCAGGTTCAACAGTTCACCCCTTATTTCCTCTATTGTACAGTCATCTCTGAAATAATTTCTCCTACACTATAAATACTGCACTTTCACTCCGAATTGTCCAGCACAGACTCATTAACGAAGTTTTTTTTTTGCTCTTAGCAATTATTCAAAGCGGTCGCATGTAATCCACCATGAATTATAATGATTTCAAAGACATGCAAGCGATAAAGGCTTTATGAAAATAATATGCTCAATATGTTAATATATGTAATATGTTTGAATGTACTTATATGTAAATTAAAAAGTAAAATATATTTCTGTAAATGCGCGAGTAAATAGAAATATGTTTTAATGTGATATTGTCGCGTGTCAAGGTTGACCAAATTGGCTTCATTATTATTACGGAAACCACTAAGCAGAATATAATATTCAAGTATGTGCATGTCCAGTCCATATGTAATGTATAATTATTAAATAAATTATTCTAAAATGTTTGTTTTCATTTCGGATGTAGTCCTGGTACCACTTTCCCCTCTAAGGATTATGCTTTTAAACTCATTTTTTTCTTGAATAACTAAATAACATTTGCATAGAAATTGGATAGGAAATGCAATTTATTTTAAAAGGTTTAAGGTTAATTTGTTTTTATTCCATGCGAAGTTTTAGGGTTTTTAATTACCTCAAAAGTTTGAATGAAATGGACTAAGTTCACCTGCGTTTGTTTTCATTGTTATTATTTGATTTAGAAGGGCTTTTTCAAGCCAGGGGCCAAATTACCGTGACAAATTAGTGACCGAGTGAATTAGTCGCATCAGTAATCGAATGAAAATGTCAAATTAGGGTAATCGATTGCTCGATGACGTAAGCGGTGATGCCAAACTCAAATAATTCAGTCACGTATTACTCGCAAACTGCCAGGCCCGCTAAGGCTGACTGTCATCAAAATATTTTTCGTCGCTGGACTAAGTTGAATTTCCATAAATATAGTCGCCTAGCCCAATAAAATTCATCATCTTACGATTTTAAATCCTTTATAGCATACTTTCTTCCTGACACTATCTTTTCGTATTTTCGATTTTTGATTGAACTATCTTCAAGAAAGAATTGGATATTGGAATTTTATTAAACTCTGAAGATCCAAATGATGCCATTTTCGAAATAATGTGGCTCGCTTTCAAGTATTTCAGAATCAGCTTCCAGATAATTGATTGGGTTATTTAGAAAAGGACCTAATTCGTTCCATACTCCAACATTAACTTGATTGAGGACAACATACGTATAAAATCAAAACTAAACCGAGGTTTTGTTGATTCCGTTGATGTTGTCCAGACAAGATGAGTTGGTACCGGCTCAGATAGTTATGGTGAGGTTCCTTTCTATCTTACGAGTAGCAGAATCAATTCCTCTAGGCTCATGAAGTATTGTCGATGCTATGTTGAAAGTCCTATGTAGATACCATCTTCAGACTATGATGCCGGGCGTTTAAGGACGATTCATGACTATGGAATGGTATTCATCCAAAAACTACAAAAAACATCCATGCCATCATGGTATTCTATTCTAATGGGATATTCTATATAATACGATGTTCAAGGTGATTTCTTCATAAAAATTCACCATATGGGAAAAGAGTGAATAAGCGAAACAAAAAAACTACCTCCTCAAAGTCAGTACCATTAGGTGGCACACTGATGGATCGAAAGCTCTGGAAAGAACTTGTGCTACTCGTAGAATTTTCGAACCAAGAACCAAATTTTTCACAAACACTTTCCAAACGCCTTTCCAATGCCATAGTAAAACATGCAGATCAAAATATCGAAAGGAAATACAAAAGTAAAACATGTTTCAGTTCATTGTTTACCTGGACAAGTCGGTGGCAAGTGAACTGAGGCAGACTCACTAGAAAACAAAAATGGCGTGATCTTCAGGGATGGAGGAGGTAAATACTCATGAAATGAAAGGTGGACCTACAAAGGACAGAATGTGGAAATTGTTCGAGAGTATAAGTACCTCGGTGTATTGATCTGTTCTAACCTTAATTTCAAAAAACATTTCGAGAGTAAATTAGCTGAGGCGAAAAGAGCTATTTCTTCAATCTGGGGACGTTGTATAGAGAGTAGGTTTGTGGACCATAGCGCTAAGATCCAGATATTTTGTGCCACTGCTTCTTCTTTCATGCTGTATGGTGCTCAAGTGTGGGGTTGCTGGCAATTCGATGTGGTTGAAAAGTTTCAAAGATACTTTCTTAAACGCATTTTTCGGTTGCCGGTCTGTACTCCAAATTACATGGTTCATCTTGAAACTACTATGCCACCGTTATTCGTAAGCACGCTAAAACTACATTTTGAATATATATTAAAGCTGTTGGAGATGGATGAAAGTAGACTACCCAGTTTGATCCTCAAGTCGATAATTACTTTGAGAGGTAACCTCGTCAAAAAATGGGAAGAAATAGAATAGGAAGAATAGAATAGGAAGAATAGAAATATAACCAGCTGGACTACAACTTACAAGGAAGCTCCTATTTTTTAAACCGATTGCCACTAGCAATGATAAGTGTGATATTTAAAGTAAGAGGGGAAATGATTAACCTCAACTACATTCCACATCGTCCGGACCTACCTATTTTGTGTGATATCTGCAACCTCAAGGAAAGAGAAGACATTTACCACTTTATTGCCAGATGTCCGATTCTAAGGGAATTTCGTATCCGGTTCTTCGGTAAATCCATTATGAACATGAACGAAGTTTTAGGTATTTTAAATGGAAGTCTTGGTTGGGAGAAATTGTATAAATACACAACGATGGCTTTGAATTATAGAACCCGAATAGTTGAAGGCGACTTTTAAGAAATTTAATTTTATGAAGAAACCAAATGTATTTATTATGTTGTTAAATTGTCATTCTGGTAGACGGCTTTAAGCCAAACCATATTAAACTTATGAAAAAATTTATTATAGATATACATATACATACATGGAATATAAAAAATAAAGTTTCTATTACTACTACTACTACAAAAATGGCGTTAATGGAGTCAGACCGCTATTGCGGAATAGGAGAAAAAGTGGAAGGAGCGGAAAGATCAAACAAACTGGAAATAACTCCCCAAGCTGAGGCTGCTAAGACTATAACTTGGGAATTATCACCAAGATCGTTTCATGAACTGTATCAGCTCCTCACGTGGCAACTGTAAGCTAAGAAGACACTATAAGTAATTTTCGGCTAGAAAATAGTACCATGTGCAGATTCTGCAATATTCATTAGTAAACGCCTGAGCACATACTAGACAAATGCGAGTCACTTACGAATCAAATAATTAAGTATAAGAGCTACTACCAGGTATAAGAGATTGACTTATCCTCTCTTAAGGTACTCCAAATATTCAAATTTCTTAAAAAGATAAATTTGGAGGAAGAATTGTAGGGTGAGCATTTAATAAAACTCTAGATGGGGGCACAATAGACCTACAGGACGCAGTTTAGTAAATCAAACAATATTCATTCATTTATCATTCATAAGGAAATAATACAAAAGTTTCAGGAAACAGAGGATGACTAGCAGAAGTGTCTTTTAAATGAAGGTTAATTTAAAGTTTCCTAGTTTTGAAAATCAACTTTATGTTTATTGCCGAATTCGGTTTCAGGTGACATTGGAAAATATGCTGAGCAATCAAGCAGGGATTGTAGGTCCTCCAAAAAATTTCAAACTTGCATTTGGGTTTTGTCAAGATATCGCATGTATCAGATGAATTGTTCCATGCCATTATGTGCAGAACAGCTTCTTATTGTTGGCGTAGGTAGACTTTATCCACATCTTAGGTCGTTTTCAACGTTTCATAATAGAGTCTTTTGCGGCAGTTCAAAGACAGGCGAAACTTGTTAATCTTATAACAAGAGAAGACAAGATCAAGTTCATGCTAACAAACAAATATCTGTTTAAATACTAGGACAAAATTTCACTTTAACAACCCTTGAGTAAATATTAATTTCACGAAATACACCTTAATAGAGATCCAGAAAGACTGACCCTAAGAACCTGCTTCTATTTCAATTTGACAAAACAAAAGAGTTCAAGACACGTCAAAAAAACTTTTAATACTGCCAGTTCTGCTAAAGAAGTGTGCACAAAATCTTAGAGAATGGAAAGTAGTCTTGTATCAGGCAGCTCTTTCACGGATCGGGAACCGGTTAAGTTAATAAGTAAATATGTTACAGAAATAAATACATTTTCTACAAACAGATTTGTTATGGAATATGAAAGTTCTCTTCAAAATTTATCGGAAATATTCCAAAAATTGTATTTAGTCTTCGAGATATCGTTCGAATTTTTTTTAATTAAAAAGATTTTTTCACACAAAAGTCGCTAGCCAGGAAAAATCTTAGTTAAAGCTTAGGAGTTTTCCATTCGTTAGTTACACAGGATTAACAGAAAATTAGAAACTAGCTAAATAACGATTTTTTTGCATTTTAGTTGAAAATATAGCATCTCATCTGACATATCAAAAAAAATTTAAAAATTTAATTACAGACATACTACAATATCAGAAAGTACTAACTTGCCACTTCAAAACTAGTTTTGAATTATTCCAATACTCGTACTTTTATTCAACTCGTAGAAATCATTATTTGAAAATCTTAAACTCTTACAATATATTCGAGTATGGGGTAAATAAGATAAAGACTAACAATAAACTAATGCTTTAGTGAAGAAGAAAGAAAAGATTAAAAGTGTATTTTGAATTGGAAGTTTAGAAATTTCAAATATAGCAACATGTTTTTTGCACAGTATTTATTTTGATTATGCTAAAATAAAGCAAAATAACGTTTTGATTTTTAAAGAATATTTTTTATGAAATAAAAAGATTAATAATAAATTCTACCGATATAAGAAAAATTAACTTTATTATATCTTAAAAGCAAACTAATTCTTTTTGTCTTGAAAAAAATAATTAATCAAAATCATAGGCTTCGACAGATAAAATCGTTCATACCTTTAATGATTCCGGTAGAAATCTTTCCAAATACTCCAAAATTTCTGGAAGCTCTGATTCTTGCACCAATCGGAAGTGTTTACCTTCAGGAATGATTTCCATTTCTGAAACAATAAATAATTACAATTCAAACATAATAATTAAGTTAAAATGCACAATAAATTATAATATTTAGTGTTTTAAATTTATGAAAAATTGCTTGGTAGAATTGATTTTAAATAGAGACAAATTTATAAAGGAACTCATGTTCAATGTTCCGATAAAGGTCAATATAATTTTTTAGATTTGTAAACCTAATAAAAATTAGATTATTCAGATCCACTTTTTATTGAAATGGCTTTTGAATATTTTTTTTTTGAATGAAAATGTGCCAAGCCAGAATGCTCAGCATGTCATATTTAACTCTACAAAAGGTTTTATTCATTTTGCATAGCCAGTATCTCCACTAATATTTTGTACTTTTTTTTTTTGACTAATGTTGCTGCTACCACTAAAGGAATATTGAATAAAAGTAAAATAAATAAGCCCCATGGAACATTTTCAGCCTTACTGTAAAATTTTAAATTTGTAATTAGGACATATTTAGCTCATAGCTTAAGTTTAACTCTTGAACAAAGTGTTCAAAGAAGTGATAGCACAAGCTGTCATTAATTTCGCTCACACATGTAGCAAAGTACGTCTCTAATGGTAGGTCTGTCAATCAAGCTGTCAAAAAAAAATTAATTTTCTTGGAATTTTTCGTTTGGCAGTGAATTTTAAATTTCATATTGAAAAGAAAAAACAATATATTGCCCAACAATATACATTACCTTATGTATGTTGTATATTCCAAAAAATATACTTCAAAACTTTGAAAGGTGATTGCGGTAATATTGTTAAATCTGCATCTGTCAAATTGACTGTAATTTATTAAGTCGGTCCTGCCTTTCCAACTCAACTTGGAAATTTTTAGCGTTTAACAACATTTGCAAATGATTATTTTATGGAAGTGGGTCTCCTGTTTGGAGCATCATTTCCCACGCTTCGCCTCTTTTACGGTCGCTAAAATTGTCCTTCCAAAAGCACTATTCCCAACGAAGTGAAGTTAACTGCTTGATTAAACGTTAACACCCGTTCGTTAGGTACGTCAATGAAACGCTTAATTTGCCAAAAATACTGCCGCTGCCCGTGAAGGAGAATCCGAGACAGCCAATTCCTTACAAGAACTTGGCCTTTCGAAGGTCACAACTTGGCAAATTTTGCATTATGGCTTACAATACAAACTGCAACTGACTCAGGAGTTTATAGTTAACTACTAAATACAACGACAAGTGTTCCCTAAATTTGTTTTAAGAAGTTGGAAGTTGACCCCAATTTCGGTCGATAAATCATTCACCAACGGTGCTCATTTCTAGATGAATGGGTTCGCCAACAAGCAACATTTTCGAATTTTGGACGATCACAATCTACACGAGATCCACCAAATTACAATTCATTCGGAGAAAGTCACTTTTTCATGTGAATTTTGGGCTAGCGTCATTATCGGTCAATACTTCTCTCAGAATGACGTTGGCCAGACCATTACCTACAACGGCGATCGCTATCAGTCGATGATAACCAACTTTCTTTGCCCCGAATTGGATGACATGGATACCGACGACATGTGGTTTCAACAGTACTACACTACGTGCCACGCCGCTCATGCCACAATGGACACTTTGAACGAGTGATTTCCTAACACGGTTATCTCACGCGGAAGCGATGTCAATTCGCTACCTAGGTCATGCGTTTGTCTCCGTTTGGCTTCTATCTGTTGGATTTTTTTATGTCGTACATAATGGCACACCTGAATACAAAATTTCTTTTATTTAAATTTAAAGATACAAAATGTTTATGAAAAACCTTTTATTATCAAGAACAAGAAGCTAAAAGTCAGAATTCTCTTCTTTATGGCATATGAATCTCTACCCAAATCAATTAATTGCTTTGCGCTATACCTTTTTATGTGTAAGATTAATTCAAATTAGTATACGAGTACACTCCGCTTCAACTGAATACGCACATAGTTTTTTTAAGGTATGTTGTTCATTATTTTAAAACTTTGGGCTTTAATGTATCATTTGATGATGCTTACTGTTTGCTTGTAATGTTGAGAAAACAAATCAGAAAGAATAATTCAAAAAGTACCATTATTTTTTCTCTCGCTCTCTTGCAAAGCGTTCCATATGGAAAAATGCAGATTTTTTTTGCGTCAACTGAATAGGCACAACAATCAAAATTGGAAATAAAAGCTAACGGAATGAAATAAAACAAGTTTTTCCTTTAAATATTTGTTTATTGGATATTTTTCTAGTAGTGGGTACTGACACCTTTATTGGTAATTACTTCATGATTTCGGTCCGGCAAGCTCTTTAAGCAGTTCAGCAAAATTTCCCTCCAGGCTAATTTAATGGCTGCAATTAGGAATTCTCTGCCCTCAAACTGATGGCCAAACTCATAAACTTTTCGTACCAACCATCCCCATACATTTTCTATAAGTTTCAGGTCGGGAGAGTATGGCGCCCATTGAAGCAATTCCACATTCTGGTCCTATATCCAATTTTGGACAGTGCGCGCGGTGTGGATGCGTGCGTTGTCCTGCTGGAAAGTCCAGTTAATGGGTCCTTAAATATCCGCAAATTTAGGAAAATTTCTTTTCAAGATTCCTTTGTGGGTAAATGCAGACATTTTTGACTTTTGAACTTCAAGCTCAACAGTCTCATAGTAGTTTACTGAACCCCATACCATAACTCGACCTTCTCGACTATGATGCCGCGCTTAAAATCGTTCTTCTTTCCTCACATCGTGGAAATAATAATTACAACTATCAGAGCCATCAAATTTGAACTTTTTCTCATCAGAAAAACCGACGTGGTGCCATTCATTTTTCCGACTCATATGGAGTCTAAAAAATTCTAAACGCATACCTTTTCTTTTCTCGTTTAGTGGTGGTTTCTTTTGAAGTTTCAATCGTTTTAAATGATTTGCACTGTTTATTACTCTACGGAATGTTTAAACGCTTGCAGTTACACCGGCTTTTTGTTTAAATTTAAACGCAAAGTTACACGAATCAGAAACACATCTTAAAATTGCTCTTCGATCAATTGCAGTTGTTGCCGTTTTTTTTACTTCCTTTCATGTTTTTCCCTTATGAACTTTTATTTCTTAGGTGGGAATAAACAACACTAAAACTTTGTTTATTTTTGGTAGCTTAAGCACGCCCAGTTAGTCCTTTTTCTTTTAACAAATCGGTTTTAGCTCTTTCGACACTATTTAAAGCTTTTGATCTACCCATTTTTTTTAATTTCAATTAAACGCCTAAATTTCATTTAAAACACTTCAAATTTTGATTAAATGTGTCAATCATCTCAAAACTCTCATTAACAATGAAGATAATGACCGATAAATGATCGTGTACCTATTCAGTTGACGCAAAAAAATTCTGCATTTTTCCATATGGAAAGCTTTGCAAGAGTGCGAGAGAAAAAATAACGGTACTTTTTGAATTAATCTTTCTGATTTGTTTTCTCAACATTAAAAGCAAACAGTAAGCATCATCAAATGATATACATTAAGGCCCAAAGTTTGAAAAAAATGAACAACATACCTTAATAAAACTGTGTGCGTATTCAGTTGAAGCGGAGTGTACGTCACTCAGGAGAAATTTTGTTTCATCAATGAAATGTTGAACCTAATCAAAGGGCACGGTAGTGCCCAGCTAAGTTCTGGCACTACACCCTTTTTACAGGAACAAACTCAGGCGACTTTTGACCACTCCCTATCTTCAATACCAATGAAGTCAGAAACTTGAAATTCCGAATATTTGCTAACCTAGTCAGGCATAGGCGCCTAATCAAATTTCAATTTTCTAGCATAAGCGGTTCTTGAGATATAAGGCCTCAAAAATCACAAAAACCGTAACTGACTGACTGACTGACTGACAGATCATCAAAATTCTGGAGCACTTCCCGACATCGTAGAATCTTGTAATTTTGCACAACGGTAGGTCTTGTCATGCAAGTAGAGGAAAAAATCGTTGAGGTTTTCCATTCAGGGGGCGTGGTATCCGCCCACTTTATCCGAATTGGTGCTGGTTGAATGGAGCACTTCCGACTGCTGTAAAACGATCAAATTTGGTAGAACGGTAGGGCTCAAACTACATATAAAGGACCAAAAAAAAAATTGAGGTATTCCATTCAGGGGGCGTGGCATCCGCCCACTTTCTCCGAATGGGTGTTGTTTGAATGGAGCACTTCCGACTGCTGTAAAACGATGAAATTTGGTAAATTGGTAGGACTAAAATTGCATACAAAGAAAAAAATATAAAATTAGAGATTATCCATTCAGGGGCGTGGTATCCATCCACTTTCTGAGAAAAAGTTTAATTTATATGGAGCACTTCTGATTGCTATGATTAAGATAGGTAAGTTAGTCTTAAATATCTTGCCATTACAAGAAGAAGCAATTGAAACGCAAATCAAAACAACCAATAACAAAAAAGAAAAAAAATATACCAAAAGAAATACGAAGCTATAAACTAAGTTGATTTTAGTAGGTAGAGTACACCCTTCTATCTTTCCGTATCCTTCGAGGTTTTGACATGGAAAAAAATTTAAATCTTTGCAAAAAGAAGTGAGGTCAGACCAAAAACATAAATGTTAAAAAAAGTTGAGTATGGGGTTTTTAAAATATTGAGTTTGCAAAAAAAGAAAATCGAATTTTTTTTAAAAAGTCCAAAACAAAAAAATTTTTAATTTGAATAGGCAATAATATTCGAAATTTGAAGGAGCTTCAGCATAAAAAAAATTATTAAAATCGGTTTTACCGTTTTCGAGAAAATCAAAAACAACAAAAATTGTTCCAAGAATACTACCAAAAATAAACATTTTTTAAAAAAATTTTTTCGACCATAACCTAGCTTGAACTAAATAAAATTTTTTGATTTTTTTTTTAAATTCCGTGGGACAGTTTTTGAAAAAAATTGGAAAGTTACATGCGTTTGACTGCGTTTAAATGAAATTCTCAAAAGTGACTGTAAAATCTAATAGATAGGAAATTTCAAAGAAAAATAAAGAAGAAATAAAGTGTAAGTATATTTATTGATTTCGTTTGATGCGTTCAAAAAAAGCTTAATACATTTCTGTTTCATTAATGTGAAAATTTTAACATTTGTGAACTAAGAGACAGAGAATTACTGGCTTACAACTCTAAAGCATTTCTGTGTGAATGTTATCAGGAATGGAGGGGACCTACAGTTTTCGAGGCAGTACACTCATGAAAAACTTTTTTTGCAGCGGCTGAGAATCATACCCAAACCTTCTGCATTACAGTCGAATGCACTTGCCAAGGGGTACTACAGGAACGCAATTTGTTAGAAAGTTATTAATTGGAAAGCCACATCTGCAAAACAGGAAATTATAAAAATCGTTTTTAAAACACAATTTTGACAGTCCTATGAATCACAACAAGCTTTTATTTTGACATGTGATATAATTCTTTGCGAGATGATTTTAAACTTTTCATAACTTTTTAAAAGTTTGAGCACAGGAAATTTGGAGAGGATTCCACATTTCTATTTAATCTCTGAATATCATAATGAGAGGGAAATTTGTATCCGGGTAAGGAATTCCAGATTCTTATAGTGCGGTTGAAGAAAGAATATCTGAATTTAATAATCATGTCTATTTCAGAATTCGCACAATTTTACACCCGGTGAGTTGACTCGATCCGTTGACCTTTCGCATCCGCTGTAAAACTGAATTATGAAATTCGCCGGATGAACTACATTGTCGATTCCTTAAATTACCTTATCATTTATGAACTTTCGTATCAACGACAATGTCAGCTACAGACATTTAGTCAACCGGCCTAGGGTTTGATAATATTATCGCTATCGATCAACGAAATCAAGCATCGTTTGGAGTGGTTAGTACTAGGACGGGAGACGGTTCAATACCAACCGTGTGATCTCCCTTCGTTTTTTATTTAGATTTCTGCCTCTCCGGTTGCATTGTTAGTTGTCCGTTTTCAATCAAAATTTGTTAAACAAACACTTTAATATTCAGTATGATAATCTTTTGACTTACATTTTTGTGATTTCCATTGTTTATTTTTGTTTTTATTTGTCGTTTAATCTAAAATTCACTTCAGATTCGTCTCGAAATTGGTGCGAATGTAAAATGATAGAAATTGTATGGAGTGCGAATGGATTGCGAATTCAGTAATACCATATAAGTTAGACAAAATGCCGGTGGTGCAGGGACTGTCACCGACATTCGTTCAACTTTCATTCGTTGGATTCAGTAATAGCAAAAGTTTGAAAATTAATTGAAGCTGTCACTTTAGCTCATTCGCCGAAATCTGTAATAGGGGTGAATACTTCCGAATTCAGCTTCGAGAGTAAATTGATGGGCACACCCTGAAGCGCGAGTATTGCGGTTAGAATACAACTGGCTATTTAACTGGAATACTATTTACAAAAATAACGGTAAAATAATGAAAGGCAAGAAAAATTGCAGGAATCCGGCACACGTTTCTATTATAGCTCTGTCAGATATCATTTTAAAATCTTTTTTTGGATGCTATCCAATTGACTCAAGTTTTATATGAATTACAGACAGATCAGAAGCAAACCTTAGCACTTAGCAGCGTTTTTGGCGACCTCGAATATGTGGTCAATTCATAAAAAATTCTGTTTTCTCAATACAAGTGCCGCTCATAGTGAGTGGGCTCCACGTTGAAGACAGACGAAAAGTGGCGTTTCGTTATTTGAATTTTAAAATAAAATTAACTCATATTTTAAGATTATTCGCTATATTTTGAATTTCTTGGGACAGTATATAAGAAATAATGTGTAGTTTTTTTAGTATCCTCTGTAATAAGTCGTCGATCGATTTTCTTATCAATCACATATCTACTGCTACTCTATGGTCTATGATCAATCCAAAGTTCACAAAAACGCATTAATTTTTGGCGCAACAGGTCATGAAAAACCAAGTGACGTACAACCAGGGTTGCGAATTTTTGAATTAAAAAAGCCATAAGTCATAAGTCTGTAGATGATTTGTGAATTAAAAAAATTTAATTCATAAGTTAGTTAGTGTCTAATGATTTAAAAAGAATTTAATTCATAAGGTACTAAGTGACTTATGAATTAAAAAAAAATTAATTCATATGCTAGTTGGTAAATTGGAAATGTTTAAGCTTGTTTTGACTACCTAATTATTTAATTTAACGAAAGTAGATTTTAAGCTTTTGTGTGTCATAAAATTATCATGCTATGTAGCTTATAAATTTTCCAATTAATAATTAATAATTTTTTATTCAAAATTTATCCATTAGCTTATGAATTAAATTTTTTTTAATTCTGAAGTCACTTACTTGCTCATGACTTAATTTTTACTTGCGACTTATAGGTACTACGTATAAGGCAAGTTATGCATTCGTAAAAAAAATCGAACTCGAGATTTTGATCAAAGTTGACATTACGATGATAGCGAAGACTAAAAAAGTGGGTCTCGCAATTCTGTCTGTCTGTCTGTCTGTCTGTCTGTCTGTTCGACTACAGGCTAAACAACTCGGCCGATTTTCTTTAAACTTGGTACATATCATTTTTAATTTTCCCCCCCACACGTTTTTTTCTTTTTTTTTTTTTTTAAGACCAAAAATAACGGTACCCCCCATACGAATTTTTTTCGAAATTTTATAAACATTTTTTTTTCTCAAAAACTGTTCAACAGATTTTAAAAATAAAGATACAGAAAAATTTCATTCAATTAAATCTAGGTATTGGTTGAAAAAAAATTTCCGTAAAATGGTTATTGAGGGTAACCCCCATGGAACCATTTTTTTTGTTTTTGATTTTCTCAAAAACAGTTTAACCGGTTTTGATAATTTTTTTTTTGCTAAAGCTCCCCAAAAACATAAATAGAATTGTGTACTCAAATTTTTTTCAAAACTCAATATTTCGAAAACCCCATGCTAGATTTTGTTTAAACTTGATAAATAAAAGTTTCTTAATATGATCTACAAAATGTGAAACAAAATTTTTTATTTTACCTAAAACTAAAGGTACCTACCATACAAATGCTAAAAAATTAAAAAAAAAATGGTTTTCAAAAATCGTATTTTTCTCGAAAACGGCACCTAGAATTTTGATAAAATTTTTTTTCTTTCAATTAATTTTTACGATCTTTAATTTAATAAAAAAAAAATTGAAATTAAGATATTACAGCTTGTACCTACCATAGAACCATTTTTTCGAATTTTGAATTTCTCATTATCCACATAACGGATCTTAATGAAATTTTTTATAGAGAAGCTTCTAAAAAGTCTAAAACACATTGCATTTCAAAACTTTAAAATAAATATTTTTTGAATTTTTGAAAAAAAAATCTATTTTTTTTCTTTTTTTTGAAAATTCGATATCTCCGAAACGGGTCAATATTTCTTTTCGTAAATTTAATTTTTATTCGAACAATAATAAAAACTTTAAATTAGCGTACCAAAATTTTTTCTTAAAAAGCTTTTAAAAAGTTTGTATATAAAAGCTTCTTTTAAAGAAACCACTACAAGGACTTATAATTTTTGTTCTTGCATAAATTCATATTTGCATAGCATTCTGTTACTACCAAAAGAATTTAAAAATTAATTTTATCCTTATGAACAATTTTCTATAATAACATTCGTTTTTAAAATTCCCAGTCGATTACATAGGAGCAAGTTCGTGCGACCCAGTCGTGCATTTTATTTTTAATTCATAAGTTACTTAGTAGGTTCTGAATTATTTTTTTTTTAATTAATATTTCACTAAAGTGGTCTCTAGACGCTCAATGTTATTGTGCAATATTTGATATTGCACAATATTATCTATTGTCCATCTGTAGATAATATTGCAAGGTTGTGCAATATATTGAAGAAAATCAAAACCCTTTTGATATTTATTGCACAATATAAAATATTGTATCGTCTGTGGGAACTACTGCACAATATTTGTTTATTTTATTTTCAAGTGTCGAAAAATAAACACCTCGGTAAATGATTTCAATAAGTGAAAAACAAAAGCATGTTGTCTCCACAAACATCAGCTCTGGCAACTAAATTATGGTATAAAATATTGAACCGTCTGGGGCGCCTTGTCAATAATATTGTGCAATATTTTACACAATAATATTTATTGAGTGTCTAGGCCCTAGAGACTGCTTAAGAAGCTTATGATTTAAACTTTTTTAATTCACATGTCACCAACTGACTTATGAATTAATTTTTTTTAATTCAGAAGTCAGTAACTAGCTGCTGAATTACATTTTTCTTAATTCATAAGTCACCCACTATCTTGTGAATTAAAGCCAAGCTTAAGCTAAAAAGTGACTTAAGCTTTCGCAACCCTGCTTACAACTCTCAACCAGTCTTTAATGTGTTTTTGACAAGAATACAAAACCAATTTTGGGACTATAGAGCAAGTAAAAATCTTTTGACGTTCAGCAAGAGAATTTCTAAAGAGGATTTTCAGAGAAACTTCTAAAAGAGTGTGTATATACTTAAAAAAAATCATTCCTCAACTTCTGCATGGTAAAATAACAAGAATTTGACGGTAAAATTTTATTTGTCAATAAACAATATATGCAATAAGAGACAGCGATAAGCCCAAATCTCCTTAAGTTAATCGAGTTCCGTGGACTTCGTGCCGGAGGAGGTGTGTTTGAACCGTATTTTATCCTCGATGAAAATGCCATGTTGGAAAACTATTTTTGGGCAGAATTGGATGAAATTAACATCAGTGATATATGTGATTCCAGCAAGGTACTGTCAGATGTCATAGTTGATCAAACAATTGGAGCGAAATTTCCGTAATCGAAGAAATGATCCCGTCGAAAAGTCGTCTCACTCATATGATTTAATGCTGTTAAGTGCTTGTTTTGAGATAGTGTTTATTTGTTGAAAAATATCAATTGTGAAATTTTTAACTTTCCTGCCGATATTTCTGGAAAAGTGATGGAAAATTCAATACAAAAAGTCGATCGCTGAAAACTTACTTTATTCATCATTACAAATTTAACCTGGTTTATTAGAAAACGACTGTAAAGTTTTTCGGTTTTTATTATTGGTTCATAAAAAAAAAAACTTAAACGCATCTGGAGAATATCCAAAAATTGCTTCGTGAAAGTTAAAAAACCGACGAAGAACTTGTTTCCCCATGGATTATTAAAAAAATAAAACCGAAACTTATTATTGATGCTTTACGAGTTCCCTACATATATTTCTTTATCGGAATTGAAAACTCAACCTTGAAAGCAAGTCAAACGTATAGGGTTTTTTCTCACTTGCATTTCGATTCAATGATTTATGTAGAGTGCTGTCCTTGACATTGAAATGGACACGGTCAGCTGAAGCTAGTAGCCTCGTTTATATTTGTCTATTTCATCCCCTCAGGATACTCGTATCACCAACAGCACCACCGTACATAGTCAGTCATTCTCGATATTCTATTGAAGTATTCCGTTGGGAATAATGCAGTATCCAACACCATTATCTTTTTTTTTTTTTTCGTTCTTTGGTTGGACACTCGAAAAAGCAATATTGGAAACAAAAGTTAAGGATATGCGCGCAATGCAGTGGATATCATCTCCACGGGTTCTAACCGAAAATTGTTTTTTTCCTAATACCACCCACAACGCTAAGTGAAGACTGAAGAGCTTGAGGTTTGCTGAAATTCTTAGACTTTTTGCAATTTGGAAATGTAAAAAATAGGGGGAAGTTGTTAAATATAGATGGAAAAGCCACATCTCACAACCAATACATTATAGTCAAATGCCTAT
The DNA here is from genome assembly GCA_911387755.1 of Chrysotoxum bicinctum. Lineage (NCBI taxonomy): Eukaryota > Metazoa > Arthropoda > Insecta > Diptera > Syrphidae > Chrysotoxum > Chrysotoxum bicinctum. The sequence goes on from OU426987.1 coordinate 62,453,022, forward strand.
AGATACATATATTTATAAATAAAATGAAAATCATGCATAATGCAGAAGGTCAAGCGTACACAATGAATTGATTCTTGTTGCTTCACTGGATCGGATGACCTGCTGCAAGATAGATGGCCCTGAGGTATTATTTAATCAATAGTTTGAAATATTCTCAGATGGTATATCAAGGAGAAAAGCATTTCGAGATGAGTTTTTGATTCAATGAAAACCACGAGCGTATCTTTTGAAAATGGTTTGGGGACATCTAGATAAATTTACTTTCTCAAATGACTTGTCACACAAACCGTTTTGGGCCCTTTGGCTACGGCCTTGAATACAGAACATTCGATTGATTGAGGGTAAATTAGACTACACTTTCGTTTAGGGAGCGAATATACTCGTATCTCTTACTATTGTTCTGTTACGTATCTCTTCATAAGATGGCATGAGATGGGTAGTGTATAGTTTAAAGCCTTCGAGTGATTAAAAGATTAATTTCTTTGTTCATCAGATAATTGATTTGTCTTTGGAGTATGTTCTTTTGAGAGGCCATGCTTAAAAGATTAATATTAAGTAAATGAATCAGGGTTGTAAGTAGGAAGCAAGGTCATTTTTTGAAATAATTGACGATTTTCAAGGGGAAGAGACGTTCATTCAAGAGAACATGGAACACTCTGTTCATGAATTCCTAATTTCACTTCCCAGCATTGAACTTTGGATGCTTAGTACCTCAAATGAAGATTGGTTTTATTCCCAATTAGGGTGCAATAGAGAGAAGGGCAGAGTTATTGCACTAAGTAACTTCTTTCGATGAATTCACAGCATAGTGACCTCATCCTTTTCGAATTTCCTAACCTTTCCTTTTTCCTACTCAGCCTACTTACCGACCTTTCCCGAAAATCCTTTCGCCTTATAACAAAATTTCAGGTTCCAGCGCCCTAACTTCATCGCGAATATTGGGCCTAATATGTTGCTCGGTTCTTGGCTTATTGGCATACACCTTACATCTTGATTTAACCACAACTCTGAATTGCTCTCTACATCCGGCCTTTAAATATGGTAAATCATTGCCCAGTATTGAAAACCATCCACACTGACCGCAACTTTTAGAAACACCGATCATACTGATTTCGATATGATCTTTACGTTTGAATAATTAGGTTAGGTTGTCGTGGCTGTTATCGGAAAAGTCGCCACACTTAAACCATGAGTTGGTCTTTTGTTATACACACCACAGTTAAATCTTGGAGACTTTCTCCCTAATCATTAAACCAATTGGAGCTCAATATGAATCGAGCGATCTTGACTGTATCTATATTTGCCAGATCACTAAGATCATTATAGTAGAAATGTCTCAGATGGAGTCTACGTCAGCAAGACAAGTACAGAGAAGGTGAGGAATCGATTCCTCTTCTTATTCGTCAATGCAGCTTCTACAGAAATTGTTAGAATAAATTTCAAGCTGTGTGGCATGTTTGACTATCAACCAGTGCCCTATGTTATAATATCTATTATGGAACCTTTGTGTGATCTGCTCAAAGATATTAAGCCATTGGAGCGGTTTAGATCCAGCATTGGCCAAATCTGTTTTGTCACCAAGCAGGTTGTTATATTGTTTTACCTAGGGTTTGTTCTCAGTATAGTATTTTGTAATTCAAAAGTTTTCCCAGGGTGTATTGCTTTTTGCGAGGAATTGACAAATCCACTAAAAGTATCTCTTGTCATGCAAAGTGCTGTTCATTAGCCGTTCCGAATCGGCAGAAAAATTGAAGATCACCTACATTCCTGATAACACGAATGCAGGAATGGAGAGTTGTAAGTCACTAGCTCCTGGTACCTTTAGAGCTGTTGCACCACCAAATTTATTTTTGGCATAAGTTTACACGTATCGATGGGAATAATTTTATTTGCCTAATTACAAAGGTATAAAGGTATCTTTCCACTTTTGGCGAGTTCGTCAACATCAGCCACCCAGCAGAAGTGATTGAGCAAGAGATTTAATGGATGCTTGGCTTTCCGAAAAGATGCGGATATCGTTATCATAAAATCAAATTCAAGCGCTCGTGCAAAATATCCTATATGGCAAATATCATCCACTTCGGGTAAAGAAAAATTGATTATTATAGATCAATGGCGTGAGTGCCAATCGTTGACCGTAATAGAATGTTCAATGATACCGCCTACCCAAAATCCACACTAAACATGGACTTTCTCAAGATGCATTACAATCTCATGAGGATACAACTTCTATAATTTTGCTTGTTAACGAACCCATCGATCTAGAAAATGGCCTCATCGGTGACTATGATTTTTCGACCAAAATTTGGGTCAATTTCCGATTGCTCAAGACCCCATTTAGCGAACACAAGTCGTTGTCTGTAGTCGTTAACTTTAGGACGCTGGGTCAGTCGATGTTAGAACGGGTATAACCCAAGCGTGATACAAAATTCGCCAAGTTATGGCATGCGAAAGGCCGAGTCCTTGTGCACTGCGCGGAATCAGCTGCTTTGAAATATCCTGCATATTAGTGGACGGCGGCGATATTTTCGGTAGATCTAGCGTTTCGCATGTCAACGTGGAAAACCCGGTCCGCCCCACTATATTGCGAATAGTCCTCCCAGAAGAGTGCTTATGGTGACCGTAAAACTGGTGAAGCTCGCGACATATTGCTCTAACAGAATATCCACATTCATTAGACAATTTAGCTATTTGAACTTGTTGTTTGAGGATACTCTCCACTTTTTATGGCAAGGACTTAATGACAAAGAATTTGACATGTGATGTAGCTTCAACAATATGGCCGCAATCACATATCAAAGTTCAGAAATTAATATTGGAAAACCTACGTTTTTGACGCACTCGAACTGTCTTATGTACCCCAAAGGCCGTTTATAGCTTTAAAATCTGTAAATCTGGTGACTTTGTGAATGTCTTCTAGTACTTCTAGTAATATTTTAAGATGATTTAAATGAAATTTCATTATGTATCACGGGAAATAATTACCAGGGCAAATCTGAATTTTTTGAAATCAAACTTTTGCAAAAAATTTCACGCAGCAGGTCGATAGTTTGCCTCGAAACCACAAAGTGTCGATCATAATTGAAATAAATTTTGACATTTCATCTTCATTCTGGAACAAAAATGGATCTCCAGAGCCATAAAGTCTACAGATTTCGTCTGATCGAACTCATAGTCATGAAGCCTGTGGGAGAAGATCTTGAATTGGCGATATTCTTGATTTGGCAATATTCCGAGACACACTTTTTTGTCTTCGCTATAATCGTAATGTCAACTTTGGCCAAAATCTAGAGTTCGATTTTCTTACGAATGCATAACTTGCCTTATAGTATTTATAAGACGCAAGTAAAAACCGATAATTTTAACGCGCTATATTACAAATTTCCAAGAACTCAATTATAAACTGCAAAAAGCAAAATAAAATTATATTGAAAAATGTATGGTTGCGCTATGTCCCTCCAGTTAGCAGAGCAAAGTCAGCAGAACACAGTTTTTATGATGCAATAATTAGGCGCTTATTAAGTGCTAATTAAGTACCCAAAAATAAAATTAAGTGCTCCAGTACTTTTGGTAAAAATTGATGTTCTGCTAACTTGATTTCAAGTTAGCAGAGCAATCATAGAAAATGCTTAAAACGCAAGATAAAAAAATCGCGGTTTGTCTAGTATTTAGGTGCTATTTAAGTGCTCTAGGAATCCAAAAAAAAAATTTGAAAAAAGTTGTTTTTTGGAGTGATTCGTGCATTGTCGAAGGAAACCTAAAATGAAGCATTAAGTTCTACGCGGTTGATTCTGCATCAAATAAGGCTGTTGAGACCAGAATTTAATGAGCTAATCTTAGGTTGGCCCTCTGATGATTTCACATCCGAGGTTACGTTACGTTACGAAGTTGAGAGTACTGGCGACTGTCGTCAGCAAAACAACTTACATAAAGTATTAGAAATTCCAGACAGAAGATCATTGATGAATTTAAAAATAGTGTCGGAGACAAAATAGAACCCTGTGGTACACCATTATTTATTTAATGACTATCAGATTTAAAACCTTTCAATACAACTTGAAAAGAGCCGTTCAAAAATGTATTTCTAGTCCAATGAAGAAGTGATTTATAAATAAAAATAACTTAACTTTCTCTCAGACGAAGTAAAGATTTGTGCATCTTTTCGGTAAAATATACTATTGCTACGAAAACCGTACTGCTGGTCATTAAGAAGCTTTTGTTCTTAAAGATAATTCTTAAGCTGATAATTAAGTTTGAAATAAATTAATGAAGAAGTTTAACATACAATGTTAAATCATATTTTTAAGTTCGATCTGAGCAAACAATAGTAACACTTGGTATCAAAGGGCACGGTAGTGCCCAGCCAAGTACTGGCACTACACCCTTTTTACAAGAACAAACTCAGGCGATTTTTTACGCCCCTCTCTCTTCAGTACCAATGAAGTAAGAAACTTAAAATTCCGAATATTTACTAAGCTAGTCAGGCACAGGCATCTCATTAAATTTAAATTTTATAGCATAAGCGTTTCCTGAGATATAAAGCCTTAAAAACCACAAAAACCGTAACTGAATGACTCACTGACTGACAGATCATCAAAATTATGGAGCACTTTCCGACATCGTATAATCTTGTATTTTGCACAACGTTAGGTCTTGTCATGCAAGCAGAGAAAAAAATTCAAAATTTGAGGTTTTCCATTCAGGGGGCGTGGTATCCGCCCACTTTATGAGATAATATTTAATTTATATGGAGCACTTCCGATTGCTAGTGTAGAATAATGAAATTTGGTAGAACGGTAGGGCTTAAATTGCATATAAAGGACCAAAAATAAAAATTGAGGTTTTCTACTCAGGGGGCGTGGTATCCACCCACTTTCTGAAAAAATGTTTAATTTATATGGAGCACTTCCGATGGCTGTAAAATGATGAAATTCGGTAGAGCAGTATAGCTTAATGTACATTCAAAGCGAAAAATAGAAAATCTAAAATTTTTCATTCGAAGTGTCTTTTTATTTTCATTTTGAAAATCCTTAAGTCCCACGGAGCCGGCCACCCAATGTACTTTTAAACGTGATTTCTGGCTAAACAAGGCATCTCAGCGAGTTAAGTGCGAGTGCCACCTTTCAATCCACGTATCGCATGTAACGAAAAACAAATGTTTATCTTTAAATGCGATTTGCGGCTAAACGGAGCTCCGTAGACCCCCCAAAGTCGACATTTTTAAACGTGATGTGTGGCTAAACTAGGCATCTTAGCGAGTTAAAAATTGCATATTCGTGATGTAGGGAGTGATTAATCACATGATTTTTTTTTTAAACGTTTTTGGATATTTTTTTGTAATTTTCTTATTTTTTTTATTTGTTTGACTCAAGATACTTTCAAGACTTCATGCTTTACTTGTCTTCAGCTTTAAACTAATCACAGCTCGTTAAAAATTAACGAAATCAGAGCGGTCATCTTCGTATTGAATATTCCAGTACAATAGTAGGGAACTTCGTTCTCGTTGCTTCTGATTGATTCGAGTCACCATTATATGGAAATGAAAATCCATACTGTGCTGTCAATTTAGTATTGAAACGGCGGGATTTCGTGATTCGGGATTTTGTGAATCGGGATTTTGTGATGCGGGATTTCGTACCCAACCCTATTTGCATACCTGAAAAAAATTATGAGTTTACATAAAAAAAACTTGATTGATGGGCTTTCTTCATTTAAAATAAAATGCACGACTGGGTCGCACGAAATCGCTCTTATGTAAACGACTAAGAATTTCAAAAATGAATGGTATTAGAGGAAAACTGTTCATAAGCATAAAATTAATTTTTTAAATGACTAAAACAACTTCTTTAGTAGTTGGAGGTAAAAATAGGATGCCATATGATTCAAGCAAATATAGGCTTATGCAAGAACAAAAATTATAAGTCTTTGTAGTGTTTTCTTAAAAAAAAAAAGCTTTTATATAAAAAATGCTTAAAACATTTTTAAGAAAAAAATTTGGTACGCCAATTTAAAGTCTTTATTATTGTTCGAATAAAAATTAAATTTACAAGAAAAATATTGAGCTTTTTATAAGCTTCTCTCTAAAAAGTTTCATTAAAAACCGTTATGCCGATAATGAGAAATTCAAAATTTTAAAAAATCATTCTATGGTAGGTACAGTCAGCAATACCTTGTTTTCAATTTTTTTTTTTATTAAATTATAGTTCTTAAGAATTAATGGAAAGAAAAAAAATTTAAGCAAAGTTCTCGGAACCGTTTTCGAGAAAAATACGTTTTTCGAAAGCCATTTTTTAATATTTGTATGGAGGGTGCCGTTATTTTTAGGTAAAATTAATTTTTTTCTAAGGAAACTTTTATTTACCAATTTTTAAAAAAATCGAACGAAAAGTACGCCAAGTTCTTACTTCATGAAGGTTTAATCCCGAATATTTAAAGTAGAATAATATTGAAATAGCTACATGTAATAGAGAAAATTTTAATATTTAATGATTACTGACTAAAATTTGATGGGTTCACTGGTCAAGTTTTTAAAACCTTTCGAATTGGGCATAAAAAAAACTTGCCAAGTAAGCCCATCAAATTTTAGTCAGTAATCATTAAATAATATTAAAATTTGTCTATTACATGTAGCTGTTTCAATATTATTCTACTTTAAATATTCGGGATTAAACCTTCATGAAGAACTTGGCGTACTTTTGGATCTCAGTACTTGTCACGGCTGACTTGTTACACAAAGGTTTTTGTATAGAAGAACTTGGCTCTTTTTTTTAACATTTAAGTTTTTGGTCTGATTATGGTCAGTGCATTGGACTGTCATGCCAGAGGTTTGAGGTCCACAACCGCTGCAACTAAAAATTGTCCAAAAATAGTGTTTAGAAACACTGGTCTCTTGCGAAGAAGTAGCAAATCTTTCAAGAGAATATGATGTCATAAATACTGCTTCTCATCTTAGACACTTGGACACAGCATACAATTGTAGTTTTCATTCATTCGTACCACAAACAACGCGCACAGGAATGGTTGAGAGTTTTAATTCACTAGGTTCAGGCTCTTTCTTGGTATCTTACTTATATTTTTATTGTGTACACAACATTTTGAAAACTTGCTTCACGTGTTTCCGTTTCCTCTAAGGACTAAACCAAACTGAAAATAAAGAACTCTTAATATAATAAGAAAAAGAATATTTAAAAACTTTAAAATTTGCATAATATGAAAACCAATATTTCAAAAAATACCATAACGGCGTCCAATGAAATGAAAACTCCGTTATAGAAAATCTACAAATAGCTAACATTTTCAATTATCACCGCATTCATGGAAACCATCATCGCTTTATTAATAAATTGAAAACCTCAATTAAAACAAAGCACTTAACAATTAGTCGACATAAATAGAAATCAATTTCTTTTCAATCCTATATCCACCTCTATGTAACCTTCAATGTAGACTTGATGGAATGGTGGGTACAATACAAATAGCAATCTCTTAGATGGATGAATAGGTATCAACCTCAGCATAAAACACATATAACTGTGTAAGTATAACAAGAAAGTATCTGGAACTACATATAGTTATAGATAGGTAGACTAATATTGAAAAGAATATGCTTTTAATTGGCAACGAGATAAGTGCACTTCTGCAGCAGAAATTAACAATGAAATTTTAAGATAAAACACAACCTCAATTTTATTGTATTTTATTTGCATTCAATTTAATAATGCAGAATTAGGAATGCAGCTTAACTTATGAGCTGATTGAAAAATAAGATTTTATTTCCAAGAAGAATTTGGATAATTCATTCATCGGAAATTGAACAAAACGAAACGTTATCCCTTGAATGGCAGTTGCAACGAGGAAACCATGTCTTTGTGTCTCGGAATGTTCTCGTGCATCATTTAGCACGTAATCACAAAATATTTGACGTCGGCAAAAATTATTAAGTAGAGACGATTTTCAGATCTATCAATGTCAGACAATGACCTGACAATAACCTTACAATGCTAAATTGTCAATTTACACGGTTGGTAGATTTTGTCCCTGAGTCATGCAATTTCAGGGTGTTAATATGACAATGACTTTCTAAAAAAGTGGTCTAGTTGAAAACTGCCAATTCACACTGTTGGCAGATGTTTGTTTATTGAAAATTAGTAATTTCGTTGACAGGTACTGTCAGACAAATTAAAACATTTTTTCGTAGTGTTCACTAAGGAGAAATTTCAAGTATGAGCAGTTTATATTTTTAAACATCTATTATCCCATAACGGTGAAGTAAATACAAGGTAATGGTGCATCGTTTTCCATTTTTTATGGACATTAGTTTACATCTTACAAAAACAAAACAAATACGAAATTAATCTTAAAGAAGCAGCACATTTTAATGTTCACCTCGACCGATGAAGAAACTATCAGCAATTATAAGATATCATAAACAATCATTTTTGACAAATTCTTAGTAGTCTCACAAAGTTCTAAATGTCTGACAATACTAAAAAATTGTGTGTTCCGATGATTGACAGAAAGTTGAAAATTTCCTTTTTAGATGGCCGTATGACAATGGCCCTACAATGACGTTTCTGACACTATTGTCAAATAAAATTGTAAATTCAGACGATTGTATCCGTAACACAAATAAATTGTATTTTCTACTGACAGATGTGACAATATTGTAAAATCTGACAATCGTCTGAATCTAGCTTTGGATTTCCTTAGAGGATGCCTTTTCGCCTTTTACATATATGTATTTACATATATCAGTTGTTGAACATAATAATTTACAACTGCTCAAATTTATACTAATTATTGGCCGCGTTCGCCTACGTATCCAAGGGTATCCCGATTTGTTTGTGTTGTTGTAATCCCATTGGAAAAATCACATGATGAACAAAACAGCTGATGTTAAGCAGAAATCTAAAACTATCCAGAAATGTTTGTTATACTAAACTATCCGAGGGGAATTTTGAAGAACAGCTGATATTTCAGCTGATTTATTTTCTCTTGTGTCGAGTCCAGGGTTGGCTGAACTGTAGCTTTTTAACATTTGTTACGTTACGTCTAGAACGTAATTTATTTAGGGGCCAGTTATAACTATCATTGAAAACCATCATTGAAACAAAAATTAGTGGAACAGTGGAATATTTTTTGACAAGTCGGTTATATCAATCAATAATTTCGCTGTCATTGAAAAGATCTGTCGCTTGGATGCTTGCTAAATTACAAAGACAAACTAAATAGTTTTTTGAGGTTAGAGTTGATCATTGAAAAAAAAAAACTGACACATGAGAATAGAATGAGAATCGAACACAAATCATTGGAACGATTGTGTTCCACTTTGTTGGAACGAAAATCAGCTGTTCATTGAAAACAATTTCCATCATTGAAAAATTAAAAGTAGTCTTATGAGAAATTTTTAACATATTTGTTTACTTTTATTTGCAAAAGTAAAATATATAATTGATTTAGCTTCATTTGTATACCAAACATTATTAATATTCATAGTTTAACTACGCCAAAAAGTGAAAACAATATTTTCAATGATGGTTTTTAATTACAGCTATAACAAGGGCCTTAGTTAAATATAGTTAATGTAACAAATTGTAGCAGACGTAGTTTCAAATGTCAAATGATCTGTCAGTCAGGTTGCCTGTCAGCTGTCATTTTACTGTGTTTTGACACAAACTAAACGATTGCCCAAAATGAGTTCCCTATTTTGTGTTACATATGTTATGTTTATATGCACCTGCGTGGACATTCAACTAAATAGTTGAGCAGTTTCCTGTAAATGCAAGAGAGAAAAGTTTAAGCGTGGGTAAAGACTTGCCAGTGCGCGGTGCTCTATCAAAAGGTGATTAAACTATTTGATTTAGATCACGCTTGCAAGTGCGCGCCTAGCCTTATTCATTTTTAATAAGCGAAGTGAAAATGGCTGGTCGAAAGCTACTATATATAATTATTCGGCCAATGAAAATGGATAATGATCGTATAAGAACTCTCTTCGATACGTGTGTTGAGCTTCTTAAAACTAAAAATTTTCAAGTTTCAATATAACTACACCAGTTCTTGGTTTTCAATATTTTTAAAAAGTTTTTCGGTAATATTTGTATGTATACAGGGTGATTGGCATAAGGTGTGACAAAAAGCTAGGGCGTGTAGGTTAAACTTAGACAAGAAAAAAATCGTATGGGAGGGGGGGGTCTATTTCCCACCGTTTAGGCGGGAGGGGCAATTTAAGAAAAAAATCACTTAAAACTGAAAAAAAATTATTAGAAAATAACGGTGATACCTACAGAGTAATGCTATGGCATTTTGAAAAGCCAGAAATACATTCTTTAATTTTGTTTTTAAATAAAGTTGTTCGAGTGAATAGTTTTTGAAAAATTAATTTTCAAAATCAAAATTTTGAAAAAAAAAATGAAATTTTTTTTTTTAAACAATTTTTTTTCAAAATTTTACGTAATTAAGTATTATTTTTTTATTCAATATTCAATGCTCTTATTAATTTTTGATCAAACACAAAAAACCGGATGTCAAACTGTTTTGTAGTTTTTGAGAAAATCAAAAATAACAAAAACTACTTTTGTTCTAAGAAAAGCCTTTTATTTTAGTTTTTATACGTTTTTGGATTCTTAGGTGAATTTACGATTGAAAGGATTAACTTTCTTTTTACTATTTTTTTAATTATCGTCTTATAAGCATACAATAATGTGACAAAGTACTGGATTAACCATATTTCACACATTTTTTCATTGAGAACACCTGCGTGAGAGCATTTGATTAATATTGACCTGCGAATGTTTTTTAAATAATGCAACGTTACACGCCCTAACAGTGACAGAAAAATGCAATTGCAAAATAAGAACAAAAATGTTCCTGAATCTTGAAATCAATTAAAATAAGAAATACATGCATATTTAGATAAAATACATAATTGCTGTTTATTTAAATTTTTAACTAAAGCTTATTACAAACAATTTTCGATATGATCCCCATTTTGCAGAAGGCAAAGATTATAGCGCCTTCTTATTGCTGCACATAAATTTATACTTGATAAATTTTCCTGTAGTTTGACTCCAGCCACTTCAATCCGTTATTTCAGTTGTTCCAAAGATTCTATTTCCACTTTGTACACATAGTTCTTCATAAATCCTCAAGCATAAAAATCTAACGGAGTTAAATCTGGCGATCTAGGCGGCCATTCTATTGGACCTCCTCTTCCAATCCAATGGTCACTAAAATGTTCATCAAGCCAGTTCCTTACAGTGCGGCTGTAGTGTGCTGGAGCTCCATCTTGCTGGTAGATTAAATTGGTCTGCTATGGCCAAGGGAACGCTGTCATTCAAATCGAGCATCGAAAATTTTTTTGTAATAAGCTTTAGTTAAAAAATTGTTAAAAATTTAAATAAACAGTAATTACGTATTTTATCTAAATATGCATGTATTTCTTATTTTAATTGATTTCAAGATTCAGGAACATTTTTGTTCTTATTTTGCAATTGCATTTTTCTGTCACTGTTAGGGCGTGTAACGTTGCATTATTTAAAAAACATTCGCAGGTCAATATTAATCCAATGCTCTCACGCAGGTGTTCTCAATGAAAAAATGTGTGAAATATGGTTAATCCAGTACTTTGTCACATTATTGTATGCTTATAAGACGATAATTAAAAAAATAGTAAAAAGAAAGTTAATCCTTTCAATCGTAAATTCACCTAAGAATCCAAAAACGTATAAAAACTAAAATAAAAGGCTTTTCTTAGAACAAAAGTAGTTTTTGTTATTTTTGATTTTCTCAAAAACTACAAAACAGTTTGACATCCGGTTTTTTGTGTTTGATCAAAAATTAATAAGAGCATTGAATATTGAATAAAAAAATAATACTTAATTACGTAAAATTTTGAAAAAAAATTGTTTAAAAAAAAAAATTTCATTTTTTTTTTCAAAATTTTGATTTTGAAAATTAATTTTTCAAAAACTATTCACTCGAACAACTTTATTTGAAAACAAAATTAAAGAATGTATTTCTGGCTTTTCAAAATGCTATAGCATTACTCTGTAGGTATCACCGTTATTTTTTAATAATTTTTTTTCTGTTTTAAGTGATTTTTTTCTTAAATTGCCCCTCCCGCCTAAACGGTGGGAAATAGACCCCCCCCTCCCATACGATTTTTTTCTTGTCTAAGTCCAACCTACACGCCCTAGCTTTTTGTCACACCTTATGCCAATCACCCTGTATACCTTGTACAGTATATTCAGCATTAAAAAATATCTTTAAATAATGTGTTCATAGTCAAAATCCTTTAATTATGCCAAGGAAAATTGTTTGTTCAAAAATAAACTTTCCATCTATCATGTATAATTCCTAAAATTCTTCATCCTTATGGTAATTGAAACATTTTCATCTTCCTAACATCATAGATTTGCAAAATTGTTTGGTTTCTATTATTCTATTTCTTTTTATGAATTAACTAAGTATGTAGCACACGTAACAAATTGTAGTATATTAGGCATGTAGTTAATTCGGCCAACCCTGGTCGAGTCGCGTCGTTTTTTTTTTAATTTGACAGTAAATGTTACCTATGTCGTTTTGGTCGTTTCCCAACGTATCGGATACTAAAGTATCTTAGATACCCTATCAACTACGAGGCGAACTCGGCCGTTATTATAATATCCCTGGACGGGGTTTCTTTATAAAATGCTCGAATCTGTGCCGGCCATGTTGTTTTAGTAATATTTCTCTCAAACATATTGTTCAAATGGTGCCCCCATTTGACTGTTGATGTGGTGGACCTTCGCAGTGCACTCTTCAACGTTTGGTGGATTCGGGGGCTGTGAAAGTATACAGTAGAACTCGAGGTAGTCGATTCCTCGCCATGCAGAAGAACGCGGCCTTTCACAGACTTCAACTTGGGAAAGTTTACGTCAGTACTTAAGCCTATACCACTACCCAAGATCCAACTTACCCAGGAGCTCAAAGTTCATGACAAAAATAAAGCGGTTCGTTTGCTAACTAGGCCTTAGAGCGTTTTAAAGAGGAACCCAATTTCGTTTGAAAAATCATCTTTAGCGACGGGGCGCATTTTTGGATGAATGGCTGTGCTAGCAAGCAAAATTGCTGTATATGTAACGACACAAACTCACACCAAGTTTACCAGGTGACAATGCATCGCAAGTAATTTAAAGTTTGGTGTGGGTCTGCGGCGTCATTGTTCCATACTTTTTCGAAATCGGAGTTGGTGAGGCGGTCACCGTCAATGGCGAATGCTACAGAATGATTTTAATCAATTTCTTATAGCTTAAATTGAATAATTTGGACTTAGACGACATGTGGTTCCAGCAGGAGTGTGCTATGTTCCACACAGCGGACGACGCCACAATTTACGATTTGAGGCTAACGTTATCTCTCTCAGGTGACGCGAATTGGTCCCAAGCTCATGTGATTTTACCCTGCTGGACTTTTTTTGTGAGGTTTCCTGAAGCCATAAGCCTATGTGAATAAACCACAATCAACCAATTCTCCTAGAAGCCATCGCGCAAATTTAGCTGGATCTTTGCGCAAAAGTCAGTGAAAATTTGACCTCTTGAATCCGTGCCGCTGTAAAAAGCCGAGATGGCGTACATATTGGCATACATTTGCCTTTCTATTAAAAAAATATTTTTGTTAATGCCACACACACAGCTCGCTATATTTCATTTCATTATCTACCCGCGTTTATTGAAAAACTCTGTACTATAATTCCAAATAGAGCTTTGAAGCTTACATGCGTGACAGGATGATAACAAACATATTTGTGTGATAACGATAACGAAAGCGCCGAAATGGTTTCTATCTTTTATATTATTTTATCGATATTTCTATAAACAAAAAACAGCCTTTCTGCTTAATGTTCACATGAACGTTGTCTATAAGTTGGATCGAAACGATTATTCTAAGACCAAACAAAACACGAGTTATATTTGAATTCGAGTTCGCAATAGAAACAACCCGTCGATTTTGGGTTCCGAATCCAACTCTTTGCTTCTTTATTTATTTTCCCAAAGTCTGAACTTATTTACATTATTACTTATATCTAATTTATTGCTACCTCAGCCTAAATAAGGAAATAAGGAAATAAGGTAGTTGGTGGTATTTACCATGAGAACTGTTTGCATTCATTTATTTATTAATATTATGAGACTTATCACTTTCTTTTGGGTCAGGGTCAATGTACGTCACTCGCGTATGCCTATGTTAAATTAATCTTAAACAGTACAATAATGTAAAATAATGTAAAATAATGTGCACCTAGATTTTTAAAAATAAAAATATCGGTTATACCTTATGTTTTCACCAGACTTGGTAATTTTACTTCTTGTACTTCAGATGCCGCTACTTAAAAAGAAGCAAGTATCAGTTTTCTTAAGTATTTGGGTACAAGTACCAAGTATCAGCTACTTAAGTACTGGATCAGCATTTCAAGTACTTAGCCAGTACCTACTTTTAAGTACTTTTTAGCCCAATGTGTAATTTTTGTTTTAATTTCAACGTCAATTTCTAAAAAAAACTATTATGTATTTCAGAAGAAAGTTTTCCTTTGATCAACAGTCCAGAAATTGTAAGTTCAGTTTTTGTTATAACAATCATAAGAATGCGGATTTTAAAACCCTTGATCAAAGTGAGCAAAGTGCAGTTTACCCAATTTTCTTGTGATTCTAGCCATTAAAGTATAATTGGTTTTATTTACTTAGAATAATTTATTCTCTTGTTCTCAAAAACTTCTTCAAAACTATTTCCTACTTATTCGGTAAGAAATCTACACATTCCAGTAATTCATTAATTACTTATGAAAAATTGTGGGAGTTTAAACTGAAGTTTACCTTGGCCTACACGAGAGTCTAAAATTTTGCTTTAACTCTTTCGGTTTCACAGTGGAAAAAAACCCAGTTGAAGATACGTCAAATACCTAAAAATACTTAGAAGTACTGCCCAAGTACTTTGGAACTTAAGTACCCGATAGTTGGTACTCGCGACGAAGTACTTGAAGAATATTGGTTCTTGGTATTTCCAAGTATCAGTATTAAAGAACTGAAAAAATAAGTTCCGCTACTGGTAATGGTACTTGTTCTTGTTCATGTTCTTGAAAATTCACAGCTGGTCTGGTATTCTGCTCTTTTATCAAAAATGAGTGCGTTTGGTATCGATGTACATATCTCTTATTCGTTGGATGGTTTCAAGTCTGAAGTTCGTAAAATAAATGCTGGTGTCCCCCAAGGCTCTGTTTTGTCTCCGACTGTTTTTCTCATTTTTATAAATGATCTTTTTACCGAAACTACTAATCCACTTAACTATTTTGCTGATGACAGCACCCTCAGCTTTTCATATTCATTTCCTGATTAAATTCCTTGTTCTTTGAATGTTGAATTGCAACGGCAATATAATGTTGAGCTCATTAAATTCCTATCTAAATAGCATCGTTAAATGAGGTAATAAAAATCGTGTTGAATTTAATGCTTTTAAAACTCAGAGCTGTTTTTTGTCATTAAAGCAGAATATTCCCCCTATACCCTTATTCATTAATGGAGCTTGCATCATAGAAACTGAAAAACTATCAATTCTTGGTATGTGTATAACTGACCACCTTTTGTGGAATGACCACATTTTGGATATTGCTAAAAATGCGGCCAAATGCTTAGGTTTCCTTAGACGATGTAAAAACTTTTTCTCCCCCTCTGATCTGGCCACAATTTATTTATAGAATACAATTCTCATATCTGGGCTGGTGCATCAAAAACATCTTTACAATTACTAGACAGAATCCAGAATAAAGCTTTAAGGCTGATAGGTGACAGAGTAATTTCCGAAACAATTGTTTCGTTGGAACATCGTCGAAATGTCTCTTTTCTATCACTGTTTTATCGTTATTTCTATAAACAATGTTCTATTGAAATAGCGAGCCAAACTTTGGACGCACAGTTAAGTATAGAGATTCTTTCTTTTGCCGTACGACTGTGGAATTCCTTAACCGACTCTGTTTTTCCTCCCTATTTCAATGTCCACAAATTTAAGACGAATGTCCTCGTACATCGGTTTCTCCTACTCCTCCCACTGTTTCCTAAATGCTCGCACTGTGTTCAACCAACATTTAAAGGGTAGTCATAATCCATTGAGTGTGCGTTAATTACAAAAAAAGGTGGTTCGCACGAAACCAAAATCTGAGATTTCAGCTGGAAAATATTGAGATTTCGAAAATTAGTGTAACATGATTTTGTAGAGATTTTATTTAAATCCAGAGTTTTCAATGAGCTTTCACTAACATCTCTAAGAGACCTTGTTTCATATATGTTGTAGTGTATAATTAACGAGTCCTTGACTCGTATTTATTCGATGTCATTTTGACCTCGTTGCAAAGTTGACTCATTTGTATTCGTTTGATGTGCGTTTTCACTTAGAAGTTACTGATGAACCCAAAAAGATCGTAATTATCTGAATTGTGTACGACCCTGTTTCAATTCGATTTTTACTTGCGACTTACATATGTACTCGAAATTTTGATCAAAGTTGGCATCACGATGATAGCGAAGACGAAAAAAGTGGATCTCGAAAGTCTGTATGTCTGTCTCTCGGTTCGACTCTACAGCCTAAACGGCTCGATATCGATATCATTTTTAAATCCGCCCCACGTTTTTTTCTTTTTTTTTTAAGACCAAAATTATAAGTCGTTGTAGTGGTTTCTTCAAAAAATGAGCTTTTATATACAAAATTTGTAAAACATTTTTAAGACAAAATTTTGGCACGCCGACTTAAAGTTATTGGCGCAAAATTTTAAACATTTAAAACCTACTCTAAATCAATTTTAGAATGGGAGTCGACTCTAAATATTGAGTATAAAACGAGAACCGACTTTTTGTTAATTTTAAAGGACATAAACTATACTTTAACGTTAAAGAGCTCGTCTTACTTTAACAGCAGCAAATAGCTAGTTTATCTTTTAAGAGTATACTTTATCCATATTGACAATGGTCATTTCATACCAAAGCAAATCGAAGAAAAAATGTTTACTGATGTTTTATTCGATTTTTTAAAGATGTTTTTTGTAAATAGACTGAATAACTGAAAATTATAAATTCGAAATAATCGTACGAAAGTGCTCTACGATGAACAAATCTGAAAATACAAATGTATGTAGGTAAACACATATCTTATGTATGCATCACGCGCGCCGCCGCCGGCCGAGACGAGTATAGCTAAATGAATCTGCACCTTGCAACAACAAATTGAGTTTTTATGCTGTGGATTTGCGATTTATACTTTATTTCCATCTAAAATTATGTAAATAACTTATAAACAGTCCAAATCTGTACCGAGGTAGTATATAAAATGTACTTTTTTCGGCGAAAAATTATTTGGTTTAGAGTTGTCTGTTCTTTTTACTTTTTTTTTGTGTTTTTGTAGTTGTTTGAGTTATGTATCTGTCAAATTAAGGGTTGTTCAACGCAAATTCGCTTAGGTTCTGTTGTAAAACCCACATCAGTTAGAAGAGTTGTCTAACGTGTTTAAAACTATGCAAAAGTTAGACGAAGTCTCCAAGCTAAACGACTGCGTTAAGTAGAGCCGGTTTTATTCCTTAAACGAGAACTGTTTAAAATTTTGCGCCATTGTTTCTGTACAAATAAAAATTAAATTTCCAAAAAAAAAATTATAATTTTCCAGACATCGAATTTTCAAAAAAAAATTTATTTTTTTTTTAAATTCAAAACATTTTTTGTGAAGTTTTGAAATGCAATGTTTTTCAAACTTTTAGAAGCTTCTCTATAGGAAAATTTCATTAAAATCCGTTATGCCGATAGTGAGAAATCAAAAATTTGAAAAATAGTTCTATGGTATGTACAATCTGTAATATCTTAGTTTCAATTTTTGTATTAAACTTTAGATCGTAAAAATTAATTGAAAAAAAAAAAATCAAATTTCTAGGTGCCGTTTTCGAGAAAAATTCTATTTTAAAAAACCATTTTTTAACATTTGTATCTATGGTGGGTACCATTATTTGTAGGTAAAATAAAATTATTTTTCTCATCTTGTAGACTGTATTAAGAAATTATTATTTGTCAAGTTTTAAACAAAATCGAGCAATGCGTTTTGGAAATATTTATTGTGTTTTGAAAACAATAATTGATTTTTGATGTGTAAACATCTTTCCCGGCGGTAGAGTGAATCGAAAACGTGTGTAAAACTTATACGTCCCGTGTAACCCGTTACGGTTACACGTTACGGTAACACGTTACGGTTACACGTTCCGTGTAGCAATCCACCTTACCGACAATTGCATTTAACACCATGTTTACATTGTTAATATTGCGTACTTACGACATCGTGTTTACATTGGCGACTTTGAGTACTGAAATCTCGATTTTATTACTTTCCATTGCTGGCTAGAACTTAATTCAATCCCTCAACATTTCTTCACCTCTCGACCAATTAGGCCTATTCTGCCACATTTCGTCGCCTGAGTTCTATCTTGTTCAAAAGACCATTTTTGGAGAAATTGAGTTAGAAATGCAGTTTTTATAAATCGAACATGCTCTTTCGAATGGCGTACTCCATTTTTTTCTATCTCTTTTAGTTTTTAAGTTATGAAGAACTATTTTGTTCAATAAACCACTTTATTAAATATTTTGAGTGTCTTTTTTATTCAATCAACCACTGCTGTTTGTTTTTATATGAAATTGAACAATTTTATATTAACTTTAAAAAAAAACTACCATGTATTTCTTTGTTGTTCAATATCCATATCTAATCCATTTAGTTTTGTATGTTATTGAACAAAATCCTATTAAAAAAGTTATGCGGACGGAAAACCGCATTTTTGTTCAATATCACTGCACTGTAATGTACCACACAAAATTAATACTGATATAACATTGGAAGCTGTAAGCACAATGTGATGTAAGCGAAAAGTTGGAACGTAATCTTTAAACGCTTTTAAGGTATTTTGAGAAACCCTTTTATCTTTAGACAGTTTTTGAATACAATATTTGTCGCTTACAGTATGATAAATCCAGCTCATCCAGGATATGGTATTTCAGAATTCTATGATTCAGAATTCTAATATAGCTCCTTTATTTGAAGAAGTCATTTCAGTACCTTCATTGGAAAATGTAGTACCAGCAGAAGGTTCCGTTTCATCTTAACAAACTACATGCTTTACACCAAGAGAAGCCCTGGATCGAGTAAAAAAAAATCGAAAACCATTTTTGTGGACACAAAATATACAAAAACGGATGGGTCAAGGTGGTAAGCAATATTCAAATGACATCCGCTTGCAACGTTAGTTGCAGTCATAATTGTTTCACCAAACTTTCTTATGATGAACGTGTGAAAATATTTGATTCATTTTAGACCTTAAGGCTAGGCGCGCACATTCAATTTTTAGTTGCACAACTGTTTGGTTGCTTATAGAAAACATATAATTATTATATGTTACACAAAATAGCGAACTCATTTTAGGTAATCGTTTAGTTTGTGTCAAAACACAAACTGTTTAGTTGCTCGACCCAACCAGTTGCGAAACTAAAAATTGAATTTGCGCGCCTAGCTTAAAAGAGTCTGAAAAAGCACAGTTTTATTCCAAATTTGTGATAAGATCGGAACCAAAGTGAAAGAGAGTAGCTAAATTAATTTCAAGAAGAAAGTTTACTTTCAATGTAGACAAATACAATATCGACAATCTGGAACCTGTTTCTCAGATCATACAAATCATACATTGTATGATATTGACAGTTGTGCTGTATGATTTCTGTTTCTCAATTTTGTTGTATGATCCACTGTCATACAACAATGTATGATTGAAGATTACACTGGAAATATTGGAATGTTGTATGACTCTGTTTCTCAGAAATGTGTCATTTACATCATACAGCAAATTTACCTATAAATGATCATACATTTAATACAGCACAAAATTCTGTTGTAAAGTGGCTGCTGCATGTAACATGTAGCAACATTGTTTTCATCAGTCAATGCTGGGGAAACAAAATTTATTTGAGAAGTTCTCTGGCTCGACATTCACAAAACATGGTAGAGCCTGTAGGGCATAGAGAGAGGTAGTTTCATTGGGGTTGTCTTATGGGCTTGCTTTATGCCGATTTCATGATAATGGATTCCATTTCCAAGCTAATGAAGGGTTAACAATATTTGTTGCAAAGGTGACAAGGCTTCGTTGCAATTAGTTGAACGCACAATTGATCTTCCCAATTTTTCCACTAAAAATGTTTGGCAATCTAAATTTTTCAACAAAATATGGATCTTTAAGATTGAAATTAACAGGTTCTTTTATTATTTTAAGGCGTCATCTGACACGTTTATTAATTTCAACTAGTTCCAACACGTCTTCACCAAAAATTGAGATTTATATTAACCTCACACTCAAATAATAATGAAATATCAGAATCATACACATCATACAACAAAACAAATGTCATACAACACTTCCAATGAAATCTGAGAAACAGAATGATGTGTATGTTGTATAAAAATGTTGTATGTTGTATAAAATGTATGGTGTGTATGATCTGAGAAACAGGCCCCTGATCTTCTTTCAATGCATTACAAATAAAATCATAATGGCACAAAATTTTAGTTGAATTATTACGATCTTAAATCTGTTTTAGTATAAAACTAGGTTTAAACAACGATTTTTATGAAAAAATAATAAGAAACCAATTACAATAAAACTCAGTGGCGCAAAATTTTAAAAAGCCTTTTATTAAGGTATTAGAATGATAATTCTTAACGATTTGCTAACTTTAAAGTAGTTCACTAACTCATTCTTAATTCTTACAATTTTCTAACTATTATCGTGCTAAGGCAATTTTCTTAATAAATTGCACCTAAAACAGTGAAAGTTCGTGCAAAGAACTAAGTCCTTGTGTGGCGTTTGTAAATAGCACGATACTAAAGAAATAATATAGGTATTCGACGATTTTAGTATCATACTAAAACAGCTTTAGCATCGTACTAATTTAATTAAAATTTTGCGCCAGTTTGTTTAAAACAATGACAAAATTTAAATTAAAAATTGTATGTAAAATAAATAATGTATTTATTTGAAAAAAGAAGGGTAAAAAGTAAATTCAAAAATAATGTTTAACAAATTTTGAATTTAATTACCTACTGAGCAGCAGCAATATTTTTTCTGATCACCCATTATGTTCTAGTGCTTAACTCAAAGAATGAGTTAGAATTTTTTGTTCTATTTTCATAGTATTTTCGTAGTTTCAATGATTTAATTATTAAGTGCTTCTATTTTGTTCAATATTTAGCTTTTTTGTTCAATATCCACCAATTTAATCAACTTGTTTACAGCCCATACAACGTTGTTCAATATCCAAAATGACATCCCACTTGATTTTATTTTTTAACTATTTCAGGATTTAATAAAACCTAGATTTATAAATCATTTTGCAAACAAAAATTATTGAGTTTGATGGAGAAAAAAACTCCACAGTACTTCCTTTCAAATTTAAGTAAAAATTTTGTTTCTGAAGTTAAAAAATCGTTTTCCCAACATTTTCCAAAATGGACTTTGAACAAGATAGAACTCAGGTGACGATTTTGTTATTCTGCTATAGATTTTCTGTTATGAATCATAAAAGATTTCCACCTTAAAAGATCTTTTATGATTGGTATTCAGAGGTTCGAACTTTTATAAAAATCTCTTAGGCTAGCCGCGCACTGGCAACTGTGATCGAAATCAAATAGTTTAATCACTATAATTCTATTACAAGGTAGGAATGATGTCAATCGGTTTGTAAATCTCTGACAGAGGGAGTAAGATAAAGTACAGAAACCTAAAAAAAAGTTAAAAGATTGGTTTGATTTTGATAAGGTGAACGCTCCATCTAGTGGTTTGTCAAAAAAAAAGTTTTGACTTTTTCGCTGCATCACAAGTATATTTGTTGGCGGCGGCGGCGTTAAGCCAGATATACATTGTTCAAATGCATGAAAAGCACGTACAAGTCTATTATTTCAGTGGCGAGAGAACGTTGGCCTTTGTGTTTTTGTTTTTAGCAAAATTGTGTTTTTACGAATTTCTTTGAGATTTTTGTAATTTTATCCGAGTAATTTGTTTTATTTTGTCTGTCCATTTTATCATACAATTTTCGTTTGCTGTTTTAATATTTTAATCAGTGCTTATGCTGTGCTGTGTTCTCATCTCTTCAACGTACTATACGCTAGAGCTGTGTCAATCGCGATTGATTCGGTCTTTGTTACCCGTTCACCAAAAAGATTGATTGATTGCAATCAAAGTATACCAAATCAATCAATCGTAATGTGAATCTCTTGCCACTGAAACCGATGAACGAAACGAACGAAAAAGAGTTATATTTCGTTCATACAACTTGTTCTCAATCATTTCACAATACCAAATAGGAATGGACATGAAACAGTATGTACATTATATTCCTCATTTTATATACAATGGAAGATGGCGTGAACGAAGCAACGAAGTCGAAAAAAGCCAAACTTTCATTCATTTTCACAATGTCAACAATCAACAATTGGAAAAAAATATTTTAGTTGAATGAACGGTTGAAAACATTTCGTGTCGGTCTTTATCTCGTTCGGAACGAAATGGCTGATTGAATGAACGATTGATTGAAAAGATCGAATCATTGAACCAATTAATCAATGATTGATTCGATCTTTCAAAATGAACGATTTGCACAGCTCTAATATACGCAAATGAATCAATAAATACATGATCAATCATCAACCTTGCATATACAATATTTCTATGCAGTACGCTAGATTGAAAAGATTTTGATTTTTCTTCAAGCCTACATCCAATCTTTATGTGTGACTTTTTCACTAATACACTTACAATTGCTGAGGAAAATGCGGAGTTATCGTTCATTCTTCTTTGTGGTTTTCTTTTTTATATTTGGAGTCATCTCTCCGCACTCTTTACTCTAGTGAGTAAATCGAAGTTCACTGTGCGAACGCCAAACAGAAATGAAACATACTTGACAAATAAAGAAAACCACAAAGAAGAAAGAACTATAGGCTATAGCCCCAGCAATTTTATGTACCCCCGCCACCACACACGTCTCTCTCCCACGGGCTTACAAATCGCAAGGTAATATTGCTTCGTTTAAAAGCAGTCTAATACTACGTATTTACCAAGAGTAAATCCTGGATTTAAGTGGATTTACCATAAATCTTCTTCAAATCTCGAAGATTTACCATACAAATTTATTTCGTAAATCTAGTAGATTATAAATAAATCTCTACTAAATCTTCATAGGATCGATCGGTCGAAATTCGAACTGACCTAACATCCATACGGTGCTAAGTTATCACGATGATTTTTCATCGTTTGGCACAAATGAAACTTTCTTTCTCTCGCTTCTACTTTAGAAGAAAAATTGAAACAACATTAGCATTTTGATAGATGCTGTCAAAGTTAATCTTCTTATTAATCTTTCAGTGCGGTGAAAACACCACATAAATCTCTTACCTTAAATCTCAGATTATCTTTTGGTGAAAACGTAGTATAACACATGCCACGAACTACTTCATCGAAGCATATTGTCGATAAGGTTTTTGGGTCGTGTGAAATGAATAAGTGTCGACACGGCAGTGCGAACTTTGGGAATCGATGTAGTCAGTGCCGGATTAAGCCAGCGCGGGGCCTGTAGCAAATTCTATCAAGGGGCCCTTAGACTGTTTTAGGTTAGGTAATTATCAAGTTTATGGTATTAAATAAAACAAAACTGTTACAAACAAACTTTTCTTGATTTAATTTGGGAAAATTTATAAATAATGCTGTTGATATCGACTGCTCGGAGTAAATCATGTTCAATAGTCATTAGAGTGAGGTGATTAAGACGTTGTTGGCTCATCGTGTTCCTCAATTCATTTTTAACACGTTTTAATGTTGAGAAAGATCGTTCACCACTGCAGTTGGTGATCACCCAAGAAACAATTTTAGCTGTATTAATGCTTGAAAAGCGGTTTCGGAGCTAATCTTAGAGCTAGTTAATTCAAAAACACGCTCTAGATGCGCCTTTAGAGCAAGCATGGAGCCCACTTGCAGCTAATTCATTGAGTTTGAGAGCACTTTTTAGCTCCTTAATAGTGCTTGTAAGTAGGTTTTGACTGCTAAAAGCTTTAATATACACTTTAAAACTGCCGTAGAGTCGCGTGCTTTTACGTTTTTTATTAGTATTAGTAAATTAATACAAATCATACTATTGAACACGAAAAGAAATTATTATTTGTGTTGGTAAATCATCTTAGCATCATAATTTATTTTCATAGAACAATGAGTAAAGGTAATATTAAAAGCCATAATACGTTCAACATGGGGGAGATTTCTAAGTGCGATTTCATTTTTATCAGAAATGTTGATATTGTACTTCGAAATATTACAACGCCCTTCTTAAATAATTTGTTTTAAGTGGATGGTAAATTTTTTTTATTTCAATTTTTAACTTGAGAAAAAAATATTTATTTTGCTCGTGCACTTTTTTGGATAAGGCTTCTGTGTTTATCATGATTCTTTTAAAAATGGAGTCATCACAGCACTGTTAATAGTTTTCTTTTCCTGTTTTATAAAAATTCTGAAATATTCGCCATTTTGTTAAACACACATTAAGATATAGCTTGTAGCTCTTAAGTAAATCTTTAAAAAATTCTTTTGCTCTTAAAGAGCTATTTTAAAGGGTGCAGTATCAAAATGCTAACATGCTTTCCAACAGCTGATAAAAACATTACTATGGAGCAAATTTATCGAGCAGAAAGCTCTTAAATGTAACATATCTAAAGATTGTTAAGAAACTCCATTATAGAGCTAGATATTTAAATTCGTTTACCAAGAGCTGCAATATGTTTTGAAATAGAGCTAGGGCCGTGCATTTAACTCTCTCAGAGCTATTTAAGAACATATAAATAACATTTAGCTCCAACGATGTTACTTGGGCATGACCTGCCCCACCCGTATACAGTATAATTATCATAAGTATCTTAAGAAATAACATAATAAACACTTTCGTCACTTTCCATGCGAATGGAGCCACAGCCATCCAACCACATGATTAAAAAAATTACCCGATTTGCCATTACAGCATAGTTGAGGTACATTAGAAATGAAAAAAGCATTTATGCATTTTAAAACTTTGAATAAATCAAATTTTGTAGTAGATATTTTAAGACAAAAACTAAATCTACTCCTTTAAATCTACTACTTTTTAGATCTACTCCCTTTTTCCCACACTAAAACAAATCACAACTACTTTAGCCAAGCTAACCAACTTTGGCTCTGAATATTTAAATTTAAAACTGAAAGTGAATTTGTGTATCTGATTTATTTATTTTTTTTTCATTTGTTAAAAAATATTTATTTTTGATAAAAATACAATTTTTGAATTTTTTTTTTCGTTTTCAAATAATCTACTCCGGAAATTTTCGATTTACTCCCCTTTTTTTACAAATCTGCTCCGAAATTTTACTACCCTGGTGACGAGTCGAACAAAGAAAAAACGCAATAATAAATACCCAAGTAAAAAATAAATACAATTTTGTCTATCCCCCTCTTGTTTCAACCTCGGCAAATTGGGAGAGCCTACGAACACTATTCTTTTTTTTTTTATTTCCGTTTTATCATCTTCTTCGTATTCTGTTTTCTCAAACCAATAACAACAAAGCATGAACGCAATAAATTTGTGTACTCCCCTGACGTTTCGCCCTCTTTGCCTACTCGGCGTTTCACATTTTTAAAATTTTCACATTGTATGCCTTAGTTTAAACATTTCTAATGTAAAAAATCACAATTAATTGTTATTTTATAAGGTTGGCTACGGTCAGATCTTTCAGATAAACCCAGCAACTGCTCAGAGTGAAAAGTAATAATAATTTCTAATTTTAACTTAAAAATATCTTACCTTATGCACAGTTATTATCGTTGAATACTTATCTCTTCTTGACTACGTAAGAACACTGTTTTATTTAGTATATTTTAAGAAATAACTAAATATTTAAAAAAATCGGTTCCACCGCTATATTATGTAAGAAAACAATACTCAACACAATTACGAAACCACTTCACTCAGGAATGGTTCATATCGAAAGTACTATTATTATCATCCAAACGTAAATATCGAACCTTTTCAAATCGGTCGGGTTACTACGACTAGCACGGAGAAAATATTAGGGAATTCCCCGTTTTGTTTAGCAGTACCTATTGCCAATTTGCGTGTAATGCGGTGCGAAACATGATTTTTGGTATGACCAGCAGATAGAAAAATAAAATTTTAGTTGATCATTTTGATGCAAATATTTTCTTCTTAGTAATTGTGACTAAATCTAATATATAAATAATACTTTTTTATGTTCAGAAAACGTTGGTGCGCAGGGCCCCCAAATGCGCGGGGCCCGTAGCATTTGCTACTCTTGCTTCGTGGCTATTCCGGCACTGGATGTAGTATGCCGACATGGCCTGTAAGGCTAGGCGCGCACTAGCAACTGTGATCGAAATCAAATAGTTTAATCACCAGTTGATAGAGTACCGCGCACTGGCAACTCTTTACTCACGCTCACAGTCTTTTTTCTCTTGCGCTTATAGAAAACAGCTTAACTGTAGCGAATTAATTTTAAACAATCGTTTAGTTTGTGTCAAAATACAAACTTTTTAGTTGCTCGAATCGAGTTGCTCTAAGGGCGCGGTGTCCCATATAAGCCCATATGTTTCATTTTAGCAACTAAACAGTTGTGAAACTAAAAATTGAATGTGCGCGCCTGGCCTTAAAAGGATCGAAATAGTTCGTCGACACAATTTTTTATGTTGTTATTCGGTTTTAGTTGTCAACTAGTGTTTTTGATCCCATTAATCTTAAATTCACTTTATAATTGTTGGTTATTACATTAAAAGTATCCTAAACACAAGTAATAATGGAAAATGAACAAGAAAAATGTGTTTGGACTCGTTCCGAAATAATTATTTTACTAGAAATAAGTAAAGACAACAAAATAGTTGATTATTTCAAAACGTTTTTACAGGACATGGTCCAAAAATACCTGTGTTTAGTTGGAAAGCGTTATGTACTGTACAGCTATGAAGAGATATTTTTGGATTTAAGTATAAGTGGAAGGGATAAATTGTGGAAAAATAGTGGCTTTCATTTGAATATTACCCCTGACACACACCACGAACTACTTCATCGAAGCATATTGTCGATAAGGTTTTTGGGTCGTGTAAAATGAATATGTGTCGACATAGCAGTGCGAACTCTGGGAATCGAAATAGTATGTCGACATGGCGTGTAAAACGGACCGAACTAGTTCGCCGAAACAAATTTTTATGATGTTATTCGGTTCTAGTTGTTAAAATTTACAAATCGCCTGAAAAAGCAAGAATAAAATTCAATCTCCTTAAGCAACAATTCAATAAAGCTCTGATCAACACAAAAAAGTGGTTCTGGAGCATTAAAATTGAAATATTTTTCGGTCATTTTCACTTCTCATTTAAAATTTTACAACTCTACCATTTAACAGCTGATTTTGGCATATACTTCTACGTCGGCGTATTGGTGTGTAAATGCCCATACAAAAGCGAAGTATTTTGTCGATTAGGTTGGGTTGATCGATGTGGCGTGTGTGAGGGGTATATACATATCTAAAGTCACAAACTAGTACGATTGCATTGTATGTTTATTGGGTACGTTCGATAACAAAAATTCGGCACTCGGACGAACGTTGATGTTTACACATCTTAACCGTGAGTCCTGGCACTCACACTTTTTTTTTAAATACAAAAATATTTTTGTTTTAATGATATATTTGTATACAGAATGGGCTATTTAGTTGTTTCCATAATATATTGAAAAACTTAATACTGTTCATTTTAAAAAAAAGAAACTTGTATTTGGCCCACCACTTATGCTCGTAATTTAATGAAACAATTTTGACGGACAGTAAAAAAACCTAAATACTTGAAAATTTTAATTATTTTGAATGGTTTTTAACAATTAAGTACAAAATAGAAATAAATGTAATAAACTAATAATATTCTAAGCTTTATAAAACTAAAGTTCTCAAAAGTATTATCTAACCTAACAAGCTAGAACTACGAGTAAATTACAGAAATATCGTATGGCCTGGTCTTCTCAATTAATTTGCAGACTCATTTTTATACATCAATGGATATGAAACGATTTCATTAGCATGATTAGGTATAATCTAGAAAAATGCCGAAAGAAAAACTTGTGACCCGAAAAATAAACAACAAGCCGAAAAAAAAATCACAATTACCTCTTCTCCTAGACATACCTAGGTATACATAGATACTGGTACGGCATCAGCTTCTCTATAGAATACTCGCTCTCTTTGCGATGCGAAACAATTTCAGAATGAATAAGTTTCAGTTCAACAGGGTTAAATACAATATTTTGTAGACTTGAGTTGGGAAATTAATATGTCTACACTGAGAGAAAAAAAAACATTTGGAAATAATTTTTTAAAAGCCAATTAAGTCTTGTTTATTAAAAAAAAAATCATAAGCAATCAAGCAGTTTCAAAGGTGATGTAAACGAATTTAGAAATTATATTTCATCATACTGTCCTTTCCTAGAGGAAAACCACGATTTTTTTAATTTTCTCAAAAATGTCTTCAACGATTCTGATTAAACTTATTGTCTGTGATGTTATTAGCGTTTTTAATAAAATTGCGTCTTAGATTTGTGTTGACAAATAAAGAAAACCGAAATAGGAGTTCAAAAATTTGTTCAAGCTATTTTTCTTTGAAAATAGAGTAGACCGCCAGTAAAAGGACTACTTTTCACAAAGAAATATACCTTCGTCAGTAACTCTCCGTATCGTACTGAGACGTATGTGTAGGTACATATATTTTTGTTTTAAATTCATAATTTAATCGTAAATACTAGCCAGGTTTGCTGTCGGATTAATTAGTTGAAAGTTATAAAAAACCTTATTGACCGCAAAAATCGTAACAAAAAGATAAAACAAAAACAAAAATGAAACAACTTTTAAATTTTAAATTATTTTAAAATTTTATTAAACACGAATGCATTTCGTTTCTCGGCTGAAATTTTTTGTGTTATGTGTCCTTCTATACATTAGAGTGCAAAACGATTTTATTGAATGAATATCCCTTAGAACCTTGAAATACAGAAATGCGCTGTCGCAGATAGTCTCTCTGACATTGTTCTGAAAGAGTATACTTTAATGCTTCCAAAACAACTTCGTGAACCTTTCTATCAATCCAACTTTACCAATCTCTTGCCGAGAAGATGGAAAACAGCATTTGTTCAGTATTTGCCTAAAAAATGCGAATCTTTCATGCATTTACACTTAGATTTTGTCTAAGGCTTAACACGCGTACTGTGAGGAGAAATAGGTGGAAACAGCCCTTTACTCGTATACACTCGTAAGAACCGTCGAATACTCTCTCCGTTATAAAGAGTATAATATTATGGTTGTCTTCCTTGATATACTCGATGTTTCTGCAAGAAAATCTGTCAGTAGCGTATTCAAGGCGGAAGTTTTGTCGATTAAAAAAGTCCACCATTGGCTTAGAGATATCAAATAAAGATATCCGCACAGCTAAGCTGCCATTAAATCATTTGATTCTGTCTCTACCAGCTCAATAACAGCCTTAAACTTCCGATCGTCTATAATGAAGATGGCGCAGCAGTTTAACATTCACCTCACCTGGGGTGCCGGACCGGTTTAATATCTTTAATTAGATCGTACATTGGCTTCCAATAGTTCTCAATAGTTGTTATTATCAGGAAACTGTTTAATAGGCAAGCTCGCAACGCGGATTGGAGTTTATTCTAACGATTTCTGCAGAAGCTGCTTGGACGAAAAAGCACCTTCTCCGTACATGTCCGGCTTTATCCCAAAAACGTAGACTCCGTTTTGGAGATTTCTACTGCAATGATCTTATTAATCTGACATATAATACAGAGGGCGTGATTCTTGGGTACATTTTAAGAAAAATATCGTGTTAAAGTAAAACAGCAGCAGGTTTTCCCAAATCAGAAAAAGGGTTTTTCTGATTTTGGACACATTGCTAACAACAGTAAGCGTGGTTTTCCAAGATTGTATTTTTAAAATATCATAGTGGTTTTATAAAGTGCTCGTTTACTTGACTACCTTTCTAAACCCTAATTTCCTTTCCTGTTTCCTTGAAAGCAGATATAGGCAATCTATAGGTATTTGATTCACTATTTTTAGAAACAATTATTAGAATTCACATGAGTTAACCCTTGGAGCAGCTTCGAGCGTGCTATCAAGTATATATATTTTTTCTTAAGCCGTACTTAACGAATCTGGAATGCATGTAGAGCATTCCTTTTCCCATTTTGATATTCAAAACTAATGTGCGTGGGTATCTCCTTTTCAATCCTTCTCCTTATTTTTTTGACGCTCGCAATGTTTTTAGAGAAAGTAAAAATTCATTTAGTACGCTTGCACTTACTATAAATAAAATGCACGACTGGGTTGCACGAACTTGCTCCTATGCAGTAGACTAAGAATTTTAAAAACGAATGTCACTAGAGAACACTGTTCATAAGCATAAAATTATCTTTTTAAATGACTAAAACAACAACTTTAATAGTTGGAGATTGACAGGATGCCATGTGATTCAAGCAAGTTTTAGTTTATGCAAGAACAAAAATTAAAAAATAAGCTTTTATAAATATACAAAATTTTTAAAACATTTGTAAGAAAAAATTTTAATACGCCAGCCTTAAGGCATATTCAATTTTTAGTTGCACAACTGTTTAGTTGCTTATGGAAAACAGAACTATTTGGTTGAGTGTACGCGCAGGTGCATATAATTATATGTAACACAAGATAGCGAACTCATTTTAGGCAATCGTTTAGTTTGTGTCAAAATACAAACTTTTTAGTTGCGCGAACCAAGCAGTTGCGCAACTAAAATTTAAGTACGCGTCTAGCCTAAGTTTTTATTATCGTACGAATGAAAATTAAATTTCAAAAAAAAAATATTGAGCCGTTTTTAAGATATCGAATTTTCCAAAAAAAAATGAGTTTTTTTTTCCAAAAATTCAAAAAATATTTTTTTTTAAGTTTTGAAATGCAATGTTTTTTTAACTTTTTGAAAAAATTTTATTAAGACTCGTTATGTCGATGATGAAAAATTCAAAATTAGAAAAAATGGCTCTATAGTAGGTACAAGCTGTAATTTCTTAATTTCAAATTTTTCTTATTAATTAAAGATCATAAAAATTAATTGAAATAAAAAAAATGTTTCAAAATTTTAGGTGCCGTTTTCGAGAAAAGTACGATTTTCAAAACCATTTTTAACATTTGTATGGTGGGTACCTTTATTTTAAAGTAAAATAAAATTTTTAGATTATATTGAGAAACTTTTATTCATCAAGTTTAAAAAAATCTACCATGAGTTTTGCAAAATATTGAGTTTTGAAAAAAAACTTTGAAACTTTTTTTAAAGATCCAAACATTTTTTTTCTGAAAATTTTAATTCACAATATTATTCAAATTCTTAAGGAGCTTTAGCAAAAAAAAATTGTCAAAATCGGTGGTACCGTTTTTGAGAAAATCAGAAACAAAAAAAATGGTTCCATGGGGGAAAAATTTTTTTTTCAACCATTACTTAGCCTTAACTAAATGAAATTTTTTTGTATTTTTAGATTTGAAAAAAAAAACATGCTGTTGATTTGATTTTACTTGCACATCAACAAATACGTAAAATTGGCATACCAAATTCTAAATTTTTATACATGAAAATAATTTTTCAGTTTAATTTTTTTTGGCCTAAAATATGAGTTCAAGAAATCAGCTGACATCCAGTTTTTTAAGATCAACTTTTAAGGCAATTGTTTTTGCAATTTAAAAATGTAATGCTTTTGAAAAGATTTCTCTAGTAATACGCATGAATTTATAACTATAAAAAAGTCATAAAAATAGGCTTAGATAAAAAGTACTTTTCACGGCAAGTAATACTCTTGGAGAATTAGTCACTTTCTTGGCAGAGGCCGTATCCCTAAATAAAAAATCGTTTTTTTGTTTTTAAGTCAGAGTCGATGGGAATTGATGCCAGACCTTCTACATGACTGGGTTTTGGGTACACATAACCACCTTTTTTTTTTGAAATTCTAAGAGCATAATATTGTACTTAGTTAAGATGCGTCAGTTTATGAGTTAAAGTAAATGAGCAAATAAAAAAACTGTAAAAAATAACAGCAATGTATAAAAGTCAATGGTTTTCTTTAAGTGTACCCACAAAGAGTTGTCTGTGCAATACTCGTAAGAAGCATATATATGGCTATAACACTTATTCTTTAGAAACGTACAACCTGAATTAAACTGGAAACAAAATCGCATAGCTTTTAATTAGCCTACAACGTCTTCGTTATCCTTTAATGCTTCCGCTTTATGATTTCTTTTTTTATTTTGTTGTTGTTAACGTAGCTATATGCACTCACACAATGATGTATTATTAGAATATTTAACCTGAAGTCCTGAACATTGAAATTTATTGCATGACACATAGAATTATTTAGTAGAAGAATGAATAGAAAAGAAGTGAGTTCACCGCATGCATGTTCGCCCATACCCTAAAGCTATAACCTTTCTGTCTAATCGTTTGCAATCGCAATCCTTTTTTAAGCAAATCTACTTTATTAACATCCACTTCCACATACATCCATATAAGTATGTATAGATAAGTATGATGGAGGGCGGAGAGAGGCTCTTTGCGAAAAAAAGGTGATTCATTTTGAAAAGCCAGGTGAAAATCGATATTTTAGCGTTTTGGGAGTTTTATTTTCCATGCAAGTACTTGGAATTGGTAAAACGGCAAATAAGCTAAGCAAAAAAATATTCTAACAAGGTGATAATGTTTTTTTTTTTGTATTAGTTTTTATAAGAAACAAAATCCTGTGGCACGCGATATATTTGTATTTTCTATATGTATTTAAACATCCAGGCTAAAGTTAGCATAGATATCTATGCAAATGAAATGAGAAGAAAAATTAGGTTAGAGGATTTTCATTCCGAAAGGAACTCCAAAAAAAAAAAACCCAGAACCAAGCTTTTATTTGCATTCACCTTAATCCACATAAAAAGTCTATGAAAAACACGTACAACGTACAGTCGTTCATAGAAAGGTGAACCAATTAATAAGTGAATACAACATGGAACGATGGGTGTTTTAATTAATTAAATAAATTATAATGTTTTTCTCCGGAGATCTATAATGAATTTAATAACAAGGTGCTTGCAAATATTGTAATTATGCCTCATGAAGTCAAAGGTTTGTTCTTAGATTTTGTTTAACACAAGGCTTAAAAAATAAACAAGTTAATAAAAAACCAACGGCTCTTTGAGAGGCTTAATCAAGTGACTAATAACTCTCATCTATTCATATTAAAATTCGAGAGAACACCAGCGCCCACAAGTTTTTTTCAAAACACACATCTGACTCTTAGTTTCTACTTTCATCTTCCCGTGGTAAAAACTGGGGTCTCTCTATAGTAACTCAACTGGCGACTAGTTGTAAGGTTGTTGGTAGCAGTAAACGAGGAAGGAGTGTTCCAGCTAAGGCCCTTATCCTTTTATCCTGGCGGTAGTGGTGGTCAAGCTGAAGTACTTAGCAAACTTTTTATATGAGTGTTCTTCAACGATGGCAAAACCCATGCTTGCTTTTCCATCTGTCCTACTCTACTCGTGTCTTTCTGAAAAAATTCATTTATTCGGCCTTTTTCTAAAAAAGGCGAATCTTATTCCCCTTCTTACTATCGTCCAATTGCTCTTACGTCCGTCTTTTCCAAGGTCATGGAAATGCTGATAAATTATCAGCTAAAGAAATGTCTTGAAGCTTCTCAGTGATCGGCAGTATGGCTTTCGTGGCAAAAGGTCTACTCCTGATCTGATGGTATATATCACCGAACAGTGGCATGGCACACACTTTTACATCGTTTTGAAGAAAATAAGATGATATTTCGAAAGCTTTTTATAAAGTTTGGAATCAAGCTCTCTTATCAAAAATGCGTTCATTTGGAATTGATGAATAAACTCTTTGTTGTGATAGAAATTACCTTTCGAACCGCTTTATACAATTTGTGTTAAGCGGTTTCAAGTCTGAAATTAATAAAATAAATGCTGGTGTACCATAGGGCTCCGTTGTGTCTCCAACTCTCTTTTTCATATTCATCAATGATTTTTTGTCTTAGACTTTCAATCCTTTAAGCTGTATTGATGATGACAGTACTCCAACCTTTTCATATTCGTTTTCAGACGCATGTCCTTGTTCCTCTGATGTGGATTTTGAACGGCAGCTTATGACAAGCTCATTAAACTTTAATCTCGATAGCAATGTCAAATAGGGAACCATAAACCTCGTAGAATTTAATACTTCAAAAACTCAATGCTGTCTTCTGTCGTTAAACAAGCACACCACCCCCCCCCCCCATGCTGCTATTGATTAGTTGTACTTCCATTGAAGAAACTGAACAGGTCTCAGCTCTCGGTATGTGCAACACAGATCAAGTAGATCTACTTCGATTTTGAGAACAAAATTTGATCTATTTATCTACTTTTCTTTCTTAGGATCTACTTCTCTTTGGAAAAATTCTTAAACAACATATTATTGTAACGAAGCGTTACAATGCCTACATACCCTAATTACATTTCCGAACAAAAGGCTACGACACCAACGACCCCTAATCCTATTAACGACCAAAACGGTACGACACCTACATACCACCGTATTAAATAATCATATTGCACATCCAATGTGCACCCGGAGCCATGTGATCACCGCTCAATCGGAATCACATGCAATTTTATCATTTATTTGGTTTCAGTTCACACTGACTCTTAGCCGCAGATTTGATAAGTGAAGGTGGGGAACCTTGACAAAATCAAAATTATCTTTTATTGATTTATTCTCGTCCTGTGTGGATATAAATCTAGTGTATAGAGAGTTTAAGATCGGGCCGCAAACAAAAACCTTTTATAAGGCGTTTAGGTGACAGAGAGGCATTGCTGTAATGGTGATGGTGAAGTTAATGAATCTAATTTTTTTTATAAAACAGTAGGGTATTATATTAGCTAGAGTGGGGGAATATTTATTATTGTTATTATTAGGAGTATTATTACTAAACCAACCTGCTCTCTGATCTCCTCTTTAAGGTAGCTCATTGGAAAGGTTCTCTTTTTAGATTTCCACGCGTTTATTTCTGTAGATTGCGTGCTAGGGACACTTTATATGAAATACCGTGTTAGTTATTTAGGCTTTTGAATATTGTATTATATAAAATACCGTGTTATTTATTTTAAGAAAAGAAGTAATATTGTAAATCAAAATTATATAAAATACCGTGTTAGAAATAAAAAAGACGCCGAAATAAATTGATTAAGAGTTTAGCAGTATTGAAAAACGTTATTTCATTCGGAGCCTTAGACCCTTCAAGCCCAAGTTTTTTGCTTCTTTGGGAAGAACCTTGGACACCGACGAGCAGGGTTCGGACTTTACTTCGATCGAAGTAGATTTACTTCAATTTTGAGAAAAAAATTTAATCTACTTCCCTACTTCTCTTTTTTATAATCTACTTCTCTTTGAAATTCTTAACCAACATATTTGAAGTCAGCGCTGATCACTTTGTAGTACATAAGAAAACAAGTTTAGGAATCGTTTGAGCGTAGGCACAGTGGAAAATTTAATGTTTTCGAGATAATTTGCAGAAAAACTTAAAGATATTTATGAGCCACCTATTGTATTGATAAAATGCATACAAAAGTGTTTGTTTATGTAAAATTTACTTTAAAATAGTTATATTTAATTAATTTTTTTTTTTAAAGTCTGAAATCAGAATTTACTTACATACATATACATATATGTTATGTTTATATAATTTAATTTCCTAAAACTACTTCGAAAATTGTGGATCTACTTCAGTTTTTTTCCGTATCTACTTCGAAAATTTAAAACCTAAGTCCGAACCCTGCCGACGAGTTTACCTCAGGCACGGAGAAAAAGCATCACAATATTTAAAGTTTTAAAGAAAGCGCTGATGAACTGAACGGACTTGCTTTTATTATTATTATTTATTTACTTTTATATTTTATTTTTATATAATTTACTGTTATACGAGTATGTATATTTAATTTGTTTTTATTGAAGGCTGAAGTTTGTGTTAGTTATATTTATTTTATTTTAAGTCTGAATTTCGTGTATCTTATTTTTAAATGAAAAAGAATCAAATAATACTAAATAAACTTTTGTTAAGAATTTTGTTTTCAGAAATTAGTTTTTTTTTTTCTAATTTACTAAAACTACTTCGAAAATTTTGGATCTACTTAAGTTTTTATCCGTATTTACTTCGAAAATTTAAAACCTAAGCCCGAACCCTGATCACGGCTCTATTTCCACTAAATTTTTGTCCTTAACCTCTTAATTGCAGTTCCATGGCAATTTTCAATGAATTAAACCGAAAATCGTGAGGTTTCATATCTTCAAAGAATAATCCTGAGCTCACACTTTTGACTATATGTATGTATGTACCTATGTAAATTCATAAATTGTTTATCTATAAAAATCAATTGCTGTTCGTTTGTTTCGTTAAAACTCGATAATGGCTGGACTAATTTTGCTAATTTTGATCTTGAAATATTTGTGGTAGTTCAGGGAAGGCAAGAAACATAAATAATAAGTAACGGAAAATACGAAAAACGATAGTTTAATTTTCCAATACAAAATGTTCCTAACTGTGGAACATTTGATGTCTTGATGATTAGACATTGATCGATAGAAGATATGTGTTTATTGATGGTAATGCTTAAAATCATCTAATATGTGGCGGCATGTTAAGACACCCCAATTAACAACTAACATGCGAGTGTTTTTGCAACAAGATTATGTTTTGGAAGCAGTTATTAGATATTGAAAATGGTAAGAACAACAGTTCAGAAACCATAATTGGCTGAGTGAACGAGAAATATTTGCTGCCAAAAATAAAGATGTTGATGATCTCAATGCAACCATTCAGAATTTTCTTCGGGGAGAGTTGTTTTCTTACAAATCAGTTGACATAGTTAAAAACCAAGATGACGTAGTCAACTATCCCACAGAGTTTTGAAATTCACTGGATTTGCCTGGACTACATCGCCGCAATTTACAATGAAAAGCAGGATCAGTTGAAATTATGCTGCATAACATTAATCAACCTCGACTGCGTAATGGAACGAGACTGGCTGTAAAAAAGCTTATGAATAACGTCATCGAGGCCAAGATCATCATGGGAATATACAAAGGAGAGGATGTCTTGATCCCGCGTATACCGATGATTCCAACGGATTTGCCATTCGATTTTAAACGTCTACAATTTCCCGTGCGTCTGGGCTTTATATGACCATAAATAAATCGCAAGGCCAGTCGTTGAAAGTTTGCGGAATCAACTTCGAGGCAATTATACGTCGCGTATTCGCGAGTCGGAAAACCATCATCTTTACATATTTACGCACTGCAAAAAAAGACAAAAAATATAGTGCATCAGAAAGCCTTAAATTTATTAAGTTAAACGTGTTGCATTTAATGTAGATAAACATTTTGGATTGAGTTTTGACCATATTTTTCAAAAATATATGTAAGTAAGTGATACGAAATTCAGTAGGTTATAAATTAACTTTAGTAAAAATGAATTTGACCTGCAGGGGAAAAGAAACTAATATCAGTACAATTATAAAATACGAAAAAAAAAAACACCATGAAGGAGTTCAATATGTTTTTGTATAATATTTGTTTAAAAATAATTTGTCTTACCATTCTTACGTTCTATGAGCATCTTGATTGATTTTTAATGAAGTATGGATCAAAAACTGAAAAAAAAAAAAATAAAAAAACAAATAAACAAAAATAAAAAAAAATGAAAAAAGAAAAGAATGTTTTTTGTACAATCGCACAAAAAAAAGAAGTATTTTCGATGATAGAAACACAAAAAAAGGGTCCCACCATTTGTAAATTAATGTTACTCACATGTTCTTTTAGAGCTCTAAAAGAGTTAAATGTAAGGCCCTAGCTCTATTTCAAAACTGATTGCAGCACTTTGATTCCTTTCCCTTTAAAATAGCTCCTTATAACAGCTAAAGATTGGTTAAGGTGTTCTTAAAGAGCTGAGAGATATAGCTTATATAAATGCAAGTTTAAGAAAATGGCGAATATCGAAAGAATTAAGAAAAACACAGAAGCTTTATCCGAAAAAGTACACGAGATAATAAAAATAAAAAAAAAAATATTATCTACTTAAAACAAATTATTTGAAAAGTCGTTGTAATATTTTGAAGTATAACATTCCTGATAAAAATTAAATCGAACTTAGAAATCACCACACGTTGAACTTTTTAATTATTACGTTTACTCATTCTCATTGCTCTATGTAAATAAAAAGAAGTTCAGAGACAAATTTTGATGCTAAGACAATTTTCAAATACAAATTATGATTTGTTTTCGTGTTTAATAGTATGATTTACAGATAAATAATAATACTAATAAAAGATATGATTTATAACTCTACGTAAAAGCACCTACTCGTAGTTCTATGACACTTTTAAAGCATATATTAAAGCTTTTAGCTGACAAAATATACTTACAAGCACTATTATAAGGAGCTCAAAAGTGCTCAAGTTTGCTCTAAAGGCGCATCTAGATCGTGTTTTTGAAAACGAGCTCTAATATTAGCTCTGAAAGCGTCTAATTTATTTGAAAAATTTAAAGATTTTCACCTTCGTAAGCATGAACAACTTCGCAAACGTGAACACGCTCGGTTTTTAATAGTTCACGTTACCGCGAGTCTACTGTAATTTGACTGCATGATAATAAGAACTTCGACCTACAGCCTTAACGTCTGACCTGATTTTCTTCAAACTCAAGACTTAAAGCTTTTTGGTCCTTCACTAAAGCAATATCGATTCGTATAAAATGGATATAATGATTTTGATAAAAATAATATATTTTTTTTTGAAAAATGAATAATTCGAAAGTGGAATAGATAATAAATTAATAATTAATTTAATGGTGGAACAGCTCGTAGAGATCCAGGACATAGTAATAACTCTCAACCAACCAGGAACCAGAACCAGAGAGGACCTACACAGTTGACTTGACAGTCAAGTAAGCACTAATGCTCCTCAAAAAGGGTAAAATGAACTCGAAAAGGAAAAAGGGTAGTGTTAATAATTGTATAAAATTTTTCGTAAATAAATCATTAAATCAAAAATGTTGTCGCGCTTGATTTTTAAAAAATAACCTCTTAGAATTAACTCGAAAAAGAATAAACACAGCGTTATCATATCTAAGAGACTTTTTTCAGCAAAAAAGCGCGACTATTTTTTTCTTTTACGACTTGCTAGCAACGAACTTACGACAATTATGAATTCATGTACTTAATTCGTTAAATTTATTACTGGTTACCTAGTTACTAAAATTAACTCGAAAGAGAAAAGTACAGCGTTTTCATATTTTTAAGGGTCTTGTTGGACAAAAAGGGCGCGAACATTTTTTTATTTAATGACTTACTTACGACAAATTTACTACAAATATTAACGCTATTTTAGTCATATTTAACGGATTTTTTTTGAGAAAAAATGTACGACAAATTTACTACAGTTATTCACACATTCAACTTTGGTTTTTTATCCATTTTTTTCTTTTTTTTGAAAGATGGTAATGCCATCGTGACTGTAAGGTAATAATACCAGGGGTTATTTAAAAAAAAAAATAAAAAAAAAAAAAAGAAAAAATGAGGCATATTCACAACAATTATTATTAACAAATTACTTTTATGTGTCTTAATTTTACTCTTTTTGGGGGGTAAGTGGTGCTTTGACTTTCAAATTACAGTGAAATCTTTCTTAAGTGGACAGCCAAGGGACCAGAGTTTTCTGTCCACATAAGAGAGTGTCCACTTAAGAGGGAGTTCCCTGTAGCATTAGGTTATTAGAATCAGCTCATTATTTAAAAAAAATTATTTCACGACAAATTTTTAACAACTATTACAACTTGACAAAAATATTTTTAGATTTTAATTAATTTTTAATATCTTGAAAAAAGATAAGTACATAATTTGAAAATTATTATTTAAACCACTCTAAAGCATACATTGATAATGAAACGAAGAACATAAATATTTCAGTGTAACGACACCTGGGAATGAGAATATCATACAAGATGAATATATATAATCTTTTGATTATAAACAAGCATAACTATTTTTACGTTACTCAAATTTATTCTAAGCCCACAAAAAAAGGTGCAACATGGTTTAAATAAAATAAACAATAATATTTAATTAAGAAAATAGAAAAATTCGTTTTAGTGAATTCACATACTTAATTCGTTAAATTTTTAATTTTCGATTAGCACGGGTAGATTTTTGAGGCTTTCAAAATAGCTTTTTGGCCTTTAGACCACAAAAGTTTGCCCCGGCTATCAGTTGATAGTGAGACTTTGTCAATACTCAATTTTTGTTAAATCTTGACCGTTCCTACCACTTTAAACTAAATATGTAGACACAATCTAAGCCTATGCAAGTCAAGCAAGAAAATAAATGCATGAAAGTCATAATCTTTACAATACACTTTTTAAAATAGAATTTTGTTATACCAATTTTAAATTTACTTAAAAATTGTATTTAAGAACATTCATCAGTCTGCTTTTAAATTTTGAATCGGTTTGCTTTTTTGGATCCAGCCACCGACATTTTGGAAAACACAAGCCTCTAGTTCAATATTTGGAATATTGAGATTTATTTTCATTCCAAAGGTATTTAAATTGATTAATACAAATTCAAAAAATATGTTTAAAACTAACGTTTGCCGATTTGTGTAGGTTAGAATTCAAGGAACGAAGACCGAGACCTGTTTAAGAAATTATGCTAAAAAACCGCTATAACGATTTTAAATTTTGCGTTAATTTTGATTCTGAAATCATCACAATATTTAATTGTTAACTGTGTAGGTTGTTTTGAAGTCAAAATTTATCGCAGAAATTCTGTCATTTATTTTTGTAATTTGAACAATTTTTGTTGTGTTTCCTAAAGCCTAGTACTCAGTTCAAGTGAAAATGAAAATTTCATATAAAAGTGACTGCTGGTTCACTGGCATGAAATCCGCAACAAGAGGTGAGTACTAAAATGTGGATTGGAAAAACAAATATGTTCCACAACTTTTTCCACGCTTTGATTTTCATTTCTCAATGTACAACCATCAGGAAAAAGTTTAAGGCAACGTGGAAAACTGTGACATTTGTCAGTTGATTTGAATATTTTGTTTCAAAACAAAAAATTGAAAATTTATAAACAGAAAGAACGAATCAGTTTAAAAATAATTGTCATTTTTTTTTTCATTCAAAGTGAGTATCAAAAATTCACGTGGAAAAGTTTATTCTATTTTCATTTTTATTCTTCGCGTGTAATTTGGAACGTATTTATTTTTCATTTCACGCTAGGTAAGTACTAGGCTTAAACGGATAATTTCGCAAAAAAACAAAACACTAAAAACCCCTATTTCGCACCATAAAATTGTGTCATCGAAGTGTTTTTTGTAATTTAAGTGTTATTAATATTGTTTCAGTTACTTAAACTTGACTACCTACATTTCTTGTTCTTTTGAACCAAAGTAAGTTAATATCGATAAATTTAGGTTTATGCTGGTAATTTATTATTTTTGACTATAGAAAAATGCCACTCGATGTACCTGGTGTAGCTAGAGCAGTGGCTTTAACTGATGCCGGGTATAGGTAACGTTGCATTGCTCGTACGCTTGGTGTACCTTGGGGATGCCAACAGACGATTTCGGGAAACTGGCCCATACACGAGGAGGCCAGGGGTCGAATTACCGCGTCAGTGACCGAGTGAGTGAGTTCCATTAGTGATCGAATGAACGAGTGACCACTTCGGGATGATGTCATTCGTAGGGTAACGTATCGTTTCACTTTTTAAAATTGTAGTAGTTATATTCTACTACATCGAGTCTCTTCTAATTTTCTTCGAGACTTTATTGGTTGACAGATGAGATTTGCATTCGTTTTATTTATGTTTGGACAAAAAGTTTAGAAAAATTTAGCAAGAAATGGATATTTTCTTTTTATCGAGCGATTCAGAAGGTGAGAAAATTAAAAATTATGTTTGTGTATATGTAAGTTTGTGTAGGTAGTTGAAACTGATGACTCATTTGTAGTGCCAGCGTTGGAAGTTGATGGAATTGAAGAACTTTGTTGGGAAGGCAATTGTGTGTTCAATGGAATGGAAGTGCAATTGAGCATTTGATGGGCCAGGTGCGGTTGGAATGTAAGGCTCCGGAGTGTATGCTCCAAAATGATAAATATAGTAAAAATAAATTGAAAAAACAATAGTTCTTACATTTTCACAAGAGAATTTGGCTCCGTTGTGCACTATCCGTGAGTTGTTTACCTTACGAGTGAAAATCAGTTCGATAACTAATGAGAAAATGTCAATAATTGTACTATACTGCTCGATAACGTGAGCGGTAATACCAAATTTACATAATTCAGTCACGTATGACTCGATAACTCATGCGGTAATTCGGCCCCAGGTCAAGGTCGTCATCGATGCACTTCAACTCGGGATGATCGCTTTCTCGTCAGCAACATACTGAGAAATCAAAACTGATTTCACCGTTACTGAAATTCGTACACGTATTTTTGAGGTGAGGAATATTATTCTGAGTGAACTCACCGTCAGAAGAAAGTTGGCAGAGGTTTCCGACCAGCGCGCGCCCCCAAATCGCCCCCACAGCACCGTACAACAAGACTTTGTTTTGCGCGAGAATATATATTAACTGGACTGCAGAGGAAAAGAGGGACGTCGTATTCTCCGACGAAAGCAGAATAGGTCTACGAGGTCCAGATGGGAGTCAGCGTGTCTACAGGCGAAAAAAAAACGAAGAGTTTGTTCCATGCATGATAACCAAAACTGTTGGTTACCAAAGGAGGTCTATAATGTTTTCGGGAGGCATCAGTTATGAGCTTCGCACGGACCTTGTTGTGTTTTATAGAGGTAGTTTGACAAAGACAATGTGATGCCTTTCACACCACAGCTTTCGGTTCATACATCACGGAGTCCAGATCTCAACCCTATCGAGCATATTTGGGACAACCTCAAAAGAAGTATCCGAGCTCTAGGAGAGTTTAAGACATTATTGACGGATTGTCAAACGGGCTCGACGAAGTAATTAGATCCAGCCGCACAAACACCCATTATTAAAAATTTAGTTTTTCAATAATTTTACCACATTTTTAACAACAAAAGATAACATCTTTTTCAGTATTTTTTTTTTTTGAAAAACTTGGTTTTTTTCTCAGAATTTTTGTTTTGTTTTCTTAAAATTTGCTTTCAACATTACTTGCATTCAATGTGGTCTAAGCTCGAGGGTTTCTTTAAATTTTCAGAAATACGAAATGGTAGGTTATTATGTGC
Organism: Chrysotoxum bicinctum; assembly: GCA_911387755.1. Lineage (NCBI taxonomy): Eukaryota > Metazoa > Arthropoda > Insecta > Diptera > Syrphidae > Chrysotoxum > Chrysotoxum bicinctum. The sequence continues at coordinate 62,496,497 of OU426987.1, forward strand.
CTATGAGTGTAGATAATCAAAAAATATTCTGATACGAAATTCCTCAAATTTCACTCATAGTTTACCCATTTTATTATAAAAACAACACTACCTGTTTTCTATGCCAAAATAATATTTAATTGAGGAACATATTTTTTCAATTTTATTTTACAGCAACACCAACTATTAGTTACCATCATGCTTCACACATAAGGTTTTCCAATGAAACAAATTATTATACAACAAACTTCTTAGAAACATGTAATGTATAATGTACATACATACATATTTATGTATATGTCGGTTTCTCTTTCTACACATGTATATACTCGTACATCTAAATGAATTTTCAATCAATCCAACTATTTGAACTATGCGCTTTGCTGCACATTATTTCCTTCCACAAAGAGAGAACCAAACGGTCTAAAGAGCAAAATGTGCTTGCGCTGCACATCACACTACTTGCACCTGTCACTTCACAAAAAAAAAAAAAAAAAAAACAAGAGAGCAAAAACACCTTCAAATGAAAATACACATCACACATCCTAAATATAAAAATGTAGGTACTTAATCATTCGGCCCACATTGCAACAAAAGAAGAGCAAAAAAAAAGAGCGAAGGGAAATTTTAGTCCTTCAAACAAATATAGGTAAGTACTCAAAACATAACAACAAACCAAACCAGTAGGTAAGCTAGAAGTCGAATCGCCTCGCACTGTACGGAAATTCGGAACCTCGTTTTGGGTTAACCAATATTTTAATAGAGACTTTTTAGAAATATTACACCCCGACTCCACAGGAGATAAATTCTCTCAGGATGCTCATCATGATATGAAATCTCCAATGGAGACGCGATATTTCCTCTTATGATGTGATGTCAGCGATCTATGTCATCGGTTTTGTCTTGATATAGATGTCTGATATGAAATTTGACAGATGGTTTTTTTTCGTACTTTTGTCTCAATATTTCGTGTCTTCTCATTTGGTTGGTTCTTGTCAAGTACTCCGTCGGCAAATATTTTTTTTTTATTTTGTAAGTAAATACATTAAGGTGTCATGTTATTCATTTGTTCGTGCTTTAAGTTATGTTTGGTGTTATTTATTTATACTTTAGGTAGATGCGCATTCTTTTCTTTGCAAATTATATAATTTCTGTTAGATTGACCTTTTGCTAATTTCTGTTGTTCGCACAAAACACATCCCGTGCAGTAGGGATAGAAATGAAAAATCATGACATAATTTGCCCAGCGAAGCAATAAGAAAATGTAGAGATAGAGATGTCAGACATTGAGTTGGAGAGACAGATATCTTGTGGAGTCGGGGTGTTATTGGAAGATCTCTAGATATTGAAGAAGAAAAATCTATGAAAGGGATTAAAACGATTGAAAGAAGAAATACTAGGATACTTCTATTAGAAGAATGCAAACCAGGGTTCGGATTTATGAACGAGTAGTTTCTGATTTATTGGTTTATTAGTTGAATTAGTATGATGTTAGAGCTATTTTAGTATGAAACTAGATGAAAACGACGATTTTGAAAATTTCAATCAAATATAGCAGCATACTTTCTCTACCCTTTTATTAAAGTTAAGATCATCGAATGCCTATTTTATTGCTTTCAGTATTGTGCCAACTTTATATCAATCGTTGGCATTTAGAAACTTCAAAACAGGTCTGTTTACTTAGTTATTTTTTCGATGAAATGTCATTACTTTAGGTGTGTTCAGAAGCAATTTATTAAAAAAATAGCAAGAAATAGAGCAATTAAAACAATTAAACAATTAAATACAAATTCAATATAACGAATACAACGTAACGCAGCTGCAGAAGGTATTTTAGTCGTAGCTAAAATAGTTGGCATACTTTTAACTTTAAGGAGCATCATTTTTGACGTTTCTAAATCTGACTAATCAAACCACCCGATTCAGGTTTCCATAAGGCTGCAAGTGAGCTGCAATCTCTCTTCAATTCTTCATATAATAATTTTGCTTGATAAGTTCGCAAAATATTTTAATCAGTTGACCTAAATATTAGAAATCTGTACAGCAGCATTGTGATATCACGTATCTACGACACCTTCTGACAGTTATTCGAGCTGCAACTCCAATTCCAAGTTAGCACGACCACACTTCAAAATAAGGTAAAATGAAATCACAACAGAAGAAAGACAGTATTAATCACTGTCGTAAATTTGTCGTAAAAGCAAAAAAAAATAAAAAAAACTGTCGCGTCTTTTTTTTATCCAAAAAGATCCAACACATAAAAACACCGAAAATAGAAGTTTTCTTCAAATCCATAATTAAAATATCATAAATATCTCTTATATCTAACTTATTTGTTGCTGTGGAACTTGTTTTTCTTACGAGTTCGTTTTACTCTATTTTCAGACTTGACTTTCAAGTAAACATAATTTGTTCATATTTCTATATCTCAGACACAGCTGAAGCTGAACATGGTACTTAAAGGTCTCGGGTGATTCCAAAGAGGAGAAATTGAATTTTTTAGCTCAAAAACCGTTGTGAAAAATTGCATTTATCTCAAAAACATGGTCAACATTTTGGAACAAACTAACTTTAAAAAAAAAATTAACTTACCTAATACCGGTTATAGAACGTTTTTTTTTTTTTAATTTTTGTCAACTGATCTACACATTTCGATCAAAATTTTTAAACGGGATCTACTTTGAATCTTGTGTGTACAAATATTATATTTAATTTAAAGAAAAAAATGAACAATGTTTTTTGAATATTTAAAATTTTGAAAACGAGTGAATGATTGTTTTTTTGAAAGTATTTCCTTAAATTTATATTATTAAATATAATTAAAATTGGCATACAATTTTTTTTTTAATTAATGAAATTTCGTATACAAAAAAATTATTTCTTGATAAATCTATTTTCAAATTTTTTTTGCATTAATTTATTTTTTTTACAAGAAATAAAACGGCAATTTAAACAATGCATTTTATACATGAACGTTTTTCTCTAATTTATGCTTTTCTATAAAGAATTTTTTAATCCCAAAGTACTAGTACGTGCGATCAATCTGTGTATCCCTTAAAAAACCATCATGTCGATTACAGAATTCGCAGAATTTTACTCCCGGTGAGTTGACTTGATTCGCATCCGCTGTAAAACTCAATTATGAAATTCGTCGGATGAACTACATTGTCGATTCCTAAAATTACCTTATCATTTATAAACTTTCGTATCGACACTGTCAGCTACAAACATTTATTCAACTGGCCTAGGCTGTGATAATAGTATCGCTTTCGATCAACGAAATCAAGCATCAGTGAGAGTGGTTACTACGAAGATGGAGAACGGTTCAAAACCAACCGTGTGCTCTTTTTTTTTTTTTTTTTTTTAGATTTCTTGCTCTCTGGTTGCGTTGCTATTTGTGCGTTTTCTATTAAAATTTGTTAAACAAACACTTTAGCATTCGGTATGATAAGCTTTTGACTTAAATTTTTGTACTCTCCATTGTTTATTTTCGTTTAATCAAAAATTCACTTCAGATTCGTCTGGAAATTGGTGCGAATGTAAAATGATAGAAATTGTATGGAGTGCGAATGGATTGCGAAATCTGTAATACCATATAAGTTGAACAAAATGTCAGTGGTGCAGGGATTGTTACCGACATTCGTTCAACTTTCATTCGTCGGATTCAGTAATAGCAAAAGTTTGGAAATGAATTGAAACTGTCACTTTAGCATATTCGCCGAATTCTGTAATAGGGGTGCATATTAACTTTATACATTTTCGGATAGCTTAATTTCTCTTCTTTACAAAACATTAACATTTGTATAATTTTAATACAACTGGTAAGCTATAAAAAATTATGATTAATATGCCATATTGTTTCCATATTTTTGTTTTCAATTGAACAAGTTAATAACTGTGTGAAATAAAAACTAAAACTGATCACTGTTTAACGCTTTTTTGTTTTGAAGGAAAAGGCATGAAACGAGAAACAAAATCAAGTTTAAAAGAAAACTTTAAAATTCTTATAATTTATAATACGTAATTTTCGAGATTTACAAAAATTGATATTGAAAGTGTTGGACCATTTTTTTTAACTAGAATTATAAAAAAAAATTAAATTTTGTTTATAATACCTACACTCTCGTATACACCATATGACTAAGTCTGCGTAATTGTAAAATTTTTCACCAGTTACTACCTAAATAATTCTAAAGTTTAGATTTCGACTAAAAACTACTAAAACTGTTACAAGAATTATTTATAAAAAACTAAACAAAATTCTAAATCATCGAATTTTCAGTTCTTTTTTCATGTAGAATACAAGATTAATCCTTTATTTATTTAAATCACACCAAAAACTAGCACAAATAAATTAAAAATATTTGTTAACGTTTCTTGTTTGCTAACACGAATTTGAATTTATTAACGGTTTAAGCCTTCCACTCAAATTTTAACCACTCAATGTTTAAAGCTAGGTCTATACTATGCACTTAATTAAGACACAAATGAAGAGGTGCTGGCGCAGAAAAAAAAATGCGAAAAAGAACCATCATAGGTGATACCGGTGACGGTGTTGGCCTCAGCAGGATACGATATTGTTCTGCATTCAATTTAAACAATAAGCAAAAGAAAAGACCTGAATACAATATGGAAACTGAATGTTAAACACCAACAAAAGCAGACAAAAGAGACAAAATTCATGACGTAATTACCTACTTTTATTTTCTTTCAAAGAAAAAAAAAATCAAAATGAAAGAATTCGCTTACAATGGCGGTGACCTGTATACACCGATTATACGTAAACGTTAAAAGACCTTGTGCAATTTGGTGCAAAATTTTAATTTAACAAAATCCGATGTTGATATGGTAGTAAAAAGATTTTCAAACAAATTTTTCTCGAAATGTAATCAATGATGGGTTAAGACATATAAACAAATGAGATCACTTCGAGAGGCAGAATACACCCTGATTAAATGATAAGCACCCCTTTTACAGAATTCGACGAATGAGCTAAAGCGACAGTTTCAATTACTTTCCAAAATTTTGCTATTACTGAATCCGACGAATGAAAGTTGAACGAACGCGCTAACAATCCCTGCACCACCGACATTCTGTTCAACTTATCTGGTATTACTAAATCCGCAGTCCATTCGCACTGCATACAATTTCTATCATTTTACATTCGCACCAATTTCCAGACGAATCTGAAGTGAATTTTTGATTAAACGAAAATAAACAATGGAGAGTACAAAAATGTAAGTCAAAAGCTTATCATACTGAATGCTAAAGCGTTTGTTTAACAAATTTTAATAGAAAACGCTCAAATAGCAACGCAACCAGAGAGCAAGAAATCTAAAAAAAAAAAAAAAAAAAAAAGAGCACACGGTTGGTTTTGAGCCGTCCTCCATCTTCGTACTAACCACTCTCACTGATGCTTGATTTCGTTGATCGAAAGTGATACTATTATCAAGCCTAAGCCAGTTGAATAAATGTTTGTAGCTGACAGTGTCGATACGAAAGTTTATAAATGATAAGGTAATTTTAAGAATCGACAATGTAGTTCATCCGACGAATTTCATAATTGAGTTTTACAGCGGATGCGAATCGAGTCAACTCACCGGGAGTAAAATTCTGCGAATTCTGTAATAGACATGAATATTAATTTTTGTTTAATTTAAATGTCATACCGGAGTTCTAGTCCAATTAAACATTCTACCATTCATCCACTAATGGTACTTCATAGTGATGTTACTCTTGTGTTCAGCAAAAAGGAGGAACAGACTATAGCGAACTTGCTGGACATCGAAAAATCTTTTGACAGCGTTTCGATAAAAGGACTACTATACAAACTCTCGGAACTTGGACCTCCTTATCACTTGGTAAGAATAATCAAAAATTTTCCAACTCATAGACTTTTGTATGAACAGGTAGAAAAATACATACCATCAACCAAGTTAATCAACACTGAAGTCTCTCAAGGATCAAAACTTTGACCGCTTCCTACACCAGGTAAGCCAAGGTGTCTTCCAAGTTTGAAGTATCCAGTTAGGATTCCTGTAATTATATAGGTTGTTCCTACTTAAGCTTATGTAGTTTGAAAGTGAAACGTTTCTGCTTGTGAATTACTAAGTAGTAAGTTTCGCTGCCTTAGCTTTCGGAGTTATTTTCAGTCCTCGGATTTAATTGCCTTTTCTTCTTGTTTAGTTTTGTTTTTGATGACATTTTCTCCTATTCCGCAATAGTGCCCTGTTTAAATGGCTAGTGCGCCTATTTTTGCTAAAGAGTCTGCCTCTTCATTTCCATGAACACCCACGTGACCAGGTACCCAATAACGTGTGACCCTATACTCTTTGTCTAGCCTGTTTATGGACTTCCATACTATTTAAAAGCTGATGGTATTCGTAGTCAAATTCCTTCAAGAAAAATGGGGTGGTAGAGGGAGGAGTTTACAAAAACTTCTTTAAAATATTCGCACTGGTAAAAGTAATATTTTACATAAAAATTCGAATTAAATGTCAAATTATGACATATTGTGCGCCACTAAAAGTAAAAAAGTAAATTAAACTTACAAATGATAATGCTCGTAGCTAAGTATGTTAGATATAAATGTAGATATTAGGTTTGTTTTTTTTCGCAATTCCATATAGAATTGTAGAAAAAAACGACATCGGGACTAAGCGCCTTACATGAAATACAACAACTACTTAAATCTATACAGAGTTAGCTAAGACCAGATAATTTTCGAGACTTAAGCTAAGACGCGATAAAAACTGTGATGCCAAAATAATATTATCTATATGTTATCGATAATTTGTTCAGAGAAGTCAAAAGTGACGTTTTTGGATGCTGGTTGATGCTAGTCTCAATACAGCTGACAAATGCCATAGCGTAGGTACACAGTGCTTGTGAAAAAAGCTCCTAAATCCCGATGTCGTTTTTTTTATAATTCTAAATGGACTTGCGAAAAAAACACGGCTATTAAAGAGGAAGTTTGGCATTTGGAAAATTAGATTTTAATCAAACTTAACGTTACCCTGCACCTCCACAATTTGTATGTCCATCTATATTTCAGCAATAAAGGCAGGCATTTTTATTTCTACGTACAGTGAGCAAATTATTGCATAAAAACTTACTGGCAATTAGGCAGCTGAGCTGTATATAAGTTGGAATGCCAACAATTTTTTTTTCTACATAACAAATCGTAACCAAATGACCAGACACCAGAGAAAAGAATACAATTAGTTCGTTGGCATATCTCAGAATGTGCATTCCGCAGGTTTCCGCTTTAGGTACTATTTTACTCCTTATTTTTGTAAATTCCTTATAAAGGGTGATTTGTTTTGCTATTTTCTTTTTGGTAACACTGGTTTTGACAGCTCATGCACGTTTCGTATTTTGTGTCACTGTCAAACATCTTCAGTTTGGTCTATAATTTAAACATAAATTTTATTATAAAAATGCGTGCTCTGTTAAGAATGTTCATCGTGCGTTTCTTCCAGTTTATGGTCAGTTTATTCGACCTACTGAGGCGCCTATTCGGGCTATTGTGACTAAATTTCGCACCAAATTTATATTGTTGGGCATTAAAACACCAACACGCTTACGTAGAGTGCGAACTGAGGAAAATATAACAGCTGTATCGGGTGTGAAGCCTTTCAAAATACAGCTGGTGCGAGAATTGAAGCCGAATGACCTACCACACCGAATTTTTGATGAATAGGCTCTTGAATAGTTGGCCGAAGATAAACTTTTTTATTGAAAAATTGAGTTCAGCGACGAAGCTCATTTCTGGTTGAATGGATACGTGAACAGGCAAAACTGCAGTATTTGGAGGGAAGAGCAGACAGAAGCATTGCAAGAGCTACCAATGCATCCAGAAAAAGTCATTGTTAGGTGCGGATTATGGGCTGGCGGAATCTTTGGGCCGTATTTCTTCAAAGATGATGCGAAGCGCAACGTTACTGTGAATGGTGAGCGCTAACGAGCGATGATAGCAAACTTTTTTGCGCAAAATGGAAGAGCTTGATTTGCATGACATGTGGTTTCAACAAGACGGTGCTACATGCCACACAACAAGCGTAACTATGGATCAATTGAGAGACGAGTTCGGTGAACAGTTTATTTTACGTTTTGGGGCCGGCCAATTGGCTGCCTAGATCGTGCGATTTAACGCCTCCAGAAATGTGAGCATTATTATTAATAATGTCGCGATCAAGAAAATCTCACCTTCCCAACGGAGCCGTAAAATGCAATTTTTAACTTACATAATTTTAAAAAATTTAAACTTACATTCCAATTTTTTTGTTATAACTGTTTTAAAAAATGTACATTCACCATTTGCAAATTTATTCAACAAGATTTAAATAAATTTAACGCACACCCAAATTTATTTAACCATTAATAGGTATGTATATAAACTTAAATTGATTTGCTTATAGTTTTATCTATTTTAATTGAGGTTAAATTGATTTTAAATTTTGGTTAATAAATTTTCGAATGGTACAAACTTATTTTTTTCTAAATTACTCCAGCGATTTAAAATTTGTGTGCTTGCATAAGTTCATATTTGTATACAAAATCACATGTCATTCCTTTTTTCAGCTCCAACTACTACGTAAATATGAAATGAACCTTTAAAAAAATTATAATTTAGAAGATTCATTCTTTTATATGTAGAGCAGGTTCGTTTGACTCAGTTGTTCAATTTATTTTACATTGCAATCAGCATTCCACTGCTTGCTGTTAGGTTCTGCTGAATTGAGAAACATTTATCAAAAAAAGTTATTTTTCAAAGTCCTTACAGATTTCTTCCTACAAAAAATAAATATTTGTATATGAAAATCGATGTGTATGTGTATGTATGTTTCCTTTGAACTCCAAAACATGGTGATCGATTTTAATGAAATTTTTAGGAAATCTTAAGATAAGCCCTGACTTAATAAAAAATGTGTTCTTTTTAGCTTGCTGGGGAGGGGCGTATCAAAGCACTTTACCATATCTATTGATATCAGCAAAGACTTAGCCACATGACCGCCCCGATCATTCCGCCAGAAATTATCTGGCTATAGATAATAAGTGTCTCCCGTGCAAAGCCGGGACTCTTTTTTTTGTATTATGAAATGTATTAATCATAGATTTTTGAATGAAATAAGCAATATTAAGCATTACACAGAATCAAATATAAAGGGTATCCAGAGTTAAGCAAGAGGAGTATCATTCAAAGCGCAGGATTTGCGGAATTATCAGTCGCCATGAGTCACAGGTCGGGAGCGCACCGCGCGTTTGCGGTGAAGCAATATTTGAAGTGCGGTGAATCAATGGTACGTGCGCGTCGCGCCTTTTGTACTCATTTTAATATTCGACGACTTAGTGATGGGCCGAGTACGCAACTTATCAAGCCGTGGGTACAAAGATTCAGACAAGAAGGCACAATAGTCAATAGAACTATTCCTGGACCATCAACGTCAGCAACAACGCCAGAACATGTGTCTCAAGTTCGAAATGAAATAATTCAAAATTCACGTAAATCGGAAGGAAGAATCGATCAGTGACGAAGCACATTTCCATATTGATGGATATGTTAACAAACAAAATATGCAAATGCAATACTGCTGCCCCAACAACCCTAGAGAACGCCATCAAAAACGTTTACATTGTTTAAAAACGACAGTTTGGTGTGCAATTTCTACGAGCGGGGTAATTGGCCCTTATTTTTTGTTAACCAAGGTGAGAGAGTCACTGCTCCGGTGTATTGCCGTATGATTGATGAGTTTCTGTTACCACAATTGCAGCTGTATTCAGGGTAAAACAACCGAACACAATTTCAACAGGACGGTGCCACTCCGCACACAGTTAGGGTGACGATGGAAAGGACAGTTTTTCCGAATAAACTGATCAGCAAGACATTCCATGCCCGCCTCGGTCGCCAGACCTCACACCTTGCGATTTCTTTTTATGGGGATACATCAATTCAAAGCTTTACAATAACAATCCCCGGACAATTCAGGCCATACAAGAAAATATTCGCCATGAAATTCAAAGCATTATTCCAAGAGTGCATTGAAAAAACGGCCATCATTTAGATGATATCGTTTTTAAAAATTAAAATCTGCAATTAATTGAAATAAAAATAAATAAAAACGATGTAGTTTTTTTTATATTGAATTTTAAAGTTGAAAATATTCCGCTGGGCACCCTTTATGTAATTCCTCGCTTGGAATTCCAACCACTCGACCCGCATGCAAAGGTGAAAAACAAGCACAAATGTCAACCGAACTGAAATCAGACGTCAAAATATTTCTTCAATTATATGATAACCAATGAGATGGTTAAAAAAAAAAACCCTGAAATCGATTTTAAGAAATAATTTACTTTATGAAATTTGAGGTCTGCATTATTGCATTGGAAACTTCCATTGCATGAATTATCGCTTGTATAAGCTCGGGGTTACGACGATAGAGAACACGAAATATTGGGTCTCGTAAATTCATCTTGCTATCTGTCTGAACCTTAAGTTTAGTCTTACGACATTCCATAGAAATGAAACCGAAATTTTCTAAGCTCTTGAGAACAAGAACGAGTAGGTACCAATAAACAAGAACTATAACATCTATCAAACGTCAGTCTTATCCTGTGACCACCAATGATGAAAAGTCGGGTGAAAGAAATAATAGCTAATTATTTCTTAAAAAAGTAAAACGCGGTAAGTTCCGAAAAACTTTATCTATTTAACATGAGCAACGTCCGCGAAAAGATAAACTTAAAATCTCACATTATCTACCTATCCCAGAAACGGATCTAACGATTTTAAAATAAACAAACAAAAAACCGACGCAGTCCCATTTTTTTTAATTTCCGACCTGCACATTTACGGCCTTCAGAATTTTTATTGTTAAAGAAATTTTGTTTTTAAAAATTAATAGTTAACTAAATAAAATTGCTAATATTTCTCTCGTACATACATACATATTATGTATTCGATCCATGTTCTTTAAACTAGAAAATTTTCAATTTCATGGTGTTATAACATAAGAGCAAGTAGGTACGTGCGAGGAATTCATGCTCTTTTTTTTTTGTTCATGCAGCTAGACCAAGCTATACACCAATTTGAATGAAATAAGACCGAACCCTAAAAGTTACTACTACTGACACACAACTTTAGAACCCCTCATCAAACAACAAAACCTAAACAACAAGCGATGCCGAATTAATAAATTCATTAAAGCCTCCCGTAGCTGTTACAATTTCGAATAATAATAGATAGTTATCCCCTCGCAATCCATCTCATGTTGAGAAACATGAATTCGAATTCAGATTCAGATATACACTACAGATTTCTCAGATACACTATAACGCGAAAGTATTGAGAGTCCTTATTTTCATACACATTTCGGCATCCTTGTGTGAATGGATATGGAAAAAACGCATACTATCACCCCAACAAAATACCATCACGAATATACCTGCATACATATTGCAAAAAAGAAAAAAATCAAATCAGTAATTTATTCAAAAAAGGATAGATACTTACAAAAAAAATTAAATCCGCCGACGACCTTGAAGATGTGTGAATAAAGAACGCGGAACTTTTTGCTTTTATTTAACTTTTTTTTTTTTTTTTCTTAAAACTTATTATTTTTTTTTTAATTTATAAAAATCACAGATAATTATGTATTTTTAAACTTCCGAATGTGTTGATGTTAATTTATTTATTGTTGATGATCACTTGTAAAATATAAACATATTTTAAATTAAAATTTAATTTGCAATTAATTTTTTTTCTTTATCTTTCGCAGTGGGTAGGCCTTTTGGAGGAGACGGGAGGCGGCGTGTAGTATTTTCGCAAAAAGTTAAATATATTACATATACTCGTGTTTGTTAAATTCAATTAACTTTATTTAATTTTTTGTTTTTGTTGGTATTTTGGTTTTGCTTTTTAGGCGAAATTACCGACCGACAACTCAAATCGGGGTTGACAGGATACAAGAGTGCTCCGTTGAGTCAGCAAAAGCAAAGGCAGCGGGGGTTGAGAGCCTCCAGGCTGGTTGATGATAATGATGATGAATTTGATGATAGTTGGGTTGTATGATGCGGATTCGAACTTTAAGTTGGGGCCCCCCAGACCACCTCCACCGGCCGTCCCCAGGTGAAAATAACTTTTACTTTAGATTTCTTTTATTTTCAATTTGGCGATTATTTTGTTTTTAAAAATAATTCACAATGATGAAGGAAGCGATTTTTGTTTCTTTGGAAAATCCTTCTAACGAGCAGTGTGCACTAATTTTGACTTATTTATTTTTTTCACCGATTGTATAAGAGTGTGTACTCGTGTGGTGGTGGAGACTTCAGCAGCCAGCAAAAGCAATAAAAGCTATGATGAGAAAGATACAGAATACAGATACCTTGATGGTGGGTTTCTGTTCTGGATTTCGAAATTGCAGCGCAAACTATAGATATGAATCACATACACACTACGAGTAGGTGTGTGAATGTGTTTTTTTTTTTTTTGTGGTGTGTGTGCTGGACCAATTTTTTTTTTCAAGCAAAAAAGGAAAATTGTTTTTTTTTTTTTAATGATTTTTTTTAAGAACAAAAAGATATTTTTTAGAACAAAAAGATATAAAATATAAAATTGAAGAAGTCGAACGCGACGTTAAAGTAGGTAGGTATCCGGAATTTTTCCTTCGTCTAGAGGAAGTCCTTAAAATATCGGATTTTTTGGATTGTTTTTCGACGGTTTTGTTTTCTTCTGCGATTTTTTGAATTTAAAGAAAATGTGCGAACCGAATGAACGCGGTTATATATTTTCAATTTGCAAAGAAACAGAATTTTACACTTCTTTCAATAATTATTATATGGCCTGCCTTTGCCTATTTAAATTCTCTTTAAGGATGAATCTAATCGGTAGACCTATTCGTTGACTTAAATTGAACTGACTGAATGTTTGGCAAGGAGCAGATGATACACGAAGCAGTTGGCCAAACCGTTTTCATGCGAAAGAAAGAATATTTTTTTTATTCTCGTATCTCGACATAGAACGTACAAAATGTTGTTTTTTTTTTTGTTCTGTTCCTTCTTTATTTGCTTGCATTAGGTTTGTTTCTCTTTAACATTAGTACTGAGTTGTTGGAATATTAGGGATATTCATACCCCTACTTCTGGTGCGCTGAAAAGTATCTGAGTTCTGAGTATCTGAGGAGAAAACTATGGCCTGTGTGTGCGGTGTTTCAGCTGTTCAGTTCTAAGCCAATGGAACTATAAAATGAGAAAAAGCAAAACAGTATCTACAAGATACAAATGGGATAGGGCGGAAAACAGATGAAATAAAACAACAACCACTGCTGTCTGTGGCTCTGCTTGATGTAGAAAAATATGACATCAAGTTAAGGGGTGAACATTTTAATAAATAAAATTCAAGGGGAAATGTGTGTACCTATAGTTGCTTGCGAAATTTCGCAATAAGAAAAATGTGCTTGAATCTGTTTAGGGTAGATGATGCGATTATCGGAAAAAGTTATTTGGTTGCATAGCACATTACCTGTTAGAAATTCCATATACCTTTCCATCTGGGCAAGGTAAAGTGACCATTCGTCCCACATTACGTGGGACAGTCCCACATTTACATCATCTGTCCCACACTGAAAATTGTCCCTCAAATGTCCCACAAAATGAAAACATTTCCCACACCGTCGCATAAAATCGAGATAAAATTTTTTTTTTTTTAACCATGATAATTTAACTGAACGCTACCATCATTTTACCAAATTGTATGCATGACATAATGACTGAACAGACTCATCTTGTTGACAGATAATTAGGGGGGCTTACATGGACCAGCATGCTCGACAACATGGCTCGATGGCAAAAATAACTGTGCGCACAACTTTGCGTTTACATTTACCCCTCACACACGCCACATCGATCAAAGTACTTCGCTTTTGTATGGGCTGGGCATTTACACACCAATACGCCGACGTAGAAGTACATGTCAAAATCAGCTGTTAAATAATACAGTTGTAAAATTTTAAATGAAAAATGAAAATGACCGAACAATATTTGAATTTTAATGCTCCAGAACCACTTTTTTTGTGTTGATCAGAGCTTTATTGAATTATTGCTTAAGGAGATTGAATTCTATTTTGGCTTTTTCAGGCGATTTGTAAATTTTAACAATTAAAACCGAATAACATCATAAAAAATTGTTTCGACGAACTATTTCGGTTCTTTTTACACGCCATGTCGGCATACTACTTCGATTCCCAGAGTTCGCACTGCTATGTCGACACATATTCATTTCACACGACCCAAAAACCTTATCGACAATATGCTTCGATGAAGTAGTTCGTGGTGTGTGTTAGGGGTAATTGATACTGATGTTGTCGAGCATCAGTATTTTAAAATTTTCGAATCAAACAGACGCAGGATGGCGAAAATGATTTTGGCAGCGTTAATTATGAATAAGATTCTTGAAGAGGAAGAGGAAGAAAAAAAAAAATAAAGGAAAAAAAGAAAAAACGTTTATGGGTAAAAAAATGGATTAAGGGCAGAAAAAAATACAACCATACAAATTTGATGAACGAGCTCAAAGTTACATCTTGGATTGAGTTTTTTTTTTACCGTTTCTAAACTGATATTAAGGTATATTTCCTTATATTTTTCCAACAACACTTCGTATCCTTTTAGCTTTAAATTTTTGTTTTTATAAATTGCACTTTTTATACCTCAGGTAAGCTTTTGTATAGTTCAAAAAACTCTTTCCAAAACTCACTGTTATTTGTTATTGTTGCCATTATTTTCGCTTACCGTGACCGTGTTATTTGGCCGAGATAATTTACAGAATGAGAAAAAACGAAGTTGTCGAGCATCTGTTCACACGAGTTGGCTGGTTGGGCGAGCCTTCGGGTTTTCAAAAATTTTTGAAATCCATCCAGCATGTTGGTCAAGCCGTTGTTTTCGTTGTTTTGTGATCGAGCATCGATGGTTGTCGAGCATGCTGGTCCATGTAAACCCATACCATACCCATATAAAACCAAATTCGCATTTGTAATTCAAAAAGATTGTTAACCGAAAGAAGATTGTGGACATAAAGTTTGTTATTATTTCATTTAAAATAAATAGAATGTAAGTTAAGTTGATCTTAGCTCTGCCTAAAATCATGTTTTTTTGTTTAACTCTTTCGGCCTTATTTATTATTATTTCTCACTAATACGGGTTCAACCTCGGAATAGTTAAACCGAGCCGAAGCACTTACTTCGGTCTAACGCCACGTCACAGAAATGCTTATTTATAAATTATTTTCTTAGCAGTTTTAGCTACGCCTTCCTTATGTTAAATATACTAGCAAAAAAAGTCACCAATCTAAAACTCTGGTTATTATACACGTAAGAAAATCCAAGCTCAATCAATCGAAACGATATTGACTGTTAAATCGACTTATTCAAGTTGCTATTAAAAAAAGTATATTTTTCAGAGAAATATTTAAAAGACTAGTTCTTTTTATTTTATTTTTTATAACCTGTTTTTTTTTTGTTGCTGTTTTTTTTTTTACTGAACTGATTTTAATTTATTTGTTACTTTTTTTTTAACGGAAAGTTTTCAAATAGTTATTCAGATTTTGATCTCTTTTTCTTTAAAACCAACATTTTTTCTTTATTTTCTGAAACTTTTTAAATAAAGTTGAAATGTCCCTCATTGAAAAACAAAAATTTTTGTGTATCATATTTTCGAGCGGAATTTTTTACTTTGTCCCACATTTTCACTTTTTGGATCTGGTCACTTTAGGGCAAGGTCGTTTGCGATTATGTGTCAAAATTGAAGTTTATTGATAGGTATTAAAATATGTAGGAATGCGAGCAAGGATCATATGATGTACACTCAGCGAAAATATCCGATGAAATTAACCAATTATCAGATTGTTGATCATGTTAAATATTTAACAAGATACAATATTTTATTACGTTGGGTCATCAGCACAAGGAGTTTGAAAAATATCGTATGTATATATATTATGTATATTATGTATTAAGTTTAACAGAACTGTACCTTGGTTTAACGTGGATACCTGGCTGTTAAGCCTTTACCCCACGGGTGGCCTACCACCATCGGAGTCAGATTGAGTCCTGACCATTAACCCCAAGATAGCCGAAGCCATCTTAGTAGCAAAGCTGTGTCATGTTGCAGGCATGAACACACCTCTTGCTTAAAGACGAGGTCTATCTACACCTCTTGAATCCAGGCACGCCTGGAAACCATATGTCTCCGCTATGGAATAAACTACAGCCACCACGATACTCCCACTAGGGGGGCCTACCTCATAGATAGCTTGAAGAGAGCAAACACGCACGCGACAGCTGCACCTCACCATCCGAAGACAGTATAAGAGAGCCCGAAGACGATACGCTATTGTTTACAAACTTCATGGATTGCTCGCTTTGTATGCGACAGCTGCACCTCTCTATCGGAGATAGAGTAAGAGAGCCCGAAGACATACTGCTCACTTTCCTTGGGCAACTATCTCCCGTGGTACCAGAATATATCATCTGGTGGGCTTCGCAACCTCCAATTGTGTCACACTTATAGATGGGTACTTCCATGCAAAAGCCCAAGACCTACCAGTCTTATAAGATATACGTTTTTCCAGACCTGATCGAAGTAGAAACCACGTCCAGATATGCGTACTCCTCAGCAGCGTTACCACTTCTGGACAAAAAGTCGAAGTAGATTTGAAGAAAAAAGTGAAGTAACTTGAGAAAAATCGAAAATGACTTTTTAGTTGCATTTAGAAAAAAAAAAATTAACTCAAGATTTTTATCAGTTGACATTACAACACGAAAAAGTAGTGATTCAGTCTGTCCGCGAAATTTTCATAAGATTCATGCACTCATGTAAAATTACTCATTTGTGTATTTATATTGTGTTGACACAAATTTTGTTCATGGAAATTCTGCGGTTATATACTACCTAGAGTAAAATAGAGAAAAAGAAGTAGATTTGGGCTTTTTTTGTAAAATTGAAGTAGATTTAAACGAAGATTTTTAAAAGGAAGTAGATTTTAGTATTTTGCTGATGGTGCGAAGTAGGAAGTAGATTTTAATATATTTTGAAAAAAAGAAGTAGATCTACTTCAATTGAAGTAAAGTGGTACCACTGCTCCTCAGTTGTAACACACTCCTTAGCAGATTCCTACTTTTAATAGATACCGTCCCGTTTGTTCCCATCTAGTTGGTTCAGTTACTCTCGTAACCTATCCACGGACACCGCGAGGAGGTCGATAGGAACCTGGAAAGACAAGCAAAAGGCAAGGTAGTATTCCGACTCGCTGGTAATTCAGCTGAGCAGGCCCCAAAGAACATCAACTAAAGTTGACCAACCCAGCACCCAGGCGCAAAGTCCTGTCTGTGCGTATGGGAGGAAAACGATAGAGAGTTCAGTGAAGCCCTGGACAAGCCATACGACTCAAGCCCGCCGTACAATCCCGCCCGCTCATAAGTTTAACACTAGGCACCTTAAATATTTATCTAAAAGTGTGAAATAACATAAGAATCTAACATACCTACATTAACTTGGTCTCCTATTAAACAGCCACTCCTTGGCAGTCTAATGAAATTTTTTGCTTTATTTATATGTTTCACGATTAAATACTTATATTTTGCTACTAGTATTCGCTCCCTTTAAAAAAGCAAATTTTAAGAAACATTTTAAGTTTTTTTCTCGCATGATAGTTTTTTCGAGTGATAATTTTCTTGCATGATAGTTTAATCGAACGGTAATATTCTCACAAGATTATTTTCTCACTCGATAGTTTTCTCGCATGATAGTTTCCTCCCATGGAAAAGGGTAAATAAATAGGCTAGGTTAGATTAGGTTAATGGGCTGACAGTTGATCTTGTTACCGTCACACTTAGATCAATATAGATCCGTTGTGATACTCTAGGGGTTGTGACTCCCTTGTATTGAAACCTATGATAATCCTATGTCATTCAAGCCCGTTACGAGTGTTGATGGGTTACACCAAGTTATAGCCTGAAATGTCAGAGGGTACTTCTGAGTCATTAAAGAAATATCTGTCGTCACATAATCACCTGGCTAAGGAGAGGTAGACGCCTTCTAAGGGCGGGGTCCTTTCCTTTACCCCCACTTGAGAAATCATTCCTCCACCAGGCCCTTAGAAGCATGTGGCTCCTTGCAACGTCTGGTAGATGAGTTTGATATGTCAGTGTTTGGTCATCTCTATGACAGTATTAGAGCGAACAAATCTTACAAGTGTTTGAGATATATTACATGGCACCATCATCGGAACTTATTTCCTGCGAAATAAGGAAGGAGTCAACGTTGCTGTTAATGGTCTCAGGTATAAAACGATATAAACTGACTTTCTTTGGCCAGAGCTAGACAATATTGATAAATGTTCTTCCAACAAGTTGGCGCTATATGTGATACAAGCTATGCTACACTCGATGTCGTCAAGAAGAAATTCCTTTGGTAGGTAAAGATGGTAGTCGCCAGCCCTGGGCCCGCGACTCAATTAGCGCTGGGGTGCGCCGTTTTGATACCATTAAACTCGTGTCAACCTAATAAGGATTTAGTACGGAAGAAAATGGCTTTTATATACTTTAGCGGAGCATTGCTAAAGCCATTTTGTCGCATTCAGAAAGATAATCAGATCTTTGATTTTCTTCTCCGAAAGTTCGCTGGGGTCATCGAGGAAGGCTTTCCCAAAGGAAGTCATCCTGTAATTTGCTAAGGCGGGGCAATCGCAAAGAAAATGAACCACAGTTTCTTTTTCTTGTGGATCTCCACAATTACGGCAGTGTGGATTGTAGGGGATGCCTAGCTTTCTTGCATGTTCACCTATGGGCCAGTGCCCGGTGCATATTGCTGTGATCCTGGCTATTTTGCGCCTGGGTCTGCATATTAGATCGTTGGAACGTGAGTTGTTGTAAGTAGGCCATATCTTTCTTGATATGACACAGTTTGTGAGACTGCTCCACCTACGGTTAGATTCATTGAGAAAAATCGAGAAGACTTTTCTCTTCATAGCACCAAGAGGAATATTTACGTTTTCCGCTAGTGAGCTATGTAAGGCCGAGCCTTGCCGAGCTAAAGCGTCAGCCTGTTCATTACCCTCTATGTCACTGTGACCTGGAACCCAAATGAGAGTGACCTGGAGGTCAATGTTCAGACTCGCCAGTTCGTCCCGACATTGCTGGACAACAGGACAAGTACTGAGGTAGATGTAGATGATTTAATGGCCTTAATGGCCGCCTGGCTACCTGAGCAGATAGCTATATTTCTGAATTGGTTTTGGTTAGATTGGAGCAACTTGCATGCCTCCTTGATTGCTAGTATTTCAGCTTGAAATACACTCGCAAAGTCTGGTAGTCTGAGGGACTTGGAGTTGTTAAAGGAAAGAAATTCCTTACTGGGTCATCTCACGGCGAACGTTCATACGACATAATTATGCGACTTGACATCCCTTGATTTATTTTACTTTTTTTAGGAGTTGTGTTTGTAATTTAAACTATGCATTTTATGCGTTTCTTTTAAGGTCATCGAAGTCTTAAATAACCAAAGTAGTTATACATAATTTGCAAATGCAAAATTTTAAGAAGTATTTACAAAAGAGATAACTACTATTTACAAAGGTACCTAGACATAATTTTAATAAAACATAAATATTTAGTTATACATATTATATTTTACACTAAATACTAAAAAGTAAAAACTATAAACTTTAAAATAATTTATAATATAAGTTTTCTAAGGATTTTCAAAGAAATTTAAGCTATTTAGTCGTTTCAGGTTGGCGGACAAAGAGTTTCAAATACCATGTAGAAAGAACTTTAAAGTTTCTTTATTCAAAGGTGAGTTCAATGAGTGCTAGGATTCTCACAGCCGCCGCCGCCGCCAAAGAACCCCTGGTTTGACTCCGAATGTGCTCAGGCAAACAAAGCCAAAACCGAGGCGTATAGGTTGTGGCAGCAAAAGAAGACAAGGGCCTCCCGTCAGCTCTACGTTGAAAAGAGAAGGGATGAAAACCGCTTGCTCAGTAAAAAGAAAAGAAACCATGAGCAGCGTGAAGTCGAGGAAATAGAGAGGTGTTTTAGCAGAAAACAGGTATTGAGTTTCTACAAAAGAGTCAAAAAGAAAACAACAGGATTCACTAGTCGCCCTGGTGCCTGCAAGGATGATGAAGGAAATACCACAGTGGAAACGCAGTCTATGTTGAAAATGTGGAGAGATTATTTTAACCAGCTGCTTAATGGAGATGATGACCAAAATTCCGCAATTTAGCAGCCACGTCAAGCAAATTTTGTTGATGATCTGGAGTTCCACCCACCCGACCTAAGTAAGATCAAGTCAGCCATTGCCAGGCTAAAATCGAACAAAGCAGCCGGTTCTGATAGTCTACAGACGGAACTTTTTAAGTACGCTGGAGATGATGTGGTTAGGAGCATGCACCAACATTTCAACAAAATATGGTCGTAGAAAAGTATGCCCGACGAGTGGAACCTTAGTACCATCTGATCCACAAAAAAGGCGACCGCCTTCTCTGTAGCAACTATAGAGGCATTAGCCTTTTAAACATCGCTTATAAGATCCTGTCTAGCGTATTATGTGAACGCCTGAAGCCATTTACTAATGAACTGATTGGCCCCTATCAGTGGGGTTTCAGGCCTGGAAGTCTACGATCGACCAGATCTTCACACTATGCCAAATCCTGGAGAAGACCCAAGAATTATAATCGATACACACCACCTATTCATCGTGTACCATGCCATGTCGAGTTTTGGTATACCTGCCAAACTGATACACCTTATAAGGATGACGTTGAAAAATGCCCGTTGCTTCGTCAAAATTGGGAGAGATTCAACCGAAACCTTCGAAACTACCAGAGGACTTCGACAAGGTGACGCGCTCTCATGTAGCTGTTTTAATATTGTCCTTGAGAGATTAGTGCGCAATACTCGGGCCAACACCAATGGCACTATGTTTCAAAAGTCCAATATCTTGGATACGCAGATGACTTCGACATAATGGCAAGATCCAAAGCGAGCTGTTACGGGTACCTTTTCTAGTATGGAGTCGGAAGCGTATAAAATGGGTCTTCTGATCAATTATTAATATTAATTCTTTGTGATACTGGAAAAATAAGCTTTTCGAAAATATATTTTAGAATCTTTGATATGGTTGAATTTTAAAAAGTATTTCTAGTGGTAGCAAATCCAAATATTAAGGCATATACTATATGCCTATACAGAAACATGATCGAAGCGAAGCAAACTATAGATAAAACGAACAATGTTGTTAAACGCTGCTTGAAGTGTGCGGACTACTAATGTGCCTGATCACTGAAGATGATTTTCTTCGAAAATTGATCATTCACTGTTGCCATTTCTTGCCACCATTCTGACCATTGACGACGTTTGAAATGGTCAAGAGGTTTTAATTCTTGGGTCAATTGCACCTTGTAAGCGTGTAAATGCAAGTCTTTATGCATGATGTTCATCAACGACGAGCGTGAGAGGTGCAATTGTTGGGCACGACGACGAGTTGAGGGGGACGGCTCTTCAGCCACACTATCGCGAACAGCAGCAATATTTTCTGCAGTACGAGCTGTACGAGTATGCACTGGTGTTTTCACATCTCCTACAGACCCGGTTTGCTCAAATTTGTGCACGATTTTTCCGATTGTACGCACATTTGGACGATTAAATTGACCGAAAAAATCACGAAGTGCACGATATGCATTTTGATTTGAATGCCCATTTTCATAATAAGCCCGATTAACTTTAAGGCGTTGCTCGATTGTGTATCTTTCCATGGTTCAAATTGAGTTAGTCTGAAATTATTGAGAAATGTCAAATGAAATGCAGAAAACAACTTTAAGTTTAGGTGTGGTTCACATTCAACATCGGCCCTTAAAATTTAACCACCCTTTATGTACAACTCATTAATTTTTCTTTCAGATGAACCCATTGTAATTAACTCTTCAGCTCCTCTTTACCGTAGAGCAGGCCAACAATGTTGGACTAGAGTGACTAGAGTGACTAGAGACCGAAGTATCAGCGTAATTCTTCTTCCGATCTCCAATTAGGAGTCGTTCGTGTATATTATATTTACGCAGAGTGCAATGAACTTGTTAACTGTCTCTTGTTGCTATGCAAAGTGATGTTTTGTTCTTATCGGTGAACAGATGTTTATTTGTTCGCTTACTTTAAGACCAACAAGTTTCGCCTGTACTGTATCACAGTCGCGAAGAAAAATTATAATTATAATAAGCTGGGGACGGCTGGTGGCGATGTTGATATCATCCGCCTGCCGCAATTGATGAAATTAGGTGCAGATTGAAGAAATCAAATAAATATCGATGTACCTCTTTGCCGATACCCTCTGCATGTTTGTTGACGTTCGCTCCTCAAAATATACGCAAGTCTAAGATGTGGCATAATATGTATCTTTCGTCAATTAGCAAAGCACAAAGTCGATTGGTGGTACAATGGTAGGGAGAGCGTCAGGTTGTTTTGTGAATCGTTAGTTAGCTGTTGTAAAATCTATTAGACTGCATTACATGTTTTCGTTTCATGTAGGTTCATTGAAGTTTACGATCCCAAATTCAATATCTTACTCGAGACGAGCTTCGGCCAGGAGGTCATGAAACTCCTCATTTATCGACAGGGGAGTTAGAGCTTTGCGCATATTAGACTTATGGTTTCGAAAAGTAGTTTAAATAAGAGCCTTTCTGTCATTAGTAGGTAATTATACGGAGCTACTCGTGCTGTGTCAATCAGCTGTGTCAATCAGGATCGATTCGATTTTTTTGATCCGATCATCGAAAAGTATTAATGATCGAAATCAATCATTTTAATCGATCTCAATCTCAATCATTTAGATGATTCTCGATTTTCTATTTCAATCTCAATCATTTCAATGAGTTGACTCGATTTACCATGATTTACTCGATTCCATTTGTTCCAATTCAATCTACATAATCCCCGCTTAGTTGCACCTCGCTTAATTGAACATCCCGCTTAATTGACCGAAAAATTTGCATTGCAAAATTTCCCGTATTAGTAGCATAGCTTTTTAGATGGTTAATTGAACCCCGCTTAATTGAATTACTCGGTTAATTGAACTTTAAAATATGCACCCGAAAAAAAAAATATATGGACATTTTTCGGATAATTGGACGTACAATAAATTTTAATGAAACAAATATTAGAAATATTTTATTACTTAACCTACGTCTGAAGTGGTTTTTTAAAAGACAGGTATTATTCAAGATGAAGAGCAGCCGGAAAATGATATCGTGGTCATAGACAACATACTTAAGTACAATGGTTAAAGAAAAAGAAGAAGTTGAAGCCATATTACTATCGACTTTCGAAATTCTTCAGGACATTGCAATTCTACGTTTATACTTCTTACCACTAAATAAATTTACAGTTGAGCTGAAAAACAAGAAGACATTGTTCAAAACAAAACAATTAATCAAAAACAAATCACAATTTTTTTCAAACCAATGTATGCAAATAACCATTATGAGCCTTTTGAGGTACATACCTACTATTGTATTTATGATTTTTTTTTATCCTTTTCGAAGCTAAGAGTGACTTTTTTTAAGAATAATTTATTTCTGTTTCATAGTTTTAATTATGTATGTATTAGGGTGGGTCAAAAAAATCAAGTATCTTTTTTTTTGGATCCGACACATGAAAACTAGTTCAAATTTGAATCATTTTGTATCAATACTTATTAAATTATAAAATTTCATATGGTGAAATAGAATTTTTTTTTCTGCTGACATGTTAAATTATATTTCTTAAATAAAAACCTTCTTTTCCTGAAATAGAACATGAACTATCTTAAAATTCAAAAATTAACTGGGTAAATTGGGAATATTTCTCGACTGAAAAGGTAAAGTATCTTAAGTCAATTTTGATGATTTTTCAGGAGAGCAAAAAAACACTTCAAAGCTGTATCCCAAAAAATCTTTCAAATATAGACTTTACTCAACAAAGCATTTATATGTAAAATTTTATGATCTTTTTTTTGAAATTATTTTCAAAAAGATATTTTTAATATTTTGGTCGTTATGAGGAAAAATATGACTTAAGATAGTTTGGCTTTTCTATAAATTGAATTTTATATTAATTTCCAAAATCTTAAGTTGAGATAAGATATTTTTCCTTGCGTTTTCAAAGGACGTTTTCAATTCTTATGTCCATTTAAGATGAGTTGCGTGTGCAAAAGTGGAAAAAAAGAGATTTAAGATGATATTTGGTGGTTTTTATTTAAGTCGTATATGAAAAAGTCACATTTGTTCTATAGAGCTTTAATAATAATAAAAAAAAAATAACTAATGAAGACTTGAATTTCTTTAAAAAAAAGGCTATAAAATCACATTTGGTTCACAGAATTGAAACAATTTAGTTTTATTCAAATAATTTATTTAAAAAATATTAAAATAAAATATGAAATAAATTATTAAATTATTTAAAAAAAATCATTGATCATTGTAAAAAGTGTTACATGAAAACATATTTTTAAAATTCAAATTAATAATAACAAAAAACTATTGGAAAAAATTTACCTAGGGGACCCAAGGAGATAGGAGAAATTGAAAATTGTTTTTACCTCAGAAACTAACGGTAGTGTAAGATCTTATTTATCTCGAAAACGGCTCTCATGATTTTGATAAAATGAAATTTTTGAATAACATGTTATTAACTGTACCTATCATAGAACCGTTTTTTTTAAGTAAAACTTCTTTTCCGGCGTTGGGGGTAAAAAAAATGTCTATGCATCTGTCAGTGACGTTTCAAAACGACACGCTATCAGTCAAAGACAGCAACATGTAAGGAAGTTTTACTTCTACCGCGCGTACGTCAGTACACACAACCTTTTTCTTTTTATTTTCGACTTTCTCATTAACGGTTCTAACGATTTAAACCATTTTTTTTTTAGCAGGAGCCCCCGAAGCTTAAAATAATATTTTATATAAGAACATTCGCAAAAATATTTTTTGGATCTTTTGAAAAAAAAAAAAATCTAATTTTGTTTTTTGAAAAATCAATATCTTCAAAACAAGTGAAACGATTATTTTTTGAAATTTTAATTGAATTAGTACGACCGACGTTAAAGCTGATTTAATATGAAACTAAGTTAAATCAACGATTTAGGAAATTTTATTCGAATATAGCATCATACTATATCTATATCTACCCTTTTATTAAAGTTAAAATCATCGTGCTTTTAGAAACGCCACAAAAGGTTTGTTTACTTAGTTTTTTGCACGAACTGTCAATGTTTTCGGTGTGTTCAGAAGCAATTTATTAAGAATTCCTTTAGTACGATACTAGTTAGAAAATGTTTTAAACTAAGAATGAGTTAGTAAACTACTTTAAAGTTAGCAAATTGTTAAGTAGTATCATACAAAGAAATTAAAAATAATAGGTTGTTTGACATTTCGCGCCAGTCTTTTTAGAACTATTCGCCAATACTACTACGTATAATTACTTAAAATTGGTATCCCAAATTGTAATCTTGAAAAGCTTTGAAGAAATTTCTAGCATAAAAATTCTTTTAATAATAAAACTATTTTTGAGCTTTGTGTGAATAAATTCTTAGTTTTCTGGAAATCAGATGGCAATTTCATACATGTGAACATTTTTATCTCATTAAATCCATGTTTTATTTTTATAAAATGTATTTTTAATTCCAAATTCGTGCAATTCAACTCTTTTTTGTTGTACGAGTATACGTATGTGTTTCATTTGTAATAATTTTTCAATCGCGTATGAAACAAAACTGTCTGAAACACTAAATGAAAAAATTAGAAAAACGGTCGCACAAAAGGCAATCTAGAAACAAAATACTCTTAAAAATATCTTATGTCCTTGTTATTAGGGAAATTGTATTAGGTTTGCAAACGGTAAAATATCATATGACTACTTAGGGAGCGAAAAATTTCAGTTTTAAATTTAAAACTTCATCTTATGTTCACATAAGATGATTTGCGTTTTCACACTTTTGTGGAATTTTTTTAAGGATTTTATCTTATGTCGACTTAAGGATGACTTTTGTTCCTGTTTGCACGCGCGAAAATATCTTAAGTCAACTTAATATGATTTACGATTTCACAATAATAAAAAAGTCTTAAGCCAACATAATCTTAAGTCTATTTTAGGTTTTAAAATTAAGCAGAACATACAATCTTATGTGGACTTAAGATATTTTGCCGCGTGTAGAGATGTGTCTTTTGAACATAAGATGAAGTTGTTTTTGTCTATAAAAAAGCACAGGAGTGAGATAGAAGGAAGCCGATAACACAGAACTGTAGCCTTTTAGAATGGCAATAAGGATCAACAAAAAACGCGAAATATCTTAAGTCGACTTAAGATACTTTACCTTTTCAGTCGAGATTTATTGAAAAACTACTAAAATCTGTAGGCATTGGAATTCTACTGCGAATATCTTTTGAATGGCTAGAGTAATCGATTAACTACAGAGATCTTTGTATAGAGCGTTCAATTTCCTATGGAAATAATTGAAACTTATTTGACAATAATTATTTTTTATTAAGTTACAAAATTCAAAACAAAAAAGTTATTTTCCTTAAAATACTTCAATCTTTGACGTTGAATATCTTTTAAATGGTTGGATTAATAAAAAAAGTATATAAGACCATTTTTGTAGAGCGTTCAATTTCCTATAAATATTGACTATGGGATTGGTTAAACGATCTATTGTTGATAAGATATGACCATTTTTATATGATACTAAATTGAAAATGGAAAACTATGATGAGCATAATCTTCCCGTCAATATTAAGAGCTATTATTTGGTAAGTACTTTCTAGAGGTACCTAGGAACTTGTTTTCATGTGTCGGATCCAAAAAAAAGATAATTGATTTTTTTGACGCACCCTAGTATGTATGCTTATTTTTTAAATAAAACGTGTTCAAATATTTGTGTGTGTGTATTCTTTTTCAGTTTTTTCAAGGTTTTCGTAAGTTGAAAGTGAAATGTTCATAGTAAATTTCTTGGATGAATATTTTAATTTTTAGTTGACCGACTCGTGCAATTATACGGGTTTCGTTTAATTGAACAGGTCGGTCAATTAAGCGGGGTTTCGTTAATTGAACCACCCGGATAATTGACCGAAAAATCTGACAAAATGGTCAGTGCAATTAAGCGGGGAATACTGTATATGGGTTATGAATAGAGCTGTAAAAGTAACGACAAAATGAATACCCGTATGCATACGTTACTTTAGGTATGAGTACCCGTTACAAAAATGTCGTTACTCGTTACTATCGTTACTTTAGGTATTCCAATACAATTCGTATGTATCACGTTATAGTATTAGCCAAATATGAGTATCGTTACTGTAACGAAATACGTATATCATACGCAATGTTGGTTGGTTTTATTAAATTTGAGTCAAAAAAGAAGATTCTTTTAATTAAAACATTACTCCTTGCCCAAAAATGTTAATTGATTTTAAAAATGTTAATTTGAAAAAATGTTAATTTGATTTTAATCAAAGTTGACATTACGATGATTGCTTCGGAAAGGTTGATACTGGGATGTACTGGAATGCATCTTTTTTTCTAAGAGATTTTTATTATGTCAGACATTTGGAAATAAAGCGTCATGTCTATTTTGTAAAAGACGTACAAAAAATCTCAAATGTCAATTGATTGAAAAACTTCTGAAAAATCATAATTTTTTGGATTTTGTTTGTCCCGGAAAATTGCGATTTTAGGGCTTTTGGAAAGCATCTAAAAAGAAATACTCTAAGTAGGTCAAAATATAGTATGTTACCAATCAACCAAAGCATAAACTGTCAAATTCCATTGGAGGATGGCTGAGATCTCGATGGATTAAAAAACATCTAAAAAATCTAATTTTTTTCAACGAAAAATCGAAATTTTTTGATTTTTTTTTTTGTTCAGGAAAATTGCGATTTTAGGGCTTTTGAAAAGCATCTAGAAAGAAATACTCTATGTAGGTCAAAATATAGTATATTACCAATCAACCAAGGCATAAACTGTCAAATTCCATTGGAGGATGGCTGAGATCTCGATGGATTAAAAAACATCTACAAAATCTGATTTTTTTTTTACGAAAAATCGATTTTTTTGCTCATGAAAATTGTGTAGAAAATATGAACGTCCAACGCGAGCTCATCTTGTGTGTATGCTTTACGCATATTCCGTATGTCGTACCTGTGGATACTGAATTTGTACCAAAACAAAAGTAACGACGTCGTGCGAGTAACGACATCGTGCGAGTAAACGACATCGTACGAGTAACGACTCCGATTTGTGTGTATACTTTTCGCATTCCGTATGTGGTATCTCGTATGTGGTACCTGCGTGCGTTAGTACATACTGAATGTGTGCCAAAAAAAAAGTAACGACATCGTGCGAGTAACGACTCTTATTTGTGAGTAACGTTTCGTTACTTGGTATTTCATTGAATACCCGTTACTCAGTAACGAATACATACGATTCGCTACAGCTCTAGTTATGAACGCCAAACGGACGGTGGACTGGAATTTCTGGGTTAAACTCGGCATTGAATGACATGATTGATCGAGTTGGTTGTTGATGTTGTAGGCCGCAGAAACAATTGTTGGGTTAATCTGATGTTATTTGATGTATCAGTATCCGGTATGTTTAATGTGAATTTTTGGACGTTTCTTAATCCATCGACATCGTAGACATCCTTTAATGGAATTTGACAGTTTATGACTTGACGAATAGAGGAAGAATTCAGTTTTCGAATAGGAACAGTATTGAATCATTTCAGTGAAATGAAAATGATCGATGGATTGAAATGATCGGATCCAACCAAAAATTCTTACGGACTCTAAAAATGTCAGAGTTGCTCAGGATGACCACCAAGTATTTAGTTCAGTCTAACTGGAGCAAGAGATGGCAACGATAATTTTATTCTAAAGAATTCTTCTGCTACCTTCTTTTTGTCACCTCCTTAGTGGGGGCGCCACTTTCTCTGTTAGGTAATAAATAATAGAAAAGTCCTAATCAAACTCAAACTATCTAGACTTAGGTTCGTATTCACCGAGCGCTCCTAAACGGCTCTTAACTTTACGAAGCTCTTAACTTGAAATTTCTGTGCGGTATTCACCAACCACTCGCAAGTGTTTTTCGAAGTTCGAAAATGAGAGCCACTCTCTCTTGTTCAGGCATACCCAAACTGTGAAATGTTGTGTAATGTTGGTCTTGACAGCAAATGGATACTCTTCTACTTGGCATTGCTCACATGGATTCGAGTCAAATGCGTGCGTGGCACACGCACAAGCGAACAAATTTTCGAAGAGAGCGCTCGTAAGTTAGGAGTGGTCGGGACCACTCCTAACTTTTAAGAGCGCTCGTAGATCTTCACTAATATTGCTTGGTGAATACGTTTATGAGCTTCTTAAGTTATGAGCGCTCGGTGAATACCGGCCTTAATTTGTACGTCTTTCTTGCTTCAAAAAAATTCGAGTTAAAATTGTAAGTTTTGAGCTTAAATAAAAATAACAAATTTTTCTCAATTTCTAGATCTTAAACTGTCCAAGATATTTTTGAATTTTTTTCATTGGAATTTTCAAAAGCTTTCAATATTTTGTTTCAGAACCGATAAACCCACACAATACCTTATGCTATTGTTTAATGAGTCAAACTCGCTTCGATCCCTATTAAAACCAGACACTTTTTCCTTGTTTTTCATACGTTTTGCACATCGCCCTTTATTAAAGAACATTTTTAGAGCAGATACATACATTATGGGCATACCTATAATTGCAGAAATATGTACCTATGTGTATGCAAAGACGGAACTGTGCAAAAGCAAAAGAAAAACTATGCAGAAAACAACAATAAAAACGTCCTTCCTGCGATTCAACTCATGCGCACAATTCCTACAAAATCTGCATTGGATTCCCAAGTACAGTCAGTGTACAAAACATTTTTTTACAACAACACCAGTTCACCGTTACAACTCATACACTCAATCTCAGACGCTTGCTTCGCCGTCGTCGTTGTCGTCGTCGTCAATAATAGATATGGGATATGGCTGTTTGCTAAAATCTCTCGCTGTCGAGGCCGACACTTTCTTGAGCAAATTGGAAATTTGGCGCGGCGACAGCGGTGGTGGCAGTGGCGACAACGGTGGCGGCCTAATTTTCATTCCCTTGATGGAGGAAATTTATAGGTAGTATGTGGTGTATGGTGTTTCCCCTCAACAACTTGGTAGGTATATTCGTCACCGTTTTCTGTGTCCTACCCGCTACCGTCGGTGGTTGTCGTCGCAATTCTTCGACATTCAGCTGTCAGCCCTTCGAATTCTGCTATACCTATTGCTGAAGTTGGGGGTGAATAGTATAATTTTCTCTTGTGTGAAAGTCAGGGGAAGAGAAAATCCATTTCTGCTGGTACTTGCGCCCTTACGATTAGTGCACCCTGCTACTCCCCAAATCCAAGGCTAATGTGCTGATATTGTTTTCTCCTTAAGATTTGATCATATTTTTAGATTTCACGGTTTCTTTTACTCGTGTTTAAGGTTTAATGGATTCCCAGTGATGGCGGGCAAGGTGTTTGAGAGTCTACCTTGCTCCTGAGAACACACACGCACACTATCATCTCATTCTCCACCTACTTTATTATACTCCTAGAGCATAAAATGGATTGGTATGCAGTTTTATTTTATATAGATACGTACGCATGGATATCAGGTTTGCTGCTTTGGAGGAATCTGTCATTTTGTCCTGGGCGCCTGTTGTTCGTTAGAAATTTGACACACATGTTGTTGAAGTGTGTGCGACTGTCGTTCTTATCTTTCAATAAGGGAAATAAATGGGAAATGGGAAATAAATCAACTTAGCGATAAGTCAGACAGCCAGCGTCAGTGGTATTCCAGAACTATTTTCATATTCTTGTTGTTGCAACAAAAAAAAAAAATCTGCGCCGTTTTTTGTGCGCGCGTTTTGCAGCAATAATTATCTACTCCATTTTTTGGGTTTGCTTTGTGTTGTCAACCAACCTGTTGCTGAATTTATTTTTATGACAGTTACAGTGTTGCCATGGATAGCTATAGAGTTGTCATGGATAATTTTGCAAAAAAAAAAAAACTTTAGATATCTACATATGTGTAAATTTATTGTAATTTTCCAGGAAATAACAAACGAAGAAATATCATGTTTTACAATAGTTTCACTAAAAGCAGCATATAAGTATAGTTATTCCAAAAACCGGTTGACGATTTTAGTGATATTTCGGCAACTGAGTTCTATCTTGTTGCATGTAAGTTACAAATAATAATCTTTTACTGCCATTGAATTATCAAGCCTGCTGTCGTAAGATAAAACAAGGAATTTGTCCTCTGGGTTTGGGGGCTATACCGTCAATATATTTGCCCTTACAGGAAAAACTTACCAGTTATGAAGGAAACAACATATGTAAAGAGAAATGATTACACTCAAATAGCGAAGGTTAACGACCTGAGATTATGTACCGTGAACGTTAGAGCCCTACACACACTACGAGGTAGTCAAAAGCATCTATCCTAACGTGGTGTGTGGTGAATATAACAGCAATCCAGGAAACATAACGCATAGGACCAAGTATGATAAAAAGAACAAATTTTGCGCACTTCTTGTTGTTGGCAACCGGTTGTGGAACAAGCAATAAGTGATCACCTAACTGTGATCCGTTTTAAAGCCTCTTCCGAAACATAAGCTAAATATGAGCATAATCTCCTACTGACGAAGTTGAATAACCTTCAAATTAGTAGTTTTATTACCTGCTGTGGACGGAGCTTATGCAGCGCATGGCGAACTTAAATAGGTTTTGAGTGATCATCTGTTAACTAAGGCTCAATATCACTTTACTGGCCTTCCACTTCTCTCGGTTCTGAAGAAAATGGTTCAACAACGCTCAAGAACCGAGTTCCCAGTTAGCTATTTGAGTTTCCTTAGGAAGCCATACCTCCAGGAGGTTGTTCTAGAACTAAACTTTACATACCGATTGGGCAGTCCACCAGAATCTTCCGAGCAGAGGTACATGCCATAGGTTACCTGGTCATGTGGGTGTTCATGGAAATGAAGAGGCAGACTCTTTAGCAATAAAAGGCGCATCTACCCCTTTAACAGGACCTGAGTCATAATGAGGAATAGGAGAAAACGTTATCAAAAACAAAATTATACAAGAAGAGGAGGCAAATAGATCCAAGAACTGGAAATAACTCCCAAAGCTAAGGCAGGTTAAACCACTACCGGGAAATTATAACCAGGAACGTTTCATAAACTGCATTAGAGTAAGTAGGAACTGGTGCTCCAGTAACTTACTTAAGTCTCTTGGACAGTATTCAAAGAAGAGCTTTTAAAATGATTGTTGAATGATGTTATTCATTAACTCATTTACGTCACTCCAACATCGTCGTAATGTTTCTTGCCTCACCCTTTTGTACCGCTATTTTAACGGAATATGCTCTAGTGAAATAGCCAGCTGCATTACTTCCCTTAAACAATTCAGCCGTAATACACGCACTTCTAGGAATGCCCATCAGTTTACCCTTGGGCCCAACCTCGGCCGTACTGTGAAGTACAGAGATTCGTTCTTCAGCCGTACTACGCGAATGTGGAATTCCTTACCACGCTCTGTTTTTCCCAGTCTTTGAAATGTTCAAGAATTCAAAACTAATGTTCACCGACACCTTCTTTTTTACCCTTCCCTTTTTACTTGCGACTTATAGGTACTAAGTATAAGGCAAGTTATGCATTCGTACCTGCCATACGAATTTTTTTCGAAATGAAATTTTAAAAATATTTTTTTTTCTCAAAAACAGTTCGACAGACTTTAAAAATAAAAATACAAAACAATTTCATTTAGTTAAAGCTAGGTAATGGTTAAAAAAAATTCCGAAAAATGGTTTTTACGGGTACCCCCATGGAACCTTTTTTTTTGTTTTTGATTTTCTCAAAAACAGTACAACCGATTTTTGTTAAAGCTCCCCAATAACATAAATAGAATTGTGTACTCAAATTTTCAAAAAAAATATTTTTTTATTTAAAAAAAACTTCAATTTTTTTCAAAACTCAATATTTTGAAAACCCCATGCTAGATTTTTTTTAGACTTGATAAATAAAAGTTTCTTAATATAATCTACAAGATGTGATAAAAAAAAATTTATTTTACCTAAAAATGACGGTACCTACCATACATAAAATGGTTTTCAAAAACCGTATTTTTCTCGAAAACGGCACCTAGAATTTTAATAAATTTTTTTTTCTTTTAATTAATTTTTACGATCTTTAATTTCATAAAAAAAATTTTTTGAAATTAAGATATTACAGCTTGTACCTACCATAGAACCATTTTTTCGAATTTTAAAGTTCTCATTATCCACATAACGGATCTTAATGAAATTTTTTAAAGAGAAGCTTCTAAAAAGTCTGAAACACATTGCATTTAAGAACTTTAAAATAAATATTTTTTCAATTTTAAAAAAAAAAAAGTATTTTTTTCTTTTTTTGAAAATTCGACACCTCCGAAACGGCTCAATATTTTTTTTTTGTAAATTTAATTTTTATTCGAACAATAGGCGTGTTTTATTGGTAATCTATATCTAGCGCAGTAATACAAGCACCAAAAGAACGCTTTATTCACTCTTTAACAGTGTATTATGTGCCAAAACCTTCCTACTTGTTGAATTAACTTACACGGATGTGTTCGAAAGATTTGTATCTCGTTTTTAAGTGGAGTTGAAATATTTTTGAAAATGCAGATGAGTTGAAATATACATGAAAATGCAGATCGAGTTGATTAAGAGCTTTTCTCACTATTAAATTTTGCATTAACACCTACAAAAGTGCGAAAATATATTTTTTTTCTACAATCTACCCAAAATGTTCTCGTATCCCTATTGTTACTATTGTATTTCTTAATTTTTACATATGTTAAAAAAAACTATTTTATTTGCTTTGTACTGAATTCTTTTTAGTGTTGGAGATTTTATACAGCCCATTAGGTAGTATAATATGTACTTCTTATATATTTCCTAACCTTAAAGTAGTTTTCTAACTTATTCTGAACTTTAAATATTCTGTAACTAATATAGTACTAAGACAATTGAAGGGTTGTAAGTCTAAAGGGTCTAAGTGCCATTTTTATAATTTAGAGATAATCGAGAAAAACAAAATAAAAAGCCCTTTGGCACTTAGGCTCTGCCACAACTTTATTTGTGTGTGTGTACAATTTTAAAAGAAATAGGCACTTGAATCCATTTTGATATTGTAAGGCTTGGCACTTAGATTGTATTTTGATAAAAATATTGATTTTTGATTTTTTGGCACTTAGACCCTTTAGACTTACAACCCTTCAATTTCTTTTAATAAATTGCTTCTGAGCACACCTAAAACAATGACAGTTCGTGCTATAAACTAAGTAAACAGACCTATTGTGACGTTTATAAATGTCAAAGAGTTATATGAAGTTAGCACGATACTAAAAAAATAAAATAGGTATTCGATGAGTTTAGCTTTTATAAAAGTGTAGAGAAAGTATGATGCTGTATTCGATTAAAATTTTGCAAAATCGTTGCCTTAACCTAGTTTTGTAGTGATTCTACATCAGCTACAACAGTAATCAAATAGAGTCCACTCGAACCGCTGTAAACACCTATCAAACAGAACCACGTCACGTCAAACGCCATTTTGATCAGCCATTATACATTGCCTTTTTTCGGGTTTGGCTATTCTGCTTTCTTCTTACACGGCAAGGCAAGAGACACACACGTCTTAGGATTTAGTTAAAGATTATCACGCGTTTTAAAGATTAAAAATAAATAAAGTTTAAGTTAAGTAAATTAACATCAAAATTCGCCTTTTCATTGTTCACGTACTTAACAGTTTCATACTAAAACAGCTTTAACATCGTATTAATTCAACTAAATTTTTTTGCAAATTTTGTCAGTTGTCATATAAATTCAGCGTTATGCCGAAGTTACCCGACATTTCTGAACAAATGCCAGTGTACTGATAAAACATACCAATCGAAACTATTCGCCTTCATGTAAATTGATTTTTGAAGTTAAACTTCTTTTTCGGCGTTGGGGGTAAAAAAATTTCTATGCAGCTGTCAGTGACATGTCAAAACGTCACGTTTTCCGTCAAAGACAGCGACATGTTTTTAGAATACAAAATGTTTGTTCGTAGCTTATACCCGTAATCTTACAGAAGCTTTGCTTGAGGGAAAAGAAGTTTTACTTCAACCGCGCGTACGTCAGTACACACAACCTTTTTTTTTAATGGCAGTAGTGTAAAACCGGAATTATTTTTTGATTTCAAATTTTGCATTTGAAAAAACATTTGTTCTGTAAATTTCGGAGCGATCACACTTTGGGCTAGTAAAGGCAAAGTATAAGAAAAAAAAAATACCAATGAACACACCCTCAAGCATGCCAACATATATTTTTTCGGACACCACCTAAATACCTCCTACATTTCAACATCCGAAACTCCATCTTCACTAAAATATTATTTTCAATTACTAGGTTATTTCTATTCACTAATCGTTTGTTGTTGTTTTCCATGTTAAATTTTGCGATGTAGAGTATTCACTAACCAATAAAACACGGCTAATAATAAAAACTTTAAATTGGCGCAAAAAATTTTTTTTTGTCTCTTACTACTAAAAGAATTTAAAAAATTAATTTTATCCTTATGAACAGTTTTCTCTTATATGTACGAGTAACATTCGTTTTTAAAACTCCTAGTCTGTTACATAGGAGCAAGTTCGTGCGACCCAGTCGTGCATTTTATTTCTTAATGCTCACACTGTGTCTCTGGCATATTAAGGGTATACAAAAATGATTGAGTGTGCGCTAATTATAAAAAAAAAACTTAAGAATAATAACAGGTATCCTAAATAGACACTGCAAATTTTTAAGACACCTTGGTTTACTTGGGATTGTAAGCAGTGCCACATATAGGTTCTGTAACATGCATGAGAAAACAATGGACGACATACTAAGAAAATGTTGACCACTCATGCATCAACGGAAAAACTATCTGGGACAATACCAGGTGAAAGAGAGTGAGTGACCTATCCTCTATGAAGGTGCCCCAAAGCGCAAATACTAGATTCCTAAGAGCAATAGATTTGGGGGAAGAACTGTAAGGTGAACAAGCTCATACAGATTCAGATGGGTTCACAATAAATCTCTAGGTGGCAGTGCAATACCAAAATGCATTCATGCACCATAATAGTAACAGGGAAATCGCTTTTGTAACAGTTTATCCTTAAGATAGCAAAGATTCCTTTGGTTTATACTTTTTCTATTTAACCATCAATTAATCATTTGACGGCAAACCTCTTATGGATTGGTTTAACCATCAGCTTCGGCGATGTTTCTTCACCATAGGATGTCCACTCTTTACACAATAATATTTCTACTCATTTGATTTTATCAAATCCTGAATCTGGAATGCCAGCCTACCGCCGCTGGCCCGCCGCGCCGCCGCCGTCCTCAATTTGGGTAGTCTCAGCCAAGTATTCAACTTGAACTTATATAAGTTCTATTAAATTAGACACTTTGTTTGAATCTCTTAACACTACCTGCTTTTTGCCAGGAACGAGATTACCCTTTATTTTTTCAGCAACCAGTATCTTCAACTTATCTTCATTACTGTATACCAAAATGGTAGTCTTGGACTTTGTACCCCAAAGGGCACTAGGCCGCGGCTGCGCCTCAAATGGTCCATCCGCTTAGTCAAGTTTTAGCACACTCTTTCTAACTATAAATGCTTCAATGTTGGCTTCCCACAAAAATAATCTAAATGCGTTAAATCGCACGATCTAGGCGGCCAATTGGCCGGCCCCAAACGTAAAATAAACTGTTTACCGAACTCGCCTCTCAATCGGTCCATTGTTACGCGTGCTGTGTGGCATGTGGCACCGTCTTGGTGAAACTACATGTCATGCAAGTCAAGCTCTTCCATTTTGCCCAAAAAAAAGTTTGTTATCATCGCACGGTAGCACTCACCATTCACAGTAACGTTGCGATTGGCATCATCTTTGAAGAAATACGGCCCACATGATTCCGCCAGCCCACAATCCGCACCAAACAATGACTTTTTCATTCAACCAGAAATGAGCTTCGACGCTGAAAAAAAGTAAAAAAGTGGATCTTCGGCCAACTTTTCAAGAGCCCATTCACCAAAAATCCGGCGTTGTGGTGGGTCGTTCGGCTTCAAATCTTGCACCAGCTGTATTTTGAAAGGCTTCACACCTTAATCATTCCGCAAAATTTTCCATGTAGTGGAGTAACATAGGTCCAATTGCTGCGAACAGCGCCAAATCGATAATTCACGGTT
Organism: Chrysotoxum bicinctum; assembly: GCA_911387755.1. NCBI lineage: Eukaryota > Metazoa > Arthropoda > Insecta > Diptera > Syrphidae > Chrysotoxum > Chrysotoxum bicinctum. Next base: position 62,533,842 of record OU426987.1, read on the forward strand.
ATTACTAACACTAGCCGATACAGCTGCGTGTTGGTGTTTTAATGTAAAACAATGTAAATTTAGTGCGAAATATTTCACAACGAATTCAAAAGACGAAATGAAAAAGAGCTGTGGAAATAACTCGCATAACACAGAACAGTGAAAAAACTTCGTGAAATAATGCGCACGTTGCGTTCGTTGCGCCATTTTACAGCAGACGTGGTGTGGTAGCCTTTCACAGACGACATTTGGTAGCCAAATTTAAGACGACCGATTCCGTAATGAATCAGCCAATATAAAACGTGAAAGGAAATTAAAGATCGTGCGAGATCGTCGTAAAAGTGTACAACAGAACCCGAGGCAGTCGATTCATCGCCTTGCACAAGAACTCGGCTTTTCACATTACTTCAACTTGACTAAATTTGCACCGGGACTACACCCGTACAAATTTCAACTAATCCAGGAGCTTAACGTTCAGTACCATAGACAACGTCGCGCGCGCCGTTTGTTCGCTGTTAATATATTTCAGAGCGTTTGGAAGAGGATCCCAATTTTTGTTGAAAAATCATATTTAGCGTTGGGGCACATTTTTGGATGAATGCCTGTGTCAAAAAAGCAAACTTGCCGTGTATGTGATGACACGAGGTTCACCAAATGACAATGCATCCTCAAAAATTTACCATTAGTCCGTACTATTTCGAAAACATCGTAATTGAGGCAGTTACCGTCAATGGCGAGCGCTACAGAGCAATGATAAACAATTTCTTATGGCCCAAATTGAATCATTATGGACCTTGACGATTATGTGGTTTGAGCAGGACGACGCCGACGCCGACGCCGAACGGCGGCGTTGCGCACAAAGTGGCATGAACGATTTGCGGATAAGATTATCTTTCGCAGAGGTGACGTGAATTGGCCACCAAGGTCATACGATCTGACCCCACTAGACTTTTTCTTGTGGGATTTTCTGTAGTCGTAGGACTATGCGAATAAACCACAATCAATCGATCCCTTTAAGGTAAACATAACACAGGAATTCGCTTAAATTCCGCCGCATATACTGATAAATCATGAAAATCGTACCACACGGATTCGTGCCATTGTAAGAAGAAGTCATATTCCATAAATAATGGCATACATGTACATACATGTACGATATATGTATGTAGGTACTATAGGGCAAGTTCTGCATTTGGAAAAAAAAATCGAACTCGAGATTTTGTTCAAAGTTGACATTACGATGATAGCGAAAACGAAAAAAGTGGGTCCGGCAATTCCGTTTGTCTGTCTGTATGTCTGTATGTTTGCCACTTGACCTATTTTCTTCAAACTCGGTAGTTAAAGGTCTTCGGTGATTCCCTAGAGAAGAAATTGAAATTTTATTTTTAGCTCTAAAACTAACGGTACCCCCCATACACCCGTAATGCAAAATCTTATTTATCTCGAAAACGGCTATAACGATTTTGATAAAAAAAAAAATTAGTTGTTATATTATGGATATGGACTATATTTTGATAAAAAAAATTGGGGGCAAATGTTACTAGGGGTACCTGTTATACATATAACGTTTTTTTTTATTTTCGAATTTCTCACCAACGGCTCTAACGATTTTGACAAAAAATTTTTATGCAGAAGCTCCTATGCATTTAAAATATAAAATTGTAAAATTTTTTCGAAAAAATTGTTTTTGGATTTTTAAGAAAATAATACAAATTTTTTTTTGAAAATTCAATATCTTGAAAACGGATACACGAATAAATTTTTAAATTATGTTATAAAATGTATTTTATTGAATACTAACAATTTGCATATCAATTTTTTTATAAAAATTTTAAGGAAAATTTAGTACACAAAAAACATGTTTCAGTGTGTCTGTATGTCTGTACCTATCCCTACAGCCTAAGCCACTAGACCTATGTTCCTTAATCCCGGTTGTTAAGGGTCTTCAGTGATTCCCTAGAGGGGAAATTGAATTTTTTTTTTTTTAGCTCCAAAACTAACGGTACCCCCCATACACCCGTAATGCAAAATCTTATTTATCTCGAAAACGGCTCTAACGATTCTAATAAAAAAAAATATGTGTGATTTTATGGACATGGACTACATATTTGTAAAAAAATATTTTGGGGAAAAATGTTATCAATGGTACTTGTCAAAGAACCGTTTTTTTTTATTTTCGACTTTCTCATTAACGGCTCTAACGATTTTAACCAAAAATTTTCACCAGAAGCCCCCTTAAGTTTAAAATACTATTGTATATAAAAATATTCGAAAAAAAAATATTTATTTTGTTTTTTGAAAAAATAAATTCCAATTTTTTTTTTGAGAAATCAATATCTTGAAAACGTGTGAACGATTATTTTTTGAAATTATTTCCTAAAATCTAAATTACTAAACACTTAAAAATGGCATCCCAAATTTTGTTCTATAAAAATTTTAAAGAAATTTGTTATGTAAAAAATTACTTTGATAAAACGATTTTTAAATTTTTTCTGCGTAAATTAATTTTTTTGCCGGAAATCAGACGGCAGGCAATTCCATGCATTGTATTTATAAAATGTATTTTAAATCCCAAAGTACTTTTACATAAGAGCAAGTTCGTGCGATCCAGTCGTGCATTTTATTACCTTTTGTTTTAAAGTATGATTTTTTTAATATCTGTTTAAGTATACCATGTCATTTTTTTTCGCACAAAAGTTAAAATAAACGCAAAGCACAGAAAATTATATTAATTTCGAAATAATGTGTAATGACTTTACCATAAAGACCTTCAACCTCTACTAGGTCCCTTGCAAAGTTCAAAATCACTATAGCACAGTGTTATTAACATAAAATAAAAGTTTCCTCTACATCATTGTGTTCGATGTGAGTAAATGTCGTGCATGTTACGTAGCGTGTTACTGACTACCACTTTTTTAACTTATTCTAAGTTAATCGACAACCAGGTAAAATATTGCTTTTAGAAAATTAATTGAAAATTCAGGGGTCATGTATTTAATATTTTTTGCAAGAAAATGTATTATTCCCAGAAATCTTTATTTTCTGCAGAATCATCCCCTGGAAACCTAATAAGTCATCACTTTCAAGTTGTTTGCTTACCCACGCAATGTCGGCTGTTATAACAACCGACCGACCGACAGGTAGCTTGATGTCCTTAATTATCACTTTTTCCTTTCCACTTATTAATCTACAAGTACAACAAACATTCTGCCAACAACAGAGCAGAAAAAAAAAAACAAGTAAACAACAGAAAGGTTAACCTTTTGTTTTTGCCTTTGAAACGCGTTTTTATATTGAATTGCGTTTTGCGGCACTAATGCACAATGAGTAATCCTGCGGCCTTGAGGATTTGGCCTTTTCATGCGCGCCGCCACTACCGCCGGCGAGGAAGCGTGTTTCACAGGACTCACACGAATAACACAGGCTGGCATACTTGTTGTAATTATATATTATTATTTAGGTATATAATTTTAATTTGCCGTTATTAATTTATGTTTGGTGACAACTTTATGAATGTTCATTATTATTATATGTGAAACTTTGACACATGATTACAAGGTCGTTTGTTCAGAGTGGGTTCATAGAGGTTCAACTCCTCCCTCAATTATTGGCACAGGGTTCTTGTACTCCTTAGGCTCCTTTCAAAAATAAATACGTAGCGAAAATATATTTTCGCATACGCCTATCAATGAAAGAGTAATGTGATGTGTCAAATATACTCGTATGACATTATGAATGTAGGCAGGTATGACTGGTTCTTACTTTCGAAATATACAGTGGTGGAAAAAATAATAGGTGTGAACGAAAAATAGGTGCGAATAAATATGTAGTAGTTTTGAATTAATATTTGCTTGGATGACCTTTAGCTTTTAATACTGCCTCGTTACGCCATGGTGAGGATTTCACTAGCTTTTTGCACTGAAATTCTTTCCCAAGCATCTTTGATCCCAAACCAATATTTCAGCCTTATTCCAAGATTTGTTTTGAGCCAGCACTTTCTTGACCTCAGACCACACTTGTTCTCGATCGGGTTAAGACCAAGTGATTGAGCTTGACAATCAATAATTGAGATCTTTTTGGCTTGAAACCAAGTTTTCTTCAAGGTGGGCTTTGGGTCATTGTCTTGTTGAAACTTTTGTTTTGTCACTTCCCAGAATATTTTTAAGACTCTCTATGTCCCTTTCGTTAAATACCTTATATGCTGATCTTCAGCAAATGCTTGTCTTTTTTTCATATTCTTTTCTGATGCAAATAATAGTGTTAATGGTGGGTTGGCTACGTTTTCCCGCAAAACGATTTCCCGCGTCACGTTTTCCCGCGTAACGTTTGCCCGAAAATCATTTTCCCGTAACTCATTTTCCCGTAAAACGATATCCCGAATCACAGTTTCCCGTGTAACGTTTGCTCGCCGATTCCTACCTTTCTCGATACAAAGCGACAGCGCTGTATTAATCACCAACTGAACAATGAGAACTATTGCAATACCTCACACACTCACACTAACATGAGAGATCACGGAGGAAGCAGGACCAAATAAGTTGCACAATAAAAGGCAGGACGCACGATGGTGCCATTTTGACACGGAAATTTTCTCGTGGCACGGTGGCACGAAAAGTTTCAATATGTCACGTTTTTTTTTTTATTATTTTACCTAAATGCGTTTAAGATAATTTACCCAACCTTTTTAAAAAATAATCCAAACATACAAAGTATTCTTCCACACTTCATTATTTTGGTATCAGAATTTTCTCATCTATTAGAGTGCGAGAAAGATGTTCTTTTTGGCGAAAAAAAGAAAAAAAAATCAGATTGGACTAGCCGAAAGTATTTTTCTTTAAGATTCCAAAACGTTCTAGGTTAAGTTGTACAAATTAAAAAACAATATTGACGAAGTAATGTTCATTAATATTTCAAAATTTATGTTGATTCTTCTTAGTTTGCCTCACGGAAGTGCATCAGCGAGTGTTTTCAAGGCTAAATAATATTAAAACAAACAACAACAACAGACTGTCATATACAAAACAATTAATGCTATAAGGTCATATAATGAAATTATTAAGCCTAATAAATGCCAAAATTTCAAACCTCCAGCTAATTTATTTATTTAACTTATTATAACAAAGCTTTATTACTTTATATTTTTTAATAATAATAATAGGTACTCATCGTGTGATGTGAAATAGGTAGTTAAATAATGCAAACTTATTACTTATTGTGAACTTGCCAAAAACTCCTGTTTCTGGAAAATACCTATACACGAATAGAGGAACTGATTTTTTGTTTGTTATTTGTTTGTAATAGTATTTGATTAAAATTTATTTTTAAAGAATAACTTGAGTTTTTTTCATATGGCACGAAAATGTCACAAATGACACGTTTTTTCAAAGAGTGTAGCACGAAAAATTTTTTTTTTGGCGGCAACGCTGGGCAGGAGAGATGTAGAAAAAAATCTTCAGTTCTTCTTCTTCTTAGACCTGCATAGAAGAAAGACATTGAGAGATGAGAGATGTCTTGCTTAGAGGTTTGGGGTGCTTGGTACTGAGTACATGGTTGTTGGACGCGACGGTGACGTTGTTGGGTTGACTGACTTGGTGGACATGGTAATTGGTGCACGGGATGGTTGATGGATGGGGTGGTTGGTGGATGAAGTGCGACGATGATGGTGGTTGTGGCGATCGCTTGCAATATTGTTATAAAGAAATTTTCTTCAAGGATTGCAATACATTTTAAGGGTTTAATAGCTAGATATATATTAACTATCGTAGAATAAAGGCTTTACAATGATTTTGTACATACACAGCTTGCACAGGGATACTAAGTTTATACCTATCTTATAACTGAAAAATAAATTCAAAATGATGATAACCCGGGTAGAAAATTATCTAGGAAACACTATCGAATAGCGTGGCCCTAGCTAGATTGGCCATTATACAGGGTGATTGGCATAAGGTGTGACAAAAAGCTAGGGCGTGTAGGTTGGACTTAGACAAGAAAAAAATCGTATGGGAGGGGGGGGGTCTATTTCCCCCCGTTTAGGCGGGAGGGGCAATTTAAGAAAAAAATCACTTAAAACAGAAAAAAAAATATTAGAAAATAACGGTGATACCTACAAAGTAATGCTATGGCATTTTGAAAAGCCAGAAATACATTCTTTAATTTTGTTTTTAAATAAAGTTGTGCGAGTGAATAGTTTTTGAAAAATTAATTTTCAAAATCAAAATTTTGAAAAAAAAATGAAATTTTTTTTTTTAAACAATTTTTTTTCAAAATTTTACGTAATTAAGTATTATTTTTTTATTCAATATTCAATGCTCTTTTTAATTTTTGATCAAACACAAAAAACCGGATGTCAAAATGTTTTGTAGTTTTTGAGAAAATCAAAAATAACAAAAACTACTTTTGTTCTAAGAAAAGCCTTTTATTTTAGTTTTTACGTTTTTGGATTCTTATGTAGGTGAATTTACGATTGAAAGGATTAACTTTCTTTTTACACCGAAAAAAAACGTTGGTGATATCAATCAATATCCTTGGTTAATTTGGCGTCAATCAAGCTTCGTTGTTGATTTCACTATGATCGTGTGATCAATTCATTTATCAAAACTTTACAACGAACGGGGTTGATTTCGTGTTTGACATATCACTCGTAATTGTTATTCGACAATATTTGTGTTATACTGAGTATGTTCATACTCAAACGATCACGATTGTTGTACCTCTTAAAAATTATTTTTTGATTACAAACGTTATGAATCAACAACACTTGTGATAGTTTAACCATGTACATTGTTGAATGAATATGTTTATTTAGAAATACGTTCATAGTCAAATGATAATGTTCATGCTCAAATTATAATGTTTCCGTTGTTCTTTAACTACGTTCGTTGTACACCCACTACAACTGTGGTTGCTTGACAACGCTTATTTCATTGTAAAATGACAATGTTCATGCTCAAGTTATAATGTTTCCGTTGTTCTTTAACTACGTTCGTTGTACACCCACTACAACTGTGGTTGCTTGACAACGCTTATTTCATTGTAAAATGACAATGTTCATGCTCAAGTTATAATGTTTCCGTTGTTCTTTAACTACGTTCGTTGTGCACCCACTACAACCGTGGTTGCTTGACAACGCTTTATCTTCGGTTGGTTTTTTATACTTACTTTAAAATCTGTGAACTCTAAAAAGTTTAAATAAAAAGTAGATTTTTATTTAATTTAATTGTTTTTTATTTATATAAATTGTTTTTCTTTGAGTTAGTAGTAGGTTGTAAATTTGCTTACAGCTAAAACATTGATAATCATCTGTTTGTTTAAAGTAATGTATTATTTTATAGTGACATATAAGCTTTTTTACATCAGCTAATACAATTAAACATAAATGACATTTAAACATGTTATTTCTTTAAGGATTTTATAAGGATAAGAACATCAGGCGATACTCTGTCTGAGGTTTCAATTTGAAAAAAAAAAAATGTTGTATAAAAAGCCAAACAGATTTACATTGAGAAGGATATTGGAGATTAAGAGTGAAAAAAATTTTAAAACACGTATCTAACGCTGGCAAAAAGTCTTGGAATTTATATTTAATTTCATTAAAATAAACTATGTAGGTGTTATCAAACCTACATTGAATAATAAGTGGCTGTAAGTTTTGCCCTTGTTGTCTCACCTTTGTAGCAATTTTGTCGATGGTGGGGTTGAAATCATTAACTTCCCCCACTTCAACCACCAATGACTGCTGGGAGTCCTTTATCGTTGGCTTCAAAAATTTTTTTTTTTTAATATCGCTTGAAATTGCTGCTTGTCGAGTTGTTGGCGGTAGGATGGCGTGGAGCAGGTTTACAATTAAAATATCTTCTGGATCTGAAAAAAATCAAAATTATAATTAAAATGTTACTCTTGGCTTTCGTAAAACAAATACGTATCTAAAAAATGTTTAATAGCAAAAAATACTAAAAAGATGAAATAAATATTTGGTGATTTTAAACTATCCAAAAGATAGAACAATGCTTTACTCGCTTTAAACGCCATAAAATCGTTCAAAATCGACTACAATTAACCTCCCGATGACAACTGGTTTTTTTTAACCCCATACATTTTTTTAATTTTAACTGTAATTTTGATTCGGCTTGTTTTCCCCTGTTATAATACTACCCCTTTTGTTGTGTATGTATATTTCAAATGCATTCATGTCGGAATTTTAATTGTACCCGGCTTAAAAACAGATTGAAAATGTATATCCATACATATACTTATATGGGTCGTTTTAAAAAAATTACATTTTTAGTGTTATAGCTTCTATTTTCTTTGCATTTCAATTTAAAGACTTGAAATTTGGCATGGAACTGTGTTTATATGTCAGCATTATAAGAAAAAATTTGCAGATCGATTGATGGTAACGAATAGCCATGGTAATTAATAATGTGTAATCTCCGTGGCCTTTTTGGGATGTGATTTTCATGCTTAATCAGTTTTATTAATATTTTTAATGATGAAAATGATTTTTTAATTAATTTTGGGCCTTGTCGTTTGAAAGGCCTTCTCTCAAACTTCAATTTTATAATATGCCAAAAAAAAAAAAAAATTGTTTTGTTGTCCGAATACTTAGTTGAACGAGTGTGACAAGATTTGGAAAAAAAAAAAACTAATTAAACATTTTCGCTTTTTCACACAACTAAACAATTTTTAATAATTTTTTACGATGCATTATCTTATAATACGTCAAAAAACCTTTAATTTCATGTTTTATTATAATTTTATTATTGCAGTTAATTCCTTTAAAACTTGCATACAAAATAATTTTTTCATCCGAGTAAAAATTCAGTGTAATCTCCCGGGCCTTGTTATCTTTGTACCGTATAAATATTTTTTAGTCTAACCACCTCCAAAAGAAAGGTATTTACTCATACTTGAACCTAATATAATTTGGATGACATTGAATTACATTTACTATATTAAAATTAAGAAATAGTCGATTTTGTAATCTCCGTGGCCTGTAATCTCCGTGGCCATTTTCGTATTTGTTTTTTAATAAATGTTTTTTTAGTTTATAATGGCTCATATCTTTATTAATTTTTTTATATTCTAGATAAATATACTGAATTTCATCATTCCTTACAATATTGGTACCATAAAAGTTCCAAGAAAGTTATGTGCCGTTATTTAAAATTATTTTTTTTTGTCTTTCATGCTTTTAAACAAAATCATTTCGTAAACAAACAACTTTTTTATTAATTATCTTATTAAATTTAGTTGCTTTCCACAAAATTTCAACTATTTATTGTTACTATTTATTTCGTGGATTATTGTTATTTTATGCAAGAAAAGAACATTTTTAGTACATTCGAAATTTAAAATTTAAATTTTTATCAAAAAATACTCGTAAAATGGAAAATATTTGAAATTATTTTTGCGCAACTCGCAGAACTCCTTTTCTACTTGTTTACTATAGATTTAGAAACTAAAACCCAAGAAAAACTGAAAAAAAATTTTTTTCAAACGATCAAAAAAAATGTCAATTTTTAAAAAATGACCCATATCTACAAAATGTTAAAAATAAAATCTATTTTTTTACAAACCTCTTACAAAATTTTTCTTGTTTAACTGACAAAGAAGGTCGTGGCAGTTTTTATCTTTAATCTTGTCATTAAAAACTGGTAGAATTGATGATTTAAAACTGTCCCATTTTTCAATAAGAAGACTTTGTTTTCCCGGAAATATAACTTCGAAATCAATATTGATCTAGAATTATTATAAAGCAAATGAATATGGGAAAATAAGATGAGGCAATTATTCATTTTTATAAAATTGTGACAATTTAATTTAATTTAATTTAATTTAATTTTAAGAAATGTTTAAGTTATTGAATAATCATTATCTTTTATGAATATCACTTTGACGATATCGCTTTGAAAATTAAGGACTCCAGACTATCTTAAAAAAGCTATGTACTTGAAAACGAAATATTTACCAGTGTTACTCCAGCCGAGTGCTTGAGCAAAGGCCAAATATTTAAAATATCAGGAAAATTTTGTTTCTTTACATCCAGTTGTCTCGCCTTATGAGTTTTTCGCCATTTAAATTTTACCTCCTCCCAAGGTTCTTTATGAATCTGGAGCCACTTGACATCCGCCAAAGTGTCATCTTAATCAAAAAATTATGATTGAAATAAAGTTTAAGTTAGAGATGTTTGCTGTCAAAAAATATACCATTTAAAAATTCTACTTCTTCCTCATCCAAAACAGGATTTACAAAAATTGAACTGGAACTACAGCCAGGTTCGTTATTGAATGCACAGAAACCAATTTTTCTATGACGACGCTTTAAGTTATAATATCGGCAGTACAATCGTCCTGAAGGATTTTCCTTTGAGCCTTTCTTAGGTGGTATAAAATAAATATTCTGCAATTTATAAATTTTGTGAAGGTTGTATAACCAATTTGGGGAGAGTACGATAACTTAGGCGCCAAAATTTGATAACGGATTTTTGTAGAAGGGTCAAATACAAGCGTTTTTTACTAAGGGAGGGGGGGTCTATCTCGCCCCGTTTAGGAGGTAGGGGCGATTTTAGAAAAAATGACTTAAATTGAAAAAAAAAATATTAAAAAACAACGGCAACACTTACAATAAAATACTATACCGGTTTTGAAAGTCAGAAGTATGTTCTATAATCGTAAATTTAAATTAAATTATTTATGTCAATAGTTTTTGAAAAATTTGCATAAAAACTCAAAATTTTGTTCAAAATTTTTTTCAAAATTGTAAAATGAAGTGCTTAATTGGCTTTTTGTGGTCAATGCTACTATTAATTCTGAATCGAACACAAAAAACCGAATGGTTTTGTCCCTTCTAGTTTTTGAGAAAATCGAAAATTACTAAAACTACTTTTTATGAAATTTTTAATTTTTGGTATTTAACTACGGTGATTTCATTTTGAGGATTAATGTTAATGTGGTTCATTTGTAGGTAAAGTACAGCAAATCATTTAGGGTTACCAAGAATGCACCAGAGGAGGTAGAATTGCAGTCAGTTTGTGAGTAAGTCAGGTGTTACTTAAAAATAGTCAAGTCAATTTTTCAATGTTCAATGTATTAAAACCGTGTTTACAGGCATTTTGATCACAAAAAAAAATTATAGCAAGCACCTCCCTAATCTCTAGCCAATATTGAGGGCCATGGAAAAATGTGCCGATAGATGGGTTTATTGCTCTGAGATTAACTTTTATATGGATTGCACCAGAGAAACTTTTAAATCATTAGTTTTAAGCAAAATTTAAGTAACGTTATTTATTAAAATAAAAGATTAACTATGTAAATCATTTAAATGTAATTTGAATTTTATATACCCACCTACAAATTTGTAACTATATATTTACTTATGTATCTTAGTCTGTAAGAGTATAATATGCTCTGGCTGATGAATAAATAATAATAATAATATTTTATTCTTACAATTTTTGTCACCTTTTTGAGTTGGAGTTGAGGGGAGTTGACGCTTTAGTTGGAATTAGACCAATTTCTTCTAAAAACGCGATGCTTTTGAAATATTTTTTTTGAAATATTGAAAAGTTATTTAATTTAGGATGAAAAAGTGGATGCTTAGTCGCCATTCTTTATTCAAAGAAAAAAATACTTCACTATTACAAAGGTTGAATAACGAATGACCTTGGTAAACAATAACCTGTACCATATTAGCATTGAAAATGTTAGACACAAACAATAAACATACATATTAATTAAGGAATTATATGAATTTGCTGCATTCGTACAGTAGTACCTAGGTAATGTGAATTTTTCATAATGAATTAAATTTTCATGTCTGAACATTTTAAATGTGCAACCTTGGGCTACGTACATACATATATTTAGTAGACATTGGATATAGACCATAGGGTAAATTCAAAGTTTCTTTAAATCCAGATTCTGTAAATGCAAAAGAAACCTTGCATACACCCAACCTCGCACCTACCCCAAATCCTATAGTGTGCCCAGGCAGGGGTTGCAGGGGGGCAGCATGCCCCCCCATACATATCTCACTGTTTATGCGCCGTAATGCGTAAGCAAGCAAATAAAGCAAATATCCCATAAAAAAGTAGTTTTAGTTATTTTCAATTTTCTCAAAAACCAGATGACATAAAATCATCTAAATTTCAGTTTTTGAATTAGAATAAAATAGAGCAACGAATTTTAGGAAAAATAATAATATATAACTTTGCAGTTTTGAAAAATTAAACTTTAAACTTTTTTTTTATGTTTTTTTTCACCAAAATTTGAGTTTAAAACTCGTTTTTTTCAAAAACTGTGCATAGATTCTAATTGATTTAAAAATTATCTAATAGATCAGAGTATTGGCTTTAAAAAAAGGTATAATATTTAGTTGTAAGTATTACCGTTATTTTTTAACATTTTTGTTTCCATTTTAGTACCTTTTTTATAAAATTGCCCCTCCCGCCCAAACGGGGGGAGATAGACCCCCCTCCCATAGTAAAAAATGCTTGTATTGAACTGTTCTACCAAAAACCGTTATAATTTCTTGGCGCCTAAGTTATCGTACTCTTGCCACCAATTTTAATATATGTAAATGATATCACCATCTGCGAGCAAAAACTATGTTTTTTTAATTAATTTTAGCACGAATTATAGTTTTATTGCTTCGAAATACCTGCAAAATTGCTTTAAGTCACAAAAGCATATTTTCAGTCATTTTTTTCTATGTATGTGTCGACTTTTATTGTGTTCGTTGAAACGTAGAAAATAAAGCCGTCAACGCCAATAATTTCGATAATGTCAATCATGAAAACAATAACGTTATCTGTAATTCCATTTACATATGAATAAAATTTGTTTTATTCATTTCAATAAACTATACAGTTTTATTCAGAAGTTAATAAATTAGAACAACATTTTATTTAAGAATTGAAATTGTTTTAAAATGAAGACAAATTGAAGAATATAGCATAAAATCAATGGATATAGAACATTTTACATGTTACATTGAACTATTTGGAATCAATTTCACTTAAGAGACCAAAGTGGTTACCAATTTATCTACTTAATTGAAATTTTTAGAAAAAAGAAACTGTTTTCAAATACTAAAAGAGCACTCTCAGCTATGTCGGAACTTATGTTTTTACCGAGACTTAAACAGTAGACAATATAGATGCATTCAAGTGGTGATACTTTCCTTAATAATACAATATTTTTTATTATTTGTTGATAACTATAAAATAACATAGATTAAAAAGAACAAAATGCTTACAGGGTCTTCGTTAAATCTATCATGTATTTTTTTTGCAATATATTGAAATTCTTTTCGGGTCACTGACTGATTATTTTTTAGCAGCCAATTTGTGATGCATTCCAGCAAAATCGCTCGTGACGAATCTCCAATTCTGTTAAATTGCTGAAACTCATTTAATACAAAATTTCCGGATGGAAATAATTGAAGTATCGCATCGATGTCCTAAAATTTAGTATTAATTAAGAAAACATAGAAACAGAATGACCTTGAAGAAATTTCAAATAACTCACGAAGCTTCCAAAGGTGACATTAGGTGATGGTGGATTTGATATGAATGAGGTATTTGATGAAGGAGACGATGGCGTTGAACCTACTGCCGAATCGTGAGACAAATGTGAACAACAATGCTCTGCTACACGTTTTTTTACTTCTTCTTTTATTAAAAGTTTAATATCATTAAAAATGTCTATCGATGAATCTAAATCAGTGCGAATTCCCTGAAATTATTCAGCATAATACTACATATAATCATAAAATTGTTTGAAGAGTATTTACATTTTCTTTTCGCCATTCATGAAGTTTTTGTTTAAACTCAACTCTTAATTTGAACGATTTATTTGTAAAAACTTCTTTCAAATCTTCATTACTAATGAACTTTAAAGTGTTTACGTTTAATTTAAGACTTGAAAAACGATCATATAAGTCAACAAATCCCCAAGAAGAAAGTAAATTATACAATTCGCAATCAACTAAATTGACTTCAAGATTGTTATCGATATTATCTACTGGAGCTGAAAAATTATCAGATCTGTTAGTAAGAGTAGTATAGGTGGCCTGGTATTGCGATTTTTCTATTTCAGAATCTGTATCATAATCTGACTGTTCTGGTAGAGTGTAGTCTTCATCACTCAGTATTTTTCCTAGATCCTCCATTTTAATTTCCTTATTATATTAGGAAAAGAGAATTAAAATATAAAAATTTATTAATGGTATGTAAATTTTAAGAAAATTCTAAAATTAAAGCGCTGAGAAGAAGAAAAGGTTAAGTGATATTTTTTGATGTTTCAAGTTTTTTTTTTGCAAAAATGTTAAAACTTAGATTTCTGTGTAATCAGCGTTACTGTAAGAAGCTTAATTTCCGATTTAGGCTTTCCAGTTTTGGTAAGAGAGTGTTAAACAAAACAAGTTTTTTTTTTTATATTTAGTGAAAGAAACAATAGGTGCGTTTTATTATCCACAAATCTATCTGGATCCGGATCGGGATCTTCCCTTGAAAATAAAACGATACGGATCTTACTGACAGCAGTGTTATAAGCCTGTCTCTTTTTATCCTTGGGTTTGGAAATTTTAAATTATGTGTTGTCTTTTTTCTTTACACTATAGCTTACACTACCTTACCATAAAAAGCCATCTACTCGCCAGTGTAATAACTAATTTTTGGATCTATGAAATAGATCCCGATAGAAAACAGGATCCCAAATTATAAAACTAAAATAGTAACAAAGTGTCGTACTATAATGAAACATTTGTTTTTCACCAGAATGGCTACTTCCGTTAGTGAATACGAAATAAATAAGGAATCGTTAGGAAAGAAGTTAAATTGTATAACCAAGATAAATGGCAATATACATTTCCACTTACGGTAGGACAAATCTTAGACAATGAGAAAATTAGCTTAAAAGATATTGATGAGGAATATCTAGTATTCCATGAAAGCGCTATGTAGGAACTTATTTTTGAAATTTTTAGATGAAGAGGAAAAATTTGTGGAATAATACGTGCACGTGCAGCCCACTATGGGTTGTCCCAAAATTGATTCTTATCCGATTCGGCGATTTCATCAAATACCCCTAAGTGATGAAAGTATTGAAAAACAGCTTTCTCAACACCGTATACACGAATGCCATTTGGACTTAAAAATGATCCTTCGTGTGTCCAGAGAATGATGAACACCGTTTTGTCGGATCTTATAGGAAAACAATGTTTTTTGTTTACATAGATGACATTGTTGTCTATGGTAGCAGTCTAGAGGAACATAATGAGAGACTTAAAAATATATTCCACAAGTTAAAAGCTGCAAATTTGAAAATTCAAATAGATAAATCTGAATTTCTTACAGAAGAAATTCAATACTTAGGTTATTTTTTATTAAAAAACAAGGGCTTACTCCCTAATTTAGAAAAAGTAAAAGCAATAAATAATCTACAGGAACCTAAGAATCCCAAGGAAATCAAAAGTTTTTTAGGAATGATAGGATACTATCGAAAATTCATAAAAAAATTTAGTGTCGTGGCATCGCCTATATTCAAGCTATTGAACAAAAAACGTTGAGTTCATTTGGAAAGAAGAACATACTAAAAACTTTATCGAAGTTAAAAGGTTCTTACAGAATTTACTTTGTTACAATATCCTGATTTCAAAAAACAGTTTACTATCACAACTGATGCTAGTAATTTGGGACTTGAAGCTGTTTTGTCACAAGAACACTCAGGTAAAGATCTGCCTATCCATTTTATAAGTAGAACATTATATAAAGCTGAGGTCAATTATAGTACTACAGAAAAAGAATGTCTTGCCATTGTATGGGCAATACAACAGTTTAAACCGTACCTTTATCGACAAAAGTCTGTTATCAAAACTGATCATCGACCATTAACTTTGTTATTTAATGTTAAAGATCCTGGATAAAGATAAGTAAGATGGAGACTTAAACTATAAGAGTATGATTACAAGATTTGTTAAAAAAAGGCGTAGATAATGTTGTAGCTGACGAACGACGAAGTAGGAATATGGCTTCTCCATTATTCAAGGATCAAGGCAAAAGTAGTATGAAATATAAATTATATAAAGAACAAACAAATTAGTACGAATGGAAACGGAAGCTAAACGAACTATGTTAGGAAAGACAAAAAAGAATGATACGATAAAAGAATAAATTCTAATGTTGAAGAATTTAAGAAAAACGATTTAATTCTCATTGAGAACGCTAAAAGAGCCAAGTTAAAGTTGTGGAAAATTCAGTTATAATTAGACGAAGCAATAAATCTATAAAATATGTATAATAAAGGTATGATAAAACACTACAAGAATTAAAAAAAATTCATTTACAAATTTTTATTAACTTTAAATGGCATTTTTGGAAAAATATGGGAGAATTTTCCATCAAACGGGATATATACAAAAATCTCGGAGAACTGCGACAACAAAGACGAAAAGTTTCTATAGTTACGCATATCGACCTTCGTCTGATAACAGACCAAATAGATATAGAAACATTTTCGTATTAAGAGTAAATAACGAGTGTTTTATAGAAATTCCGGAATGTGTAAAATTCATTAAGAAATCCAAAATTCAAATATTATCACTAAAAAAGGATCTAAGTGTTATTTATCATTTACTAGTAGTTGACAGAGGATATAAAAGAGGCTTACTAATTTTGTTGCAGCAGGATTCAAGTTCTTATTTGGAACTCTAGATAAAGAATATGCTAAGCAGTATGAAGAGGCAATTATAATTACTATGTTGAAATCTTTTATAAAGTTTCTAAAAATAAATATTTATTCGCATTAAGTGATGAAACAAAATACAAATGTAATTGTTCTGAAAAATAAAATACTTTGAAACCTAAGAAACTAGAATTGAAAATTATGAACATGTATTAACTATTGAAAACAAAGATGTATATCATCCCACACTAATGGATTTTTGTTATAATGTAAAATTGAATGATTTAGATGTCGAAAATGTAAAGTTGCCTAAAATATAGCTTAGGTTTAACCGAATTACAAGACTTAACTGTTGAAATTAGAACTCAAGAAAACTTAAGGAAATACCACCTTATATTCAAGGCACATTGTTTGGTATAAGTGGAACTTTAATAACTATAAAATTTACTTTAAATAACTTTAAAATTTACTTTTCTTTTCTTTTGCGAAATTGTTTCAATAAAAAGACTAAACAACGTGTTGTAGAAAGAGAATGGATAGTACATTATCATAATAATGATAAAAGAAAAACTGCACTAAGATTCAATTTCAATGTATTTAAGATAAATGATTTTGATATTGAAGAAAATTAATTTGTCAAGAAAAGTATAATTTTAATTTTTTAAGAAAGGAAGTGTAATGAATGAAATGAAACTAAAAATTAATGATTAAAATTTCTGACTTACCCTTTTTTGACTTTTTTTTTTTTAATATAATTGTTATGTCCAAACACCAACTGAGGACGACCTTTTTCAAGTTCTTATTTGGAACTCTAGATATTATTAAAGATGCTAAGCAGAATGAGGATGTAATTATAATTACTATGTTGAAATCTTTTATAAAGTTTCTGAAAATAAATATTTATTCGCATTAAGTGATGAAACAAAATACAAATGTAATTGTAATGAAACTACAAATTAATGATAAAAATTTTCGACTTACCCTTTTTCCACTTTTTTTAATATAATTCTTATTCGTTCACTTCAACGTCCAAACACCAACTGAAACTGTTGAAACTGACGACGACAAGCCGATGCTGAAATTTTAACACTGGAAAAATAATTCCGTTATCTATGAAGCGCGTCCTAACGATCACGTACGTTATTGACCATACTGGAATCATTCTCAATTGTAACTATGTTCGTGATGGAAATATTATATTCGTGTTCACTGCACTATTATGGAAGTATTAAGCTACTCTTACACTTCAACAAATAATTTAATGACAACAAATCAGATTTTCATTTGGAAAATGAGAATTACAAAGTTTATTAAAATATTGTCAAGATTTCTTACAAGGTTGGAGGAAAAGGGAATCAATGCGATGGACTGTGTTTTTTCATAAATATTATGCATTTGTTTTTTTTTTCCAATTTCCAAATATACAAATATTGTATGATTGCTTTATGGCTACATCAGTTTTTAAAGTGAGTTCTCTTCTCTCTTTTGGGTTGTAGACGGGTTTAAATAATGCTGTTTTTAATGGCATGAACAAATCTTTAGATATTCCTTACTCAATTTGTGTGTACAACAATAAGACACAAACGTTTTGATTTTTAGTCCCCTTTAACACTAGGAAAATTATGGCCCAGAAAATTATTTTAGATTATTTAAATTTTTTTGTTAACATACACAGTCAAGCTACTTCATTCAAAAGAAAAACAAAGAAAATGTTTAAAAAAAACTAAACAAAATTTCTGCTTTAATACATACCTACTTTTAATATCAACCCAAATAAATTTGAGAATTTTAATTTTTTAACGAATTATGATATTTTAATGCACTGTAAGTGGCTGGTTACAATAATTAAAAAAGAATTAATTTCCAAAGAAAGAGAATGATTTCTAGAAAGAAAAAAAGGAACAGAAAAAATCCATTTTCTTAAAATTATCCTTTCTCTTTTGAGAACTAGGTCTTTTTTACGTATATGAAACCAGCCACTAAAGTATTACATATTTTAATTTTTTTTATAAATGAAATAATATATTCGATATTTTTTGACTTAGTTGATACAGGGCCTAAAAACATTTTAAAATCTAAAATATTGCCAATGACCAGCGTTACCACTTTACTTTGAAAAATTTCAAATCCACTTTCTACTTCGCATCATTACCAAAATATTGAAATTTACATTATTTCTAAAACAACTTCAATTCTACAAAAAAGGCCAAATCTATTTGTTTTTCGCTATATCACGCTATGAAAAGTTTGTGTGTGCATTTGCAGAACTTCCCTCTAACATAATTATTCTAGTTTTACCAATTTATTAAATTTATTATATAATTTTTGTTGGGCGATAATCCTTCGTCTGTAGGTACCTCATTTTTCTTCTTTTCTGTTTCTTATTGTTATTTCTGGTAAGCGGTGCTAAAGTAATACACTATACATAGATTAATATAAAATAAATGTTAATAATAGGAATCTACTTCTTTTTTTTTTCTCAATCTACTTCGCCTTTTCCTCAAATCTACTTCGACTTTTTTTGAGAAGTGGTAACGCTGACGAATATTGTCCGCCAAACACAAACTACCGAACTTTTCACACTGGAATGAGCAATACACACAAAAAAAATGCCGTTATCGATGAAGCGCGTCCTAATGATCACGTACGTTGTTGACCATACTGGAATAATTGTCAGTTGATCACGAACGTTGTTGACCATACTGGAATAATTGTCAATTGTAACTATGTTCGTGATGGAAATCTAATGCTCGTGTTCATTGTACTATCACGGAAGTATAAATCTACTTTCACACTTCAACTGATGAAAACAAATCAGATTCTTATTTAGAAATAAAGAAATTACAAAGTTTATTAAAACCTTGTTAAGATTTTTACAAGTTGGCCAGGAAAGGGAATCGATGCGTTCGAACGCGTTTTTTTTATAATTATTGTGCTTGTTTGTATACATTTGTTTTCTTTCCAATTTCCAAAAACTTTAAAAATGCTGTATGACTGCTTTTATACGAAATCAATTTTTAAGTTGTGTTGGTTTTTTGGTTTCCTTTTGGTTACACAGGCGCGTTTAAACAATGCAAAAGAGAAATTTCTTAATATTGTTTACTCGATTTGAGATTATTTTAATTTGTTTTTTCACACACACACAATAATATGTATTAAACCAAGCTACTTCAAAAGGAAAATGCAGAAATTCTTTTATGATTTTGTTTAAAATAAATTTAAAAAAAAGTCATCGTAAATAATAGGTACTTATCTTTACATGCAATACAATTTATTTTTTAAATATCAACCCCGATAATTTTGGAATTTGAGAATTTCGGCCCAGGATTTTATTTTTCTCTTGTGAATTAAACTCAAAGTAAATGTAGTGGCAGTGTATGAGTATGACATTGATCTATATAATACACTGGGATCAGCGTTGCCGATGTGGCACGATCGTGCCATTTTGACACGGAAATTTTCTCGTGGCACGGTGGCACGAAAAGTTTCAATATGTCACGTTTTTTTTTTTATTATTTTACCTAAATGCGTTTAAGATAATTTACCCAACCTTTTTAAAAAATAATCCAAACATACAAAGTATTCTTCCACACTTCAATATTTTGGTATCAGAATTTTCTCATCTATTAGAGTGCGAGAAAGATGTTCTTTTTGACGAAATAAGAAACAAATTTGAGATTGGACTAGACGAAAGTATTTTTCTTGAAGATTCAAAAATGTTCAAGGTTAAGATGTACAAATTAAAAAACAATATTGACGAAGGAATGTTAAGTAATATTTCAAAATTTATGTTGGTTCTTCTTAGTTTGCCTCGCATGGAAGTGCATCAGCAGAGCGAGTGTTTTCAAGGCTAAATAGTATTAAAACAAACAACAAAAACAGACTGTCATACAAAACAATTAATGCTATAATGTCATATAATGAAATTATTAAGCCTAATAATTGTCAAAATTTCAAACCTCCAGCTAATTTATTAATTTAACTTATTATAACAAAGCTTTATTACTTTTTATATTATTATTATGAACTTGCCAAAAACTCCGATTTCTGGAAAATACCTATACACGAGTAGAGGAAGTGATAGTATTTAATTAAGATTTATTTTTAAAGAATAACTTGATTTTTTTTTTCATATGGCACGAAAATGTCACAAATGGCACGTTTTTTCAAAGAGTGTGGCACGAATTTTTTTTTTATCGGCAACGCTGAATGGGATAGCGTACCCATACAAAAAAAAGCTGACTCCATTTGCAACATTTTTATAATTGAGCTTACTTTTGTGTGCTCAGTAGATGTCAAACGTTGAAGCTGTCTACGCAAATGTCATTTTCAATTGGACTCAAAATAACTGTCATAAATTGTAATAAATATAATTATATAGTATATAGACAATTGGATGATTAATGCGAATTGATTTAGGTATAGAGTGATTTTTTAAAGGGTCATGGTTATGGTCTTGTACCCAATTTCTGTGTATGGTGTATATTTTTTATATGTTTTTATATGAAGGAGTGCACGAATTAATTTAAAAGTAAAATACCTTTTTTAAATATTTGCATTGTAAGGTATGCATATTCCAATTATGAATGGAATAAAATATCCGGTATTATTTGTCGTAGTTGATACAGGGCCTACAAAATTTTTTAAAACTAAAAGACTGCCAATGATCACGAACATTATTGCCCAATAACAAACGTTGTCGCCCAAATAAAATAATTGTTTAGCTTATCACGTTTATAGTAGTTTTACAATATTCGTGATCATTTCACCACAATCATGTTTGTTAAACCATATATGAAGTCAAATTAACGCGGCTATTTGTTTTGCAACTTACCATGAGTTTACATCGAATACTTAGTTAGGATATATAGATTCAGATGTTGTTTTAAAACAATTTTCCGATCCCTTCATATGTGATATGACTATTTATTATTATACGTTTATATTTTTTCCTCAGTACATATATCCAGGTCTAGTTAAAAATTTGCATGTGAAAACTATAATTCTCGCCAATCGAAATTATTGACATTGCGTTAATATATTATTTTCAGTAACTATATTTCGAATTAGAAAGAAATTTGATGTGATACACAAGTAAATAAGCATTTGTGGTTAAATTTTTTAAAACATTCTTAAGAAAAAATTTTGGTATGCAAACTTCAAGTTTTTATTACTTTACGAATAAAAAATAAATGTCAAAAAAAATATTGACTCGTTTTTGAGATATCGAACTTTCCAAAAAAAAATGTATTAAAAATTCAAAAAAATATTTTGTGTTTAAGTTTTGAAATGCAAACTTTTTCAAACTTTTTAAAAGCTTTTCTATAATTTTTTTTTATTAAAATCCGTTATACCGATATACCGGCTGGTCCGATTTTCTTTAAGCTTGGTAGATATCATTTTTAATTTTTCCCCCCACATATTTTTTTCTTTTTTTTTAAGACCAAAAATAACGGTACCTGCCATACGAATTTTTTGCGAAATTTTATAAATATTTTTTTTTCTCAAAAACTGTTCGACAGATTTAAAAAATAAAAACACGAACAAATTTTATTTAGTTTAAGCTAGGTAATGGTTTAACAAAATTTCAGAAAAATGGGTATTGAGGGTACCCCCCATGCATGGAACCATTTTTTTTTTGTTTTTGATTTTCTCGAAAACAGTACAACCGATTTTGATCATTTTTTTTTGCTAAGGCTCCCCAAAAATTTAAATAAAATCGTATTTTTCTCGAAAACGGCACCTAGAATTTTGATAAAAGTTTTCGTTTTTCAATTAATTTTTATGATCTTTAATTTAATAAAATATTACAGCTTGTACCTACCATAGAACCATTTTTCCGAATTTTGAATTTCTCATTATCTTAATGAAAATTTTTTTTTAGTTTTTGGGAAAAAAGTCATTTTATATCTCAAAAACGACACAATATTTTTTTAATTAATTTAATAGTTTAATTTTCATTCGTACAGTAATAGAAACTTAAAGCTGGCGTACCGTATTTTTTCTTAAAAATGTTTTAAAGATTTTGTATATAAAAGCTTATTTTCTTAAAGAAACCACCATCAATTCATATTTGCATAGCATTCTGTTTTTTATCTCTTACTACTAAAAGAATTAAAATAATTAATTTTATCTGTATGAACAGTTTTCTCTAATAACATTGGTTTTTTAAATTCCTAGTCATTCCTATTACATGGGAGCAGTTCGTGCGACCTATTCGCATTTGATTTTCATTTAATTATAGATCGTAAATATAATCGAAAGAAAAAAAATGATTAAAATTCTAGTTGCCGCTTTCGAGGAAAATAAACCAATGACAGATACTTTTATTTTTGTTTAAAAAAGAAAAAACGTGTGGGAAAAAATTAAAAAATGCTATCTACCAAGTTCAAAGAAAATCAGGCGAGCTGTTTAGGTTTATAGTCGTACAAATAGACAGACGGAATTGCGAAACCTACTTTTTTCGTGTTCTTTCTTCTCTATGATCAAAATATCGAGTTCGATTTGTTTTACGAATGCATAACTTGCTTTACAGTACTATAAGTCTCAAGTAAAAATTTAACTGCTGTTGATTTAACTTGATTAAATGATTACTTAAAATTAAAAATATATTATTATTTTTGAGGTACTTATAACAAACAACCATACCAAGTCTGCTTTGTTGATTTAAGCATGAAACCTTGGTTGTTGCAACACAAACGTAGCAATTCAATTTTACAATTTTTTTTTTTTTCAATTTAAAATGAACTATAAACGTGATTGAATAATAATTTTTGATATTTAAAAAATCAAGTATTAAACCTTGGTTGTTCCAATACGTTTATGATTGAATCGTAATTTATTGAAATATTATTTAAAATGAACTATAGGCGTGATCGAAGAACTATGTTTATGATACTTAAAAAGAAAAAAATATCAACAACGTCTCATTTGTTGATTTAAATATGAAAAACCTTGGTTGCATCATCACAAACGTATTTAATTTCACTATTTTTGAAGAATTTTTTTGTTTACGATGTTCATAGTTAGGCAACAATGAAATCAACAATTGAATTATCGTTTTACAATGAAATCATGTTTGAATCAACTATGAACGTGAATGATATCACTATTTTTATGATAATTAGCAAGAATAAAAATTAACAATGCTCCATTAGTTGATTTGATCACGATGCCTTAGTTGATTCAATCACAAACGTAGTGATTTTCACTATTTTGTGTGCATTGTCAACCAACAATGAAACATACTTGAATCAACCAAGGTTTTTTTTTTCGGTGTACTATTCTTTTAATTATCGTCTTATAAGCATACAATAATGTGACAAAGTACTGGATTAACCATATTTCACCCATTTTTTCATTGAGAACACCTGCGTGAGAGCATTGGTTTAAAATTGACCTGCCACTTTTTTATTATGGTGGGGTCGGCTTGGCTTAGGTGCATTTACGAAAGAAAGGATTAACTTTAAATAAACAGTAATTATGTATTTTATCTAAATATGCATGTATTTATTATTTAAATTGATTTCAAGATTCAGGAACATTTTTGTTCTTATTTCGCAATTGCATTTTTCTGTCACTAGTTAGGGCGTGTAACGCTGCATTATTTAAAAAACATTCGCAGATCAATATTAATCCAATGCTCTCACGCAGGTGTTCTCAATGAAAAAATGTGTTATTGTATGCTTATAAGACTGATAATAGAAACATTTTACAAAAAAAAAAAGGGATTGCTCCGCTTAGGGTATGTTCAGTCGCCAGGCAGGCGGCTATGTCAACAGTGTTTTAACTTAAAAGTACTGTGGGTTGAGAAACTTCCTTTTATACGATAATATGTGAGAAAACGTCAATTTTGAGAGAAATTGTTATTATTTTGAATTATTTGTTTTTTTTTTTTTTTTGTGTAGATTATGAAAAAAATATAAAAAGTTATCAACAATTATACGTGGATACGTGCGTTTACATGAACAGTTGAAGCCCTGAAACTAATATAAGTTTTCATTTTTTTCATCCTTGTCATTTTTTTCGTCAATCCGCCGTAAAAATGAAGATTTAAAAAGAAACACTCAAAAAAGTTGATTTTTCGATTTTCTACAGCCAAAAAATATTGTATAATTTATAAATTCTTACATAATTCTAAGTAATATTTTTTGTACGCTAGATATTAATTAGCTTGATTCAAATAAATAAATATAAATATAAAAAACGAGGGGACCGCGATAGTATAAAATTACTTACTTTCCTATATAACCTATATAATGACCTCCCAATGCGCCATTCATACTATCCATCATTTTTGATATCAATTCCCCAATGCAAAAGGGACTTTATGTTTGTTGATAAACAAACATCTGTCAATAGCTAGAAGTTGGTGATTTTTAAAGAAGCTCCGTAAAAAAAGTGAAAAAGTAATTAAGTTAAAGTGTTTTATAACTCCAAATTACTTCCTAAAAAAAAAGGCACTGCTATTTAATCCAAGTGAGTCCTTCTTCAATAAATGCATTTATTTTCTCAAACGCCCATAACTATAAGTGATTCTGCACATAACCTCACTGCATATGAACAAGCGCAAAGTATAGGCGAAATATCCCCAGAAACTTTCAATAGTCAAAAAAAAGCGCAGGTTTGTGAAAAAATGTCAAAATCAGAAGAATCTGTGGGAAAAATGAGTAAATTCGATTTAGCTAATTTGATTTCCGATTTGCTTGATGTAAAGTTGAAAGACACGGCAACAAAAAATGACATCGAAGCAATAACCATTGTAAACAAACAAAAGCTGGAGCAAAATATCAAATTAACAAAGAAAGTTACTGCCCTTGAAGAAAAATGCGATATGTTGGAATAGCGAATGGATGAAATGCAGAAAAAAGATACTGAAAAGAATTTGATGATGCGAGTTGATGTATAAGATGGGAGAGATGAGAAAGAACTAGTAAAAAGCGTGTGTTTGTCTTTAATTCAACGTATTCTTAGTTGACTTCAAGGCAGCCTTCGACAGCATTGACAGAAGAGCTTTGTTTTACAAACTATACAATGCTGGCATGACATGGAAGTTTGGAAACGTATTAGAGAATCTATATGATGGTAACCGGGTATCGGTATGGAACGGAGATGTAATGTCAGATTACTTTGAAACAACAACAGTTAAACAGGTGTGCCCCCTTAGTCCAAACCTCTTTGCTCTATTCATCGACGATCCTATCGACTTTATGAAAGGTGGTATAGAGTTTGCTGGTATGCGGATTAAAGCCCTCCTTTTTGCTGACGACGTTATCCTTTTTGCTTATTCACCGGAAACACTACAACTTTATGATCAATCGGCTTGGTATTTATTGCATGTTGTGGAACTTGACGGTTAACTTAACCAAATCAAAAGTTATGGTGTTTAAGCAGGGTTCAGGCAGATTGTCCAGAAATGAGAAGTGAAATTTAAACGGCGAACCGATCGAAGTCATGAGATCCTATAAATATCTTGGTGTTATTATAACAAGCAATTTAAATAATGGAAAACCACCTAAAATATAAGCTTATAAAAGCTAAAAGCGCAATAAGTGCTACATGGAAGAAATGCTTTGAAAACAATCTTATTTCCCACAGCGTTAAGTACAGAGTCTTTGTATCAGTCGCGGAATCCATAATGATATATGCGGCTCAAACGTGGGGTTTTGAGAAGTACGAAACAGTAGGAAAATTATTACGGTTTTATGTAAAAAGATGCTTCAAACTACCGCGGAATACACCTAATTTCATGATAAATATCGAAACCGGCTTGTCACCTTAGATTGCCAAAAGTTATAGCGCTACACACCATACAAAAGAGGGTCCATTGGTTTGAGAAACTCAAAGAACTTGCAGATCAATGCGATGTGAACCTTAATCTAAGCCTGCCAACTAACAGAAAGGATATCAAGGATACACTTTATAGCATAGTAAATAAAGTTGACGAAAAATATAGAGTCGATTGTATCAACAAGGCGTCATCTTCTGTTCATAGAGCTATTTACAGCATTCTGGATCACAATCTATGCGCAAAGAATTATTTTTGAACTGAGAATAGTCAAAACTTAATAACAGCAATATTTAAAATGCGAGGAGAGTTGGTAAGATTGAACTTCATCCCCCATCGCGACGATTTGCCAATTTTTTGCAGTCTTTGTAACCTGGCTGTAAGAGAAGACATCATACATTTCATCGGAAAATGTCCTGTCCTGAAGGAAGTAAGAAGAACTTTTCTTGGTAGTGACCAGAAAACGGCACCAGAAGTGCTAGCGATGCTTAATTGCGAAGGAAATATATCTCAGCTTTATAACTATTATAGGAAAGCAATGGCTTACAGAACTCAAATTTTTATAAAAACATCAAAAAAAAAAAAAAAAAAAAGACACATAATGTTTATATTATATCTATACCTGCTTTTTAACTTTTTCAATAGTTTATTTTTTGATATTAAAAATCTCCATTTATAGTATAAACTAGCGTCAATCGGGCAGACGGCAAAGCCATGCTTTAACGATTTTGTAAATATAAATCTTTGTAAATTGTACAATTGGAAACAGATAATAAATCAATTCTAATCTAAAATGTTTGTTGATATACAATATCAAATGTCACCCTTTGTCGCAATCGCGACTATAATTGCAAAAGATAAACCTTCCACCCACGCATCACTTTCACACAATTTCCTAACTACGCATTTCTCGACTCATCAATTATTCCATCGCAATTAAATTAAAATTATTTTATTTTAGTTGAAGTTTGGCAGCAAATGTAAAGAGTTGGTTTTCATTAAATAAATAAAAAATAATAAATAAAAAAACACTTAAGAGACTTTTTTCTAATTAACGTTAAAAACGTTAACACTCCCACCAGCTCTTCGTTCAAGAAGCCAGTCGCCCAACCAGCAATCACTCCATAACATAACTGAATAAAAGTTCCTACTACTAGAAGTAAGGATTTTTATGGAAGCACTAATACATAAATATTTTTTTTCGGCTATCAAATAATTAATAAAACAATAAACCCATCCCAACCAGCGGCGAAACCTGCTGTATGCTGATGACTCGCCATCAGGGATTACCATCTAAGGGATTACCAAAAAGCTTTAAATGCATTTTAAGCTGTGAGAAAATAAAATTCGCAACCTCAATGTCACCACTTCTCATTTCCTTTCTCCCACCAGCTCTTCGTTCAACAAGTCAGTCGCCCAACCAACAATCACCCCATAACACAACTGAAACAAAGTTCCTATTTTGAGGTCTTGCCTCAAGAACTGAGGATTTTTTTGGAATCACTCACTATTGCTTTAATAAATCCAAAAAGTACTATCTTAAAAGTATTTAGTACTGCCAATCCCGTGGAGCAATCTACGGGATATCATGCGACGGGATATCGTGCTGCGGGGTTGACGTCAAAAAAGTATCAATAAAATCGGCGGGCAAACGTTACACGGGCAACTGATTTGCGAGAAAATGTAACGATCCCTTTAATGGTCATTACTCATTAACCTGTTTCTGACAGTTCTTTTCATCGCGATTAAATTTAATATTTTCTTAATTTCAGAAAAAGTCACGAAGGGGTGTTTTTTTAGCCATTTTTATTATCTTCCGATTCAAAATATCGGGCGTTTTCTTTTTTCTTCCTCTAATTTCCTAAGATATATATTTTTGGCTTTAGAGCTTTGTTACCATGTCCTCTGAGCAAGACAGCGTGTTTGCAATGCGTTTTTACGTTTTGCCTTTAGAGCATAGTTTCCGACTAAGTCATCTCTCTTCATCGGCGCAGTATCTGCCGTAAAGAGTTATTATTCATAGAAAAATAATTTGTTGACTTATAGTTTTGTCTGGTTTAAATATGTGCAAAACCAACACACCTATTTTGTTTCCAACGTAAATCAAAGGGCACGGTAGTGCCCAGCCAAGTTCTGGCACTACACCCTTTTTACAGGAACAAACTCAGGCAATTTTTGACCCCTCCCTATCTTCAGTACCAATGTCAGGCATAGTCAGGCTAGTCAGGCACAGGCGCCCCACCAAATTTCAATTTTCTAGCATAAGCGGTTCCTGAGATATAAGGCCTCAAAAATCACAAAAACCGTAACTGACTGACTCACTGACAGATCATCAAAATTATGGAGCACTTACCGACATCGTAGAATCTTGTAATTTGCAAAACGGTAGGTCTTGTGACGCAAACAGAAGAACAAATCGAAAATTTGAGTTTTATCCATTCAGAGGGCGTGGTATCCGCACACTTTCTCCGAATTGGTGTTGGTTGAATGGAGCACTTCCGACTCCTGTAAAACGATGAAAATTATGAGTTTACATACAAAAAAACTCTTAACTGTGATGTGAACTAATAATCAAACCACTGATTAGGCTATTAATTGGTGGGCTACCTTCATTTAAAAAAAGGAGTTATGATTGAAACAAGAACATCATCGCATCCTCAACAATTATTGCTTTTTTATGACTTTGAGCGGATGTAGGTACTTGTATTTATAATTAAGGTAGGGTACGATAGTGTTAGGTATCTTTCCAGGACAAGAAGAAACAATTGAAGCGCAAACCAAAACAACCAATAACAAAAAGAATATGTACCAAAAGAAAAAGGAAGCTATAAAATAAGTTCATTTTAGTAAGTAGAGTCCACCCTTGTATCTTTCCGTATCTTTCAAGATTTTGACATGGCAAAATATTAAAATCTTTGCAAAAAGGAGTGAGATCAGACCAAAAACATAAATGTTAAAAAAAGAGCCAAGTTCTTCTATACAAAAACCTTTGTGTAACAAGTCAGCCGTGCAAAGTACTGAGATCTTAAAGTACGCCAAGTTCTTACTTAACGAAGGTTTAATACCGAATATTTAAAGTAGAATAATATTGAAACAACTGCAATGTAATAGAAAAATTTTATTATTTAATGATTACTGACTAAAATTTGATGGGTTCACTGGTCAAGTTTTTAAAACTTTTCGAATTGGGCATAAAAAAAACTTGCCAAGTAAGCCCATCAAATTTCTATTTTTGTATTTTTTTTTCTTAAATATGGGGAACAGTTTTCGAGGGAGAGAAATATTTTCTGAAATTTGAAAAAAAAAATTGTATGGCATGTACCGTTATTTTTGTACTTGCTGTTATGTAAAAGAACTTTGGAATTTAAAATAAATTGTATTAATATAAAACATTGATTTAATGAGATGAAAATGTTCAAATGCATAAAAATCGTTTTATTAAAAACAAAATTAAAAATTTTTTTTAGAAAAAAATATGGGATGCTAATTTAAAGAATTTAATAATATAGATTTTATAGAATAGAATAATTTCAAAAAATAATCGTTCACACGTTTTAAAGAAATTAACTTTTAAAAAAAATTGATTTTTTCTTCAAAAACCCGAATATATATTTTTTCGAATATTTTTTATATAAAATATTATTTTAAATTTAAAGAACTCCTGTACAAAAATGTTGGTCAAAATCGTTAAAGCCATTAAAGAGAAAGTAGAAAAAGGTACTGTTAATAACATTTTTTTCAAATTTTGTTTTCGACCAAAATGTAGTACATATGTAATGCATAATAGCCCACTTAAGTTTTTTTTTGATCAAAATCGTTAGAGCCGTTTTTGAGATAAATAAGATTTTGTATTACGGCTGCACGGGTGTACCGTTAGTTTTGTAGCTAAAAAAAAAATAAAATGTATCGCACGAACTTGCTCCTATATGTAATAGAGTCCAAGACTTTCAAAAATGAATAATAACATTAAAAAAAAAAAAAACTGTTCATAAGCATAAAATTAATTTTTTAAATGACTAAAAAAACTTCTTTAGTAGTTGAAGGTAAAAATAAGATGCCATGTGATTCAGGCAAATATAGGTTCATGCAAGAACAAAAATTAAAAGCCTTTGTAGTGGTTTCTTAAAAAAATAAGCTTTTATATACAAAATTTTCAAAACATTTTTAAGAAAAAATTTTGGTACGCCAATTTAAAGGTTTTATTATTGTTGGAAAAAAAAATTAAATTTACAAAAAAAAAATATTGAGCTGTTTTCGAAATATTGAATTTTCCATATCTTGTAGATTATTATTAAAAAACTTTTATTTATCAAGTTTTAAAAAATCGAGCATTGGGTTTTCGAAATATTGAGTTTTCAAAAAAAATTTAGATTTTTTTTTTTAAATCCAAAAAATTATTTTTGGAAAATTTTAATTCACAATAATATTCAAACTATTGGGGAACTTTAGCAGAGAAAAAAATGATCAAAATCGGTCGTACCGTTTTTGATAAAATCAAAAACCAAAAAAATGGTTCCAAGGGGGGTACCAAAAATAACAATTTTGTGGAAAATTTTTTTTAACCATTACCTGTGAGACAGTTTTTGAGAAAAAAAATATTTATAAAATTTCGAAAAAAAAAATCGTAAGGCAGGTGCCGTTATTTTTGGTCATAAAAAAAAAGAAAAAACATCCGGCGGGAAAAAATTAAAACCCTTACCTACCAAGTTTGAAGCAAATCGACCGAGCCGTTTAGCTGCAATCGAACGGACAGACAGACAGACAGACAGACAGAATTGCGAGACCCACTTTTTAGGTCTTCGCTATCATCGTAATGTCAACTTTGATTAAAATCTCGAGTTCGATTTTTTTTTACGAATGCATAACTTGCCTTATAGTACCTAAAAGTCGCAAGTAAAAATCAATTTCTCCTCTAGGGAATCACCGAAGACCATTGTGTACAGAGTTTGAAGAAAATACCTCCAGTAGGTTAGGCTGTAGGTCGAGGTACAGACAGACAGAAGGAATTAGCCGGACCCACTTTATTCGTGTTCTCTATCTCGTAATTTAAACTTTGATCAAAATCTCGAGTTTGATTTTTTTTTCCATATGATGAACTTGCTCTATAGTACCTTAATATATCACAAGTAAAAATGTGTGGGGGGAATTTTAAATATGATATCTACCAAACTTTAAAGAAAATTGACCAAGTTGAACAGACAGACAGATTTGCGAGACCCACATTTTTAAAAATAAAATTTTGTTGGTGGTGCAACAGCTCGAAGAGAACCAGCACCTAGTGACTTACAACCCTCAAGCCTCAACCATTCATGTGTGCGTGTTACCAGGAATAAAGGGGACCTACAATTTTCTGCCGATCCCGAAAGGCTTATAAGCAGCACTTTTAATGACAAAAGATATATTCTTATAGGATTTGCGGCTGAGAATTGAACTCAAGACCTTCTGCATGACAGTCCAATGCACTAACCATTATGCCAATTTTTAGTCTTATTTAATAATTTCAAGTAGAATCCTTTGGCATAATGGTTAGTGCGTTGGGCTGTTATGCAGAAGGTCTTGGGTTCGATATTACGGTTGTCCTATAAACAAAATAAAAAGATATGTAAAATAACATCACTTTAAATAAATAAAGAATTAGTTACTTACTAGGCACAAACAATATTCAAGAATCATGTAATGAGAACCGTAATGGTCATTTACTCGAAATAAAGCGTTAGTTTTTAAGTTTATTTAGGCTACAATGAGAGAAAAATTGTAATAGATCTAAGGGAATAAATAAACAAAGAAAAAATAAAAAGCATTTTCTTTGTTCATTATTCCTTCAATTTTTACTAAATTCTCGACAAAACTTCATGAAAAACATCCCCAAGCAATCAGCAAATCTCCACTATGTTTTACTGTGCTATGTATACTTGATGTTGCTAAAGTGGTTCTCCAATACGTGACCAGTAATACGATCTGCCATTCTTTCCTACTCGATTGACCTTTGTCTCGTCAGCCAAAATAACTTCTTCTTACCTTCTGGTCAATGGTCCAGCATTTGTGACTTTTAGCAAAAGATAACCTGACTTTAAAATTTTTCGCTGAAAGTAAAGGTTGCTTGCGTTTCTCTTTTGCGGTTAATTCAATTCTTTTGAGAGCCTAGCGTGCCGTTCAGTCACTAAGTGGCTTTTCTATGTCTTGTGCTGCCGTCTTTTGTGTTTTGCACCCACAACTTCTTAATTCTTTCTCCATCCTTCTTATAGCCAAGTCAGAAAGTAACAGCCTTCGTCCTTTTTACTTGCGACTTATAGGTACTATAAGGCAAGTTATGTATTCGTAAAAAAAAAATCGAACTCGAGATTTTGATCAAAGTTGACATTACGATGATAGCGAAGACTAAAAATGTGGGCCTCGCAATTCTGTCTGTCGGTTCGACTACAGCCTAAACGGCTCGGCCGATTTTCTTCAAAGTTGGTAGATATCATTTTAATTTTTTCCCCCACACGTTTTTTTTCTTTTTTTTAATGCTTAAAATAACGGTACCTGCCAAACGAATTTTTTTTTCGAAATTTTGTAAACATTTTTTTTCTCAAAAACTGTTCGACAGATTATTTAAAAAAAAAGATACAAAAAAATTTAATTTAGCTAAAGCTAGGTACCTACTAGTTGGAAAAATTTTTCCGAAAAATGGTTATTGAGGGTACCCCCCAAAGAAACATTTTTTTTGTTTTTGATTTTCTCAAAAACAGTAAAACCAATTTTGATAATTTTTTTTGCTAAAACTCCCCAAAAACTTAAATAGAAGTGTGTATTCAAATTTTTAACCAATTTTTTTTTGAATTTTTAAAAAAAAATTGAAAATTTTTCTTTCAAAATTCAATATTTCGAAAACCTTATGCTAGATTTTTTTAAACTTAAAAAATAAAAGTATCTCAACATAATCTACAAGGTGTATGAAAAAAAGTTTTATTTTACCTAAAAATAAAGGTACCTACCATACAAAATGTTAAAACATGGTTTTCAAAAATCGTATTTTCCTCGAAAACGGCGCCTAGAATTTTGATAAAAATTTTTTATTTAAATTGATTTTAGCGATCTTTAATATTAAAAAAAATGAAATTAAGATATTACAGCTTGAACCTACCATAGAATCATTTTTAAAATTTTGAATTACTCCTTATCGATATAACGGATTTTAATGAAATTTTTTTTGGAAAATTCGATATTTTAAAAAGGGCTCAATATTTTTTTTTGGAAATTTAATTTCCATTCGTACAGTAATAGAAACTTAAAGTTGGCATACCAAATTTTTGTCTCAAAAATCTTTTAAAAATTTTGTATATAAAAGCTTTTTTTAAGAAACCACTACAAGGACTTATAATTTTTGTTCTTGCATAAATTGATATTTGTATAGCATTGTGTTTTTGTCTCTTACTACTAAAAGAATTTAAAAAAATAATTTTATCCTTATGAACAGTTTTCTCTAATAACATTCGTTTTTAAAATTCATAGTCTATTAAATAGGAGTAAGTTCGTGCGACCCAGTCGTGCATTTTATTTACTATGGTCAATTTGATTTTTGCTTACTTTTTCTGAAAAAGGATTTTTTTTGAAGAAAATAAATGTTTTTTTATACGGTCGGGTTTTTGAAATTGTAACCCTTAATGTGTGTTATTAAATAATAATTAAAATTGACACCATATTTAAAAAAAAATTAAAATAAATTTCGTATATGGACAAATATTTTTTTGTTTAACAAAACTCCTATAACGATTTTTAAATCTTGTTTGCATAAATTCATATTTTCTCTAGAAATCAGGTGTCATCTAATTTTTTTTTTAATCCCATACTATTAAATAAAATAAACAATGAATTTTATTTATTTTTTATTAATTACAGCCATGATTATTAAATATTTTTTTGCACGTGCGATCCAGTCTTGCATTTTATTTGTAAACTAATTCGTAATAACAATTTTCAGGGGTAATTAGGAGATTCCTTCCGATAAATATTGTTGCAACTTTGTCTCATGTAGTTTTGGCATTTTACCATAAATGCACAAAAGTGAAGAAATCATAATAATTTTTGCTAAAATTAAAAAAAATAAAAACAAATCATAAATAAAACAAAACAATATGTACCAGAACAACAATAAATGAAGTCACGTTTAGCCCATAAATCGATTAAAATAAAAAAACATGTGAGCCTCCTTAAAGTCCATTTAAAAATATTCAGAAGTGTGTTTCATATTCAATGTCGCTAAAAAGAAATACAAATATTTTTTTTGCGATCCTAAAAATAGGCAACCGCATTGACCTTACCCTTAAAGTTTTGCGGGAAAAGGCTGTCGTAGTGCTGCAAGGTGGATCCATAGTTTCAAATATTATTAGAAGTAACCATAACTAAATATAAATAAATAGTTATTAAGTATTTTCGAATAAATAAATTCGTTCAACTTTATCATAGAAACATTTTGCTCACCTGTTCTCTTAGCAAGGTGAGGATGTTGGCAGAGCGGTGACAAGGCGGTGGTTGTTGTGTAGCGTACGACATAGCTTCAATGTTGTTTCTCGCCTTATGCCTGAAGACGCACATGTTGGAATGCAATTAATTATTATGCCAAAATAGCGATGCAAAATTAGAGATGCATATTTTTTTGTTTGTAATTTCTATTTCAAATTAGATACAAAATTTATTGATGCAGTTGTATGCGCCTACAAGTTGCCACGTGTACACGAACTGATGATGTTTTTGTATGATTAATTCTAAAAAGTAATCGTACGGTGTTAGAAATGTAAATATGCAAACATTTTAAGTCAAAATAAACTACGGATGTTAACAAACACACAAAATTGAAAAACAACGTGGTACAAGTTTATATTTTCTGAAGTTCAAAATTTTGGTTGGTCAGAATTCTGCTTTACATTCATAACCATTTATTTAAGAATTAAGAGATCTTATTGTCACTCAAACACCGATTTCTGTGTGGTCAAATTAATGAAAATGTTATTTCTTTTACTTGGCTCTGGGATCTTGGCACCCCCTATATGGGATATTCGTAAAAAAATATATCATCTAATTGGTCAGTAAATGCTCAAAAAAGTTCAACTAGTTTTGGAAATTGGTCAGCTAAAGGTCACAAACGATTTTTTATATCTCATTTTGGACAATGTGTTAACAACTTAGCAAAACAATTTGGGTGAATCCCATCCAAGCCAGTGGCCTGCGATTTAATAGAGAGTATGACCTCACCAACACAAAAAGCATCCACGCACTGCAATGAAAATGACCGATGGGTATTTATTTCAAGATCTTCAATTCGATCATGCGATGATGAAAACGACCCCACAAACTTACGATTTAATTCGTCGAGGTTCAATTTCATATTTTTGGACATTTGGTTACCTGTTTCACGAATATTAATGCCTGCTTCTCTTATCGCTCTCCAAAAACCTGCACTCGATTTGCTTCCTTGAAACTTGGTTTTATAATAAGCGCTTTTGTTTTTACGAATTATTTGAGTTACCTCATTACGTAATCGCTTGAACTCTACATGTAAAAACGGACAACGGTATCTTCTCCACCTGTAATAAAGAAGGTTTCGTTCTCTAATCTTGTTCAGAACTACCTGGTTGAACCAGGGTAACTCAGTATTCTTTATTTTTCTTGTTTTTAAAGGGACATATTTCTCAAACAAGTATTCAATGTTCCTATTTAAAGCCGAGACTTGAACATTGACGTCAGATGAGCAATAAATGGGTGACCAGTCAAGTCTAAGACAATCATTAAAAAGCGAAGGGACATCAGCTGACGAAAAATCACGGAATTTTGAATAAACATCGGTCATACCCAAAGGAAATACATCTAACACCAGTATAATCATATCATGATATGAAAATCCCGGGGACATAATTTGGTCGTAATGTGATACTATATCTGTCTTAGGTACCAAAAAAACATCAATAAGTGAAGGTGTTTTATCAGGAAAATAATGAGTAGGATTGGAGTTGTTCACAAATTTTAAACCAAGAGATGCAATTGTATCAACGAATTGTTTGTTTTTGTTTGCTAGGATGTCCATATTCATGTCACCACATACAATTATTTTTGAATAATTTGGTCCCAATATTTCAAGAATATCTCTAATCTCAGAGCAGTTTGCCACATCAGGTGCGGAATATATTGCACCGACTAATAATCTATGCGAACCGGATATAACCTCCACAAAAATAAACTCGGATTTGTCAAGTTCATTAGATTGTCTCACAATTTTGGCACCATAACAATTTTTAATATAAATTGCTGCTCCCCCACCCCGTTTTAAACATCGATCACCGCGAAACAATTCGTAGCCTTTAATATTAAATAGATCATTACACATTTGATGTTTGGTCCAGGTTTCTGAAACTCCAATTATATCCATGCAACCATTCCCAAACAAAAAACGCATTTCATCAATTTTATTTACCATACTCTGTGCATTTAAATGGCACATCCGAATACCTATTTTATTTTTGCATACTATCTCAAACAGCATTCTCGATTTGTTGATGCTATTCCCCAATGGTACATAATTCCCTCCAGATATATTATTATGAAACATATTCATTGTAGTATGATGAAAAACAAATAAAGAACATACGGAAACATGGAACAATTAAAAAGAAAAACAAGTCAAAAGTAAGATCAATGCTTAACAAGACGATGACTTCACAAAATAAGTAATGCATGGAGAATTGACAGTTAAAGAAAGAAAGAGGAAATTTATTGTAAGAAAAGGAAAAGAAATAAACAATGAAAGATTTAAGAGAGTACATATACATAATATAATCTAATAATATAGTTTTGTTGATACGCTGCTTACGGTGATTCATTTTCGACTCGTCTCGTGTTAAATAGTTCCAGGTCTTCTTTACAGGTGATTAGTTTGGATTCCCCTCTAAGAGTCCGTACATACACTTGACCATTTTTGGTATGAACTGATGTTATCAACTTGGATTGCTTCATTTTCAGGGCATTCCTTTGCAAGAGGTAGTTAGCTTTCGTTAAGCTCTCATTTAAATAGATTCTCTTATCAGATGGTATATCAATGTCACGAAGAGACAGCGCAGATTTGGTTTCTCTATACCTCTCTAAACAGCCTCTCAGTAAATTACTTTTGTCACGTGATTCGGAAAACTTTATAATTATTGTGCCATCATACGAAGATCTTTTTCCTTCTATTGTCGTTTGTTGTTTTACTCTGAATATTGACTTTAGAGGTGGTGTATTGACGTTAACTGCCTTACATAATTTGTCAAAGACAACATTGAGATTCTCATCTTGTGAAGCTGGTATGCCCACCAACACAGCATCAGCAGCAATTTGCATTCTTTCAAGAGAATCTACCCGCGCTTCCAGAGTATTGCATTTTTGTTGTATGTCAGTTAGTTTACCCATTGTTGACAACTCAATCGCACTCACCTTCTTGAGGATGCAATCTTGTGTAGCTTTCAAAAGGGAGATTTCGTTGTTAATTTTCTCTTCCAACAGAGAAAGGCGTTTATCAATACGAGCCCATAGATCATCGACTTTGATTGTATCATTTGTTTTCAATGGTGTTAGAGATCCAACCGGTGTTAGAGATCCAACCGGTGTTTTATTAAACTGAATGTTCCGAGCAGATCTTTTGTTACTTGACATTATAACCCAAAATTGAATTATTATTATCGATTTAAGCAATGAAATGAAAACTATCACTTGTTTTAAAATGCACAATTGTTTGTGATGATGAGGAGAATTAACAAAATTAAAAAAGTCTGGTTTTACTTGTGGTTTACTTATTAAATATCAATAAAGACCGGGAGCGATTAAAAACACTACTGCTCTCGACAAGTGTACATACTGAACAACATGAAATTGTTTGCGAATATCCCACAAGTGAGGTGCCAAAAATTGCTCGTGACCTTGCAGAAGCTTAAGCCTTGATTACAATATTCCTATGGCTGACCAATTTCTAAAACTAGTTGATCTTTTTTTACCAATTACTGACCACTTAGATAGCATAACGAATATCCCATACTATGGGGTGCCAAGATGCCAGATAACTTTTCCTTGTCCGATTTATATTTCAAATTTATCTATTCAGAATTTCTATTACAAAAAAATGCTAAACGTGTGTTTTCAACATCATTTTTATTTTTGATATTTTAAATGGGCTTTTTCAACTAATAAAAGATAGAATTATAGAGTGTAGTGTCAACAGATCCTGAAAGTAGGCGATAAAGGATGAGAATGTTGATAATTGTTCTTGTAGGTACTAAAAACAATTAGTACTCGTAGAAGTCGGTCGGAGCGGTTATTCGAAGACAGACCACGAAGTGTGCAAAGTAGGAAACGGCTTTGAGTACTTTCGTTTCTGGATACATATTTGAATTTTTATTGATAAGGTTATGTATAAAGATCTGTTCACGTAGGGGTCAGAGAATTCATTGGAACATCGTTTCTAAAAGTCTAGTATTGAGTTTGCTTAAATAATAATAATCTCGTCAATTTGTGTGAGCTCTCTATCAAATGAAACACCAAGGTCTCGAATTGACTCAGCGGTAGATATGGGTTGATAATGTAGAAGGTATCGACGGGGAGTAGATCGGATGCGTTTTCGTGACATTGTCATTTGGAAATATTTAGTTCTAAGCAATTTTTCAGGAAATAGTTGAGATCAAGTTGTAGGAGAGTGACATCATGTGGTGAAGAAATGTTCTTGAAAAACTTTGTATCGTCGGCAATGTTTGGCAATGTTTAATGACCATTTCAATATCGTTAATAATACGAATAAAGAGGAGAGGTCCTAAGTGGCTGCCTTGTGAAACCCCGGAGGTAGCTAAGAAATCATCAGAGAAGGAAGATCTGAATCGAACTTTGTAGTAAGAAGAAATCCATCTTAAGAAGATAGGTTCAAGGCCAAGGGTGAACAGTTTGAATATGAAAAGGCCTTATTGAAATCGGTTGAGACAACATCGACTTCCATTCCGTTTTCTAAAGCTGAGAGGCTAAAGGATACGAATTCAAAAAGGTTAGTCGTTGTGGACCTACCCTTGAGAAAGCCGTGTTGTCTAGGGGAAATGAGAGATTTACAACGAAAACTTAAAATATCATACAAAATGCTTTCAAAGATTTTGGGAATATGTGAAAGTTTAGCGATTGGACGATAGTTTGTAAGTTTGTAATTTCACATTGTTTGGGCCCTTTTTATGTATTGGGGTTATAAAAGAGGTCTATAATGTATTGTTAAATAATTTCGCAACGAAAAACATTATGATTTAATAATAATTTATTAAAAATCAAAATCTTAAATATAGAATACAAAATTTTATTTTTTTCTCAAATGAAATGGCTGAGTGATGCCTTGTGCGCTTGAACTAGCAAAAGTCGACTGATGAATTCTAAAAATGGTCTGATGCTTTCTACAGTTCTTTTTCTTTATATTTTTCTTTAAGCTAAGCGGATTATAACTTAATCTGCGTCTCTGATGATCATGATTTTATAATCCCTTTTTACATGAGAATGATTGTGCGCGAGTAAATAAGTCATAAATGTAATGCTGGTTCATGATCAAGAATGAGTGTGAACAGTCTGTACTTCAAGTAAGGTTTAGAATTTTTTATTTTATAATGTGAACCACTACAGGTCTTCCGTAACTGAGGGAATACTCCTTGAGATAAAGATAAACCAAAGATTTTTGAAAGGGGAAGAGAGAGTGTTGAAGAGCATTTTTTCACAAATATGGCGGGGATACCATCTGGGCCGGGAATATACTCATCATTGAGTTAATTTAGCTTATTTTCGATGAATAATGAGCCAATGGTATGAGGTAGAAATGGTCCGAGGGAGAAATTCGGTAAATAATTGAAATAATTACAATCAGCTATAAAGGAGCCGTCGGTAAATGATTTTTTAAAGAAACTAGCGAAAAAGTTGGCGATAGTTGTGGTTCGTTTGAAATTTCGTTATTGAAAGAGAGAGAGAGGGAGGATAACCGTCGGACTTTCGTTTAAAGTTGACAAATTGGAAGAAGGATTTAGGGTCTTTAATAAGATTGTTTTGTGTTTGGATTAAATAGCCTTGACAGAGGGAGCTGTAAAGTTCGGTAAATTGAAGATAGGCACCAAGATAATTAGAGTAGTCTGTTGGAGATCGCGAAAAGGAAAATTGACCAAAGCTTATTTCTCTTACTACGTATCGATCGTAGCCTGTGATTATACCAAGGTGGGGAAGAAGACGAAGTCTTACGACGAGAAACGGGTACATGAAGAGAAATAGAAGTAAATATTTCTCTATAAAATATGTCTATTGCATCATTCACCGTAGGGTTGTCAAAATTAAAGGAAATTCTGGCGATATATTCATTAATTTGAGAAAAATTGGCTTTATGAAAATCATGAGAAGATATTTGTAGGGGGAGAAGTCTGTATAGGAGAATCGTGATAGAACGTAAGTAACAAGGGAGGATGATATTTATCAATAGCTAAAAGAACTTGGGGGCAGAGAGTGACTGACCGACACAGTTCATTTATGGTGAGGAAGGTTGAAATCGCCACAGATTACAACTTCATATATAGTTAAAGAGAAGTGTTGACGTGTTTGAGAGGAGTTTGAGTTAGGAACGAAAAAAACGATTGTGATCATTCTGTTGCATAGAAGGTGAGATATTCGCTTGGCCTGCAAGTATTGAAGGAAAGTATGCAGATCATCCTTTACTTTTTGTGGTGGTAAGTTAAAATTGTCATGATATTTGATGAAAATTTTCATGACCTTAGAAAATTCTGAAGGGAGACCTTCCTGTTGGATGAAGACCAAAACGTGTGTTCTTGTTTTCCCTTCGTAACAAACAGAACCTGACTTATCGTGCAGAAAGGCCAAGAAAATACGGACATTTTCATATATCTTTTTATGTCTTAGCCTAGATAGTAACATTCATTGGAATCTGCAGTTTGCTGGGAAAGTTTGATTACTGGTGGTAAAAGAGGGTCAAAAGAGTTTTCTGAATATTGTTGTGTAGAAGCGTAGAAGGGACTTTGCGTGTGGGAGATGGATTAGTTGACTGAGTGGGGTTCAAAATATGAGAACTTATAAAGTTAGGATATTTAGCTCCTGTT
Organism: Chrysotoxum bicinctum; assembly: GCA_911387755.1. Lineage (NCBI taxonomy): Eukaryota > Metazoa > Arthropoda > Insecta > Diptera > Syrphidae > Chrysotoxum > Chrysotoxum bicinctum. Next base: position 62,575,412 of record OU426987.1, read on the forward strand.
CCAGGTCGAAAAAAGAGACTTGTTTTTTTCCTTACACTGACATCGATATTTTGACGAAAACCAAATGTGAACTATATATCATACACAAAAGAAATGTCATGATCAAAAAAATACTCGTATACGCGCAGAATTTTTTGGTTTCCTTACAAAATAATTTTATCTATCTGATAATACTATTTTATCAATATTACAAAATAACTCAACCCCAAAACAAAATATTTGTCATTTTAACAAAAACGTTTTCATTTTTTGTTAAATTGCCAAAAAAAAAATTAACAAAAACTTAGTTATATTGACAAACATTTACCAAACAGATTTTTTGTAGATACAACAAACATTTTGTTAACATCACAAAAAAGTTTGACGATGTGACAAAAATCTCTGTTTTATTTTGTTATACCATATCAGCAAAACTTGGTTTGTTAAACTGACAATATTATTTGTAGTGTATGTATATTTTGTTAAACTGACAAAAAATCATGCTGAATTATAAAAATTTTGGCAAATCAACAAAATCATTCTTTCGTATTGACAAAAATTTAATCAGAATGATAAAAACATTTTGTTGACTTTGAACTCTTATTACCTAGGAATTTATTTTCAGTATACCAGGTTGTTCAATAAGTTTTGTCGTTCGATAAGAGAAGGCGTTGCTACTAGATGGGGCGGAAGCAACAGGAGTATGAACAGACGGCTTGAAAGGTGAGGCAGCAGGATTTAAAGTATGAGAGTATGAAGCTTGGAATGTTGGGTGAGAAAGAGCTGGTGGAAGGAGAAGTTTTTGAAGAGGGTTCTAGGTTTAACGATACTCGCTTGTGTCGGGTTAAAAAGGGGTTCGTTGTGGTATTTGTTCTGAAACTAGACTTGGGAAAAGAAGGGTATGAGAAATTCGGGAAAATGTTAGTTTTAAAACTCCAATTATTTGGAATAGTAGATTTAGTCTTGAAATTGGAAATCCATTTTTTAAAGATAAGCTTATACATATATTGTAAGGTTAGTGAAAATCCAGGCATATTTCGATGGAATTGATAATTTTAATTTAATAGGCCTAGTTTTTTTTTAGAACTTTTGTGGAACTGATTGGGATTTTCATTTTATTAAAGTTTGTTAACATAATGAATGTTTACTGTACGCGAAGATGCCAAAACGAAGAAGGACGTTTGGTTTTCGTTCTTTACGTTTAATTTTTCAATTCGTTTGGTCCAATCATCGAGGTTACACCGAAACGTTGCATTGAATTATTTGAAGAGTTGTCTACTCCTTCGATGGATGAATTCTCAGTGGCGTCTTCTGTGATTGGATTAGGGACAGATTCTACGTAGGAAGGCGAAGTTGGATAAGCTCATAATGTAAGTCTCCCTTACATAACATCTCTTTGTGCAGGATGACAATGAAGAATGTGTGTTAATTTCAAAAAAGGTCCTAGGCAAGGTAATACGCTGTCGTGTGAGTTCTTTGAATTCGGTCTTAATAGAATAGTGTAAAGCCCTCGTACTTACACAAAGGGAACAATCTTTCTAAACTCCCTTTAGTTATTCACATTATGTCGACTACCCGTTTTTGATATTGTCGATAGTACAAAATGACATTATGGTGGCGCTTTTGTAAATATTGAAAAAGTAGCGAAAAAGACTGTCTATGATGGCGAGACCAAGTATACCTAAGCTTTCATCAAGAAACGATACTCAACAACGAAGTCTTGGACAAAACCTTACTATAGAAAAATTACGTTTCCAGTTCCAATTTCTAAATCTCTGACAACAACAAATAAAATCAATTTTGTTATAAAATACTTGTAAGCTTACCATTTGCATCACGTTCAAATTAATTCGCCAATATTTGATTTTAAATATATTGGCAATTTTCCTGAACTATGACCTTGATTCATTTTTTGAAGGACATACATGGAATCTACGTCTATGACTATGAGTGCTTTGCAAATTTCAATTTAAAATGTCAAGCAACAAGAACCATCACTAAAATCAGCTATACGGATATTTAGTATATCTACAAATTTTCTATTAAGGTTATCCTACCTTTTTTGTGTTTCGTACTTCATTCGTATAACATTATGATGAGGTCAGAGTGTCCTTGCTGCTTTGCACCTTATGTCGTCAAAAATCAACCGAAATGTGTTCGTCTAGAAAACTAAAACAATACCTGGGAGAATTAATACACTCAATGCGCAAATTCACTTTTTGTATAATGGTAAAGGTGGCACAGAGCTTGAGGCAAAGTCTGCCTCAATTTTGATTTAAAAAAAAAAAAACGTTGAATTTGAACTTTGAAGATATGAAGTTCCTATGCACACATTCATGCATTTATAATGCTTAAATGCCAATAATGTCGTTGACTTGTGTTGAATATCTATTTATAAGAAATTCCAGACAAGCTACGAGTAAGTCAGGTCGAGATTGTTATAAATGAATCAGAAATAAACCCATACACACATAAATTGCACTTTTTTCCTAGGCCTCTAAAAAGTCAAGGTCAGCAATGAGTTTAATAATAATAATAAAAAAACTGAAACGCTTTTGTTTAAATCTTTACTGTCACTGACAGCGTTGCTGGCTATACCCTTCACTTCAGAAGCCATTGTTTTTCCTTATGGCCGTGACACTGTTCCAAACCACACTTCCTTTTCCAGTCGCTGATTTGCTAGGACAAGAAGTGAGGTGAACTTCACCAGGAATATACACTGGCGAAAAATGGAGTATTTTGTGCAGGTAAACGTTCTTAAAGAGAAGTTATAGTGGGCTCCAAACATCATAAAGATTTTTCTAATAGGAAATTATGATTTTTGACAGATGATTGCAGCCATGTTTTTGAAGCTACATCTTTCAAATTGTCTATATCATTTATTTAATCTGCTTTGTTCAAATCAGCATGAAGAGTAATAACCTTCAACAACATGTCCAAGTGATTAAATTTTTTTATGAAAGTGGGTCTGAATGGGTTTACCGACAACTAAATTTACAAATATGATACACCAAATTGCAATGCATCCAGAAAGTCACTGTTTAGAATGGATTTTGGACTGGCGGCATCATCGGTCCACACTTCTTTGAGAACGACGTTGGCCAGACCATGAGCGTCAACGGCGAGCGCTATAGATAGATGATAACTGATTTCATTTGGCATGAATTTGATGAAATGAACACTGATGTGGACATGGTGTTTTTACAGGAAGGCGCTACGTGCCACAATGTGTTTTTTGCACGAGTGATTTTCGAACATGGTTATCTTGCGGAGGTGATTTCAATTATGGCCAGCTGGTCACCGACATGTTGCCATTTGACCCCGTTGCCCTCGTTCTTGTGGGATTTTCTTAACTCACAGGGATAAGCCAACGCCAAGGCTGTCATTCCATTTTTTGAAAAAGCAACGATCCAAGAAAAATATGGCAGTATACAGCAGTACGGTAGTAAAACAAATATTTTTTTAAATATATACATTATATCATTATTTATTATGTAAACTAAAATATCATCTATTATAAAAGTTAGAAAGGTTATATGTACACATAGTCCAAAAAGTCTCCGTACAGTAGACCAGTTTTTATATAATTGCAAACAAAAATAGTAATGAGTAATAGAATAGATGAAGTGGGAACACAGAACGACAATATGTTTCCTCCCATCATCTTTTTACCGAATCCCAAGTTTATTCATGAAGGATACCGTTATGATCAATATGATCGGGCCAGTCTGTCAAATGGATACAAAAAAGTCTCCGTACAGACCACTCTTTTTGCAAAAGTTGGCAAATGTAAAGTGTGTGATTAGGAATTGCATTGTGTTTTGGTAAGTTTAAGTGTTTTTAATAATATTTTAGTTAAAAACATTTTTTTATCCTAAGGAAATAAAAATGTCAACTAAAAATAAGTAAATTCCCTTGGAAAACAGAAAAATTATTATCGACTTGAGGAATAAAGGAAAGTCTCTGGGTGAAATCGCGAAAATTGTGAAAAGATCGCATTCCTCAATTTAGTACGTGTTACAACAATTTAATAAAACAAACACAATTGCAAACAAAAAAGATCTGGAGCAGTGTTGGGACTTCTACCACTTAAGTGGTATTTCTACCACTTTTTGCTGTTCATGAAAACCTACCACCTAAAAATCTAATTCTACCACTTTTTGCAACTCATCTTTCACCTATCTTTTTACTTTACCATATACCATACGACCACAATCACACCTAAATTTTATCCAAAATATTAATCCTAATATTTTAACGATTGCATGTATGTTATGTACATGTCATAATTTAAGTTTGTGCTCCGCTTATGCTGCTTAATGTATGTATACCGTGGCAAGTAGAAAAATCATTAAAGGATAAGCATATATTCCTATTTTTGCCACAGTTCGAAAAAACAAAAAGATTTCATTACTTTCCAAAAAGCATTTGGCGTTAATGAGCATCAAATTTTAAAGGTTTGTCAAACTCCTTCGCTTAAAAAGAATCATATAGCAGTGGAATCCCTTGTTTGATTTTTATATACAGCACTTGAAGAAGGCTTAAAAAATTTCTGATTTTTTAAAAAACAAAGACAATTTAGTTTTTTTGGAATTTTTGTCAATAAATCTGAAAATTATATTTGAGTTGAGTTAAACAGAATATTTCAATCTGAGAATATAATAATACACTTTTAAAGCTAAAATAATGAAAAATTTTGTCAAGTCAGAAGATATTAATATAAACACAAATGTAAGAAACCCTGAAAACTATATACCATTTTCTCAAGTGTATTTTGGTCTTCACTTTGAAAGGTACTAATGAGAAAATGAAATTGATGAACAAAATGTAATGAAATTGAGAAAAGTGATCTGCAGCTATTATGTCGAACTAGCGTACCCGTGCGGGAACTCCCGCAAACAAATTTTTTTTTTCAACTGAAGTTTTTCAAAATAAATCATACTCGTATGTCTGTAGATTCGCTCAGTTTTTCTTGTACGGAATGTTGTTTTTGGGTGTTTATTTTACTTCTGTGTGTCATCGTTGAACAACTATTTGAAAAAGACGACTTACCACTGAAATAATAAACACGTTTAGCTTAGCCAAGAACTGTCACAGCTGATCTCCTGTTCAACATGAGAAGATGAAGGCGTACGAATTATTTTTATTTAACGTATGCATTTACCTGGATTGAAACAAAAAGCAAACCAATAAATCCAATCAAGTCCTTTTCTTAAAGGTAATGGAGCCAAGCGAATTATATTTTGAAAAAAACTAACAAACAATGAGCAAATCACATACGTATGTAACTATCCTATAACAATTAATGTATGTAGTTAAACCTGTAGGCACATAAAGTGTAACTTACCTTAAAATAGTTTAAATTCAAAGACACACAAATATTTGTCAAATTTTTGTTGTTTTTAATTCGGAGAATTTTATTTTTTTTTTTTTTAACTTTTTGAGTGTTTTTATCGTTACTGCTTAGGTAAATTAATCAAACAATGCCCCTCCTCTGGGCCCGCACCACTAAAGTATGGCATTTCAATGCAACTACTTATGTATATGTACTACATTTCAGTGCAATACGAAGATAGAAGTAGAGATAAATAATTTTGGGGTGTTTCGACCACCCAATACCCCTCCCCTGATAATACAAAAAAAGTAGCCTATACGGTAATCCAGACTATTACGTTTTTGTGTGTTAAATTTTATCAAGATCCAGTCAGTTGTTCAAGCGTTATTGAGTAACAAACATCCATACATCGTAACATTCACATTTATAATATTAGTAGGAGTAGGATAGGATTAGTAGGATTATGTTTTTAAATTTGAGAAAGATTTAACTTTTCAAACGATAAATTAAAATTATTAAAATATTTAAATCCAAATAGACGTCATTGATGGAACAATACCATCAGTTTTAGGTCTGACGTGACATTTTCGCCAAATATAACGAACGTAGAATTGATTGAGTGGAGAAAACTAATTGGAGAAAATCACTTCAAATTTTTAAAACTGATGACGTTGTTTCACAACGGCGTTTGATAAGAAATTTAAAAGATGGTATGGACAAGTTATTGTTTAAAAACATTTCTTCATATATGTATGTTGGAGCTTTGTTGTTTACCGCATTGCAGTGCTGCTGCGGAACGTAAATTTTCCGATTGGAAAAATATAAGAAATGAAAAAAGAAATCAATTAAAAACAACAACTGTTCACAACATTTTAGATGCAATGGCAATTTTATTCAATGATCAAAATTTTAATCCTTCAGAAGCATTAGAAAAATGTGCTTTAAGATTTAGATTTTCTGACGGTTTATGTTATAAAAAAATAATTGTAATGTTTTGAAGTCTTAACTAATTTTATTATTAACTCAAACGGCTGTTATAGATTTAAGTTTTTGGTTTGGAACGATTTTAAAAGAAATTGTATATGTATTGTTAACTGAACGCACCCTCTGGAATGCATCCAATGATGCGATGTCAAAGAGGCTTGAATGTTTTCACGGTAGAAATGTGGAAGACGAAAATGAAGTTTGGTTTTTTGTAGGTTAGTTTTTAAAGAGAAATAAAGTTGAATTAAGAGCAAGAGCATCAGTTCTTTTTATTGCTCCAAAGATTAACTTAACATTGGTGTCAGGTGAAAAACAAATTTTATTAATTTATTTTTATTATTCTACAATGCAGAACGATCGCTTGGATAAACTGGAACGGATGATGGAAAACTTGTCTGATGGACTCAATTCCTTGCGAACTTCTCTGCTCGCAAGCTGTCCAACGCCAGAAGTTCGTCCTATTCCAGCAAGAAGAATTTCTCATCAACGTCTACAACCAGCGTTCAGTCAACAACATCAACCAATGCATCAAACAACTAGGCAACCGACAATGGATCAGCTACTTGATCTCGAAGAAGACGAGAGCATTTTCTCAGCATCTTCACCACGACCGCAGCTGCCAATACCATCGCCAAGACTTGCACCTACTCTTGCTACTGCTAACGCTCCTTTAACAAGTACAATGACACCATGGAATACTTATTCTTCAACAAGTCCATTGCCAGCACGACTAGCCTTGAGTCCAAAAGAGTTCGATGGCCGTTCTTCGTGGTCCCAATATCGCCTTCACTTTGATTCCATTTGTGCTGCCAATGGGTGGTATCATGAACTTAAGTCACTTTACCTTCCCGCTTTCCTACGCGGCACTGCTTTAGTTTTCTTTGAAATGCTCAATAAAACAATTCAGGGAGATTATAAACTTGTTTGCGAAGAAATGGAAAAACGCTTCAGCGCAGGTCATGAAAAGCATTTGGCACACTTACAGTTGAGGTGTCGTGTACAGAAGAATGATGAACGGCTTTCTGATTTCGCAACTGATCTTCAGCGTTTAACAAATATTGCGTTTAGTGACTGCCCAGAAGACGCAAAAAATCGCATTGCATTAGCACAATTTGTGGACGGTTTGTGTGATATGGAAATACAACATCGAGTGAGAGAGGCTACATGCGTTACAGTTGAACACGCACTTCAGCACGCACTTAAAGTTGAATCTAGTTTTGTGGCTACACGTATGGCTAGGCGATCTCTCAGAACAGCTGTTGCACAGTTAAGTAGTGATAAGCAATCAGATTTAAGCACTCTGTCGGGAAACGATGTGGAGCTGAACTAAAGGAGCATAGTTCAGCCGAATTTGCAAATAACGCTCCACCTTCTGGTAATAACATTTCATCGCAGGTTTTTGATGGCATAATTAAATTTATGCATGCGAAGCGTGGGTTTGGTTTCATTTCAAAAAATGGAACTGGAGAAGATATCTATTTCCACCGAAAGGCAGTAACCAAGGAAATGGGCAACCTGCTTTGCACAGGTGCAAGAGTTAAATTTTTAATACAAAACGTGCAACGCGGGGACCAAGCTGTTATTATTGAGGTTGTTCCCGAGGGCCTTCCTGTAAGGACGGCCAATGATAAATTTTTAAAAGCAAGGCCGTTAGCTTCAAAGAGCCGAGGTTAACGGCTGACAACCAGGCTCTAATTATTCGCGCAGGGGGATCATCTTCTCAGGCACATGTATCAGTCTCTGGGAAAGTCGAAGGTAGAAGTTGCAGATTTATTGTTGACACTGGCGCGACTCATACCATTGTTCACCCTAGAATAATCAACAAACAATTCTATAAGACACTTGCAGGCGTAACAATTACAAGCATTACAGGAGAAAAATCACCGGTATTGGATTGCATTAACGTGCGTCTTTGTTTCGGAGCCTTAGTTATTCAACATTCTATCTATGTGGCTAACATATTTGATGACTGTATTCTGGGAATGGATTTTTTAGCTAAATTTAGGTGTACCATAGACTTCGCAAGAAATTCTTTACACATCATGGATGAAGTCATTCCTCTAGATAATCTTCGAGCTCAATGTTTTTTATTGAAGCTAAATGAAGATCTTAGAGCAAACAAAATTTTAGAATGCACACTTCAATTAGAGTGCCCTTCCATGCCGGATATCGATGTTTTGGTAGAGCCTCTAAACCAGACAGGCAATAATTCTTGTTGCTCTTTTATTTGCAACTCAAAAAATCAAAAAATTGAGATAAAAGCAGCTGATATAGATGTCAAGGAGGAGGACTTTAAGAACAACAAAATTATAGCCATTGCCCATCCACAATTTGCGGTCTTGGCAGTGAGAACAACTCATGTGGAAGAATCCGACTTACATCCTTTGGTAGAAGCTCTTTTCGAAAGATGTTCCTCAGAATTGAATACACAACAAAAAATTGAATTCAAAAGATTTCTTAGACGATTTCAAAATGTATTTTCGACAGGCCCTGAGGACAGAGGGAGGACTAATTTGCTCAAACACAGGATAGAGACTGGAGACGCACGCCCTATAAAGCAGCCACCGAGACGGTTGCCATTCGCAAAGCGAGAAGAAGCGAGGAAGCTTTTAGCGGATATGGAAACGCAAGGAGTGGTTCAACCCTCCAGCAGCCCGTGGTGCAGCCCTGTCGTTCTTGTTCGTAAAAAGGATGGATCCATTCGCTTTTGCATAGACTACAGACGCCTCAACGAAGTCAGCAGAAAAGACTCGTATCCGCTGCCCCTCGCAATTTTGATTTTTGACGCCGTCGCCGGTTCAAAATGGTTTGCCACGTTAGACGCTGCAAATGGCTACTGGCAAGTTGAAATGGATGAAGCAGATAAGGAAAAGACTGCATTTTCTATCGGTGACGGACTGTGGGAATTTAATGTCATGGCTTACGGCTTAGCAAATGGCGCAGCAACCTTTCAGCGCCTAATCGAACTGATACTAAAAGGGTTACCGCCTGAAGTGTGTTTGCCTTATGTTGATGATATAGTCGTTCACGCACGGTCATTTCAAGAAGCCTTAAATAATCTAGAAGCAGTTTTTTCCAGATTAAATAAAGCAGGGTTGAAGCTTTCTCCTAAAAAATGTTATCTTTTCCAAAAGAGTGTTAAGTACTTGGGGCATTTATTAAGCGAAAATGGACTACAGGCTGACCCGGACAAAATTAATGCTGTTAAAAATTGGCCGAGACCTAAAAATCTTACCGAAGTCCAATCTTTCCTAGGCTTATGTGCATACTACAGGAGATTTATTAAAAATTTTTCGCTTTTAGCAAAACCATTGAATACTCTTTCGGAAAAAAAACGTCCGTTCGAGTGGACTCAGCAATGCGAGGATTCGTTCCAACGACTTAAGAGCTGTCTAACTACATCACCCATTCTGGCTCATCCTTCAGCCAACGGAAAGTTCACCTTGGATACCGATGCCAGTAACTATGCCTGGGGTGCCGTCCTATCGCAGATACAAGATGATAAGGAGTCAGTCATAGAGTACTACAGTAAAACACTGTCTAAGCCAGAGCGAAATTACTGTACCACTAGAAAAGAACTCTTAGCAGTGGTTAAAGCTGTTAATCACTTCAAACACTACTTGATTGGTCGCTTGTTTACCATTCGCACTGATCACGCATCCCTCCGCTGGCTACTCAGTTTTAAGGAACCGGAGGGGCAAATAGCTCGCTGGTTGGAACAATTACAGGAGTTTAACTTCCAGATAGAACATCGACCTGGAAAGCAGCATACCAACGCCGATGCACTCTCTCGGCGTCCATGTGCAGATGAATGCAGAAAGTGTGAGAAACTTGAGAAAATGGACAGGATTTTCGTTCACCTCACTACCCTTAGCAATGATCTACAAGTAGCACAATCAAACGACGAACACCTTGGTGCATTAATAAAATGGGTTAGTTCAGACACACGACCTTCCGATAAAGAAAGTAAAGCATTACATCCGCATTTAAAAGCTTATCTGGCTATGTGGTCTGCTCTTGCGTTACACAATGGCACACTAGTTCGAAAATTTGAAGATAAACTTGAAACGCGTATGCAAGTCTTAGTTCCATCGTCGCTTAAGGAATATGTTATGAGAGAAATGCACGACAGCCCAACAGGGGGTCACTTCTCAGCAGAAAAAACATTAAAAAAAATCAAAACCAAGTACTATTGGATCGATTGCGCAACCGATGTTCGACAATGGTGCCTAAGTTGTCATGTGTGCCAATCCCGTAAGGGTCCACTGCCACGTAATAAAGCTCGGCTGCAGACATGTAACGTAGGTGCTCCTTTTGAGCGAGTTGCTGTGGACATCTTGGGACCACTTCCACTTACAACAAGAGGGAACAAATATATTCTGGTCTTAGGCGACTATTTTACCAAATGGCCTGAAGCTCTTGCTGTGCCCAATCAAACGGCAGAAGTTGTGGCTGAAGCTCTGGTTGAACATGTATTTTCTAGGTTTGGAGCTCCACATTTACTGCATTCTGACCAAGGGCGAAATTTCGAATCGACTGTATTTGCTGAAGTGATGAAACGATTTGGTATTGCAAAAACTCGAACAACACCTCTCCATCCCCAGTCTGACGGTATGGTAGAACGCTTCAATCGAACAATTCTGGATTACTTATCAAAATATGTGAATCATAATCAAAGAGACTGGGATGAATATCTGCCGCTCCTTCTTCTTTCTTATCGTACAGTAGTACATAGCAGTACAAAAGAAACTCCAGCAATGCTCACCTTTGGAAGGGAACTTCGTCTACCTGTAGCGTTGGTTACCGGAGTTGTTCCTGATGAGCCCGTGTCAACATCTTCCTACATACTTGGCTTACGGAATCGATTAGAAAACGTTTATAACTTCAACAGAAATCAACTCGAACTTGTCAGTAGAAGAATGAAAGAACGCTATGACCTGTCATCTCGGGGGAATTGTTTCGTCGAAGGGAATAAAGTGTGGCTCTACAATCCGAAGCGGACGAAAGGGAAGTGTCCGAAGCTGCAACGCGACTGGGAAGGCCCGTATAAGGTAATTGGAGTCCTAAGTGAAGTTGTCTATCGCATACAAAAGGAGCGATCCAACAAAATTACAACAGTGCATCGAGATCGGCTAGCCCCTGTGGTTGACCGATATGAGTTGTCGGGACACAATTGATTTCAAAGCAAATCATCTCTTTAAAGAATGGAGCAGTGTTAACTGAACGCACCCTCTGGAATGCATCCAATGATGCGATGTCAAAGAGGCTTGAATGTTTTCACGGTAGAAATGTGGAAGACGAAAATGAAGTTTGGTTTTTTGTAGGTTAGTTTTTAAAGAGAAATAAAGTTGAATTAAGAGCAAGAGCATCAGTTCTTTTTATTGCTCCAAAGATTAACTTAACAGTATGTATACGACTTTCTTCCAGATATAATGTGATCTTTGAAACATAAAGAACCGAAGTGTTATTTCATTTATTTTTGTATTTAAATTATTTTCAATAAATTAATTTTCAATATACGATTTGCTACATAAAAAAGGCTTTTAATTTCTACCACTTTTCTACCACTTTTTTTCAGAACGTTTCTACCACTCTTTGACTTCTACGAAGTCCCAACACTGATCTGGAGGGCCAAAAAAAAATTGATCGTCCGTATGGAAAAGAGAATATTTAGGAGTATTGCAGAGTATCAGAAGCAAAGTGCACCCGTTCTTGCAGGTAAATTAAAAAAATCGAAGGAACTGATGTGAGTCCCCAGACAATACATAACCAGTTGACCAGAAATGGATTTAGTGGTCGAGTGAGCCGGAAGAAGCCATACATTCGAAAAGCGAATAAGAAAGCCAGGCTGCATTTCGCAACTTTCGAAGACCGAACATGTTGAATGAACAAAAATGCGGAGTAAATATTTTAATTCGAAGTTCCAATCTTCGAATCTGAGTTCGACATTTTGGGCGGATGCCTCTTAAATTCCTTCGTGTAGGACACATCCCCATGAAATAAATTTTCTGCGCTGAAATTTATAATAGAACTTATAAGGTGAGATCTGAAGATGTTACACTCAAGAAATTTATTAGTAAAATGGCTACGAATGAAATTCGTAAAGAAAATATTCGTGCATTCCACGAATATTCGTAACATGTACGAAGTATTTGTATAGTGCTACATCTACGAATGCATTTGTAAAGTTTTACTAATAACTGTGGTAGTATCCACGAATCTATTCGTATAATACACTAATTTTATTCGTAAACAAGAAGTAAATAATTTCTTTGAGTACGTTGTACGAATTATTGTGTACATATCTATGACTAATAACATTCGTTAATCTCTCGTACGAATGACTTCGTACTTTAATCTTTTGCATTCGTAGTATTTACTAATAAATTCGTACTATATTTACTAAGTAAAACTAATATTAGTAGACAGAATCCATTCGTAGATTGACCGTACGCATTATGGCTAGAATGTACTAATAGCTTTCGTACTTTCATAAAGTGCATTAGTATTATTTATTAATAATGAGTAAAAAAGTGATATGTGTTCAGCTCTAAAAATTAAATGTATTCCATTCGTCAACACGTTGAAACGTGTTATTAAATAGTGCGATACGTATGTATTTATAAAGTGTTGCAGTGCTTTGAATTATTTAATAATTTTGTAAATTCATACGGTGTATCTATTAGGTAAAGATACAGATCTTGAGGATCAGACTAACATCTGCCCTTTTCGAAAAGACGAGGTGAGTACCTAGACATAATGTACATATACCTTAAAGCTTATTTTATATTTAACATACAGCATCCAGAAGCAGCAGAGCATACATATGTATATGTGGGAATTTTGTACTAAAAGAATTTTTTTTTAATGTTAAATGTTAAATTTATTTTCTGTTGCTCTTTGAAAATCAGAAGTTTGTAAATATTACTAATTGTTAATTATATTTATAATGAATTAATTAATTTTAAGATACTTTTTTTTTTTAACTTTAACATATATGTACATACATATATGACAGTAAAATGAATTAAAAATCTATTTTTAACTTAAAAAATACATTAATTAACTTTAGTTATTATTTCTTACAATGGATATTTAAGGAAATTTCAGAGAACATATCTTATAGTAGTAAGTTCTACAATAATATTCGTACAATATTCGAATGAATTACAAGTGCATTGGTAAATATTACAATAATATTCGTACATTGTACCAATAGTATTCGTACAATATACGTTTCTTTTTCTACGAATACTAATAAAATATTCGTAATATGGCTAAAAACCACGAATAAAATTTGTAGAATGCACGCATGAATTAGTAATATTTACACACGAAATTTTTTGAGTGTATGGTCGTGCTTTGAACGAAAAAAAGAAAAACTATTAGAAGCTCTGATTGCTCTGCTCTGAATTAAATAAAAAATTAAATAAACTGGGTCGCACGAATTTGTTCCTATGTAATAGACTAGGAATTCTAAAAACGAATGTTATTAGAGAAAACTATTCATATAGAAAAAATTAATTTTTTAAATTGCTTTAGTACTAAGCCATACAAACAGAATGCTATGCAAATTATGATACAACAATAATTATAAGTCTTTGTAGCAGTTTTTTTTTAAATAAGCTTTTATATACAAAATTCTTAAAACATTTTTAAGAAAAAAATTTGGTACGCCAATTTTAATTTTTTACTATTGTACAAAAAAAATATTGAGCCGTTTTTGAGATATCGAATTTTCCAAAAAAAAAAGACTTTTTCCAAAAATTCAAAAAATATTTTTTTTCTACAGTTTTGATATGCAACGTTTTTTTTAAACTTTTTAAAAGCATCTCTAGAAAAAATTTCATTAGAATCCGTTATGTCGATAGTGAGAAATTCAAAAGAAGGCCAAATGGTCTTATAGTAGGTACCTTAGACTGGGCCAAAAAAATTGACTATTTTTTTTTTTGAAAGATATATCGAGAATATCATTCAGAATGACAAAAAAAAATTTTCGTAAAAGTTTGAGCCCTTAATATCAATTTTAAGAGGGCTATCATCGCTAATTTTGATTTTTAGTCATAATTTCATGTTTTGCGTCAGAACTGACAAAACATTGAAGTAAAAAAAATTCATTTTGACTTACTTTTATATAAAATTAAATTCCCTACAAAAAGGTCTAATTGAAAATTTTCGTCAGACAAGCCGTTTTTGAGTAATTAAGCTTAATAAATTGTTATTTTTCGTGAGTTACAAAATTCCAAATTAAAAAAGTAAAATCGAAGAAAAATAACAATTTATTAAGCTTTATTACTCAAAAACGGCTTGTCTGACGAAAATTTTCAATCAGACCTTTTTTGTAGGGAATTCAATTTCATATAAAAGTAAGTCAAAATGAATTTTTTTTACTTCAATGTTTTGTCAGTTCTGACGCAAAACATGAAATTATGACTAAAAATCAAAATTAGCGATGATAGCCCTCTTAAAATTGATATTAAGGGCTCAAACTTTTACGAAAATTTTTTTTTGTCATTCTGAATGATATTCTCGATATATCTTTCAAAAAAAAAAATAGTCAATTTTTTTGGCCCAGTCTAAGCTACAAGCTGTAATATCTTAATTTCAATTTTTTTTTTATTAAATTAAAGACCATAAGAATTAATTTAAAGGAAAAAATAATCAAAATTCTAGGCGCCGCCGTTTTTGAAAACCATTTTTTAACATTTGAATGATGGGTACCTTTATTTTTAGGTAAAATACATTTTTTTTCTCACATCTTGTAGATTATATTGAGAAACTTTTATTTATCAAGTTTAAAAAAATCTATCATGGGGTTTTGAAATATTGAGTTTTGAAAAACAAAAAAAATTTAAACTTTTCTTAAAATTAAAAAAAAAATATTTTTGATAATTTGAATACACAAATCTTCTCAAATTTCTGGGGAGCTTTAGCATGCAAGAAATTATCAAAATCGGTGGTACCGTCCTTGAGAAATTCAAAAACAAAAAAAAATAGAACCATTTTTCCGATTTCAATTCAACCATTATCTAGCTTTAACTAAATGTTTTTTTTTTGTATTTTTAATTTTTAAATTTGTCGAACAGTTTTTGAAAAAAAAAATATTTATAAAATTTCGAAAAAAAGGCGTATGGCAGTGGCAGGTACCATTATTTTTGGTTAAAAAACGTGTGGGGGGAAAAATTAAAAATGATATCTACCAAGTTTAAAGAAAATAGGCCGAGCCATTAAGGCTGTAGTCGAACATCATTATTATCAGTTTACCATTGAGTTCAATTTCGGGCTCTGTTAAGTACAGAGATATCATCTTTAGCCGCACTACACGAATGTGGAATGTTCTGCCCAGAGTTCTGTATTACTCTCTCATTTATATGTATACCCAGAACTTCAAAACCAATAATCATCGGTACCTTCTTTTGAATTCTCTTCTATTTTCCTAACACTCGCACTGTGTTCAACATTTTAAGGGTACTAAAAACCCCTTTACTGCGCGTGCATTTATACAAAAAATATATGAAAATATTTACATATTTTTAAAATATCCCTACAACGATATATGTATATAATTTTTGTTCTCATATTTTGTTTAGAAGTCACATGGCAATCGGTCCTTAACTCCAATTACTAAACAAGTTGTTTTTTATCCACTTAAAAATGAATGTAATGCCTATACATATTTGTCTCTTATAATATCTGTATTTTAATTTCCAAGCCTCTTAAATATAAGAACAAGTTCCTCCAACCCAATTGATTATTTTATTTTATGTCGATTCCACTTATTCGTCTAGAAAAAGGTCTGAAGTCAAAAATTCTGACTTGGTTACCAACTAACTTTTTGGCAAAATTCTTCCCAATAATCGCCATCAATGGAAATGTGTTAAATACCCGGCCGCATTGCTAGGTCCCTAAAGAGTGCCAGAGTGATTTACTTCTTTTGGGACTTTCGAGGCTAAATGACGACATACATGGTGACATGGTACACTGTTTACCATACCACACAAGTTCTTTAATTTAATAAATTCAAAAGCTTTGCTGCAGACTTCCATATAGGCACCTAAGGAAGCCCAAGGAGCAAAGTCTTGTTTACATCAAAACCCGCAGATATAGTCCACCTCACATTAGCTGATGATTTGCTATGATGACGGTAAGTTAGGAAGCCGGGTATGTTAGTCTTGATTGCGGTCCCCAACATTTACTTTGCATATTTTTTTTTTTTTGTATTTTGTGTCCATGTGTACAAGTATCCATGTTTGTTTTTTTTTAATCTCAAGGACGTACAGTTGTTTTGTGTGATCAACTTAATGTTGATTCCATATACTAGTAAGCGTCATTGTGGCTTGTAGCCCAATTACAAAATGAAAAACGAAGGTTTTGGTCGATGGTAGTAGGTCTTCTTTTTTTTTTTTAGTCCGGGTTAAGGATAAATGAGTAGAAGTTTTGTTTTTAATTCAGGATAAATAAGATATAATCGATACTCCCAGTTGGACAGGACATTTCGAATTGAGATGACAAAGGCTAAGGGGCCAACAAATAAGTAAGGAAATTCTATATGGGGCGCACTCAAACTCGTATACTTAGTTGGTGGCCGTTACTGATTGAATTTGGAAAGGCGCCAGCAAAATGGTATAATATGCGTCATAAATGAGCAGTTTTAACTTGCCATGACCGTATTTTTTTTGGAAAAGATGATTTGTCTTCTTTTTTTTTGGTAATATGAATCATTATGACGCGTGTTTTGTAATTTGATTAAATAAGATTTGCATGCTAATAAATTAAAAATATTCCACATCCAGCAGTTAAGGTTAAAACAGTGTTGAAAAATTATATTTTCGGTTTGGATAGAGGTAGAGTTGGAGAACTTAGAGTTCCATTAGAATGTGTAAACAGAAAATCACTCATGCTGAAGAATTTGGGCCGCAGTAATAAATATTTCCATTTGACAGTTCGTCGCTTTAAGGACATAAATGTAATGTAAATAACATACATAAATATAAGTCATATTACTTAGGGCAAGAACAAAGCATTTTTACGTCATTCCTTAGATAGTAAATTCAAACAACGTTTTCACATCACAATAATTTGAAACGGATTTGACTTTATCCTGGTCTATACTTCCTCCTCCCTCCCCTTTTGACCCTTTTGGGTTTTTCAATAGGGGCGGGTAGATGTTAAAATGGAATGAAACACGCTGTTTTGTGAGGTATTAATAAAATAAATGGTTTATGTGAAAGGCCTGCTACGGCTTTCTATGTTGGCACGGATCTGAGTGGTCCAATTGTCAATCACCCTTCCGCATGGATCCGGTTGCATTTGAACGATGGTTCACCTTAAGGCATGGGAGGATTGTGGTTTTTGTGGTGGGTTGGTGTCGTTCTTTATACGGTGATTTTGCTTATTAACACATTCATTCATCCACAAAGCGCCTCGTTCCTAAAATGATGTTTTTCGGTTAAAGCTAGGGTCCTCTTTCAAACGCTCTGAAGCCTGGGTGGATCTTGTTCTCGTGTAGGCTCAAGTTTGGAATCAACTGCCTCGGACCGCGGCGATGATCTCGATCGATATTGCGTTTTTTTGACGTTCGAATGTTGGCTGATTAATTACCGAACCGGTCGTTTCAATTTTGGTCTCCAACGTTGAAGAGTCGACTATAAAGGGCCACCACGTCTACGGTAAAATGGGCCCAACGTTTGCACTAACGAACACTCACTTTGATAAGTATTTTGATAAAATAAAAATAAACCTTATTTTCGGTTTATTTCCACCCAAACCCAAATTAATAAAGACGGTTTAGTGGCGGTTTATTTTTAATTCCTGGACTAAGTGCATATAGTTTCATTAATAAAATAAAATGTCTGCTAAGTGAGGTTTACTTATAATTGTTAAACCATCGAAGCGAAGGAATAAGAAATAGAATTGTCAAAATTGTTTCTTAACTTGCAATACAAAGTTACTATATTGCAAAGTTACTATATTTCGATCAGTTATTACGACGAATTCTGTCTGTGTGTTTGTTCGACTGCTGCCTAAATGCCTCTCCTGATTTTCTTAAAAAGTTGGTAGATAGAATTTTTTGTAATTTTCCCCATATGTTTTACTTGCGATATAGGTACTATAGGTAAGTTCTGCATTTGGAAAAAAAACCGAGCTCGAGATTTTGATCAAAGTTGACATAACGATCATAACGATGATAGCGAAGACGAAAAAAGTGGATCCGGCAGTTCCGTCTGTCTGTATGCCTGTACCTCTCCCTACAGCCTAAGCAACTGGAGCTATTACCTATTTTCTTCAAACTCGGTACTTAAGGGTCTTCGGTGATTCCCTAAGAGGGAAAATTGAATTTTTTTTAGCTCCAAAACATCCGAAACGTCACAACATAAAAAACAAAAAATGTTAAGAAAAATTGATCTTATCAAATCATTGTTATCTCATGAAATCCATGTTTTAAATTTCTTTATATTTACATAATTTTTAAATTCCAAGGAACTTTTAAGCAAGTACGTGCGATCCAGTCGTACATATTTTTTAAATTTATTTTTTAAGAGCAAGTATTACGAAACCTGCCTTACCATTGTTTTTTTTGTTTAAAATTTTAGAATATATTTGTTTTTTTTTTTTTCAAAAATTGTTCCACAGATTTAAAACAAAATTGCAAACATTTCATCTAGTAGGAGGTAGATAAGGACTGAAGCAAATTTTCTAAAATAAAATGCACAACTGAGTCGCACGAACTTGCTCCTATGTAATAGACTATGAATTTTAAAAACGAATTTTATTACAGAAAACTGTTCTGGATAAAATTAACTTTTTAAATTCTTTTAGTAGTAAGAGATAAAAAGAGAATGCTATGCAAATATGAATTGATGCAAGAACAATAAAATGCACGACTGGATCGCACGAACTTGCTCTTATGCAAAAGTACTTTGGAATTTAAGATACATTTTATAAATATAAAACATGAATTTAAAATGAAATTACCGTCTGATTTCTAGAAAAGTATGAAACAAAAGTATGCAAACAAACTTTAAAAAATCGTTTTATTATTAAATAAATAAATTTTTTCTATAAGAAATTTCTTTAAAATTTTTCAAGAAAAAAATGTGGGATGCGAATTTTAAGTATTTAATAATATTGGTTTTAAGAAATAATTTCAAAAAATAATCGTTCATAGGTTTTGAAGATATTGATTTTTCAAAAAAAACCCAACAAATAATTTTTCGAATATTTTTATATACAATATTATTTTAAACTTAGGGGGACTCCTGCTGAAAATTTTTTGTTAAAATCGTTAGAGCCGTTAATGAGAAAGTCGAAAATCAAAAAAACGGTTCTATGACAGGTACCGTTAATAACATTTTTCCCCAAAATTTTGTTCGACCAAAATGTAGCTTGTGTTCATAATATCACACCTAATTTTTTTTTATCAAAATCGTTAGAGCCGTTTTCGAGATAAATAAGATTTTGCATTACGGGTGTATGGGGGGTACCCTTAGTTTCGGAGCTAAAAAAAAAATTTCAATTTCTCCTCTAGGCAATCACCGAAGACCCTTAACTACCGAGATCGAAAGAAATAGGTCTAGTGGTTTAGGCTGTAGTGAGAGGTACAGACATACAGACACACTGAAACATGTTTTTTGTGTACTAAATTTTCCTTAAAATTTTTATAAAAAAATTGTTACGCAAATTGTTAGTAATTAATAAAATACATTTAAAAACGTAATTTAAAAATTTAATCGTTCATCGGTTTTCAAGATATCGAATTTTCAAAAAAAAAAATTGTATTATTTTTTTAAAAATCTAAAAACTATTTTTTCGAAAAAATTTTTAGTTTATATTTTTTAGAATGCAAAGGAGCTTCTGCATAAAAATTTCGGTAAAAATCGTTAGAGCCGTTGGTGAGAAAATCGAAAATCAAAAAAACGGTTCTATGACAGGTACCCCTAATAACAATTCCCCCCAAATTTTTTTTTGACCAAAATGTAGTCCATGTTCATAATATCACACCTAATTTTTTTTTATCAAAATCGTTAGAGCCGTTTTCGAGATAAATAAGATTTTGCATTACGGGTGTATGGGGGGTACCCTTAGTTTTGGAGCTAAAAAAAAAAATTTCAATTTCTCCTCTAGGGAATCACCGAAGACCCTTAAGTACCAAGTTTAGGCTGTAGTTCGAGGTACAGACATACAGACATACAGACATACAGACAGACAGACGGAATTGCCGGACCCACTTTTTTCGTTTTCGCTATCATCGTAATGTCAACTTTGATCAAAATCTCGAGTTCGATTTTTTTTCCAAATGCAGAACTTGCCCTATAGTACCTTTATCGCAAGTAAAAATTGGTAATGAATGGTAATTCTCATTGAATAAATTTCTTATTTTCTTAAATAAACGGTATAGCTCATTTTGATAATTTTTTGTATGCCGAAGCTCTTTAAAAGTTCGAATTATATTGTTTATTCAACTTTTTTTTTTTTTTTTTTTGAAAACTCAGTATTAGGAAATTTGATTTTTTGAAACTTAATAATTAATTCAATACATAGAGAAATGAAAATTATTTCTGTTTAAGTGGAGTGATTGAATTAAATTCAATTTTAATTGAACTTAATAATTAATAGTTTTTTTTACATTATCTACAAGATATAAGAAAAAAATAATTTAGAGCTTTTTCTACCGAAATTTGTTTCTGTGAGCTTTTAATAAAAGTTCAAATTAAGCACACCTTATACGCATTGAAAGTTAAAAAAAAAACAGAGCTTGTACGGAAGCTTTTTTCAAAAGCATAGATACTTACAATATGTTAAACAATCCACCACTCTCTTATTATGAAAGCTTAAACATTAAAACTGTAGTTTTAGTATTGCTTTTATTTATAATTTTTTGCAAATGGTGGTCTTTTGCTTATGATATGTGTATAACATTAGAAAACCCTGTTTTCCCTTTAATTTCAATGTTATGGTTACCACCCATTATCTGGAATTGAAATTTTTTTTTGTTCATTTAAGTAGATTCAAATTTGTTCCATATTCAAAATCCGTTGGTCTACTGTAATAACAAATCATTCTGACATTGCCTACTTTTTGGATTAAAAAAAAAAGGCGTTGCATACTTTTTGGCATAAAAGTGCGTTATCAGAATTTGTTTAATTTTTACCTAAAATCAATGTAAATAAATTTAACAACTTTTGTGTGTTGTTTAAGTTGCCGGAAATGTAAACATCGAGTTTAAAATATGTCAGTAAAGCTGTCGAAGCAATGATTTTATTGTTTGCGAAGCTTTTATTTGTGGTGGTGCTATGTACTATCATTGAATAATTACAAATAGAAGTGGACACCGAACATTGCTCAAACGACCATGCGACTTATGAGCATCCAGTGAGTACCATTAGTAGCTTGAATATCATTTTCATGATATTAGTTGTTGTATATGCTAATTCATATGCTCAAAAGGGATTAAAAAAGTCCTTTTGGGATCTTTTTTGAAAAGGACAATAATATGTACACGTTGAAAAAAACAGTTTAAGGAATACATAGGTATCTACATCTTTGGAAGAAAAATGAATTATCAATCCAGACATATTATGTATGTATATGTATTTCATTTGTGTTTATTATATAGATGACTTTTTGTTGTAAGTTTTTGTATTTGAGTGCGGTTTTGTCTACGGGTAGATTGAAATTTGTAGTGAAATTTGTAGTTAAAGTAAAAATGTATTGTGATTATAAGGATTGTTTAAATAAAAAAAGTTCAGGTGTGCCGCGGTTTCGACTGCCACAAAACGAAGGTCTAGCCAAAATTTGGCTATAGCTATTCCGAAAAGCTAATAAACAATGAGCCAATTTTTATTTGTGCAGACCATTTTAATAAAAGTGAAATATGTTTGAACAGCATAAGATCGCGATTGAATATGGATGCAGTTCCTTATAATTGCAAAACCGCAAATTTGATTCCAATACAACAAAATAAGAAAGTTTATAATAGGTATGTAACGTAAGTTAATTTAAATCACAAAAGAAATATTTTCATGAATATGTAAGGTGTCAGTTATAATTGACAATTTTAACTTTTTATTTGAGTCCAGTGATTACCTTAATGTCAATATATAGCTGATCACTTTACTTACTCTTATCAAATAAAATAATTAAATTTTTTTCATTTTTGACCACATAAAAGGCAAGGTTGATGTAGGAACCTTAAATTTAAATAAAATAATTAAATTTTTTTCATTTTTGACCACATAAAAGGCAAGGTTGATGTAGGAACCTTAAATTTGTCACCTAGCTTTATTTAAGTTTGCATTCTATGAATGCTATTATGAAAGGTGACTAATAACTTATTATGTACACCAAATAGAAATAATAAACCAAATAAGTTACGGAACTTACAATGGTATCATACAAAATAAATCAGAAAATGGTTAAAATGATTTAGTATGTTATTTGCTTTCAATTAAAAGGGGTGACAAATATACATTATTGGTTGTATACAGCGTGTTTTGCATAAGATGCTAGGGTTTGTATAGGTTGGGTTGAGACAAAAAAAACAAATTGCGTGGGAGGGGTGTATAGTATACACTGTATACCTATGTATGCTTATTTAACCTTGAACAATTTAAGTGACTTGAACTACATGAAGCCTTTCTTACATTTAAATAATTTTAGATGTATGTTTTTCTAAAGCCAAAAAGTTCTTCCCACAGAAAAAGAAAAATTACACCGGTTGAAGATAGTGAGGATCACAGTTCGGCAGTAAATAAAGACGACGAATTTCTTCATTTGAATAAAAGACCCCCTCACAAATTTTATTCAAATAATTGCAAGAAATCCGAAAGAGCTGTGAATAACGTATGTCAACCACAATCTTGGTCACCAACGCCGTCGTCACCAGTTCAAATAGATATTGAAAAACTTCTTAAGTCGCCAAAGTCAAGCAAATTTAAACCAATCGGTGTTTTAAAAAATACGTGTAGTACTATCTTAAATGAGGTTTTAGAATCAAAGTCAAAAAGCGTACAAACTTTTGTAAGAACCCAAATTGTACACAAAGAAAGAACAAAATGGAACGCAGAAGAAAAAGATCTTTTTTTGAAATTCCATTACAAATCACCGTCATTTTATAAATTTTTGAAAAATGAAGGGTTTGTATTGCCATCCCAAAAAACATTAACACGATGGTATGACATGCTCCCATTTGGAACTGGCATTTCAAAAAGCATCCTTTGCATGCTTAAAGAAAAACTTAAGGATCTACCAAAAAGCCATAGAACGTGTGTGCTCGTCTTTGACGAGATGAGCACCAAAGTTGAATTAGAATACAATTCTAAAGAAGACATAATTTACGGATTTGAGGATTTGTGTGAGTTAGGGAGAAACAAGAGAATGGCTAATCACTGTCTTCTACTAATGCTCCGAGGACTTAACCAATCCTGGAAACAGGTACGCAGATAAACAGATATAAACATATTACATATATTAGTTATAAATAATTAAAAACATATACATATTAAGTAATTATAAATACAAAATATTGAGCATTCAATATCATTAACAATAATAAATATTATAATAAATTATAATAAAAAGATAAAGTAGTAGTTGAGGGCTGAGGCTCAATTTTACGAATAATAGATGGTTTATAACTACTTTTTATGTCTATGCTAAAGTAAACAAGTCACGTATGCATTATAAGAAATAAACAATATAAACTGGTATCCAAATATAAACAAAAATAAATTAAAATAACATTTTTGACAATTTTTTAGTTTTTACTTTTCACAGAAAATTGTATTGTAATGGTTGTATGAATTAAATATACCTTAAGTCTAGTTAATAGTTTCCGTGCGAAAATTTTCAAAAAAGATTTGCATAATTATAATGTGTATTATATTGCATAACATTAATTGCCTTTTCATAAGCAACTAATATATAGCCTAATTTACCCTAATTAAATAAAAGTAATGCCATGAAGAGGGAGTTATTAAAAAATAATAATTCCCTTTTCATTGCATTCATTTCGTGAAAAAAAAATTGCCAGAAAAGAAAAACATTCGCATGCTCAACATATTATATGGGTGGAATTTCGATGAATTAAAAAATTTTCTCACAAGGAAACTGTAAACTATAACCATGAATATGGGCTAAATTGGGTGGACTGTTGCGCCACCCAATTTATTTTTTTTATGGGCTAATTTATTTTGTAATAGTGTTCGAACAAAAAAAAGTACGTAAGATCTTAAGCACGAACCGATGTCATCAATGTTTTCTTATCATTCTGCTTATTTTTTTGATTCAATCATATACAAAATTCTATACCATAAGCATGATAATTCTCTTCCAAAGATAATTGGCTACTACAATGGAAATGTCCTTGGGAACCAACTGGCTGAAATCCTACAATCCACAATCAAATTATTGATATCCGAAGATATAAACATCGTGTGTATTTCGTGTGACCAAGGTGCTCCAAACAGAATGGCTTACAAGAAATTGGGTGTCACAGAGGTTGCCCCTTTTGTCACAATATCAGAACGGAAAATTTTTTGTATCTATGATATTGTTCATCTTTTCAAAAGTGTCCGAAATAATCTTCTCATATCGGATATAATCGTTGATGAAGAAGTTGTGTCCTGGTCTATTTTGAAAAAACTGTTTTTTGCGGAAAATGTATTAATAAGATCGATGCACAAGCTTACAGAAGCTCACATACAACCAGACAGCTTCCAAAAAATGAGCGCTAAGTTAGCAACGCAGGTTTTTAGCCATCACATTTCATCAGCAATCTTCGCAGCTTCTTCAACCGAAATTTTTGATGAAAATGAAAAATCTATTGCTTTAAGTACTGGCAATTTTTTTTTTCGGTTGAACAAATTGTTTGACAATTTGAACAGTAAAAATAAGTTTTCACAAAATCCAGATAAGTGTGCAATATCTGATAGTCACACAGATGTACTGACAAACATAAAAGATGCCATTTACTGGATTGAAAAGTGGAAACGCGAAAAAAGTGGAGCTGTCTTTTGTTTCAAAGGCTTATGCCAAACATTGAATGGGGTGATACAACTTTGGAACCACATTAAAAGCGATGATCAGCTTTATTTATTAACATCACATTTGAACACAGATTGTTTGGAAAATACAATTTCAGTTGTTCGAAATAATAGGGGTTCGTATGAAAAAAACCCATCTTCATTTCGACTGCACAAAAATCTCAAACAAATGAGTTTTTATAACATCATGGCTTCAGATTCAACAAGTTATGACACAAGCGACTCTGCTATAATTTTGAATATGGCGGATGTAGAAAGTATGTCGTAAACTCAAATCTAAATTTTCTTTATTTTATTTTTTATTATCGTTAAACATAAAGGTTTCTTAAACCCAGATGGAGAAAGAAATGAAAGTTTAAATGAAGAAAAAGATGATTGTCTTCCATCTAGTCTAATTCTATTATCTGCAGGTGAGTTAGCATTTTTCGATAGTAAACCAACGAAATTTATTCAGAAAAAAATATTTGTGTAAATTATAAGAATGAAGGTACTTAGCTAATAGATTGCTTGCATACCAAATTAAAAAACCTTATCTTCGGATAGGTAAAGCTATCCTGTTCATTTTATTAAATGATACTAACCTTTTTTAAAATTAAGTATAACAAGAAAAAAGAAAGAAATAACTTAAATCTAAGTTTTTAAAGTAAGCTTTAAAAAATAATTTACCTAGTTTATTTATTAAGATAAGACTTTGCAAAAGATTACAGATGTACGAAAGTAAAAACAATTGGTTTGATAAAGAAATTGATTTCTGGTTTAGATTTTATAACAATTATTTATACAATGCCTAACTTAAATCAAATAAATTATTTTGTCTTAATTTTGTTAAGGAGACGTTGAAAATAATAATGAAATAAAAGAAAATGATGAAGAAGAAAACACTTGTGAGCTTGATGACTCTGAAAACGAAGAATTAGATCAAGAAGAGTCAACTCAAAGCAGCATTAATGAAATGTCCTCAACATATTTTGCAGGATATATTGCAAAATGTGTGCTTAAGAAAAATGACTGTGATTTATGTAAATTGTTTATGGTCAAAAGCAAATTTCAACATAACTACGAAACAAGGGAACATTTAATAAAATTTCGTCAATTCGAAAATACAATTAATGGAGGCTTGACCATTCCCACCACAGAATTTGTAACTTATGTTAAATGTATTGTGCAATGTTTTGAGGAAAACTTTGATTCATTGTGTTTCCAAAAAAATCTTTTACAGTCCTTAAGTAATATATTCAAAACCAAAGAAAATTACCTCTGTTCGTCCACTGAACACATAAACATCATATTAAATAAAACTTTTCTCATTTTAATAAGAACAAAAATTAAAATTATAAATGCTAGGGCTAAGTGCTCAAAAAAGAAATTGAAAAAACTCGACATACTAAGGCACATTTAAACTTTTTCCTATTCCATTCCCAACTTTTAATTGAAAAACTAACTAAATGTTCGCTTAAAGTACCTACTTTGAAGATTTCAACACACTTTTTCTTCTTCTTTAAAACATTATATCCATTGCTGGTATATAAATATAATCATCATCATTGAATCATTAAAGAATAAAAGTTCCTTTTCCGTTTCCCCTTCCACTTAAACCACAAAGACTAGAACCAAAATCAATTTTAATAAGAAATTATCACCTTTAAACACTACACATTTAAACAGTACTCTCAAACAGTACACTTTTCTCATAATTTAACCTCAAAACCTATGTATATTGTATAAAAATGAAAATAAATGTACCTAATTGTAATTAAATGAAATACCTATGGGCACTTGTCTTTATGTTATTAATAAAACATGCTAATATTTTATTATTGATATAAAAATTAAAAAAAATCCAGTTTGTTTTTGAGCAAATTAAACTCCAAGAAAATACTAAAAATTGTTGGAAAACGTTTTTTGGCTCCAATATTTTGAGATTAAACACTGATTTGGAAGGCGGAATGATTTTATTTTATGCACAATGATAAAGTCAATAAGGTTTGTAGAAGAATTATATTGACAGTTTTTTTTTTTTTAATCAACTAAATTGCAAAACAAAACTACTAAAAATTATTCAAAAATGGTTTCGACTAGAATGTCTCGAAAACAAACAATGCTATTGACTCCGGAATAATTTTATTTTAGAGTTTTGACACAATGTTGCAACTTAATTTAATGTGGTTTGTAAAAATATTCAATTTACAATTTTTTTTTCAAGCAAAACAAAAATTACTTAAAATCTTCAGCTTTACATTCAAAGTATTTAAAGTTGATCAAAACATTGATAAACAACGTAAATCGGAAAAGGTTCAAGAAGATACTTTAGGTACCTACCACCGGACGCAAATATGTTAATTTCTCGAAAGCGACTGAGCACACGGAACGAGAATTTTGACAGATTAAGAGAGAAGCTTAAGAGAACAATTTAAAACCAAAAACTTAGAAATAGCTATACGAATTCACTATTTACATCGACTTTTATCATAGGTGGCCGGCTACTGGGGGGGGCCGCAATTAGGCTACTCTACCCTATATGTTAGTACCTTACTGCCTTGAAAATTATAAGTAGGTATGTAGATAAATATTTTACCAAAAGTAGGTTAGCTTTCATAACTTTTATAGATAGGTACCTTTGTAAATTTCATTTAATTAAAACAACTCGTCGATAAATATAATTATGTATGTCTTATTCAAGGTTGGCACAACACATTATTATAAAAATAAAGCGAGGTATAATAAGAAGACAATTTCTTTACCACTGACATGTGACTACAAAAACTGCTTAAAGTCAAATCTACTTCCATGCAACCGTCAACCTAAAGCAAAACAATATCACAAAAAAATACGTAAAAACAAAAACCAAATAGAAAATTAATTCTTAAAGCCATGTACCACAAAATGTATATAAACAAATTTAACAATGCAAGAAGAAATTGTATGTTATTTGTGTACGCACAGTGCACTGGTAAATGGTAACATGATCCAAAATGGCTTTAAGAATCCTTTTTTACTCCACTTTGATTATATCTTTTTTTCTTCACTCCACAGTTTTTTGCTTTAAAGCAAAGAAATCTGCCAAAAATACTACTGAAATGGTTGAAAAATCTAATAGGTAGGTACGCCCCCAACTTGTGTTATTTATTATATACATATACATATACATATATACCTCCATACATATGTTCCTACTAACCTCCATTTGTGCATATGAATACCTACCTACATATATGTAATTACTAATTACCTACCTAACATTAGCCTAAACAATATACCTACCTACCTATGCTTATGTATGTACATTGTAGTAAAGTATGATTCGTCCACTATCCCTATTTTCAGAAAAAAAAAAGAAATTTAAAAATAAACCTATCCCAACCCATATCAAACTAATAACGAAATTGAAGAAAAACTCACAGAAACTCACAAAACATCATCATGTCGAATGCACCGAAAAGCACCAAAATCATTTTCGTTTTATGAATGAGAACGAAATTTAAAAAAGAAAAACAAACCTTCAAAATACATTTTCTGCAGCGAACGTGATTTGGCCTTGAATGCCACACTTTAACAGACATATGTACCTACACAGTTGTTATTGTTGTTTTTTATTCTAAATAACAATATTCCGTTATCTTTCTCGACCATAACAAATTGTGAGTAAATTTCCCATAAGGACCAAATCTGTAAAATTGGGTGTTGTATTTGATAGGCTGATACAATAACTCGCCGTGCGATACTAGCGACTTATGAGCATTTGAGAAATAAGTGTCGCCATCTAGAGCAGGATCTGCCCGGTGTCCCTTCTATTTGTAATTATTCAATGGTACTATGTTATTCTATACAAAAATACACTTTTTATGGCTATGTTATTAAAAGCTAATTTCTAGTAGTGTATAAAGCTCTAAATACTAAAGCTTTTGGATACAAAAAAGTTGTCATTAGTGTGGAATTGTGTAGGCATTGAAGGTAAGGTAGTTTAGTAACAATTCAGAACAAAATGTGCTTGGAATATTTATTTTGGGCCGAAATTAAAATTCATATTTGATAAGTGATTTTTAGTTTCAAAAATTCGAAAAATATTTTTTTTTAAGTTTTGAAATGCAATGTCTTTCAAACTTTTTAAAAGCTTGTCTAGAAATAGTTTCATTAGAGAAATTTTAATTTTGAAAAAATGGTTCTATGGTAGGTACTGTCAGTAATACCTATCTTAATTTTGAAATTTTTCTTATTAAATTATAGATGTAAAAAAATGAATCGAAGAAAAAAAAAAGTTTATCAAAATTCTAGGTTCCGTTTTCGTAAAATACGATTTTCGAAAAACATTTTTCAACATTAATAAAAAAAAATTTTCTCACATCGTGTACAATGTATTCAGAAACTTTTAATTTTCAGGTTTCAAAAAAATTGAACATTGGCTTTTCGAAATATTGAATTTTCAAAAAAAAAAAAATTTGGAAAATTTGAATATAGAATACTGTAATATTTTTACTAGGTTCGTTAAATAAAGCTTATTACTCTTTTTAGTATTTCTTCTTTATTTACACTTTCCAAATCAAAACAATAAATCTCAGTTTATATTCAACTCAAATACTTTTATTCAAATTTAAATCACACTTGTTTAATAACTCTTTCCACAAACCAATAAGCAAACCTTTTGCACACTTTCATAGTCAAAAATCAACTGTACTGTGCTCACCGCAAACACTGACATATATATTCAAGTTAGTTGTTCTCGAAGGTTCCTGTCTTGTAATGTTCTAGATGGTTGGAATAAGGGGAAATACATTGGAAAAGAGCGTTTTGTTTCTTCAATAAAGTAGATATACAATTTTCTGACAGATTGCGCTGTAGGAGTATAAAGCTCTGTTCGCAACAATACCATTAAAATTTTTTGGGCAGCTTTAGCATAAAAAAACTGTACCGTTTTTAAGAAAATCAAAAACAAAAAAATAGTTCCTTCAGTTTTTTCAACGATTACCTAACTTTAAATAAATAAAATTTTTGAACTTTTCTTAAAAAAATCTGTGAAAGAGTTTTTAAGAAAAAAAAAATATTTATAAAATTTCGAAAAAAATTAGCAGTATGGCAGGTACCGTTATTTTTGGTCTTCAAAAAAAAACTGTGGGGGGAAGAATTGTCATCGCTATCATCGTCATGTCAATATTGATCAAAATCTGGAGATCAATATTTTTACATAACTTGCCTTATAGTACCTATAAGTTCTTATCTTATAATGGAAATTGTTAAAGTAAATATATGCGAAAAAAAAAAATTAATCTATTGGCATCATAGTTATCATACAGTTCATGACTTGACAGATATGTACTGAAAATGCATTTTCCGGAACAGAAAATTGAAACCAAGATTTTTCAGAATTTCTAAATGTCAACTTTGAAATTGCATACATATTAATTATTAATTGAGACTTGAAGAAATGTTGGGGGAATGCAGATATTTAATTCTATCTATAGACGTTTGTCTTTTTTAGTTCAGACCAGAGCCTGAGTTGTTGCTTTGAATATGTGCTTCTTTTTCTTTCTAAGTGTCGTCAGAGTGCGCTTAACAAAAGCAGGTGTGCAGGAGTTCAGGTGTGTTTTTCAAAACAACTCAGAGCACGTTATGCTCAGGAGATGTTCAGAACATGCTCGAAAGCACTTAAATCGAGATTTCTATCCATTGACACCACGGGCGAACTCTTTTTATGCGCCTCAAAGTTTCCAATGTAAATATACAATGTAGGAAGTACGCAATATTCGCAATGTAAACAGGGTCGTAAATGCAATATTCCGTGAGGTAACATCCTACAGAGAGCGTCAAACTTAAGGAGCTACACGGAACGTTTATATTAGACCCACGTTTTTGGTTTACCCTACCGCCGACATAGATATTTATATGTTTACATATAAAAATTAATTATATAGGAAAACAATTTTTTAAGCATTTCACTAATTTATATTTTTCTAGACATCAGACGGCAATTATATGGATTTCAACATTTTTCTTTAAATAAATCAAACAAACAATTACTAACAATTTTTAAATTCCTTAGTATTTTAATATAAGAACAAGTACGAGCGATCCAGTCGTGCATTTTATTTATATTTTGTTGTTGCTTAGAATTAGATATTCTGATATTTTTTCTACAAAACGTTTTCAGTGAATATTTTCAATAAGAAAATTAGACAATTAAAAACAAAAACTTATTCATAACTTTACGAAAAACAAATAATGTTTGTCCCTAAGCGGGCTCACTTGAGGACAAACATTATTTTTAAAAAGAAAAGGTCGCGAAGAAATGAAACATTTACTATATACATTTAATTAAAAAGTTTCAACGGGGTGCAATTTTTCTTATACACGCTATGTTCGTTTAAAAACAAATACCCGAGAAGTGTTGCCTTGGCACCACTTACATATGTCACATATCTATCCACAAACATAGATAGACACATTTCCAATATATTTGTGCACTGAAATGTTGTTGAAACATTCCAATATGATGCAATTCATTGTTGAATAAAGTGCACACTGCAAGAGTATACGTGTATCTATAACATCACATACTCGTATAATACTCAACTGATTTAATCTACGGTATTTATTAATTCATTCATTGTTCTAACTGAATAATATTATCGGAAAAATTATTCAAAGATCGAAGGGCATTAGTCAAATGCGATGATTCATCATTCCTCTATTTATCGATATTGCTGAATGGAGACGTTTCCATTTCCGTGCCTTTATTTATTTCCCAGTTTCACGATTCATTTATGACACGTTCATTTCAAGTACACGTGCACCTAAAATGCACTCGGCAGCGGGGTACACATCTGATGGATGTCGTTTTCGTTCCCCTTGTATTTTCTCAGTGCGCAAGCACTGGGAATGGGTAAAAGTGAATGAACTGTCTTGCATAGGTTTGCCAGCAGCTGGCCTGGCCTGGCACGACAAAAGTAAATCCAATAAATAGTTGAAGCTGATTACTTAACATTTTTGGTAAAAAAATCAACTAAATTTGTTTCTTTCTGATTGTGCTGGTACGGTAGGTCAGGTTCTCTTGTTTTCTCGATTTTATCGAATTTTTTGATATGTTGTTATTTGTATTTTTGCTTTGGCAATAATATCGAATAGGTAGGGTAGATATGCCTAGGTATATGTTTATAAAGAAGAAAATGGCTTCCGCTTGATATTTATTTCAATGGGGAAATCCGGGTGTTGATTCGAATTAGGGCACGTGCCAATCGATATCGATATTTATTTAGGGACATAAGCAAGATTTTTAATAGGTTTTTGTTTGGTTGCTTTGTTCAATGGGACTCAACAGTTACAGGAAAAGTATATTTTGTGTCCTGAAATGTTTCCGCCTTTAGAATAGCCTTAACCGGCAATAATATTAACAGTATAATAAACGGCTCTAACGATTTAAATAAACAAAGATCTGTTTTTGCTTACAATATCTACCAATCTACGTACCCAATACAAATTAATGCAATGCAATCGACATATCAACATTGTTTTTTAAATATTGAAAACATTTTCTGTGAATTTTAGAACAATTTTTTTTATATGAATTTTGGCAGAATTTTGGATTTTCAAAGTAAAGGAACGAACCTATTTATTTCAAAGTAAAATATTGTTAGAAAAAGAACGCACCACCGGACTCCGCTCAGGTAACGTAAAGTTTGTTAGACTTTTGTTTAACCAATGATGTTATTTGATATAACACTACATTTTTTAACCTATATTCAAACAGAGTTGATCTGATACAAAATACTAAACTATTTACTAAACTATTGTTTTCTTCAGGCTTGAATATGTTTGTCATGCAGCCAAAATATTAAAACGTTTTGAAATTCAACCCGCATACTTGACAAGCCGCTGGATAGGGCGGTGCGTTCACATTATCAAAATCAATCCAATCAGTCAAATATATTTGAGAATGTGAGCGCTTCTAATGGTGCATGAAAATATAATACTTTAGTTTTTCTCTTTGGGCCTGATTACACAAATTTTTTTTTGATCGTTTCCTCTTTTTGAAAGTTTGCGTGAGGGGTGTAGAAACGTAGCTTCATTCTGCAACATTTCTTCACCTCACACCAAATAGGGTAAACTGCCCAATTGTTGGCACCCCCCCAATGATTGGCACTTACAGTTTAAATTACTCGTATTAATAACATTTAAAA
Organism: Chrysotoxum bicinctum; assembly: GCA_911387755.1. Taxonomy (NCBI): domain Eukaryota; kingdom Metazoa; phylum Arthropoda; class Insecta; order Diptera; family Syrphidae; genus Chrysotoxum; species Chrysotoxum bicinctum. Next base: position 62,608,921 of record OU426987.1, read on the forward strand.
GTTTTCTAATAAAATCTTTTTAAAAATATTAGCCTTAGTCTATTTCTGATGATTTGGCATCATTTGTTTTGGCATCTGAAGTTAGTAGCAATTAAAAAAACGCGGTTAAAAATTTAGAATCAAGTTCGCGCCAAATTTAATGTGAAACTTGTGAAAACCGTAAGGAAAGTGGTGACATTGTAGTGTAATTTAATAATAAATTTAAGAGGAAAACCATTGTCAAGTGCAGTTATTATAAAAAAATTAACTATAACAAAGAGGTTAGTTCTTTTTATTTTAATATTTTATTAAAAATATAGTTTTTATAAGGGGTGTCAACTATAGGATTGTAAATCCATCAAATTTCCATTTATTGGCACATGCCAATCATTGGATGAGGTGCCAATCACTGGGTTGATTGGCACTATACCAATCTTTGGATGCCATGCCAATCATTAGAAAAAGTGCCAATCATTGGCTATTGGCACTGTGCCAATCATTGGTAAATGAAAAAGTTATAGATTTTCATAATTTTGTACCAATTTGCCTTAGGTTGATAATACACTTTTTTATCAATCAATAAAAATCTTATCTAATTTCGGCCTTAATTTAAACATAATGTAACTTAAAAGACTTCAATATAATTATAAAAATAAATTACCTTTTATTTATTAAATTATATAATTGAGTTATACTATTTGTTTATTTTGTTTTTATTGCTTTTAATAAACTTTAAAAATTAAACAAAATCAATGTGCCAATCATTGGTTTGTTCAGTGCCAATGATTGGAAAATGGTGCCAATCATTGGTAAAAGGACATTGTTTTACTTTTTATTAATTATTTATTAATTTTAACAAAAAATAATGTATTTAATGTTTTTCACTAAACAAAAATATAATCAAAAATAAAAAAAAATAAAAAAAACTGCCGTTTCTTAATTCCCATAAGTTATATAAGCCGAATAAGTGGTGAGTAACCTTAAGGTGCCAATGATTGGTCGGTTTACCCTATGTCAAAAAAATGAAACGCGAAACAACTGAAAAAAAAAGAACGTGTAATCAGGCTCTTGATGTCTTTTTTCTGCTATATACGGTGTTCACATTGAACTAAATTCTCCGACACTTTTTTGACGTTCCTGTACTTTATCTCATTCCCTCTTTCAGAAATTTATAAAACGATTGAAATCATTCCCATCTTGTCAGGGAAATTTTACAAAGTAAATATAAGCGGAAAAAACTAAAATTTTTCATCCAACGTAGTCATCACCATTTTTCGAATTTTTTTATCTGTTCTTAAAACCAAAATATTTTATTAAATTAAAAAAAAAAAATGTTATTTTTGGACGTATGGGGAAAATAAATAAAAACTTCTACTTACTTCGTTTAAAGCCACATATAAATTGTTCCAATGTATGACATGAACGTGCAAGTGTTTTAGTGAAAAAGTCAAATGTATAGGTACCTATAGATTGGGTTTATGGTTGAAGCAAAATTAATATCTTTTGATTTTCCTTCAATCAAGCGTACTTGAAAAAGTGTATATGCAAGATTGATGATTGATCATGCATGTATTTATTCATTTGCGTACAGTACGTTGAGGAGATGCAAACACAGCACAATATAAGCACAGATGAGAATAAAATAAAATGCACGACTGTATCGCACGAACTTGCTCGTATGTAAAAGTACTTTGGAATTTGAGATACATTTTATAAATATAAAACATGGATTTAATAAGATATTAATGTTCAAATGCATAAAATTGCCGTCTGATTTCGAGAAAAGTATGAATTTATGCAAAGAAACTTTAAAAAATCGTTTTATTATTAAATAAATTTTCTATATAAGAAATTTATTTAAAATTTTTCAAGAAAAAAATGTGGGATGCGAATTTTAAGTATTTATTAATATTGATTTTAGGAAATAATTTCAAAAAATAGTTTTTCATAGGTTTTGAAGATATTGATTTTTCAAAAATTTTTTTTTTTTTTTCAAAAAAACCCAACAAATATTTTTATATACAATATTATTTTAAACTCATGCTGAAAATTTTTGGTTAAAATCCTTAGAGCCGTTAATGAGAAAGTAGAAAATCAAAAACAAAGTTCTATGACAGGTACCCCTAATAACATTTCCCCCCAAATTTTTTTTTGACCAAAATATAGTCCATGTCTATAACATCACACTTAATTTTTTATCAAAATCGTTAGAGCCGTTTTCGAGATAAATAAGATTTTGCATAACGGGTGTATGGGGGTAACGTTAGTTTTTGAGCTAAAACAAAATTTCTATTTTTCCCCTAGGGAATCACCGAAGACTCTTAAGTATCGAGTTTGAAGAAAATAACTCTAGTAGTTTAGGCTGTAGTTCGAGGTACAGCTCGAGTTCGATTTTTTTTTACGAATGCATAACTTGCCTTATTGTACCTATAAGTAGCAAGTAAAAATTCATTAAAATCCGTAATGCAGATAATGAGAAATTCAAAACTCAAAAAAATGGTGCTATAACAGCCAGTAATATCTTAATTTCAATTTTTTTTATTTAATTATAGATCGTAAAAATTAAACGAAAGAAAAAAATTTTATGAAAATTCTGGGAGCCTTTTTCGAGAAAACTACTATTTTCGAAAACAATTTTTTTAACATTTGTATGCAGGGTACCTTTGTTGTAAAATAATTTTTTTTCTCACATCTTTTAGATTATATTGAGAAACTCTTATTCATCAAGTTTAAAAAAAATAGAGGATGGGATTTTCAATTATTGAGTTTTGAAAAAAAACTTAATTTTTATTTTAAAAATCCAAACAAAAATTTTTGAAAATTTCAATAAACAATTATATTTAAATATTTAACGTGGCTGGATAGAGCATTCATAATAAAACTTAAATATCTACTTATAACTAACATGCGAATCTAGGCATCTACCATAATATGTAAAAATAAATAAATATAATAAAAACTAAGCATACTACAACTAACTTTTTACCCATAATACCTAGTCAGTAAAAAGGTGATCATGCACACCTTCTCAACCGTCTGGGAACATTTTTTGGTCGTATTTTGTACGACTGCAAGTATACCAAGAAACATTTCCGTAGCATCAATATGCATGTATGTAGCCTTGTCTATTCGTCGGCTACTGAAAAAAAATAGATTAATCAATATAATTAAAGTATAAAAAAAAAAAAAAATATGAAATATAAACTTTTACCCCAGCCTCAGCTATGGCGGCTGAGACTGAAAATATTTGTTTACATCTACTTGATGATAAATTCCGCATGCTTACCTTTTTAGGCACCTTAGAGATAAATTGATCAGCAAGGTCTGTAATTATAAAAAAAAAAGTGAAAAGAAAGCATTTATAAAATTTCTTTTTATATATAAATCAACTAAAATAATAAAACTTACCAAAAACCTGTCCAATCACTTCCACGTTCTTATGAATTTTACACTTTATTTGCACAAACAACTTTGACATAAGATTATAATAGTTTTATCTCACTCTTAAAAGAGTAAGAAAATGTTAACATCTTTGCGACGACACGATATCTTTTGCGGCGAATTCATTAAAAGAAATATAATATGAATTGGTGAAATAAATAATACAAGTAATAGATTTTTTTAGGAGTATATTAAATTTCAGGAAACATTAAACTCAATGTCGGTTACTTTCAAAAAAAATTATAAAAAAAAAAAAAAGGTAATAAGTCCAAGGGTAGTTGCAAAAATGAATAAAGGTAGAAATGTGATTCAAAACAATACTGTGATATTAGATATAAGATAGAAATAGATTAGTAGTATAATTTTGTTAAAAGCTATACTTAGACAATAGTAGTGAATGCTAACTTTACATAAAAAGCGTAGAAGAGGAAATGAGACAGAAGAAAAAAATTAATAAAACGTTAATGATATTTGATTAAAATACCTACCTTTGCAGTTATAGACTTATTTACCTGGTTAAAACAAAGAAGTATGAAATACATAAGGGGTCTTGGCAGAAAAAGAAAAAAAAGACAAAGGGATAGGAGATGACTTGCGATTTTCATAGAGTGAAGTTCGAGAATAATTCTTTTTGAAAGTTTTTTTTTACCAGTATAAAATTATTCATTTTTTTTTTGAAATAAAGTTCAAAATTTCACAAAAAAAAAGAAAAAAAAAAAGAATTTCCGATTATAAATACAAAAAAAAAATTATAAATATAAATATAAGAACAAACGAACAATAAAGAAAAAAAAAGACATATATCAGAGGCGCTCCGCACCTACAGTGGTCTCAATAAGTGCTTCTGCCCCCATAAGGTCCAAGGTGCTCTGTCCAAAATCAAACCTATTGGAGAGGATACCTATGTATGTGCAAAACCAGACACTATTGTATTGAAGAGTTTATTATCCTAACAATCAGGAGTGGTGAAAATTCTAATAATTAAAGAATATAAGATAGACATATCGCAAAGGCCCCTACGTATTGATATATATATACATATATATACATATATATTTGGAGGATCTTGAACACAAGAAGAAGAAGAGAGATAAAACTGAAACCCGACTAAAAATAAAGTGAAATCCTTAATTAAAAATAAATTTTTTTTTATACTTATTAATTTTACTCAAAAATTAAATTTCATTTTTTTTATTAAATAACGTAAATTTCTTTTCGAATTAATTCAACGCTGTGTAAAAACCAATCTGTTTTTAAAGAGTGTGTTTCAAATTGCCGCGGAAACTAATATTTTAGTAACAACTAGGTAATTCTCCAGTTCCTGATTTATGCTGCCGGCAGGACGTCGAGGGACGAGTTAAAAAAACCGTAAGTAGTCATAAATATATGTATAGAATTTGTCCTGGGATGAACAAAGCAAATCCCCAACGTATACTTTTACTTTTAAAGACAGATATCGGTTCCTCTTTTTTTTTGATTTGCCTTTCAATTTTAATTTTCATTTTTGTATTTTTCTTTTGCTCTATAAGAGATTTGTTAAATAAAGATTTTAAGATTTTTTTGAAATTGAATGAAATCTGATTTTTATAATTTAATAAGAAGTTGGTAGTTGAAATACATCAAGATGATGCATTGTTGAATCTAAAGCGTGTGATGTGTGAAGAGACGTGTCAGGCCGTCTAAAAAGGTAACTATCATAACAGGACATGGTTAGACGATAAGTTCACATAGCTGAAAAGCAATTTAGGGGCTATCTTCCATAACTTAGGCCAAGGAAGTTAGCGAAGGATGTGTCTCAGACATATGGGAGGGATGGCCAAGCTGTACCAACAACATCAGGTAAAACCTTACTGATTAGAGCGAACCATTGTCTTGGAGAGATGATGGATTGAGGATGTTATGCTCTTGATAAGCTAGGTAGGAAACAAATTAGGTTTAAGTAATTTAGAATTAGATGGGGGGTTAGTTTTACTTACTAGGTCATAGGTTAGTTATAGTTTAGGTTGTAATAGTTGTGTTTCTATCCAACTTCAAGGCAGTGGCAAAGGTGAGTGAGTATGCATCTTTTCATTTCTTTTTTTTTCTTTTCATCGTCCGATCAATTGTCCGTCTGATTTTTTTATTTTTTTATTAGTTTACTTTCTTTTTCTATTTTTTCTATTAACAATGGCATGAACAATAGTGAAGTTGAGCCGAAGTTGTTTTAGTTGAGACAAGAACTCCCCCGTCCGACGAGCTTAGCTGAGCCGAGACAAGCATGCCACCGTCCTAAAAATAAAGCAACAAAGTCGCCTCTGTGGCAAATAAAGGTTCATTTCAATGGCGCCCAACGAATTTTTTTACAATAGTCCTTACACCATCTTAAAAATTTTTACTTTTCTATCAAATTAAAACATACTCACAAGCCGTCTATACTCTTGCCTCATTACCATGAGTCTGAAAATCTCTGCCCAAAATATAGGTCTATAGAACCAGTATTTCCGTGAGGAAATTTGAGGACTGATATAGATGCAGGAGTGGGACGAGTATGAAGGGCCATATGCATCGCGCTGTCCTGGAAAATAAGGCACAGTCTAGTTTCCAGAGAGGCGTGAGCTTTGGTCTTGAAAACTCGTCCGTGTTGATGCGTAACTGGAAAATCAGGCCAGCCTCCTATCAGGGTTATTCACCCGTTGCAAGTAGTGGCAGGAAAGAAAGGTTATGCATCAACACTCGCTCTGATCAGAAAGGTTCCAGCTATGAAAAGACAGACTCGACAGACAGGACACACTGACATTAGGTTCCTTAGTAGATAAGGATACCTGGCATAGGATCTTCACACATCACCGCAAAACCATATTTGGCCACTTCTACAAAAAGAAAAAAAATTACATAAATTGAAATTAACAAAAAAAAAAAAAAGATAAATTACCTCAAGATTGAATAAAACATTTTTTTGAGATTTTTGGTTTCTTTTGTTTACTTGAGATCGATTTTGGGATTAATCTTTAATTTTAGTCCTCTCTTTTAGTTTTTTTTTATTATTTACCTTTCCTTTTTTTTACTTTAGCTATCAATTTTGAATTTGGTTAGTTTTGAATTTGAAATTACTTAAAGAAAATTTATAAATTTTTCGTTTTTGCTTTTTTTGGAAATATTTTATGAATTTTTAAAGTTTTTCTTTTACTTTTGAGTTTTTGGAGGAGACAAAAGTTTTAAATAGTGAACAGTAATATAAAGAATTCATTTTTTTTATTTTTTTTTATTTTTTTTATTATCCTTAGAGATACATTTTTTTGAATTTAATTTTTGTACTCTTTCTCTAACAATATATTTTTGAATTCCATATATTTTTCTTTTTTATACAAATATTTGAAATCAATTCTTTTTATCCATTTACATTTCATTCAAACAAACAGATTTTTGAATTTTTTTTTGAGATAAAAGTTTTTTTTTGATATAGAATTATTATATTATACATACTAGTATTTTAAATTTACAATCATGGTAGGTAGAAGCAGAGGAGCTATTCCTAAAAACACCTTACCGAGAACAAGCACTAGGTATCCTCTAAGGAATCTTTTGGGACAGGCTGAAGACAGAGCATCTATACCCGGGGATAACCCCAGTGCAATGTCCACTCTGAACGACAATGCTCTGACTAGGTCACTAGATGACAACCCACCAGGAGCATATGGCTCCGATGTGCCTCTACCTAGAGGTAGAATTCAAAGTGAGTCAGTAAGAGAATTTACTCTTCGTCGGCCAACTATTGAGGAGGTCAACGAGAATAGTAGCCTTCACGGCACCGAAGATGAATATGATATTCTCGATCAGATCCGTTTAATACAGATTGAAGAAAGAACCATTCGCACTGATATGGAAGCTCTTGATCGAAATACTCAGCGTGAACAAACACGTAAACAAGTTGATTCCAACATGGATTTCATTCGAAGAGTTTCTGAAGTGAATACGGAACCTCTAGAACGCAATTCTCAACGAAATAGAAATCGCCAATCATATGAAACAAATTCAGATTTTATTAGACGAGTTACCGAAGAAAGTATCTCCAATAAGATAGAGACCGCAGTGTCAGTAGCTATTCATGAATGTAATGATAGAACTTTGAATATGTTCTATGATGGTATGACGAGAATGTTCGTTTCTATGGAAAACAAACTCAAAGAAGTTAATAAAAAAATAAGTGAACTTGAAGGCGCTTCCATACAAAATGGTTTTCCACCTCAAGCCAAACAATCGGAAAACATATTTCGATCTAGACCTATGGCGCCAGACCCAGTTATCCCTCAAACCTTACCAACATTAACCCATACTTCTAATTCGAGATTACCAAGAAATGTAGACACTCAAAGTTTTAGGAATTCTAGACGGATAGATGTACACAAATGGGGAATCAAATTTGATGGGACATGTAAGTCTATGCCTGTTGAAAGTTTTATTTTTAGAGTAGAAACACTTCAGAGACAGTGTGCACTGAGCAATGAAGACCTGTTTGCTAACTTTCATCATTTGTTATCAGGGGCTGCCCAGATATGGTATTGGCAGTACCTTGAAGAAAATGCAGGAGACGTAATGCTCAATTATTTTGATTTAAAATCTGAACTACTAAACCAATATAAAACTAAAACCAAAATAGAAGAAAGGATCCTGAAATTCTACGTCAAATAATGGATAGGAGACAACTTCCCAATGAAAATTTTGATGAATTTTACAGCGATATTAGAGCCTTATTCTTGCAAATGCGAAACCGACCAAGTGAACAAGATCTTATAGGAATCCTAATGCCTAACATTAAAGATAGAGTTGCAAATCTCATCTTCAGCAGTTCAATAAATTCAATTCACGAATTAAGAGAACAGTGTAGGCGAGCTGAAATTCACATAGCCACATAGCAACTAGAGAGGTTAGGTTTCGAAAAAACGTAAGTGAGGTAGACTATAGGAAGCATGAAAGACAGGAAAATGATTTGGTAAGAGAAGATATTTCTTACGTCATAGATGACGAAGAATATGATATAGCTGCAATTCAGCAAAATAAAGGGAATTTTAATTATGACAAGAAATCAATAGGTCTACAAAAACAATTAGAAAAAGATAAAAGACATTTAGGTGGAAATGGACATTTGAAAGAAGCAGATATAAATAAATCAACTTGCCCTTCGAGCTTTCATGCTATGACATGTTTTAGTTGTGGACAAGGAAGTATATCTTTCAAATGTGCCTCATGTTTGGGAAAAGTTCAAGTCGGGAGTGCGTCCGGGAATCAACTACCGACGAAAAGTCCACTTTCCGGAAATCCGAGCCCCTCGGAAAAGTAAATATTTTGAAAAGAAATGACAATGAAACGAATAAAATAAGACCTGACACAAGGCCTAGAAAAACTCTCCACCAAAGACTAATCGACTACCAAAATGCAAGAAAACGAATTTTCGGTGAAGAGTTATTACAAACTACAAAAAAATCAAAAAATTATAGGAAAATTTTAAAATTAAGGGAAAAGTGTGCAATAAAAAGATTTCATAAGAATAGAATAGAGTCATCGATTATAACAAACACAGATGATAATAGGCCATATACTAAAGTATATATCGATGGTGAAGAGATGCTCGGTTTATTGGACAGCGGAGCATCTGTGAGTTGTTTAGGGAGCAGTGCAATCGATTTTATAGAAAATCACAACATAGAAATTACAAAGATGAATATAGGTATAAGGACAGCTGACGGAAATAGTCAAGAAATAATAGGTAGATTCAAAACAAAGGTTTCATGGGGAAAGAATATTCAAGAAATGGAGTTGTATGTTGTACCGGGCTTACAACAAAAGTTATATTTGGGAGTAGACTTTTGGAGATTCTTCAATGTAGCCCCCCACATCGTCTGTTCTCTTGACACTACATCGCCGATGGGAGGACAAAATCTAGATCCCGTAAGGCAACTCTCACCAGCACAAGCTGCAGAATTAGAGCGAGTCAAACTGCTTTTTCCGTCATTCGCAGTGTTGGGATTGGGAAAAACAAGTCTAGAAGAACACGTCATTGAGATGGAAGACGAAAGCATTCCCATCAAACAACGACACTACCCAATCTCACCTGTAGTACAAAAGCTCATGTATGCGGAACTTGACCGAATGCTCGCACTAGGAGTGATTGAAGAAAGTAACAGTGCTTACAGTTCTCCAGTGGTGCTGGTGAGGAAACCTGGAAAAAACAGGCTTTGCTTGGATTCACGCAAAGTGAATGCAGCTACCAAGAAATTCGCATACCCTCTTCCGCATATAGAAGGCATTATTAGTCGCCTTCAAAATACCCACTTTATATCAAGCATCGACCTTAAAGATGCTTTCTGGCAGATTCCACTGGAGACCAGGTCAAGGGAGAAGACGGCTTTCACAGTCCCTGGGCGGCCATTGTACCAGTTCACAGTCATGCCGTTCGGCCTGTGCAATGCCGCTCAGAGAATGTGCAAGCTGATGGACAAGGTCATTCCCACTCGTATGAGAGAGAATGTCTTTGTCTACCTGGATGACCTCTTGATCTGTTCTCCAGATTTTGGAACTCACATTAAGGCCCTGGAAGAAGTGGCTAAGAGTTTACGTGAAGCTGGTCTCACTATCAACGTGGAGAAGAGCAAATTCTGTTTTAAGGAGATAAAGTATCTTGGTTATTTCATCGGTGATGGGTGTCTGAGAACAGACCCTGAAAAAGTCTCTGCTGTCAAAGATTTTCCAATTCCGGGGACTCCTAAGCAACTCCGTCGGTTCCTGGGGATGACGGGGTGGTACAGACGATTTATACCTAATTTTGCAACTATAACTGCCCCCATGACAGACTGTTTGAAAAAAGGTAAATCATTCTCAATGACAAACGAAGCAATCAAAGCCTTTAATGAACTTAAAAACATGTTGATAACTGCACCAATACTTACGAACCCAGACTTCTCGAAACACTTTTACATTCAGTGCGATGCTTCGACTTCCGGTGTAGGGAGTGTGCTTTTTCAGAAAGATACCGAGGGGAACGAACGGCCCATAGCATTCATGTCCCAGAAGCTTAATTCCGCACAAAGGAATTATACAGTGACTGAACTTGAATGCTTGGCGGCCGTTCTGTCGGTAAAGAAGTTTAGGGCATATATTGAGGGATTACCATTCACTATCATTACAGATCATGCCAGTTTAAAGTGGTTAATGACCCAAAAGGATCTATCTGGACGTTTGGCCAGGTGGAGTTTTAAACTGCAAGGTTTTGATTTCACGATCGAACATAGGAAAGGTATCCTCAATATAGTCCCTGATACTCTCTCTCGTATACATATGGACGAGCTCAATCCCGATAAAGAAATACAGGAAGTTGATCTCAGTTCCCCATATTTCTGTTCACAGGAGTATGAGGAACTGAAGAAAACGGTAACCGAAAACAAAGACCGTCTCCCTGATGTATGTGTTTCAGAAGGTTTTGTTTATAAACGGACAGACATGAGGACTGGCGACGAACTACAGGAAGACAGAGCTTGGAAACTCTGGGTTCCGAAGGAGTTGCATAGGAGCCTCTTGGAGGCGGCACATGATTCCCCAGCAGCAGGACATGGTGGGATTCATAAGACTTTAGCGAAGTTACGACAAAGGTATTTTTGGCCAAACATGACCATTGATGTAAAAGAATATGTGAGTTCATGTGACGTGTGTAAGTGTAATAAGCCGTTGAATGTTATTTCACGACCACCGATGGGAAACCAGGTGATAACAGAAAAACCTTTTCAAAGGTTATACATAGATTTTTTAGGGCCATATCCTAGAACAAAAGCCGGACACACTCACATATTTATATGCTTGGATCATTTCAGTAAATTTGTCTTCTTAAAACCGATAAGAAAAGCTACCTCAGCTGAAATAGTGAAGTATCTGGAAGAGAATATATTTCATATTTTCGGCGTACCAGAATACATACACTCGGACAATGGGAAACAATTTACTTCGGAACTGTTCGCGAGCTTTCTGAAGAGATATGGTGTTAAACACACCCGAACCGCTTTTTACTCGCCACAAGCGAATGCATCGGAACGAGTAAATCGCTCTGTTTTAGCTAAAATTAGATCATATCTAGAGAGCGATCAAAGAAATTGGGATGTACATGCAAGTAATGCGGCCTTTTCTCTAAGAAGTGTGATCCATGATTCTATAGGTTTCGAACCATACTACGCTGTGTTTGGTTCGCAAATGGTCCAACATGGATCATATGAACTTCTGAGAAAATTAGATGCCTTAAAAGATAGTAGTATTAGAGTAAACAATAAAGGCGATAAGTTAGAATTGATAAGGAAGAAAATTTTTAAGTATTAAATAAATGATCAAAATCGGTTGTACCGTTTTTGAGAAAATCAAAAACAAACATTTAATTTTATGAATTTTTTTGATTTTTTTTTTTAAATCTGTGGTACAGTTTTTCAAATTCGAAAAAAATTGTGTGGCAGATACCGTTATTATTGGTAATAAGAAAAATGAAAAAAACGTGTGGGGGGAAAAATTCAAAAACGATATCTAAGTCTAACGAAAATTGGTCGAACAGCCAGTCAGATAGAGTTAAGACTTGAGACTTGAGTGTGTCAAGTATAAACAGAAAATCGTTGGTAAAGTCGATAGAATAACAGAATTTCATTTTTTTCATCTTATGCTCAGTTGATTCAATTTTCGTTCTTATTTCTCAATTTCTACCCCACCTTAATTTTTAAGTATGCAATTACAATTTGTGCCGACAAAAGTACCACCAAAAGGAGAAAATATATAGCTAGTTTTTCTGTTGCGTGATAGTTTTATAGAATGTATGTATGTACATAACAAAGGTGCGTGACGCAGTCGCAGGAATTTAGAGAACTTTCATTTTTTTTCATGACAAGACATAATCTTGGAGGATTTTTCACGAATATTGTTGACGAAAGGCAGTACCCCTAAACATAATATGTCGGTTTGCTTAAAGACTTTTTAAAGTGGACTGTTTTAATAATACACGACTCAACTTACATTAATTTTGGTTTTACTGTCAAGTTTATTGCACCCGAATTTTCCACCGCGATCTTCTTTAATTTATTCAGTTCCGATGAACAAACATCTAGAAATGCATTCCAAATGAGTGTCCAAATGCAGAGATAGTATCACAAATCCACAATGTAATTTTTGAATGTGTGCTCATTTCGTAGTTTTCACCCGTGGGTCGTGAGACTTGACTCGTAAACTGACGGATCAATCTCCATTTCATATATCATTCCTTCATGATAAATGAGGTTGTCGCACCACATAATCCGGATTAAAATTGAACATCGGACCACTTTTGCTATATGATACTCGTAGATACTATTATGTAAAATTCATCATCGGCTTCAACAGTAGATACGAAACACACGCCATGTTCATGGAAGCGAATATCAGTAGCTATCAGTATCAGTGACATTACAAGGCACAACCACCACATCGCACTTGCAATTTCGGTACGAGTACATGTGGGTAGAGAAGATAAACCCCGTTGCATTGTCGTTCATTCAAATGTGGAAATTATTAAGAGGAGGGTGAAACCAATCGAGACACTCGCCTCTAATAGGTGCTTGCACTAAATTCGTCCAGTCAGTAGCACCCAGTGGAAATTTGCATTCACTGCTCGCATAATAATTCAATTTGCAGTCGACGGGGATTGATTGTTGACCCCATTAATTTAAGATGAGAAGCGAGGCTGCATTTGAAAGGAGTAGGTTTACAAAGATGCTAATAAGGAACAAAATGTGAGCTGTGAATCTTCAAATCCCATGAAATGTAGAGGAATTACATAGCAGACCTACCATGTAAGAAGAGAGTTTATAGGTGTGAATCTGATTACATAGCTGGATCACATGAACTTGTGGTTTGACCAGTTTTGAAGAAATAGAGTATTCGAATAAATTAAAAAAAACTTTTAATATCATTTTTATTTTTTTTTTTTTTTTTTTTTTTTTTTTTTTTTATAATCAACTCACGCTCAAGGGAATATGATTACCCTTTAAATGTTTTAACACAGCGCGGGCGTGAAGTTACGGAAAAGAAAGAGGGATAGGAAAGATGTGTGGCACGATGTTCTGAGACTGAAGGTGGTTGTCTCAGACTTTTTATCTCCAGGGATGGCGGCTGAACTAAAGCGGAGAATTGCCGTGTCTTATTTCTATGTCCCTTATAATTCGCATTATTTTATTCGTTTTTCATCCTTGTTGGGCATACTAGTTTAACTCAATGACATGTTGTTAGTGTTATGCCTAAACAACATGTAATGAGTAAGCCTGCAACCCATTGATGACAAATTTTTGGAAGGTTTTAATGGAATTAAAGACGACATAGACGACGAAGGCAGGGATCGAACCTGTGATACTGAGGTTGACTGGCGAGCACACAACCATCGCGCCACGGCCACGTTTAAATGTTCATGTATGTTAAATTGGAGCAACATTTTTGGACCCATTTACGTACGAGGGCTAAACATGGCCGAAAAATAACACAATTTATTTTTCGTTAAAATCCAATTTTGTTAAAAATACTTTCTTCATTACAGGTACGAAGTTTAATGAAAATCGTTCAAGCCGTTTTCGAATGGTAATTGATCAAACATTTTATTTTCAAGACGACCTTAAACCAAAAATGTCTTGATCAGCAGAGAAAATACTATCAAAGAGGTACTTAAAAAACGCGACGAAGAAAAGCAAATTTTTAGCATCTGCAAAATTCAATCTGCAAAAGACCTAACAGTTGAAGTTAGAAAGTTTGTATTCCCTTCCAGTGTTTGTCTTCTGGGTCTAAGCTTGCAAATTTTATCAACCTACTTACAACAAGAATAATGATTGGATCAAAAATAAAAACAGCTCAAAACCTTTTAGAAACGAGATGTAGTAACCTGAAAGAAACACGAACAGCCCTATTTATAAAAACAACGCTAAATAAAATGCATGACTAGGTCGCACGAATCTGCTCCTATGTAATAGACTAGGAATTTTGAAAACGAATGTTATTAGAGAAAACTGTTCAAAAGGATAAAATTTAGTTTCTAAGCTCTTTTAGTAAGCTTTTATATACAATATTTTTAAAACAATTTTTTTAAAAAATTTTGTAAGCCAACTTAAAGTTTTTATTATTGTACGAATAAAAATTAAATTTTCAAATTTTCAAAAAAAAAATATTGAGATATCGAATTTTCCAAACAAAAGCTATTTTTTTTTTTTTTCAAAAATTCAAAAAACATTTTTTTTTCAAAGTTTTGAAATGCAATGTTTTTTAAAACTTTTATGGGCTTCTCTTTAAAAAATTCCATAAAAATCCGTTATGCAAATAATGAGAAATTCGAAAAATTCGTTCTATGGTAAGCACAGTCAGTAATATCTTGATTTCAATTTTTTTTTATTAAATTATAGATCGTAAGAATTAATTGAAAGATAAAATATTTTAGCAAAATTCTCGGAACCGTTTTCGAGAAAAATACGATTTTCGAAAACCATTTTTTTACATTTGCATTTTTTTTTCTCACATCTTGCAACATAATGCTTAGAAACTTTTATTTACCAAGTTTTGAAAAAATCGAGCGTGGGGTTTTTGAAATATAGAGTTTTGAAAAAAAATGTTTGAATTTTTTTTTAAAAATCCAAAAAAAAATTTTTGAAAATTTGAATATTCAAAAGTATTCAAACTACTGGGGAGCTTTAGTATACAAAAAATGAACAAAATCGGTTGCACCGCTTTTGAGAAAATCAAAAATAACAATTTCTTGGAAAAATGTTTTCAACCATTTCCTAGCTTTAACTAAATGAAATTTTTTGAATTTTTTTTTAAATCTGTGGGACAGCTTTTGGGGAAAAAAAATATTTACAAAATTTCCGTTATTTACCGTTGTTTTTGGTCTTAAAAAAAGAAAAAAACGTGTGGGGGAAAAAATAAAAAATATCTACCAAGTTTAGGCTGTAGTCGAAAAGACAGGCAGACAGAATTGCAAGACCCACTTTTTTGGTCTTCGCTATCATCGTAATGTCAACTTTGATCAAAATTTCGAGTTCGATTTTTTTAGGAACGCATAACTCGCCTTATAGTACCTATAAGTCGCAGATAAAAATGAAAATATGTTTAGGCAGATATAGAAACAATTTTAAGTAAACTGTCTTTACTAATGGAGTAGTATCCTTTTCTTTTGACATAATATTGTGTTTTCTACGCCGAGGACGTTAGGATATCTACATATGTATGGTAAAATGTCTAGATGGTTGATAGTTGTTTGGAAATATTTGGGGCATTATATCGAACCTCATTACGAAACTTGTATCTGATGGAAGCCATAACTTCCAAATCAACGTTTTCACTTCTTCTGAAGAAGTAGCTGACATTATCTTCACTGGAAACTCCAAAAAATCAACAGGAAGCGACAAGATTTCTAATTACGTGCTTAAAAAGTTACCAAATCTTGCTGTTCTCCTGTTGACTATAATCTTCAATAACTGCCTGAACAACAGCTATTTTCCTGCAGCCTGGAAAACCGCAAAAGTGGTCCCTGTCCCGAAGAAGAACAACCGCGCAAATGTGGAAGGATATCGGCCAATTTCTTTGCTCAACTACATGAGTAAGATACTGGAGGCATTGATATTGAAGAAACTCAACGTTTTCTGCAGAGAAAGAGATGTCATACCGGAGTTTCAGTATGGCTTTCGGAATAAACATTCTACCATACATCCATTACTGGGACTCCATTTTGATGTTACAATTGGACTCAACAAAAAGGAAACCACTGTAGCGTGTTTGCTGGACATCGAAAAAGCTTTCGACAGCGTTTGGATAAAAGGATTATTATTCAAACTCTCGGAACTTGGACTTGCTAATTACCTGGTAAGAATAATCAAAAATTTCCTAACCCATAGACTTTTTTATGTACAGGTTGAAAAACATGTGTCATCGACCAAAGGAATTAACGCTGGAGTTCCTCAAGGATCAAAACTTGGACCACTGCTGTTCAACATTTACACTGCTGATCAACCAGCCAACATATCAGGTACAAAAACGAAGCTTTATGCAGACGACTCAATCACATACGCCACCGCTTTTTCACCAGAAATTGCTGCCAGGAGAGTGCAAGAGCACATTAAAAACCTATGGGAATACTATGTCAAATGGGGACTGAGAATAAACAGCGAAAAGACTGAACTCATCTGCTTCCGAACACCAGTGACTGTCATTCGAAGACGAGCGTTTGCAACACGCTGTGATGCAATCAAAATAAAGCTTCCAGACAACACTGAAGTGACAGTCAAATCATCAACGAAGTACTTAGGAATCAACTTTTCCAATAAATTCTAATTCAAAAGGCATGCAGACTTGATGTTGAAGAGAGCCAACTATTCTCTGCACTTGGTCCATCCGCTTCTCAGGAGGCGAAGTGGACTAAGTAAGAAAACCAAGCTGCTTGTGTACAAACAACTTATCCGATCCGTTCTGACCTACGCCTTTCCCATCTGGTTTACTATTTCACCTACAGCAATGAAAAAGATGAAGCTTTTTGAAAGAAAGATGCTCCGCATTTGCACTGGACTGTACCGTAACACACTGACGAAGAAAAATATATCAACAAGGGATCTGCATAAAGAAGCAAAATTAATACTATTGGATAAGTATTTACTGCAGCTCTCCGGAAAAATCATCAGGAACCTGGAAGATCATCCCAACACAGAAGTGCAACAACTTCTCCAGCATGAACTAGAGCCTTGTGACAAGTATCTATACACCCGAACCATCACTGACGATCAATTTGAAGACATCATCCATAACGACAACGCACTCTTTTACGAGAAGAACAACAATCAATACTACAGGGCATAAAACGCCCACTCATCAAAAATTATTATTTAGTTAATATTAAAAAATCATGAATTAGATTAAGAAAACATTAATATGATATTGTAAGCAAATAGCATTATGTAAAGCCAAATGAAGAACGTTGGGCCCTTATTGTTGAGCCAACATGATTTAATTTAGTAATAAGTTAGTTTTAAGTCAAATTGTATATAAAACAAATTGAAAAATAAAATTCTTAATCTAAATAAAAACTTTCAAATCAACAGGGATATATCAACCCATTTAAGTCATCTTCTACATTGCTATGAGTTTCCTCATATTATCCTTTGAAAACCTATACTTCTTCAGGTTCTTGTTATTGATGGGTGGTTTTCAAATAATTGCGAATATTTTAAGAATTCTATAAATCTAGTAGACATTATTATTTTTATTCAAAATTAAATTTAAAGTCTTAACTTATGTATATGTACATATGTATATTTTTTTTAATTTCAGATAACATTTGGCACATCTGGTTCTTATTCATTCGCTAAAGCACCTTTTTCGGTGGAATAGCTTAGTAAACTTGACTTAGTAAACTTGACTTAGTAGACATTTTGTTTTACCTACAGGGTGTCCCTTAGTTCGTGCATGATATTTTAGGGCGTGGTTCTTGGGTATATTCAAAGAAAAAAATCGTTCCACTGTAAGGGGCTATCTCTAATTTGTATATCATATATCGGGAATTTTTTTTCAGGGGTGTACTGCCTCTTGCGAGGAATTGACAAATTCTCCAAGGGTATCTCTTGTCATGGAAAGTGCTGCTCACTAGCCGTTCGGAATCCATAGAAAATTGTAGGTCCCCTCAGTTCCTGGTAACACGCACACAGGAATGGTTGAGAGTTGTAAGTCACTAGGTCCTGGTTCGAGCTGTTGCACCACCAAACTTAATTTAATTTAATATCGGGGATTTAAGAAAAAGCGTGTCTTGGTGTACCCTGGACCCATGTTAACGGTCATTGCGCTGTTAGTACGAATGATAGAAACTTTAAACAAACCTTTATTTGTAGAAAAATAGCAGCCTTTGCCATTGCGTTTAAACAAAGATATCCTATCTCGGTCTTGAGATTTCCAGTTTCGAGCATGTTCCATTTTTCCTGCCATGCTAATTTTTTGACGCTCAACTTTCTTCAAAAAATGCGTAATAAACATATCGTTTCATTTTTTTTTGAATGAACGTAACAATAATAAAAATTAAACTTGAAGATAAGTTTGCGGAAAAACCCATACATTTTATGATACTTGGGGAAAACCATGAGACATGTAAAATTAAAAATTAAAAGTGGTTGTTGCTTGGTTCTAGCATACATATAAAACCATGGAAGACACTTTGAACAACCATATCTACCCCTTCACATGACATAAATGTATCCCCGTTGGATATTTAAGTTCTGCAATTAATTGTAATTAAAACTAATCGAAGCTAAGTAATTTGTTCAATCTTACTATAAATCTGTTTGACATAAAATGTGAATAAAACTGTTTTATTATTGATTGATTTGTTAATTAAATAATACACAAACAATAATTATCTTTGAGCAAATATCTCGACTATGAACTATTTTAATAATTTTATTAAATGCAAAAAACATGTTAAGTACACCAGAAAGAACCCTAAATAATAGTTCGCATTTAAAATGGAATTAAGGGGATCATAATTAACCTGGAAATTTTCTAGAATAATTC
Source organism: Chrysotoxum bicinctum (assembly GCA_911387755.1). Taxonomy (NCBI): domain Eukaryota; kingdom Metazoa; phylum Arthropoda; class Insecta; order Diptera; family Syrphidae; genus Chrysotoxum; species Chrysotoxum bicinctum. Next base: position 62,627,902 of record OU426987.1, read on the forward strand.
AGTACGTAATAAAAATAATTAAAAAAAAAATATTCAATTAAATTTGAAACGTTCGACATTATAGGATTCAGGTTAGAAATAAATAAAAAAAAATTAATTTAAGGTAATCTTAAAAGTATCATTTTTCGCTGATGTAAATACTGGATATAGTTAAGTTTAAGCATACCTTACACGAATTTCAATTGAAGCTATCCAAACTCATCAGAAAATATCTTACATAAATGCTTCTAATACCTTATTTTTCTATGCAAAAAAATCTTAATACCAGAGTAATGTACAAAAAGTATATGAGCTCAAATGATCATTGAGCGAGTTAAATCTTAGAAACCATTTTTCAACTCAAAAATTTGAAAGTTTTTCGAAAGTATGTCTTTGGTGGAAAGAATTGTTAAAAATATTGTAGAATAAAGTTAATGAAAATATTATTTAATACAAAAGTAAAATAGAAATGCTGATGATAATTAAGTACTTTGGGATTTTAAAATTGTAAAGGGTTTTCCAATAAGAGGTGTTATTTTGATATTCAAAGAAAAATGGCATTTTTGGAGATAAATGATCGGATGTTTATTTCATTATAAAAAGGAAGGTATGCCGTTAATAATGGAACACAACATCAGCCAAATGGCCGCCAAGACCACGCTTACAGGACCATATCCTTTTCATGAAATTTTCCATAACCAAATCGCAAAGTGGCTGCCCTATGTCCTCGATAGCCTCACGAATTTCATCTTTGAGGTCTTGAATCGACGCTGGGCTGTTGGCGTAGACCTTATCTTTCACGTGGCCCCAAAGGAAGAAGTCGCAAGGTGTTAAATCACAAGATCTCGGTGGCCAATTGTGATCACCTCTTCGAGAGATAACACGGTCCGGAAACTTTTCCCGTAAAAGATCGATGGTTTCATTGCTTGTGTGGCACGTAGCGCCGTCTTGTTGAAAGTAAACGTTGTCCAGATCAATACCATCCAATTCAGGCCATAAAAAATCATTAATCATCTCTCGATAGCGCAATCCATTGACGGTAACTGTTGCTCCAGCCTCATTTTCGAAAAAGTAAGGTCCAATGACCCCGCGGGACCATAAACCGCACCAAACAGTCAAGCGTTGAGGATGGAGAGGCTTTTCAACAATAACTCTTGGGTTTTCCGAGCCCCAGATGCGACAGTTTTGCTTGTTGACGTAGCCTCCGAGGTGGAAATGGGCCTCATCAGTCAAGATGATTTTTCGATGAAATTCCGGTTCATTTTCATGCATTTCAAGGACCCAATTTTAATAATTTCAATGCGTTGTTGAAGCGAGTATCGTTCCATTTATTAATAGCGTAGTTTCTACTTGTCAAATGTCAAAAAATGACAGCTTTAAAAGTGACAGCTACCGAAATAGCGGGCTATTCAAAATAACACCTCTTATTGGAAAACCCTTTATATACCTGTCCTACATATACAAAATAATAAAATTGTATATAAAAAGAGAAAGATGTTTAAATAAATAAAAGTTTAAGAAATCGTTTTAATATTGAATTAATTGATTTGTAAGAAAATTCTTTAAAATTTGTCTAAAAAAAATTAATTTGGGATGTTAATTTTAAGTATTTTATACATAATATGAAACTAAGGTAATAATTTCAAAAAAAAAAAAAACAAAAAAAAAAAAATCGTTGACCCGTTTTGAAGATTTTGAATTTTCAAAAAATAAAATAAATCAAAGCCCTTGTTCTAAAGCTAACAAAATCATTTAAAATTTAATGATATAAATTATTATATAAATCGGTAGAGTCGTTAATGAGAAAATCGAAAAAAGGTAATATGACAGGTACAGTTAACAACAACGGCAACGGCGCATGTAGAAACATAATGACGTATTGATAATGAGTTGTCTAACTCAGTCTGTGAACGTATACACCAACTTGTAGTTTGTAAAGAGATTTCGAAACAAGAACACGTACAGCTTGTTCTTTGCAAAGCATAAAATAGAAAAGCTTTATAAGAAGACGGAATTGCATACGAATATTTCAAGTACCCACACAAGCCTTTATTTGCAAACTTACATATTTTTCAATGAAATGCTTCCAAAAGAGGATGTTCCTGTGTCATTCATAAACTTGTGATATTCCCTATTCACAAAAAAAAGAGACATTAATAATGAAGAGGCATATCGTTAATGAACGTCATCTGTAAATTGTTTTGTGGTGTACTTGTTAACAGGCTTGTGGTTGTGACATGGCTGGAAACCAACAATATATTGAGCCAACTTAGAAATGGCGACCATGGGCAGTCTAGCCCTGTGGCCCAATTAGCCCTGGTGTCCGTTAACTCGTATGAATCCGTGGATGGAAATTGATATGGGAAATTGTGGACATTCGCACAAAGTTATTCAGTTGGAATTAAGTTTAAAAAAAATAAAATTGTGTTTGCTTTTGCACAATCATTCGGAAATCATTTAGCTGGACCACCAAACTCATCTACACTGTGTTAAGCTACGCAGCTTGTTTACTGGTCCTGAAAAAGTATCCAACCCAATTGAGTGATTATCCGGCCTTCGGTCAAAGCCCTCAATCCGCTAGCTCGCAAACTAAGAAGTCACACAGAAGTAACCGAAGTTCATCCTAGAGCCATTTTACCGCCTTGTAAAAAAAGATCAAGTCTTTGATCGTCATTTCTGAAATTTCGTCAGTGTCATCAAAAAATTCCCTTTCTAATGACTGTGCTCTAAATTTGACCAAAGTAGGGCATTTGCAGAGGAAATGGAGGACTCTTTCCATTATCCGCTGGTCCCTACAGTTATGACAGTGAGTGTGGTTAGGAATGCCCAGCTTCACTGCATGCTCTTCTATTGATCAGTGTCCACTACAGGTAACTAAGTTCCTGGCTATGTCTTACCTGTTCGGGATTAATTATATGTGGGCTAAATCAATCTGTAGATAATGCAGTTAGTAAAACTGTTCCACCAATTCCAAGCTGGTTTCAGACAAAATTTCTCGATCGTTGACCATATTTTTGTGCTAACCTCCATCGTTAAAGCTTTCCAAGCAAGAAACAAGGTAAGAAGATTTACGTTTTTTTTTTATTTTAGGTCTGCTTTTGTGCAAACTCTCCGAACTAGGCATATCTACAAAGTTCATCCGTATATCAAAGGAAATGTATGTAGAATCAAAAGCAACTGTCTGAGATGGATCAACGTACTCGGAGTGGTTTAAAACGGACTCCAATGTTAAGAAAGGCTGCCCATTAGGTGCTCTATTATTTGCGCTTTTTATTAATTATGAAAAAGCTCGCCTATCTGGATGTTTCCGGATAGCTAACTTGACTATAAATGGTCTCTTATATAGTACTATATAAGCGAAATAAAACCTATTTGATACTGTTGTTAACAGTTTACTTTGCTCTGCTACCCAGGTTTGGAGAATCAACGATATAAAAGTTTTAAAGATGTTTTTTGAAGAAACTTTTTTAATTTACCTCCAAAAACTCCGAACCATTCCTTGTATCTGGAAACGGGTCTCCCTAAAATATTTACTAGAACGCTAAAATTACAAACAGATTACATGGTCAAGGCTTATCTCATCATGATGAACAAACGAATGACACACTATGAGCTAGGAAACAAGGACCGCTGGATGTCGAAATGGAAAGCCCTGGGAAATGCGTGAAGTGTGGAGAAATTGTATCGCTGAATACATTAAATTTGAGTCATGTTAAATATAAACTCTACAAAATAATACAAAAATATTCAACGCGAAGTACGTATAGAAAAAGCTCGAAGATCACAAAGCACAAAGTCATAAGACTAAGCAGATCACAAAAACAACGGCAGTTTAAACCAGTTTTGCACCTTTATGTAATTTCAGAGCAAAAAAGGACTGCTTCCACTTCATAAGTATACAAGGTGGTGCAAGATTAATCGTCCAATTTTGTTTTTGAATTTCTTTTTTACTAAATTAAAAAAAAAACTGATTTTGATTGATATTATCCGTAAAGTTATGATATCGGTAAAGTGGCTGCCGCTAGTGTTGATATCCATTTGTGCCCGTATAATCGTATTTTCCAAGACTGTCCGCCAGATTTCCGGTTATAATTGCTCACATTCCTGTGGAATATTCTCCTAATGACTGCGATTATCTGAGACTTATCGGCATAAAGCCACAACTGTAGGTATCCCCCAAGTATCCAAAAAGTCTAGGATTGTTAAATCGGGTTATTTTACTGGCCATGCCAAATCACCAAAACGGGGATCACGCGACTATAGGAAACACTTCCTTCACAGTATCCATTGTGGCTCATGCTGTGTGTGCAGTTACACCGTCTTGTTAAAACCACATGTTTATCAAGCCCCTTTCATCTGATTCCGGTAGTAAGAAGTCATTTATCGGTGCCCTGTAGCCACACAGTGGATTTAAGTGGATGTAATGGCTCTTCGAACATCACACGCGGATTTTAAGTGCCCAGAAACGAAGATTTTGCTTAAGTGGAAATGCGCCTCGTCGCTCATGGTAATTTTCGACTTAAAATCGTCCTTTTTGTTGTTGAGATTGAGGATGCTTGACTGTAATTCACATGTGGCCGATGGTCAGTAGGCACAAACTGATGCATTGTTTGCACTTTGTACGAGAACTTTTATAATTTTTCCACTAAAATTTGCGGTCTGGTGATGTCTAATTACGTGGCCCGTGCGTCATGTGGTTGATGTTTCTTCGTTCTCAGCGATATCTTCGCTCGTTGCGCTCGGCGAAACGACCAGTCTGGTGGCGTTAACGCCTTGCATCGTCTCCTGTGCTGTAGCACGATTAGGAAATCGACGTCAAAATTCACGCTGCGCTTACATCCATCCCCGATGAGTTTTACCTTTTCGTGGTATTCACTGCCAAAACATAAAGAAAAGCAATTGAGAAGTGTTTTCTCTGTTGCTCGATGTCTTTGGTTTAAGCAATCTAGATAATTGATGGTCCTTCTCAATGCTAAAAGATTAAAAAAGATTGCTTAGGACTATCGTTCCTAATTTCGTTGTAGGGCGAAAAAAAGACTAATCGAGAATATTGGTGCAGATTGTGGTTGGCTTCGGTCAGCTATGTTCTGCACTACGAAGTTTCTACTCCATAACTTACTTGGAACAAGCAAAATAACCCGAATTGGGTACCTCGGCGATATTGCGGTGGTATTGCCTACACAGTGCAAATTTGGAACAGTATGGAAGCTGGCTTGAATTCTGAGGCAGACTGTACGAGATATTCACCCATATTCCACAAGTCGTATTTTGTCTCGTACTCGTAGTCGAACTCGAACTCGTCTCGTATCAAAATCGTTATTCTTCAAGTCGTATACGTTGCGTACGAGAAGCTTAAAAAAACAACGTATATTGTCGCCCGTAGGTAATTGTCAAAATCAATAAATTTGAATTGAAAAAGTCATTTGTTGTTTTTTCAATTAAATTATTTTATTTATAATGAAATTCTGATGAGCTCCATTGATTTGAAGTGGCTTTTCTTTATTTTATTTGTCTTTTGTTTGTACGAGTTAGACTAAGAGCTCACAGCAATTTTTGGGTGTGATTGATAGCAAAAAATAATTAGCATAATTAGATAAGCCTTTTATAGTTATTTACAAATATGAAAGTCGTGCATACTCTAGTGGGAGCAATAGTGCATCAAGTATGCAGTTCTTTCCAAGTCCAAATAATTGTGATAAGAACCTTGCCAAAATGTAGAGTTAAGCCCCCGATTGAAAATATCGAGGTCCAAGACGTTTTACAAACAGCCTTCTGCCTGTCAGGCGCGATAAGAATATGCTACTTCTTACACTAAGAAGGCCACCTTCAAAACGTCTTGGACCTCGATATTTGCAATCAGGGCACTTAGCTCTTCATTTTGAAGTTATGCCAAATTTTGTATCCCAATTTTTTTAGACTTTGGAAAGAACTGCATACTTAATGCACTATTGCACCCAATAGAGTATGCAAGACTTTCACATTTGTAAATAACTATCTATAAAAGGCCTATCTTATAATGCTAATTATTTTTTGTTATCAATCACACCCAAAAATTGCTTTGGGCTCTCGGTCTAAGTGGTGTTACTGGCTTGTGAATACTCGTTATATTCTTGGACTATGTCAGTTTCATCTTCAGTATATATCGTGTCGATTACAGAAGGAGGCTGAAAAACTCCAATGTTTGATCCTTGGGGATTAACAATTTAAATTTAAAATGTTAGCAATGTACTTCTCAAATTTGATCTAGCATAATGGTTGTAATTTTACCACCCCTGTGCCTTTAAATTGCTGTTTATTGTGATGCAGTTTCTGTTTTAACCAAATACTTTTGATCATTGCAGACCTACAGAGGCATGAATTACAATTTGTTAAATATTTCTTACTTTAAGACAAGCTGGACCATTTCGGATGGGTGGCCCAAGGCTATTTATTTTTATCGGAAGGTCCGCCCAAAACTGTTAATTATTTGCTTTGAGTTTTCCACTCTTACTATGGCCCCTTGCTACCTCCAAATTTTCTTCCAATGCACAAACCAATGCCTTAAATTGAGAACGATTTATTATTTTACTAAACATGAACGCGTTAATAATGTTGAGTCCAAATAATAAACCAATAAAAAATGTGCTTTAAAAAATTTGGTGGTGCAACAGCTCGAAGTGAACCAGGACCTATAGTGACTTACAATTCTCAACCGATTCCGAGCGGCAAATGTGCAGCACTTTCCAAGATAAGAGATATACTCTTAAAGGATTTGTCAATTCGTTGCAAGAGAACTCCAGACCTTCCGCATGACAGTTTAACGCCTAACCATTTTGCCAAGAGGTACCAATGTACTTACATTAACTTTTTGTCCATTTTTATCGAAAAAAAAACAAGTCTCGTCTAGAAAATTTAATACGAGTAAAAAAGTACACAAATACGACTTTAAGTAAATCGAATACGAGATTCGGAATAACGATAAAATACGAATAGTCGTATGCGATGTTTTGCGTTTCCCGATATAAGTACAAGTGAAGTCGAATGTACGACTTCTGGAATACCAACATACGACTATAGTCGAATACGAGTCATAAATACGAGTTTCAGAATACGGCTGATTGATGGGTAGCAATGTCGAGTTGGTTTGTCAATGAATCAAGATCTGACCCCTGCTGGAAAGTGGTTGCAACCTTTCTTCCATGATAAAATGCAACTGGTACTATGTCCTGGGGCTTTGTTCAATAGCCGTTCATTGAACCCGATAGTGGTTGGTAGGCCAAGTAGTGAGATTAAATCTTTACTGAGAGGTGCCCACTTATAAACCTATCTACAGTACGACGCCATTTGCAAAAATTATAACATCTTCCCATAGGGTGATTAATTTTGCGCCACCTTGTATGTACATACGAGCATGTACGTATACATACATATGTATACAGTCAAACAAAATTTGGCAAGATTTTTTGTGTGGTACATAATGTTTCTCCAGCTACGGCCTTGACTTGTCGTATTCATTCACTATCGTCATTTCTACGATTTAAAGGGACACGTTTTTCATTACAAAAAATAATCATATAATATAAATATTAGCTCGTGGCTTAACTAAATATTTTACATATTTTCTATTAATGAAATCGTGGGAAATGTACATTGAACTTTGGTATTTAAATTTTTTCAAAATTATTTTTGATAAGACTCAAAAGCCTTTGATGTCTAAATGCAATCACATTGACGCTTAACTGACTGAAAGCTATTCTTTGTTCATAGCTAACTTTGAAGTTTTTTTGTTTCAGTCAGCCCTTGATAAATAATTGAAACTACATATTATATCAGTAGAAGCAGGTTACTTTGTGGCAAATTGCAAGCAATTTATATAGATTTTGAATTGAATGTAATTGGGATTTATGACACATATGGCTTAGATATATTGTTTTTGGGTGACAGGTGAGGACTGATGTGATTAGATTAATAGATTTCTGCCTGGTTATAATTTTTTTATTAGCCACTTGCATTCGAATTGAAGGTTTAAAAACAAAGATTAAGCTACTTAAACAAGATTAAAGAAATATCTTATGATTTTAAGTGTTTTACAATTATAGATTGTTACCGTTTGTTCAGAATAATTTAAGGTCAAAATACTATCATACTATAATTATCAACATAATTGACAATTTCCTATTAAAAATTATTATGTAAAATGTGTATTTATTTGTTATTAATTTTTTTTTTTGATTATCAATTATTATTATTATTATTTTATTCTTTTTTATCAGGAATTGCGTGACCCACAAATCTATACTTTATACATCCAATAACCGCCGACAAATTAACATTAATGTTTTAAACAATTTTTCTATAACATGCCGAACTTTCCTCTATAAAGGGTAAACTTTAACGCCGCAACGAAGCGGCTAATGATGACTATTGAGAATAAGCCTAGAGCTGCGGGAATTCGACATTTCGAAGTGTTGTTGATACCACTACTAATTGTACTGCAAAGAAACGGTGCTCCCATCAATACTCTCTCAAAAAGACGAAAGTGGGAGACTTCTCTAGACAAAATCAACTTTAGTGTGTCCACTGTCCAGTGTGTTTTATGGTGCTCATAATCGTCCTTCACAGCTATTAATTCGACAAATTAAGGAACGTATAATTAAGTTTAGGGTAACTAAACGATAATACACATCCCGGAAGACGTTGTCGTAGAGTGTGCACAGAACCAGCGATTGCTAAATGCTAATATTCAGCGAAGTGTTGATGATCGAAATGTGTCAATTCGTCATCGTGCTCAACAAATGATCTTGTGCAAATCCATTTTGTGAAACATTTTGCGTAAAGATCTTGAGTGAAAATTAGACCTCTAGAGTACGCCCACCATGTACATGTACAGTGCAGTTCACATGAATAGACGCACCATTGTTCTCTCAATAAATTGCAGTTTTCTTTTTGTTTTTCTTCATGAACTACGAAAGAATTGCATTCATTTGAAAGGTTATTAAATTCTCTGGGAGAAAAACGTAAATTCAAGATTAGTAAGAGACACTTAACGGTTGTTTTGATCTCTTTCTTCGCATAGTAGTGCAAAAAAAGCTCAAATAAATCGGTTCACTTGATTAGACGCACGAATTAATTCAGTTAGTTTCTTAATGCTGGGTAATACAAATTAAATTTGGTTAATGAGTGTACGTTATTAAAGCTTTTCCGAGTGTTTAAAGTGAAAATGGGTAAAAAGAAAATGTTAACGGCGGCGGAAATAGTAAAAATTGAGGCCTACCTCTCAGAAGGGTATTCTATGCCGAAAATTGCAAAGAAAATAGGACGAAATGATAAAGCTGTTCGAAATATTTTTTCAAATCCTGCCACCTACGGAAAAAACAACAAAGGAAGGACAAAAACACCCTTTACACCACACGAGAAGCGAACAATTATAAGAATTGCCTCAAATTTAACTACGAGTAACTCCTCGATGAAAATCAAACAATTAGCAGGGGGTCGAAAAACACTTAACGCTGCAAGAAAAGAACAGCGGTTGGAGTTAGCGCGTCTTCACATGACATAGTATGCGCAGGCAGTGGCGTAGATAGCTTTTCGCTATGGGGGGGGATAGATCTAAGGTTGTTCAATAAGTTTTGTCGTTCGATAAGAGAAGGCGTTGCTACTAGCCCAAATTTCTTTTTGTTTTGTTGGTACACTCTTCATATTAACGTATGTGAAGTTTCATTTCAATCTGTCAATTCATTCTTTGTTTAGAAGCCATTTAGTGTCGCCGTGTCAAAGTATTTGTTTACGATGGAAAAAATTGAATATCGTGCAGTGATAAAATTCTTATTTTTGGAAGGTGTAGCACCAAAAGAAATTCACGAACGAATGTTGAAAGTGTATAATGATTGTTCACCTTCAATGAGAACAGTAGAAAGATGGGTTGCTGAATTTAAACGTGGTCGTACAAGCCTTGAAGACGATCCACGTGAAGGACCTCCAAAAAGCGCATCAACACCAGAAATCATAGCCAAAATACAGGATATGGTTTTGGAAGATCGTCGATTGACTGAGAGAGATTTAGTAGAGGCTCTACACATCTCATTAGGCAGTGTGAGCCATATTTTAAGTGAAATTTTGGGCTTTAGAAAGCTGTGTGCACAATGGGTGCCGCATTCGCTAACGATGGAACAAAAACACATTCGAATGCGACTTTCTCGGCAACATTTGGAGCGTTTTAAAAAGGATAAAGTGGATTTTGTGCGTCGATTCATCACTATGGATGAGACTTGGGTCTATCACCATGATCCCGAATCAAAACAAGAGGCTAAAGAGTGGTGTGAACCTGGTTGTTCGGCTTCGAAACGAGTTCGTGTCCGGAAATCGGCCAAAAAGGTTATGGCATCAGTTTTTTGGGATGCGAAAGGAATTTTGTTTGTGGATTACTTGCAAACTGGTAAAACAATTAATTCTGAATATTATTGCAACCTTTTGGACCAGTTGAAGGAAAATATTCGTGAAAAAAGACCCGGTTTGCAGAAGAAAAAAATCCTTTTTCATCAGGACAATGCACCGTGTCACAAGAGCATTTTGACAATGGCTAAAATCCATGAATTAAAGTTTGAATTGTTGGAGCATTCACCGTATTCACCAGATTTGGCCCCCAGCGACTTCCATTTGTTTCCAGAACTCAAAAAATTTATGCGTGGCAAGCGTTTTTCAGCAAATGAAGAGGTCATAACGGCTGTTGAAGCATATTTTGCAGACCTTCCGGATTCTAACTTCAGGGATGGGATCCACCGATTGGAGGATCGTTGGAGCAAGTGTATTAATGTTCAAGGAGATTATACTGAATAATAAAGTGTATTTTGAACCATAAAGTTGTGTTTTTCTTATCGAACGACAAAACTTATTGAACAACGGGTAAGGTTGCACTTGCCTTCACCTCTGCAAAGATGAACAGTTCAGCTTGCACCCAGGTGCTTCAGCATAATTTGGTACCCTACTTAAGACGATTTCGTCGAGTTCGGCATGTCTTCCAGCATGATAATGCCCCAATTCACGTTAGTCGTCAAATTTTGAGATGGTACGAATCGAATAACATACATTTTATGGTGTTCCCGGCACGTTCTCTAGATTGTAACCCTATTGAAAATCTTCGGGAATTTTGACCCGCAAAATTTATGCCCATAATAGGCAATTAAACAGTGTTGCTGAGCTGCGAGAGGCGATTGTGGAAGAATGGAACTGTATAGACGATTCCATATTAAATAAACTTGTCAACAGTATGTCAAAAACAATTTTTAGATTGGTCGAAAATAGGGGCAGCAATGTCCTTTACTAATTTAGCCGAAAAAATTTACTTAAAATAAAAAAACAGATCAAAATAAAAAAGCGGTTATACTTTTGCAATACAAAAAAAATCTGTTTTAATTTTTAACCACCAGAAGAGAAACTAACGGAACTTTTTTTTCTTCTCAATTTACTTAATTAGTGATGCCATTCAATAAAAAAAATAGTAAAATGTCATTCCCATTTTAATTTTCTACAAAACGCATTTTTACAGGTGCGGTTTTACTTATGCAAGGCACTGTAGTAAGTAAAATAATATTAATTTAAAAAATAAATCACAAAATAAAATCCAGTTTTCTGTTCTTTTTAGATAAAACACTTATAATCTCGTCTGCTAGTATAGGTATTTCGCGATGAATAGCTAGAGCAGTCAAACCATTCTAACGATCCTGCAAATAAGTAAACATTCAAAGCTTATCACACTGTTATTAAAATAGACATATTTTTAATAATCTCACTTCGTTGGTCATGCTTCTTTGTATTGTTTTTATTCTCTTTACTGACTGGAGAAAGTTCTTTCGGGAGTTGACGTTGAAACCGGCAGTGTAGCTAATATCTTTAATAAAATATATATAGCTGGATGAAAGCGCTTTTTCCTGCACGTTTACCTATTATCAATTGGTGAGAGACGTAAAAAAAAAAATTTTCAGAATGCGTTTCTTTAACTTATTTGGTTCATGACTGGTTATGTTGAACAATTATCGATCCCAATGGGGGGGATATATCCCCGTGATCCCCCCCCTATCTACGCCACTGTGCGCAGGTTGGAAGTGTTTTAAATTGAAGAAATGTGGTGTTTTCTGATAAGAAAAAGTTCAACCTCGATGGTCTTGATGGGTATAAGTTTTATTTCTATGACATCCAAATGCTTTTTGAACCGAAATAATTCCAAGAAAGGAGAAGTATGGGTTTGGGGTGCCATTTCGTACTACCGCGCCTTTGAGTTGGTTTTGTGTCTCACAACAGATGACATGACAGAAATTTCTTATAAAGCTCTTATGCAAACAGTTTTTCCAGCCATAAGAGAGCTTTTTGAACCTATCCAGTAGATCGATCCACAACGCGCACGTTGTAAAAGCATTTATCCCCAGTGAAAATGTGGAATTTTTGCAGTGGCCACCATACTCACTTGATCTAAAGATCATTGAAAACCTTTCGGGATGGCTGACCCATCAAATTTATGAAAAAGGTAAGCAGTATGAAAGCTGTGAGGAGATTATTGCCGCAATTAGAAGCCTTGTCTAAGATTTCATTAGATTATTAAGAAAATTGTATGAATCTCTTAGAAGTAGAATTTTTGATGTAATTTCAAATCGTAGAGGTTGTACAAAGTATTGAAACTGTGAAAAATAACTTCAAGAACAATAAAAAAAGTAAATAGAAAATGTTAAAAATTGATCAACCTCTTTTTTTTTAACTTTTGACAGGTGCGTCTAATCAAGTGAACCGATTTATTTGAGCTTTTTTTGCACTACTGCGAAGAAAGGGATCAAAACAACCGTTAAGCGCCCAATACAAGGTACAATCTATCGTACCGACTTGAGTTGTACCGATATCGGTAGCGATATCGAAAGTGAGCACACACACCATACGACTAGCTCACGATTTCATCAACTGTCAAAACCTGTAAACATTCCACAGACAAGGCAACGACCTGTATTTATCAATGAATTCTAACCAGAATTCTTTTTCTGTTATTGAAACCATTTTTCTCCTACTAACTAGCTGCCAAAACAAAAGCATCGGTTTCACGGTCGTCACATACGTTACAAACGTTACGATTCCCATCAAAGCAGCCGTATGCAACCTCTCGTTTTCGCTCGATAGCATTCGACCATGCGATTTCAGTACAGCGGATACTTTGTTTTGCACACACGATACAATCATCGCATGCGATTCAACTTTTGTACGATAATCGGTACAATAATTGTATCGTGTATTGGGCGCTTTAAGTGTCTCTCACTAATCTTGAATTTAGGTTTTTTTTTCCCAGAGAATTTAATAACCTTTTAAATGAATGCAATTCTTTCGTAGTTCATGAAGAAAAACAAAAAGAAAACTGCAATTTATTGAAAGAACAATGGTGCGTCTAATCATGTGAACAGCACTGTACAATATGTCAACCGTAAAATCTGAAGTATGTAACGGAATTAAATGAAATTTCGCACACATGTTTGGACTGGGCTTACACACATTTCGACAAAATTTGGTTAAAAAAAATCATTGAGAGAAAAGTTATTGACTTTTTCGGATTTGCAGGATTTATTAACTTATATCGAAAAAAACATTTTTACTTGCGACTTATAGGTACTATAAGGCAAGTTATGGATTCGTAAAAAAAATTGAACTCGTGATTTTGATCAAAGTTGACATTACGATGATAGCGAAGGCAAAAAGAGTGGGTCTCGCAATTCTGTCTGTCTGTCTGCCTGTCTGTCTGTCTGTCTGTCGCTTCGACTACAGCCTTAACGGCTCGGCCGATTTTCTTTAAACTTGGTAGATATGGGTTTTGATTTTTTACCCCCACACGTTTTTTCTTTTTTTTTTTAAGACCAAAAATAACGGTACCTGCCATACGAATTTTTTCGAATTTTTATAAATATTTTTTTTTCTCAAAAACTGCTGGACAGATTTAAAAACTAAAAACACAAAAAAATTTCATTTAGTTAAATCTAGGTAATGCTTGAAAAAATTTTTCCGAAAAATGGTTATTGAGGGTACCCCCCATGGAACCATTTTTTTTTTTTGTTTTTGATTTTCTTAAAAACAGTACCACCGATTTTGATCATTTTTTTTGCGAAGGCTCTTCAAAAATTTAAATAGAATTATTTATTCAAATTTTTAAAAAAAATTTTCTTGGATTTTTAAAAAAAACTTCAAAATTTTTTTTTCAAAACTCAATATTTCGAAAATCCCATGCTAGATTTTTTTTCAACTTGATAATTCTCAATATAATCTACAAGACGTGAGAAAAAAAAATTTTATTTTACCTAAAAATAAAGGTACCCACCATACAAATGTTAAAAAATTTAAAAAAATGGTATTTTTCTCGAAAACGGCACCTATAATTTTGATAAAATTTTTTTTCTTTCAATTAATTTTTATGATCTTTAATTTAATAAAACAAATTTTGAAATTAAGATATTACAGCTTGTACCTACCATAGAACAATTTTTTTGAATTTTGAATTTCTCATTATCCACATAACGGATCTTAATGACATTTTTTATAGAGAAGCTTCTAAAAAGTCTAAAACACATTGCATTTGAAAACTTAAAAATAAATATTTTTTTAATTTTTGAAAAAAAAATCTATTTTTTTCTTTTTTTGAAAAGTCGATATCTCAGAAACGGCTCAATATTTTTTTTTAAATTTAATTTTTATTCGAACCATAATAAAAACTTTAAATTATCGTACCAAAATTTTTCTTAAAAATCTTTTAAAAATTTTTTATATAAAAGCTTTTTTTAAGAAACCACTAAAACGACTTATAATTTTTGTTTTTGCATAAATTCATATTTGCATAGCATTCTGTTTTCGTCTCTTACTATTAAAAGAATTTAAAAAATTAATTTGATCCTTATGAACAGTTTTCTCTAATAACATTCGTTTTTAAAATTCCTATATAGTCTATTACATAGGAGCAAGTTCGTGCGACCCAGTCGTGCATTTTATTTTATTTGTTTTTGTGTTTGTTTTGTTCTTAAGCTAAATAATCAAATACATACATACATAATAACACAAGCATATCAAACTTAAGAAATAAATAAATAAATAAATTAGTACACATAATTAATAATATTAATTAGTTATTTAATTAATTCAAGAGCTTTTTCACTCAAATGAAGATATTTTTTCTTTGGTTCAGGTATTAACTGGGTTATTAATGGATCGGATGATATCAGGATCATATGGAATATATCCTCATTCGTTGATTACCGGAAAAACTTTTTGGTGGGTACCATATTACTTGCAGACCTTATTCCTGCATTATTGGGCCTCTTCTGAACAGCGGCTTAGATAGATTTTCGCTATTTGGGGGGGGGGGGATGGATCTAGTTCGCTATTTTTTTTTAAGTTTTATTAATAAAAAAAAAAAAAAAAAAAAAAAGACTTCATTGGGACCTTATTCGGAATTCTCTCCCCCCCCCCTCCCCACCAAAATGCACTTTTTTTTTAATGAATCGATAAAAAAAAGTGTGCTGCTGATAAAAAACATCAAATTATGGAGCAGAAACACTTTTTTATTGTAAAAAAGTGAAGTATAAAAAAATGAATATAGGCCGTAGGGTAAATTCAAAGTTTCTTTAAATCCAGATTCTGTAAATGCAAAAGAAACCTTGCATACACCCAACCTCGCACCTACTCTAAATCCTATAGTGTGCCCAAGCAGGGGGGTTGCAAATATCCCATAAAAAAAGTAGTTTTAGTTATAGTACTGTGGGTGGTCCGCTTATACTTCACTTTTTACCATAAAAAAGTGTTTCTCCTCCATAATTTGATGTTTTTTATCAACAGCAAACACTTTTTTATCGATTCGTTAAAAAAAAGTTCATTTTGGTGGGGGGGGGAGAATTCCGAATAAGGTCCAAAAAAAGTTAATGCAAGAAATTACATAAATTTCAAAACTTAAAGATAGGGTATCTTTAGAGCGCTGTATCTCGCAAATTCTTTGATAAAAATTTCACAAATTTTGTGAGAACATAGAACAGTTATATATTTGTGAAAAAATAAATGAAAAAAATCAATATTCCAAATTTCATTTTTTGCATTTATTTCCGTAAAAGCACTACGGTGCGGCGGCTTGCTCAAAATCACATTCAAACATAAATGACATTTTTTTGAAATAAAGCCAATTTCATGGATATTGAAAACACTTTCCCGTGTTTTATTTTTAATTAAAGTTAAAAACGATTCCATTTACATCGCAACTTTGGCCCACTGTGTTTTTTATTTGTTTGAACAAACATAATCATACAAAAGGCGTTCCACACTAGACCAAAAAAATAATTCGCCAAACCACTTCTCCGATTCGGTTAAAATTCAACTAAAAATAACCCAAATAATATGGAACCAGTGATAAGAATGTAAAAAATGTACCTATATCTTAACTGAATAGTCAATAGTATTTTTATCGACTTCAAACTTTGAACTCTTCATAAATATTTTTTTGTTTTACCTAGTTATTTCTTAACCAAAATAAAAAAAAAAAACTTTTTTTTAAACAAAGTGATAAAATAATTATATGCTCCCAGTTGGAATTACAAAGCCACTTCATAATTGCTAGAATTTGTCTGATTAGGTTTGAGTAATTACTCCTATAAAATTACACACACACCATGTGTAAGTTTGAAAGCACTTTGTGCACAAAGTGCAAACTGAGTACACGTGCACCTAAATGATCTCAGAAGCCATTATTAATACTCGTATCGTATTGTTTTTATAGAACTTAATCATACTTTTTACTGAGCAGTGATTTAAGTTTATTCATGCGTTTTGTTGAGTTAAGAAAGCGGATCAAATAAATTAACCCCTTACAAGGGGTTACCCTCAATATGACGTTGGATTATACTATCATTAACTCACACGCGACATTGGAAAATAAATTGACAGTCAATGTGATCCGAATTTGTTTGTTAAACAATAATCAACACAAAAAAAAATTAAAATATTGTAACCAAGGAAAACTGTATAAGACAAAGCTTTGAATGAACATTGTCTTTGTTGATCTTTTTGATGACTCTGATTGCTCACGATCAATTAATTTAATCCTTTGTTCGACATCTCAAGTAATGCATTTATCGGATAAACAGAATACAAAGGAAGACTGATATAACTAAGCATATACCGCAGGGAGGGAGTGAATTTAATGAAGCTGATGCAATGAGAACGATGAAATTAAAAGCACAATGTGCTACGCGAACTCGCTTTTATTATTATGAGTTTTAGGTTAAAAAAAAAAGACAATGTACATTTAAGTATATTAAAACATGTACCATTACCAAATGTGTATTTTAGTAAAACTTATAACCATCGCAGCGAATAAAACACTTATACTCACTTTTTTATTTTTATTTCAAATGTCACAACTAGTGTCACATTTCATTTTCCTTTACAATTAATGAACTAAGCACCATCTTAACTCTCAATATTTCAACAACTTAAATCACTTTATGTTCTCTCTGATTGCTGACTCTGATTGTATTCAATTGAAGTTTTGTTGTTTGCTGTTTAAAATTTGTTTATTTGAATATTTCCTTTGTCAAAAAATAATAAACACGACTGAAGAGAAAAACGCTTTAAATTTAAGAAGGGGTTCTATCTATCATATTTACCTATTTTTTTTTTTTTTATTTTGAGACACTTTCACAATTTAACAGTCGTTTCATTCTAGCATCGACTTCGGTCTACATCGACATCTACATGAAGAATTTTATATGAATATAATTCTGCTTCAATAGTAAAAGAATAAAATAAATAAAATTGTGATGACGAAGTGATTCGATCTTTTTAGTCATAAAACTATTCGATTTGTTAAATATACCACTCCGATACTCAGAGTTCAAACCAATGTGGCATAGCTATTTCCGGTTTACATGACAGCAAAAACTCTCTCCAACTCTATTCTTTGAAGAAATGTACTGATCGAGCATCATGACATTCCTGACGAGGTGCCAAGACGTGAAGAAGAAGCTCTAAGAAAATCTGATCGGCCACGTAAGCAGCCGGTTCGATTTGCTTTAATTTAAGAGTGGGGCTATCTGATGTAATCGCACCCTTAAAATATAGATACTTAAAAATTCACTAACAAACTTAACTAATGTACAAATTCATAAAGTCGGTGGAAGTCCATGAACAAGTCTCGTATCTAACTTTGCTTAAAAGACTTTTGACAACTAGACATAATTATTTATTTTAAGTATATTTTGAGAGTGCGATTACATCACATCAGGGTGAGTTAAATTGTTTATCGAGTTTAACTTCAAAACCTTGAGCAAGAAAACCGCATGATTGATTTAAAGGATCTCACCACAGGAGATTTCATTAAAAAGCCAAGATAGTGCTTTTAAGGTTTCAGAAAATCAAAAAAAAAAAAAAATGGTTTTTGGGGGGTACCATTAAAAAATATTTTTGAGAAAGGTTGTCAACTATTATCTACCTAGCTTTAACTTAACGAAATTTTTGATTTGATTAAAAAATTATTTATAAAATTTCGAAAAAAAATCGTATGGGTGGTACCGTTATTTGTGTCTTAAAAAAAGACCAAAAACGTGTTGGCGGGAAAATTTTAAAGTGATATCTACCAAGTTTAACGAAAATTAGATCGAGACAAAACAAATTTTATCTCTACAATTTTAATCTCTACAAAACTTTTCCAAATGTCGCGCAAAAGTTTGAATTTAGAGAGATCAAAAATAATTTAATGTTTTTTGGAGTATATCTATGGAACGGTCTTAGAAAGTCTTTCATACCTTTTTGGAATCTCCTCTTGATGCTTTCAAGAGAAGCATCAGCACCTTTTACATAAAACCAGTTTTGACAAAAATCACTTTCGGAATATGGTGGATGTCAAAATTTATTTCACAAAATAATGCTTGTATCATTATTCTTCCTGGCAAAATTTAGTAAACACATCTTGTACAGCAATGCACAAGTATGACAAAATTTGTCCCAGGAAAAAAATTGTATGGGAGACAAAATTTTTCCCGATCTGCGTACTAGGCTATAATAATAAAAACTTAAAATTGGAACAACAAAGTTTTTGATTAAAAATGTCTTAAAAATTTTATGTAAACACTTATATTTTTAAAAAATTGCCACCAGGATTTTCTATTTTTATTCGTACAAAAAATCACATCTGCGTAAGAAATCACATGGCATTCTGTTTTTATCTCCAACAATGTGTGTTTATAAATTTTAATTGAATTTAGCACTTACATTTTTCTAAACATTTTATTAAAGTTAAAATCATCAAATAGCTAATTTATTTTTTAGTATCATGCTAACTTCAAACGACTATGAAAATACGTAATAAAGCATACTCAAGATGGAAGCTTTACGCAACTAGTAACCACTGGGAGATTTTCTGCCGTGCTCGGAATCATTCAACTTTTATAACCCGCCGGGCGAAAAAAAGATATTTTTTATCTAAGTTGAGTACTGCTCAAAGCTCAAAAAAGCTTTGGAGCAATTTACGATCTATTGGTGTTGGTAAAATCAATTCGATCGTTAATATTCCTGATGTAAATGTCCTTAATAATGCATTTATTTCGGGTCATATCGAGAGTCCGCGTTTTGTCCCTGATGAAAGCCTTTCTTTCTTTTTTGACTTCGACTTTGAAGTTGTATCTGAAATTGATGTTGTAAATACCATACGTTCCCTTAAGTCTAATGCTGTTGGTGAAGATGGTATTCCCATTCGTTTTGT
This sequence comes from Chrysotoxum bicinctum, assembly GCA_911387755.1. Lineage (NCBI taxonomy): Eukaryota > Metazoa > Arthropoda > Insecta > Diptera > Syrphidae > Chrysotoxum > Chrysotoxum bicinctum. Next base: position 62,647,619 of record OU426987.1, read on the forward strand.
AAAAATAATCTTGATGCATTTATTGAGCTGTCTTACGCACATTATAAATTTCTGTATAACATCATCAACTTTTCCTGATATTTGGAAGTTAGCAAGAGTCATTCCAATTCCGAAAAAAACTCAACCTCTGTCGGTAAAAGACTTTCGCCCCATTAGTATTTTACCCTGTCTTTCGAAAGTCTTTGAGAAAATAATTGCTAACCAAATCTCATCCTATCTCAATGAACATTCTTTGTTATCTCCAATTCAATCTGGCTTTCGAGAACATCATAGTTGCTCTACAGCTATGATAAAAATTATCGATGACATAAGAGTTAAATTTGATATGGATTACTTAACGGTTCTTTGTTTGCTGGATTTTTCAAAGGCATTTGATCGTGTAGATCATATGGTTCTTTGTAAGAAACTTAGATTGTATTTTGGCTTTAGTGAAAGATCAGTGCGTCTGATAAATAATTATTTATTTAATCGCCAACAAAGGGTTGTTTATGATGGCAACTACTCTCTTTTCGGAACATTGTCTTCGGGAGTACCCCAAGGATCGATTCTGGGACCAATTTTGTTTTGCATATTTATTAATGACCTTCCCAAAGTATGTTCTAACGTTTCAATTCATCTATATGCGGATGATGCACAAATATACTTGTCACGACCTATTGGACTTATTGAAGATCTAATTGCCAGAGTTAACGAAGATTTGTGTAATATTCACAACTGGTCAATTTGTAATGGGCTCAACCTGAATCCAGATAAATCACAACTTATATGTATCTCAAAAACACCTTACAATACTGATGAAATACCGTTTGTGTTCCTAAACAACATGCAAATCAAGTTTGTTGATGTTGTATCCAATCTTGGTTTTAAACTTAATCGCTCCTTGTCTGGAACCGACCACATTAATCTTGTCATAGGGCGGATTTACGCTGGGTTACGTAAACTTAGTGTCTCTTCTAACTTTACTCCAGTTGCTACTAAACTTAGACTTATTAAAACTTTATTTTTGCCTTTAATTGATCATTGTACAGTTGTATATTGTAAACTCGACTCCCATTCTCAGCATAAGCTACTAGTTGCTTTCAATGACATGATAAGGTATGTGTATGGGTTGCGTCGGTACGAGCACATATCACACTATCATAAATTGATTCTCGGTTGCACATTTCAGCAATTTCTGGACATAAGATGCTGTCTTTGTATGCATAAAATCATTCAGGAAAAACTGCCACCATATTTGTATGAAAAACTGATATTTGCCCAGTCAACCAGAACTCTCAATCTAATTATACCCCACTTCGCTTATTTAAACACCTCGCGTCTATTCTTTATTCATGTGACCAAACTTTGGAATGCCCTACCCACAGCTATAAGAAAAATAATTGGAGCTAGAAAATTCAAAACCGCTGCATTGTTGCACTTGTCATCTTCATAGCAATAATTACTTCTTTTCTTCTGCACTTCCTGTCTTGTATTTAGGCTCAGTAATTCTCTTATTCTACTTTTCATCTTTCTTTTTACCCTTCTTTTCTTTTTACTATTTCTTTCCCTATTCCCTTTTTCTCTTATTATTTATTGTTGAATTCTTTTTACCATCTATCTATTTTAGATAATATACAATTTTAATGTTAAATATTATTAATTCAAAGAATTATTATTATTTTCGAATCTATTATACTTTGTATTATTATTATGTATAATAAATTTATAATTCACTTATCCTTAATTTTATGTACTGTAAAAGACTACGTCTTATTTGTACAATGTAAACTAAATAAAAATTGAATTGAATTGAATTGACCCTTTGACATTTAAAAATGTCAAAAAAGGCCTATTAACTTTGATTCTTGCACGAACTGACATTGGTTTAGGTGTGGTCAGAAGGAATATATTAATAACAGGTGTGTTTTTTTGGGAAAATTATCCGTAGTGAAGTAAGATTTTTACAAAGTTTTCACTGCCGATAAAAGTAGAAGTAGGATCCAACTGCGGATAGAATCTTGACGTTTTCTCGAGTCTCGAATACAAATGTGGGTACAATTGAAAACTCTTTTGTATCTCGAAGGCATGTTCGTAGAGTACGAAAAGTAGTTTGTTGTTTAGCATTTTTCATTGAGAGTTTACGTCTTTTTTTAGGAAAACCATGATTTTTATAAGAAAAACGCTGCATTTTGTATCGTGTTGGTGTCAAACTCTTATAGAAAGCTGTTTAATAACTAACGCGTTTTTGTAGCAGCGAAATGTCGTGGTCAGCTGTTATACTTTAGTTAAACAGCGACATATAAGAGTTACTAACGCGACAAAGCCTTCTTATGAAAAAAGCTGTTGAGAAATCCAAAACTAACTAAAGTCTGCGAACAGATCCCTATCCCTTGACTTTTGTGGTGATAATTGTCAACAAAAAAAAATTCACAAACAAAACTTCTGCTTTATGAAGAATGGCTGGTGAACAGAAAAAGTAAATAAAATATACAAAATGATTTAAATTGAAATTCATAAATAAAAACCTTCATATGTATTTTCAGAAACAAGAAAATTACTTTTACAAAGGAAGGCACGGAAGCGCTGCTGGATTTTTATACAGCCAGGAGGAATGAGTTCCAGCATAGCCGCAAAAAAAAACAATGGATATGACTATTTGCTTTTGGATATGGTGTCTGCTGGCTATGCTGTAAGTTTCAAAATTGTTTTTTTTCCTTTTATTCATTAAAGCTTATCAAATGATTGTTTGTTTTTTCAGGACGAAAACACTACGAGCTCCCACCTGGCCATAGAAATCCAGACGCTCATCCGTGCCTATAAAACGGCGGTTGATAACAACAGCCAAACTGGGGCTGCTCAGTGTGTTGCCCCTTTTATGGAGGTAGGTAGGTAGAGATGGTAGTCGCCAGCCAGCTGGGCCCGCGACTCAATTAGCGCTGGGGTGCGCCGTTTTGATACCATTAAACTCGTGTCAACCTAATAAGGATTAAGTACGGAAGAAAATGGCTTTTATATACTTTAGCGGAGCATTACTAAAGCCATTTTGTCGCATTCAGAAAGATAATCAGATCTTTGATTTTCTTCTCCGAAAGTTCGCTGGGGTCATCGAGGAAGGCTTTCCCAAAGGAAGCCATCCTGTAATTTGCTAAGGCGGGGCAATCGCAAAGAAAATGAACCACAGTTTCTTTTTCTTGTGGATCTCCACAACTACGGCAGTGTGGGTTGAAGGGGATGCCTAGCTTTCTTGCATGTTCACCTATGGGCCAGTGCCCGGTGCATATTGCTGTGATCCTGGCTATGTCGCGCCTGGGTCTGCATATTAGATCGTTGGAACGTGAGTTGTTGTAAGTAGGCCATATCTTTCTTGATATGACACAGTTTGTGAGACTGCTCCACCTACGGTTGGATTCATTGAGAAAAATCGAGAAGATTTTTCTCTTCATAGCACCAAGAGGAATATTAACTTTTTCCGCTAGTGAGCTATGTAAGGTCGAGCCTTGCCGAGCTAAAGCGTCAGCCCGTTCATTACCCTCTATGTCACTGTGATCTGGAACCCAGATGAGAGTGACCTGGAGGTCAATGTTCAGACTCGCCAGTTCGTCCCGACATTGCTGGACAAGTACTGAGGTTGATGTTGATGATTTAATGGCCTTAATGGCCGCCTGGCTATCTGAGCAGATAGCTATATTTCTGAATTGGTTTTGGTAAGATTGGAGCAACTTGCATGCCTCCTTGATTGCTAGTATTTCGGCTTGAAATACACTCGCAAAGTCTGGTAGTCTGAGTGACTTGGAGATGTTAAAGGACTCGGAAAAAATTCCTGAACCAACACCGCACTCCATCTTAGATCCATCAGTGTAGATTATCGAATCGAAATCCTTTGTGACAACGTCATTCTTCCAATCCTCTCTGGTGGGAAAAATGGCTTTGAAATCCCCGCTTGGACCAAGAGGAGGTACGCAGTAGTCGGTGTTCGATAAGAAAATATCCGGAGGAATCAATTTTGTTATGTTTCCATGACCATAGGGTTTGGAGAACCAACAGTTAGATTCTTTAAGTCTTACAGCACTGCATGCTGCTAGGTATTTTATATGAAGGTCGAGTGGTAAAAGGTTCAGGATAACGCTCAGGGCATCTGTTGGGCATGATCTGAGAGCCCCCGTAGTGCCGACGCTAGCCGTTCTTTGAACCCTTTTAAGTTTTCCGACGTTATATTGCTTGCTAAGTGCAGGCCACCAAACAATCGATCCGTAAGACAAAATTGGCCGTACCACTGCAGTGTACGTCCACAAAATCATCTTCGACTGAAGGCCCCACTTCTTACCAAAGGTCTTTCTGCAGGCATAGAAAGCTATACAGGCTTTCTTAACCCGTTCTTCAATATTTACCTTCCAATTCAATTTGGGGTCGAGAATAACTCCAAGGTATTTAGCTTTGGAAGATAAAGAAAGAGTTTGACCGTTAAGTCGAGGTAGGGTGAATGTAGGTATTTTAGTCCTGGTAGTAAAGAGCATCAGTTCCGTCTTACTCTGATTAACTCCTAGTCCACTACTAGTGGCCCAGTTGCTAACTCTTTTCAGAGCCAATTCAGTGATTTCACTAATCACAGTGGTAAACTTACCTGATGCCAATAAAACCAGATCGTCAGCATACGCTACAGTTTTTACACCACTACCTCTGAGCTTGACGAGAATTTTGTCCATGACTAAGAGCCATAGAAGAGGGGAGAGAACACCACCCTGGGGAGTTCCCCTACTAACATGCTTAGTAGAAATTGTGTTTCCTAACGTTGCTTGGATCCTTCTGTCACTGAGCATAGATACAATCCATTTGGATATGAAACTTTCTACACCAAAGTGAACAAGTGACTCGCGAATGGATTCAGTTAGGACATTATTAAAAGCACCCTCCACGTCCAGGAAGGTTGCTAGGGTATATTCTTTGTAGTGAATCGTCTTCTCTATTGTACGCACTACTTCATGCAGGGCAGTCTCCGTAGACTTGCCTTTTAGGTATGCATGTTGCGATTCATCAAGAGGACGACCCTCTAGTAAAACTCTGATGTGAGTATCAAGGATGCGCTCTAGTGTCTTTAAAACAAAAGATGTCAAACTAATAGGCCTAAAGTCCTTCGCGGATTCATGACCTCGTTTGCCGACCTTCGGAATAAAGACCACTCTTACATGTCTCCATGACTCGGGTACATGATTGAGATAGAGACAACCTTTGAAGATCATTTCTAGCCATGGTACTGCCAAGTCTTGCAGTTTCTGCAGCATAACTGGGATTATGCCGTCAGGGCCAGGTGATTTGTAGGGGGAGAAAGTATTAATCGCACATGAAATACTATCTCCTGATATAACAGAATTGATTTGCTCCCTATGAGCTATAATGGTATTTGTAGTGCTAAGCGTTTCGGGGTAGCTATTCTCACAACCCGGAAAATGTGTTGTCATAAGCAGTTCCAAGGACTCAGCTTGAGAGGCTGTCCAGATACCGTCACTTTTTCTCAGAAATGAAGGGCTGCAATGTTCCTTTGACAGAACTTTACTTAGTCTAGCAGAATCCTTAATATCTTCTATTGAGTGACAGTTTTCTTTCCAGCCAAGCTTCTTAGATGCTGCTATGGCTCGCTTGTACACTTTTAGGCAGTCTTTATATGGTTGATAGAATTTCTCCTTCTGACATATGTTGAAGATCTTTCTGGTCATTTTTCTAAGTGCAGAAAGATCTTCATTCCACCAAGGAGGGAACTTTTTGCGGCTGTATTTAACTGGACAGGAGACCTTAAAGGCAGTGTTAATCGCTGCCTCGAAAGTCTTTACCTTAGATTCAAGAACTTCCACAGATTCTACACTAATTAATGGTAAATTGCCTAGTTTGGATTTTGCGATCTGACTGAATTTCTTCCAGTCAGTTCTCTTGGGATTTCTATATGGAGGGGGGGTTTCTACCTTGAAACCTATGTTGAAGAGGATCCATCTATGATCCGAGAAGGAATTTAAAGAGGAAACTCTCCAGTTTTCCACCACCACATTACAGTTGTTTGCAACAGTGATGTCAAGTACCTCTTCCCACCCGTCGTAGTTTTCCGAGCTTGGAAAAACGAAGGTGGGTGAGTCACCTCTGTTACAAACAATTAGGTTATTTTCAATAATAAAATCAAAAAGAGACTCACCTCGTTCGTTGATTTCAGAGCTGCCCCAGAGAGAGTGCCGTGCATTCGCATCGCATCCAATCAGGAGGTTCGTATTTTGCTGATTAGCTGCTTCAACCAATTTCCTCACCTCCTCAGGCGGTGATTGCCGGTTGTGGTCGTAGTAGCCAGATGCCACCAGTAGTCCCTTTGCATCTTTATCTTCCAGCCTGACGACTGTCAAATCCGGAGTGCTAAAATTAGGACACAAAAAAGCTTTTAAGTGTTTTTTAGCTAAGATACAAGTTCTGGGATTACCTTGTTCTTGGGTTACTGTTTTGTATAACAGGTCGTATTGGTTGTCTTGGAGGCCTTTTACATTGAGGCCATTTACCCATGGTTCTTGAATAACGCCAATGTCAATGTTTTCCTCACTGAGGAAAACTCTTAGATTATCTGAGGCACATTTAGAGTGCTTCAGATTAATCTGAATGACCTTCAGCGCGTTTTAATTGGTTGAGGGTCCTGCGGCGCCAAGGACAACCGAACCGTCGACAACAGCGCTGATCTTAGCGCTCTCATCCACTTTATCGGTGTCTGGTCCCTGATCCTGCAGGATTTTTATTTTAACATGCCTGATGCCAAAACGGAGTTTATAATCAGCCTTCTCGAGTGCCCCTCTGCTTTCTTCCGTGATCCTCAGAAGATATGAAGTGCTGGTTTTTTGCGGTTCTTCCGCCTTGATGACGACCCAGTCGTGCATGGGGACCAGCGGGTTCAATCTCTGAAGACCCCGGATCAGCTCCAGTCCGCTCGGTTTGATGCCCATGAGGGGCAACCAGATGCGGGCCTTTGGTTGTCTAGGGATCTCCTTAGCTGGGATAAGCTTGAGCTTCAAGCCCTCCCAGTCATTGCTGACCTTAGCAATGCTGTCTCTAAGGAAGTCCCTTGAAAACGCGTCCTCGCATTTGATCACCCTGTATCCCCTGAGCATTTCCCCAGAGTCGAAGCTGGGGTAGGGTCCTTCACTTGTAGATAGGGTGTACGTGAAAACCATCTCAGAGAGCTTGGCTTCGATTGAGCTCCACACCGACAGCAGACCTTTGCTGTTGGTGGAGAGTTCATCTACAACCGCTACCTGGAGGTCATCCCTGACGACCTCGCTTAGAGTAGGCGGTTGCGCCGCTCTGAGAGATGTGGCTTTTTTCTTCTTTATATTGCCATCAAGTTTCGTCTTCTTTTGGGAAGGTAAAGTCTCTTCCTGAGACCTGTCTCGCTTGACGGCTTTTTCTTTTTTTGTCAGGAGGTTATTGTATTCGTCAATAACCTTCTGGTACTTGATTTTATCCTCGGCATCCCTCTCGTGACAAGTTCCCTCCGCCTCATTCTTGGCAATCTTGCTAAGGATAAACGAGGCATGCAGGAACTGGTTCTTTCGAAGAACGCCAGGAGATTTCTTCTTACCACGATTAGCATTGCTATGGCTGGCATTGCTACCCGATGGCTTGGCAGTATTGATCGGTTTAGGGAGCAAAGGAGTACTATGGCTGGTACTCTCAACGGCTTCTATGCCGTGAGAGCTTCCTGTCAATGTCTCTTGGCTAGAGGCCAAGAGTTCGTCTTCGTTGTCAGTTGTGTCGCTATTGTTTGTCGTTTGTTTGTTCATTTTATAGTTTTTTTTAAAAATTTTGGTCCCACGAGTAGGTCGGAAAAGAAAGGTCAGCCCCGGCAGAGCCGATATACCGGGGTAAGGCAAGTATTAAGACGGACCCGGCCAGGGCATCCGAATGAGCTCGTTAGTGACTGGTTTTCCCCCCAGCCTTCCATTTCTTCGGCACGGATTATGAATAATCGCTCACACCACCACTGAAAATTAGGGACCTGTATCTATGGTAAAATCGCATTTTTGAGGGTTGAACTATTGAGGAGTAAAGGAACCTTACAACATTGCGACCTGACCTTAGCTGATCCCCATCTTGACAACGCACAAGATTTCTGTGGTGATCATTACCGCCCGGCACCCACTAGGAGGGTTTGATACGAGGATTTATGGATAGGATGGAAAATTTGTTTGGGAGACAGCCAGTAATTAGCCACTGCAATTTGATTACATGTGGTGCGGTTGCAATAGGGGTAAGTTTATATTTTTGTTTTTACTTTCTTTATTTAAAGCAAGTTTTGTTTTATTTATTTTATAGAATTCTCCATCCTCAATTACAGAGGTGACATCCACGACAGCCTCAGAAACTGTTGATTTTGAGTCTTCAACGGAGATAACAACCCCAACACCAACTTCATCGGATTCACAGATGCCAAGTACATCGTCATCGTCAACCCAAGGAAACAAGCGGAAGATGACGAAGGCGATGTACTTGGAGAAAAAATTAAAGATGAAGGAGAAGGAGTCGGAGAGCTCCGATGCCAAGTGGAAAGAGTTTCTTGAGCTGCAGAAGCAAAAAGAAGCTATGCGGAGGCAGAAAGTAAAGTTGCTTGAGGAGTACTTAAAGAAGAGTAATAAATAAAAAGAAATATTTAATATATTAATAAAAAAGAATATCGAAAACAAGTTTTGTGTTTATTGTTTTTTTTTTCATTCTTTTTTGCGAAAATTAAATGATGTTCTGTTCACATAAATGCTGGAACAAAATTTGACGCCGATTGATCTTTCCTAAACTTGGTTCATCAGGGGTATCTCTGGTATCCACGTTGACTTCTTCCTGAGAAAGATGTTCATATGTGTCGTTCATCATGATGCATAAGTTGTGCAGAATGCAAGCGCTCACAACAAGTGTTGATATAGAACGAAGTTCACGTTGTTCTGTAAATTTTAACAACCTCCTATATCTTCCTTTCAACAATCCAAAAGAGTGCTCAACAACAATTCGAGTTGCAGAATGAATAAAATTAAACGATCGTTGTCGATCAGTTAGTCTTCCATGGTCTTTAAATGGTGGTTAACCAGTTGGTAGCAACATATGCAGAGTCACCAAAAAAAAAAATGTGTTGCCGGGGAACAGTTGAGTGTTGTGAGTATGAGCTTTTTTATACAGCTCAGAGCGCCTAAGAACTTTACTATCGTGCATAGATCCCGGTTCACCGCAGCTAACATCAATACATTTTTTGTCTGCGTCAACAACAGCTTGCAAAACAATTGTAAAACTATGTTTACGGTTGTAATAGCAATCTTTATCAATTTTCGGAGCTGCTATGTTTATATGGGTGCAGTCTATGGCAACAATAACCCCAGGAATTCTCTTTTTGTCTTCAAATTTTTGACAGTTTTGTTGGACAACAGTTCCTTGAGGCCATTTAATGCAGTTGGGACCATTAGATAAGAGCCACTTTGATACCCGGTTCACCGCAAGCCAACTGGAAGACGTTGTGACGCCGAATAAATTTTCCAGTTGACGGAAGGTCACGGAATTACTAATGTACCATACATACATAAGTATTTCTTTTCGGTATCCTATTTTAATTCGTCCTCCTCGGTTTAGGGAATGATGCGACAAATAATGCCGCCAATAGGATGCTGTTAAGAAAAAGTAGATTAGTAGATCTTTAAATTGAAAACAATAAAACCTTACATATTAAATGTTCTACTGTAGAACGTCGTAGACGAAAGTGTGATTTGAAGTCTTCTGCACTGAAGGCTTCGATTGTCATTAAAAAGGTCTCGACTTTGGCATGATTCTCTTCCTCAGCTTCTGCAGAGTTTTCAACACTTGCGTTTTGGCCAAAAAAAATTGCAAAACAAATTCATCGTCGCTGCTGCTGGACTCTATAAGTTCGCGTAAAAACTGTAATTATAAAATGGATTAACTAATATAAATAAACTTTTTGTATGTTTCTTACCATATCTTCATGTAAATGTTCCATTTTAATTTAATTATCTTCTTTTATATTCTTCTCAGTCTGGAAAGAAGTTATGGGTTTTTTTTTTCAATTAAATATTTGACAACTAGTCAGTGGTACCAACTTTAAAGTAAACAAATCGCACAACTGCGGATACGTTTTTTTTTGGGAAATCCTACTTCACTACGGATAATTTTCCCAAAAAAACACACCTAACAATGGCGCAAAATTTTAAACAGCCTATTATTAAGATATTAGTATGATACTACTTAACAATTTGCTAACTTTATAGTAGTTTACTAACTTCCTCTTAACTTTAAACATTTTCTAACTAGTATCGTACTAAAAGAATTTTCTTAATAAATTGCTTCTGAACACATCTAAAACAATGACATTTCGTGTAAAAAAGTAAGTACACGAACCTTTTTTGATGTTTGCAAATGTCAAAGAGTCATATGAATCTAACACGATGCTAAAATAATAAACTAGGTATTCGATGATAAAAGGGTAGAGAAAGTATGATCCTATATTCGATTAAAATTTGCAAATTCGTTCTTTTAACCTTCCTGGCGCACTGTCTCTCAGATCGAGATTTAATCTCGTCTGTATTTTCTTGAATATGTATTCTCTATGAGTAGTTCCGCCATTTATTTTTAAGAAAATAATATAATTAAATAAAACAAGTAGAAAAATATGGGAAATTTTACTTTATTTGGAAGCAATAACCTTTCAAACGAGCCTCTCAAAAAATTCAATTTTTCTTGGTCCTCAACTTAAATAATAAAAATAAATATTTTTTTTGGACCTTAACTTAAATAATAAAAATAAATATTTTCTTTTATTAAAAAAAAAACTTATTATATAAAAAAAGATTCAATCTTGATATCTTTGTAAAGCGTAGCAATCCGAACTTATTTTCGCGTTGGGCTGAGGGACCAAAAACTCACAAAAAAGAACACGTCTACTCGGCACATGTGCTTGCGCCCAGCTAAACGATGGTGAACACTTATTTAGGAAGCTACTGAAAACTTCAGGGAGGCAAGGATATCTAATATTTTTCAAGAAAACAAAGAATTAATGATTTGTCGGTCAGAGAGACCAATGCGCGAGTATAGGAAGGTTAACTTAGTATCACACTAAAACAGGTATAGCATCGTACTAATTCAATTAAAATTTTGCGCCAACAGCTTTAGTATTGTATACTAGTTACAAATTGTTTAAAATTAAGAAAGAACTAAAAAACGACTTTAAGGTTAGCAAACTGTTAAGTAGTAGTATCATATTAATACTTTATCACTAGGAAATTCAAAATTTGCACCATCAATTTTTAAAATTCCATACCTCTTAAATATAATAGCAGGTTCATGTGACCTTGTCGTGCATTTTAATTTATTACGTTCCAAACAAAAATAAAAAAGATTTATTTTTCAACTGGCTCATTTTTTCAGCCTCTTAAGCTTTAAGTCTTTACCTAAAATACCTACAAGCAATATTTTGAAATCTAGCTTTGGGGCTGTTAATCTCCAAAACACTCTACCTATAGGTAGTAACAATAAAATGTCCCAATACCTCGACACTAAAGAATACCAACATTGAGTCTTTTATTCAGGATGCTCCTCAAGTGAACCCCCACTTCGATCGGAAATTCTTTCATAATCTTCACACTCCGCCAGTACGAGTATTTTATCCACATAAAAATAACTCTATATATACTTACAGTGTGATTTCCGGACCTTCTGTATTCGTTAACTGCAAAAAAAAAAGGCATGAGATAAAATAAATGACGTATGAATCCCAGTCTCTATGTAATGTGTCATTCACTGAGTTCAAAGTCCACAAGCAAAATTCACCTAGTTAACTGAATTATAAAAAAGGTCCAATGGAAAGCAGAATATGCATACATTTCGTCGTCTATCATTCTCATAGTTCTTCGTAGATAGTTTTATCTTTACCCTTTGTTCCCCTTCCCATAAAAAAGGTTCATTTTGAAAATCAAACTAGCAACAAAATTCATTTAACTCTTTCAATGAATATCATAATCGCAAATTCATTTCCAATCCAATTGAAAATTCAAAACAAAATAAAGATTCAATTGGAATAATGTTGTGTATACTTGCTCACGAGAATGAATGAATTTCAATAATAAATTGGAATGCCTAGCAACAAATTTATGAAATTCATTCAAAATGAATTGAAATGTATCCATGGGAAATAAAAATGCTACAAGCAAAACAGCTGCTCAGTTAAGCTGGTGTTGGATTGGATGGATGTTATTGGAAATAAATTGAACAGATGTAAGATAGGTGTCTATATCAATCGAAATGATAGGTACTTAGATGATAAGTATTTTTCGAAGGTTGTTAAATTGTTAATGGAAAATATCGTCTCTTCAAAACATCCTAAAGATAAGGTTTTTAGATTGACCATACAATCGAAACAAAAACTGTAGAAAAAAAAATTAATATAAAATCCAATTGAGTTCATCCAAACTATCAAACAAAAACCTCGAGAATTTATTTCGAAGCGTGAAAGCGGCGAACCGAACACGAATAGTGGAACAGTCTCTCAGTTTACTTCTGCATTAACGGTTGACGTGACGGTTAAGAAGCGCGTATATTTCCACAGATAGATACAATTTATCTACCTATCTGTATCTACTCTCGCTCGGTTAATGCGTTAATGTGTTGTGTGTTCATTAAAAAAATTAATAGAAAACATTTTAGGTTTGAAATAAACACAACTTTTTCAGCAGAAAATATGCACCTACCTAATATCTTTTCCTCAAAAGATACACAGAAAGATACCTATTCGGATCCCTTTCTCGTTGTTAGATACATTTTTTCTTCCATCTCCCGAGAATATTTCTCATATTTTTGTCTATGAATTTTGTTTTTCTTAATTTTTCGCAAAGTTTTTTTATCTCTGTGTTTGAAATAAAATTGTGTATTTTTTTGTCCGAATTTATTTTTAAGATTTGACGTGGTGCATACATAGATACAAACGTGTATCTGCAGTTTATATTTTATTAAAATAATTTTTTGATTATCACGAATTTTTCAAGATTGCTTTGTTTCGACGATAGATGGATGCTGGGTTATGCGCATTCGCAGTTAATTTTTTTTTCTATGCAATTACCATCGTACGGAGCTCAATTTGTCCGATGTTGTTGTTGATAGTTGTGTTGTTATTGAAAAGTTGTTCCAACTTTCAAGCACTTGAATTAAAATAAGTAACCGGGTTGTTCCGTTGCCAAGATACAATTCCAGTTAGAAATACGAAGTTAAAAAAAACATTGATTGGACTTCTTTTAAACCTGAGATACAGTTATGCCTACCTTACCTACCTATAAGTACGTTTATCTAACAAGAAAAAAACAGTATTTCTAGTTTAAGATAGATGCTGTGGTGGACTTTTATACATATGTGAGAGTTTTTGGTTAGTTTTGTGAAAAAAACGTATGGACCTAAATTAATTTCTGAATGAAAATGGTTCAATTTAAAAGAATAGAAAGTGTCTGTGTAAATAAATAGACTTTCAAGTGAAACATTTTAAAATCTTGGGATTTGTTTCTTTGAAAAATTTCAAATCACAAACGATGATGAGTATAATACCTATGTGCATACTTAAACTGCCATTGATAACTAAAGTACCTACATAGCCATGGTTTTTTAAACTTGTTGTGGTTGGTGACTGCTGCTTGATTTAATTTAATTTGATTTGATTTAATTAAGCAGTATTTAAATAATAGAGTTAGGTAGATACCTATACTTTATCCATTGAGTTGTATTTTTGGTCAGCGATTGTGATTAACCGGGTTTTCTAACTCAATTAAATAAATCTTGCTTATTTTGTTATTTGTCGTCATAATCTTATAGATAAAAATGCCATACAGCAGGTTTTTTTTTTAAATTGTTTGTTATAGTAGAAAATGAAATTTGACATTTTGTTGTTAGATATCTAAAGGTATACCTACCGTGTGTCCACACCATCTTTATCTCCACTTTAATCCTTCCCTATTTTTTCGCGCTTTGTTAAAAAATTTAAGGGTACCTAGGCAAACCCTTTTGGTGACAGAATAAATAAAAAAAATAAGAGATATTATTTATATGCAAACATTTTTAAAACAAAATTAAGTACAGCTGTGAACCCGAAAATAGCAGTAATCTTATAAAAATTAAACAATGTATTAATACACTTAGTTCTGAACTCACTCATTAAAAATGGATGCACTCAGCTTAGAAAATATTAAGTACCTACCTAGTAGAAAAACAGAGAAAAACATTGGAAATAATTCATGACGATAGATGTAGACCATGATGCTAATGTAGATCTTATTTCATGTGCACATTAAAATAGTAGTGGTCTGTAAGAATTTGATATTTTGTAAATTTAATTGAAAGAAATCTCTCAAAAATAACATTAGAATAAGTCGCATTTTGGCTTTTACAATAACCGTTTTCTTTTTGTATCAACAATAGTGGGTCGTGGTTAGCATTATTGCACCGGTGAGCAATGAAATTTGATATTGTCGCTGGGCAGAGAAGGAAAATCATATAGGTACAGTAGATAATCCAGCGTATTTGTCCATGCTCCTCCAAAATGATAGCCAATGCTATATAATTTGTCAAAAAGCTTGAAAACAGAAGTGGAAAAAGAAAACCAACCAACCAAGAAAAGCCAGGATGATAGAAGGATTTTGAGATCAGCACAACTAGAACCTAAAAAGTCGGCTGTACATATCAGACAAGATCTAAATTTGGAAGTGAGTGATATGACCATTCGAAGAAGACTATTGGAAGTAAAATTACTCGTACCAGCACATAGCTCAAGAAAATCGCCTTTACTCACAAAAAATCATAAGAATAAACGGCTGGAGTTCGCTAGAAAATGTTCTTCCTTTTCTGTGGGAAAATGGTGAAATATTTTATGGACGGATGAATCCAAAATTTTTCTGTATGGTGGCATTGGCTCCCGGCAGTTTGTTAGACATCGCCCGAACACCGGATACCTATCACAATACACAACGAAAACCGTCAAACACGGGGGTTCATCTCTCATGGTTTGGGGATTGGGGATGTTTTTTATATTACGGTATAGGCCCAATACACAAAATCGATGGGATTATGGACCAAAATGTTTATGTCGACATCTTGGAAAATGTCATGTTCCCACACTCAGAAGAAGAATGCCTCTAAAATGGGTCTTCCAGCAAGATAATGACCCGAAACACTCTAGTCGGAAAGCAAAAGAGTGGTTCCGTGTCAATTTGGTTCTTGTTATGGACTGGCCGGCCCAGTCCCCTGACTTGAATCCCATTGAAAATTTTTTGGGGCGACCTTTAAAGAGCTGTTCATGATGCCAGTCCAGAGCGTTGCAAGCGTTTGGTAGATTCTATGCCAAGGCGATGTCAGGCTGTTATTGAAAATCGGAGAAATACAATGAAGTACTCGTACTAGGCCACAGAATCTTTTTTTTTAATTTCCATTGTTTAATATCACATAAAAAGAGATACAAAACTAATTGAAATTTAACACTGCTATTTAAATTTTATCTTTGATAATTTAATTTAAGTTTTTTCTTAGTTAGGAAAAAGCGCTTCAACTAAATTAAGTCCCTTATAATTTGCCTTTTCTAAATACCTTTCTATAGAACAGTTTTGTTTTTTAAATAAATTAGAGTTTTAAATTTTGTTTCAATATTTCTTTAATTTTTTACCTACTGATATTTTCGTATTCACCGCTGTTTTCAGGAATGTTTTTGAAATGTTTTTTTTTTCTCTTCGTCAAGATTGCACGTTTAGATTATGTATTCATAAATAAAACAAAAAAATATTCTTTGGTAAAATAGTAAGCTTGTCGGTCATCTAGCTACAATATAAGAAGAATTTCTGGAAAACTTTCAGAAATTAAACAATAAATAGCTTATCGCAAAGCCATGCAAATTAAAAAAAAATCGCAGAATCTGTTAAACCTGAATGTGTCGAAATCTTAGCGGAAATCATTAATTACAATGTCGAAATTTTACGAGCAGACTTTTAAACTATTAAAAATCTTACAGCCTTTTAACCATAAACTGGGAAAATTCGTCTCAAAACACTGATTTATCTCCCTGAATTTCGAATGAGAATCAAATATCAAAAGTCAAATAAGTACAAAATCCTATCTACTAAAAGAAATTGATTTGAAATATACCTAAACTCCATTAAGATTGTTATTAACTATAAAAAATTATGAGTGATGGAAATCTATATTTGGACCTTTACAATTCTTTCTTTTTAGTGAAAGATAATAGCTGTGAAGAAATTGCCGCCAGTGTTGATATACATTTTTGCGCATTTAATCGCATTTTCAATGACTTTCCGCAAGATTTCCAGTGATAACTGTTCGCATTCTTGTCGAATATTCTCCATAAACTCGCGACTTTAAATAGCCCCAAAGAAAGAAGTCTGGGCTAAATTAGGTGATCTTGCTTGCATATGCCATACCACACAAAATGGGAGATTACGCGACCAGGAAACCCTTCCTTCACAATATCCATTGTGGCTCGTGCTGTGTGTGCAGTTGCATTATCTTGTTGAAACTACATGTTCACCAAGGCCCTGCTCATCCAATTCCAGCAGTAAGAAATCGTTTATCATGGCCCTGTAGCGGTCACCAGTGACAGTGATGGTATTGCCGATGGCGTCCTCAAAAAAATACGGCCCAATCACTTCGCTTTGAGTAGATATAATGGCTCTTCGCGAATTTTCAGTGCCTCCAGAAGCCAAGATTTTACTTATTTATTGACGTAACCGCTTAAGTGAAAATGTACCTCTTCGACGATATTCGACATTTTCGACACAAAGTCGTTCTCTTCATTGTTGAGATTGATAGCTTGACAGTAATTGACACTCGACTGACCGTCCGTCATTAATTGATGCACTGTTTGCCCTTTGTACTGGAATATGTGTAAGTATATCACTTAACTTCACTGTAACCCGTCATCTGGTTGATATTTCTTCGTTCTCAGCGAAATCGGCAACCACAGCCTTGGTATTCTCGGCCGAACGACCAGTCCGATGGCGGATACGTCCTGCATAGTCTCCTGTGGTTCCAGTCTGTTCTTGTCGAGTAGCTAAGTGCCGAAATGTTTGGTCAGTTGGCACGACACTATTAGGAAATTGACTTCGGAATTCAAGCTGCGCTTACACCACCGAACGACTATTGGTCAAAAAATCGACACACCCATTTCACGCTCTTGCGGAGTATAGCACTCTGTTGCTTGTCCGTTTGCATACTACAGCAGTCTTGTTCCCAAATGTCAAATATGATTGACGTACGACGCCATTTGCAAACATTAAAACATCTTCCGAAAGGGTGATTAATTTTGCGCCACCTTGTAATACTGAAATAAATCAGCCAAATAGAAGACTTATGCCTGTGACACACATCTAGTATAGACACCATAGTATACGAATGAACCACATGTCTGTCAGGGTATACTACGGTAATAGCAGCCGAGCAAAATAGTATGAGTGTGGTATCTATACTAGGGTTTTTTGCGTAGTATAGTCTTCTCCTTAGTGAAAACAGCTCCATTTTTCTCAAGTGAATAATAGATTTACTAAAACTCAGTGTCATATTGATGTTTATTATGATTTTTTAATATTTTCTAATTTGTAATTTCAAAATGAAAATGAATTTCATAAACGGAAAGTTCTTGACAGTGGCCAAATCGCCAAGATTTTCAATATTGGGAGGAAAAATATCGACGGTTTAAGCAGAAATTTATTATTATTTAAAGTGATTAAGCTGAAAAGATCCATACAAATTTTAAATATGTACGAGCATCTTCATTTGAAAGATTGAAAATTTGTGTTTGCCAGAATATGACTCCCTGTCAAACTATACCACATTCTGTAGTGTGTCACGTAGCATGAAATTGAGAGTACTATTGTATTCATACCATGGTATCTATACTAGATGTGTGCTAGGGGCATTAGCTAGCTAACAAAAAGTGGTGTTTAGTCCCGGCGATTAGAGCTGTGTAAATCGTTCATTTCAAATGATCATTCGATCATTTTCATTTCACTGAAATGATTCAATACTGTTCCTATTCGATTTTAATTTCGATTTCGATGATAAGATTGACTTGTGGCTTTGATAGTTCTCACAAAATACTCTGTTATTGTAAGCCATAAATTGCCAAATAACATCGAATGATGGCTACTTTGTACATGGATTAAAAAGAGTCAAAAAATTCAAGAAAAAGAGATTTTATTTTTTACTCCAGAAAAGAGCAATTTTAGGGCTTTCGGCTGACATTTTGTACGAAATACACTTTGTACGTCATAACTGAATTCGTCCTCTATTCGTTAAGTCATAAACTGTCAAATTCCATCAAAGGATGGCTACGATGTCCATGGATTAAGAAACGTCCGAAAATCCACATTAAACATACCGGATCCTGATACATCAGTTCAACCCAACAATTGTTTTTTAAGCCTACAACATCAACAACCAAACCGATTAATCATGTTCTTCAATGCCGAGTTCAACCCACAAATTCCAGTCCACCGTCCGTTTGGCGTTCATAATCCACATAGATTGAATGGGAACAAATGGAATCGAGTAAATCATCGTAAATCGAGTCAACTGATATCGAGATTCATTGAAATGATTGAGATTGAAATAGAGAATCGAGAATCATCTAAATGATTGAGATTGAGATCGATTAAAATGATTGATTTCGATCAATCATCATCATCAATACTTTTCGATGATCGGATTAAAAATAGTCGAATCGATCCTGATTGACGCAGCTCTACCGGCGATCACACATGGACTCAGCAGTTTACAATTGAGAGCATTCTAGCGAACTGATGATTTGACGGAAGTGGGGCCGGATGATCACTCAATCTACTGTTTCAGCAGCAGGCAACAAGCTGCCTAGCTCTTGGCACAATGTAGATGGTGTCGAATGAATGTACAGGTACGGTTGAGCGAGTGATCGGTGCCGTGAAATAAGGCCAAGTGAAATAGGGCAAACTTTCTAAAATTGGCCTTATTGCACTTTGATAAAGTGAAATAAGGCCAATTTTCAGTAGTTGGTCTTATTTCACTTTGATAAAGTGAAATAAGGCCAAATGATTTTGAGAAATAAGACCAAATTGGTTTTATTTCACTTTTTGAAAGCGTAATAAGAGCAACTGAATGTATTAAACGGCGCCGTGACATAAGGCCAAATTTGTTTGTGACTTAAGGCCAAACATAAAATGTTTTGTCTTGAGCAACAGTACTTTGGGTGGCCCGCTTCGCGGGTTTTCAGGATTCTAACTCCCTTTTCGGGGCTCACACCCGCTCACGCAACTCCGTTGCTCCGCTTAGGGTATGTTCAGTCGCCAGGCAGGCAGACACCAAAGTATAGGAATGAACCACATGTTTGTCAGAGTATACTACAGTAATACCAGCCAAGCAAAATGGTATGAGCGGAGTATCTATACTAGGTTTTTAGCTTAGTCTTCTCCTTAGCGAAAACAGCTTCATTTTTCTAAAGTGGATAATAGTTTTACTTAAACTCATGTTAATGTTTATTGTGATTTTAAAATATTTTTAAAATTGTGGCAATGAATTTAAAAAACGGAGAGTTCTTAGCAGCGAAATAAATCGACAAGACTTTGAATATTTGGAGGAAAAATATCGAAGGTTTAAGTGGCAATGACCTTGAGTGACTTCAACTAAGAGTTTGAGCTTTTTTAAACAAATATCTTACGTAAGAAAATATTCAGTCATCTCGTTACTTTTGTGTATGCTCATCTATTAAAATCTGAAAGCCTTCAGAGCTTAACCACTTCTTCACCTCGAAGGCTTGGATTTTGTAAAAAAAAAAACTGCAAGTTTATTATATTAAATGATATTTCATTAATAATTGATGATGTGGATATAATTTAATTGTTTTTATATTTAAAAACAACTAATAACGTACCTGTTTTGGTCCACCTGCCGAAACAAGTTAGCAAAACTTGTTCAAGTTTTTTTTTTTACTGATAAATTTAATACAAATCTATGAGTATACTTCCATAGTAAGTAGATAGCTTGGTAGAGAAGGAAAATGGAAGGATCGTTGTAGTTTATTCATTGTTTTTGGCACAAAAACTAGAGTTCTCTGATGCAAAGCACAATACACCAACCATAAGAAGTCTTAAAAGCCATTAAAAATCGCCGGGCTTAAGTTTTTTCCAATCTATTACTTGGCTTTAAGGTTGTTAAAAATAGATTCTATGTTTTCCACACATATCGACTAACCTTGTATATGATTATTGTGCAGTTGGTCCTTTTTCTCAAGAGGATCAACTTTTTTCGTGGAACAGCAAACAACCAACATTCATCAACAGAATTTAACAAACCGTAATATTTCATTGATTTTCCGTCTTTTTTTTGAGAATCTCCATCATTGAACAACAACAAAAACAACACTATCGTCCTTTAAAAAAAGTATAAACTTTCCTCTCATTGTAGATGCTTGATATAAAAATAAAAAAAAACATCCTTCATGTACGTTTTTAGAGAATTTTTATTTCATTTTGAGGTCAAAGAGAAAGATGGAGAGCAAATAGCGCTACAGCAGAAACCCAGTTTTCATTTACAGGACGAGCATATCCTTGAGAAATATTTGCTCCTGCTCATTCGCAAGAACGTGCTCATTTTCATTCATGAATTTACCTTTCGAAACGAGAGATAGAGAGGCTGCTGACTTTTAACTAGGCCACTGCGAGTTGGTGAAGAGAGAGAACCAGATCCATAGTTCTTCCATATTCCATGACCAATCCTATACGTCCTAATTTCGAGTACACTAGTACCGGAATGGAATCGTCTTGTGTCTGATGTGCGAATTAAAGCATCTTTGTTTAATTTATTTACTTACACATTTGTATGTATTTACAGGATGTATAGAATTAGAATTTTCTCACATTTTTAAAATGCGCGTGTTTTAATTAATAAAACCCTAAATGCAAATCATAAAATAAATAAAGGATGAAAAGTGAAAAAACGTACCGGAAAAGTTGAAAAAGTATAAAAAAAAAAAACAAAATCCAGGTCCCTGAAGTGACTTATTAAATTGTGTAAAATTGTGAGTCGAAAACAAAAAACAAACAAACCATAACGGATATTGTACCATCTTGAAGTATAAAGCACGTGCCAGCTATAAAATTTCCTTGGTAAGTAAACAAAACAAAAAATAATCAATATCAATCATCTTTAATACATGCATTCATCTATAGCTTTATATTCTCCATCAGCATTTGTCCATTTTTTAAGGATATCTGACACATTCCTCCCTCTAAGTCCATCTTAGATTGATACCCCATCAGAAATGTCTGCTGGCTTATTAAAAAACAAGAAGAAAAAATATCTTGAAGCTTTGCCATAATATCCAAGAGGACATCTGTCTATGTCCGTTTGTCCTTTAAATTTAATTAGAAAACCTAGAAAAGGTAGGTACCTATATAGGCGGAAATGAGGATAGATGAGCTGTTGGTATGTCCGGTGTATTAATAGAATGAATATGCCTTCTGGGGAAAACACTCAATGGATAAAACTTTCTACAAAAGCCATCTTCTTAGGCTTAACTTCAAATTAAGTTATTCGACCCTACAAAAGTAGGATTATGAAGTTGAGAGAAAAAAAAAAGTTCTAAATTGTTGGTGTTTGTCGAGCGTATTTTCAGAATTTGAAATTAAATTATTTAATAATAAGATGTGACAAGGCTGAGATGATGTGAGAAAGAAATTGAATGGTAGGGTAATTTATCGCATCCCATTTATATGGGGCTGGTGGTAATTTTATAAGAAATTGACTTAAAGTGGATACAAACGAATTGAAAAAGAAAAACAGTACAATTTTAGTTTAGATAGATTAGTTCCGATTTTGTTATTTAAAAATATCAAACTTGCCAATAAACATTTCAGAAAACTTTTGAAGTCCAACGATTTCCCTAAAAAAATGCTATCTTAACTGGAAAATGCGTTGTGGCCAAGTACGATAGTGGGCTCATCAGTTAGATGCTAGAGAGTAAGACTCTTCTAAGACGCTTATATTAGTCGATATTCAGCGACTTTTATAAAAGGTTTTCCAATTGAAGGCCTGTGGCAACAATGCTGTTGTTTATTTTTCAGTTACTGATGCCAAAGTACTATGGCAAGTTGCAAGATTAAACAGCAAGTCCAAATGATAAAACTTTATTATCAAAATGAGTGTTCGTTAGTACAAACGTTATGCGCGTTGCGCCCAATTTACGATAGACGTTGTGGCCCTTCCCAGTCGACTGGTCAACGTTTGGTAGCCAAATTTTAGGCGATACCGTTTCGGAAATCAATTACCAAACTTTCGTACGGTTCGTGATAGTGTACAGCAGAACTCGGGGCAGTCGATTCCTCGACGTGCACAAGAACTCGACCTTTCGCATACTTGAACTTGACAAATTTACCATCGGGACTTGAGCATACACCCGTACAAGATCCAACTGGCCCAGGAGCTCAAAGTGCATGGCCGTAGACAACGCCGTTTTTTCTGTAACAGGGCTCGAAGCATTTCGAAGAAGAGTCCAATTTTGGCAGAAAAATCATTTTTATTACCGAGGTGCATTTTTGGATGAATGACTTAAACTTAAACTAAACTGTGTAAATAAGCAAAATTGCCATATGGGACTATCTCAACCCTCACGATGTCCACCAAGTGATAATGCATCCTCCAAAATGAGCCGTTTTGTTTGGATTTTGGGCCGGCGCGGTGGTGTCATTGGTCCGTACTTTTTCGAAAACGACGTTGGAGAGATGGTCACCGTCCATGGAATGCTGATAAGCAATTTCTTATGGCCCAAATTAAACCATATGGACCTAGGTGACATTTGGTAGCAGCTGGACAGTGCTACTTACCACGCAGCCGACGCCATGATTGACTTTCTGAATAAACGATTTCAGGGTAAGATTATCTGGCTTAACTTTTTGTTGTGGGGTTTCTTAAAGTCGAATAAACCAAAAACGACCGATGGTCGTAAACATAACACAGGCCATCGCTCGAATTCAGCCGGATATATACGGAAAAGTCATTGAAAATTGAACCATTCGGATCCGTGCCACCGTAAGAAGTCGAGGCGAGTTCAAATGAACGTCAAATGAAATGTCATATACCATAAATAATAGCCTTTCAAGTGAAAACATGGGGTATTGTATTTTTAGTGTGAACCAACATTTTTGCTTGCAATATCCATGTATAAGTACCTACTTTGTGGTAAATTATGCATTCGTAAAAAAAATCGAAGCGGTCAGCCATCAGACGAATAGGGGGAACAACATGTAGCATACGAAAACATGCACGTGCCGTAAATATTCGGAACTGGTGGAAGTGTGATCATAGCCTCTCCGCGGCGGCCGCTAGAAACAAGCCTTTTAAAAAAGGTTTGGCTAATATGATCAGGCTGGTTCCTCAGGTTGGCGACAGGTTATTTCCCTGTCCCGTAAAACTAAAGAATTACGAGACCGACAACAAGCCTCGGAAACGGACTGATCACACGACGACAACCAACGCAACGAAAACTGAAAAACGATTTACGAATTTTCTTATGGAACGTACGATCGCTCTATAGAGCTCGAGCTGCTCAGCAGCTAGCCGATGCCCTGTCAAAATATAAAGCTGACATAACAGCTCTTCAAGAAATCAGATGGATAGGGAATGGCGTTTTACAGAAGAAAGAATATGACATAAACTACAGCTGTCATACAAAACACCATGTGCTCGGGGTAGGCTTCCTAGTCAGCGAAAAAATGAAGTCTACCATCATCGGCTTTAACGCTATAAGCGAAAGGCTATGTACCCTTCGCGTCCGAGGCAAATTAACGAACATCAGCCTCATTAACGTTCACGGACCTACGGAGGAGTCCTCAGACAAAGTAAAAGAGACTTACTACGAACAAGTCGAGAGGGCCCTCAATGCCTGTCCATGGTATGATGTTAAAATCATCCTTGGGGATTTGAACGCAAAAATAGGTCGGGAGACGGTATTCAGGCATTACGCAGGCACCCATAGTTTGCATGAGAATACTAATGACAACGGACTTCGAGTCTTAGAATTCGCAGCATCAAAAAACATGGTCGTTGCGAGTACCAGGTTCCCGCGTAAGGATATCTACAAAGCCACCTGGGTATCACCTGATGGAGTCACTCGTAACCAAATAGACCACGTGTTGATAGACCGTCGCCACTACTCGAACTTGATGACGGTACGAACGTACCGAGGTGCCAATATCGACTCGGATCACTATCTTGTTGGTATGGTTTTTCGAGGGCGGATTGCCTTGCGAAGACGCATTGCATCCGCCGATCAGGTTCGAATCAACACGACTGCCCTGCGCAATGAAAACACCAGTAACACCTTTGGTAATGCGTTAGGACTCGCCCTAGAAACACCTGATTTAGGGAGAGTAAGTCCTGGAGCCAGTATGCTGGGCGTAAATGGGAAGTGGACACGTCTTAAAAATACTGTCATTAGTACTGCCAACTCCATCTTAGGCAGCAGTCGTAAAAATCGGAACGACTGGTTTGATGATGAATGCAAGCTAGCGACTGAACGTAAGAATGTTGCGTACCGAGCAATGCAACAATCTCATAGAACGCGGGCATGCGAAGAGGAATATAAAGAGCTCAGAAGAACAGAAAAACGGCTTCACAGACAAAAGAAATCAGCCTGGGAGAAGAACCTAATCTGTGAAATAGAAAACAGCCGAGAGCGAGGTCCGCACCAGGCGCGGAAGTTCTACCAATCCGTCCGAAACATGACGCAGCACACACCACGCTGCACATACTGCAAGGACGGAGAGGGAAATCTGATCACCGATCCTGAAAGCATACTGGAGCGATGGGAAGTGTACTTCAATGAATTGCTAAATGGTCAGCTCACTGCAGAAGTGGAGGCTCCACTACTTCAAGAAGAATACCCTATGTTGCCGCCACCAAGCATAGAAGAGGTTGAGAAGGCTATAGGCCGGCTTAAACAGAACAAATCCCCGGGAGCCTATGGCATACCAGCCGAATTATTCCATCACGGCGGGCCAGCTTTGCGTCAAGCAATTCATGATATTATAGTACAGGTATGGGAGCAGGAAGAAATGCCAGAAGACTGGCGAAAAGGTTTAATATGCCCCATACATAAGAAGGGAGATGTCACAACGTGCAGCAATTATAGAGGTATCACGTTGTTGAGTACCGCCTATAAGATACTCTCCTCTATCCTACATTCCAGGCAAATCAACAACTGATCAGATCTTTACCCTTAGGCAGGCGATGGAAAAATGTCTAGAATTTAACATCCCCACATACCATCTGTTTATAGACTTTAAGGCCGCCTATGATAGCATAGCCAGGGTAGAACTTTACAAAGCCATGAGAGAATTCGGCATCCCAAATAAATTGACACGACTATGTAGGTTGACCATGACCAACGTAACAAGCCAAGTAAAAATAGCCGGATTGCTATCCAGACCAATCAAAATCTTTAATGGACTCCGACAAGGGGACGGTTTGGCCTGTCTCCTCTTCAACCTGGCGTTGGAGAAAGCAATCCGTGACTCTGGCACGGCAACAAGAGGGACCATCGTCAACAGGTCCAGCCAGTTACTGGCTTACGCAGACGACATTGACATCATCGGAAGAACCGAACAAGCTGTACACGATTCCTTCATCCAGATCGAGCAGGCCAGGCGGCACAAAATCTGGGGCTGCATATTAGTGAAGGTAAAACAAAGTACATGGTGGCGTCGAATGCGAGAGAACCAGTTGGTCAAACAATCAAGGTAGCGGAGCACGAATTAGAAGTGGTGCAATCCTTTAAATACCTTGGGTCAATAGTAGCAGCCGATAACAATATAGAAAAAGAAATACGCGGGCGGCTTCTCAAATCTAACAGAGCCTACTATAGTCTGTCAAAGCTCTTCAAATCCAGAAATCTCACCATAACTTCAAAACTGCTGCTGTACAGGACCATGGTCCTGCCAGTACTCACATATGGATCCGAGACTTGGGTGCTTAGCAAAAGGCACTCCGACCTCTTAGCTGCGTTCGAGAGAAAAGTCTTAAGGAGAATTGTTGGCCCCGTATGTGAGGAAGGACGATTCCGGAGACGGTACAATCATGAACTGTACGTAATCTACCTTGAAGCAGATATCGTGACAAAAATTAAGCTCGGTAGACTCCGGTGGGCAGGGCACCTAGCTCGCATGAGCGAAGAGGAACCTGCTCGGAAAGTTCTTTGTGGTACATTCTATGGTAGACGACAGCGTGGTAGACCATGCTTGCGCTTGCGCTGGAGAGATGGCGTAGACCAGGACGCCCGAAGCCTTGGGGTGCGCAACTGGATGGCGTCGGCTAGAGACCGGGATAGGTGGAGAGACTTGTTGAAAGAGGCCAGGACCGGAACCCGGTTGTCGAGCCGATGATGATGATGATGAAAAAAAATCGAACTCGATATTTTGATTAATTTTGACTATACAATTGTATATGGAAAACAAAAAAAAGTGGGTCTTGCAATTCTGTCTGCTGAACTCAGCTTGAAGGAAATCTTCGATTTTCTCTAAACTCATAAGCAAGGACCAAAAATAACAGTTTCCAGCGTACAATTTTTATTCGAAATTAAAGAAAATATTTTGTTTCCTCAAAAATTGTTCCTCCACTATTTATAAAAACTCAAAAAATTCTACAATCGAAAAATTTTCGAAATATGTTCGATAATGGTATACTCACTGATTTTCGCAAAAGCGGTAGACTAAAACATCTTTGAGATTTGAATAGCATCGTTTTTTTTTTTTTTTTTTTTTTTTTGATTTTCAAATATTTCAATTTTTTTTTTTTGAAAACTATATGCTCGGTTATTTGAAAGTTTGACAATTACCAGTTTTTAACACTACCTGCAAGGTATAGGAAATAATTTTTTTCTTTTATCCAACTTCATAAACGGTACCCACCATATAAATGCTAAAAAATTGTTATCCAAAATCGTAGTTTTTTTTTCAAAACAACGGCACCTAAAATTTTGATAAAATTTGTTCTGCTTCGCTTAATTTTTACGATCTATCATTTAATTATTAAAAAAATTTAATTAAGTTATTACTATATAAAGGTTTTTTTTTTGATTTTGTTCAGGTGTTAAAAAAGAATAAATGATGAAGCCTATGCAAGGATGCTAATCTAATTCTTTTAAAGCAGTAATTTGGTTGAAGAGCCAGCAAAGTCTCTGATAGCAATGTTAAACTATGGAGTTGAAGATAGTATACTAAGCAGGCGGGCTATATAAATAGATAACTTATAATAATGTTCTTAACCCATAAATGTAAAATGTAAATGCGCCAATAATCGCGCGTGACTTTGCAGAAGCTTAATTCTTGGTTACTTATTTGCTATAGCTGACCAATTTTCAAAATTGCTTGACCTTTTTTGACATATTACTGACCCAGTAGATAGATGACATACCTTTTTACGAATATCCCATATATGAGGTGCCAAGATCCCAGAGCCTATTACTGGTAACCAATTGTGATGATATTGACTGTAAATTTTAAGAACTAAAAGAAATGATTGAATGAAAGTATAACAAGTAGTATGAAATGATTTTATATTAAATGAACATAACGTAAAATAGTCATTGAGGATAAAAATTAAAATAACTTATGTTGCTTGCTTGAAAACTTTAATTTCTTTGAAAATTAGACGTCCCGCCTTAACGAGAGGAAATAAACCCATCGTCCGTTTCTTGTTTTTATTCAAATTACAAAATCTATTTTTTTGTCACATTTCTTATGCTAATTTCACTGTTTAAGAAGCTTGCAAGGCTAAGTAATAACGCTTTAGTTACAATTTTTTGTTAAAGCGTTCTAAGTAATAACGGTCTATCCTTAAACCTCTTTAATACTTATTTATTTTTTTTTTCATTTTTAAGTACAAAAGAAAACTTAAATATTTGGGATTTTATATAATATGAAGCGAGATCTTTTGATAATTTTGCCCTAAATTTCCAATAGATCCTGAAAAATATGTGTATACATACATACATATTTACAAGCAACGCACGAGGGTATTTTGATTTTTTTTACTGAATTCGGACGATAATTCTGTCATCCTAATAATATAGGGAAGTGCATCTAAATTTTGGAATGAATTTAGTACTGTTTTTGCATTTCGTGCCTTAAAATTGAAGAGTTTTGAAAATTTAGGAAAACGATTTTTTAACCCTTAGCTGCCACACTTCTGTAGAATAACATACATAGCTGCCACACTGGGGTACGAAATGCCCCAACAACAAAATATCGTATTGTGAGCCAGCTATTGAATTTTTTTGCTTGAAAAAATTCTGTGTTGATCATTAATATGTATTTTATAAGATGAAGTAGGTTTTAAACAAAAATATTCATATTTATTATTAATACAAAAATTGTTAATTGAAAAAAAGTGGTGAAAATGATCATTTTCACCAAAAAATTTCTATTTTGTTTTCATTTTTTAATATTTTGAGCTAAAAATTTAATGAGATACGCTCAAGATGTATGTATACCTTCAAGAAAAATACTTCATATTTGTCTTAGAGAAAAAGTATATTTATTTTGTACTATGAAGAGCGCTAGATTGAAGAAAAAAAAATTCAATTTTCAATCTTTATTCATAGTTTATTATTAATTTTTCAATACAAAACATTACTTTCATATAAGGGTTATAGGAAAATTAGTAGAAACTTGAAAATAGTACAGTACTGTAATATTATTATAAAAATAGCAAAACAAATTAATCAGTGCAACCAGGGGCCTATTGCACCATCTTACAAAATTGTGATTACAAGCATTTTTTTAACAAATTTGTAAAAATCGAGTTTTTTTCATATGTAATTTTTATTAATCACAAATTTGTACTTGTAATTTGTAGTTGGTGCAATAGGCCCCTGCACAAGAATAACAAAAATGTAAACGATGTTTATCACATTATCACAAATCGGAGCCTCACAAACCGAACATCTCACGTGAGTTTTTTTGTCGTCTTTTCGTGAGCAGTATGCACAGTGCACACCTCTGCCTCCTCGGTAAATACACTCTTTCGACTGTTTCTTTCGGCACATCTTTCCCCAGAATACCAGCGATGCCACATTTGACGTCCCTTCTAAGTGTTTTTTTCACTTCAAAGCGCTTATTTAGGTGTGGCGGGCGTAATCAAATGCAAGAAAAGTTTTTCAAGACATGTAATTGCTGTACATTTTTCATCACTATTTGTTGATTTTAACTTGCACTTTAGAAGCATCCTTGCATTTACAGCAGCTTGGTCGAGCATTCCGTAAAAAGAACGAACGGGCCATCTCCCTGTTCGGTGTGTAACTGTGTACGAGTGGCAAAGTTGATCAAATGTATCTGTACCTCCTTTAGTATGATTATAGTGTAAAATAATTCTGGGTATATTTTCTGTTAATTCAATTGTATGCAGATAGGATTAAATCACAAGAACTATTTTACTTTTTTTTGGCATGTAAGAAAGCAGGGTCAAATTTTTTGCAAGGCAAAATTTAGCAGTGGGGACTTCTTTTGAAGCAACTTTAAATTCCGCAGGAATTTCTCGCTTATTTTTTCTGATCGTACCAGTGATCGTCATTTTATACGGATCTTCAAGCATTTTTTGAACTAATGGTATTGATGTAAACCAGTTATCACAAGTGACTGTACGATTAGAGCCGTGAATCGGAGTAGTTACTTCACGAAAAAAAAATTTCAACCAAAGGTTCGTTTTGCGGCCGGACAGAATTTTTTCCAAGGTACGGTATAGCGTAAATCTGAAAAAATATGGGCAAGAAATGATGAAGCTGAAGATCGCTGCATCGAAATTTATGTTTTCATTTAGGATAGCAGATCTCGATAAGTATCAAAGATATTGGAATATTTTAAACGCCAAAATGTTGGGCGCAAATTTTCCTAGGGGCGATGTCCGTTACTTTTTTTTAAATTGTATCTCGTTATATTTTATTTTAGTGAGTTTTAAAACGAAAAAATTTTTAGGAGAGGATATAGACCGCAATAATTTTTTTAGAAATAAAATAAATATGACCCAATGTAGAATATACGTTTCTCTAGGGTCGATGTTTCTCCTTTTTTTTTATTTTTTTTTATTAAGCTTATTTAACCATGATATAACCATGAAATTAACAAAAAAAAAAAAAAAAAACGTTTAGACCCTTATAACTTTGGATCAACTAACCGTAGGTATAAGAACGGTACATGAAAAAATTTGAATTTCCAAACTCTAGGTGCGATGTTTTTTCTTTTTTTTTATTTTTTTGTTTATTAAATTTTTTTAAACATGAAAGTTATAAAAAAAAAAAAGTTTAGACCCTTATAACTTTGGATCAACTAACCGTAGGTATAAGAACGGTACATGCAAAAATTAGAATTTCCAAACTCTAAAGGCGATGTTTTTTCTTTTTGTTTTATTTCATTTTCTTGAGTCATTTGTGTGCTAGCAAACTTGGTGCCAGTGCCATACTTGTAAACGGTGGGCAGAATTTTGATGTCTGAACTACTTGAAAAAAACTGAGGAAGAGTTACAAAATGTATATTTTCTCTTCAATTGTGACTGTTATTCTATATGGCTGGCATTACAAGAGGAATAAAACTTGAATCATCGTTAGAACTAAACCTAGTATAATTTTGTTTTAGCTAAACTAACTAACTAAGCTCAACACCATCCTTTTTTGGTTTAGCAAAACTAAAAGCAATAAATATTTTTCAATTCAAATTTGTTAAACATATCTCATAATATCTATCTAATTATTATAATAGTTATTCTATAAAGTATATTCCTTCTGGAATTTTCTTTTTCTTTGTCTTTTCTAAAAATTTTGTTTTTGTTTGTATAACAATTAATCTTTTCTTTATATAATTCCAATTTTGTATAATTATTATCAGAATTATTAAAACTTGAATCGAAAAAATAAAAATTCATATGAAGTAAATATTATAATTTTGATAATATACAATTATTAATATAATGCAATAAAAAATATAAAAATATTACAAATAACCAACATCTTAACTAACTAACACAAGACGTAGACAACAAATGACTCAAGAACATGAAATAAAACAAAAAGAAAAAACATCGCCTTTAGAGCTTGGAAATTCTAATTTTTTCATGTACCGTTCTTATACATACGGTTAGTTGATCCAAAGTTATAAGGGTCTAAACGTTTTTTTTTTTTTTTTTGTTAATTTCATGGTTATATCATGGTTAAATAAGCTTAATAAAAAAAAATAAAAAAAAAGGAGAAACATCGACCCTAGAGAAACGTATATTCTACATTGGGTCATATTTATTTTATTTCTAAAAAAATTATTGCGGTCTATATCCTCTCCTAAAAATTGTTTCGTCTTAAAAGTTTTAAAACTCACTAAAATAACATATAACGAGATACAATTTTAAAAAAGTAACGGACATCGCCCCTAGGAAAATTTGCGCCCAACATTTTGGCGTTTAAAATATTCCAATATCTTTGATACTTATCGAGATCTGCTATCCTTCAATACTTTGAGCAAGCAATGCTTCACCCTTGGGGGCTAGGAATTAACGTCAGAGACTCGCTCTGAAAATAAAAATAAACGAAAATATATATGTATGTATGTATGTATGTATGTATACTATATACAACATGTGTAAACATAATGTGTGTATGTGTACAATTCAAAAGTCGCGCCAATTTCAAAGCCTGAACCGACCGTGCTTTATGCTTTTGGTAGCACTGCTGCGTCTGTTCCATGGCTTTCCCGCCAGACTTAGGAAACTAACAGATACTGTACATTTTTACAGCGTTACATTGTACTAACATTTTGAAAAACGTACCTGATATTTGTAACGGAAGTTGGTCCTATCAAACCAAAACGCGATCTTAAGCAATTCCAAAGATGCCCAAGAACACAGGAATTCTTGCAGGAACCTAAGGGTGGTGTGACAGGTTGTTCAGCCAGCAATGCACGGGTAGGCATGCTTGTGTAATGCACGAAAACTAGCTCGTCGGTGGGGTGGGATCTTGTGCAGGCTGCTGAACGTCCGTACATATTTACATGCCTAGAAAATTGAATACACTCTTCCTAAATCATAAAAACAATAATCAGCGAAATTAAACTTCAAACCATGGGAAACTTTAAGATGGTAACAGTTCCCCTGAGTGTTGCCCTCCCTCAGTCCACATATCAGAAAAGATAAGTGGACAAACCTTGGCTTTTACTCCACTCTATTTTTTGTAAAAGCCCCTTAAGTAAGCCTAGGTGAACCTTTAAGGTATCACTTTTTCATTACAACTTTTACACAATTGCTTCACTTCCCCACACATGCACAAAATAAACTAGATGCTCATCTTCGAAACTCAAAGCGAAAAAAATCTATAATTATTTCTTAATAAATTGAAAAAAAAGGTAGGTTTCATTATCAAAATTCAAAATCGAGATAAATTTTATTCATTGTAAAAGCTTTTAAAGAGTGTCATTAATACTCGTATACACGTAATGTCGATTGTTTTAACTTAAGTTATATTCTGAATTCACGAAAAGAAAAAAAAACTTAATAGAGCTTTCAATTCAAATTTAACTTTAAAATGTATTCAGTACTGTTTAGGAAAACATATATATAACGAATCGTAATAAGATTTCAATAATTATAGTTCGTTCATATGTAAATATATGTATTTAAATAAAGTTATCTTTCATAATAAGAAATGACTTACCAAATCATGACAAGAAAAATTGACAAAAAAAAGGAACTTGAATTACCATTTACGCAGCATCGGTGATGTCTCAACTTGTTGTGCACAGCAGATTGAAAGGCGGCCGATGCTCTAGCTAAATGTTATTAAAAGGTAAGAGAAATAAAATTATATAACAAATGAACGATCTTTACAACAACAAATAACAAAAGGAAGGTACTCAACTTTCGGAATTCAGAGATCAGTGCTCTTGTACTGATAAGAGTAGTAAACTCGGAAGAGAATACAAAAAAAAAACAATTGATACACCAACTTAATGATGATTAAGCAATATGCATTTGCAGTAGAAGATGCTGATGATGGTATGTACAGATGATGATAATGATAATATATTGATGATGATGCCGGTGCAGAGACTGTTGTTTGGAGATTTGCAAGATTCACAGAAAACTGCTTCTCGTTCTCTGTTAAGTAGAGTTATCGTCAAAAGAGCTTTGGTGTGCTGCTCGATGTTCAAATTTTTGGACTTCAAATCGTTGCTTTTATTTTTACAAGCCTATCATGCAGTACCTTGTAAAGGTTATGGCTTGGGCGTAAGCTTGAGCTGATTATTTGGTACAGTTGCGTAAAAGTCAGGTGATGCGCAAACTTGATGATTATTAAGCGATATGGATATTGATGTCGACGATGATGACGTGCAGAGACTGTTGTTCAGAGATTTAGAATATTTGAAGAAAACTGCTTCTCGTTCTCTGATAAGCGTAATCACCAAATGAAGCTCTGGTGTTCTGCTCGATGACCAATTTTACACTTGTACGAGCGATGGCTTGGAGCGTAAGTTTGCTCTGAAGATTTGGTACAGTTGTGTATGTCTGGATTTTTAGTTTTCTTTTTGGTTATGAAAAGAATTCATAAAATTACACTGCCGGTGGTGATTCAATTCCTATTGAAATCGAAAGATTACAGCTGGAATTGATGGATTTTCACTCTTCGTTTTTTTTTTTTTTATGAAAATAACGTTTGAGGACACTGAATAGGGATTGTGTAAATTTAGAATATAATTCAAAGGGAAAATTGCGAAGTGGTTTACCTGTGATCACCGCTCAATAGCTTTTATATGAAAGTTTATATCAAAGGTTGTATTTTGTTTTTCTTTCAAACTTGGTAATTAAATTATTGCTCGAAATATAATTAATTAAATACAACTTATTTTATTTCGACAAAGCACTACGTTAGTGAATGGAAAAGCTTAATTCTGTCGGAGAGTTCTACCACCGGCAAGTGCTAATACGGAAAAGAACGATTGTGTTTGACCAGATCTCTCATGAGGTTTCGATTTCACACATTTTATGCAAAGGAGGAAATGGCTTTAGTTTCGCTGAGTTTTGTGTGACATTTGATATCAGCTGTAATAAAGATCGAGTACTAATGGAATTCCGTATGGGTGGTGTTCGTAAATGCATTCATTATATTTTGCCTTTTGTTTTTATTTTAGCGATACAAAAAAAAATTATATACCTACTGGTGTTGAATATTAGGCTTAGGGGTTTGGTCCCCAACATATTCTCTGAGAAACTCTCGTATCCCACGAGAAACCGTTTTTTCCTTTTAGCTTCGACGTAGGTCGACCGCGTGCTCGAGACTGTTAAAAACGTTGATCGAGAGTTGCGTCTTCCATCTCTACATCTAACTCCGGTGAAGATAAACTATCAGATACGTTGAATTCAGACTCAGAACCATCATCGACTTCAGCATCCGAAATATTCTCAGCAACGCCATTGTTTCAATCATCCTCGATCATTTCTTGTCGCAATGTCCTATTGCGCAAATTGTATACCATCTAATGGTAACGAATAAATATACTAATATAAATATTATAAACGTTGTAAAAAATTCTGAGCAGTCAAAATATTATACTTACGATTATTTAAGAGAAATAGAGCCAAAACAGAGTAAAAAAAAAAATACTTAAATAATTATAACTGCCACACTGGGGTCTTAAACGGCACCACACCAATTTCAACGACTGCCAGAACGATACTAGCGCGCATATAATCGTACTATGGGTTTCAGGAGAAAGAAGTATGCTTCAACTAATAACAGATGGAGCCACAATACCAATTTTTTGAAAATTGTATGTTTTATTGTAATTTAAATAGCGCTGGGGTCACCTGGACCCCACAAGTGCAGCTAAGGGTTTTAATTCAAAATTGCACGACTGCATCGCTCGGACTTGCTCTTATGTACAAGTAAAAAAAAAATATACATATAGGAGAACGAGAATTTCATTAGAAAAAAATTAATAAGTTTCGTTATTTATTTTGCTAAAATATCTCCTAAGGCAGTATGAGGTTTCAAAAATAGAATGCCGTCTGTATATATAAATTTATGGAAAAAAACAATAATTTTTTTTTAAATAAAATTATTAAAACATTTTGAAGAAAAAATTTTTGGTAAACAAATTTTAAGATATTATGATTGTGCAAATAAAAATCAAAATTAACAAAAAAAAACCATTTTTGAGATGTCAAATTAAAAAAAAAATAATATTTTACTTTAGTTTTGATATGCAATGTTTTTTAAACTAATTGGAAGCTTCTGTATACAAAATTACATTAAGATCTGCTATGCCGATAAATGAGAACGTCAAACAACGAAAAAATGAATGTATGATAGGTACAGTATGTCTTAATTTCAAAACTGTTTTAATTTAATTATGAATCGCTTAAATTAAGCCTATGAAGTTTTTATTATCAAAACTCTTGCCGTTCTGGAGAAAAATTTAAAAACTAAAAAAATATCACAACTTGTAGATAGTATTAAAAAAAACTGTTAATCATAAATTTTAAGAAAATCGTCCATGTGGTTTTCGAAATATTGAGTTTTGAAATAAAAAAAATTGTTTGTAATTTCAAAACTTTATACTTACATACATATGTATATGAGCTTAAAAAAATTACGGAAATCAGTTGTACCATTTTTGAAAAAATTGAAAACAAAAAAAATGGTTAATAATCATTTTTCGGTAATTTTTACTAAATAAAACTTTTAGATTTTTTTAAAAAAATTTATAGAACAGTTTTTGAAAAAAAAAAATTATGACAGGTACCGAAAAAGCTAATCAGAGGAATAATT
Source organism: Chrysotoxum bicinctum (assembly GCA_911387755.1). NCBI lineage: Eukaryota > Metazoa > Arthropoda > Insecta > Diptera > Syrphidae > Chrysotoxum > Chrysotoxum bicinctum. The sequence continues at coordinate 62,683,473 of OU426987.1, forward strand.
TTAAAATGCTACCTACACAGTTTCAAGAAAATCGGCCGGGCTTTTAGGCTGTAGAACAGACAGAAAAGATTTTCTAGACCCACTGTTTTCTTCTTCCCTATCATCGTAATGTGAAGTCTGATCGAAATTTTGAGTTGGGTTTTTTCTTACATTTGTATAACTTGCCATACACAGTGTGGTCCATCTAGTGGTTTCTTTTTAAATTATAAGTTATTTTGCCACTGACAGCTGTTTCCCCCTCGAAATTTTAACAGAAAGACATCATGATACATCTTCTGAACGTAATGAGTAGCTTTACGCTTGAAGAACGTTTCGAAATATTTAAAACTTATTTCTAAAGTGATTGCTGTGTTGCAAAAATAGTGCGTTTTTTTAAAAGAATTTTTGGACGATATGAAGCACCCACTGTGCCTGCTGTACACAAGTTGGTGCAAAAAGTTCTCGTGAGACGTATATGCCATTGGACAACACTCATAGTCTTCGACGTCGTACGGTGCGCATAGACGAGAATGTGGCTGTTGTAGCCGAGAGTGTGAGACTCAATTCAAAAACATTAACTCGCCATCGATCTCAACATCTCAACATTTCACACAATAGCCTGAGGAAAATTCGTTTTTGCCCAGGTGATGAAACAGAATTATGGGCATACATTACTCCTGTAAATTTTCAATCTAATCAAAGCAAAAACACGTTCGCATTTCATAAGATATCAAATGTAAACTCCTCCTTAAAAAATTAAATAAATGAATCTGAATCTGCTCAGAAAAGGCTTTCTTTGATAATGCGCGTATTACGGAAAGTTTAAAGTCTGCGCCAGATATTATGCTGTCAGTTCCAATAACAGTAATGCCAAATATTTCTTGTTTCGTTAAGAGTATAATTAATGTTGTCGTTTTCACGAAAATAAAATTATTCCTAAAGATTTTTTAATCTTTTTATCCTACTGTTACTTTTCTTCCAAAGAAAAACAAACAAAAACATATATGTATGATGATGAAACTTGATAAGTCTTCGGACTATAATTCTACGGTAGTACAGAAAATATTTGTACAAGAATGATATTTATGTATCTTTTGCGATGAATGGAAATAAAAGGAATTTCAAATTCGTCGAAACTCACCGGTCTCATTTTCATTCGATTTTATTTCATAGCACCAAAAAAAAAAAAAAAAACATTAATAAAGCCATAAACGTTAAAGCACAAATAATCCGGTGAGTTCCAACATATTTTTCGAGATAAGTTAATACCAGGAAGGGGTATTATATTCAAGTAGTATAATTAAAATTATTGTATGAGTAATTAAAAAACCTTATTGGATTCGTTTTACTCTGGAAACAAATAAAAGATGAAAGCTCGTACAAAAAAAAAAACAAAATAGGAAGTGTCATTTTTAGTAAACAAGTTTAATCCCAAATGGACTTGACGTCTATATAACCTGTAATCTATATTTATGCAATAAAATAAAATATTTAATATTACTAATCACTTTCATCCTTGGAACCAGTCTATAGTTTTCAGAATCTGAATGCAGAATACCGCCATGACATCGGGATTCCGAGATATACTAACTTACAAAATTCTAACAACAAAATTCACCAATTTATTTTGATAAGAAGAACAATTGTCACAATTCCTCTGGTAATAAAGGTTTAAATTTTCCAACCGAAATGCCAATACGAACAACCTGAATTTGTTTGAATTCATACAAAATGGCTCTTCGTATTCAAGTTTATATTTCCTGCCATTTCTGGTCTTTTTGCAATGAGAAATTCTTTAATTGATGTGTGGAATCTTTTTTGGCTATATTACTTCTATCTGACATTAGAATGATTGATAAGTACAACAAAGGGGTATTCGTCAATCTGGCCATTTTGTTTGTGTATCTTTGCGTCTTCATGTCCATTGTACATCAAGCTAAGGTGTATAGAGGTAGATTGAAATCTATAAAACCGAAAGAGTATTCATGGTTGAGCTGTAAGTAAGCTATTAGGGTCAGAGAAGTTATTTTCCGATGTTGTAAAGCCAATCCTAGTGAAGAAAAGCGGAATAAGTTCAAGCAAGCAAAAGGGACCTGTATACTGATCTTGGAGGAACCAAAGTTTTGCATGGCCATGACCAACAATCAATTAAGCAAAAAATACTACAATTTCCCAAAGGTTAGTACAAATTTTTGGTCATTTGTAAAAAATGAAGGAAATACCACTTAGTCTTCGGTTTCCACGCTTGTTTTCAATGACAGAAAAATCGAATTTTCTTGCAATACATTTTGATATACATACTTATGTACATTATATTCGATGCTGCCATAAAGTGTCATGACTCCTCATGTACTATTACAGTTGCAAGACTACTGAAGGGTCTCAATGTAAAAAAAATGCGGATAGATTTCCTCCCATTGTTCTGAAGAGGTGTTCTTCAAGGTCAGCAAAAATACTGCGTTAGCTTATCCATCCCCTTCTAATCTACTGGTCTCTTTCCGAGAGAATAAAATACAGCTTTTGTCCGGCAGTACCCCTTGGCATAATGGTTAGTGCGTTGGACTGTCATGCGGAAGGTCTCGAGTTCGATTCTCAGCCGCTGCAAGAAAGTTTTTTTCAAGGGTGTACTGCCTCTTGCGAGGAATTGACAAATCCTCCAAGAGTATCTCTTGTCATGGAAAGTGCTGCTCATTAGCCGTTCGGAATCGGCAGAAAATTTTAGGTCCCCTCTATTCCTGGTAACACGCACACAAGAATGGTTGAGAGTTGTAAGTCACTAGGTCCTGGTTCACTTCGAGCTGTTGCACCACCAAATTGAATTTAATTTAATATTTGTCCGGTCTGTCCCTAAAAAGGAGAATCTTCTTTCGTAGCAATAGGTCCACTAGTGATCTGATGATGTGTCTGAAGAATAGTGACACAGATATTTACATAATATTATATTTCAAAAGCATTTGATAGAGTTTGGCATCAAGCTCTTGTATGGAAAATGCGTGCAATTAGTATTGATGAGCTTTTTATTCGATGGATGAGATTTAAGACTGAAATTTATAAAATAAATGTTCGTAAGCCACAAGACTCCGTTCTATCTCCGACTCTCTTTCTCATATTCATCAATGACCTTTTGCCTAAAACTCCATTAAATTGTATTGCTAATGACAGTACTCTCAGTTTTTCATATTCATTTCCAGATGCATGTCCTTATTCTTCGGATCTAAGTCAGCAGCGTATGATAAGAGCTCATTAAATTCTGATTTCGATAGCATTGTCAAATAGTAAACCATAAACCGCGTAGAATTTAATGCGCCAAAAACTCAATGCTGCCCTCCGTCGTTAAAGTGAAACCTAACCCCCATGTCGCTATTGATTAGCAGCACTTGCATTAAGGAAACCGAATAGCTCTGAGTTCTCACAGTTCCTCACAGACCACCTTTTGTGGAATGACCACATATTTGACGTCGCCAAAACCACTGCGAAGTGTGAAGTGCTTCGACGTGGCAAGAAATGTTTTACCCCTTCTGATCTGCCTGTAATATACCATTCGTCCAAAGCTGGAGTACAATTCGCATATTTGGGCAGGTGCTCCAATAACTCACCTGAGTCACTTGAAAAGAATCCAGAAAAGAGCTTTAAAACTGATAGGTGATAGAAAACAGAATCATTTAAATCTCTCGAGAACCGCCGCAATGTATCTTGTCTTTCATTATAATACGGTTATTTTTATAAACAGTGTCCTAGTGAAATAGCCTATTGCATGTCTTCTCTTAAAAAAATCAACCGTAATACTAACCGCTCGAACTTTCCTATAACGCTAGTACTGCGTTCAATCATTTTAAGGATATATTCATAATCCCTTTAGTGCGTGAAAATTATAAAAAAAAAGTTTTGAAGAAATTAAAAAACAAAACTGAGGTCTAATTTTGTTGGGCTATTATTATTCATTGATTTATCGATTTCTTTAAAAACGATTCAACTCATTTTTATCATTTCTTTTTCACCCAGAACGTTTTTTAAAGCTTATTGTGTTTTGTGTACCAAAATCTTCAATCTTCCGATAAGTTTCCATATTTCAAAAACCATATGCGGGATTTATTAAAACGAACGATACATAGCTGTTCTACAAATATACGAATACCGTTATGAAGGCTCTTTAGACAAATTATTTGAGATCTTCATTTAGTTTAAATAGATTTATATCTTTATATTGACATTATATACACTTCACGTCCTTTAATTGAACACACAGCAGGTAAGATACATCTGGTACATATGTATGTGAAGACCCCATCGCCCTTACACTGAATGAACCGATTTTTGGCGTTCATCATGATCATGACCCTTATCATCTGTTAGGTTCTTCTTTCCGGATGGTGGCCTTCAAATTTTGTAGAATGCTTAAACGGTTGACATAAACACGGGATTTCAGTGGCGGGCTGGCAAATCCCTTATTGAGATAAAGTGGGAAGTACTTCCTTAAAACAGCCACCATTGAGCCATTGCTGCGTCCCATTTAAACTAAATCTCCCCTTAGTTCAATTTTAAAAGTTGTAGGAACAAAACTTAGTCCAAAATGTTCACATACCCTTCTCTGAATTCACTGTCACTGAAACCTCATTTTTTTTCAGAAAATTAGGGACCAACATTTTGGGTTAAGGAGATTGTCCGCCACACTGACGAATGCAAACGCTTTTGGTATCAGCCCAGTAGAGTATGTTCTGTTTGTTGACGAGTGACAAGTGAAAATGGTATTTTCACTGAAAAGAAAATGCGTCCTCTGAAACGTTTTAGAGAAGCCTATCACATATGTATGTTCCTCTGAGTAGTAAAATCGAGTTCGGATAGTTTCTGCACAATCCCCAATTTGTACGGATGGCAATGACTGAACTCACCTTATTGAACTATAGGTAGATACAATCAAAGGCATTACAGGAGGGATTGAAGCTCTCAATGCCTTAATGTTTTTGTGTGATCTGATGGGATGATGGGGCTATGTTGAAGCGATTTCGGAAAGTCTATTTCCGTTCCACAAAAAGGTTGCTTCAACTGCAAATGCTCGCTCCCAATTGTTCCATCGAATGATGGCGACATACCAGCATCATCACCTTAGGTTGAGATCAATCCTGCCCTGCTACATTGTATATAGACATAATGGACTTTTGATTTAGGTGACATCGGACTTTTTTCCCATAAAAAAACAAACAAGGAAAAAATGCCCATGAAATTGACATCTTGATTGACAAAGTTACGTGAGAATTACATATGTGAATTTCCTTCTCATAATCCGTCCGATTGTATATTTTAAGCTTAATCCACGCAATCATTGCAAAAAAAAATCCTGCTTTGCTGGAAAGCTATGTTCCTTTCATCCTACAAAAGTATTCAATGTAATTTAAGTCTCAACCAAAAAGATGTGAACAACCCCATTCAAGCTTAATATGCATTCAAGAAATAATAGAATTCTAAGCAAGGACACAGCCAGCCTAATAAGAAAATTAGAATTTATCAACACAAGAAAGCTTGCAAATTAAATTAAAAACCTTCACTTTATGGATGCCTTGCAAAAAAAATAAAACAACTCCAATTACATTTTGTATTTATCATATCTAAACACGTAGATATAGGTACCTCACCTATACTTCTACAAAAATGAAACGTTTTCACAAAATGCTCTTGTATATTTTATACAAAAGCTAAAAGGTTTTTCTTTATTTTTAGTGAATAAGAAATTAAGAGTTATTATGGAAAATGTCAACAAGACGATGTTTAAAACCTAGCGCAGCGCACCTTGCAAATGATATTGGGGATGGTCGGGAAGCCTATATTATTATATATTATATATACATACATATATATATATTCTTACTTATTTGATTATGCAAAATCATTGCTCGAGAGTAATCCTCTCATCAGACGAAAGAGATTTGGAAAAGCAATTCAGCGCAAGGTAAATTTTGTCCTCTTGAACTGTACCTACTTGTTTTCGAAAGGAAATTATATGAAACAAGACGCTGCTGGTACAATAATATGCACGACTGCGTCTCGCGAACTTGCTCTTATGTTAAAGGGACTTGGAATTTAAAAAAATTGTGTTTTTTAAATAGCTACTCGTAGACTCCTTTAGAAGTTGGAGCTAAAAACAAAATGCCATGCGATTTTTTAAGACTTGTCATATATATATGCTTATGAAGTAAATAGCGTATATATTAAATAATATAAATATGTCTATCACACATTTTTAGCAGAGCTCAAATTTTTATGGGAAGGAATGCTTCTTTTGGCTAGAGCAACGTTTGAAGAAGTACCGGTAAGATAGTGATAAGCAATAGACATTCCGACGGCTTTGAGTTTTCGAAGCATTAAATTCCACACGATTATTAATGCCTCATAAAACATTACTTTTCAAATCTGAGCCTAATGATCTCAACATATTCTGTAGTTGCAACTCGACATTCAATGAAGATGGTGATCAGACAGGAAAGGGTGGTGACATCAAGGAAGCGGGTTAGTGGATTAGCACTTTCAGATGGGAGATAATTTATAAAAATATTAAATAGTGTTGGAGACATTACGAAGCCCTGGGGTATACCCGCATTTATTTTATGAACTTCAGACTTGAAACCATCCAAAACAACTTGAATTAAACGGTTAGGAAGGTTATTGCTAATCCAGCGAAAAAAGATAACCCATTGATACCAGAAGCATGTATTTTCGATAAGAGAGCTTGATGCCAAACTCTTTTAAATGTTTAAGAAATGATGATGCTCTTAAATTTTTAATATTCTTAACAAAAAGATTTTACTGTCTTTGGGATACTGCACTATACATAGTATTGTTTGTCTAATTTGTTGCTTATCTAAAAATTCGGTTCTTAGAATCAAGGCGTTGCAGGAATTTCTGGCTTTTTTAAATTTTCTACGGGTTTTCACTGAGGGAATAGTTTTATAAAACCAAGAAAACTTGTAACGAAGCGTTCCATGCTTATACCAATACTGAACACATTGGGTGATTTAATTTACCATGACCACGCAGCCGCCGCCGCAGCACCGACCGACGACACTATACAACGCTGCAGCTAGTAACGACATTAGTTACCTCGCCAAGATAAAGGGATTTTATACCTTGTCTTAATACAATATGCAGTCACTATAAGATCATGACGTCACAGTCGGTTGAACATATTGGGTGATTTGCATTCGACCAGTATATAGTTCACACACAGTTTATACGAAAAATATAACAAGAGGACCTCCTTTTGTGAAGGAAAGTCACTTGTTTGCTACGGTCGAGGCTGAAGAGCTAGATTTTAGTTTACAAGTCAGCTGAAATTGTCCAGCTATTTCGTTCCATCAATTTGGTTCGAAGAATAAAACGTCCTAATTGCCACCAGGAGCTTTGGTAACCTGCTGATCTGTCGGTGTTTATACACTGGCCGTGCCTAAAACCTGCCGATCTAGTGCCTACCAGGGGCCTAAAACCTGCCGATCTAGTGCCTACCAGGGGCCTAAAACCTGCCGATCTAGTGCCTACCAGGGGCCTTAAACCTGCTGATCTTGTAAGCGCTTTCCGGGCCGGAGCATTTTCATTCATTCGCTCTACATGACTTAGGTTGGTTTCGCTGTACATCTCGTTCAGTTCATGGTTATTATCTTCTTCTCCCCATCTATGCAGACCTAAAGCGTTCTCATCAACTTTCAACATGGTCCGATACCTCTGCACAGTGACTTAGATAGGGGGGGATCAGGGGGATATATCCCCCCTATTGAGATCAATAATTGTTCAACATAACCAGCCATGAACCAAATAAGTTAAAGAAACGCACTCTGAATTTTTTTTACGTCTCTCACCAATTGATAGTACGTAAACGTGCAAGAAAAAGAGCTTCCATCCAGCTATTTTATTAAAGATATTAGCTACACTGCCGGTTTCAATGTCAACTCCCGAAAGAACTTTCTCCAGTCAGTAAAGAGAATAAAAACAATACAAAGAAGCATGACCAACGAAGTGAGATTATTAAAAATATGTCTATTTTAATAACAGTGTGATAAGCTTTGGATGTTTGAGTGGTTTGGCTGCTCTAGCTATTCATAGCGAAATACCTATAATAGCAGATGAGGTTATAAGTGTTTTATCTAAAAAGAACGGAAAACCGGATTTTATTTTGTGATTTATTTTTTAAATTAATATTCACCCCTATTACAGAATTCGGCGAATGAGCTAAAGTGATGACAATTTCAATTCATTTCCAAACTTTTGCTATTACTGAATCCGACGAATGAAAGTTGAACGAATGTCGGTAACAATCCCTGCAGCACTGACATTTTGTTCAACTTATATGGTATTACAGATTTCGCAATCCATTCACACTCCATACAATTTCTATCATTTTACATTCGCACCAATTTCGAGAAGAATCTGAAGTGAATTTTTGATTAAACGAAAATAAACAATGGAGAGTACAAAAATTTAAGTCAAAAGCTTATCATACCGAATGCTAAAGTGTTTGTTTAAGAAATTTTAATAGAAAACGCACAAATAGCAACGCAACCAGAGAGCAAGAAATTTAAAAAAACAAAAAAAAAAAAGAGCACACGGTTGGTTTTGAACCGTCCATCATCTTCGTACTAACCAGTCTCAACGATGCTTGATTTCGTTGATCGAAAATGATATTATTATCACAGCCTAGGCCAGTTGAATAAATGTTTGTTGCTGACAGTGTCGATACGAAAGTTCATAAATGATAAGGTAATTTTAGAAATCGACAATGTAGTTCATCCGACGAATTTCATAATTGAGTTTTACAGCGGATGCGAATCAAGTCAACTCACCGGTAGTAAAATTCTGCGAATTCTGTAATCGACATGATTATTTTACTTACTACAGTGCCTTGCATAAGTACGAGTATAACCGCACCTGTAAAAATGCGTTTTGTAGAAAATTAAAATGGGAATGACACCCTACTATTTTTTATTGAATGGCATCACTAATCAAGTAAATTGAGACGAAAAAAAGTTCCGTTAATTTCTCTTCTTGTGGTTAAAAATTAAAACAGATTTTTTTTATTGCAAAAGTATAACCGCTTTTTTATTTTTATCTGTTTTTTTTATTTTAAGTAAATTTTTTCGGCTGAATTAGTAAAGGACATTGCTGTCCGTATTTTCGACCAATCTAAAAATTGTTTTTGACATACTGTTGACAAGGTTATTTAATATGGAATCGTCTATACAGTTCAATTCTTCCACAATCGCCTCTCGCAGCTCAGCAACACTGTATAATTGCCTATTATGGGCATACATTTTGCGGGTCAAAATACCCCAAAGATTTTCAGTAGGGTTACAATCTGTAGAACGTGCCAGGAACACCATAAAATGTATGTTATTCGATTCATACCATCCCAAACTTTAACGACTAACGTGAATTGGGGCATTATCATGCTGGAAGACATGCCGAGCTCGACTAAATCGTCTTAAGTATAGGGTACCAAATTATCCTGAAGCACCTGGGTGTAAGCTGAACTGTTCATCTTTGCAGAGCTGAAGGCAACCTTACCACGGTCGCAGAAGGCCCCCAAACCTTACAACTGCGCCAAGGTTCCTCTTGGAAAAAAACTTTTTTCCTTTCTCAGATCGTGCCAATATCCGTTAAAACGACCTGATGACCCATCAAGATTAAACTTTTTTCGCCACTGAAAATAATCTAAGATAATCTAAACTTATGGTTTTCCAATTCCGTTTCATGTTTTTCTGGGCAAATTCTTACTTTTTTTTGACTGTTGTCAAATTTGGAGCTGGCATCATTTTGCACCGAACAATCACTTTACTGCTTTTAAGGCACGAAAAACCGTTGAAACCGAAATTCCTTAGCCCAATTCGTCACGAACTCCCGCAAAAAATGCACCGAATTGGATGCAGCATTGATTAAACGCTTCTTATCTTGACGTGTCAGCCTCTGCGGACGCCCGGGTTTTATTTTTGTCCCATAAGATTCTGGATCTTGTAAGAAAATTCGGATGACACGATTGGATCTTGAAATTTTCCTACCAATAGCCTTTAAGCTTAGGCCAATTAACCGAAAAGCTTGAATTTGCCCTTTTCCGTATCGCTTTAATGTGTACCAAGTGGCCTTGTTGTTTGTCATTTCAAAGCACATAACTGAATGAAGCTTCAGCGAGGTTTGCATTGTGCGGTTATACTTTTGCAATACATACAAATCTGTTTTTAATTTTTAAACACCAAAAAAAAAAAAAATAAAAGAACTTTTTTTTCTTCTCAATTTACTTGGTTAGTGATGCCATTCAATAAAAAAAATTGTATAGTGTCATTCCCATTTTAATTTTCTACAAAACGCATTTTTACAGGTGCGGTTATACTTATGCAAGGCACTGTATATCAATATTTATTCTAGTTCATATTCAAATTAATGCATATATAATATATTATATTTAAAAAATATAATTTATGGCATACATAATGAATTCAATGAAGTCTTGTTATTTGTTTTTTTTTTATTATTAAAACTTAAAAAAAAAATGAGGGAACTAGATCCATCCCCCCCATAGCGAAAAGCTATCTACGCCACTGCCTCTGCACCATACACAAGGACCGGGATGATGAGAGTTTTATAGAGGGAAAAGAAGCAGCGATTGGTAAGAGTTTATCTTCATTTAATTTCCGCGCAAATGTTATTATTTAAAATAAAAGCGGCACCTAGGTAGGATTAGTTGCGTTATGTAAATTTTAAGAGTGCAATTCAGAACTCACCCCGAACGTTTCGCATCAAATTGCATTGAGCGTGGCCTTGGTGAAAGTTATATGTCCTTTAATCGTTCCAAATTCATAGCTGCCTTTGGTGAGGTTCTGTGCAAGAGGTCGGTGTTGTTTGTACTTTCTTCATGACAGCATATATGGAGGGCTCACAGCTGTACCGAACCAAGTCATTTTAAAGAAATCCAAAACTAACGCCAGGTTTTGGAGTTTTTTGAAATGATCCGGATGGAGTTTTGAAAGATTGTGCTTCTAGTGTTAACGCATGAGTTTTGCACTATTCTTTCAAGAACGATGTTGCAGAAATCGCACGATAGAGCATCGCCTTGCCTTAAACCTTTTTTGACATCAAATACTAGGGCGGGTCAATAAGTCCGTGACTTTTTTGACATCTGTCAGTTGACTCCTGTCAAAATTTAAACCATTACCGAGACCAAGGCTATTTTGAGGACCTCGACAAATCATTTTTTTTGGAACTGATAAAAAAATTGGAGAAGCGTTGGACAAAGTGTATAGAGCTCAAGGGAGACTACGTTGAAAAATAAAATTATTTTTTTATCAAAAAATCTGTGTTTTATTCCAAAAGTCACGAACTTATTGACCCGCCCTCGTATATTGGTGAGATCTTTTTCGAGCTTAATGAAGCATCGATGCACAAACGGGTAAGTTTGTCAGGGATGCCAAAACTAGACATGGCTCTACATAGTTCATCTATGCAAAAAATCTATAGTAGATGCTTTCATACGCCGCGCCGCTTTGAAATCGATAAAAAGTTGAAAGGTGTCGATTTGAAGTTCCTGGGTTTTTTCCAATGTCTGCGGTAATGTCAATATGTGGTCGATGTTGAACTTTTGTTAACAAAAAGCTTCAAACATTAACATAATACAGCAGAAAGGACACTTTTTACTCATTGAAGTGAAAATTAAGTTGGTTCAATCTTTAATTCTACCAGTTCTGACTTTTGGTTGTGAAAAATTTGCTAACTTTGACTATGCATCACTTCGTTAACTTAAGGCAATTAACTCTGTTACTAGATTTGTGTACAATAATACAGATAATACGATCATACATATATTGAGCTATGTAAGGAAAATTATTGGATGCAATCATCTTTGTTTGTTCCACTTTAAATGTTGTGTTTTTTCTCATCAAAATTATAAAATCTAAAACAGCTTTTATATCTTTTTGAGGTTTAAAATTTTTCATAGTCTATGTGCAGTTTAACTATAAGACCTTAAGCACATACATATGTAGCTGCATTACCCAATAGCAAACTGCATCAAATCTATGATTTTGAAAGTAGTAAGTGGTCCTAAGTCCTGAAATCGACAGACAATAATATTGCAGAAAATAGGGTGTCTAATTAATGCTATTAAAAGTGACTTCTAGAATAATATTCTACCAAATGGGCCTGAAAGCGAAAAACGTAATAAAAAATGTTATTAATTTTATTTTCGCTTTGCAAATGAAACTTTGAGGTCTTTTTAATGTAATTGTTCTCTTGCTTTTTTTGCAAAAAGTCATATTCTGTATTTTCTAGTTCAGCAAAGGTGAACTTGAAACCAAAACGAATCTACTGGATACTGAGTCACAGTTTCTATGCGACTATACTTGACTTCTACTGTATGTTCATTTTAAAAGATCAACTTCATTATATTTAAAAAAATAATGTCTTCATTTTCGAAAGACTTTATACAAAAAGAAAATAATAAAACGCACGAAGAAAGTCTCCTGGAAACATTGAATGAAAATAGGACACGCTCGTGTAGACAGCTTTTGTAATTCTCGTTTGAAAATTAAAGCAACACAAACACAAGACGCATTTCGAAACAAAAGAAGAATCAGACGTGAAATGGCAGACACAACTTTATTTATGTTTCCGTCAAAAAAATAATAATAAAAAAAGGCAAAGAACAAATGTATATTTAAACAAAAACTAAACAAAAAAATCTCAGATACTAATAAGATATAAACAATAATTTGTGTCATGGGCAAATGAATGCACTTTAATGAAGAAAATATGTATCTTATTTCATGGATAATTTAGCATTAGCATTTTGCAGTTGTATGGCTTCAATTTGAGGCAACGTTCATGCTCGTATATTTTTTATGAATTACGTAATTTATGAAAAAACTAAGCTTAATAAATTCTCATAATACTCATTGAACCACCCATATTCTATTCTGTTTAAGTAGACTGATGTTCACTTGTCTTGAAATGCATACATATATACTGGAGTGCTTTTTTTTCCAGCCTAAGTCCAATCAGTTAGTCGTTACATTAAGTATGTCGAATGTGACTTTGTTGTAAAAAAAGGCGGGGTGAAGGAATATTTTAGTTTTGGGCTTGACTAATTAAATACAAATGGCTCGGACAAACTGCTGAAAGTACTATGATGCTGGCGTTCTTAAAATTTTGTTAATAATAGATTTAAATTTATTGTTAATTTTTATAAAGAAATAAATAGATAAATAAATAAACTGCTTCTTATGTTTAAGAGACTTTTAGAATTTTAAAAATGTTCTACAGGAAACCATGAGAAACATAAACACTTATTAGAGAAATATGTTCTGAAGAATGAAATTCATTATTGAAATGGCTGGAACAACTCCTTCAGTAATTTGAGTAAAAAAATAGAATGCCTTCCGATCCAAATATCCGCCGAAGAATTTTTCTCTCGAAAGTGCGCAGTATCAATTCCACTTTTTTACTTATCGTCCAGCACTCGGCGCCGTAGAGTAGAACTGGTGAAATTAGCGTTTTGTATAGCGTGCACTTTGTCTTTCGAGAAAGGATTTTTGAACCGATTTGTTTGGCCGAACCGAAGTAGCAGCGGTTTGCTAGGGTAATTCTTCGTCGAATTTCCACTAAGGTGTCATTCGTGGGATTGATGTTCGTTCCGAGGTAGGTGAACTCCTTGACTACCTCGAAATTACTGCTACCAACAGTAACGTTTTGTCCTAGGCGATGGACAGATGAGGCTTTGTTTGTTGATAGCATATACTTTGTTTTGTCCTCATTAACTTCAAGACCAACGCGTTTCGCTTGTTTGTCAATAGCTGTAAACGCTTCTAGCACAGCTCGCTTGGAGCGGCCGATGATATCGATGTCGTCCGCATATCCAAGCAGTTGGGAAGATCTGTTGAAAATAGTGCCTTCTAAGTTAACACCACTCTTGCGCACTATCTGCTCCAGGACTAGGTTGAAGAAATCACATGATAGCGCATCTCCTTGTCTGAACCCTGTGAACGTCTGGAATAGCTCGGATGAGCTGTTACTAATTTGCACGTTGCACCGCGTATTTTGTAACGTCATGCGGCATAGCTGGATCAGTTTTTTCGTGATCCCGAGTTCCGACATTGCCAATAGAAGCTCTTGGCGATTTATGCTATCATATGCGGCTTTAAAGTCGATGAAAACATGGTGGGTCTCGACTTGAAATTCGTTGGTCTTTTCCAGGATTTGCCTCAATGTGAAGATTTAGTCTATCGTTGATCTGCCTGGCCTGAAGCCACACTGGTGCGTGCCGATTATAGTGTTGCAGAAAGGTTTTAAATACTCACATAGCACGGTGGGTAGGATCTTGTAGGCAACATTAAGCAGGGATATGCCTCTGTAGTTTTTGCAGGACATAGGATCGCCTTTTTTGTAGATTGGGCATATGGAGCTATTTGACCAGTCGTCGGGCATACTTTCCTCCTACCACACTTGGTTGATGAGCTGATGCATGCACCCTCTTAGGACATCTCCTCCATACTTAAAGAGTTCCGCAGGTAGGCCATCCGAGCCTGCGGATTTGTTATTCTTAAGCTTGCGTATGGCTTTCTTAACCTCTTCGGTACTGGGTAGTGGGACTGGATCTTCATTGACTGGTCTTATGCTTCTTTGCTCCCCTGTGGTTTCGTCTAAATAATGCCCATTAAGCAGCTGCTGGAAATTCTGTTTAAACACGTCTACAATTCCCTGTGCTTCAGTGACTAGGTTCCCTTCGCTGTTTCGAAGAGCTTGCGTGCCGGTCCTATAACCTGATGCCAGTTGTTTGGCTGTTTTGTAGAACCGGCGGTTGTTTGTGGCGGTGCTAGACTCCTCGAGATACCTGAGCTGAGAAGCTGCGGCTGCTCTTTTCTTTCTGCGCAGGGTTTTTTTCTCTTGCCTTCTCTTTTCACGGTACTCGTCTTTTGCTGCTCTTGTTTTCCGCTGCAGCATTTGCATTCGTGCATTTTCCGTCTCCTGCTTCCATACCGCGCATGCATTATCATACCACGGGTTCTTTTTTCTAGGTGGTTGATAGCCTATGGTGGACTCGGCTACCTCCTTAATGATGTCGCGGTACTGGCTCCACTGTTTGTTGACGCTTGTGGCTGGGGCTACGGCCGGCAGAGAGTTTCCCGGTCAATTGCTCACTGTAGTCTCTGGCTTTCTCAGGTGTGCTATGTCATGCAATATTGAATTTCTTCCTTTGGGCAGCCCTCATTTTCTTTTCGTTGGACAGTCGGGCTATGAACTTTGTCACAACAAGAAAGTGGTCAGAGTCCACGTTTGCACCTCGGAAAGTTCGCACGTCCAAGATGTTCGACGCGTTCCTTCCGTCAAGTAGCACGTGGTCGATTTGGTTGGCGGTTCGACCATCTGAAGATCGCCAGGTTGCTGTGTGTATCCTTCGCCTGGGGAACCTAATGCTACTTATCACCGTATTCCGAGCTGCAGCAAAGTCGATTAGTCGGAAGCCGTTATCTGTTGTCATTTCGTGGAGGCTGTGCTTTCCAACTAATCCGCCAAAGATATTTCCCTTCCCGACTTTAGCATTGAAATCTCCGAGCACGACTTTGATATCGTACTCCGGACAGGCTCCGTAGGCTCTTTCCAGGAGGTCGTAAAACTCCTCCTTGTTAGATTCGTCAGCTTCATCGGTAGGGGCATGTGCACATATTAGGCTGATGTTTTGAAAAGTAGCTTTCATGCGGATCACAGCCAGGCGATCACTAATCGGTTTAAAATCGATGACTTTTGATCTGAGTCGATTTTCCACGACAAATCCGCATCCTAACATGTGCATTCTTTGATGACAGCTGTAATAAATGTCGCAATTTTTTCTTTTCGCTATTTCTGATCCTATCCATCGTATCTCCTGGATCACGGTAATGTCTGCCTTGTACCGCGAGAGGACAGATTCAAGTTTTTGAGTAGCACCTGGTGTGTAGAGTGTAATTACATTCCAGGTGCATACTCGTTAATCGTAGTCCATTTTCGTTCCGGGTCTGGTTGCCATTTGAGGTGGGACGTTATCCGAGGCTTCTCGCGTCTCTCTCATAACAATTGGTGTTTTTTACTGTGGCCGGGTGTTAACCCGACGCACTAACCTCCAATCTGTAGGGCCATGGGTTTAGTGTTGCAATTGTTTCCTTGGTCAACACTCGCACTAACAAGTTTAGCAAGTCATGACATAAAGTCAAGACCAGTAGGTATTGTAAGCACTTGATGTGTAGGAAAAGATACAGCTCGAAGCCCCCAGTTCCTACAGCATCCAACCACCATCGTCCACATTCATATCTTCCAATTCGGGCCCTAAAAAGTTCGTTATCATCTCACGATAGCGAACACCATTCACAGTAACTGCCTGACCGGCTTCATTTTGGAAAAAATACAGCCCGATGATGCTGTCAGCCCATAAACCGCACCAACCAGTCACTTTTTGTGGGAGCATTTGTTTTCCGACAATCACTATTGGATTATCATTCGCCTAAATGCGGCAATTCCGCTTATTGACGAATCCACTGAGATGAAAATGTGCCTCATCACTGAAGATGATTTTCCTCGAAAATTGATCATCCACTGTTGCCATTTCTTGCCACCATTCTGACCATTGACGACGCTTGAAATGGTCAAGAGGCTTTAGTTCTTGAGTTAATTGCACCTTGTAAGCGTGTAAATGTTCATCAACGACAAGCGTGAGGGGTGCAATTGTTGGGCACGACGACGAGTTGAGGTGGACGGCTCTTCAGCCACACTATCGCGAACAGCAGCAATATTTTCTGCAGTGCGAGTGTTTTCACATCTCCTACAGACCCGGTTTGCTAAAATTTTTGCACGATTTTTCCGATTGCATGCACATTTGAACGATTAAATTGACCGAAAATTGACGAATTGCCCGATGTGCATTTTGATTTGAACGCCCATTTTCATAATAAGCCTGAATAACTTAAACGCGTTGCTCGATTGTGTATCTTTCCATGGTTCAAATTGAGTTAGTCTGAAATTGAGAAATGTCAAATGAAATACAGAAAAAAACTACTTGCGATATAGGTACTATAGGGCAAGTTCTGCATTTGGAAAAAAAATCGAACTCGAGATTTTGATCAAAGTTGACATTACGATGATAGCGAAGACGAAAAAAGTGGGTCTGACAATTCCGTCTGTCTGTCTGTATGTCTGTATGTCTGTATGTCTGTATGTCTGTATGTCTGTATGTCTGTACCTCGAACTACAGCCTAAACTACCGGACGTATTTTCTTCAAACTCGGTAGTTAAGGGTGTTCGGTGATTCCCTAGAGGAAAAATTTAAATTTTTTTTTTAGCTCCAAAACTAAGGGTACCCCCCAAACACCCGTAATGCAAAATCTTATTTATCTCGAAAACGGCTCTAACGATTTTGATAAAAAAAATTAAGTGTGATACTATGGACATGGACTATACTTTGGTCAGAAAAAAATTTGGGGGGAAATGTTATTAGGGGTACCTGTCATAGAACGGTTTTTTTGATTTTCGAATTTCTCACCAACGCCTCTAACGATTTTAACCAAAATTTTTATGCAGGAGCTGCTTTGCATTTGAAAAAATATAAACTAAAAATTTTTTCGAAAAAATAGTTTTTGGATTTTTAAAAAAATAATACAATTTTTTTTTTGAAAATTCAATATCTTGAAAACCGATACACAATTAAATTTTTAAATTACGCTTAAAAATGTGTTTTTTTAAATACTAACAATTTGCATATCAATTTTTTTTATAAAAATTTTAAGGAAAATTTAGTACACAAAAAACATGTTTCAGTGTGTCTGTATGTCTGTACCTCTCACTACAGCCTAAACCCTTGGACCTAATTCTTTCAATCTCGGTAGTTAAGGGTCTTCGGTGATTCCCTAGAGGAAAAATTGAAATTTTTTTTTTAGCTCCAAAACTAAGGGTACCCCCCATACACTCGTAATGCAAAATCTTATTTATCTCGAAAACGGCTCTAACGATTTTGATAAGAAAAATTAAGTGTGATATTATGGACATGGACTATATTTTGGTGAAAAAAAAATTTGGGGGGAAATGTTATTAGGGGTACCTGTCATATAACGGTTTTTTTGATTTTCGAATTTCTCACCAACGGCTCTAACGATTTTAACCAAAATTTTTATGCAGGAGCTGCTTTGCATTTGAAAAAATATAAACTAAAAATTTTTTCGAAAAAATAGTTTTTGGATTTTTAAAAAAATAATACAATTTTTTTTTTGAAAATTCAATATCTTGAAAACCGATACACAATTAAATTTTTAAATTACGCTTAAAAATGTGTTTTTTTAAATACTAACAATTTGCATATCAATTTTTTTTATAAAAATTTTAAGGAAAATTTAGTACACAAAAAACATGTTTCAGTGTGTCTGTATGTCTGTACCTCTCACTACAGCCTAAACCCTTGGACCTAATTCTTTCAATCTCGGTAGTTAAGGGTCTTCGGTGATTCCCTAGAGGAAAAATTGAAATTTTTTTTTTAGCTCCAAAACTAAGGGTACCCCCCATACACTCGTAATGCAAAATCTTATTTATCTCGAAAACGGCTCTAACGATTTTGATAAGAAAAATTAAGTGTGATATTATGGACATGGACTATATTTTGGTGAAAAAAAAATTTGGGGGGAAATGTTATTAGGGGTACCTGTCATATAACGGTTTTTTTGATTTTCGAATTTCTCACCAACGGCTCTAACGATTTTAACCAAAATTTTTATGCAGGAGCTGCTTTGCATTTGAAAAAATATAAACTAAAAATTTTTTCGAAAAAATAGTTTTTGGATTTTTAAAAAAATAATACAATTTTTTTTTTGAAAATTCAATATCTTGAAAACCGATACACGATTAAATTTTTAAATTACGCTTAAAAATGTGTTTTTTTAAATACTAACAATTTGCATATCAATTTTTTTTATAAAAATTTTAAGGAAAATTTAGTACACAAAAAACATGTTTCAGTGTGTCTGTATGTCTGTACCTCTCACTACAGCCTAAACCCTTGGACCTAATTCTTTCAATCTCGGTAGTTAAGGGTCTTCGGTGATTCCCTAGAGGAAAAATTGAAATTTTTTGTTTAGCTCCAAAACTAAGGGTACCCCCCATACACCCGTAATGCAAAATCTTATTTATCTCGAAAACGGCTCTAACGATTTTGATAAAAAAAATTAAGTGTGATATTATGGACATGGACTACATTTTGGTCAAAAAAAATTTTGGGGCAAAATGTTATTAGGGGTACCTGCCATAGACCCGTTTTTTTGATTTTCGACTTTCTCATTAACGGCTCTAAGGATTTTAGCCCAAAATTTTTAGCAGGAGTCCCCTTAAGTTTAAAATAATATTATATATAAAAATATTCGAAAAAATATTTGTTGGGTTTTAAAAAAAAAAAAAAATTTTTTTTAAATCAATATCTTCAAAACCTATGAACGATTATTTTTTGAAATTATTTCCTTAAACCAATATTATTAAATACTTAAAATTTGCATCCCACATTTTTTTCTTGAAAAATTTTAGAGAAATTTCTTATATAAAAAATTTATTTAATAATAAAACGATTTTTTAAGGTTTATTTGGATAAATTCATACTTTTCCGGAAACCAGACTGCAATTTTATGCATTTGAACATTATTATCTCATTAAATCCATGTTTTATATTTATAAAATGTATCTTAAATTCCAAAGTACTTTTACATAAGAGCAAGTTCGTGCGATCCAGTCGTGCATTTTATTTTTTAAATACTCGTACATACATAACATATGTTACTTAAAACCTTTTAAAATTTTCCCTATTCACAAAGCCAAATCGTGCCCCAGCTAATTAATTCCAACTTTCTATTTATTTATGGAAAAACATTTGCCAATGTCGATTATTTTCTTTTCCTAAAAATGACTAAGACGTGCGTCGGCCTCAATACTTTTCTTAACGCCTTCGCTTGCATGGCAAACTTAAGCTATCGATCAACAACTCATTAAGTTCAAACACAACTAAAACATAAGTTCCTCAAACTTTTTTAGTTCACAAAATACGAATAAAGTATCTAGTGTATGACAAAACTTCACTTAAACTTTTTTAGGAGTTTTTGCGATACAAAAGGAATTTTATATTTTTATTTTTATGTACGAGTAGGACTTGGTTAACTAACAAATGAACTTTTTTTGCGTGGGATTTTTAGTAAATTGACAGGGATTTTTCTTAAAGGTTCCTACGAACACTGAAATTTTCTTTTGTGTTCAAAAAACATCGTTGGCTCTGAATAAATTTAAAGATCCTTCAGACAATAGCGTGGGTGTTTGCTTACTCTTCAAAAATGTCTTAGACATATTAAATAGAAGGTAATGCAAAAAGAATTTTCAAACAATTTCGATGTCAACTTATGTGTCTCTCAATCAATTTGTCATTTAAGGTCTTTCTGGTTTCAAAATTATGTTCATGGAAACAATAAAGGACTCAAAATAGTGCAAGAATTTACTTTCAGTCGACTGCTGTTGAAGATTACGAGGACAATAAGTAAAACTAAACTACACGTTTTCAAGAGAGTCATTTAAGTAATGCTTTCAAATGTTTCAGCTTTTGGAGATTTTGAATTACTAAGCGAAATGCATTCTATTATTTTGCATTAAGAAACAACTCATGGTAATTCTATAAAAGGACTAAGGAAAAGGTCACTTTTATAAATAGAAGAACAAACAAATAATGCTTAGTCTGTCGAGGGTCTTATACAAATCTCAATTGTTCGCCTGTCAACTTTCCCTGATATGCCTCATGGGAAGGCAGCAAAACCTTGACCTATACCACAATGAGGGTGGTATTAACATATTTCTTGTATTATTTCAAATAATGAGTGTCGGTTGTCGACGGCAACAGAATTACGTTTCAGTTAACAATTCTTTTATTCACGAACCTCACACAAAAAAGAAGTGTTCGCAACGCAAAAACCATGAAGTTGAAAGGCAATAAATTATTACAAAAAAACCATTCCTTAAAATTTTCTTAACAAATAGATTTTCTATTGAAATTTACTTCTAAGTGGGTATACAAGTAAACCTACTTTGTATCCTTAACAGTGTTAAGAATTGTTACTTGATTCTCCTGTTTGGTAAAATGTTTGCAAACAAAAAAATACTCAACACTCAAAAACTAAATTGTAAAGTTACGTGCACACTTTGCCGATCAACATTGTTTATTTAAATTGTCGATCAACATGGTCAACAATTTCACTTGACCACAAATTCTTAGTTAGTGTATACGTATCAATGTTGACGTCTAGATTGTCATATGTGTAATACTCGAGCTTTCGGCAAATATATGCCTTGTAGATCCCAACAATATTGGAAGGGGTGACAAATTTCTTGAAACATCAAAGGAAACGTTAACTGACATCGAATATGTGGTCATTCCACACTAGGGAGTCTGTAATACACATACCGTGAACTCAGAGATGTTTTCTTTCCTCAATGCAAGAACCACTCAGGAATAACGGCATGGCAGGTTAGTTCCGCTTAAATGACAGAAGGAAGCACGGATTTTTTTGAAGAACTAAATTCTGCGCGGTTCATAGTTCCCCATTTGACAATGCTATCGAGATCCGTTTTAGATCCACATCCGAAGAACAAGAACATGCATCTGGAAATTAATATGAGAAATTGAGAGTGCTGTCATTAGCAAAACAGTTTAACGATTAGAAGTTTCATTGACGAATGTCAGAAAGAGAGTCGGAGACTCAACTGAGCCCTGTGGCACACCAGAATTTATTTTATGAATTTCAGACAAGAACCATCAATACAAATTGTATTGAGCGGTTCGAAAGGTAATCTCTAATCCAACGAAGAAGAGATTAATCGATATAAAATGCATGCATTTTCGATAAGAGAGCCTTATGTCAAGCTTTATCAAAATCTCCTGAAATATCAAATAAAATAAACATACTGTCCTAAAATATGAATTTATGCAAGGACAAAAATTTTAGGTCGTTGTAGTGGTTTCTTAAAAAAAGCTTTTATATACAAAATTTTTAAAAGATTTTTAAGAAAAAAATTTGGTACGCCAATTTAAAGTTTTAATTATTGTTCGAATAAAACTTAAATTTACAAAAAAAATATTGAGCCGTTTCAAAGATATCGAATTTTCAAAAAAAGAAAAAAATGATTTTTTTTTTTCAAAAATTCAAAAAAAAAAAATTATTTTAAAGTTTTGAAATGCAATGGGTTTAAAACTTTTTAGAAGCTTCTCTATACAAAATTTCATTAAGATCCGTTATGTGGATAATGGGAAATTCAAAATTCGAAAAAATGGTTCTATGGTAGGTACTCGTACAAGCTGTATAATATCTTAATTTCAATTTTGTTTATTAAATTAAAGATCATACGAATTGATTGAAAGAAAAAAAAATTATCAAAATTCTAGGCGCCGCCGTTTTCGAGAAAAATACGATTTTTGAAAACCATTTATTTTTAAATTTTTTAACATTTTTATGGTGGGTACCTTTATTTTTAGGTAAAATAAATTTTTTTTTTCAAACATCTTGTAGATTATTATTAAGAAACTTTTATTTATCAAGTTTAAAAAAAATTTAGCATGGAGTTTTCGAAATATTGAAATGAATACACAATTCTATTTAAGTTTTTGGGGAGCCTTTTCAAAAAAAATTATCGAAATTGGTTCCACTGTTTTTGAGAAAATCAAAAACCAAAAACAAAAAAAACCGTTCCATGGGGGTACCCTCAATAACCATTTTTCGGAAATTCTTTTTTCAACCATTACCTACCTACATACTCGTAGCTTTAACTAAACGAATTTTTTTTGTGTTTTTATTTTTTTAAATCTGTCGAACAGTATTTTAGAAAAAAAAATATTTATAAGTTTTCGAAAAAAATTCGTATGGCAGGTACCGTTATTTTTGGTCTTAAAAAAAGAAATAAAATGCACGACTGGGTCGCAGGAACTTGCTCCTATGTAATAGACTAGGAATTTTAAAAACGGATGTTATTAAAGAAAACTATGTTCATAAGGATAAAATGAATTTTTTAAATTCTTTTAGTAGTAAGAGATAAAAACAGAATGCTATGCAAACATAAATTTATACAGCAACAAAAATTATAAGTCGTTGTATTGGTTCCTTAAAAAAATACGCTTTTATGTACAAAATTTTTAAAACATTTTTAAGAAAAAATTTTGGTACGCCAACCTTAAGTTTTTATTATTGTACGAATAAAAGTCTAATTTCCAAAAAAAAAAATACTAAGCCGTTCTTGAGATATCGAATTTTTCAAAAAAAAAATTACTTTTTTTTTCTAAAAATTGAAAAAATATTTTTTCTTAAGTTTTTAAATGCAATGTTTTTTAAACTTTTTAGGAGCTTCTTTATAAAAAAATTTCGTTAAAATCCGTTATGCTGATAATGAGTGATTCAAAATTCGAAAAAATCGTTCTATGGTAGGTACAGTCAGTAATATCTAGATTTCAATTTTTTTTTTTATAAAATTATCGATCGTAAAGATTTATCAAAAGAAAAAAATTTTACAAAATTCTCGGAACCGTTTTCGAGAAAAATACGATTTTCGAAAACCATTTTTTAAAATTTGTATGGAAGATACCATTAGGTTTAGATAAAACAAATTTTTTTTTTCAAATCTTGTAGATTATGTTAAGAAACTTTTATTTGTCAAGTTTGAAAAAAATCGAGCATGGGGTTTTCGAAATATTGAGTTTCCAAAAAAAAAATGATTTTTTTTTTAAATCCAAAAAATAAAAAATTGAAAATTTGAATATGTAATAATATTCAAACTATGGAGGAGCTTTAGCATAAGAAAAATGATTTAAATCGGCTGTACCGTTTTTGAGAAAATCAAAAACAAAAAAATGGACCCAGGGGGCTACCAAAAATAACAATTTTTTGTAAAATTTTTTTCAACCATTAGCTAGTTTTAACCAAATGATATTTTTCAAATTTTTTTTAAAAAATTCTGTGGGACAATTTTTGAGAAAAAAAAATATTTATAAGATTTCGAAAAAAAAACGTATGGCAGATAGATACCGTTATGTTTGGTCTTAAAAAAAAAAAAAGTGAGCGGGGAAAAACTAAAAATGATAGCTACCAAGTTTAAAGAAAATCGGCCGAGCCGCTTAGACTGTAGTCGAACCGACAGACAGACAGACAGAATTGCGACACCCACTTTTTCAGTCTTCACTATCATCGTAATGTCAACTTTGATCAAAATCTCGAGTTCGATTTTTTTACGAATGCATAACTTGCCTTATAGTACCTATAAGTCGCAAGTAAAAATACAATAGAAATAATTGATATTTGTTTTCATTAAGTTTATAACTATTTCATATTATTCTTATTATTTGCACAATCAGTTAAAGGAAACGTGACCCAAAATCATGAAAAAATTCAATCATATACTATGCAGCTCCAATACGAAGCGATAACGATAAACTAACCTCTAGACTTTCGATAACTCCAGGAAGCCATGGTTTTCGTCTGCGGTTTTGACTGTTGGACACAAACTGTGTAGATACATATATACATAGAGTCGTTAAAAAGAACGATTAAGATCTAAACGCATAGACAGATAGGTATTGCATTTCAATCCGAAACCCAATTATTATTTATTTTCCCACAGCTTGCATCTAAGCAAATAAAAATTTGCAAACAAAATAAAATTATTTTGTTTTTGTTTGAGACGATTCTAGTGCTCCACAATCTGGAGCTGGTCAGGGTCGAACTCGCTTAAAACAAAGCCTTCATTTTATAGTGGTTTTGTACTGTTCTTCTTTTTTTTTTTGTGGGCGTTATGTGTGGCGGGGCGGCGGATTTGGCGAGAATTCTATTTGCGGTTATCAACGACCTAAAAATGTGTTGTAGATTATTATGTATGCACCGAACATAGAAACACTCTTGAATTTATAATGAATTTTTCATATTTGTACCCCAAACACAGCCATTTGAGTTTTGTTTTTGTATTTCATTAAAATGATTTGAATATTTAGTTCTTGTTTTCTTTTTCAGAATTAATTATAAAGAAATGAAAATTGAGGCAGGTTTACGATTTTCAGGAAGGTATTGAAGAAAAAAACGCAACAATAATTGTTAAGCTGGATGGTTTAATTACATTTGGTTGCCCTATTCTTTTGTGCTCCAAGTAAACCAGGACAATATGAAATTGGTAGGACTATGTTTTTGTTTTAAGGTTCAGCGAAAAAAAGTTCGTTTTTCAACAATTAAAATATATTCTTTTAGTCATGAATGACCTTTTTCATGCATTTGCAATCCTAGAAGTGAATTCCAACATGAATTCCGTTATTAAAAAAAAAAAAAAAACTAATCTTCCGGCATATACGAGTAGTACACCTACATATGTATGTATGCACATTATGTGTGTTTTAGTGAAACTTATAACCAGCAGAGAAATTTAAAGGGAATAAAACCCTTATGCTCACTTTTATATGTACTCGTATTTGGCGCATAAGTAACATTATGATTTATTTGATGAATAAAATTTTCCTTTCTGGTTTTATTTAACTTTGGCATTTCTTAAAATTTAGTTAAAGACTTGGAAATATGTTCACTGTATATTTTAAAGATAATATCTCTCAAGTGGTGCCCATTCTTTGCTATGGCCTGAAGTGCTCTTTCCAGCTAATTTTCCGTTACTTTTCTTAAATATTTCAGCTCTTAGCGCAGTCACTTCTTTTCGAATATTGGCCTCAAGTTGTTGCAGAGTTCTTGACAAATTGGCATGCAGTATCCCTATACAGATGGATCGAAAACTGAAAACGGAGTGGGTGGTGGCTAAACCTTAGTCTTTCCTTCTGCCTACCAAACCATTGTAGCGTATTCCAAGCAGAAATTCTGGCGATAAAAATAGTATTGTCTAGTTCAGATATCCGCATGTTTTCAGATAGTCTGCTTTAAAATCCCTCGGATCAGTCTCTTCAAACTCTTTAACAGCCCAAGACTGTCGATCGTCTCTGATGGAGATGGCCAAACAGTTTAATATTCACCTGTTCTGGGTGTCAGGACACAGAGATATTCCAGAGAATTGTAAAACTGACGAACTCGCCAGAATTGGAACGGAAATGCCTATCTTGCCCGACATGGTAAATATAGGTATGCCTGTAGAGCTACTAGTAAACTTATGCTGAAGCGAACTGCTCTGGAACAATCAAATACAAGATGGATCAACACCAACATTTGTCCGGCGGTACCAAACGAATCTGGCCCAAACTAAATTCGAAACAATCAAATTGCTTGTTGTCCCTCAGTAGATCTCAGATCAGCTCCGTAATAGGTGTCATAGCTGGACACGGTCTTATAGATAGACATGCCGCACGACTCGGTGTACTATCAAACGATTTCTGCAGGAGTTGCTTGGATGAGGAGGAAGAGGAAACAATCTCACACCTTCTCTGTATATGCCCGGCTCTCTCTTATAGACGCAAACTTCAGCTAGGAGACTATTTCTATAATGAACCAAGCGATCTCATAAACACAAACATTAAAAGTCTCCTTCGCTTCATCAGAAGCTCCAAATGGTTTTAACTAGTAGGGAACCTTTGTTCCTTATTAGATCGTGGTATCACAATAGCCCTCTACTGGTCTAAGTTTTATCGGGCGAACCCGGTAGCCATTTAAAATTTAAAAAAAAAACGCTAAGTTATCCGATCACTAAAAATTTCACACAGGAGAAGCACAGTTGGATGAGCTGTGACTCAATCTTGTTGGAAATACAACTCTGAATTGTTTTCTACCTCTTGCTTTACAAAATGTCCAATCATTGTTTGGTATTGCAAGCCATCCAGTTTAACCGCAACTTGTTCGTCATTTTCGAAAAAAATGGTCCAATGATCCTTTCTGAGGTTATTCCACACCATTCTGTACATCTTAGTGAGATCATTTGACGTTCAACAATTAAGTACTTTTGGATTATAGAAGCCCCATGTTCTTAAATTTTGCTTATTCACGTTACGGATGAGGTGAAAATGGGTCTCATGATGAGTTTTTGAATAAACAACAATTTATTCTTGAAAACTCCGAGCATACTGAATGCATAGATATTTGTAGATCATTTGCTTTCATTCTGAGAACTAATTGAATCTTCTTAGAAAAAGGTGTAGAACGTGGAAGTTTCGGGGTTTTCCTCAATACATTGCTGGGATACAACCGAGCAACATCCATATCATTTCGAACTGCACGGGGTTTCCAGAACACGGAAGATCACAGACAGACCCTTGTTGCTGAAAACGCTGGACCAATTAGTAAATTGTTAGAGCACTGGGCGCATTTCAATATGATCTCTGTGCCTGGATAATAGAACGTGGACTTTCAAAATATAATTGCCGATGATGCCTCTAGTCGGTCCAAAATCACCAAATATTTATTTTCTGCCGATTCAATGTCATTTGGTGAACCTCGTCTAGATTGGAACTTTCCCACATCCGGGAATTCCAATAATTGGCTTGGCCAAGTTATGCATTCGTAAAAAAAATCGAACTCGAGATTTTGATCAAAGTTGACATTACGATGATAGCGAAGACAAAAAAAGTGGGTCTTTAAACTTGGTAGATATCATTTTTTAATTTTTCCCCCCACACGTTTTTTTTTTCTTTTTTTTTAAGACCAAAAATAACGGTATCTGCACTACGAATTTTTTTCGAAATTTTATAAATATTTTTTTTCTCAAAAACTGTCCCACGGAATTAAAAAAAAATTCATAAAATTTCATTTAATTTCCGCTAGGTAATGGTTGAAAAAAAAATTACGAAAAATTGTTATTAATGGTACACCCCTGGAATAATTTGTTTGTTTTTGATTTTCTTGAAAAACTGGTTTGAATAATTTTGTGTATGCTAAAGCTCCTAGAAATTTGGAATATTATTACATTTATTAAAATTTTCAAGTTTTTGGATTTTTTAGAAATATTTCAAATTTTTTTTTTGAAAACTCAATATATCGAAAACCCCATGCTTGATTTTTCAAACTATAAGTTTCTTTATTTATAAAAAATTTGAGAAACAAATTGTTTTACTTATAAAAAACGGTACCCAGTATACAAATGTAAAACGATGGTTTTCGAAAATTAAATTTTTCTCGAAAACGGGTCCGATAATTTTCATAAAATTTGTTTCTTTCGTTTAATTTGTACGATCTATAATTTATTAAAAAAATTTAAATTAAGATATTACAGACTATACCTTAAATAACGGATTTTTTATGAAATTTATCATAGAGAAGCTTTCAAAAAGTATAAAAAACATTGCATTTCAAAACTTTAAAAAAAATATTTTTGAATTAAAAAAAAAATCTATTTTTTCTTGGAATATTCAATATCTCAGAAATAGCCTTATATTTTTTTGGAAAATTATTTTTAGTAATAAAAACTTTGAGTTGTTGTAACACAATTTTTTCTTAAAAATGTTTTAAAAATTTTTTATATAAAAACTTATTAACTTCCCATAGGGAGTTATTGTAATCGGTCCGATTTGTCAAATTGGAATTTTTGACATTTCTCGACGTTTCAAGGTCCCTAGAGGCTATATCAATCATTTTTAGAGAGATGTCTGTGTGTGTGTGTGTACGGACGTTCGTACGTTCGTACGTTCGTACGTCCGTACGTTCTTGTACCATTTTTCGTCGTCGATATCTCAAGAACGAGTAAAGATATCGACTTCAAATAAATTTTTATTAATAGATAATAACTTCGAAAGAGGCTGAAACGGCGTTTATTAAAATTCAGTGAGTAGTTTTTTCACTATAACTGATTAAAAAAAAAACTAAAAATTTTGGTTAGTTTCAAATATCTCACGAAAAAATAATGCTATTGATTTCAAATAAAATTTAATGTACTCATTATCATTATAAGGTCATACAGATTTGGTATGAATTTGGAAAAAAATGAACATACCGTTATTTTTTTAAATAAAAAAAACTAAAAAAAAAATTTCATAACCCAGATATTCTAAGAACGGAAAACAATTTGAAATTCAAAATAATTTTATTTTACGAAAAATAATGTGTTTGACAACTGGTGAAAATTTCAAAAAAAATCAGTTTACAGTTTTTTTACAAAAAATAAAAAAACTATATAAAATTCTATTAAAAATTGGTAAAAATTGTTTTTCGACTCAAATTTCTCGAGATCTAGTAGTGATATTGACTTCTAATTTAGTTTATTTTATACATAGTATAATTTTGTACATTTAACGAAAAAAACGAAGAAAGTTCGTTGGCGAAACCCAGGCCAAAACGTGGCCCTTAACATATATTATATTTCCTCATCAAAAAGTCATTTTCGAAGAAAGTGCCGCTTAGTACATTCTTACGGGAAGGTATCGACATAATACAATTATTAACATATGGTTAAATTTTGACAAGTATCGAATTGACAGTTTTAAAAAAATATAAAAAAAAAATCTACTAAAAAGTGGTAATATTTGTTTTTCGACTAGAATATCTTGAGAACGAGCAATGATATTGACTTTGCCATTTTTTAATTTTATACATAATACAATTTCTAACAAATGGTTTATATTTGACATATATCTAGTTTTAGAGCGGATATATTTTGTAAGTACCCTTCCATCAATAACCAAACCATATCTTGTATATTTGAATATTTCGTTTTTAAATTTTTTTCAATTAAAATGTTTGGAACCGAAATAATAAAGTAATTTCTATAATATAACTAGCGGTCCGGTACGTGCTTCGCTACGTATAAAGTGAAATAATAAAAAAAAATTAATTGCAACATCAAATTCATTTATTCAAACAAAAAAATATTTTATTAATTGCTAGCTATTTTAAAACTTAATCCAAAACATTTTGATAAACAATATTCTTTGTTTTCCCATTTTGGGCATGAATAAACAATAAACAAACGGCTGTGGGTACCGACTCTGGAACAGGCAATATAAAGTTGACCATGTGAAAAACATGATTCCTCCAAATTCACACCACAAACGTGAAGTGTTTGCCCTTGATCCTTGTTGATGGACATCGCAAATGATAAACGCACAGG
The DNA here is from genome assembly GCA_911387755.1 of Chrysotoxum bicinctum. Classification (NCBI taxonomy): domain Eukaryota; kingdom Metazoa; phylum Arthropoda; class Insecta; order Diptera; family Syrphidae; genus Chrysotoxum; species Chrysotoxum bicinctum. Next base: position 62,713,515 of record OU426987.1, read on the forward strand.
ATATTGTAACCATTTGAACTCAAATGGCATATCAGTTAGAATCATAGGGATACGTGGTATCGAACAAACTTCTCCTTTTGATTTAGCAGCTAAGATCGTAGCTTTAATCAAATTTGGCAATAACTTTTTCACTGCCAATCTGGTGCCATTACACAGTTTTGGTGGATTAATATTTCGCAATAATATGATCAAAAAACCAACTTTAAAATTCAAGCAATGCGGTGGCATACCAGCTAGTTCCAATGAATTTAAAAATTCAATTGGATAATTCATTGCCTCATCTTGATTCATAACACTGTTGATTACAACGTAAATCTTGCATTGTTCGATTAAATGCTTCTAGTGATTTTTTATTCGCTGTTGTACACTCATCCCATAAAATAATTGGCGTTAATCGCAGAACTTTTGCCAAAGCAGAATTTCTTGAAATATTGCAAGTTGGAGTTTCAATCACCTGTACATTCAATGGCAATTTTAGTGCAGAGTGTGCAGTCCGACCACCTTCTAATAATGTAGCAGCAATTTCCGAAGATGCAAGTGCCAATACAATTTTCTGTTCCGATCGAGTAGTTAGAATAGCTAAAATCAATGACATAACGAACGTTTTGCCTGTACCACCAGGCGTATCCAAGAAATATAATCCACCTGCATTATTGGAAACGGCTTGCATGATTGTGTCATATACGATGAAGTTTCGAAACATGTTGCAATTGCTCATTTCTGCGATGAAGTACAATATCACGGGATTGAAACTGATCACCAAGAATTACAATTGCAACCTCATCAATTGCATGCTCTCTATCTTTTCTATCAGCCCTTATTACGATTTTGTGATTATCAGATGGCATACGATCGAGAGCAATTTTGAACAATTGATCTAATGTGTTATGCTGATGGAAAAACCTTTGTAGCTCACGAATAATTTCTCGTTTTGTATTTGAAACAATTGCACAACGTTAATCCAATTCACGATTTTCATCACCAATAAAATAAATTTGCAAAAATTGATCATCAGCGTCGAAGTATGGTAATAACAAACCAGCTTGATGATAAATCTGTACCTGAATCTGTAACATGTATGCAATTTTAGGTAGATGTTGGATCAGAATTTTTAAAACTATCGAATACTTTATGATTCAGATTGATATAAACATGGGACAATCATGTTGAAGTATTTACCTTAAACGTTCGGCATAATTATCTCTAATAATTTTAGTAGCACTAAAAGAGGTCATTTGAAATGCCGAATTGTGTTGTTGAATATGGATCAAAAAGTGATTCGACGTTTGAGATGTCTCAAAAATAAATGAATACAATGGTTTGAGTGGAGTTTCTAATGCTGGAAATCTCACTTTGCCATTAGCACAACACATGCCGGGCTTTTCACGTGGAAAGTTAGCTGCATCACAATGTGGACTGTTGTAATTAAAAGCAGCACGCATCATTTTAGCCAAAAGAGCAGCACGACGCGACGTATTCTTGATCGGCGTGCACGGTTCAGTACAGGTACAGGGTCAACAGATCTATTTCGTGCATTACGTTTACTGCGATGCATTAGCTTGTGCGCGTTCATCTGCAGTCTGTGATCGACTTAGTAATGCCACATCATTTGCATTACGCGTTCACCGACCTATATTTGCTCGCCCGGCTTGTGGCATTATTCCTTCATATAAAAAAGAAATAAATAAATAAATTAAAAAAATATAAGTTTCAATTTGACAGCAAAATCCCCACTAACAAAATGATCCGACATTTATTGAATTCATTTGTTACAAAAAATGTGATAAATGAAGAACCACTCGACCGATTTTATGCAAACTTCACATAAACCATCTACTAAATAGTCCAAACAAAGCCTTAACATTTGGTTTGGATAGGTAAGCCCGTTCTTGAGTTATAGAAACACAACGAAAAGTGGCATTGATTTTTATATATGTATATAGAATATATAGAATATAGATATAGATATAGATATAGATATTAAAAAACACGGAAATCTATAATTCAGTATAATAATATGTACCTACCAACCTTCGTAATTATCACAAGTTTTCAAGACCACAAATGGGAAGTTATCAGTGTGGGTCGCACCCAGCCTCTTTTTTTTTTAAGAAACCACTACAAAGACTTATAATTGTTGTTCTTGCATAAACCAACGTTTGCTTGAATCACATGTCATCCTATTTTTACCTTCAACTACTAAAGAAGTTGTTTTAGTCATTTAAACTGAAATTTATGCTTATGAACAGTTTATCTATAATAACACTCATTTTTGAAATTCTTAGTCTTCAACATAAAAGCCAGTTCGTGCATTTAATTTTTTTCTGAAATCGGGGTCCGTTTCCGACGGGTGTAGTTAATAAAGTTTAATTATTTTCAAGTGGTGGTTGATGCTATTACATTCAACAAAATGGCTGCCATGAACTGTCAAAATCTACCCGTCCCTATTGGAAAACTCTTTATTTCGATATTGTTCTAACTAGAAAGGATGGTGTCATCTTTTTTTCAATACAACAATCAGGGAATCATGATTGGTACTCAAAGAAGATCTAAGCCAGAACCGGCATACAGCTATTATCACAAACAATCAGGCGGCCTTTAAAGCAAATAATTCTAGCAGGTACATAATCATCCAAATTGATCCAGCAATGCCGGTAAAACTGGATTAGAGGAAAATGAATGAATGGAATACAGCTCACTCGGTCATTTCGTTAGTGTCATGAAGGGCAAAATCTTTTCAATTTTTCTCACAGAATTCAACCGTAAGTGGAGCAGTTTAACTGGAATGCACCGGACATTAACCAATAGGGGCACATGCAGTGGAGTTGGACATTTCCAGCAATACTCTTTGTCGTAGTTGTGGGGATCAGGGGAAATAGTTATTCATTTCCTCTGCAAATGTCCTGCTCCTGCCAGTATGATATCCCAACCACACTATAGTTATTCTTGGGCGAACTTAACGAACTATCTTAGCTGAAGGTCAAAGACTTGATCTCTTTTCTTAACATGACGAAGAAGCTCTGAGACAAACCTCGAGGGCTTCTGTAAAAAGTACTTCTAGATCTTAAGACCACAAGCCAGCGAACTTCAACTAAAGGGAATCAAAACTGCGCGACCCAGCTCTAATTGGGTTATTGAGCAAATAATGCTAGTGACCGCCATTTCTACCTTGTGTTTTCAAAACATCAACCCATTTTCAAGGGATATCTTATCGTTGACATATTTTTTTTGCTGAATGTAGCAATGGGAAGGGTGTTCCATTCCAAATTCTTGTAGCAAGCGTAAAAAAAAATATCTCTTAGAAATTGGGAAACGAATCGAGACCTTCGGGTACTGCCTGTAAATGCCTAAAAGTTTTAAATGGAAAGAATTCGTTTACTAAAGCACGTTGTCGACACTACCTGAGATAACCATGGCAGTACTGTTGGAACCACCTGTAGTCCGTTAACCATCAGGATCTTCTTATCGTTGATCGACATTGATGGTTATTGCAATGTCAGTTCCGTTTTGAAAGAAGTACAGACCGATGATTCCTTCAAACCAAGCAGTGACTTTCCCGAAATTCTCAGAATGTGTTTGTTGCTATATTTTCTCGCACGGATTAGTATCTTCCCAAATACATGAAAGTTACTAACTCACACTTCAACTCATCCAAAAATCAGCCTCGTCGTTGAAGAAGATATTTTTGGTTTAATGCCCGGATTGCTTGTAAAATGGAGCACTTATTTTGAAATTAAAATTTGTTGATGTGGACACATTGTTTAACACTGTAAACTTCCTTTGTGATTTGTCACACATTTGTGAAGAATTCAGAACAAATATGACAGACGTTGCTTTAACATGGCGGTTATAACTTAACAACATTCGAAAGTCCCTATTGAAAGGACCTTTATAGCCAGAGTTGCATTTTTATTAATTGAATGAAATGGCAATAAATGGATGCAAGCTAAGAATGTCCTCCTTACGAAGCCAGTCCTCAAAAAATCTTTTATTGGTGGCCATTACCACTTTCATTTCGGTTTCAATATTTTTCAAGATGTTAAGCACAAACCATAAAACAAAAATTATTCTTGTAAAAGTAAGCTACTTGTGTGCATTAACCAACGATAGTGCCTCCGATCAATTTTCGTTTCCTGAAGAGGTTAATATTGGCTTTGTAGCGAGAACCTCTTTTAACTACAGGTTTCGTGGGTTGAAGATCCTTAGTTTAAACTTTAGATAGTTTGTAATTGTCAATTTCAAATAAAATTACGTTTGTATTTTTTAATATAAATTAGTTTTGACAGTTTTATTTGAAAAGTAAAGAAAAAAAATTAATATTAAAAAAAAATTTAAATTTCAAAGTTAAGTAATTAAATAATTAAATAAGGTGGCACGATTTAATGTGCGAGTTTTAAAGACGGAGGAGAACCCGTCCGTTAAATTAACTCTCAAATTAAACTTAACACCAATGTGCAAAACAAAAGCACTAAATTATTTAAGAAAGTATTATAGATCAAGGTTTATGTTATTAAAAGCGGAGGAGGAAACCCGTCCGTTGAATAATAATCATCAACACAAGAAATATTCTCAAACTTCAAGTATGATATTTTTCTATCTGGACAATGGATTACCCGACTGTCCTAAGTGAAATATCAGACGAGAATGGAATTAAATCGACTGAAACTCTCCTTTTATACTTTTTACTTGCGATATAGGTACTATAGGGCAAGTTCTGCATTTGGAAAAAAAATCGAACTCGAGATTTTGATCAAAGTTGACATTACGATGATAGCGAAGACGAAAAAAGTGGGTCTGACAATTCCGTCTGTCTGTCTGTATGTCTGTATGTCTGTATGTCTGTACCTCGAACTACAGCCTAAACTACCGGACGTATTTTCTTCAAACTCGGTAGTTAAGGGTCTTCGGTGATTCCCTAGAGGAAAAATTGAAATTTTTTTTTTAGCTCCAAAACTAAGGGTACCCCCCATACACCCGTAATGCAAAATCTTGTTTATCTCGAAAACGGCTCTAACGATTTTGATAAAAAAAATTAGGTGTGATATTATGGACATGGACTATATTTTGGTCAAAAAAAATTTTGGGGGGAAATGTTATTAGGGGTACCTGTCATAGAAGGGTTTATTTGATTTTCGAATTTCTCACCAACGGCTCTAACGATTTTAACTAAATTTTTTATGCAGGAGCTGCTTTGTATTTTAAAAAACATAAACTAAAAATTTTTTCGAAAAAATAGTTTTTGGATTTTTAAAAAAATAATACAATTTTTTTTTTGAAAATTCAATATCTTGAAAACCGATACACGATTAAATTTTTAAATTACGTTTTAAAATGTATTTTATTAAATACTAACAATTTGCATATCAATTTTTTTGTAAAAATTTTAAGGAAAATTTAGTACACAAAAAACATGTTTCAGTGTGTCTGTATGTCTGTACCTCTCACTACAGCCTAAACCCTTGGACCTATTTCTTTCAATCTCGGTAGTTAAGGGTCTTCGGTGATTCCCTAGAGGAAAAATTGAAATTTTTTTTTTAGCTCCAAAACTAAGGGTACCCCCCATACACCCGTAATGCAAAATCTTATTTATCTCGAAAACGGCTCTAACGATTTTGATAAAAAAATTAAGTGTGATATTATGAACATAAGCTACATTTTGGTCAAACAAAATTTTGGGGCAAAATGTTATTAGGGGTACCTGCCATAGACCCGTTTTTTTGATTTTCGACTTTCTCATTAACGGCTGTAAGGATTTTAACCCAAAATTTTTAGCAGGAGTCCCCTTAAGTTTAAAATAATATTGTATATAAAAATATTCGAAAAAATATTTATTGGGTTTTAAAAAAAAAAAAAAAAATTTAAATCAATATCTTCAAAACCTATGAACGAATATTTTTTGAAATTATTTCCTTAAACCAATGTCATTAAATACTTAAAATTCGCATCCCACATTTTTTTCTTGAAAAATTTTAAAGAAATTTCTTATATAAAAAATTTATTTAATAATAAAACGATTTTTTAAGGTTTATTTGCATAAATTCATACTTTTCCGGAAACCAGACGGCAATTTTATGCATTTGAACATATCTCATTAAATCCATGTTTTATATTTATAAAATGTATCTTAAATTCCAAAGTACTTTTACATAAGAGCAAGTTCGTGCGATCCAGTCGTGCATTTTATTTGTTTACTCTATTGTCAACTTTGTTATTTTATTTTTTATTACTTAGAAGTGATTTTCTTTGTTATTTTTAATTTTTAATATATAAAAGCTTTAATTTTTATTCTTGCCACCTTAATTTTACAAAAATAATAGGTATAAGAATAATTAAATAATATATGAAGTGCTACAGCTTTCATTTGATACCCCATACTGAGCAGAATTACTCCCGTTGTACTGACTAGAGACGGTAACCCTGATTCGATTCCTTGTTCGCTGTGTATAGTTAACATTTTGTTCTTCACCTACATATGTATATAGATTATAACATAGGCATACCTTTTTTAATATCCAAAAGTCGGCCACCAGAAAAACAAAAAACAGGATTTTATAACACCTCGAATTTTAGAATAAATGCCAATTTGCTTCTACTCGAACCCCAAGGCAATCCTAGCACCTATATTTTTACAGTTTTTTTTTTCCTCAATAAAATATTCAGTGCACTTTATGCCACACCTGCAAAACTGCCGAAAACCGTGATTTTATTTTATATCTCCCACAGTTTACGAGCATATAAAGTATTTCACCATTAATTTGAGGTTACATCGCAAAAGGGTAGCAGCCTTGCATGCAAAAATTGAAACATCGACTCTTATTCTGAATTTAAAAAAGGTAAATCTATTCAAAAATAGGCATAATACATTTTTCAAAGTGTGTGAATGTATGTTACAAGACCCAGCAATTGAAATACTCATTTGATGTTTAAACAAAAAAAAAAAAATGCACGACTAGGTCGCACGAATTTGCTCTTTCGTTTTATTCCTTTCTGAGTGAATCGAAAACACATTTGTCAAACCTGTCTCTAAAAAAGGCGAATCTTTCTTTCTCATCTCATCCAACTATCGTCCAATTGCACTTACGTCCCAACACTGATAAATTATTATCAGCTCAAGAAATATTTTGAAGAACGAAAGCTTCCCAATGACTGACAGTTTGGGTTATATACCAATAGGTCCACTGGCGAACTGATAGTGCATCGCACTGAACAATGGAACAAATATTAAAATCGGTTTGGAGAAAGTAAGGTTATTGCATTTGAGCTTGGTATCAAGTAACTTATCGAAAATGTGTGCATTTGCTATTGATCAATATCTTCTTCTAAACTACCTTGCGAACGCTCAATACAAGTTTTAAGTCTTTAAATCATAAAATAAATGCTGGTAAGCCTCAGGGCACTGTTTTGTTTCCAACTTTCTTTCTCATATTCATCAATAATCTTTTGTCTGAAACTTCTTATCTAATCTAATCTAATCTAATTGTTGCTGACTACAGTGTGAAAGGGTAGTTATAATCCCTTTAAATGAGCGCTAAATTATAAAAATAGAAAGAAATTTGGAATTTTAAAAAATTACTTTATATTGATTGTAATTTTAGAGATTTAGAACAATATTCTTTACAACTAAGAATATAGCAAATAATATAATATTTAACATTTAAGGGAAAATACTACATGAAGAAAACCCTCATATTAAACTTAAAAACTACTATTACACATAAACTCAAATTTTCAAAGCTGTATAAATTATTTCAAATTTATAATTAAATCATTATCTGAAAAAGTACAACAAATTTGACAGAGCTTGTCAACTGAGTTAGATATATGTCTTTCAAAAGTAAAGTTTTTACCAAGTACTCGTATGATACCTATCAAGATAATTTACAGATTTCAGGCCATCGGATTTCGAGAGAAAAATTTGCTTTCTGTGTCGAGTGGGCCACATATAGCTTGGCATATTTCAGCATTAACTTTTATTTTCCATTTTGAAAAGTAATTAAGAAAAGTATCTTGTGAACTCTGTAAGTAAGTAAGTGCGCCTTGAGTAAGAACACTAGACGTAAAAAGCTTAGTATTCTCTGCAAACATGGCAACTTCGCTGGTACATTCCAACAAACAAATATTGAAGAAGATGGTGCCAAGTACGGAGCCTTGAGGAACCCGCAAACAAATATCAAATTTGGAATACCTCGCAGCTCCAGCGGCTAAAAAAATGTTTTTATCTCTCAAAAAAGATTACATTATTTTGACAAGATAATCTGGGAAGTTTTTAGATATGTATGTATGTATGTATGTATGTATGTCCTTCGTACCCATTCGATATCGAAGGCTTTTTTTTATCTCTTAAAACTAGTCGAGTCCAACGCTTTAAATTAAGGTAATTTTTGAAATACTGCTTTAATCTTAAGACTTGATGGCTGATAGAGTGACCAGCTCTAAATCCAAAATGTTCCAAGAGATATATATGATGGCTTCCTCAATGTATTGGAAAAGCCGATTCGTAACACCTTTCCAAACATCTTTTGGTTTGTCAGCTTTGGCGATTGAGACCACTTTTTTAATTTTAATTTTTTAGAAGAATAATTTAAAAAAAAAGTTGAAAAGGTAATCCCCTTTTAGGCAAGTATTATAAAAATTGGTTATTAATAGAATCATGGCCAGGAGACTTTTTTATTTTAAGCTCCTTTAATAAGCTATTCACTAAACGATTTTTGCGAATTCGAGTTGTGGGGTTGGTAAACTACAGTTTCTCTAAGTTCGATAAGATTATCATGTACAAGGTTTACAGTTAGAAGGATCACTCAAGGGTGCCGAAACTAGATGATTTTTGCTAAATGTTCCCGCTAAAGCATTTGTCTTTTGCTCCTGAATTATAAAGATATAATATTAGGCTCTGAGGTGAGGAATAGAGGAGCTTTTTTTTTCAAAATGGTTTGGAGCCTTTGTCAAAGCCGAATAACTTTATATTACGAAACAATAAAACTTCATTTTGAATTTTATGATAAAGATTTTTAAGGGTAGTTTTAAATAAGTCTAAGTCGAATTCACTTTCTTCTCTGCGAGTTACGCTGATGTATTCAATGCAAGATATTTTTCGGAAGCGGTTGAAGATTTGAGTTGGAATGTCTTGGTTGCGATGTCAACATGATTAAGCGACTGGACATCATACATATAAAGATAAGATTCCATCATATATAAATTTTTAGATATGAAAGTGTGCAATCTTTCCCAATTTGCAGTCGAATAGTTAAAATAGGCACTCGTTTTGCTAAAAGTACAATTAGTCAGTACAAACTGATTTGCGCTCAAAGCATCAATAGCCGAAGGAAGGAATATATCAAGTGTTAGGAGGGTAGATACAGATTTAAAAATATTGCCCAGAATCAGACCAAAAGAAAGAACGCAGGCAACTAGAAAACGTCTTAAAAAAGAACAAATTAAACAGACAGGTACACGGTACATTAGTCCACCCACACTGGGAACGGTTGTGGCAAAAGTGAAACGTAAAACTTTCAAGGTTTTTAAAACAGCTTATCATGAAGCATCTGTAAGATTATATTTTATCAAGAAAGACCTGCGCATATTGTTCCTATCAATGATATCCCTTATAATGTCTGCGCATGTACATCTCACTCAAACTACATAAATCTACTTCTTGCTACTCGTATTTCGAAACATTGACAGACTTTCCTAAAACATAATGAGAGTTTTTGACGTATCGTGAATCTAATAACGAGTGTTTTTTAAGAGCTAAGGGAAATTAAAAAAAAAACACAAACAATTCAGAAAAATGCATGAAATCTTTGTTTGAATCGATATTATACGGTCGATATAATTTAATGTTTGAAGACTATTCCATGCTAATATTGGCCGCGGCTGCGCCTCAAATGGTCCATCCCCTTAGTCCAATTTTGGCATACTCTTTCTAACATTTCGGCCGGTATCTCACGAATAAATGCTTCAATGTTGGCTTCCAGTGCATAAATCGAAGCGAGCCTGTCTCTAATGTATAGACATGAGTCTTAACATAGCCCCACAAAAAATAGTTTAGAGGCGTTAAATCGCACGATCTAGGCGGCCAATGGACCGGCCCCAAACGTGAAATAAACTGTTCACCGAACTCGCCTCTCAATTGGTCCATTGTTACGCGTGCTGTGTGGCATGTGGCACTGTCATGTTGAAACCACATGTCATGCAAGTCAAGCTCTTCCATCTTGCGCAAAAAAAGTTTGTTATCATCTCACCCTAGTGCTTAATATCGAATTTTTAAATACATAAGAAAGTGGATCTTCGGACAACTTTTTAAGAGCCCATTCACCAAAAATTCGGCGTTGTGGTAGGTCATTCGGCTTCAATTCTTGCACCACCTGTATTTTGAAAGGCTTCACAAATAAATCCTTCCGCGAAATTTTCCACGTAGTAGAGTAACAGGGGCCTAATTGCGGTGAACGGCGCCGAATCATCGATAATTCACAGTTCCCACAAATAAATGAATGAATAAATTCGGGTTTAAAAACACTGCGACCTAAAGATCTATTGTGTCCCCCATCTAGAACTGGATTAGGTTTTCTCATCATTATAGTTTTTCCTCCAAATTCGAAGTATTTGGAGTATTTCAAGGGATGCTAATTCACTCTCTTATATGTGGTGCTTGCCCAGATACCTATGCCTTTGATGCGCGAGTGGATCACATTTCCCCAGTATATGGTCAGGTGTCTCTTCGTGAGTGTTGAAGAATCTGCAAGTCGCGTTGTTCTCCAGGCCAAGGATGTTGAGGTGTCTTCTCAAACTACAGTGGCCTGGGACAAGCCCCGTGATTTTTCTGAGGTTGATTCTACTTAAGCTAATGCAGGTTAGAAAATGCTCTCGGTTGTAGTCCCCGAGTAGGAGTTTTGCCTGTCTTAGCTTAGGGAGTTCTTTCCAGATTTTTGTTCTTTTTGTCTCCTCTTCTGTTTTGATTTTGTTTTTGATCACGTTTTCTCCTATTCCGCAGTAGGACTTTGGCCCTGTAAGGGTTGCCGATGCACCTATTTTTGCTAAGGAGTCTGCCTCTTCGTTGCCCTGGACACCAACGTGGCCTGGTGCCCAATGAAGTGTGACAGTGTTATTCTCGCCCAGCTTATTAAGCTTTATCACGCATTCCCAAACAAGTTTGGAAGTAATGGCGTAGGACCAAACTGAAGATTTTTGATATTGACACAAAACACGAAACCTGCGTGAGCTGTCAAAGTCAATGTTGCCAAAAAGCAAATAGCAAAAAAATCACCAATTATATAAATAATGAAGATGCAAGTCTAACAATTCCGATGTATGGAAAAAATCTAGCATTTGGAACATAAGCCTAGATTCAAACCCTAATGTTAATTGGATTTTTAACTGGATTTTTCAGTATGAGTATTAACGAAAATTGCACGAATTTTTTGTAGAGTCAGAAGATGAAACTTTAAATTCTGAATCTCCAACAGCGTCTATTGAACTCTCTATATCACCAGCAGATGCATGCTAAAAACACATACTATTTTAACAGCAGCAGTCTTGCCAAAAGTTATTTCTGCAGTAGTACGTTCTCGTACAGGTATCCCGCAATATTACAATATCATTGTGTAATGTTGACTTTAATCGATATCGATGAATATGGAGACGTCAGATTACAATTTCTGAAAACATGACATAGCAGACATGATACGAGTAGTAAAGTTGATGGCAATAATAACACAGTATTTTTAAAAAAATATTGACATAATATGTATTTAAAAAAAAATAGTAATTAATAGAGACGGGTACTGACTAGTAATATACGTTATTTTATTTTACCCAGTTCTTTATATCGTTTTATTGATATTAATATTCATTAAAGTTAGACGCGTTGCGCCCGCAATAATTTGATGTTGCACCTGCGATTGATTGATTTTGTTTTCTATCTTTAATTTTATTTATTTAGTTGACTGAATCAACGTCGTTCAATATATACATAACATACATATGTAAGAATAGCATAATAAATGTTTCACAATTAACAGAATTTGTGTTTTTCGAACTATGATCTATAAAGGTCAGCCGCTATCGCCCTTTGAAACATTTTTTCTGACGATTTATTTAGATACTCGTAGGGGTGGCCATGGCGCGATGGATGTGTGCTCGCCTGTGAACCTCATGATCACAGGTTCGATCCCTGCCGTCGTCTATGTCATTTTAATTCCATTAAAAACCTTCCAAAATTGTCATCAATGGGTTTCTAGTTTACTCAATACATGTTGTTCAGGCATAACACTAACAACATGTAATTGAGTTAAACTAGTATGCCCAACAAGGATGAACACGAATAAAAATAATGTGAATTATAAGCGACATAGAAATAAGACACGGAATTCTCCGCTTTAGTTCAGCCGCCATCCCTGGAGATAAAATATCTGAGACAACAACCTTCAGTCTCAGAACATCGTGCCACACATCTTTCCTATCCTTCTTTCTCTTCTTAACTTCACGCCCGCGCTGTGTTGAAACATTTAAAGGGTAATCTAATCCCTTGAGCGCGGGTAGATTATAAAAAAAAACTCGTAGCAAAACATTATATTCCCCAAAAAAAAAACACCTTAAATTTTAAATTATTACAGATAATCCTAGTGCTAGACTTCTATACTCAACTTTGTTCTAATTTTCAATAGTTCCGCGGAACAAAACGAAAAAAAAATATTTTTTTTCTGATGTTTGTATGCATTAAAATACTCGTGAAATGCACTTTTTGTTTACTTTCACTATTGAAACACTTTTGCTACCAAGACCAACCGACCCCTACTGACTATCATATATACTATTTTTATTATAGTTTTGTTCAGTCTTGATGCCATAATGAAGCTAACATGCCTTTGAGTCTGTGACAAAATACATACTAACATTTAATTAGATCACTTAACGACCTTCTGTGATGCACGTTTGTATGATGATTTTTTTTTATGAAAAAAAAACAGACTACTGTGATTTTAAGTTTTATTAACAAAATAAACTCTCGTTTTTATAGACAACGTCATTGTCCTGGTTTATATTTTTAGAATTAATTTTAAGATCTAGGTGCATTCACTTTCTCAGCACGGTACATGCGATGGCATCTACATATTTGGGGTTAGTAGTTATAGGGAGCTGATGGGAGTACTTAATTTTCGGTGAAATAAATAAATGAATGTACTCGTACATATCATAATAATACTGTTTGCATTTTATTTTGTCTCATGTATCCATGGACATGACTTTGAGTGGCACTATTGAACTTCAATTGAAGGCGCACAACAATCCCTCTCGTTATCGATTCGCAGTTTGGGCCTTAGAGCACCTTGGATTTCATCTTTTCTGACGGCTGCGTTAACAAACAAAATTGCCGCATCTGGGGCTCGTAAAACCCGCAAGTTATCGTCCAGAATCTAATGTATTTACAGGGAGTGACAGTTTGGTGCGGATTGTTGTAACAAAGTTACACCTTTTAACCTAATTACACCTTTTACCACCCAGAGAAGACAGAACGCCGAAATTCTACTTCAATTACTATTCCGGATGAAATAGCCAGCAAGTATTCCATACCTCAAGGCGCCCACGCAAAAATGCAAAAGAGGACACACACACTGATGGTTGGGGACGTCAGCAAATAAATTTCGTTCGTCAGTTTTACAATCCACATTTGGTTTTGGCCACCAATTCGACAAGTAAGAGTTGGAAATTCATCGAAAGTTAGATTCTTCTTGCCACAGTGTCTTTTGTACCGATCCAGTGTACATGGTAAAGATCATCTCAATAAGAAGCACACTGCTGGTTGCATATACCAGGTAGCAGCTTCGAAGCTTTTGTCTTCCGCCGTTAAACACCCCCTCCGCTCTCCTCCTCCGCTCAGACTAGGGACTCTATGCCAATCTTCGCTGTCTTAGCTCTTAACCTCCTCCACTCAGACTAGGGACTCTATCCCAATCTTCGCTGTATGAGCCTCCTCTTCGATACCACCGCTAGTCTATATGAAATACTTTGTTATCTTATTGTAAGACCGTGAATTTTGTTAAAGTATATAAAAAATTTGCTAGCTTATTATAAGACCGTAAATATTTTAAGCTCATATAAAATATTTTGTTAACCTATTTATACACATTCAATAAATACAAATTGGAACTGGAGTTTTGAACTCTCTATTGGCCGAGTTTTTCTGTTTTCTTCGGTTGACTCTGGAGCCTGGACCTCGCTGACCTACCTCAGCTGGAAACAAAAAAGCATCACATTGTGGCGTGGTTGCATCATTGGTCCTCCCTGACATACAATTCGGCTTTCGGGAAAAACACTAAACCTTGCATAATGGTAAAATTCCAACACGATATCACCACAACCCTCAACAGTAGTCGTGTCACCGTCGGATACTTTCTGGATGTCGAGAAAGCATTCTCGATAGCGTGTGGATAGACGGCCTAATCCACAAACTTCATCTTATGCAAGTACATACCTCCGCCATTAATAAAAGTTCTCTTTTCTTTCTTATCTTTAAGTAAATTTTTCATGTAAGTAGCTAAGTGCAAGTCAAACATGAAGACCATCAGAGATGGAGTCGCCCAAGGCTCAAAACTCTACAACTTGATGACTTCAGACCAACCTTCTCCAATTGGATGCGAGAAACTTCTGTATGCTGATGACTTGGTCACCTACGCCACATCACGCTGTCCGAAAAGTAGAAACCCACATCAATAGACTCTTCCAAATCTACCAGAAATGGGGCATCCGAATCAATACTTCCAAATTGGAACTTATCTGCTTCGGGAGAACTTCAACTGGTAGAGGCATTCGCACCGCAACAATTTGCAGAAATCTGGTCCTGAGACTCCCTGACGGATCCACCATGGTGGCAAAGTCAAATTAATGTCAAGTACCTTGGAGTGCACTTCAACGAGTTGGTAAGGTTTAACCTGCACTTAAGAAATGTGCCGAAAAAGGCCACCTGGGCCTTCACCCGTTTGCACCCATTGCTGAAAAGAAGATCAGGTCTTAGCCAACTGACAAACATATTAATCTAGAAGCAGCTCCAGTGATCAGTTACCTTTTCCTTCCCAGTATGATATTCCATCTCGAAGAGAGCTATGAAGGAACTTCAACTATTCGAAAAGAAGATCTACCCTGGACTCTGCCTTCAACCTCAACGACAGAAACACTACAGGAACGAGCATCTCTACACAGAAGCGAATTTAATCCCACTGGACAAATATCTAGTTCATTCAACAAAGAAACTAATGGGGAGCATCATCGACCGCACTCAAATCAGCTTACGAGAAGGATGACCACAGAACAACAACATCCCGAATCGAGGTACCTCAGTGTGATTGAAACTCTGGATGACAACTTAAAAATGGACAACGAGGAAGTAGTCTCGTTCTACGCTGACATTGGGTCAGCCCAATACCGCGGCTAAAACGTCGCGCCATCCCTGTCCTCAACCCACAAAAATCACCACTGACAACCGGGAATGAACACCCTGAGGACAACACAGTCAACCGACCTTTTAAATTTTATTTTTTTCGTCATGTAAATTTTATATAAAAATAATTAAACTTAAGTCACTGTATATAGTTAGGCACCCTATGGAGCCAACAAATGTAAATTTTCATACATATGTAGTATCTTATTAGTTGTAAGCCAAATTGTAAATAGAATGTTCAATAAAACAAAATTGAATTGAATTGAATTGAATGTGTCATTGGTCCATTTTACTTCGAAAATGAGACTGGGAACAACATTTGGGTCAACGGTGGGTGTTACAGAGCCATGTTTTTTTTAATGAAATTGCAGACATGGATTTGGACGACCTATGGTTCCTGCAGAATAGCGCCCCATGCCACACATCCCATGCCACAAACGATCTTTTGCGCACACAATTCTCAAATCGTGTTATCAGCCGTCTTAGCGATTTCAATTGGCCACATCGGAGCTGCTTTTTCATTCCTTTGGACTTTTTTTTTGTGAGAACCGTGAGGCCCGATGTTATGCCAATAATCCGTAAACGATTTAAGCACTTAAGGCCAATATAATCCAAGCAATCCGTGATCTACAGCTCGAAACCATCGACAAGGTCTTGAAAAATTGGAGTGACAGAACGCGCTACTGCGAAGCCAGACGAGACAGCCACTTGAAGGGCGTTGTGTTCCATAATTAATGGAAATGTTTGCCCTTACTAATTAAACCATAATTAATGGACAAAGTTTAATTTTATTCATTTTATTGCATTTTTGAAAAGAAACATTTATTTGGCACACTGTGTACATAAATATATCTGTAGTCTTTGCACGCAGGAAAATAAAATGTAACCGAAAGCATTCATTTTTCGTTGGGTTAAAAAAATTATAAAAACAGCAAAGTCTCGGGTAAAAACTACATAGTGTATGTCACTAAAATTAACTCGATAAAATGAAATCGTTCAAAATAAACAACTAAGAATGTTAGTTTCATGCCCAACACAGTTCAGCAAATTCGCCTCATCGGTGAAGATAATTTTTTGGCTGAAATAAATCTGAAAACGTATTGCCAACCACGCTGGTTTCCTTGAGTTGATAGCCGGAAATCTAGAACTTAATTCGGTGTGAACAGGGTATGACATGTTTCTTACTTTTCAATTTCACAAAAACAATACATTTTAGTATTCTTCGTAAATTTCAGGCATTTTTCTTAAATTTATGTCATTTTATGTCAATTGTCACATTAAAACCAAGTTGCCATCAGCTCCCTAGCCATAAAGTCGTTCCACATTTTATCGCTGGTTGGTAGCTAAATGTACACAAGCACATTGCACGTCATGCGAAATATACTTAGCTACTTTGTGATGGTTCGGTTTTTTTTTTAATTTTTTTTTTGTTGTATTCATTATAATGTATCTAGGCCAGGCCAAGAGGGGTTTCTTTTCAAGTGCAAAAGCACTCATTCATTGTAGGATATTGCAGAAATACACGTGGAAATTTGCCAAATCAGACAAATTGTCGTCGGCATTTACTTATTCTTTTTTGTTAGTTTCGTGAGATTGGTGTAAAACAGTTTTCAGGAATGAAGAACACGCTGAAGTGTACAACTTCTGCTTGCCCCACTTCTGAATTTGAGTACTTTCGTGTAAAATTGAAGTATCGACCTGTAACTCACGGAAAAAAAGTAAACAAAATCAGCACCGTTTAAGTTGTTTGTAGTCGTTATCATCTTGCTCCAGTCCCTGATGGACACGCCAACACGTATACAGTTAAGTTTCCTTGTGGTTTGAATTTAATTAAAGGATATTGTGGACTCTGGCTTTGTGTTCTGTCGGGTCGCTATGCAGTGTAGTGGAAGTTGATGGTTAAGCACCTGAGCACATTCAAGACGTAGCTACTTCACACATTCGTAACTGACTATACAATTCGGGTCACGTTTGGTTGAGTTTGACTATGTTTCCCTAAGAACGATAATTAACTATTTGTTTCTCCTAAAAGCAATTACAAAAGCAATATCCTGGAAACACAAAGGTGTAAAAAATTAATTTAAAAAAAAAACTTTGGGTTGTGCCCGGTATCTAAGTATTGTTTATTTGAATTTCACTTGAAGACACAGGTTTTCTTCATGATCTTGAACCCGGTTGAAATATGAACATTTTATTAATAAGGAAATATTTTGAGACGTTGTTTATCTGTTTTGGGACAACAAAATAAATAAACAAACTTTGCGAAAACGTGTCGGCAGTAATAAAATGCTTTTTGGTTTCAGAACGCATTTAACAAGGCCGTTCAATGGAGGAGGATTCCACTTTTTCAAATTTAAATTTTATTTTACATTTAATTTCATGTTTTTATTTTAACATGGCATCGTTTATAAAACAATTCATTTCATTTTAACTAATCAAAAATCTTCAAATAAAACGACACACCAAAATTGTATGACATTCCGACATGGAGCCAAAAAGTGAAAGTGAAAAAAATAAATGCACGACTGGATGGCACGAACTTGCTCTTATGTATGGAATTGCCGTGTGTTTTACGGAAAGGTATGAATGCAAAGTATTATGCAAACAAAGTTTAAAAATTGTTTTATTATAAAAGTAATTTTTTATATAGAAAATTTCTTTAAAATTTTTCGGGAACGAAATTCGGGGTGCCAATTTTAAGTATTTAGTAATATAGATTTTAGGAAATAATTTAAGAGAAAAATAGTTCACACGTTTTCAAGAAATTGATTTTTCAAAAAATAAATTGGAATTTTTTTTTTAAAACCCAAACTTTTAAAACTTAAACTTAAGGGGGCTCCTGCTGAAAATTTTTGGTCAAGATCGTTAGAGCCGTTAATGAGAAAGTCGAAAGTCAAAAAAACGGTTCTAGGACAGGTACCGTTAATAACATTTTGCCCCAAATTTTTTTTTTGACCAAAATGTAGTCCATGTCCATAACATCACACCTATTTTTTTGGGAGTAAGCTGACGAACGCGTTACGAAAAGTGTGATCAGGCGAGGCGAACGGTGATATATGTGCTGCTCACTGTGTTTTGGACGATGGAACAAACATCATAATGGTAGTTGTTTACATTTCGCCCAATAACACAGTTAATATTATCATAAAGTTTATATACAGAAGACTTATGATTTATGGTCGAGTAGGTTCTGAAGAATTAGGAGAAAACTATCATACGTTGCCACTAATCTTAGCAGGAGATTTCAATATCAATTTCGCATCCGAAGATGGATAACTCTTGATAAACTTTCTACGAGATAAATTAGAATTACAAATGAATAATGACCGTAATGAGCCAACTTCAAGACATGGAACAACAATCGATGCAGTTTTTTCTAGATTTCTGTCTAATTTTAATTCTAAAATATATGTATCGTATTTCTCGTATCATAAGCCTATTGTCTCGGTTTTACAATCAACCACAGTAATTACTGATGTACCCAATAATGAAAATAACGAATAAAAGAATGAAAAATAAAAGATTTATGCAAAAATATTAATTTACTAATGAAAACATAAAATACATTTAAATATTTGTAGGAAATTAATATATGTATATGTGCATACATGTATATATTGCACACACACATTCATATATATACATATAGATAGAGCGAAAGAAGTTTCACTTCAGTCGTGCGGTCATAAGCACACTCACTTTTTTTTTATCAAAATCGTTAGAGCCGTTTTCGAGATAAATAAGATTCTGCATTACGGGTGTATTGGGGGTACCGTTAGTTTTAGAGCTAAAAAAAAACTTCCGATTTCTCCACTACACTGAAAATAAAATCTAGGTATATATGATAAAAATGTAGGTTGATTTGACAAAAATTTTGTCAATATACTTCTAACAAAAAGTTTTATTAAATTGACAAAAATTATAGAATTTTGTTGAGGTAACAAAAAATATTTTGTTGTATCTACAAAAATATTTTGTTATGCTAACAGATAAATTTGTTGAAATAACAAAAATATTTTCTCAATATGACAAAATTTCGAAGAATTTACAAAATTAATTTGTCATATTAACAATTCTTTTGTTGTATTAACAATTTTTTTGTTAGTGTTATTGTTTTTTATTATTATCGGATTAACAATTTTTTTTGTTGAATTAACAAAATTGTTTTGTTAAATTGACAAAATTGTTTTGTTACATTAACAAAATATTTTGTTAAATTAACAAAAATTTCTTGTTATATTTTGTTAAATTAACAAAATATTTTGTCAATTCAACAAAATATTTTGTCAATTTTACAAATTTATTTTGTTAAATCCACAAAAAAACAAAATTGATTTTGTCAAAATAGTTTTTTTTTTGGGATTTAAGTCCACAAAAATTGGCGTTTCGTCCCTACGATCTCACATGCAACCATCTGTGAGGGCGTATAGACAATACGCAATTTTTGTTAAGTTCAGTTAATCTTACATCGATTTTTTAACAAAAACCAAGTGTGAACTATATCATACACAAGAGAAATTTTTTGGTTTCCTTACAAAATAGTTTTATCTATCTGATAATAATATTTTATCAATATTACAAAATAATTCAACCCCAAAACAAATATTTGTCATTTTAACAAAAAGGTTTTCATTTTTTGTTAAATTAACAAAAAAAAATTAACAAAAACTTTGTGATATTGACAAACGTTTACAAAATAGATTTTTTGTAGATACAACAAATATTTTGTTAACATCAGAAAAAAGTTTGTCGATGTGACAAAAATCTCTGTTTTATTTTGTTATATTAACAAAACTTGGTTTGTTAAACTGACAATATTATTTGTAGAGCATATTTTGTTAAACTGACAAAAAATCATGCTGGATTACAAAAATTTTGTGAAATCAACAAAATCATTCTTTCGTATTGACAAAAATTTTATCAAAACGATAAAATTGTTTTGTTAAAGGTCAGCAAAACATTTTTGTCAATATTACCTAGGAATTTATTTTCAGTGTAGGGAATCACAGAAGACCCTTAACTACCGAGATTAAAGAAAATAGGTCCAATAGCTTAGGCTGTAGGGAGAGGTACAGACATACGGACGGAATTGTCGGACCCACCTTATTCGTCTTCGCTATCATCGTAAAGTCAACTTTGATCAAAATCTCCAATTCGATTTTTTTCCAAATGCAGAACTTGCGGGGGAAATCTGTCAAAGTTGTAGTAGTAGTAGTAGTAGTATAGTAGTAGTAGTGTATTTATTTTCAATTCAATTCAATACACAATTTATAAACATAATAAATAAAATATGGACTTGGTTTGAAACCGTGCCAGATATTATTCAATTACAATACACGTGGTGGCCCTTTGAAGTTGCGTTTTCAACGTTTGGTAGCCAAATTTAAGACGACCGGTTCGGTAATCAATCAGAAAACATTCGTACGAGAATATCGTCACATTTCGTGAAAGTGTACAGCAGAACCCAAAGCAATTGATTTCTCGCCGTGCACAAGAACTCGGTCTTTCGAAGAATTCAACATGACAAATTTTGCGTCTGGACATAGACCTGCTCCCGTACAAGATCGAACTGACCCAGGACCTCAAAGTTCATAACCATATTCAACGTCGCTTATTCGCTGGGCTTCGAAGTGTTTGGAAGAGTACCGCAATCCTGGCCGAAAAATTATCTCTAGCAACGAGGCGCGAGGACGAATGGCTGTGTTAACAAGCAAAACTGTCATATATGGGACGTCACCAACCCACACTAGGTTCACTAGGTGACAATGCATCTTCAAAAAGTTACCGTTTGGTGTGGATTTTGGTTCGGCAGCGTCAATGATTCGTACTTTTTCAAAAACAACGTTGGTTACGCGCTCACCGTCAATGATTATTGCTACAGAACCATGATAACCAATTTCTTATAGCCCAAATTGAACCATCTAGATCTAGACATTCCATACAGCGGATGCCATTCTGATTGAACGATTTGAGGGTAAAGTTAACTACCACATAGGTGACGTGAATGGGCAATCGAGGTTATGAGATTTGACTCCGATAGACTTTTTCTTGTGGGGTTTCCTGAAGTCACAGGTTCTTGCGAATAAACTACAATGGACCGATACCCTTAAAAGTTGAACATATAATAGGCCAGCGCTGAAACTCAACCAGATCTATGCGGAAGAGTCATAGAAAATTGGAACACTAGGAGATGCCACGGCTAAAAGCCAATGCTGAAATTTGAACGATGTCATATTCAACACATAATGGCATAAGCATGGGACTTTCAAATAACAAACATTGTTAATTCCTTACACACAGCTTGTTTTATTACATTTCAACATCTACCCGCCCTTACCAGTACTAACAAAAACACTTTCATTCACATCCGAAGACAAGGACGTGAGTCTGGAAACGAATATATTAACCTGAGAGTAATGTCTTCAGCTAAATAATTTAATAGATTAGAAGTTTCTCAGACAAATTATCATTGATGAATTAGAGAAACAGAGTCGGAGACAGAATGGAGCCCTGTGGCACACCAGCATTTATTTAATGAATATAATACCCAATATGAATTCTTTAGAGATTTTTCTCTATTCTGAATGCCATTTGTTTTACCGAAAGGAATTAAATTGGTCATCATATCTGCACTGGAGTACACGTTACTTTAGGGGAATCATAGTGACCAGTTAAAGTTCATGAATAAATCATTGACAGCGTCCAAGCTGACTTTCTCCTACTGCCCAAAATGTTCTCTTAGGAATGACTTCTCTAATTGTGTTTTTTGATCACGATTAATATGTAGATATGAAAGAATGGTCTGATAGTAAATTTATCAGGGTCCGGTTTAAGAAGCATAAGTCATGGTATTATGCGCCGCTGATCATTTTACCTTTTTCAAGGTAATCAATGTGAATATCACCGCACACATTCCAAAAATCTGTCGCAATGACTTTGTTTGCTGACAAACACAACTTGGCCTTCTTCGGCTTCAATTCACCAAAAGAAGTTCATTGTTTCGACTGTTCCTTGGTCTCTGATATGTGGTGTCGTAAATCCGTATTCCACCCAGGTTTACTGAAACAGCGGGCGGAAAACCGAACACCGATCTTGCGAAAAGGTGTTTCATGTCTAAATATTTACTTATGTAAATTCGAAATATCTGATCCATGCGATAAGCCGTCGTGGTCGTGGTCTCTATAAGCTCGAGCACCTTCATTTTCCGATATCGTCCATTAACATCAAACCGTAGATTTTATCGACCATTTCTCATGTGGACCTCAATTAACCGCGCCGTAATTGAGTAATCCAGTAATAAATGGTTCCAATCGAAGGTCAACAGTTCCCATAGTAATGGTTAAGCTTTTGTTTGGTTTGCGTAATAGTAAGTAGTGTTTAATGAGCATTTCAACGAAAATTCTCATAGGCGTCTATATAAAATGGCTGCCACAATAAAATTATTTGACAGATTTGTGTCGTGTGCTTTGGTGCGTTCTGTTGAAGATTCTTCTTGACAAACAAAATGATGGAATTTAGGTGGCGAATCCATTTGTTTTAATCTTCAGAGACTTATTGACTTACTTGCAATTTTATTTTCAAAGTTGTGTACATACGAGTATATTTATATATGTAAATATGTCAAAATTCGGTATTTTTGAATTCAATTTGTAAGCAATTCCTTAGGGCCGAAAGTCGCTATTTATAAAGTCTGTGTTTCAAAATTTTGTATTTTCCAAATTCTGTGTTACAAAATGCGGTACATTTTTTTTCAATGAGAAATCGTTTTGATACAATTAAAGAGGTTTGGGGTAAAATTTCGCCAAAAATCGGTTCTGTAAATCCACCATTCTGAAAAAGAGACAAGAAAAATTGTTTTAATAATGAAAAGAAGTGCACACTTTTCTCGATTATGATATACTCAAATTAGACAAATTTGCTTGTTGACGAGCCCACTCATCCAGAAATGGGGTGTTACCGTCACACTTAGACCAATAAAGATCTCTTGTGATATTTTAAGGATTGTGACTCCCATGTATTGAAACCTATGATATTTCCATGTCATTCGAGCCCGTTAAGGGTGTTAATGAGCTTCAGCAAGCTATAGCCTAAAATGTCAGAGAGTTCTTCTAAGTCATTGCAGAAATGTCTGGCGTCACATAATCACCTGGTTTAGGATAGGTAGGCGCCTTTTAAGGGCGGAATCCTTTCCTTTACCCCAACTTGAGAAATCATCCCTCCACTACACCTGCAGGAGCATGTGGATCCTTGCCACGTCTGATTGATGAGTTTGATAGGTCAGTGGTTGGTGTATATATGTCCGTTTGTTTGGTACAGATTGCTGAATAAATTGAGGGGGCTGTGACTTCTCTCAAAAAGATTTTACCAATCTTACGGAGAGGTGGTCCCAACAACTCACTGAAGCTCATGTTCTCCGTAGAAGTGTATAATCCAAGTGTCCATTCTCCGTTTGTTATTGCTCCTACAAGAAACATGAGCGTCGTTCAGTCGCTACCGTTCATTCTATCGTTGTCGTCCTGGACCCTTGGTATGGCTTTTGACTGTGGTTGAGGCGGTTCTTAGCCTTGTGGTCGGCTGGTTGATAGAGCTCATGAGTTTTCAACCCATTTGATAGCGTTAACAAAATTTCAATATACATATGCATTTTTGCTCGGAATGTCAGAGAGTTCCTCCAACTCGTTAAAGAAGTGTGTCCCTAAAAGCCTGTTTCTCTGATGATATAGCGCAGAGACATAGATATTGTGGAGTATCCGCATGTATCTCCTCGTTACCGCACCCTCTGCGAGAGCCCAGTTAGCGAACACACATCGTTGTCCATGCTTATCAACTTGTCGATTTGTCAAGACGGACTAAATTAATTACCAATTTGACAGATGTAGCTTCAAAATGATCGCAACCAGCTGTCAAAGTTCGGAAATTACTCACGGAAAACCTTTTAGTTATGTAATGTTATGTATTCATATTATAATAGTTTGAATTTTTTTAAACTCTTTTAAGAGAATTCAAAAATTTGTCAGTTGTTCATATTTTGTTGAAATCATTAATTTGGCTTTGCTTTCTTAATTCGAAGTAAAGGATTTAGTATTTTTTATTATTGAATACCAGTTGTTAAACAAATATGTATAGATGTTACAGAATTTTGAAAAAAGAATTATGAAATTACAGTAATTTGGAATACAGTAGAATAACAACTCGTTTCCTGTTAAAAATTAATCGCTGATTTCTTAAGTTGTTTAATTTGGTTTGACTTTCATTTTTAATTACATATTTTCCAATGCCAAATACTTAAGACAACATTTCTTATAAGCAATTTCAATTGTTTACATTTTGACAACTTTTGTTCAATGTTAACAATATTAAATAATTAATACGAAAAAAATGCTTATTATGTGCTTTGAGTGTATAAATTCTGATGAACATCTGTAAAGTGTCGTTTTCCATTCATCTCATACAATATGCTCATTGCAATATTACATGACGCCTTAACGTAACTCTGTAAATTTATAAACCTACCACGCGCGTCGGTCATTCGTAGCGCGATCAGATAGTAATATAAAACTGTTCCGTCAATGGTGATTAGTACTTAACAACAATGTAATATATTGTATCTGTGACTGGACTGATAATTGAGAAGTTGCAGTTGAAGCCATCACTGCATTCGCATCACTTTTTCTTTTATAAATGACTAACAAGTTTGTAACTACTAGTAACTATCTGAAAATTACTATTTTAGAGGTGACTTGTAATATTTTGTATGGAAAACAAAAGCTTGATTATGAGATTCTTGAATATTGAATAGATCGGAAACAATTATCTATCATATTTTCGAAGGAAAATAGATCATAAATCAGGGCTGTCTCTATGTAGATTAGCTGCAATTAAGTAAGTTGATCAAAATTGAACTATCATGTCGATCTGTAGCCGCTTCCAACTAGTAATAGGAACCGTAGAATAAAAACTATCGACTTATTCGATAGAAGCCAACTGTTCATTTTTTAGATAGTACTAGTAATTCAGTAACAAGTTTTTAATACAATATTTTCGTTCGATTACTTCTTCAATTGATATAAGCCTTGAACGTTTTCAGTATACTTTTTTTTTTCAACTTCTTTTTCACTCGATTGAACGCAATCATTGAACAGGTTGAGAATACTTTTTTTGTTCAATTACTGATTCAAAGGAGTTAGTATCAAAATGGCGCTCTTTAGCGGTAATTGGGCCACAGGGCTAGACTGTCAGTGGTCGCCAATTCTACTTATCTTTTGTCGAGAAAAGTGTTTCTCATCTGAGTGTCTTGAACTCGGCAGAAAATCGAAGGTCTCCTCCATTCCTGCCGACAACACGCAAACACGAATGATTGAGAGTCACCAGCTTAGTTCTCTGCGAGCCTTTGGCCTCTAAGAGAAAATGTTATTAGGAATTTAAGTGAAATTAAAAATTTTATTGAATTGTCACTTTTTTTTTTAATTTACCAATACTTCCTTCTACATATCTTAGGAACTAGAATATCGTTAGTCGGGATAAAAATGGATTTAATATGGATGAAATTTCACATCAAACCTTCTTCTTTCTTCCGAGAAGTATACAAATGTTTTCCAATTTCTTTTTTTTCTGAATTGTTGATCAAATAAAAAATAAACTCCTTCAAAAGTTTTCTGGTAATTTCTTTGACAGAAAATACTTTCATACATTCAACCATATAGCACAACTTTGAAAAGAGTTTTCTCGTAGCTTATAGGAATACTGCTCTCAGGTATATTAGTACGAGTATGTAGAGAGTGAGTTCTTTAAATATTTGGTATAATAAACCCCATTATGTACTCGTTTCTCTATGCTGTTCGTTGTTGTAATAAGAGTTGGTATATAGCACGCTTCAATCTTTCGTCCTTGAGCAATTTTTACAGCACATATAGAATAATAATAATGTGAATTAGGTTGGACATTATAAAAGTTCATTAAGTTTTTGCCAAATGTGCTACACAAGTGTAATTGCTTAAGCCTTTTCTAAAGTTTAAAAAGAATGCTCCTAATATTCCAGATTTATAGCGAGGGATACCTACGTACAAAGGTGCATTGCAATATTTTCTTACTCACCTGTTTCTTTAATTTAAGTTTTTTGATTATATGCTAAATGAAGGTCAAGTATTCAGACGGAGTCGGCAAATATTGTTCTTGAGTATTTCCACCCAATAGTTTTTTTTTGACGTTTTTGAATGGACTTAAAACGTAGCCAAAGAGCACTAAACAATTCCTAATAAAACCCATTTTATTACTGACAACAATTTTATTAAAAAGTCGCAAAGGCGTGCAGAATTATTTAAATCCATTTGATCTATTTAATTTTGCGACGGAAAAACCGTTTGAACTTGTTTCATTTTTATAATTGCTATGATTTTTGAGTTCCATGTGCGTGCATTAACATTTAACGCCATTTGGCTTAATTCTTGCGGCAAAAAAATCGTGTCCTCAAGAAACTGAAATTCATCATCTAAACTTAAGTGTGACCAGATAGCTGGTCGTTTTTTTTTCAATTGTTATAATCTATCAGCTGTCAAACAAACAATCTGAGCTATAGCTCGAATAAGACGGCCAGCGCATCATGCCATACGATCGAGATAGCATTCGTAGTATAGTGAAGAAGAAATATGGGCGCCGCAATCATGCGACTTGACACCCCTCGATTAATTTTTACTCTGGGCTATGTCAACCTTTTTATCTATGCTAACAAGCCAACCGCTTCGGGCAAGCTCGAGGCCAACATTTATTTTATTTGTATTTGTATTTATTGGATAATATATAATTTCACATTCGAGATACAATTAACTGAATAATGCTGCGAGGCATCAAAAGTTCGACCAACATCGCTTAAAGCACTGCCGGTGGCTATTACTCCATAACGGCCAAAGACTATCGATCGTCTCTGATGGAGATGGCCAAATAGTTTAATATTCACCTATTCTGGGTGCCGGGAAACAAGGATATTCCGGAGAATTGTAAACGCGATGAACTCGCCAGAATTGGAATGGAAATGCCTATCTTGCCATACAGGGTAAATATAGGTATGCCCATAGCTACTAGTAAACTGAATCGAATCAATCAAATACAAGATGGCTTAACAAAACTTCTTGTTTGGCGACCAAAAAAATTTGGCCCAAACTAGATTTGAAACGGTCCCTCAGTAGATCTCAGATCAGCTCCGTAATAGGTGTAATAACTGGACACTGTCTTATAAGTAGACACGCCGCGGCACGGCTCGGTGTGATATCAAATGATTTTTGCAGGAGTTGCTTGGACGAGGAGGAAGAAGAAACAATCTCACACCTTCTTTGTACATGCCCTGCTCTCTCTTAAAGACGCAAACTTCATCTAGGAAACTATTTCTATAATAAACCAAGTGATCTCATGAACATAGACATTAAAAGTCTCCTTCGTTTCATCAGAAGCTTCAAATGGTTTTAACTGGTAGGGAAACTTTTGTTCCCTATAGATGGTGGTATCACAATCGGACCTCTACTGGTCTAAGTGTGTCAGATACTTTAAACGACAGCCACTTTAACCTAACCTAAACTAACTACCAGCGGCCACAGCTGAGGCCAATGTAGCTTTAAAATAAAGCCAGAATCAATTTTATATCTAACATCGTTGTAGTTTTTTTTTTTAATTTTTTTTTCCCATCACTCTTAGCTTATTAGATGGTTCATCCTTCTTTGATCCCAATTTTACAGAAATACGAGTATATTCGCAGTTGTCTGGCGATAAAATATTTTGAGTTTTTCGTTTTTGGGAAACGTTGGATTTTTTATTAGAAAAATCAATTCAGATTTGATTTTTTGTAGTTTTTGTATTGAAAACAATTCCTTTTTCAGTTTTTGTACTTTCTTGATCCAAATAAGTGACCAGAATCGGGTCTCTCAGCGTCAAACAGTTTAACTGGGAACGTTTCAAGACTTCTTTTTTTTTTCATTTCATTTTTATTTATTTAACAAGCCTTGAGATAGGATCTCATTTGTGGCTTAAAAATATATACATATGTACATTTAGGAATTACATTTAACATACATATTTATATGTATGTATTAAAAAATTCAAAATATAAAAAAGATATTAATACAAAATTAAACATTTTATAACAATCGTTTTTCAGAAATTAAATAATTTTAAATTTTAAATAATTTTAAAATTTTTAAAAGAAAAAAGTAAAGAAAATTAAAAGAGAAAAAAAATTAACTAATTATTGAACAAATAAAGAGTGAAAATGCAACGCTTCGTCTGGGTTCTGTAGATGGTTTCTTATAGAGGAGATAAAATTGTTAATATTTATAATTGTTTTATAAGGAGTAGGTAAATTGTTCCAAATTCTGGCACCAATTATGAAGAACGACCTGCGTGTCTGCAATGTTGAACTGCCTGGAATATTAATATTATTTGTACGCGAAGTAGTTGAAAATACAAGTTTCTCGTATAAATAGGTGGGGGTTTGAGTTCTTATTAATTTAAAGATGAATTTGCAAATTTCGATGGTGAAATGTGACATTAATGAAACACCAAAAACACAGTGCGACAGATGTGATACATGGTCAAACCTTCTTAACGAATGAATGAAACGAATGCATGAGTTGAAAGCTACATTTAATTTTTGTTTGCTTATTGAATCCATCCCACCATAAATAGGAGAACCGTATGTTATTATTGGGGCCAACAATGTTTTGACTAGCATCAATCTTGTAGTTTTCGGAATGTAGAATGAAATTCTCCACAAGCGTCTAAGACCTCCGTAAATCTTTCTTATTACAGTTTTTACATGATCATTCCAGGTGAGAGTTTTGTTAAAAATAAAACCTAAATTTTTTACTGTAGAGCTGAAAGGAATCACATGACCATTTAAAATTAATTGTGGAAAATAAGAATCATCCAGACATTTTTTGTATATAATTATGCTTTGCGATTTTACTGGGTTCAAAACTAAATAATTTCTAACTGCCCATTATGTATACTGTTTAAGTCATAATTTATATTGCTTGATGCGTCTTCTAGAATGCCCAGAGGAAAAGACGAATAGATCTGTAGATCGTCAGCATAAAGGTGGTATCTGCTGTATTTAATAGTATTAACAACATCATTAATAAACATGCTAAAAAGAAGAGGTCCCAACAAAGATCCTTGAGGGACACCCACTTTCAGATCTACCAAGTCAGAAACCAAGGTTCCAATGAAAACGGCTTGTCTACGCGTTGTCAGATAACTTCGAATTAACTTAAGGGCAGAAGAAGAAAAATCAAATTGATGTTTTAATTTATGAAGTAAAATCGAGTGGTTAACTGACCCAAAAGCATTAGAAAAATCAAGTAAACTTAATATCGATACTTTGTCAGCATTCAATGCAACCCGAATATCATCCTGTACTTTTAAAACAGCAGAAATACAACTGTGTCTCCTCCGAAACCCCGATTGAAGAGGTGACAGGAGATTCTGAGACTCAATGAAATCCAAGAGCTGATTGAACATCAATTTTTCCAAGCCCTTAGAAAGAAGAGGAAGAATACTTATAGGTCTAAAATTCGACAGATCATTACATCCTGTTTTTTTCTGAAGAGGAATGACTTTTGCAATTTTCCAAGGGCTTGGAAAAATTGACTTAGTCAAACATTCATTGTATATATTGGTTACTCTTGGAATGATTGCAGGGAGCAGCAATCGAATGAATTTGGGAGAAATTCCATCCGTCCCAATCGCATTTGACTTAATTGAACAAATAGACGCAAAGCATTCTTCAATAGTCACAGAATTAAATGAAAATGATCCGTCAGTTATATTCGAAGAGGAAGACAGATTTACTTGAGGGTTATTGTTACCAACATTCAATGCAAAAAAATTATTCAAGCTGTTAACAAAATTAAGATTTTCACAATATTCAAGAGTAGGTTTCCCAATAGCACCTAGATTCTTTAAATTATTCCACAAAATTTTGGTAGAATTTCTTGAAGTGTCTAATTTGTTATGGTAAAATTTTTTCTTCGAATCCTTAATAGCTTTTACTACTCTATTCCTACATACTGCATAACGTTCCCAATCAGTTCTTGATCTTGAATTTTTATACACCCTATATAAGAAGTTTCTTTCAATTATTAAATTATTGATGGCTTTTGTAAACCAGGGGCAGTTATTGCAAGAGATTTTCGTCTTAATCGGAACATATTTATCATACAAATATTTTAATAAATTTGTTAAGAAATCAACTTTAAAATCAATAGCAGAAATCCTAAAAATATGCCAATCAATGATTGACACTTCCAGAGATAGCTCTTCCATGTTGATGCTACTAAAATCTCGATAAAAAATTAAATTATTTCGATCAGAACTTTCAACCACAACATTATAAATTAAAAACGTCAAATCATGATCTGCAACTCCATGAGTTTGATTGAAGAAAGAAACTTTATTTTTGTTTGAGACGACAAATAGGTCGATAGCCGTTGCACTTGTCAATGTGAATCTCGTTGGAAAGTAGCTCACTATTTCTAATCCATACGAATCGAAAACGTTATGCAAGAGATTGGATGAAGATGTTGGTAAACTTACATCAACGTTTAAATCACCACATAAAATAATATTTTCATAACGAGCACAATGTCTTGAAAGAAATGATTCAAATTCATCAAATGGAAATCGACCTGGATGCCTGTAAATACAATTAACTAAAACTTTTTCATGAGGTAATGTGATTTCAATAAGCAAACACTGGATGTCACTGTGTTTTAAGAAATCTATGCAAACAGCCCGAATCCCTTCCCGAACATAAATCAAGACACCTGAACAACAAACATCACTATCACACCTAAATAATCGATAGCCTTTTATCCTCAATTCCCAATCTTCAACTTTATTTGTAGGATTATTCGTAAGCCATGTTTCAGATAAACAAATTACATCAGTTGTCATTGATTGAAACATTACTCTTAATTGGTCAATTTTCGATAAAACACTCCGAACATTTATATGACAAACTTTTAATCCAGGTGAGCGTAATGAGAAAATATTCATCATTGCATTACCCAGGTTAACTACGTCCGTGCCAGCTGGAACAATATTGTTATTGTTATTACTACTCATTGGATAGAAAATAATTAATGACAGCAACAAACTCAAAAAAAGAAACCACCACCAGACAGACGAATAGAAGCATTCTCAATAAATTTAAAGATATTTTAATATTTACAAATATTTTCATGAAGATTATAAAAATACAATTGTTTTTTTTTTTTTTTTATTCTTATCGTTTTCTTCTGTTTACTTTTTAAACTTTCACGTTTGTAGCACTTGCACCAACAGCAGCATCAAGCACCCGATCTAAATCATCCACACAGCTTATTTTTATATAATGGTCAGTCGGACCAACTTTAACAGCAACAATACCATTGAATGATTGGACTGAATGAATTTTTTTTTCTTCCTTCAATTTCATGGCAGCTTTACGAACAAAAAGGGCTCCACCAGAAAGACATTCAAATGCTCCAATAGCACGTTTAGAGGTGAATCCAATTTTATCAAGCGTGACTGGAGCAACAGCGAAAAATAATTTAAGGAACTGAGTTCGCTCGCTTTGACAGTGCAGCTTGACCACAACAGGTGCATTAATTTTGTCCAATGATGTGTTTCTGCCACCGTAATCCCCTTGCGATTTATTGTTTTTTCTTAGGCGGAAAACATCACATGATTGCAAAGAGTATGTTGTTAAATTACAAATTTGAATGAGAATGTTTTTGAGATTTTCATTTTGACTTTCAGGAATCCCTGTTAAAATAAGGTCACCTTTACGCACTTCATTTTCAAGTTTGTTTAATTTAGCGTTCAAGAAAGTTGAGTCATTCTGGTATTCCTTGGTTGAGACTTTTTCATTAACATTACTTTTAAGGGCAACCAATTCGCTATCAAAATTATTTGTAAAATTATCAACTTTTTTATTTAAAACTGCAAGGTTGTTGTTGAAAAGAATTTTAAATTCGAGCACTTCTTGTTTTAATCCAATTAATTGGCTGTCCATTGATAACTGCAATTTGTCGATCATTTTTGCTAAGTCATCGTTTGAGGTGGACATAATTATTTATGTTCAGGATAGAATAAACGAATTAAAAAGCACAATGAATATCAGCACTAAAAAAGTATAAAATTGTCGATGATTGTGATCAAGTTGCAATTAAATTAAAACAATTAAAATAAATTATAATTTTGCCGCAGCTAGCAAACACGTGTGCACTACTCTAAGTTTGACATTTGAATTCTTCTGCTGGATAATAATCTGTGTTTTAAAAATGATGCATCCAGTCAAAACAGCTTCTGCCCACAATCGGCTTACAAGATTGGCATCCACTTGTAAACACACTTTCATAGAGCTTCTGTTCTGTAACCGTTCAGTATGCGCTCTACTACGTTATTTTTCTGAGGTGTGTATGGTAGGTACTGGCCATCGGTTAGATGGGTTCATGATGTCGCAAAGGCTTTTGGCAAGGTGGGCTGGCTTTGCACATCTAAGAAGTGGGTCAGTGATATTGGTACACGTGACCCACTACTCATATTTTTTTTTTATTATACGCGCACTCAAGGGGTTATGAATACCCTCAAATGAAAAACACAGTGCGAGCAAAAAGGATTAGAAAGGAGATACCGATGCACATTGGTTTTGAATGTCTGAACATTGAAATGAGTGGGAAACATTGAGCCGGGTAAACCATTCCACATGCTCTGAATGAATCTGTACTTGACAGTACGTCCGAAATTGGGCGCAAGAGTAAACTGATGAGCATTCCTAGAAGTACGAGTTGAATTGTTTGAGGGGAGGAATGCAACTGGCTATTTCGCTAGAACACTGCTTGTAGAAGTTACGGTAAAATAATGAAAGACAAGAAACATTGCGACGGTGCTCGAGAGATTCAAATGTTTCTCTTATACTTCTGTCACCTATCATTTTTAAAGCTCTCTTTTGAATTTTGTCCAAGAGACTCAAATAGGTTTTTGGAGTACCTGCCCACATATGGGAATTGTACTAGAGCTTTGAACGAATATAGGCCTTATAGATTACAGCCAGATCGGAAGGGGTAAAAAACTTCTTGCATCGGCGGACAAAATCTAAATACTTAGCAGCGTTTTTGGCGACGTCAAATATGTGATCACTCCACAAAAGATGGTCTGTGATGCACATGCCTAGAACTGAAAGCTGTTCAGTCTCCTGGATGCAAGTATCACTCATAGAAAGTGGCATTAGGGGAGGTCTACGCTATAGCGACAGTAAACAGCATTGTGATACACGGTTTTTGATTCCCTATTCGACAATGCTATCAAGATCCGAATTTAATGAGCTTATCATACGCTGCCGTTGGGAGTCCGCATCCGAAGGACAAGGATGTGAATCTAAAAACGAATACAAAAAGCTGAGGGTACTGTCGTCAGCGAAACAATTGAGTGGATTAAAAGTTTCAGACGAAAGATCATTTATGAACATTAGGAAGAGTGTCGGAGACAAAACGGAGCCCTGTGGTACATCAGCGTTTATTTTGTGGATATCAGATTTGAAACCGTCCATTATTATTTGTAGAGAACGGTCCGAATGGTAATTTATAATCCAACGAAGAAGAGATTTGTCGATACCAAATGCACGCATTTTCGATAAAAGAGCTTGATACCAAACTCTATCAAATGCCTTTAAAATATCAAGTGCAATAATCTTACTTTCTCCAGAACGATGTAAAGATTTGTTCCACTCTTCGGTAATATATACCATCAGATCACCAGTGGACCTATTGCTACGAAAGTCATACTGCCGGTCATTAAGGAGCTTTCCTTCTTCAAGATATTTCTTAAGCTGAAAATTGATCAGCGTTTCCATGACCTTGGAAAGAAGGGACGTAAGTGCAATTGGACGATAGTTAGAGGGGGAGGAGGATTCGCCTTTTTTTAGGGACTGGCTGGACAAATGCTGTTTTCCATCTACTCGGAAAGAGACCTGAAGAGTAGTACAGATGGAAAAGCTTACGCAGAGGCTTTGCCAGCGTTGAAGAACAACTTTTTAGAACAATAGCAGGAATACTATACGGGCCAGTGGATTTGTGAATGGCAAGATCTTTTAGTTCTCTAGCAACTGCACGAGTGCGATAAATATTCGTCCCATAAAATCGTTTACGCTCTCAAGTACAGGAGGGGTAATATCACTCTCTGGTCTCTGGTAGCGTCAAATTAACAGCAAACTGTGTTGTAAGCAAATTGGCTTTGTCTATCGAGCTTACAGCAGGAGTTTAATTGAAAACGAGCGTTGGAACTGAGGATTTCGTACTGTTTCGTACATTTCTTACAAATGACCAAATGACCCAAAGTACAACTTTTGGGACATTGTAGAATCTTTTTCCGTAATTTTTGATCATGTAAAAATTTAGTTCGTCGGATATGTACTATACAGGTCTTTCTAGCTTGTTTGTACTTATTCCTGTTTTCCTCACTAGGATTGGCCTTTAATATGTATATGCATTGCAGCAGCGGTGACAGCATCTTCACCGATCTTCTACAGCTATCGTGTAAATGCGAAGTAACTCTTGGACAGCCATCTCATCGAATTTCTGATGAATCATCAATAGTCCTTGGTGTACTGGGAACATCTGACTTCCAAAAGTACTTTTTGAAACAACTTTTCAAATGATGAATACGTTTCCGAGGCGGGAGTTATGCATAAGTTGCGTCACTTTTCTTGTACCTCTAGTTTTTAAAAACAATAAAAAATAGTTTAAACTCATTTACTAGTTAATCCACCTAATTCGGTGAATTAGTTAAATAACATTAAAACAAATTTTATTTTGTTTCATTGGCTTTTATTAATACGAGTGTACCTAGATGTTGACGTTGGGAAACCATATTTAAATAAATTCCGTCATTTCGAGTGATCAGAGTAAAAGCTTAACCATCACCAATTGCCAACGGAAACAATATCGGTGATAGGATGTAGCCTTTCCTGGTTTCATTTTAAATTGACCTATCAGACATCAACAACTTTCAAATGCCGCCAAAGCCAAAACATGAGTTTTACAATCCTTTGCATAAACCCTTAATCTTATTTTAGCTCTCACTGTTCTATTTAGAATTTAATTTTACTCTTAAATATAAATTCCATTACAAATATATTTATTTTATTCTCATTATAGATACAGCATTTCTACCACTCCCACCATCAATCGGATTGATTTCTAGCAAACCAATGACAACGGAAGTGAATTATTCAAAACATCACACTCCATCATCGTCATCATTTAATTCATTCATAAGTTAGATTCATCACAAAAAAGATTTATTCAATCGTTAAAAATCCCAGCATCCTAAAATTTATTCGAAAGTGAGCATACAGTTCCATGATCAAAGGTTCGTTATTCGTAAATGTAAAGTGTCAATTGAAAATGCGCTAGCATAGGAAATAAAAGTCAAATATACGCGGTTTTCTATTAAAAAAAATTTAAAAGTAAAAATAAAATTACTCCAAAAAAAGGTTCATTTGAATTATACTCGCGAACGACTATGGATGAAGCTCGGATAAATCTTCCACTCGTAAGCAAAGAAAATACAAACAGTGCAATGATTCTGGCAGCCGGTACGGTGAGCTTTCAAGCAACAGCAAACTCGGCTCCAAATCAACATAGTGCTATGGCGGCATCAGTGGCAAGAGTCCAAACGGAGTTCGTTGGGAATAATTTGAAAAATGGTCCCCTCAATCATGGGTGAGTTTTTTTTGGTTGTTTTTGTTT
This sequence comes from Chrysotoxum bicinctum, assembly GCA_911387755.1. Classification (NCBI taxonomy): domain Eukaryota; kingdom Metazoa; phylum Arthropoda; class Insecta; order Diptera; family Syrphidae; genus Chrysotoxum; species Chrysotoxum bicinctum. The sequence goes on from OU426987.1 coordinate 62,749,725, forward strand.
ATAAATTAAGGTTTGGTTCAAAGTGGACTGTACCAAAGCACACAAAAGTAATCCTCGTATAAACCTACTGCATATACTTTGTACCAACATGGAGAGAAGCCTTACGAAATCCCCTAGGAATCCATAAATAGATATTTATTGATGGGTTGCTAGTGGGTCTTCGAGGCTGTTGACATTAATGGCTATAGATATTTATTTCTTTGGACGTTAAAAATAAAACGGCCCTTAATGCCTAAGAATTAAGTGGTCTATGCGAATCATCCGTCATCACATAGAATCTCCATTGAAGCGTAAAGCACTTTATCAATGCATAATATATCTACGAGTATGTTTTGTTCAAACCATCTGGGGCTGAATCCATTCTTTGCTCTGCTAAATTGAGGGACATAAACAAAACTGCTTTAAACCAACACAACTGTTTTTTTTTATTTATTTAAATACCTACTATAAACATTAGATACTTTTGCCTACATTGAATTAGACGATGCCAAATATATAGGGGAAAACGTTTTTGCTGTATTTGACATGTGTCAATAGAGCAACTTTCCTTGAAATAGGCAAACAAAGCTTTTTAAGCAAAAAATCTAGCTAGGCAAATACCAAAATAAACATTTAAGGCATAAAATTAAGCAACAAAGAATTAAATCAATTGAGAGCGAATCACTGAAACAAACAAAAATAGTTTGGAACATATGAGCCTGTGACATGACTAACGGTATTCATGAGTTCATTATTCATTTTCTGTGAAGTGCATACTGATTTGAAGTAACTTACTTATTTTAGTTTAGATGGCGCTTACAGTCTAGGATAGATTACGGCCTCAAACAACAAGCCCTTCTAGCCAGTTGGGTCCCTAGCCACCTACCTCCAGTTACGCACTCCAAGTTGGTTGAGGTCGTTCTCCACTTGAGTGCGCCACCTTAGGTGCGATTTTTTCTGCTGCGCTGATCATCAAGCATAGATTCGAAGACTCGTCAAGCTGGGGCGTCAGTGTGCATACTCTTCACGTGGCCCAGCTATCTCGGCCGGTGTATTTTCCGCTTATGACCAGGTCGACGTTGCTGTAAAGCCCGTTGTTTACTCTTTTCCTCCATACTCCATTGATACATACTTGACCGAAAATCACCCGAAGAATATACCTCTCAAAGCACCCAAGTAGATTATCATTGACAAGGTCCATGCTTCTGCCCCATACAGTAGGCCCGGTATGATTAGGGTCTTATATAAAGTCTCCTTGGCTCCTTGAGAGTGGGCTTTGTTACTTAAATGCCTTCTTATTCCGCGATTGGCGAGAGTGAGTCTTTGTTTGATCTCTATACTGATGTAATTTTGCGAGGTAATAGTGGAGCCTAAGTAGACAAAGTCCTTGACGGCTTCAAAGTTGTACCTATCCATCGTGAAGTTTTGTTCGATCGAACGACTTTTGAAAAATTGAACCTCTGTTTCGGATTTACCCGTGTAAAATTGCTTCAAGAACGATGTTAAAGGTTGCATTATAACACATCGCCATGCCTCTAACCTTTCTCGATATCAAAAGATTCGGTTATGTTCTTACCGACTTTGATGGAGCAGCGAGATTTCTTCATCATCATGCGGCACAAATGAACAAGTCTGACAGAGATGCGACATTTCTCTGAATCTCTATCAACGCTATAATAGCTGTGTTTTATTTTCCCCCAGATCTGATCCGGATTGGATTTTGTTTTCAAAATAACATGTAAAACAACAAATACAAACAAAACTGGGCCTTGTGTTGTTTTTGTTATACATGTAATTTTGAATGAAGATCTAATCTGGATCAGATCTGGGGGAAAATAAAACACAGCTAATATGGGACTTTAAAATCGATAAAGAGGTAGTTTGTATCGATTTGAAACTCCTGGGCGTTTTCCAAGATCTATCGGATTGTGAACATTTGGTCAACGGACGTTTGATTTTCCGGGCGCTAAGCCACACTGATTGGGACCGATCAGATCGTGGACAAACAGGGCAGGATTTGGTATGCGACGTTCAGAAGACGTATACCCTATACCTCCTTTCTTGTAGATGGGGCGCACTATATCCACTTTACTTAGGTCGGGTGGACGTAAATTTCAACCATCATCACCCAAGTTGATTGGATTATTCTGTCTAATAGCGGAATTTTGGTCATGTTCGCCGTTTAGCAGTCTATATATGTATATTCCCACTCTCATCAAGGCAGGCTCTCATTCTAGCTTTATAACCTTTGGTAGATTGCTGCACCCTTCGATAGAACTTTTGAACATTCCCCTTCTGCTACATTCCTCAATAGACTGCTGGCTTCGAGTGCCCTCTCTTTTCGTCCTGAGAAGTCAGCGGTCATACTTTCGCTTTAGCTTGTAGAACTCCCGGGCTGCTCTTTTAGCAGTTTTGGTTCTAGTTTGCAGCATTGATTGATAGGCCCCGTTTTTGGCTGCATGCGCCAGCCGGCATTCGTCCTCGAACCAGGGCTTTCGTTGTGGTGGCTTCACTAACCTTGCACATCAGTGGCGGCAGTAATTCTACTGGTCCTCTGCAACTGGTGCTGGTGGCGGGCTTGCTGAAAGAGATCCTGGAGATCTCTAGCGATCTTAACTTCTTGACTTACAGCGTCCACTTCGCGTTGTGGCGTTATAAATAGAGTACTTGAGTTGAGTTACAATCAAGAAATAGTCCGAGATAAAGTTGGCCCCTCGGAACGTTCGGACATCCAGGATACTAGAAGCATGTCGGGCATCTGTCGCAACATAATCAATCTGGTGGACGATGGTTCGTTGATCCGGAGACTGAGAGCTTGATGCATGAACTTCCCATCCTATTCCATGTCATATTTTTTTTTGCATCCGATACCAACTACGATCAACGATCGAGTTCCGATGAACAAAAACAAAATTATTCGCATGAACTTGGTCTAATAATTAAAGTTGAATAGAATTTTTAAAGATTTTTTACATAAAGCATTTGTATGTAATTATAGAAACAAAATCCTCTGGTTTTTCGAACAAATCCGCTTGAGCTGAAGAGAAGTTCTTTCTGTTCTCGAATTTTCACTAGGAAATGAAAAACAACATTTGCCTGTTCCTGAAAAAGGCAACTCTTCCTCACACTGCTATCGCACAATTTCACTGATGCTCCTTTTTTTCAAGGTCCTGGAATCGCTGGTCAGTCATCAGCTAAAGAAAAGTGGAACAATTTTTACATTATTTTAGAGAAAGTCCTTGATTTTTCTAAGAAATATGAAAGAGTTCGGCACAAGGCTGTCTTATTGAAAATGCAATTGGTATCAATTAAACTCAAGGAATTCCACATTCGCGTAGTACGGCTGAAGAACGAATCTCTGTACTTCACAGTACGGCCGAAGTCAGGCTCAAGGGTAAACTGAATATTCCTAGAAGTGCGAGTATTACGGTTGAATTGTTTAAGGGGAGGAATGTAGCTGGCTCTATCACTAGAGCATAGTCCGTTAAAATGACGGAAAAAAGGGTGAGGCAAGAAAAATTATGACGATGTTGGAGTGACGTAAATGAGTCAATGATGTTATTGTTAATTATTTTAAAAGTTCTTCCTTGAATACTGTCCAAGAGACTTAAGTAAGTTACTGGAGCACCAGCCCATAGATATGGAAGTTATACCCAAGTTTTAGAAGTATATATAGGTATTATAGATTGTAGCCAAATCAGAAGGAGAGAAAAATTTCTTGCACCGATACTAGTCAATACTATTAAAATTAAGATTACAGAGGGAATATTACCACAAATTCATTTAGTTTTCTTGTATCTTTGAATAAAAAGAAAAAAATTAAAAAAGTAGACTTATAATTGAGCTCAATTAAAAAAAATTAATATTTATAAAACATACAGTACAGTACAGATACAGTAGTTCATAAAAATAAGTTATTTACATCATTTTCAGATGTATCTCTGGGGCATGCCAGATCAATATGACAATTTATGGTTTTGTCGAAACCAGAGAGAAAAATCGTCAAGGTCTATTTGAAGCTTAAAGCAGTCATCATCGCTCGTTTTTTTCAAAAATATCTTGACTTAAATTAATATAAATAGTTCACAATATCATCAATGAATATAACAAAAAGCAACGGACCAATATGACTACCTTGAGGAACACTTACCGTGCACTCAATTGGTCTGGAGGTAATTTCATCAAGTTTTCTTTTTTGAATCCCACCAGTTAGGAAGGAGTAAATCCACTGAAGTACGCTTGAGTGAATGCCGAATAATTAAACCTTACGAAGTAATATGTTGTGGCAAACTGAAGCGAAAGCCTTGCTAAAGTCCTTAGCAATCACCCGTATTCTGAATCTCGTATTTATGACTATTATTCGACTGAAACCGTATGTTGTTATTCCAGGAGTCGAACATCCGACTTCATAAGTATTATTTTTGTCAAACGCAAAACATCGCATACGACTATTCCTACGACTGTAGTCGAATAGGAGTCATAAATACGAGTTTTGGAATATGGGTGAATATCATCGACTTTATTATGGTTTTCGATAGTATTCACAACAAAGGAAGAGAAACATGCTAAATAAGTTATAGTTGATCTTCCTGAGATAAATCCATGCTGGGCATTACTTATATCTTCTTTCACCAGAAAATCAAGCTTATTTTTTTACTAAGCTTTCCAAAAGTTTAGGAATTGGCGATAACTTGTAGATTCCCCTTTAATTTTCAACGTTGTTTTTTGAGCCCGACTTAAGAATTGGTATCAAAAAAGAAGATTTCCATTCGTCGGAAAATAATCCGGATGACGATGACAGATTGCAAATAATAAGCAGAGGTAGGCAAAGCGAATTTGCACATCTTTATATTTTTAAGATAAGGGTAGGAATACCATCAACACCAGGCTTGGCATTTTGTTTAAGACCTTGTAAGCGTTTTAAAACATCAATCAAATCTATTTCTGTTGATCCTATATCGAGCTTCGGAGTATTTCTAGAAGAGATGACAAGTTTTACATGCGAGTTAGAATACACAAATTCAAAGAACCGGCAAAAATGTTCAAGAGCCTTATTTACATCAGTAGATTCTTCACCTGTAAAATTCATAGAACTCGGAACTCCAAGCGATTTTCGTTTTGAATTAACAAAGGACCAGAATTGTTTAGGGTCATTTTTTAGGTAAAACTCAACATTCATAACTTAATTTCTGAGAATTTACTGAGAATAATGAATTCCTTTCGAAGTTTACAAAATTGTAGTTTTTCATTCAAATTCTTTGATATTTTAAACTTTGCATAGGACTTATTTTTCAGATGTGTCTTATCTAATCTAATATTCGTGTGATTTTCTTAGTCGTACACGTCAAAGAATATAAACTAAAAGGATTTTCAAACTATAATACAGATATACATATGTACATATAAATCCACTTAGATCTCACTGGTGACTGGTTCACAAACGTCGAAATCTTCACTTTGATGAAACTGACATTTGATGGTTCTTATTACTCTTTGAAATCAATTTATGGCAGTGTATGCGGCGTATTTATCAATTTAAAAATTCCTCTTATTATCACTTTTCAATTTTACATCTGTTAGCTTCATCAAAGTAATTGATGTCACTTTTGATCTTGAAAAGTTCCCTATTGACATTCCTTCAAACCAAAATCAAAAACTAAAACTATTCACTTATTTGGCAAAACACGTCTGCAATAGAGTAGCGGGGCCTTAACCTAGTTCCTAGCTGTAAAAAAAACTGTTTTTCTTTCTATTTTGACATTGTTACGAGCTTCTTCTACAGTTACATCATTCTGATTGATCAATTTACTCCACTAAGCAAGAGCAATCGAGTTGAACCAAACCTGTTTCAATTCAACGCGGACGCAGGTAGTTTACAATCGAATTAAAACGCAGTTCAATCTCCCACAAATTCTGCATATCTTGTGATTAAAGTGAGAGAATACATTTTATAATTGTTATTCTGTTTTACACTTGGTAGCTATTTGTTGTTAATAATCCAATAAATGTATGTACATACATATGTATTTTGCAAATCTATAGAACAGAATCCACTTTGAGACCTGACAAAATGTACCAAGAATTGATGATGGTGACTGAAGCACACTAGCTAAACTGCCAACCGACCAATTCCAATCATAAAATGTGACCAGTATCTATATTTCACAAATTGTTGTTTCCACCACTGGACTATTTGTCGAGCTTCTTCCTGTTGTTATGTTTGACAAATTTCACCATTAAAGCGAACAGAGCTTCATTCGGTGTGAATAATGAGTATTATTCCTCTTTTGCTCTGTATGTTTCCTCATTATTTGGTTTCGGTCTACCCTTACCTTAAACACTCGTTATTATCCGCATAATTAAGTTTTGCAATAGAGGTTTTATTTTGCTTTTAGGATCCATGACCTTAAACATAACGTCCATATTCGTTCATTTGTTTGGCAATTTAGCTCTAAGAAAAAACCTCTTGAATTCAAAAAAAGTATTGAGTGAATCCATTTAGTCAATATTAGATTCTCTTTCGACATTGAAGAGGAATCTGTCCCGCGTTTGTGGGATACTTTACTATGACCTTGGGTTGAACCCCTTATTAATTTTCCCTTCAATAAACTATTCAAATATCTTTGTCCTACATCAACTGAAGAATGAATAATTCATATTAATATACCAACTGAACTATGTTTCAAACAATCTACCCATTTAATCTTTCTGTCAAAAGAAAATTTTCATCCCCAAAATTAAATTCAGTTCAATCTGTGAACTTATTTCAGAGTTGAATTCACAATAATATCCAATACCTCTAACCAATTTTTTTTTTAAATATTTGTAAACCAAAAATTGATATACCTAATCCTGATAAGATCCTTACAACAACATCATGAGTTTATATCATTTTAGTAAAATTTTGCGCAGTATTAACTTTCAGGAGAGTAATAATGCATATCGATTTAACATATCCTGGTTGTTTGTTCATTTTTTTAATGCAGAATACTGGGTCGTTGCATTTTATAATCCTGTAATATTCATAAATTTAGTAAGCAAAGAACAAAAATATTGATTTTTGTTTACATAGTCTCTTTGGCGCGAGACTTCAATTTACTATATACAAAAAAAAGGAAAACTGAAAAACTTGCCTGAGGTAGGCTCTGTACATCTGTATACCTACTGTGTCCTTGTGAGGGCTTACTTCGTTTAGTTATCGCAAGAAAAATAAAATGCACGACTGGGTCGCACGAACTTGCTCCTATGTAATAGACAAGGAATTTTAAAAACGAATGTTATTAAAGAAAACTGTCCATAAGGATGAAATTAATTTTTTAAATTCTTTTAGTAGTAAGAGATAAAAACAGAATGCTATGCAAATATGAATTTATTCAAGAACAAAAATTATAAGTCGTTGTAGTGGTTCCTTAAAAAAATAAGCTTTTATGTACAAAATTTTTAAAACATTTTTAAGAAAAAATTTTGGTACGCCAACCTTAAGCTTTTATTATTGTTCGAATAAAGGTCTTATTTCCAAAAAAAAAATAATAAGCCGTTCTTGAGATATCGAATTTTTCAAAAAAAAAAAACGACTTTTTTTTTCTAAAAATTGAAAAAATATTTTTTCTTAAGTTTTTAAATGCAATGTTTTTTAAACTTTTTTGGAGCTTTTTTATAAAAAATTTTATTAAAATCCGTTATGTCGATAATGAGAAATTCAAAATTTGAAAAAATCGTTCTATGGTAGGTACAGTCAATAATATCTAGATTTCAATTTTTTTTATTTAACTATAGATCGTAAAAATTTATTAGAAGAAAAAAAATTTTAGCAAAATTCTCGGAACCGTTTTCGAGAAAAATACGATTTTCGAAAACCATTTTTTAAAATTTGGATGGAAGGTACCGTTAGTTTTAGATGAAACAAAATTTTTTTTCTCAAATCTTGTAGATTATGTTAAAAAACTTTTTTTTGTCAAGTTTAAAAAAAATCGAGCATGGGGTTTTCGAAATATTGAGTTTCCAAAAAAAAATTTTGATTTTTTTTTTAAAAATCCAAAAAAATAAAAATTGAAAATTTGAATATGCAATAATATTCAAACTTTGGAGGAGCTTTGGCATAAAAAAAATTATTTAAATCGGCTGTACCGTTTTCGAGAAAATCAAAAACAAAAAAAATGGACCCAGGGGGTCTACCAAAAATAACAATTTTTTGTAAATTTTTTTTCAACCATTAGCTAGTTTTAACCAAATGAAATTTTTCAAATTTTTTTTAAAAAATTCTGTGGGACAGTTTTTGAGAAAAAAAAATATTTATAAAATATCGAAAAAAAATCGTATGGCAGGTACCGTTATTTTTGGTCTTAAAAAAAAAAAAAAAAAACGTCCGGGGGTAAAAAATTAAAACCCATATCTACCAAGTTTGAAGAAAATCGGACGAGCCGTTTAGGCTGTAGTCGAACCGACAGACAGACAGACAGACAGACAGACAGACAGACAGACAGACAGAATTGCGAGACCCACTTTTTTGGTCTTCGCTATCATCGTAATGTCAACTTTGATCAAAATCTCGAGTTCGATTTTTTTTACGAATGCATAACTTGCCTTATAGTACCTATAAGTCGCAAGTAAAAATAGGAAAAAATAAATAAACGATTTACTTCCGTTTATCTTTCAGTCAGGAACATAATTAATTTATATTCGGTGAGGAATACGGAAAGGTTAAATCGTTACAAGGAAATGAATGTTTGTATTCTACCATCAAAGAGGAAATGTTATCTCTTCACAGCAGGATATTTGCGGTAAGAATTCAAAGTCATACTGTCATTTAAATAGATCTCTGAATATAGCTAGTATTTTTTTTATTTACTTTCAATTAATTTTACTGACATTCGAAAGTGTTTTGGATATCATTGAAGAAGTGCAGATTTACTATCAGAAATTTAGATTATTAACAGGGAGTTAACGTTTGCAAAATAAGTACAAATACATCAACCCGTCATTAATTACACCAGTTAGCGTCCATGCATGATTTATGAGGCAGGTGTGGAACTATTTAGGACTTTGCTTCAATTCTTCTTCTTCCTTTGATTCGGCGCTGTTATGATCTCGATGTCGAGGGGATCTTAATTCTCCCACGTATCTGCTTCACACTAGTGATCCGCCTGTGGGGTTCGCCGGGTTGACCTCAGAAATCGGCGGCAAGCCTCCCGGTTTTGTATTGTTCCATTTCTGAGGCCAACTGAATGCTGGTGTTTTTGCATTTGTTTGTACCAGGAGTGTTTAGGCCTACCTTTCTTTTTATTCCGAATTGGAACGTTGTATGATATTGCCTTTTTGACGGGGTTCTCAGGATCTCTCCTTTGAACATGGCAATACCAACTGAGTCGGTCGTGTTCAATTTTTTGGGAAATGGTATTCTTAACATGAAGGCTTCCTCGGATCTTCGTACTTCTAATTCGATCAAGCTTTGTAACTCCTGCTGTCATACGAAGCATCTTCATCTCAGCTGCCGTAAGCTTAATCTCATACTTTTTGTACATTGTCCAACATTGTGAACCGTATGTAAGTGCTGGACGCACAACTGAAGTGTAGAGCTTTCCTTTCAGCTTAGGGGGCATTTTTCGGTCACAGAAGATAGCAGAATTTTCCCGCCACTTCATCCACCCCACGCTTACGCGATGATTGATATCGTCATCACAAGTAGCTTCGTTATTTATCATAGACCCCAGATATTTAAACTTTTCACACTTGGGAAGCACTACTCCATTCAAATAAATGTCTGGAGTAGGCCTGTGTGGATCAGAAAATGGGCAGCATAGGTATTCTGTCTTTTTCGCGCTTATGCGGTACCCACTTCCTTCTAGAACATCCACCCATACGTCAAGTGCTCGTTGTAGGGATATCGGGTCTTCACTTATGATGGCTCCATCGTCAGCAAAGAATAACTGATGTACTTTTGGATCCGTCACTTTGCCTTCAAGCAGGTAATCAAGAACTGTAATAAAGAGCAGGGGACTCAAGACACTTCCCTGGTGTACACCTACTGTGATTTCGAATTCTTCGGTGACTCCAGCTGCGCATCTTACTTTAGTAACTGCTCCATCATACATGTCCATAATTATCCGCACATAGGTTTCTGGAACTCCTCGTTGCCTGAGGGCCACCCATATTAGATCCCGTGGTTGCCGATCGAATGCTTTTTCAAAATCAACCAATACGACATGCAAATCCTCCAAAGAATCCCGATGTTTTTCCATAATTATTCTTATACTCTGGATTGCATCCGTGGTTGACCTACCCCCGACAAACCCGCACTGGTCATCAGATAGCCTAATTATTTTTCGCAGTCGGCTACCCAAGACTCGCTCAACGATCTTCATGGTGTGTGACATCAGCTTAATCGAACGGTAATTATCACAGCTTCGAGTATCACCCTTTCCTTTATAAATTGGAAGAAGGTAACTTTCCCTCCATTGATTAGGCATGCGATCACCTCGTATAAGTTTGGAGACAAGAATCATGAAGCCATCTAAACCCGATGTCTCCCATCTTTTTCCAAAACTCTGAGGGTATTTCGTCTGGGCCAACAGCTTTTCCATTTTTGGAGTATTTTACCGCCTCACTAACTTCTTCGACTGTGACGTCGGATACTTCGCTTAAGTTAGGTGAAGCTATTAGAAAGTATAGCCTTGTAAATTGTTCGTTTAGAAGTCCGTCACAATTCTGTCGCCACCTGTGAAGAATTTCGTTGTCTTCCACAAGTAGTTGGCCTTGAGCATTGTTATTGAACTTTGGCGAACAAATCTCCTGGGCATTTCTTCTTCTTTGAGCGGCTATTTTGAAGATAGTTGCGCCCTTATTCGTGTTTTGCCGTAGCTCTTGAATAGCACCAGCTGTCGGGGTAGAAATTTCATCCAGCTCCCGATACAGGTTTTCTGTATTCTTTGCTTAAATTTGGACTTTGCTTCAATTATTAATTTTAAATATAATTTTTCCAACAGACAAAGAATAATCGATGTAAAATCAACTTTAATGGCCTGTTGATTTATACTACATGGCCACTGACTGTTAAAGCGAGATTAAAGTAGATTTATCTTTAATCTTCTTCAAATCCCGAAGAATTGCTGTATAAAATTAATTCGTAGATCTAATAGTTTAAGCAATAGTCCTGTTAATTCTTCATTGAGACAATAATTTTACAAACCAAACTTACATCCAGTAGTATTTTTTTTTTTTTTTTTTTTATAATCTGCACGCACTCAAGGGATTATGATTACCCTTTAAATGTTTGAACACACAGCGCGAGCGTGAAGTTAAGGAAGAGAAAGAAGGATAGGAAAGATGTGTGGCACGATGTTATGAGACTTAAGGTTGTTGTCTCAGATATTTTATCTCCAGGGATGGCGGCTGAACTAAAGCGGAGAATGCCGTGTCTTATTTCTATGACGCTTATAATTCACATTATTTTATTCGTGTTCATCCGTGTTGGGTATACTAGTTTAACTCAATTACATGTTGTTAGTGTTATGCCTAAACAACATGTAATGAGTAAACCAGCAACCCATTGATGACAATTATTAGAAGGTTTTTAATGGAATTAAAACGACATAGACGACGGCAGGGATCGAACCTGTGATCATGAGGTTCACAGGCGAGCACACATCCATCGCGCCACGGCCACCCCCTAATACCAATATTGCGCTGGACGCATTCACTGAAAAATCGTTTTTTTTTGGTTTTGTTTTAAAAAAGTTAATTTTTCTGCCTCACTTCCACTTTAAAAGAAAAAAAAATGAAACATCATTCGGATTTTGAAAGTTAGTGCCAAAGGTGATATTTTTTTGGTGAGAACACAAAAGATTTATGTATTTAATCTAAGCCAAGGCAAGGTCTTGGTGATAGGGTACCTATGTAGTGTTGCAGCTCATTGTCAATTTCAATGTTTTTATGTATTTCTTTAAAAAAAAATAACGTTAAAAAATTCGTATTGTACATTTTATTGCTTTTTTTTTAATAAAGTGGAACAAAGTTAAGTTTCAGTGAAAATGTAAATGCGTTGAAAACATCAAAATTTACTATGCACTGCAACACTGCATTTAGCAAAACCCCATAATAACTTTTAGCTAAACCTTGGAGCTATTTTAGCTTCTTTAGTTTTAAACCAAATGGCCCTATATTTTTACGTAAATCTATAGAATGTTTATAACTGAATAAAAGTAGCTAGTGTTTTTTTTGCTAATCCCAACCGGTTTTATGTCCTCCTTTACTTTAAAAGTTGTAACGAATTATTTGGGCTTCAAGTAGTAAAGCTCTCCTACTACCTTATTACCTGAATGCCATCAATAGTTTGAAGTAAAGTTGGTATTTTAGGGGCTTCCGCCTGAAGCTCAATATTAATTTTTTTTGTGATATTCAAAATATATGTATCTCAAAAACTTAAATACGTTTTATTGATTTCAGATAACTCTAAATGAATACTATGAGCTATACCGGCATTGTTATCTAGCTGATAACCTATAAAAAAGTATTGCAGAGGAGTCCATTGCTCAAGAATTCTGGAAACAACGTTTTCCAATGAAAGCCACCTAGTGGAAGACATCCTTAAAATCTTCTGGACTTCTACAGAAAATGCAAAAAATGAATAAACATTTCTCGTTAGAGCCTCAAGATTTTCTGGTAGCTTTTTGGATGCCGCTGACGAACACAAATGCAGTGAGTGGCAAATGCATCCCATGACGTACAAGTGTGGTTTTTCCTTCTGAAAAAGATCTTTCACTCCAGACTTTTTTCCCATCATTACTGATGCATTGTCGGATGCGAAGCCAATGAAAAAGTGTACAATTGTGTTGTAAATTGCCAAACTATTGCAATTCTCCAACTTTATCAGTGCAAGGAACCTATCTTGGACCTTATACATATTAAATATAATTGAAATACCTAACGACAATCACAAGGCATTTTGTGGTGCTCACATCTGTGGTTTCATCGATGATTAGTGAAAATGGCTGGTGTTGCAAAATGTTTGCTATTTCGGAGAGCCCTTCTTCCAGAATTTTGTTGGTCGTTGTTTCCGTTGCTTTTGTTCTGCCACATTTTAGTCCTTTTGCAATATCGGAGCCACAACTTTAATTTATGCTATGATAGCTGTGATTAAGTTAAATGGCAAGTTATGTTCTATTAAGAACATAATGATGCGTAACTCGGCAATTTTAATTTTATTGGTTCTTGATTGAAAGGCTGTTATCATTTGGGTGTTGTCGATCATGGGTTGCTTTTTTAAACTGGACATTTGCTTGATTTACTGTTGAGAGGTTGAGACTCCTGGTGCCTCAATAAATGTCCTTTGTTGTTAGCTAGAAGAACCATGCACATTTTGCAGTATGGTATTGGAGTCTTGTTTGGGCCTACTTTTTCTTCCATCCAGTTGAAATTGTCAATCCAGATTTTTCGGAATTTTCGTTCTTTTCGTTTTGGGTTTTCAGATTTCGGATCCTGCACAAGGTCCCCTGTGTCATCTACATTTAGTTTTTTTTTTTTTTTGGAGAAGAGAAACATGTAATGGTCTTGGACGTTGATGGACCTGTCTCAGTTGGAATATCAACTGAGGTGGATGGTGCTGGTTCAGGTGGTGCTGCTTCTGGTGTTGGTTTTGTTTTTTTTTATTAAGAACCTGTCTTGAACATAATGTGTATAATGTATCTATATTATAGTTTCAAAGTATATGAAAGGATGGTCTTACTTTTTCATTCTTTTAGAGTAAGTTGATATTCCTTTTTTTAACAAAATGTTAGTCTGAAAAACTGCGAATTAACTTTCATCTATACTTTTTTGCTTTGTAACGATCAATTTGTATTTTTTTAGAAACGTCCGATTTAACTATCTCGCTCGCACTTGATAAATTAAAAAGAGGAAACAATATTTATTATGTCTGTCTTTTTATCTTGTTATGCAGGGATGCTTGCAAGTTCAACGATGTGCGATCTTGTATGGAAAAAAGAACAGAGATGTGCAATTCGTCGAAAAAAACAATTAGGCCTATTCTGCCACATCTGTTACTCTGCTATAGATTTTCTGTTATGAAAATCATAAAAGATTTCTACCTTAAAAGATCTTTTATGATTGGTATTCAGAAGTTCGAACTTTTATAAAAGTCTGTTATGCTTCTTCGAAAACGAGATCTGTTATGAAACTGAACTAAATCTTATCATAATCAGCTGTTATCATAATCCTGTCCGCGCAGGTGCATATAATTATACGAGTATGTTACATAAAATAGCGAACTCATTTAAGGCAATCGCTTAGTTTGTATCAAAACACAAAACACTAAAAATTAAACACTATTGGTATCCATACAATGGAACACGATATTACCTCATATGTTTCTGGGAATACCATGGCCATACTCTACTTATATGTTTATATGATATGTGTTTTAATATATTTTCTTTCATTTGGCTCCTTCAAAGAACATTTCATTGACGAAATAAAAGATAAATATTCATTTTTACTTGATGCACCTGTGTACTTATTGAAATCTTTTATGATAAAAGTCACAGAAGTTTGTCTTTTACTCTTTTATGATTTTTAATACATTTCATTACAGATTTTGGCATGCTGAATACCAAAAATGCTATTCGTAAAAGATTTTTTCTATGTTCAAACGTTTGACAGTTCATAAAAGTTTTCTTAGCAGATTTTATAACAGATTTTAGCGTGCTGAATACCAAAATTAAAATTCATAAAAGATTTGTTGACAGCTCAAACATTTGTATGGAAATTTATAGCAGAGTAACAGAATAAAAGATCTCGCCGAATAGGCCTAAATATGTTTGCTTTAAGTTGGTTCGTTGCAATTTCGTTTTATTTTTAATTTTTATTTATTTTTTTGGGGAGTATTTTTGTAACATGGGGAGTATAGGAGCATCGACTCCACGAAAGGAGTAAAATAGTCCTATGGGAGTAAGTTCGGCAGCGCTGGGAGGTGGCTACGTACACTCTGAGCGACTTGTCATTGTTTTAAGCGACAGAGCGACGTCGCTCAATCGCTCAGTCGCTCGTCGCTCAGTGCGTAGCTGAGGTATAAGGCTAGTTGGCATAAGTCTACGACTTCAAGTAACCCCAAAGACATAATGGATGGAATGGTGAAATCAGGCGATCTTGTTGTCCGATGGCGTCCACGCCCTCTATGTTCTCCTGTGGTTTGTTCTCCTCCAGTTTGTTCGAGTCGAATAGCTAAGAGCCGGAATGTTTGCACAGTTGGCGCAAGACGATTAGGAAATCTACGCCGAATTTAACGTTGCGCTAAAACTTCCGATCGATTATTGGTCAAAAAAATTCTACTCTCTGGCGGAGTTTAGAGCTCCATTGCTTGTTTGCTTGTATACGGCAGCTGTCTAGTTCACAAATGTCAAATATTATTGACGTACGATGCCATTTGCAAAAATTATAACATCTTCCGATAGGGTGATTTTTTAATTTTGAGCAACTTTGTATACTATATATATTTAAAATTAAATATCTGGCAACTTTTAAAACATATCAGCTCAAAAAGGTTAGTATTTTTGCTAAAAACAAGTCTGAAATGAGGACCATACCATTAATAATCACAGAGAAATTCTTTCTTAACATGGATCAGGGTACACCAAAGTTAGTTTTTTTTTTTAAATCGTCTAAAAGTGATGTTAAAGTTGAAAATCAGACTTTACTGTAGAACAATTTTTTTCTTAGAATATTACCAAGAATCACACTCCAAAGTATGGCACACGAATTACCGGACACCCTGTATAAACTGACTTATCCAAAACTTCTTTTTACTTGCGACGTACAAGTTATGCATTCGTAAAAAAATCGAACTTAAGATTTTGATCAAAGTTGACATTACGATGATACTCGTAGCGAAGACTAAAAAAGTGGGTCTCAAAATAACTACAGGTTTTTTCCCTTTTTTAAAGAAATTTTATTACTATTTTTTTTTCTCAAAAATTTTACCACAAATTAAAAAAAAATTTCATTTAGTTTAAAACAAAATTTGGATTTCAGTTTTTTTGGATTTAAAGAAAAAAATTCAAAATTTGTTTTTAAAACTCAATATGAATTTCTCATTATGGGCATAACGGATATTATTGAAATTTTTTTATCTCTCACTACTAAAAGAGTCTTAAAAATCAAATTCTTAGTCTTTTACACAAGAGTAAGTTCTACTAACTTATTTATCTTAAAAATGGCTTTAACAATTTTGATAAAAAAATAAAGTGAGCTTTCATGGGTTTTTGACATTTAGGTCAAAACAAAATTAAGGAAAAAAATACTAAATCTACCAGTTTAATAAATAAATTTTTCATATTTTTGTTTGAATAATTAATTTCTTGAAAACGTTTGAACGGTTATTTTTTCAAATTATTTTCGTAAATTCCTTTGAAAGTATATATTTCTTCAAAATTTTAGTTTATTAAGAATTATTTTGACTTAAAGTATTTAACTTTAAGTGCAAATCTAAAAACCAGATTATTTTATGTCAAAAAAATCAAAAATTTACATTTTTTTAGAGATTTTCTTGATATTTAGTCCTAATAATAAACAATTTATAATGTTGTAGATTTTGGATTTGGGTTTAGAATTTTGTGCACAAAATATCTAAATAATATAAATCACACTACGTCTAAGACCATTTCTACCTTCTACTGAATATGTTCTTGGGGTTGTATAATAAAAACCCGTTCAGCTACCTTTAGACTATAAATTAATCTAAGTAACTGTTAAGCTCCTGATCATTAAAAAATTGAATTTATTACTTACTTCTTCCGAATTAAATCCTGTTTCGAAACACCAGCTTTAACTATTTGGTTTATTCTTAGTTTATGGTTTAAGAAACCTATAAAACAAAAGTAGACCCAAATTTTGACAGTTATTTTATCAGCTATATGGTTAAAAAAGTAACGACTTCAGCTGACGCACTTATTTCAAAAAGCTTGGATGGTCCTTAATCAAAAATAAACTCTCAGAACTCATGTCTTATAAATAAATCCTAAGCTGACAACTCATCTCTTTCTTTAAGGCGCAAAACCTTTTAACATATCAAACGATATTATGGCGCCAAAAAAAAACTCTATTAAAAAAGACACTATAAATTTCTTAGTACCTCATAAAGCTCCTTAAAGACGTTTTTTGCTCCACACAACCTTAACTTGTAGCAAAGCTCTATAGATAAGTCAGTGGCACTGGCCTTTAAATCAAGAGTAACACTATCTTTTCCGTATATACGAAGTATTTTTATCTTCTTCTAGTTAAGTAACAAAAATAAAACGAAGAAGAAAAAGAGTAACCGGGAGACACTAATAAATTGTGAGGCAAGAAATTGTTGTATTATTCTGTGTACAATGGACGGATGTGTCCTTTAAAAGTTTCATGGACAACAAAAAAAAAAACAACAACTATGTACATACATACTTTTAGAGAAGAAATACCCTGCCTCTGACAATGTGTCAATTAGTCCGACAATGGCATTTAAAGCTTCGCATCCTGTTTCCATAATAGAAGGACATCATCCTTGATGTGTTTGCATTTCAATGTCAGCTTCAGTAGGGGATAACTGTAATGACAAACTCCAATGAGGTTTTCTTTTCTATTCCGGGCTTAGTATTTATACATAAATCCTTCAAGCTATGTTGGGTTTATAGTAGTCTATCGATTTTATTTAAATATTAAACACACACACACGCACACAAATGCAGTGTGTAAAATATTATATCAGGTGCTATATAGGATACAGTTAAAGTAACAGCTTTTAGAAATTTTGCTCTGTACGCTTAAGGACATACATACATACTTTTGCTTACGCAGATGGTTCTTTAATTTATCTTTTGCACAATTACACTGCAATTCACTTGATTAGACCTGTCTTCAAATTCTTATGTAATTGTTTTATGTTTTAATTTGGTCAACTAATACAAAAATGGTACTTTCCGTTAACATTTTAAAGTAATTATTAAGGCAGAAAGCAGACAGTCTAACACAAATTTACTCTGTAAATACCATCTCCGTAAAGCTTAGACTCTTTACTCCCTATTAATAAAGTTAGGAAATATCCACTAGTTGATTATCGATAATGTTCCAAGCCCAAAATGTTTAAATGCGACTTTCCAGTAGTCTTTTTTTCCATAGGATATACGTTTAGACATCTTTGACATCACTGTGCCAAAATAGGCACCTTGCAAAATGGTACTGATGCAAAACCACTTCTATCTACGAGCTTCCACCAAAGAAACGTAATCTTAGAAATTCGATGAAAAACGCTGTACAGATGGTACCTAAAGTTTTGGTTTGATATTCAGATCCAGTAGTCCGTTAAAGTCGTCGAAAAACGGCCTTCCAAATGAATGGATTCTTACTCTGGTCAAACAGGAAGATGTACACAGGAAATGAATTACTGATTTCTAACTTACTAACTTACTTACTACTTAGATTCTTAGATTTTATTTCCTTTAAGGACATAATAGTCTGTACTTCTTATACGATACTGTAGATGTATGTTATAAGTAGATATCTCTCTAACTACTCCATGTGCTCTAAAGACCGACCCAATCGTCTATCTTGCTGCGTGAGCGGATTATATCATTTGTTTCGCAATGTAATCCACTGTATCGTACGTCGTCTTATAATATTGACTAAGAGTTTTTTACCCATACTTATATGTATAAAGTTCATCATTAGAGGAACGGTTTATTCTTCAGATGTTTCTCAGATAGCTGTTACCGAACGTTTTCTGCTTCTTAGTGAAATTGGATGTGATTTTCTAATAGCTGCACCCATATAATAATATGAATTCAACATTTGACCGAAATAGTCGTAGATTGGTCTTTGCACTTAGAAATAATATTTCTTCATATCTTAGACAATGTTTCGAATTTAGCATTTATTTAACCGTTTCGACTAAAGACACCTTGCTCGGTTGGGTTGAGTTGAATTGAGCTGAGTTGGGACTATATCGCGAAGGAATTAAACATTCTCTACCATTTTATCTAGTTTTCCAGCAATATCCACTTGATTAATTGATGGAGTTCAAAATTCTATATATCTTAAATCCAACGAATTCAACTTAACTCTCCAACCTATTTGTTTTTTAATGAAGATGCATAATGATTTGTAAGAAAAAAAATTAGGACGCCAACTTTAAGTTTTTATTATTAATTATTAAAATTAAATTTAAAAAAAAAAATATTGAGTCGTTTTTGAGATATCGAATTTTCCAAAAAAAAAAATGATTTTTTTTTTTTAATTCAAAAAATATTTTTGTTTTAAAGTTTTGAAAAGCAATGTTTTTTTTAAACTTTATAAAAGCATATCTATAAAAAAAATTCATTAAAATATGTTATGTCGATAATGAGAAATTCAAAATTAAAACAAAAATGGTTCTATGGTAGGTACAAGCTGTAATATCTTAATTTAATTTTTTTTTATTAAATTAAAGATCATAAAAATTAATTGAAAAAAAAAATTATCAAAATTCTAGGCGCCATTTTTAACATTTGTATGGTGGGTACCTTTCTTTTTAGGTAAAATAATTTTTTTTTCTCATATCTTGTAGATTATATTGAGAAACTTTTATTTATTAAGTTTAAAAAAAAATCTAACATGTGTTTTTCAAAATACTGAGTTTTGAAAAAAAAAACTGAAATATTTTTTTAAAAATCTAATCAAATTTTTTTTGAAAATTTGAATACAGAACACTATTCAAATTTTTAGGGAGCTTTAGCAAAAAAAATGATCAAAATCGGTTGTACCGTTTTTGAGAAAATCAAAAAGAAAAAAAAAAATAGTTCCATGCGCAACATTTTTTTCAACCCTTACCTAGCTTTAACTAAATAATTTTTTTATTATTTTTAATTTTTTAAATCTGTCAGTTTTTGAGAAAAAAAAAATATTTATAAAATTCGTATGGCAGGTACGAATTTTTGGTTATTTTTGGTCTTAGAAAAAAAAACGTAAGGAGGGGACAAATTAAAAATGATATCTACCAAGTTTCACGAAAATCGGCCAAGCCGACTAGACTGCAGTCGAACAGACAGACAGACAGAATTACGAGACCCACTTTTTTAGTCTTCGCTATCATCGTAATGTCAACTTTGATCAAAATCTCGAGTTCGATTTTTTTTCCGAATGCATAACTTGCCTTATAGTACCTATAAGTCGCAAGTAAAAATAAAATTTGCTGGGGCAACAGCTCGAAAAGAACCAGGATTTAGTGAATTACAAGTCTTAAACATTCCTACCTGCGTGATACCAGGAATGGAGGATACCTTCAATTTTCTACAGATTCGGAATGGCTAATGAGCAGCACTATTCATGACAAGCGATACACTTAGAGGATTTGTCAATTCCTCGCAAGAGGCAGTACACTCCTGAAAAACTTTGTTATAGCCGCAGAGAATCGAACCCAAGACCTTTTACATGACAGCCCAACGCACTAACCAATATGCCAAGGGGGTCCACTAAATTCCTCCGCTTTCAGTCATAAAATCTGCGAGCAATACCTCACTTTCACTTATAACCAATATAAATATAAATAAAATGCACTTGTGGGTTGGCCTTAACCTTAACCTTGTTAAAAGGTTGCGAAAAAAAGTTAACAAAAGCTTAAATCAATTAAAGTTGGAGCTAAACCAAAATGTCATGTTGTATTAAAGTTTTTTTTTTAATTTTTTTCAACCATTAGCTAACTTAAACTTAATGAAATTTTTTTATACTAATTTCTTGCCAGAAAAAAACAAGTTTGTTTTTAAATTTTTATAATTTAAAAATAAAATAAAATAAAATAAAATGTATGCATTAAATTGTTTATCGTAAAATCAATACAACTTGGAGACAAACCTAAAATGCACTTCACTGAAAGCTCCAATTAGCATTCCATAAATGTACACAGAATTTGATTGAATTTTTCGATGCAAAAATTAAAATCAAAAGAAATTTATTTTCGAGTAAGGCTAACCATGTGAATCACAGTGTGAAGCAGCATATTAAAACGCTCTCATGTAAATATTTGTATTTATATGTCTCTTGAGACTCCTGGTCCAGAAGATTGAACACACACGTTCATCGGGTTATTTAAATTTTAATTTTCAAACTGTTTTTCTTTTTTGTACAATAAACGCACATAAATGAACTTTTAGATACATTCTCTGCATAGATACTTCCTGTATAAGGGTATCTATTAGTTTTAAACAAACATATGTACATATGTATATGTATAAATATCTAACACATTCTGACCATGGAAAAGCTAAATGAAAACTGTTTTGAAGTTCATAATTTTTTCTCTTCCTCTATAGATTGAAAATAGTTTGAGGCTTTAATCAATCTTAACACTACCAACAAAGTTGTTCTCGGCATAACGTTCGTCGGTATATTCGTTGTTCATGAGTCTATGCGCCTGTATGCTCACTTAAAATCGACCCAGAGCTTGGAAGAACCAATTAAATTTTTCAAATTTGGCACAAATCATTTTAATGTGATTCCTTAGGGTGATTTCTTTACCTCATCTCGAACGGATAACTGCAATGAAAGGATTTTATCTTCAATGTATCGAAAACTGCTTCAATGATTTTGATTAAACTAATGTATGTAATCTCAATAAAAGAGGTGCTCTTCTTCGCTAGAAAAACCATTGCGTAAGCTTTTCAATCGTTTTAATGTCCTGGAATCGCACTAAAGTCCTTTCTTTCCAAGGTCAACCATCCTATCAAAAAATATCTCAAAGGTCGAAAGCTTCTTAATGACAGGCAATACGACTTTTGATCCAATCGTTTCACTAATGATTTCATGAAAATTGAAACAGATCTTAAACTTATTTGGGAGAAAGTAATTCAATTTAACAGAATTTGGCAAAATGGGTGCGTTAGGTATCAAGGAAACCCAATTACCGTCTGAATCGTTTAATATTTTTTTTTTTAATATTAAAAATGACTTTATTTTTTACATAATTCCTTAATGCTTTGTTGTAACAAATCAGAAATAAGCATGACCTACGCCGCCGTCTTCCAGAGTGACATTTTTATGTTATAAGTAAATTATATGTAATTGAAATAAAATATTTAAATTTTATAAAATATATTTTCTTTGTATGTAATTCTTTAGACATCATTAGCTCCTGTTCAATTATATTTTTCCGGTACCTTAAACCCCATTCTATATGATTCGTCAGCTGTTTCCAATTTTCACCATCGTTTTTCATCTCTACATTGCTCAAGACACTTTTTCCAAACACAGATACTCAGATTTCCGCTAGAATAGGACATCTTCTGAGAAAATGGTATACATCTTCTCTCGCCCTCATGTTGCACAGCCCACATGTATCTGCAAGGCCATTTCTTTACGGAATGGAATTTAGTGGAATAACATCAGCCTTTGCTCTAATGATTGAATATATTTTGTTTGAGTAGTTGTACAGATGACCTCGCCTTTATTTCGAAATTCTGTATTTTCCTCAAATCTACTGTCTTTATTTACTCGTACGCCTTGGATTTTCAAGCCTCCATATTATGGCTATCTATGTCTAGAATAGCTACTATATTTTGCCCATCTCTGTGCATACCATGAAATTTCTGTTCCTTACTACCAGCATACTTATCTTTTTTGGCAATCTTTTGTCGTCCATATTATATGTACAAAGAAGATAACTCAATTTCAAGAAGAAGAGTATGATTTGGGGTTGACTGAGGTAACTTGAAAATTCTTTTTAAGAAGTATCGTAAGAGTTGCTCCACTTCTTCAAAGTATATGTGGCCCCAACTTTTCGCAGCATAACACATTATGGCTCTTGATGTTGCCTCAAAAACTTGATACTTTGATGGTGAATCGACATCTTTGCTCGACATGACACTTCTCCAGGTTGCATATATAGCACTCTTTGCTTTTGCGAGTTTTCCTGTTTTCAAATTAAGATTTCTCGTAATGAGAACACCTAGGTAATTGTACACATTTACTACCTCTAAGTCATGGGTAGCAAATTTCCATTTCTCATTTTGACAGTTTCTTTCTACCTCGTGCATGGCGAAAGATCATGATTTTTGATTTGTCGATGTTTACTTGCAGTCTCCATGTATCGTAATATTCAGCCAACCTGTTGAACATAAGCTGAAGACCATGCGGTGTTTCATCGAGTGCAACAATGTCATCAGCAAACATTAAATGACTTATCACAAGTGTTTCAGACAAATTTACTCCTCCACTCCGGTCCAAATGTCATTTATATCGTCAATGGACAGAGCAAAAAAAAATGGTCTTAAATTGCAACCTTGCCTAGGACCAATTTCAACTTCGAATTTCTCTGATATTTCGATTCCATTTACTATTACTGACGTTGTATGTGCGTACAGATCTTCAGGCAATTGTACAATTTCATCATGAGAGCCTTTCTGTCAATTGTATCGAAAGCTCAGATCGTTCAATAGAAGTTGTATTAGAAGATTTGAATTCTGATCTTCACAAAATAAATTCTGGTGTTCCCCAAGGCTCTGACTTGTCTCCGATTCTCTTCCTCGATTTTATAAATGACCTCTTGCATGTAACTTTTACTCTACTCCATTGCTCTGCTGATAACTTTACCCTCAGCTATTTATGCTCGTTCCACCTTCTTCAGAAGTGAAGAAGTATGAATACAACATTGTTAAGCAAAATCGATTGTAGTATAATGCTTTGAAAAGTCGATGCTGTCTATTGTTGCTAAAACAAAATGAACCACTTATGCCATTGTTATGAAGTGGCAATTGCATCGAAGAAGCCGAGAAGTACTCAGTACTGAATATGTGCGTCATTGACGATCTTCGTTGAAATAACCACATTCTGAAGATCGCTAAAAACTCTGATAAATAGTTAGGATCTTAGGACATCGTGTATCTATCGAAAATGGCTCATAGACATGACAAAGCATTAAGTTTTTGAAGCAGTTTTTGATTGGACTGGACAATTCTGTCGTGATCATATTTCAATTAGCTTGTCATATTAGTTACCGTTCTAGTTCAAAAACATGGACAAGGATGTGAATCTAGAAACGAATATGAAAAGTTGATGTTAATGTCTTTAGCAAGATAATTTAATAGATTTAATTGAAGTTCCAGACAGAAGATCTTCGATGAATATAAGAAATATAATCGGAAACAAAATGGAGCCTTGTGGCACACCAGCATTTATTTTATGAATATCAAATTTAAAAGGATTCAATATGGTGTTAACCAGTTAAAAAAAAAATAATTTCCAACTCATAAGTTTGTATCTAAAAGAGTTTGAGAAATTGTTTATCAAATGTTGGCGTAACTATGAATCAATAGGTAACAGGACTCAAAACTCCATCATTTTTAGTATCAATGTTGGAATTAGTGTTTGTATCACATCTAGAATCATTCGTTGTCGAAAACTTTGCAGTCGTGCTTAAATTTGGTGGTGCAACAGCTCGGAGTGAACCAGGACCTAGTGACTCACAACTCTCAACCATTCCTGTGTGCGTGTTACCAGGAACGGAGGGGACCTACAATTTTCTGCCGATTCCGAACGGCTAATGAGCAGCACTTTCCATGACAAGAGATACTCTTGGAGAATTTGTCAATTCCTCGCAAGAGGCAGTACACCCCTGAAAAAAACTTTCTTGCAGCGGCTGTGCTTAGCTCAGAAAAATAATCCCACCAGAACAAATAGAGGATGATTAGTACAGCTTCTTAGTCTTAGATCGTAGTCCCCGACGATGTATTTGGCTTGTATCCAGACAGTATCCAGCTAACAGAGGAACAAAGCAGGGAATTGAAATCCATTCAACCTGCAAAATGGCTCATACAAGGTAGTGCTTAAAGAAAGTCGTTGATTTAGCAACTTGCTTGATGACTGGGTATATCCTAAGAGGATCTTCAATTTTGTTACATCGTAAATTTAAATCACCGTATTACTTCCAATTGTACTTTATGAAAAGTTCAATTATTTAAACTAGCAACAAGATCACAGGAAATGTAGGTAGGATAGATGATTTGGGTGATAAAGATGACGTATATGGTGGTGTATTAACTAAGATAGATAATTTATTAGACGGCAATGATGATTGTAACGTAAACGAGGTTTGTTTCTATGAATTTTGAGTCAAGTTTTTATTTTTTTTTTTTTTTTTTTTTTTTTTTTTTTTTTTTTTTTTATAATCTACCCGCGCTCTCAAGGGATTATGATTACCCTTTAAATGTTTCAACACAGCGCGGGCGTAAAGTTAAGGAAGAGAAAGAAGGATAGGAAAGATGTATGGCACGATGTACTGAGACTGTTGGTGGTTGTCTCAGATATTTTTTATTCGTGTTCATCCTTGTTGGGCATACTAGTTTAACTCAATTACATGTTGTTAGTGTTATGGCTGAACAACATGTATTGAGTAAACCAGCAACCCATTGATGATAATTTTTAGAAGGTTTTTAATGGAATTAAAGCGACATAGACGACGGCAGGGATCGAACCTGTCATCATGAGGTTGACAGGCGAGCACACATCCTTCGCGCCACGGCCACCCCCATTTTCGGTCTTTTGAAGATTTCTAGGATATCACTGAAGAGAAGGGCCAAGAACATTCACTTAAATTTTAGGGAAGATTTACGAGTATGATGATTTTTCAAAAGTTCCTATTTTTTGAGTTAATGGAGTAATTTTATTAAGTATATACAAAAATGTATGATAGTTGCTCATTCATAAAAATTACAGCGATGTATATATTGTTTTGCTCCAGAGAGTTGATAACTGCTCTCGGGTTTTGTATTTTATGAATAGAGTTGCCGGACCCAAGACTATATATCTAAACAATAAACCTTTTTTATAGTTAAGTTAATTTTATTTTGTATTTAACACGTCAAATTGACTTTTAAAAAAAATCCCCTTTTCAACATGATTTTCGTTCGCTTTAAAATTCTATCGAATTCTCATTCCAAATTCATAGACAAAAATATCTATATATTCTCTTACACTAAACCAATCCACACAAATTCCCTTGACATCACTTCCCCCTGCCTTGAGTGGTTATAAGAAAAATAACAACAGCGCCACAACGTCTCTCATTTCATTGCCCCTATACTATCTAAAGCTATCAATGTCACAAAGCTTTATAGAATCACCTTTTTCCAATCGACATTAAAAAAAAAAACACTTCATCCCCAGAGGGGCTATCGATATGGCTTTGAATTGAAATATGTATGGTAGTGTTGTTTATTTTTTTTTTTGGTTTGCTTCTGTTTTCTTTTCATTGACCTTTGAACAAATGTCCACTTAAAAATGGTCCATTTTCAACCTCCCTCACAGTAAGTCTAGAATTCAATTCACTTTGTATGCAGAGCAAATAATCGTTATAAATAGATAGTAGCTATTCTCATTTTTCAGAATAGCTTTTTTGGCCTTTAGTCCACAAAAATTGGCGTTTCGTCCGGGTGATCTCACATGGACTCATCAGTTGACTGTGAGGACCTTGTCAATACGCAATTTTTGTTAAATTCAGTTCATCTTACATCGATTTTTTGACAAAAATCCAATGTGAACTATATCCAACCAAGATTAAAATTGTAATCATTAACGTTGGAAGTTTTTGCCCGTGGCCTGGCATTGATTCTATATGAAGGTTTTTATAATACAAATTCTATATACTACTGAAATAAATCAGCCAAGTAGAAGACTTTGTGGACTAAAGGCCAAAAAAGCTATTCTGAATCAATAATTCAACAAGTCCATTAATAGTGCTAAGTCTTCTACTTGGCTGATTTATTTCAGTAATATATAGAATTTGTATTATAAAAACCTTCATATATTCTCATTTTTCGTCACTAATCAAACAGCTGACTTAAGCGATGCACTAAAGCTTAGCTTGAAAACCAATTTTTAATTTTAATAGATTTATTAATCCCTTAAACACTAAAATATGATAATCAATATTAATATCGAATTCAGTAGACATATATGTGTAAGTGTTTAAATCAAACTTAGCACAGCACCATGTGTGTCTTTTGCTTTCCTCTATCCATGTATGCTTCTGTAGGCCCACTGTACAGTGTACAGTGTACATCGAAGTAAGATTCTAGATAGGTGGAACGATTTGTTTTTGAAATTTGGTACAGATCATTTTTACTTCATTCTGAATCTGAAACTGGGAACTATTACCGTACAATTTTTTTTTTTAATATTCTCGAAAATGACTCTTTCAATTTTGATCAAACTTATACCTGTGATTGTAATAAAATTGAATATTTGATTTGACCCAACCAATTTTGTTCCAATTTTAATTCAACTTGGCAAACAAAAAACATTGCATTCCTGAATTTTACGAAACATAAACTTTCTTATAAATACATATGTGATATCCAAGGCTAGGTCGAACGTACTTGCTCATGTATTCAACAGACTTAGAGTTTTTTAAAATGGTATTATTAGAAATGTGCTCATAAGCGTAAAATTCATTTTTAAATGGCTAAAAAACTCATTGAAAAATTAGACCTAAGAATTCCATGTGAATTTTAAAACAAATGTGAATTTAAGCAAGAACAAAAATTAAACTTTGTTCTATCGTTTATTTAAAAAATAAGTTTTTATATTTTCAAAATTATTAAAACAAATTTAAAAAACAACTTGGTATGCCAATTTTAAGTTTTGTTCATTGTGCAAATGGAAATAATGTTACGAAAAAAATCATTGACCTGTTTTTGAGGTTTTTAAGAAAAATATTTTTTTTTTGAAATCGAAATTAATAACCATTTTTGGAAATTTTTTTATTTTTTTGAATTTTTCTTAAACCAGTGAAAAAGTTTCTGAGAAATATTTTCTGAAATTTCGAAAAAAAATCACTATTTTTGAACTTTAAGAAAAAAGAAAAAAACCGTATGAAGAGAAAATTTTTTTATCGTTCAAGCTTAAAGAAAATCAGCCGAGTCGCTAAGGATGCAGTTGATAAGACATGCAGACCGAAGGTAGGTAGGTATAAGTGGAAATGGTGACCATTGTTAGTCTAAACCTGTGGCGCAATTACATTCTCACGGAGTCGTCCGGTTAGTATTAAGTTCAAAAAGGAAGAATGTAGTACGATTTTATGTGTCTTGTTTCCTTTTGGATAATCATTTTATAGAATTCGGATAGCTCACTCAACCGGACTACCACACGCAGATGATAACATCTACACTGTGACCAACTAGGCAGCTTGGTGCTGAAGTAGAAAGAAATCCCATTAATTTATCATTCGGCTACCCTGCACAATGGACCTCCGTCAAATACCCCAACACGCTATATCGCGGTCTAAGAAATCAAACAGAGGACACGACAGAGAATTAATCGAAGTTCATCCGAGAGCCATTTCGTTGCGTTAGGAAAAGCGATCAAGTCTTTGATTTTCATTGCCGAAAGTTCGTCAATGTCGTCAAAAATGTCCTTCCTAAAGATTGTGTATTTTCAGAAAGAATGCATTATACTTTTTCCTTTTCTTGCTGGTCCCCACCGCTACGAGAGGATGAGTGTTGTGATGAATGCCTAGCTTTGCTACATACTCTCCTGTTGGTCAGTGTCCGTTACAGTTAGCAACGATCCTGGCTATGCCTTGTCTGGCTCTTTATAGTATAAGAGCAAGTGTTCGGGTTTTATTATACATGGGCCCCATCTTTCTAGAAATAATGCAGTTGGTTAAATTGCTCTACCTGCGATTTCGTCAAGAAAAGACAGACAGGACGAGAGACAGAATTGCGAGACTTAACGAATGCATAACTCATTATACCTATAAATTCAGGGTGCGTTCTGTGGTCAAGGTCGATGCTTTTTTTTTTTTAAATAAAATATTAAAATGAAATTAAATTTTAAATTTTTATTTTACTGGACTTTAATATTATGTTAAGAATATGACGATATGGCACGCCGCCGCGCCGATCAATTTCATGCCTCTAGGCGTGGCGCAAAGGCGAGCTCTTAAAAGTACTCGTACATTTTACAGAACAATTTTGCAGACTTCTGTTATAATTTCAGCAATTTTATTTATAATATTGTCCCTAAGCATCGAAGTTTTATGGGTTTCTTGATATTCACCTTTTCCTTTAAGTAATCTCCATAAGAAGAATTCGGGTGGCGTTAAATCAGGGCACCGATATCACCACTTCGGCTGAGGAAAATTGTTCGTAAAATTCGCATCATAGCTCAAGTTTTATGTGATGCACCCTTCTTATTGGAATTGCATGTGCTGTATAGGTCTAATTGATCCATTTCGGACCCAAGAAGTTTTAGAAGTTTGGCCCAATAACGCCGCCGTCCGACCCAAATGGCGTACTATGCAGTTACTCTACGCGTGTGTAGTGGTCTTTGGTGTATCTATTGAGAGTTTTCTGCAATTCCATAGCGACTATTCTTTTATTTACAAAGCCAGAAAAGTTGAAATATGCCTTCTGGATCATAATCATTTCTTTTTTTTTTTTTTCAAAAATGGCGGTTGTCTATACATATACGATCACTTCAATTTAGCCGACCTCTATCTACGACTGTCAAATGCTACCTGACCAACTAATCAGTCAGACGATCGGCTATGCCACCTTAAATTTTTTTTTTTTTTTTCACGGATTCTGCCACTTGTGAGTTATTGAAAAATCTTCCATATTTCATTTCAACTGAATTTTCGAATCATCGAATCATCGAACGGGTCTTAATGGCTTACATGGCATTAATAGGTTGTTTTAATGGTTGGAATGTTCTATCCACTATCCACTTTACACAGTGAAATTTATTAATTATCCATTAGTTAGTTATAAGCTTTAAGTTATTTTTATTAATATTTTTAGCTGTATTAAGCTTTTCAAGACATTTTAATAAATTCAAATTTCAATTTTAAATATTTATTGATTTTACAATTCAGAAATTCACTTTTGATGATTGAAAATGTGAATTAAAATTTATCAACCCCTTTAAATCTGGTCTTGAATTTGTATTGGGGAGATCAATTGTGCCCTCTTAGTCTTAGAGAATAATGAACTCTTATTTCATGTTTGTATGGCAGGTATTATTAGTTTTTGTTCTAAAAAATCGAATATCCTTCTTCTGTTTTAAGGTAAGCCGAACCAGTTTAAGCAAACCATCTAAGCTAGAAACCAACATCTTCTCCATCTTCCCAATGTCATATTTTGCAAAACTTTCTTGCATACCGAAACTCTTTGAGAGTATTATATATGACAATATGTTCTTTTCTTGTAAGCCGATTTTTTCAACCAAACAACATGGTTTCCTAAAGGGCAGGTCCACTACCACTAATCTGGTAGATTTTGTATCTACTACCCTGTGTGCTTTAGAAGTAGGAAAAGAAGTCGATGCGATAGCTACTGATTTTAGCAAAGCTTTCGACAAAATATCCCATAATATAATATTATTTAAGCTAAAACAACTCGGCTTTCCGGCTTTAATGATTTCATGGATTCAATCATATTATCAGGTCTGGTCGCCTTATTATCAAGTTCACATTAATCGCATTGAAGCCGTCCAACGAAGATTTTTACGTTTTGCCTTGCGTGGACTTGGCTGGGACGATCCTTTTAACCTTCCTCCATATGAAGAACGTCTAAAGCTTCTAAGTTTACAATCTTTATATGCGCGCCGTAACACTTCTGATATTATCTTCGTTCATCAGTTATTAACATGTAACATTGACTGTCCCTGTTTACTACAACAGATTGGTTTTAATACTAACCAACATCGTTTTCGATCTACGACTCTTTTTCGACTCCAATACCATAGTACTGACTACGGACTAAACGAACCCCTGACAAGAATGTTGAGTAGGGTAAATAATTCTAACATATTTGACTTAAACCTTAGTAAATCCTCACTTAAACATGCCCTATTACGCTACCCCTCCTGATACTTATCCAAATTATCCTATTATTAATCAATTTATTAATTTTTAGACAGTACTTAATGTTAGACTTAAGATATTTTTATTGTGATATAGTATAAGTGGCTTGTATTAAGCTTAATTAAAAAAATTAAAATTAAAATTAAATTAAAAAATTAAAAAAAATTATCGATATCGCAAAATTTTCTATATAAGTACATAGTGTATACCTATCCATAATGTATGTATAAAGCAAGCAAAAGACCTATACCTATAGCCATCTTATGTCGTCATTCAGCTGTTGGCTTCTGTATAGGCTGTGAAAGAATGCAGGCAAAACGTCTGTTGAATAAATCAATTTATAAAGATTTATAACAAATCCATGCGATTCAAAAGCTGGCACAAGATAGCTATAAGGTAGCAGATATAAGGCTTACACCTTTTGCTTCATCCTCTTTCGCAGTTCTATCGGCACAAACCCACTCATGGTGGTGGATTATTTGTGGTTGTTTTGTCTAGAAGTGGAAATAATAGGTGAAAATTGAAAAACTGACTTTTCATGGCCGCACTTTATAGGTTAGGTGGAAATCCGATCTATGATTAATAAAATCTATTTGTGGTTCATTTACACCGCCAGACAGCATTATTAAAAATTGTGTTTCATTTTTATTCATGATATGCAAGTTTTGCATTCGTAAAAAATCGAACTTGAGATTTTAATCAAACTTGACATTATGATGGTAGAGAACATGAGTAAGTGGAACCTGCAATTCTGTCTGTACTTCAACCTACAGCCTAAGCGATTTTCTTTAAACTTTTCTGTTATTTCTTTTAAAATGAAGTATTTTTCTATACGGGAACTTGAAATTTTATTTAGCTCTTAAAATTACGTATCTTCCATACAACCTAATTTATCTCAAAGAGGGCTCTAACAGTTAGAGATGGTTAACATTTTGTACAGGGAGTCCCCTAATTCGTCAAGGATGTTTTGGAATGTGATTGTATGGTATATTTAATGAAACAAAAAATCATTCTAAAGAAAGGGTCTATCTCCAATGCTGACATCATTTCTAGGGGATTTAACAAAAAAGCAGTATATTGGACTACCCTGACCCATGTTTAAATAGTGTGCTCACAAATAATTTTCTATTTTTAGTTGGAGCCAAAAACAAAATGGCATGGAAATATGAATTTATACAAAACCAAAAATTATAAATCTTTGTAGCGTTTTTTTATTCAAAATTCTTAAAACATTTTTAAGAAAAATTTTTAGTACATACATTTTAAGTTTTTATTATTATGCGATTGAAAATTTAATTTTTAGAAAAACATAAATTGCACATTTTTTAGGATATATCGAATTTAAAAATAAAATTTACGTTTAATCCAAAAAAACAATTCTATAAGGGAATGTATTTAAATCCATAATGCCGATAATGAGAAAGTCAACATTAATAGTTAGTGTCTTAATTTTGAATATTTTATCAAATGATTGAACAAAATAAGGAAAATTATCAAAATTCTAGGTGCCGTTTAAAAAAAAAAAAAAGATTTTCGAAAAGCATTTTTATGATGGGTATCATTGTTTTTGGATAAATAAGTTTTTTTCTACATCTTGTAGATGGTATTAAAAAACATTTAACTATCAATTTAAAAAAAAAGTGAAGTATATGCTGTTTTCTAAACATCGAGTTTCCAAAAATAAAAGTTGTAAATATTTAAAAAAAAAAACATTTCTTTTCAAAATTTGATCACATACGTACCGAAAAAATTGATTAAAACCAGGCATAACACTTTTGAGAAAATCAAAAAACAAAATATTTTCATGGGAGATATTTATACAATTGATAATCATATTTTGGAAAAAAATTTATAACCATCTTTTTCTGTGGAACAGTTTTTAAGGAAAACAAAATATTTTCTCAAATTAAAAACAAAATTAATAGCCTTAAAAAAAACGAGTAGTTGAAAATTTGAAATACCCTTGGAGCCGTTAAGGTTATTATGGAAAAGACAGACGGACATAATTGAATTGAATTGATATTGAATTTTTTCTTCGTCCCTATCAACTCAATCTCAATCTTTATCAAAATCTGGAGTTTAGATTGCTCGTTTCTATGTCGACTTTAAATAGCTGCTTCTGTCTTAGCGTTAAGCCAGGCAGATATCATTCAGTTGGCTGGCAGAATATCGGGATTCAAATAAAAGTTATTTCAAAAACCTTTATTCACAAGCAAACAGCGACTACAAGCTGTAGTTTTTTAGCAGGAAAAAATCAATGTTTTTCGAAGCCGAATCCAAACGACTGGCTCATTATCAGAATGCAAATGAATTTTGAAACTTATTGAGGAATCTGAATGGCAAAAACTTTATCATCCATCAAAGACTAAGCTCGAATCTTCTGGCAACCCGCTTCAGGAATTTATTGAATCCGGTTCAAGAAAAAATCAATTTTTATTATGCTCCTCCTGATTTTACTAATGAAGTGTTGGATGCTGACATAACGCAACAAGAAGTAATTACAGTAGTTATGAAGCTTAATGATAGAAAAGCAGCTGGGTCCCATGAGATCCCAGCCGAGTTTTATAGATATAGCACCATTGAAATTGATCAACAGACTTACAGTAATTAATAACCATGTGTTGGAAACATGGCGTAATACCTCAGGATTTTAGAGAATCTTTAATTTTTTCAATACATAAAAAAGGAAGCTTGTCGCAACTTTGCAATTATAGGGGCTTCTCGCTTGTTCTTGTTTGTTACAAAATCTTTACATTAATTCTACAGAGAAGCCTTCACAAATTAATCGACGAAAATAAGATCTTAAAAGAGTTCGAGGCAGATTTTAGGCCAGGCTATTCAACGATTGATCATATTTTTGTTTTGAGAAATATAGCGCAATCTTTTATTGGCAAAAGGAAGAAGTTATACGCTTTTTTGTTGACTTCAAGTCAGCATTTGATATGGTTGATAGACAGTCTCTTTCTATAATCTATGGTATTGGAATGTCGTGTAAGTATGGCGGAGTCTTACAAAACTTGTATATGGACACAATAACTTCAGTATGGAATGGCGATGAGAGGTAAGAGTGGTTTAAAACTGAATCAGGTGTCAGACAAGGCTGCACGTTGAGCCCAAGCTTGTTTGCGTTGTTCATTGATGATCTCGTAAACTTTTTACCCAGTGAGAATACGCAGGTCACGTAATGAAGGCACTTCTTTTCGCAGACGATATCGTTCTCTTGGCGATTTCTCCTGACTCATTAACGCTAATGAGCAACCGACTATTTT
The DNA here is from genome assembly GCA_911387755.1 of Chrysotoxum bicinctum. Taxonomy (NCBI): domain Eukaryota; kingdom Metazoa; phylum Arthropoda; class Insecta; order Diptera; family Syrphidae; genus Chrysotoxum; species Chrysotoxum bicinctum. The sequence goes on from OU426987.1 coordinate 62,783,823, forward strand.
AATACTGTCGAATTTGGAATTTAGTTGTGAATTTGGAAAAGTCAAAAATTATGATTTTTAAGAATGGAGGAGGCAGAAACTGTGTAAACGAAAAGTGGTACTACGATAGTGAGCTAATTGAAATTGTTAAGGAATTTAAATACTTCGGAGTTCAATTCACAAGGAACTTAAGTATGGAGAAGCATTTGAAGGAGAAGCTGACAAACGCAAAAAGTGCACGAAGTGGATTGTGGAATAGATGCTTCCATAGTAAAAGCATAATCATAGCAGCAAATTTAGAGTCTTTAAAGCGGTATCGAAATCTATTTTTTTGTGTGCAGCAAAGATGTGGGGAGCAACTCAACATATGAAAGTGTAGAGAAGCTATACTATAAAAAGCGAATTTTTTGACTGCCACATAATACGCCAAATTACATGGTTATGTTGGAAATTTCTGTTCATTCGAACTCAAAATGCAAATAGCTTATGTTTTAAGAATTATGAAGATGGAAAATCATCGGCTTCCTAAGATAGTGGCTCTCCAAGTTATACGAGAAAAATCAAGTTTGCGTCCTGAATGGTTGGACTTAGCTATATGGAGTGTGAGATAGACCTAAATCTAGGTAATTTTAATTTTTTTACATTTTTTTTTTGTAAGGGCTTTTAGTTTAGCGAAAACTTTTTTTTTTTCTCTTTTTTACGCAAGACTTTTAGTTTAGTTAAAGCAGCACAATACATATTTTTAAATAGTTATAATTTAAAAGCTTTCTGTGATTATTCTTCCTCTATAAGCGTTGGCCTTTTGATAGTAGCTGAACAGCAGCTTCCAGTCCATCTCGTTTAGATACTTTTTAACTTCCTCAAATTCAGGAGCATTTTTTCCAAAGTAAGATCGTCTTATCTCCTTCAACATGGGGCATACTCCAATGAAATGGAAGATATTTTCTCTATCCTGCAGGTTGCACAAATCACAGTTGCCAGATCATTCGATGCGGTGAATAATTAAGGCTTATTAATTCTCCTCTTTTTTGAAAATTGCTGCGATCATAATGCATGAGAAACTGCTGTTGAAGTAATAAAGCCTCTCAGTTGACTCACAGGCTTTTTCGATATAAGAATATCCCTCATTCTAATCAGTTGTCCGGATAATTTCATAAAACGTCCATTCTAACTTCCGATAAATTCAGCACTACTTATACCACAATCTGCCGCCAGTTAATTACAATTTTTGGCAAAAAGTATATTCTTTTACACTGCATACCGCAAAATGTGCTTTGGTAGCCGAATTTCATCCACTTTAGCCACTCTTGATAAATAATTAGCATGTAGCTTTAAAGATGAGATAAAAAGTGAAGATAAGCCAGACTCAAGATAATACATGTATTTAAGGGTGTTGATTGGCAAATAAAAAATGTTCCTAAGAAAAAATCGTAGCAAGTATTCCACCACCTCGAATCGCTGACCAGCCAAAACTTGTGCACCATATAGGAGAATCGATTGTTCTGTTAACAACACCATATTTTGAGCCAACAGCAATATGTTTATTGCTAAAAATTCTTTTCCATTTCACGCATATACATAGCTGTTATAGCCTTATTCACTTTGGTTTTCAGGTGCTTTTCCATGTTAAGGTTGTAAGCTAGCTATCCATTCCTAGGTAGGTGTATTTTTTTACTACCTCCTGAACCTTTTTGGAAAACCATAACTTTTGACTTATTAACGTTGACTTCTAAGTCCCATAACGTGAAATACCCGTGCAGTTTGTTAATCAATAACTGCAGTGAACTAGCTGATTCTGCAACTATAACTATGACGTCTGCGAACACGATGACTTTTACTTTTGTGCTACTAATTTCTACTCCACATGTAAGTGAGTCCACAAGATCATTTAAATGTAGTGCGAATAGTAGGGGGCTAAGATTACAGCCTTGCTTAACTCCACGGTTTATTTCAAATTTTTCTGACTGCTCCTTTTCTTTAACAATTTATGCCTTAGATTGTTGATAAAGTTTTTCTAGCGCTCTGACAAACTTTGCGGATAATCCTAAATTATGTAGCTTTTAGAACATCGCAATTCGGTTTATCGTATCAAAAGCCGCTATAAAACCCACAGACAATGTGTACAGTTTTTCATTTTGGTTCAACTTCATTTGAGCTATAGATGTAAGTACGAAGATGTTATCCACTGTCGAATAGCCAGCACGGAATCCAGCCTGAAACTCACTGAGTTTTTTTGTTATCGTTTACCCATACATTCAGTCTATTGTTCAGACGGATAACCCTTTTTATATATCGGGAGAATCAACGTTTCATAAAAATGTTCCGGTAGAGTTCCAAAACTAAAAATTATGTTGAGTGCTTTGGTTAAATTTTCTTTGAAAGCATCTGTACTGTATTTCAAAAACTCAGCTGGAATTCCGTTCGACCCTGCTGCTTTGCCATCTTTCAGAGAACTTAGTACTATTTTGACTTCTTCCAGTTCAATATTCTTATCTAGAATTTCGTCCTTGACAAGAGGCTGTGCAAAGTTCCATTTAGTCTGATTCGACAAGTCCAAAAGGGAGATGTAATGTTTATGTAATCTTTCCACTGGAATGATGGAAGTATCATTTGTAATATAATTTCCGGACAATTTTCTTGTTAATGATCAAAACTCGACAGAATCTCTGCTTCAACTTAACTGGAATGCCAGCTATTCAAAGTGAGCTTCTTTTTTGCTTTGCATATATAGTTTTATATTGTTTGTTAGTTTCGACATATTCTATTGTTATGCTCTGTGCATCATATTTTTGCAATAGATTAAGAAGATCAAAAGATTTTTTTCGTAAAATCTCGCATTCAAAATCATACCACTTGGATTTTTGATAAACGCAACGGAATTATTACACAGAGAAATTTATCGTCAACTTCATCACAATTTGGAAGAGGTGAATTATTTTCGGAACGAAAATAGTGTCGGCGAAATATCAATGATGTTTAAGCTACGAGGAGAATTTTTACATTTGAAGTTTATTGTAATATTAGGTACTCTATACCTACCTACAACCTACCTACTCTATAACAATACTGCAAAGTGGCCTTAGCCTATAGGGATCATATCATAAGAGAGAGTTTTTGATGTGTACCTATATTATTATTACGAGTATATTCTAATATTGTTTTTTTATATGTAACAATGAAGTTATCTATGTAACCTGTTTTGATGGATAACTTAATTTTCAAAATATACTAATTATAACTAGGCAGATGGCAGAAAATCCAGGCTTTTTGATTTTTTAAAAAAAAAATTTTTAAATTAAAAAAAAAATGAAATAATATCACGGTAAATCTATATGGCAAAATCGTAGTTTTTCTCTTGACCATCGGCAAAATAATGTTAAGATTTCAATCATTACACATGTTTTCCTCATATTTTAAAAATGATTTATGGATAAAACAGATGTGCAGCATGTCTGCAAGCATCGATGCATACAGCGTTGCACCCGGAACACATGTGCATAGGCTCTGACAATCGTGGTGACATAGTTCTGCCTAAATGTATCTCTTATAAATATTACTTCCGACATTATGTAAGAATAGGTTCTATAGGTACGGCGAGTTACGCCTGTAAAAAATCGAATTCGAGATTTTGATCAAACTTCACATTACTATGGTAGGGAAGACAAAACCAGTGGGTCTCGCAATTCTGTCTGCCTGTCTAACAGCCTAAACACCTCGGCCAGTTACAGAAGTTTTATTGGTATTTACTTCTTTTAAGTCGAGGGAATGGAAACATTGTTCTACAATCTGTCTGACAGCGGATTTCGGTTTTTCATTGCTATACAGTTTGGAGAAATGGTTTTCCATGTTTCGTTTAACAGCAGTCCTAAAGATATTTCAAAAATTGAGCTCGAAAAATAGTTTTTTTTTTCATATTTGCACTTTTCTTTAATTACTCGTAACAGACAAATAAGGCTCTGAGAGTCAAGATAAGAGAGGGCCAATTTATAGAAACCTTTTGGTTTATTTGCTAAGATTTCTATAATAATTTATCGTAGTAGATTAGATATGACTTAACTTACAAGTTCCCCAAAATCATTTTAATAATTTGTAATTTTTTTTTTTTTTTTTAATATATTCATTCACCAATTTAAAAACTTGGGGTAGTAACTGTATTAAAATTTTCAAAATAATTATAGTGTCTAAGTTTGTGTTGAAGCAAAAAAATGTGTTCTGTACACTCTTCAATTATTTAAAAATATGAAGGTTCTTAAATGGAAACCTCTGCTGATGGAAGCCCAGTCAAGCACAGACTTGGCAACCTTCCAATTGCGACTTGTATCATCATATTAACACTTGTTCCTAGATATCTGAAAAATTTTCGTACTTTCCTGTCAATTTCTCTTAGAAAGCCACCAAAAACCTCAGCGGGGTACAAATCCAGCCATGTGTAGGCACTCCCCCAATCATAATAAAAGGTCTTTCAAATACGAAACAAAATGTGAAAAAATCGATATTGTTATTATGTCCTTTAACAGAATACAAAAAAAAAACCTCACACTAACTACATACTTGCATGGATTATTTGACGTTTTGCTGGCCATTGTAAGCACTGACAACGCCATCAGGATTCATGCACTATAAACTCCTATCTACACAGCCATGGCCCATCCCACCATCAGAGACATCAACCCCAAACCATTATAAGCCCGATGCCCTATTTCGAAAACCCTTTTGATTTGTTTGAACGTCAGTGTCGTCGTAACGACTACTATGCCAAATACGTTCCGACCGACGGGACGGGCTGACTTCTCAGCTCTAGTTGAAGACTGGTCGGTGGTGGGTAGTTTGGCTGGTGGTGCTGTTTTTTGTGGTTGGAACTTGAATAAACGATTTCGGTATATTCAGTCCTCGGTCGGTTGTAGAACATTACTCGTTCAACTAACAAAAAAGCGGATTTCATATTTGTTGCCGGTTTAGTCGGCTTAGCTGGCTGACAAAAGCTGTCCCCTTTCCCACGCATCGCGGTTCAAATGTGGTGTCGTCACAATCAATAGTAATTAAGCAGAAAAGAACGTACGTTTTTTTGCAATCCGCTAGAGTTCTCTTAATCGTTAGCGTTACGTAAGTTAAATGTGAAGTGCGGATACGCGCCGCCGACGAATGAATGCAAGTCCTGATGGTTCTCTGCTCCTTAACCGGTTCTTTGTTCATGATTGCCTGTGCTTTTCAAAGTGCACCAGCACCGATGTGTGGCTGTGTCCGTTCCAAGTTAAATATCTTTGTTAGCGGAAAATCGACAGAGAAAAAGAACCAGTGCAATGTATAAATCGATACTCGGAATGTGTAGATAGTAACAAAAAAGAAGTCTTCCTGCGGACGTGTTTCCCTTGTGCATTTTTTGTTTTTTTGTCTTTATTCCTTTTGTGCTGTTCAAAGATTTACGTCAAAATGGTGGGAAAGTGTGCCTAATGTTTTGGAATTTCTGTGGAATGCGCTTGACGTTTATTTGCGCTCGTATACAGTTACATTGACTTTTGTGGAACGTGCCATTTTCAGGAATTAACAAGCATAAATCATAAGTTCTTTTCTTTTGTTTTCGTCCACTTATAGGTTCTCTTATCCGCATTTTCCGTATTCGTGCACAAGGACGAAGTTTCCTTGTGTTGTAGGCTGTGTTTTTCGAAGTGTGGGGAGTTTCCAAAATTGCATGCAGCTTATGGCCATAATTAATTTTAATAGAGTCACGCAATTGAATTTGTAATAATTTTTAAACTATCGGTGGGTAAAAGAACTTATGGTCAGAAGTCGTTTTTGTATTGTGCAGGGATAAAATAAGCTCATCAAATAAAATTGTTGTTATTGGAGCTTCTACGGAAGACTTTAACATTTGTGAAGGAAATTCGTCGATATGTCAAAACTGCCTACGAGTTTTTTTCTTATTTGGGTCAGTGAATCCGAACAAGTTGTGGGAAGAGTATTTTAAAGTATCCAAATTAACGTGCCGATGGAAAAGACTAAAGAGTGTTGAAGATTGCGTACCTAAAAGATCAAAAGATATTTTTTGATTTGATAAGTTAAATGTGAAATTTGACGTGGTTTTTGCGTGAAAATGACGGAACAAACAAGTTGGGGTAGTCATTAATTTGTGTTGAACAAGTGTCGAATCATTTAAGTTTTTAAAAGAAAGTTCTAGCTATGTATGAAAATGCTTTTTTAATTCTGGAAGTAGTTGATAACTTGTCTTAAAATCTTGAAAAGAGGTTATCTAAAGAGTGGGCCATCTAGTGGTTTTTTTTTAATCATAGGTTATTTTAACACAGACTGCTGCTTCCCGCTCGAAATTTTTGACTGAAAGTCAGTATCTTACCACCGGGGAATAAAATGAGTCGCTTTACGCTTGAACAAAGTTGGGAAATATTGAAAACTTATTTCCAAAGTGAGTGCTGTGTACCCCAAACAGTGCATTTTTTTAAAAGAAGTTTTGGCCGAAATGAAGCACCCAAGTTTGTGCAAAAAGTTCGAAAGACTGGTATGCTAGTGGAAAACACAACATGGTCCCCGTCCTCGTACGGTGTACACAGACAAGAATATGGCTGATGTAGCTGAGAATGTTAGACTGAATTCACGAACATCAACTTCCCATCGATCTCCACAGCTTTACATTTCACGCAATATACTCGTAGGCTGATGAGAATTCTGCTACAAAGATCTCGGAAAATTGGCTTACAAGGTCCAATTGGCTCAGCAATTGAAGGTGAACGACCATCATCATCATCATCATCGGCTTGACAACCGGGTTCCAGTCCTGGCCTCTTTGAACAAGTCTCTCCACCTATCCCGGTCTCTAGCCGGGCTTAATTTTTGTCACGATATCTGCTTCAAGGTAGATTGCGTACAGTTCATGATTGTACCGTCTCCGGAATCGTCCTTCCTCACATACGGGGCCAACAATTCTCCTTAAGACTTTTCTCTCGAACGCAGCTAAGAGGTCGGAGTGCCTTTTGCTAAGCACCCAAGTCTCGGATCCATATGTGAGTACTGGCAGGACCATGGTCCTGTACAGCAGCAGTTTTGAAGTTATGGTGAGATTTCTGGATTTGAAGAGCTTTGACAGACTATAGTAGGCTCTGTTGGATTTGAGAAGCCGCCCGCGTATTTCTTCTTCTATGTTGTTATCGGCTGCTACTATTGACCCAAGGTATTTAAAGGATTGCACCACTTCAAATTCGTGCTCCGCTACCTTGATTGTTTGACCAACTGTTCCTCTCGCATTCGACGCCACCATGTACTTTGTTTTACCTTCACTAATGTGCAGCCCCAGATTTTGTGCCGCCTGCTCGATCTGGATGAAGGAATCGTGTACAGCTTGTTCGGTTCTTCCGATGATGTCAATGTCGTCTGCGTAAGCTAGTAACAGGCTGGACCTGTTGACGATGGTCCCTCTTGTTGCCGTGCCAGAGTCACGGATTGCTTTCTCCAACGCCAGGTTGAAGAGGAGGCAGGCCAAACCGTCCCCTTGTCGGAGTCCATTAAAGATGTTGATTGGTCTGGATAGCAATCCGGCTATTTTTACTTGGCTTGTTACGTTGGTCATGGTCAACCTACATAGTCGTGTCAATTTATTTGGGATGCCGAATTCTCTCATGGCTTTGTAAAGTTCTACCCTGGCTATGCTATCATAGGCGGCCTTAAAGTCTATAAACAGATGGTATGTTGGGATGTTAAATTCTAGACATTTTTCCATCGCCTGCCTAAGGGTAAATATCTGATCAGTTGTTGATTTGCCTGCAATGAAACCACACTGATATTGTCCGATGACGGTTTTAGCGTATGGGGTTATCCGGTCTTGTAGGATAGAGGAGAGTATCTTATAGGCGGTACTCAACAACGTGATACCTCTATAATTGCTGCACGTTGTGACATCTCCCTTCTTATGTATGGGGCATATTAAACCTTTTCGCCAGTCTTCTGGCATTTCTTCCTGCTCCCATACGTGCACTATAATATCATGAATTGCTTGACGTAAGGCTGGCCCGCCGTGATGAAATAATTCGGCTGGTATGCCATCGGCTCCCGGGGCTTTATTCTGTTTAAGCCGGCCTATAGCCTTTTCAACCTCTTCTATGCTTGGTGGCGGCAACATAGGGTATTCTTTTTGAAGTAGTGGTGCCTCCACTTCTGTAGTGAGCTGACCATTTAGCAATTCATTAAAGTACACTTCCCATCGCTCCAGTATGCTTTCAGGATCGGTGATCAGATTTCCCTCTCCGTCCTTGCAGTATGTGCAGCGTGGTGTGTACTGCGTCATGTTTCGGACGGATTGGTAGAACTTCCGCGCCTGGTGCGGACCTCGCTCTCGGCTGTTTTCTATTTCACAGATTAGGTTCTTCTCCCAGGCTGATTTTTTTTGTCTGTGAAGCCGTTTTTCTGTTCTTCTGAGCTCGTTATATTCCTCTTTGCGTGCCCGCGTTCTATGAGATTGTTGCATTGCTCGGTACGCAACATTCTTACGTTCAGTCGCTAGCTTGCATTCATCATCAAACCAGTCGTTCCGATTTTTACGACTGCTGCCTAAGATGGAGTTGGCAGTACTAATGACAGTATTCCTAAGGCGTGGACACTTCTCATTTACGCCCAGCATACTGGCTCCAGGACTTACTCTCCCTAAATCAGGTGTTTCTAGGGCGAGTCCTAACGCATTACCAAAGGTGTTACTGGTGTTTTCATTGCGCAGGGCAGCCGTGTTGATTCGAACCTGATCGGCGGATGAAATGCGTCTTCGCAAGGCAATCCGCCCTCGGAAAACCATACCAACAAGATAGTGATCCGAGTCGATATTGGCACCTCGGTACGTTCGTACCGTCATCAAGTTCGAGTAGTGGCGACGGTCTATCAACACGTGGTCTATTTGGTTACGAGTGACTCAATCAGGTGATACCCAGGTGGCTTTGTAGATATCTTTACGAGGGAACCTGGTACTCGCAACGACCATGTTTTTCGATGCTGCCAGTTCTAAGACTCGAAGTCCATTGTCATTAGTGTTCTCATGCAAACTATGGGTGCCTGCGTAATGCCTGAATACCGGCTCCCGACCTATTTTTGCGTTCAAATCCCCAAGGATGATTTTAACATCATACCTTGGACAGGCATTGAGGGCCCTCTCGACTTGTTCGTAGTAAGTCTCTTTTTCTTCGGCTGAGGACTCCTCCGTAGGTCCGTGAACGTTAATGAGGCTGATGTTCGTAAATTTGCCTCGCACGCGAAGGCTGCATAGCCTTTCGCTTATAGCGTTAAAGCCGATGATGGTAGACTTCATTTTTTCGCTGACTAGGAAGCCTACCCCGAGCACATGGTGTTTTGTATGACAGCTGTAGTATATGTCATATTCTTTCTTCTGTAGAACACCATTCCCTGTCCATCTGATTTCTTGAAGAGCTGTTATGTCAGCTTTATATTTTGACAGGGCATCGGCTAGCTGCTGAGCAGCTCGAGTTCTATAGAGCGATCGTACGTTCCATGAGAAAATTCGTAAATCGTTTTTCCTTTTTCTTTGCGTGGGTTGTCGTCGTGAGATCAGTCCGTTTCCGAGGCTTGTTGTCGGTCTCGTAATTCTTTTAGTTTTACGGGACAGGGAATTAACCTGTCGCCAACCTGTGGAACCAGCCTGATCATATTAGCCAAACCTTTTTTAAAAGGCTTGTTTCTATCGGCCGCCGCCGCGGAGAGGCTATGATCACACTTCCACCAGTCCCGAATAGTTACGGCACGTGCATGTTTTCGTATGCTACATATTGTTCCCCCTATTCGTCTGATGGCTGACCACCAGAAAATGTTTTCAATATATAAAAAACAATGTCGACATTACTATCGCATTATTATGTATGTTTATTGGCTACGTTCGATTACAAAAATTCAGCACTCGAACGAACTTGATGTTTACACATCTTAACCGTTAGTTCCGACACTCACACTTTTCTTTACCTTATTGTGCCTCATTGTTGCATTATTTTTGTTTGATTTATAACTTCGCAAATATCCGAGTTTAATTTGAATGTTCTAGTACAGAACATTTTGTAACTGCCTAAACTCGTGTGAACGAATTCGCTTTCGCTTTTTCCAAGGGTGTCCTCTGAATTACAAGAGAATTTTTGACACAACAAATTTTCTCGCCTACTCAAAAATTCTTAAATTTAACTTGCTTGGGCTCTTTAGCTCCTCAGGCACGTACCTATATAGTTTTTTGAATTGATGGTTTTGAATTTTAATTTAAATCAGTTAGTAGGTTATACTCGTATATATTTATAAGAAATGCATAAGTTCACCTAGAAAATAATGATTCTTAATGCTTTCATTGATCTTCAAGGTCGATTTGTATCAAAAAATATTTCTTCGGTGTCTTAATGCGTTTTTTTTTCACTTTGAGATACAAGTCACGATCACGATCTTCTTCGACATAAAAATGTAGGTGCCTGTGTTATAAGCTTTGGCATATAATTATGCAAACGAAAACAAACTTGAACTTCCTTGAGCTTGGCTAAACTTGTAGTTGTTATACCATAAAGTATCTATCATTTATTGGGTGTGCTGACCTTATTCAAATAAAAATGCAGTTTTATAATGAGAAAAAAACCATTATGCAGCTTTTATTGAGTAATTATTTTCAGGGATCACACTTTAGTCAGTCATAGTTATTGGCCTTACACATTTCAATTAAAAATAATATTGTTAAGGAAGAAGAAACTAATAAAATTGCGTATATGTTTTCAATATATCTGCACTTTAAAATTTAATTAGTTATATTCAAAATATTCTTCAATCGCAGATATGCTGCAAAATAAATTTCTTCTTACTTAAATATTAATTAACGTTTGCAAAATTTTAACAAAATTATTATCTTTGATTTCATGCCGATATTTTAATTGCTTTTAATATCTCTGAATAACACGAATACACCATTAAATCGACAAAAAATTTTAATTGCACAACCGATAAACGGAAACAAAAAAAAAACACAAAACCAACTCGGTTCAATTTCGGAAGCATCATTTGATTCTATTTTAAGCGCGTGAGAGATTTGAGGTGACAATGATTTTGAATATTCTTTTAATTGATTTTTTCCCGTCTTTGGTGTTGTTATTGTCATTAACAAATATTATTAATTGTTTCTGGGTTCTGAGTTTGGAATTATAGTTTTAAAAGAGCAATTAAATATACAGTTATTTTAAAGCGATAAAATTTTAATAAACGAATTTTTCGCAAGGGGTTTTTCCCTTAAAATAAAAAAAAACAGAACACAGTGTGTGCGCTAGATTGATTAAAATGGAGTTATCGATATGCATTGGTTTTGAAGCTCTGAGTATCAAAATAGTAGGAACAAATAGAGCCATATGAAGCATTCGTGGAGTACTGATAATGAAAGAATCTCAATACTTGACAGTGCTTCCGAAACAGGTCTCAAGTGTAAAGTGGTGTACATTTTCTGCTCGATTAGGGTATGGTTTAAGGTAGTAAAAATTTTTGGTCATTTGTAAAAATTGTACGAAATGCTACTGCGTCTTTGGTTCCAACGCTCGTCTTCAATGACACTTTATATGTCAGCTAACAACAAAAAGGCAGTTTGCTTGCAGCACAGTTTGCTGTTAATTCGACGCTACCAGAAAGAGTCATGCCTCCTCCTGTAATTGAGAGTGTAAACAATATTATGGGAAAAATCGCATTCTAACAGTTGCAAGAGTAATAAAATATCTCGATATTCACAAATCCGCTGGCCCGGATAGTAACACTCCCCCCCCCCCATCTATTGTTTTAAAAAGGTGTTCTTCAAGGCTTGCAAAACCATTGCGTAAGCTTTTCCATCTGTCTGCTGGTCTCCTTACGAGTGGATGGAAAACAGCATTTGTCCAGCCTGTCCCTAAAAAAGGCGAATCTTCTTCCCTTTATAACTATCGTCCAATTGCACTAACGTACCTTCTTTCTAAGGCCATGGAAATGCTGATATAATATCAGCTGAAGAAATATCTTGAAAAATGAAAGCTTCTCAATGACCGGCAGTATGGCCTTCGTAACTATATAGGTCCACTGGTGTTTTGATGGTATATCTCACTGAAAAGTGGAACAAATTTTTAAATCGTTTTGGAGAAAGAAAGTTCATTGCTCTTGATATTTCAGAAGCATTTGTAGAGTTTGACATCAAGTTAGGTTAGGTTTAGGTGGCTGCCGACCGGAAAGATCAAAAGACACTTAAACCAATATTTGGTCCGTTGTGATACCACAGGATTTCAAAAAAAAAAATCACCCTTACTCGTTAAACCATTTTGAGCCTACAATAAAGCGTTTGAGACAGTGAATGTCGGAATTATTTAGATCACTAGGATCGTTATAGTAGTCTCCCAAGTGGAGTCTACGTCTTTGTGCTAGGGCAGGACAAGAACATAGAATGTGAGGAACTGACATGTGAGGCAGTGTCCAGTAAAGACACCTATAACGGAGCTAATATACAATCTACCAATAGAAATTAGTTGTTTTGAGCGTTTAGCATCAAACAATGGCCAAATTAGTTTAGTAGACCGGCAAGTTGGGGTGCTGATCCATCTTTGGTGACATCAAGTTAGTATTGCTGAATCTCTTCTTCATTGGATAAGAAATTACCCTTCGAACTGCTCAATAGAAGTTTGTTTTAAGTCTGAAGTTCATAAAATAAATGCTGGTGTGCCACAGGGCTCCATTTTGTATCCGAGTCTCTTTTATATATTCAGCAGTAATCTTTTATCTGAAACTTCCAATCCATTAAATTGTTTTGCTGACAACAGTACTCTCAGCTTCTCATTGTCAAACGGAGAACGAAAAACCGCGTAGAATTTAATGGTTCGAAACAAAGCTCTCATGTCGTTAAAACGGGCCGCACACCCCATGCCGCTATCCATGGGCGGCACTTGCATAGAAGGAACGGATCAGCTTTCTGTTCCAATATGTGCATCACAGACCGCTTTGTGTTGCATGACCACATATTCGAAGTCGGTAAAAACGGTGTTAAGTGCTAAGGTTTGTTTCTAGTATGCAAGAAATTTTGCACCCCTTCTGATCTGGCTGTAATCTATAAGGCGTATATTGATCCAAACCTCAATAACAATAAAAATGTTTGGGCAGATGGTCCAATAACCCTTGGATAAAATAAAGAAAAGGGCTTCAAAAATTATAGGTGATAAAAATATAACAGAAACATTTAAATCTCTCGAGAACGCGCACCGCCGGCCACCGCATCAATTAAACTTCGAGGCCGCACATTCAGACGAACTGTAAAATTCAGAAATTCTTTTTTAAGCCGCACCACACGAATGTGGAATGTTTACCCGGCTCAATATTATATCCTCCCATTATAATATTCAGACATTCAAAACCAATCGCAATCTCCTTTTAAATCCTCTCCACCTTTTCTAAAATGCTCGCACTGTGCTCAAGCATTTCATGGGTAGTAAAAATCCCTTTAGTGCGTGAAAATTATTTAAAAAATATTAAACTAATCCACCTGGCGGTTTGATTAGTTGAAAAAAAATAGAGGAAATATTGGTCTCTTGTAACTCCGAACATAATGTTGACTCTTTGCGCAAGTGGGCCATTATGGGAGGATCAGTTCCTGGACAGTTCGTTTCTTTCCGACAGTCCGTTCATTTCCATCAATATTGCTATGATCTGAACCTGACCTCAACCCAACCCAAATAAGAGTCACTCACAAGCTCATTCCGGCATTGGAGGATGATGTACTAAGATTATTGGCCTTTACAGTCGTTTGACTATCTGCGATAAATAGCCGTATTCCGGCTCTAGTTTGGTTCTTACTTTGTGTAACTTCCATGCTTCCATGGTAATCAGTAATTCATATTGGAAAATACTACCCAACTCACGCAGCCTAGGGATATTTAGAAACTCAGAAAAGATTCCTAAGCCAACACCAGTCCTTTCTAGATGAAAACTTAACCTTATAATCTTTAATAGTAGGTACTCATCGTGCTGTTAGTCCAGGAAAAATAGCTTTTTGTAAGGAAAAAATTAGATCCTGGCTGAAAATTGGCACGATCATTGGAAATGGGGCTTTTAATAAAATGAGAGAGTTCCTCACCGATCCGATGACCGCTACGTAAGTTATTCAAGGTCAAAGGTAACGAAAATGGTTTTTTTTTTCAAATTTACTCAAAAACGGTTTGTTTTAAAGAAAAAAAATTTTCTACAAACATGTTGCTGAGGTAATTTTCAACAAAAATGGTTATCAAAGTTTTGTCCGTAGCATGTACCAATAAAAAGTTATAGCACTTTAAAGAATCGTAAGTATCGACTTATTTCGCATTTTCTCCCACATTACTGATAATTACTTAAAACCAGTTTGTTTTAATTTTCACAAAAACGGTTTTAAAATTTTGTTCATAGCACGTACCGTTAAAAAAATATAGCAATTTATAGAATCGTAAGTATCGCAAAAAGTAGCCCTATTTTGCACATTCTTCCACACCACCTCAGAGGTCAAGTGCCAGGCGCGTATTTTTTTTATGTGGTATCCCCCGTAGGCCTATTGCACTGTGTTTAGCAAACAAAACTCAGTTAAAATTGTTAATTAACATCTGGCAAAGGCATGTTAAGTAATGATTCGTCGTTAGCGTCCTCAGCATATGGATCAATTTGAACTGAGTTTGTACATGACTTTCCATGACAATGACCACAAACTAAAGAACAATTTAATCTTTTCAACAACCACAATTAGAACCGCAACCTTTACTACAGAGTGAAGCAGAGTGGTTATAGGCTCCAAAACATTATTTCTTAATGCCCATCCCCAGCTTTCCGGATTAATTATTCAGCCTTATCACGGGCCCCGTCGTAATAGATTCGTAGTACGAACCCCGAAAGAAGGTATCATCGCTCCCGTCGTCGCACATAGGAGTATTTCGATATAAAACCTGGACAAAATTATTTTTTGAAGTAAAACATTTTATTTTTGTTAGAAATGATTATTTATGCAATGTAAGACAAATTTCAGATATATTTCATACGGTATATAAATAAATTGAAAAAATAATGAAATTAATTAAACGCTTTTTTCCGACTCTTCAATACAATAATTGTCTTCACTGTGCTCTGGGAAGAAGAATTTCTATAGTTTCCTTTGAAAACTTTTCTTTCGGCTTTGAAGACGATTTTCTGAGGCAACTTAAAAGTGGATCAGAACTCAAAAAGCAACCTATTGAGTATATCGAGGTTGCAGTCTCTCCTTGAGAACTTCCTTGCATAGTTTAGCCGGTAGAGTCTGTATTTCAAAGTTTGTAATATATTTAGTAAAAATCATAACATTTTAAGATTGAAAAAGAAAAATTGAATTGTGTATATTCACCTAAAATGTTTATTTCTAGCTTCTGCTGCTTCTTCAGATAGCTGCCCAATTGGAAGCAGAGCGTTTTCAATTATGACACTTGCATGAACTAATATTTTATGCAATGTAGGAGTCATTGGATACCATGAGTACAACTCCACGTAAAGTCTTGCAGTATCCATTGCAAACGACTCAAACTTCAATACACAGCTCGTGGGAAATCAACAATAAGACCAAGCCTATCTCTAAATTCTCTTTGAATTTTTTGTATTTTACATACATTTTTGTCATCCTCTGATCTTATTTGCCATTTTTTCAAAGGCAGTTTGTAGGAAATATGTAAAAGGCTCTCAAAAAATCTAATACGAGCATGTAGAATTGAAAGTCCAAACTCAAGAGCTGTTACATAAATTTCATTTATTTCCATGCTTAAATTATTAAAATCTTTTGAAGTCAATCCGCATAAGTAGCACTTTTGAGTTGACGTAGTTTCAGTTATGGCATTACATATTTTTCCATCTACCATAGTGAAAAGTAAGGTATGTTTTACCTCAATACTAGAAAAAACTGTTTTGTTCAATAAACCAATCTTGTTTTTAATATAATTCACTTCACTTCTAGTAATGTCTGTGGTTTCTTTCACAACATTTTTTCAGAATCGAGGAGAAGATAGAGTTGGATTTTGCCAAATGATTTTTGGGCCACAAACCAAGCGCAAAGGCACAAGTGAACTTTGGAAAATGGAAGCATCTGAATCAGAACTATCTTCGAATTTTTCTTTGTATTGGACTTGTTGGGACCCATCACACCCCCATTTACCAATTAGCTAAAGGGATTGTCGCTCGGTTTCATTTAAAGTTTGTGTTACCTTACCTCCTGCAAACTCATTAGCAATCGAAGAGTGGTATGGTCCATTAAATCCTGAAGATTGACCTCCGCCAAGGTTTCAGTCACATTAAATGACTCTTCAACTGGATAACAAAATTTTTTACTTGTTGCTGCAATAATTTCATATTGTTTTCTGGATAGATTTGCTTTCACAAACATGGAAAGTGCTTCAAGTATGGGAAGTTTTTCGTTTTTTGCTTTGAGAGAAACGCTATAAGCTTTTTTATATTTCATCGCTCTTTGAGGAGTTTTCAAGATTTCCGTCAAAACTTTTGATGCCGTAGTTTTTCCCCGATTCTCTCAATTTCATTTGAGCTGCATAAGCCAGTTCCTCAGTTTGAGCAGTTTCTCTAATTGTTTCCGTTTTTTTTCTTTTACTCCTGTCACATAATTCTTCAAAAGATTTTTCGGGTCGCCCAGGTTTGGCATAAGACATGGGAATCGTGAAGATCCCTTCTAGCCACGATTTATTAATTTCTAAGAATGTAACTTTTCTGCGACTGGATTCAACCCATTTTTGTTTAAAATCATATAAAAGTTTAGAAACTTTCGCTTATAATTTTTAAGTTGGTCTTGCGAAAAACGACCAGAAAGTAAAAAGCTCTTAAGATAGTTAACTTTTTCATTTATATTGCCGTTACAATTTTCTTCCATAATATTGAATTGATAGTTTTTGGTCACAATTTTTGAACCTGATGACGCTAATAGAAAAAAATTGTTTTTCTTAGGTTTTTTAACTCCTATTATTGACTTATTGCACAAAAATTAAACACTCACGGTGTATTTCGACAGTAACAAGAAAACTGCTCTCCAAATTTAACACACAAAAAATTCACTTAAAACTATTCAATAACATAAAACACATCATAATTAAAAAAAAAACGTATGGCGTATGAGTGTTTTTTTCTCATAGTGAAAATTTCATTCTCAAATAATTTTGTAAATCGCACAAGATCGCACGCAAATTTTTCGAATTAGATTACAACAATAGTCAAAGTTAACAAAAACCTATATTTCAAGGAAGAATGGCAGGGTATACTATAACAAAACACTTAGGCTTTAAAAACAAAACGTTAAAAATATCCACATGTGGCAGAGTATTTTCCCACTGTCATTTAAACAAACAAAAAAAATTTAATATTTCTGGAACTACTGTTTAATTATTATTTAATACCTGCAATTGTATTTTCCATTTAAAAAATTTATGTTGAAAAGCACACCCACTCACAATCAATCTCTAAAGAATACTCACCAAATAACCACAAATTACCAAAAAAATGCAACTAAATAAACAGTTGACTTTGAACTTGTTTTGTCACGCCACACACCTTACAACAAAAAAAGAAGTGCATCATATGAACCCATGTATATTTACCGTCCGCTTCGCATTGCATTTACTTCACAATGTTACTTTTTAGAAAATCGACTTTTGTCCAGGTTTTTGATCGAAATACTCCTATGTGCGTCGTACTAAAAAAAAACTTGCTACGAAATTCGGAGTTCGTAAATAATGGCATCACTAGCCCCGAATGAATAGGAAGTTGGGCAGTTTTTTCTACAAACAGATATTTTGATCGGAGCTCAACTTAAAACGAAACACAAATATTTATAACTAAGCGAACGAAGATAAAGGACATGCAAATAAAATATATAAAAACAATTTTTATTATTGTTTTTATGTGAATTTGTTTATATTTTTTATTTTTTGAAGGGCAAATAAAGTAAATACAAATAAATATTGGTATCCTTCCGTAATGAATCTCATTTTTAGTGTTTGTCTTCTTGGCGTATTTTCTACATTTATTACAAAGATTGCAACGGCAATGGTATTTATTTTTGACGACCAACAAAATTAAAGAGGGACTCTGTGATAGGGGTAATTATCTCTTCCCAACCAAGCTTGAACTTGATAGTACACTCTAAAAAGGTGTTGTTGAGCAGCAGCAGATGTTGGAGGAAGGGAAGATAATTGTACAGCCTTGTTGAGCCTAGTCAGTCGGACAAATGTGGAATATCTTAATGCATCGATATTATCTTCTGTCGAATGTGCTTTGTAAGATGCTAGAAGTAGACGTATACCATATTCAAAAATAATATTTGGAGGACAATCGGCTCTGGCAAACACTTCGGCATATTTTATCAGATCGTCACTCTTTTCGAAAAGCTTGAGCATTTTTAATTTGCCTTTGTTGTAGAGAGCAGAAGTTGAATCACAACCAGTAAATGCGTGCAAAAATAAGATGTGGGCTTGACTTTTGTCAGTTGGAGGATCAGGCTGGCAAATATCTTTGAGTTCATTTATTGTGAATTGACAGTCCTCATTGTTCTCAATGTACAAAAATATACGTTTCATTGCATTTTTTATATCTTCATTTTCTGGACGACCTACCTTATTTTCGGAAGCATCGAGTTTCTTGAAAGAATTGCAACAATTTTTGTGATACCTGGCTTTAACTTCAATCAAGTCATTCACATTAGCTAAACGAGCATACAAATTCGTTGCCAAATCGTCACCACGCTTCTTAGCGTATGTCAAAATGGTCTTTCGAAATGAGGATGTCGAAACATGATTAATAGTGCGACGAACTTCTTTTTTCTTTTTTTTTTTCACTTTCATCTGAAGCTTCATCGCCACAAAATATGCACATACTTTCGAATGAAAAATACACATCACTTGACCGAGTTTTAACACGTGGTGGACTTAGAGATGCGCTGGTGCAGGCATCTCTTTGTCTCTTAAAAGCAATTATGCTGCATTTTCGGGTGTAGGTTTTACGACACTGACGATGGACGATAACAGAAGTTCTGTCTTTCAAAAAATTTACTTTGTTATCACCTCTTTCAATACTCGACTCAATTAACGTTTTAATTCCACGGTTAACCGTTAGAATTTCACCTTCAGACAACGAATGACTGCAAATAAAACAATTTTCATCCATTTTACTTGTTTTTTTTTATATTTCCGAATAAAGTTTTAAATAATGCTAAAAAGAACACGTGCGTGCATTACCAATGGTAGATTTAAACTTTATGATTACCAAAATAAAACCGGTTTTGGGTTAAATTTTCTCATCAAATTCTCTGATTGGTTACAAATATTTGGCCCCAAAAATTAAAATCAAATTAATTTTATGGTCCATGTATTCAGTAAATTGCTATAACTTTTTAACGGTACCTGCTACGAACAAAATTCTAAAACCTTGTTTGTCAAAATTTCCTCATCTACAAGTTTGTACAAAAAAATTTTTCTCTAAAATAAACTGGTTTTAAGTAATTATCAGTAATGTGGGAGAAAATGCGAAATATGGCGATACTTACGATTCTTTAAAGTGCTATAACTTTTTAACGGTATATGCTACGGACAAAACTCTTGCAACTCTTTTGTTGGAAATTGCCTCAGCAACATATTTGTGGAACAAATTTTTTTTCTAAAACAAACCGTTTTTGAGTAAATTTAAGAAAACCATTTTCGTGACCTTTGACCTTGAATAACTTACGTAGCGGTCATCGGATCGGTGAGGAACTCTCTCATTTTATTAAGAGCCCAATTACCAATGATCGTGCCAATTTTCAGTCAGGATCTAATTTTTTCCTTTCTTTGGCATTTTTTTCAATTATAATAGGTAAACTCAATGATATTTATGTGACCATAAAAATTTGCGGACCTTATT
The DNA here is from genome assembly GCA_911387755.1 of Chrysotoxum bicinctum. Classification (NCBI taxonomy): domain Eukaryota; kingdom Metazoa; phylum Arthropoda; class Insecta; order Diptera; family Syrphidae; genus Chrysotoxum; species Chrysotoxum bicinctum. The sequence continues at coordinate 62,803,701 of OU426987.1, forward strand.
CGGAATTCCCCCCCCCCACCAAAATGAACTTTTTTTTAAACGAATCGATAAAACAATATTTGCTGTTGATAAAAAACATCAAATTATGGAGGAGAAACACTTTTTTATGGTAAAAAAGTGAAGTATAAGCCGACCACCCACAGTACTATAACTAAAACTACTTTTTTATTATGGGATATTTGCTTTTTTTGCGCTTACGCATTACGGCGTATAAACAGTGAAATATGTATGGGGGGCATGCTGCCCCCCTGCAACCCCCCTGCTTGGGCACACTATAGGATATAAGGTTTCTTTTGCATTTACAGAATCTGGATTTAAAGAAACTTTGAATTTACCCTATGGCCTATATTCATTTTTTTATACTTCACTTTTTTACCATAAAAAAGTGTTTCTCCTCCATAATTTGATGTTTTTTATCAACAGCCCACTTTTTTTTATCGATTCATTAAAAAAAAAAAAAAGTGCATTTTGGTGGGGGGGGGGGGGGGTGTTCTGAGACTAGTTGAGTCCCAGAAATTATAATTTAATTTATATGATGTACCTTAGTTGAAGTACTCAAATTAAAATGATTTGCACTTAGTTGAAGTACAACGGTAAGAAAATGAAATACCAAATTAACCACGTTATAATTACTGACCACTTTATTACAATTCAAAAAATAGAATAGCTAAACCATATATAACAAAAAATACACGTTTGACAGTTCTTAATTCGCGCCTTAAATAATTTGCAGTGCTCATGTTTTCTTTAAGTTAAATTTATATTTTAAAAATTTACCAAAGCTTAATAAGTGAATTTTAATTGTTTGTGTTTTGGTATAAATGTAAATCTGACTTGGCGCAAATGTGTTTCTTTAATTTCCTTTGAAGCCGAAGTCAGATATACAAATTATGCCTTGTTCATCAAATACTGTCAAACGTGTGTCAATAAAACTAATCTTATAAAAACTATAATCAATTTAAAATCTTAAAGTGATCAGTTTCCTTATTAATTAATTATGTTGGGTAGCAACATGCTCCCCCTCCAAGTGATGATTTTGTTGGAAAACAACATGTTCCCCCACCAACTGATTATGTTGAGGTGATGAATATGGTTTGGTGTATATTACTAGGCATTGCTCATCTTTGAATTGCAGCATCGGTTTCCTCAAAGGAGTCTAAGGCTCACAATATGAGCCCATCGGGGTTTTGATTAAGTTGCATTATAACATGAAAAAATAATTGATCAAAGCATTAGCGTATTGTTTAAAAAATAAGGTTTAATAAAAATGCACACAAAATTGATGTAGGTAGGGATTTTTTGTTTTTTGGGTTGATATTTGAAAGTGTGTTGTTTTTTTTTTTTTTTTTTTTTTTTAAGGGCGACTTAATTTAGCTTATTTTTTGATTTGATATGGGCAAGGGAGATATTTTGACGATTGGTCGTTTAAGTATTGAGTTTTTTGTTTTTACGGTCACCACACGTATTAACTCGTCCGATCCAGGATGTAGTTCGATGACGAGGCCGAGTAGCCATTCAGATGGTGGAAGATTGTCTTCTTTGATGAGTACAATATCTCCTATTTTTATATTAGTTTTTTGTCCTAACCATTTTGGACGTTGTTGTAGCAGGTGCAGGTAGGATGTACTCCATTGTTTCCAAAACTCCTGTGTAAGTCTTTGTATGTATCTCCAACGATCTAGGTTATTTATATTTTTCTCCATCAAATTCCTTTCTGGCAGTGAATGTAATGGTGCTCCAATGAGGAAGTGGCCCGGTGTTAACACAGTCAGATCATTGGGGTCTGACGTCATTGGACATAATGGCCGTGAATTAAGACATGCCTCGATCTGTGTCAGCAGTGTTGCATATTCCTCAAATGTTAATTTCGATACTCCAATTACTCTCTTCAAGTGGAATTTTATGGACTTAACGCCTGCCTCCCACAAACCTCCGAAGTGGGGAGAAGATGGGGGGTTAAAGTGCCACGTTGTTTGGTATGACGCTAGGGTTTTGGCTACCTCAGATGACCATTCAGACGTAATAAATTTTGCTCCCTTAAAATTGGTGCCACAATCGCTAAAGATATTGTTACAGAATCCTCTTCTAGCCACGAATCGTCTAAATGCGGCAATGAATGCTGTTGCGGTTAAATCGCTGACTAATTCAATGTGAATTGCCTTTGTAGCAAGACATATAAACACGGCAATGTACCCTTTGTTCATTTTGTTGCATCTTCCCTTCCATGCTTTGATTTCTACTGGTCCAGCATAATCAACGCCAGTGTTTGAAAATGGTCTCGATATTGTCACTCTCTGCTCTGGAAGGTTTCCCATTAATTGCTCCTGCATTACTGCGTTATAGCGATGGCACCGGACACATTTATGTATGATTGATTTAACAAGTCTTTTAAGGTTTGTTATCCAATATTCTTCTTAATGAATTCACCTAGTGATAAAGTAGCTTTCCTCAACAGAAACATTGCAAATATCTTTGAAATGCATGTACCATTAAAAACAAAAACAAATATTCCCCACAACAAACCTTGGTTCACGAACGAGATTAAGAGATTAATACGGGCTCGCGATCTCGCTTACAAACGTTGGAAAACTTTTCGTCTTGATAGTTTCCACCAAGAGTTTAGATCTTTACGTAACAAAACTGTTTTAACAATTCGTAATGCCAAAGTTGCTTTATATTCTAGCCGTTTCAATGACTCATTAAGTTGTAAGCAAATCTGGCAAAATCTTAAGAAGATTGGTGTTGGTAAATCTCGGAGTGATTCTTCCGCCGCCGCCGCTGCCGATATAGATATTGATGAACTGAACCGAAGTTTCGTATCTACGAGTAGTTCTCTTACCACGAATACACCTACATCTTCCGCTTTAACCACTGCTTACAATAGCTTTTCATCAGGTCAAAGCTCATTTAGTTTTTCAAATATATCTCCTGAGGATGTAGTAGAAGGAATCCTATCTATTAAATCAAATGCTAGTGGATTTGATGAAATACACCCATTATTTTTAAAACTTCTGCTGCCAGTTCTTTTGCCGTATATAACTCATCTTTTCAATTCAATCATATCCACAAGCGAGTTTCCTACACAATGGAAAATTTCAAAAATTATACCTATTCCGAAAACATCGAAAGGAGACGAATTCCGCCCAATTTCTATACTGCCATTCCTGTCTAAGGTGTTTGAAAAAATTATTCAAAATCAAATTAATACGTTCCTTGATCACAATAACATACTTACTTCGAAACAGTCTGGATTTCGCAAGAAAAACAGTTGCATTACTGCATTAATAAGTGTTTCAGAGGATATAAGGAAATCCATCGATAATGATTACGTCACGTTCTTGATACTCCTTGACTTCTCCAAGGCATTTGATATGGTAAATCATTCTACCCTTTGCAAAAAACTTTTCCATTCTTATAACTTTTCTCCTGACGCAGTCAAGCTGATTTTCTCTTATTTGAGTAAAAGAACACAAGCTGTTGAATTTAATAAAGTCCTCTCCAATTTCCTACCCAACAATAATGGTGTCCCACAGGGATCTATACTTGGCCCTTTGTTTTTTTCCCTTTATGTAAACGAACTTCCAACAATTATTAAATATTGCTCTATACGACTATACGCTGATGATGCTCAGTTATACCTTAGTTGTCCGTTGGGGCTAATCGAACACTATGCCACTTGCATAAACGATGATTTGTTGGAAATTGAACGTTGGTCACACCAAAATAATTTAATGCTAAACCCCAAGAAATCGAAATGCTTAGTGATTTCAAAGAGTAAGTTAGATGTTTCTTATTTTCCCTCATTATTGTTAAATGGCTCCCCTATTGAATATGTTGAATCAGCGAAAAATTTAGGTGTCGTATTTAATTGCAGTCTGAGCTGGAAAAATCATATTTCATATATTGTTGGTAAAACCTATGGCGTCCTTCGTACACTCTGGTCAACACAGTATTATACCCCCTTGAATATCCGTACATTACTTGTCAAAACACTTATTTTGCCTTTGGTTACTTATGGCTGTGAAATATTCTGCAAACTTGATTACGAAAGTAAAAGAAAACTAACTGTTGCTTTCAATAGTGCAATACGATATGTTCATGGATTACGACGCTTCGACAGTATTTCACTACATGCTTCCCGGCTTCTTGGAATGTCATTTGAAAATCTTCTCAAATTTAGAACGTTGATTTTGTTTTCAGATATACTTCTAACCCACCAACCGGTCGATCTCTTCAGAGAAATATCTTTTTTCGATTCAAATAGATTGGGACTCTTAGTTATCCCGCGTTTTAATTGTCTTACATCTGAACGCCAGTTTTTTGTCAACGCAACACGCCTGTGGAATTCATTACCGCGACAAATTAGAAGTATTAACAGTACTATTCGATTAAAGAAAGCACTCAAAATTCATTTTGCAAATATGAATGTAAGAAATAATTGAATATTTTGTATCTTTATATTGTTTTATTGAATGTTATAATCTCTTAAATAATTATGTATTGAATTTGCCAAATTGAACTTTATTGTAGCTTCTGTACATTTAAAATGCTTCACTATAAATAAGATATTATATCTTACAGTGTAAGCTAATCACAAATTAAAAATAAATAAAATAAATAAATAAAATAAAATATTCGTTACGAATTTCAGCCATCATCATCTGTTGACCACCATGAAGAGTACGTTGATGAATGTCATCTGCCAACAAGGTTGAGAAGTAGTGCGTTTCTTTAAGTATAATTGGATGCCGTTGATGGAATGGAAGTGATGAGTTACCCAATCTGCCCCCTACTCGTAGAATATTGTTTTCATCCAGAAACGGGTTGAGATTTCGAATTTCACTTCCCTTTGGTATAGTTTTATTTTCTTTCAGCATTTGAATTTCATTCGTGAACAATTCTTGTTGTACCACCCTGATAAGTTGGTAATGAGAAGACAGAAGTTCTTCTACAGTAAGAGGATGAGTGTCTAGGGGCTTCCTCCCATTAGTTTGAATATATTTGTTGTAAATATATCGCCGCCAGATCGCTGTGCAGCGTATTAAACTCTTTAGTGTAGAGACTTCCTGAAAAAAATCGGTACTTATTTTATTTAAAAGGCATTTCCGTATTTCTTTTTTTGTTTCTTCTTCTGTTTCCAGAGAATTTAATGATGGGAGCTTGCAGAGCGTGAAATTTTTAAGGAATTGTGGACCATACCACCAAAGCTTGCTGCTGATTAACTCTTCGGGTGATAATCCCCTTGAACCAATGTCTGCAGGGTTATCCTTACCACTTACGTACCGCCAGATTGATTCACTTGTAAGGCCTTGAATTTCCGTGATTCTATTGGCCACAAATGTAGTTCGAATTGATGGACTCCCCTTTATCCATGCCAGAGTGATCATGGAATCGCACCATGCAAACATCTCAACTTGTTTGAACTGCATTGCTATTGACATTTTATGCAGAAGTTTAGCAAGTAACAATGCAGCACAGAGTTCTAGACGCGGTAACGATATGTTTTTAATTGGTGCTACTCTGGTTTTTGAAGCTAACAGTCGAATCTTTTCTTCGCCATTTGAAATCACACGTGTGTATATAACGGCCGCATATGCTTTCTCTGAGGCATCGCTAAACCCGTGCAATTGCACCTGTGATGATTGAGTTACTGATACCCAACGGGGAATTTCTAATCTTTCGAGTTTGTGCAGCTCATCTCTAAGTTCGCTCCACGATTTTTCTATTTCACATGGTATGTTGCCGTCCCAGGTTACTGCCTTAACCCAAAGTTGCTGCAATATCAATTTAGCCTTAATTACACATGGTGAAATCCAGCCCAGAGGATCGAATAAGCGAGCGATGTCCGCAAGTACTGATCTCTTCGTATGTTTCTTGATTTCTGGTATGTTTATTTTAAAAGAGAATGTATCCTTTGCGGGATGCCATTGGATGCCTAACATCTTTATTGCATCCTTCGTGTCAAATGTTAAAGGAAGATTAACTTCTCGTTCCTTTTCAGGTACTCCTTCTAAAATTTTAGTTGAGTTACTGGCCCATTTGCGCAATGGGAATCCAGCTGAACTTAATGTTGATAATACATCGGTTTGTAAGTTTAATGCATCTTCTTCATTATCAGCACCATATATGAAGTCATCTACATAAAAACCTTCCATGATTGCTTTGGTAACATGAGGTTGAGAACTTTCAGTGTCCATTGCCAGTTGTTGCAAGGTTCTGACTGCTAAATAAGGGGCTGATGCTGTGCCGAATGTCACCGTTTTGAGTGCATAAATCCTTATATGTTCATCATTTTTGTTTCCCTCCATAGAATGAGTTGGTATGGGGTGTCCTCTTCTGCCATCCATATTTGTCGGTACATCATGCTGATGTCTGCTGCAAAAGCCATCTTAAACTTTCTCCACTGTGCTATGAGATCTACTATGTCCATCTGAAGTCGTGGGCCAATCATAAGATAATCATTCAGTGAAATTCCATTAGACGTTTTGCATGAAGCATCAAATACGACTCGTAGTTTCGTTGTGGAACTTGATTCCTTCAATACTGCGTGATGTGGAAAGAAATAGTGTTTTCCATTCTCCAATTCGGTATATGTTTCAATTTCCTTCATATGACCAAGTGTAGAATATTCATTAAGACATAATGTGTAAGCTTGTTTTAACTTCTCGTTTGATTTGAGGCGTTTTTCGATTTGAAAAAACCTGGCCATTGCTGCAGATTTAGAATTTCCAAGATTGGGTCTTACGTTCTCTTTGAATGGTAATTGCACCTCATATCTACCATCTTCTCTTCGTCTTGTTGTGTCTTTATAATGCAGTTGACATTTTTCTTCTTCGGGTGTAAGTTTACGTGTATCTAGGTCTTCTTCAACTTCCCAAAATTTTCTTAATTCAACATCCAGTGTTGTGTGATGGCTTTGGATTGTTGTTTTAACCACTTGAGACTTAATAGTGGTTGTTCCGGTCAAAATCCATCCCAATTCTGTTTTTTGTGCGACTGGAGATCCATTTCTTCCTGGAATCAATCCTTCTAGAATTATTGCCGGATAAACGTCGGCACCTAGGAGAATGTCTATCTTTCCAGGTTTAAAGTAGGAAGGGTCTGCTAATGGCAAATTTGACAAATGCTCCCAGGAAGTTATACATAGTTGACGAGTAGGTAGAACAGATGTCAACTGAGAAAAAACAAATGCTCTAACATCAAGACTGAACGAAAAGTTTGTGCATGAGAAGAGCGTAATATTAACCATGGAACTTGAGGTGCCCGTTGATGTTTGTCCCAACCCCTTTACATTTGCAAGTGCCCTTTTTTTCTTAAGATTAAGGAGTTGTACAATATTTTCTGTTAAAAATGATGCTTCAGATCCAGGATCTATTAACGCCCTAACAATATGTTGAGCCCCATTAGCTGCTAAAACCTTAACCAAAGCAGTTGCTAAAAGAACATTGTTGGGCATGTGATTATGGAATGTGTTGTAAGTGGATGAAGGCTGGACATTATATTGACCATTATTACACTCATGCTGATAGGTATTCTGGTTGGAGTTGAAGGAACTATCTTGGACGTTCCTATCTGAATTTGATGAAATAAACGGATTATGATTCTGCCCTTGGGAAGAATTCAGTGAGACGTTTGATGTCATTGCCCCATTCTGTCCATTGTTGTAGACATTTACAGGAACGAATCGATTAGGGTTTTGAATTTGATTGAAATTTGCGGTGTAATCTTGTCCATTACTCCAGCCATTTGAAGGATTGAACTGATTATTATCACCTTGAATAAAGTGGGTATTATACGCTGTGTGATTTTGTCTCTGAAAGGAATTATGAGGGAAGTATTGGTTATTGTTAGCACGAACATTATTTTGAGAATCAAAATGTAAAAGCGTATGATGCCTTTGACCACATTTTTGACAGCAATTTCCGCTCTTACAGACTGAAGAATGGTGGTCATACCCTAAACAATTTGAACAAACAGAATTAGTTTTAACCGCTTCACTCCGTGATTTCACGTGCATTTTTAGGAATTTTTGGCATTGTCGTATGCCATGTGATGCTTTGCACAGACGGCAAAGGAATTTCTTTACCTCATTCGACGTTTTAGTGTTGTCATTTATTAGGGGGATCTTTTTTAAATTTGTACCATTTGAGGCTGTTGTGCCTTGGTTGAATTCCATAATGTTTTCTAGGGAGCTGAATCTCCCTTCAATAAAGGCAGAAAATGTTTTCCATTCTGGGAGAGATTTAGAAGCCCCAAGTTTTTCTTCCCAATCCTTTGTGTTTGTAGAGGGAGTTTTTGATAAACGATATAAATGAGAATAGCATCCCATGTTTCAACAGAAATTCCCAAATTGGAAAGTGCAAGAATGCAGTTTGCGCTAGTATCATGCAAAGATCTTAGTGCTTCTGCGGACTCATTTACAAGATTAACTTGCTCCATCAGGACCCTCAATTGGTTATTGACTAATTTTCGTTTATTTTGGTAACGTTCGTTTAATATTTTCCAAGCTGAAGCATAGTTTTTGCCATCAGCATCAACAGATAAATGTTGAATTAACAACCCTGCATTATCTGTCACATGAGTTTTCAAAAATTGTAATTTCTGTGTATCACACAACTCATCGTTCTGATCAACCATACTTTCAAACAAATTATGAAATTCAGACCATTCGGTTAACGAGCCCGAGAATTTTTTTATTTGAATTGGTGGCAAACGAATGTCACACAATGAAATTTTTGAGGTATTGAAGCGCGAAATGTCTAAATTTGTATTAGTTTCTTTTGTAAATTTGTCGAGCTCATCGTTCAACATTCCCGTTAATGAAAAATAAATACGTTTAATTTTAGCAAAAGTATCTGCCTCGAAATATGCATCCTTACATGGATCAGATGCACTATTCACAATCAACTCGTGATCTTTTTTGGCGCGTTTAAAACACTCTTCACTATCAGTTATACATGCTTTCACATAACCCTTTGATTTTCGCGCCTCATTTCCATTTTTAAATTCATTTAAGTCAAATTCAATTTCTTTTAGAATAAGATCTTGACGTTCAATGAGTTTAGAAAGACTAATTTTTGCCATTTTCACTTCACTAGATGTTCGTATTATGAGATAAGTAAGTTTGTATAAAGACAAGGCGAGTCCCAAAATTATATTTTAATGCAGAAAATAATATGAATTATAGATTATTGTGTGCAATAAAAAGGCATATAAAGGAATTATATTCCTACCTTAGTTTGCTTTTGCAACTGCAACTTCAGTGTATGACTATCAGTTACAGTTGCAGAAAGCTTATGTTGCACAGTTCCTAGCTGTGATTGCTGACCAATGTGCCACTTATTGACCGCTCGATACGGGATTCTTCAGGTCGTTGGGTACTGTGGCCGATAGACTGTCCGTCGATGATCGGGCTGCTATTTTTTTAGATTGTAAATCTATTTTAACACTAACCCACAGTACACTTTTAAATAGTTCTTTTCACAGTTGTTAAACCTGTGATGATTTTATTTCAGTTCACTTTGAATTTAAATTTAAATAATTCTCTTATTTGCGCTTAATTTCAATAAAGGCTCGAAGGACCATGTTCTGAGACTAGTTGAGTCCCAAAAATTATAATTTAATTTATATGATGTACCTTAGTTGAAGTACTCAAATTAAAATGATTTGCACTTAGTTGAAGTACAACGGTAAGAAAATGAAATACCAAATTAACCACGTTATAATTACTGACCACTTTATTACAATTCAAAAAATAGAATAGCTAAACCATATATAACAAAAAATACACGTTTGACAGTTCTTAATTCGCGCCTTAAATAATTTGCAGTGCTCATGTTTTCTTTAAGTTAAATTTATATTTTAAAAATTTACCAAAGCTTAATAAGTGAATTTTAATTGTTTGTGTTTTGGTATAAATGTAAATCTGACTTGGCGCAAATGTGTTTCTTTAATTTCCTTTGAAGCCGAAGTCAGATATACAAATTATGCCTTGTTCATCAAATACTGTCAAACGTGTGTCAATAAAACTAATCTTATAAAAACTATAATCAATTTAAAATCTTAAAGTGATCAGTTTCCTTATTAATTAATTATGTTGGGTAGCAACAGGGGGGGAATTCCTAATAAGGACCAAATTTGCGACCAAAGTTATATACTTTAAGTCTTAACTCGTTGCAAGATACTAGATATATTTAATGTGTAAATCAAGTGGTAAAAGGGGCAGAAAACCATTAAGCCTCAGTGGTGCAAACGCTAAGGGCAGCTGTGTTCGTCTACAAGATCATCTTTGACTGCGAAACCCACTTTCTTGCTTCAAGCTCTGCATGCCTTCTTAACCCTTTTTTCAACTACATACCTATAGATATTTTAAACTGGAGAAGAGCGAGAGCCTTTGGCCGTTCCGTCCGTATAGAGTGAAGTTGTGTTTCTTAGTTTTTTGATAGGTTATGTTTTAGATAGTTTGTCATAGTGTAAGTATCTCAGTATCTGCATACCTGTGTATATAATATTTTATCTTATAAAATTCTAAGAACTAGCAAGTGTATGCGACCTAGGCGGACACCTTTATAAAATGCACACACATAATCCGGTGCAGCTGGCCATGTCCCAACTATACAACAATCTCTCGACAAAGTCGAACCAATTTATTTTTACTGTTTGGTGTTGAGCGAGCATGGACCGTTGTCGATGTATAAAGTCAAAGAACCTGAACAAGACCATCGTCTTCGTCAAATTCTAAACGAGTTTATCTTAAGAAACTGAACCTGTGCCGGCCGTCCGCCTGGCTCTTCTTGGAAGTCGCTAATTTATTCGCCTTGTTTATTTTGATGCTCTTTCCTTTTTCTTGAAATCCACATCTGTATCCATACTCCATAGCCTTACCTAAACTTATACATACACTGGATAATACAAGAGCGGGCGCAGGGTGTTCTGCGCCAGCTTCAGTAGAGCATGACCTCAAGATAATATCATACCAAAAACGGTAGTTCATTTTAGGTACATTTGCACCGAGGTTGGAAGGAATGTATCATTCCAATATTTAAAATTGTTTTTTGTTTTCTCTTCGGCAACATGGTGTTTTCCAGTTTATCTTTTTTTGTATACACAATATTACAGTTCCCTCATCAACATGATGTGTTTATCTTTTTTGTTTGTATTCCTTCTCGTTCTTTTTGTCTGCTACCTCTCACACTTACATTACAGCTGTTTAAAATATTGTGCACGCTCCAATACTCCTCTGCGCAAGACTTTCTTTTATAAGTTTGTTTGAATTCATTAAATAAATTCATTGCTGATTCATTTGTTGGAGATATTTTTGTTTACTTTGGAGACTTCTTCGTTTAATGGTGTGATAAATGAAATATTTATATTTTATTTAGGTTTTAAGAAGGTTCTAACTGGAGGCTTTAAGAAATATGTCAATGGCGGCGTAGACTATTTTTACTTGCTGTTTAGGGCAAGTATTGGTTTCGTGGAGAAAAATTGATTTTTAGGTTTTAATTAAGCAACAGTTCTTTTGTATGCGCATATATGTACATACATACGTTCAAGATAAAAATACTCAAGAAACACCCTTACAATTATCACATAAAAGACTGGATAAAAAAGAATTATTTCCTTTCTTAAAAATTTAATAAATCGATACAAGTAATGAAGAGTCAATTGTTCATCAAGAAACAACTATAATAGATACCTACGTAAGCTGTGATAAAATAAAATGCACAACTGGATACTTGTTCGTATGTAAAAGTACTTACTTTGGAATTTAAAAAGTATTTTTAAATAAATTATAAAACATGGATTTAATAAGATAAAAATGTTCAACTGCATAAAATTGCCTTCTGATTTCTAGAAAAGTATGAATTTATGAAAACTATGTTAAAAAATAGTTTTATTAATTTAATTTAATTAATTTATTTTTCTATGTAACAAATTTCCTAAAAATGTAGAATGAAAATTTCAGGTATTTAGTAATATTGACGCAAAATTTTAAACAGCTTAGTATTAAGGAATAGGTATGATAGATATTACTTAACAATTTGTAATATATTGCTAACTCTTTTTTAATTTTAAACATTTTCTAATTAGTATCGTGCCAAGGCTTTTTTTAATAAATTGCTTCTGAATACACCTTAGCTAATGGCAGTTCATGTAAAAAACTAACCAAACAGATCTGTTTTGATGTCTTTAAATGTCAAAGAGCGATATGAAGTTAGCACCGTACTAAAAAAAATAAAATAGGTTTTCGATGATTTTAACTTTAAGGTACTAGTACGGTCTAGAACGCCAAAAAACAGACGATTTTTTCTCGGAAACTGTATTAGGTAATAACATAATTTTTTTTTAAATAATGAACACCTACATGCTTCAATAGTACAAAAATTTCAAGTCTTTATTTTCGAATTTTGGGCGAATTATTAATTTATCAAAATATTAAAAATAATCTGAAAGATCTCACTATAACATTTTTGTTACACTTTTTATAATTTATAATTTTGCCTAAGAATATAATAATTCTCATCAGTTTTCAAAATTTTAATTTTTTCTTGCCACCCACTACAATAAGATAAAAATAAAAAACTTTCGAAAATTCGTATAAATAATTCATATTTTAGGTACCCAACATGCAGAATACCTCTTTATTTGTTAAATTTCTCACAAACGGGTAAAATATCATTTCTGGTTGTGTTTCAGATGACAACTTGAAAACTGATTTTTTTATGATTTGCTGTCAAGTCTTTTAAAATTCTAAAATTCATTTAATTTATAAGCTTCTCTTGTTTTATTTATTCAAAACGAAAACATTAGCCGTGTTTTATGGAAAATTGATAGCCACCCAGTAAAGAAAATTGAAAAAAAAAAAAAAACGATTGTAGTCACGTTTATATTCACTCTCTTTTAATCTCAAAGTTTAACACGAATTTTAGAGTAACTTCAAATTTATTTTGACCTATTTAGAGTATTTCTTTCTAGATCCTTTCCAAAAACCCTAAAATCACAATTTTTCTGGACAAAAAAAATCCAAAAAATTTCGATTTTTCGGTGAAAAAATTAAGATTTTTCAGAAGTTTTTCAATCAATTGACATTTGAGATTTTTTGTACGTCTCTGAGAAAAAAAGATGCGTTCCTGAACAAATCCCAGTACCAACCTTTTCGAAGCAAATGTTTTTCTGCACTTGATTGAAGCGCCATCTACATCTCAGTATATCAACAATTTTTAATCATTCTAAATTCACTCTGATTGTTGACCAAATTATATTCACTCTTGATGTTTTGATTGTTTTGCATGGAAAATTTTGCTATCTTGGCTATTCACTCTTTCGAAATACACGGCTATTATAAGATATTAACAGTTGTAAGAAAGGAGTTTTAACAAAATTGAATAGTACATTTTTTTTAAATAAATCCAAAAATTTCAGTTCCGGATGCCTTGTCAAAGAAAAAGTGATGAGAAAAAGTCGATTTACATACACTCCACTCCACTTGAATTTGAATAGAAACAAACTTTTTTTTTACTATGAAAGAATAATTCAGAAAAATATCATTAGGTTATATTTTATGTATCACTTCTCTAATTACTTTATTAAAAACATTAGAGCAAAATTTTAATTGAATTAGTACAATGCTAAAGCTGTTTTAGTATGATACTAGGTTAAAACAAAGAATTTGCAAATTTTAATCGAATATAGCATCATACTTTCTCTACCCTTTTATTAAAGTTAAAATTATCGAATACCTACTTTATTTTCTTAGTATCGTGCTAGCTTCATATGACCCTTTGACATTTGCAAACATCAAAAAAGGTTCGTGTACATATCTACTTTTTTACACGAAATGTCATTGTTTTATTTGTGTTCAGAAGCAATTTATTAAGAAAATTCTTTTAGTACGATACTAGTTAGAAAATGTTTAAAATTAAAATGAGTTAGTAAACTGCTATAAGGTTAGCAAATTGTTAAGTAGTATCATACTAATACCTTAATAATAGGCTGTTTAAAATTTTGCCCTATTGTTTTTTTGTTTTGCGTGACTTGAATAGAAACATTCTCTTAAATAAGGAAACAAGTTAAAAAATTCAAAGAAAGAGGGGAGTTTTTTACTTGTAATCATATTTTAACAATGTGTTCTACTACTTTTATTTGAAATAACTTTAAAGATACTGTTGGAAAGTGAGTCGTATAGTTGTTTTAAATAATTTAAAAAAATTGCACTCCATGCTTCCTAATATTGACGTCCAGTATCGTACACTCTACGAACCATCCATCTCCAAACGTTTTCGATATTATTAAGGTCTGGAGAGTACGGTGGCCATGGAAGCAAGGTAACATTTTTCTCAGAAATCGAACTTTCTATTATCCTTGCGTTGTGCATTGGTGCGTTATCTTGTTGAAATGTCCATGGTGTTGGTCAAAAGACATCGGTAAACTTAGGGAAAGTTTCTAGCAATATTTGCTTATCGGAGTTTGCGGTCATTTTCATTGTGGAAAAGTCCAGGATAATTATTCCAAACCAAAAAATCGCACCCCACAATATTACATCACCTTCTCGGCGATGGTGGCGCTCCAAAAACCTTGGTTCGTTCCTCATGCCATGAAAAAGGAATTATATCCGTCCGGACCATCTAAATTGATTTTTTTGTCGTTTGAAAATACCACTTTTGTCTACTCTTCATTCTACGTACAATGCTTCCAGCAAAAATCTATTCTATTCATATTGGATTTAACGGTGGTTTTTTCCTAAATTTTCGGCGCTTTAAATGTTGGGTCCCACGAATGACACGTCTTATAGTACCTACCTATTAAGATTAGCTGCAATTCCACTCTTCGCCTTGACTTTAGCAGCAGACTCACTTGAATTGGAAGCCAATCTAATTAACTTTTGCCTACCTTTTATATTTTTTTCATAGTTTTCTATATTTCCAATTAACGACCAAAAAATTTTCACACTTTTTCTTATTTTTTGGCTATTGTGCGTAGGGGAAGCTTGTTTTCCGCATTTAGTTCTATTTTGGATTTAATTGTTTTCTGCGATCCGTTTTTTCTTTGATAAGACAATTACCTATTATTTTTAATCTACTCTTCTATTATTATAACAATATTTTTTCTTCTTCCTAAAAATGCAGATAGCATACTTCTATTCAAGTGGCGCAATCAAAAACAGTGTTTTTCATGAAGTATGTAGGGACCAAACCAAGTATGAACAATCCACAACGAACTTCCCAATTTAACTACTGGCGCTTGAGTCGCCAAAGAATAAAGAGAAGAAGTCCAGTATGTCTCAAACTTAGATATCTATGTATGTATACTATAAATTCTTCTTGTTATGGATATGTCAAAAAACCAAAAAAACTTCATTCGAATTGTAATGTCCAAAGAGGCAAGACCAAAAACTAAAAGTAATTAATAAATTGTGATTTTATTATCATTCATACCGAGTGTAAAGTAAATTGTTTCATTTACAATTATAAAACCACAATATTGGTGACCCCGACAAATAAATTTTGCGCAAAATTCACGACCAAAAGAAAAAAAGCCATAAGAAATTCTTTGCAGGCGTGCAGAAAATTTTCAACTTCGTTGCGGTACATTGCAACAACCGCTATTCTCAGATACCACGCCATATAACGGCAGCACCGTACCGTAACCATAGAACAGCAAGCACCGTTCAATTGCCACGCCACCAACATCAGCCACCGCCTCTTCAACACCATCACCACGCAACAGTAGCAACCATCACCTCCTCGCCAAGAAAAAGAAGGCACATTTTAGAGCCACTTCGACTTCTCTGGCCGACCAACAACACCGTCGTTTTTGTTGCGACTTGCGAGCCATCACCGTCACGTTGCACAATTCGTGACAAGTTTTTTTTGCATGCGTGACCATCAACGCCTTCGTGGACAGACACGGGCAGATTCGTTTGCCAACTCCACCGCATCTCGTAAGGATTTTGTGCTCGGGTGTTTCATACACCACTGTCGCTACACCTCGCACAAACTTTTGGCCCCGATTAGCTCTGTGAGTGGTTCACCACCGCCGGTTGCCTGTTGCAAAGCAGAACATCCGACCATTTTGGAACACCACCAGTTGCTAACCAACATAAACGTTTTTGTGCTCAGGTGTCTTACAAAAACATTTGCCACACCTCGCACAAACCTTTACCGCCAACACGGTTCGCCCATTGCGAACCACCTTGCCTTTCGCAAGACGATACACTCGCCTGCCGCGAGCCCAGCATCAGACGCCTGTCGCGAGCCGCCACATCAATCGCCTATTGCGAGTCATCATCAGCCGCCCATTGCGAGACACCATCAGCTGCCTCTCGCGAGCCCAGCATCGGAAAAATTCCAAAGGAACAGCAACATCACTGATCTTCATCATCATCAACACACCATCATCGAAGATTTCATCACCATACGAAGACAGCAAGTATAGTACCCGAAAAAAATCAGCAAGTAACATCTATCAACATATAATCTAATTTCTTTTCAACTAACATATTTAACATTCACAATATATTATTATTATTCAGTATCATTATGACAAACACATACTAAATTATTAATTTACATAATATACCTGAACATTTGCTAAAACATTATTCTAAAATTTATCAATAATCATCGAACACATTTTCAATTTCATCTCAAAAATAGTTTTCTCGTAACAATATTTGCATATAATTATAAACAAGTATTTACAAACAACGATTGCAATCAATACACACTGCAGACTACAAAGTTTACGAATTTCAAAATTATTTCTCAATTTACAAAAATTTTCGAAGTTTCAAATTATAAAATTTTCAAACACGAATTTTTAAATTATAAAATTTTAAATAGTAAACTCTCAAATTATAATAATTCAAACACGAATTCGCAAATTTCAAAACCTTCCAATTGTCATGTTGATTTGTTTAAAATACAATAAATTATTTTCAACTTTCATTCTGCAATCGCATAGATTTTTTTTGTAAACTGGGTTCTTTCTCTCTTCAAAGTAAATTTTCACAAATTTGAAAAGTTTTAACAAAATTTTGTTTCATCCGAATATGACGGAAAACGGTAATGGTTCAGGTAGTACAACTACAACTACAACAACACCCACCGTAACACCAGCGGGATCTGGTATAGTTAACGCGATTTCAATCAAACTACCAGAATTCTGGAAGAAAATGCCTGCAATATGGTTTATTCAAGTCGAGTCTCAATTTTCAACGCGAAATATTTTCACAGAACAAACAAAATTTCACTATGTAGTACAGGCACTTCCCCAAGACGTGGCCGCAAGTGTTTACGATATCCTAGTTCAAACTTCAAACTCACCATACACAGATCTTAAAAAAGCTTTAATTGATAGACATTCCATGAGCGAGAGTAAACGTATAGAACAACTATTATCGGGCGAAGAGATGGGGGATAAGAAACCTTCTGAATTTTACAGAAGATTGCAAACATTAGCTGGACAATCAACGATTGTCACTCAAAGTCTAATTCTAGAACTTTGGAGACGTAGACTTCCTGCTCTTGTCCAGGCCTCAATAAAATCTTCATCAGAAACAAAACTAGACGTTTTACTGAATATAGCTGATGAAATATACGATGTTTATCAGCAACAAAGTTCTTCGTTTAATCTCCCATCGCACAACGATACCACAATAAATGAACTAACTACTATAAGAAACAATTTTCAAAGTGAAATTAACGAAATAAAATCAATGTTATCCAACTTAAACTTCAGTCAGCGCCCTTCACGGGATAGCAGAAGACAAACTTCTTCAATCAAATTTCACCGAAATAGATCCAACTCCAGGAAAAATAGCAACTTTTGTTGGTTTCACAATAGGTACGGAAAACGAGCTTTAAAATGCACAAGTCCGTGCAGTTTTAAAAATAAAAATTCCCCAAACTAAAAACTACTGTCATCAATGCGGCGAATGACAGTAGTACGACTAATTTTCAAGGCCGCATCTTCATAAAAGATCCACTTTCAAAATTCACATTTTTAATAGATTCTGGTTCTGATGTCTCAGCCATTCCGTCCAACATGGTGAAAGACGAAAAGCGATACAAACCCGAACAAATTATCTCCGCAGCTAATGGCTCACAAATTCAAGTTTACGGTACCAAGTACCTCAAAACAACACTTGGTTTTCGAAAGGTATTTGATCATACATTCGTTATCGCATCTGTCACTAAGCCTATCATAGGCGCAGATTTTCTTAAACGAACAGGTTTAATCATCGACATCAAAAATTCCAGAATCATCGATCCACTCACTCAATCAAGTGTCACAGGAACACTTTGCAATCAAAACATAACAAGTCCTCGTTTTTTCGCAATCGAAGAGCAATATAACTCTATTTTAAGAGACTTCTCTTCACTTATGCAACCTCCTGATTTCACTCTACCTGTCAAACACTTAGTGGTACACCACATTCTCACCAAAGGCCCGTTGCCAAGTTCACAACCCAGACGGTTGAACAACGTAAAGTTTAAAATAGCAAAAGAGGAATTCGAATACATGGTTCAAATCGGCATTTGCCGACCATCATCATCCCCGTGTGCATCTCCTTTACACATGGCAGCCAAACACGAAGCGAACGATTGGAGACCATGTGGCGATTACCGCCGGCTTAACGCCTTGACCGTTCCTGATCGAAATCCGCTACCTCACATCCACGATTGCAACGCACACATACAAGGTTGCACCATTTTTTCAAAAATCGATTTAATTCGCGCATACCACAACATTCCTGTGGCAGAAGACGACATTCACAAAACTGCAATTACAACGCCTTTTGGGCTATTTGAATTCTTGCGCATGCCTTTTGGGTTACGGAATGCAGCCCAAACATTCCAGCGTTTCATGTCACAAGTAACCAAAGGCCTTGATTTTGTATGGGTTTTCGTAGATGACATTCTGGTTTCGAGCAAATCTTCTGACGAACACGAGAATCATTTGAGAACTCTCTTTCAACGGCTAGAAGAATACGGCTTACGTATAAAAGCCTCAAAATGTATTTTTGGCGTTTCAAAACTACAATTTCTAGGTTTCGACATTTCAAAAGACGGCATTCAACCATCCCAAAGTAGAGTTGAAGCCATCAATAATTTTCCAGAACCTACTTCAGTTAAAAGTGCACAACGTTTCGTTGGTATGGTGAACTATTACCACCGCTTTATACCACACCTGGCACGCATACTCGCGCCAATTTACGATCACCTTTCAAGTCTCGAAAAAAACAAAAAACGAAAATTCACATGGCCATCTGAATGCCAAGAAGTATTCTTAAAGGCAAAATCAGAACTTGCTAAAGTAACTTTGTTAAACCATCCACGCGAAAACGCAAAACTCAGCATCACAACTGATGCGTCCAACACGGACATTGGAGCGGTTCTCCAACAACAAAATGGTGAAGCATGGGAGCCCATAGCATTTTTTAGCAAAAAGCTATCTCCTTCACAGACAAAATATTCGGCTTTTGATCGTGAATTGCTAGCGATATATTTGTCCATCTTTCATTTCCAAAATTTCGTGGAAGGGCAAGATTTCTGCATCTTTACCGATCAAAAACCTCTCACAACTGCACTTTTCACAAAAGCCAAACGCAGTCCGAGACAGGAACGTCAATTAGATTTTATTTCACAATTCACTAGTGACATCAGATTCGTCAAAGGTTCTTTGAACGTGGTCGCCGACACATTGTCCCGTCCAAACACAGATGCAATAGAAAATTCTTCACCCACTAACGTGGATGAACTAGCGAAAGCTCAAATAAGTGACGAAGAATTTTTGTTCCTTCAGAACAACCCAAATCATAAATCCAAAGTCAAATTCGAATTCATAAAAATTCCAGCCTTAAACATTTCTCTCTGGTGCGAAACGTCCACACAGCAAAATCGTCCATACGTTCCTAAATCTTTCAGAAAAACAATTTTCGAACAAATTCACAATATCTCGCACCCTGGAGTTCGTGGTACAAGAAAAAAGATCGCCAAGATGTACTTCTGGCCCAAAATGAACCACAATATAAACTCATGGGCGAAAGCGTGTCCAAAGTGCCAAAAAGAAAAAGTGCAAAGACATATAAAATCTCCACTCGAACAAATACCTATTCCGCCAGGTCGATTTCAACATATCCACATGGATATCGTAGGACCACTCCCTCCATCTGACGAATACAAGTACATATTGACAATTGTCGACCGATTTTCAAGGTGGCCAGAGGCCTACCCAATACGAGATATCAACACAGACACAATTGCCAGAACTTACGTTCAAGAACATGTCTCCAGATTCGGAGTTCCGAATTCAATCACAACTGACCAAGGCTCTCAATTCGAGTCCAAGTTGTTTCATCAACTTACGAAATTTTTAGGGACTAACCGAATTCGAACCTCAGCCTACCACCCACAGGCAAACGGCATGGTGGAGAGATTCCATCGCCAATTGAAAAGTGCCATTCGTGCGTCAAGTGACAGAATTCACTGGACACAACAACTCCCACTTATTTTGCTGGGAATTCGCACTACAATCAAAGACGACCTCAAACACACACCTTCCGAACTCCTTTACGGAGAAAACATCAAATTACCTTTAGATCTTTCCGTTTGTTCATCTCAGTACACAACTGAACACAATTTCGTGGATCAACTTCAACAATTTTTTAAAAATATTTCAGCGCAGGATCTTAAAACAAGAAAAACTTCAAAATCAGTTTATATTCCAAACAATCTAAACACTTGCGACCACGTCTTGATCAGAAGCGACAAAATGAAAAAAAGTTTGGAATCTCCTTACGAGGGTCCATTCAAAGTTATAAGAAAACTACGAAAACAATTCGTAGTCGAGAAAAATGGGAAAAACTATTCGGTATCCATCGATAGAATCAAACCATATATCAGTACATAATTTTTCAATATAAACAAATTTATTACATAATATTTCAACATAATCAAATTGATTACATATTTTTTTCAAATATCGTTATAATTCGCGAAACTATCCATTTCGCTGGGACGGGAGTGTTGTAGGGACCAAACCAAGTATGAACAATCCACAACGAACTTCCCAATTTAACTACTGGCGCTTGAGTCGCCAAAGAATAAAGAGAAGAAGTCCAGTATGTCTCAAACTTAGATATCTATGTATGTATACTATAAATTCTTCTTGTTATCGATATGTCAAAAAACCAAAAAAACTTCATTCGAATTGTAATGTCCAAAGAGGCAAGACCAAAAACTAAAAGTAATTAATAAATTGTGATTTTATTATCATTCATACCGAGTGTAAAGTAAATTGTTTCATTTACAATTATAAAACCACAATAAGTAATTTGAAAAGTGGTAAAAAATAATCTAATTGTATTTTCCTGAATTATTCTGCCCATGCAGTTTTATTCGCACAAATGGTGGATTTATAAATTGACTGAGAGGCTACACGCTCTGAAAGTAAATAAAATGTTGTTTCTATTCAAGTGGAGCGGAGTGTTGATATTTAAAAAGCTAATATCATAGGCAAGGCAATACTGCTAATAAAAATCCAAAATGCCGGTTGTAAATGTGAACGACTCAGATCGTATATGAACAGAATTCAAAGGGTGAAATTTGAAACGATCAAGAGTGAATTGAGGTTGGTTAATTTGGGAGTTCCACAAGGGCGGGCTTAAGGACCATTTCTTTTTTTGTTGATTTATATAAATTGATTATTTGGAATACCTTTTATAGGTGTATTGACAGCGTTCTGATGATCAATGATTTGGTTTACTGAATATATGTAAATGTGTGATTAATTCAGAATATAAGGTTATACTTTTTAATCTTACATATAATAAGAGTTTTGATGCTGATCTCTTTTTGTTCACGCTAAAGAATGTTAAACATTTAAACATGTGAATTATACTTGTAACTAAAACTTATTTTCTTATACTTTCTTTGCTTCTTGCAAATGCCGTGATATAGTATTTTCGGTTTGATTTTTTTTTCCACATAAGCATGAGGAGTTAAGAACCCAATTTTTTCACCAATCTGAAGAAGCAGCTACCTCGTAGGTTAATTTTTCATGAAATATTCACCAAAGTGTCATTTGGGGTGTGATTAGATGAACTCCTTAACTAATTCGAAGTTGTTGTTATCAAGAAGAGTGACATTTTGTCCTAGCCGGATTATATATGTCTATTGATATCTTGTAAAGGGTGTTTGTTTTAGAGGCGGAGAAGGAGAACTTTAGTTTGAAAACATAGAAAAATGTTTCTCAAGTCCATAAAATAAGATTTATTTGAAAGATATTTTTTTGTTCATTAATTTTTGTTGATTTCGGGCAAGTGGCCGCCATGTCTGATGTGAGTTGGCAACGGCACATGATGGCAATACCATCTGCATGGCTTCGGTGCTTATGCCTGTTGTATGTAACATCTGCTCCATAATGAAACTAAAAATTCGCATCATGAAGAGCATCTCCTTGCCGAAATTCTATGGATATTTCAAAATATATTCCCAAGTTCCATAATGCACTGCATAATATGTATTTTTCGATATCACGTGACACAGCTGAACCAGATTTTCAGGGTTCCCGAGTTCGGCCATTGTCATACATAGTTGATGAATATGTGGCTTTAAAGCCAATGAGAAATTGTTGAGTCTCAATTTGAATTCGTTGGCGTTTTCAACGATTTCTCAAAAGCAACAAAAATTGACCTGTAAAAATGCGCACTTTTAAAAAACGTTTACCCCAAAAAACCATTAATAACTCCAAACTCGTTTTAACATCCTGCAAGCCATGCGTTAAATTTACATTTATGATTCTTCATAAGTTAAGTTTTTTTGTATAGCCTTTGTACTTAAGGTATCTCCAAATAAAACATTACCGAAAAAATATATGTATGTACAAACATTGACATCAATTTTTTTTTTCTTTTCAAATCGAAATAACTATCAAAATGAATGCAAGGACACTCATCTACATGTACGAATATACTCGTAGATTTAAAAATAAAACCAAAAAAGGATTTAGTTCCTAGAATAAAATCGAGGTCATGTGAAAAAGAGTTGCACATCACGTTTACAAAGCGCTCATCTTGTTGAGTTCCATTTGAGAAGACGCTGGAAATGCACAACTGCTATTACTTTTACAAGACTCTTGAGAATTCATTTTCAACACTTTTCAAATAAAATATAAAACCTCAACGGATTTCCTTTGATATTGCATACTGAAGAACCGAATCAAAAAAAAAAAAAAAAAAAAAAAACAGGATACACGACATTGGAGTAAAACTATTTCAGTGTGGTTATCGAGCTTAATGTTTTGCCAAGGTTATCGTAAAAAGCTAAGCAAAGTGGATGTTAGGAATTACCATTGAAAATGGCTGAAATACAACACAACTGTGACTGTGACGGTGCGGAGTATAAAATTGTAGAACTTACATAGTTTTGAAATATTTGTAATTTAATTAAAAGCTCAAGTGACCTCAACTCCAAGGTGCGTTTCGCCTTGGTACGACGACAGTGGGCTCATCAGTTAGATGCTGCCGTACTCTTCTAAGACGCAAATATTGGTCAATGTTTACCGGCTCATATTAAATTTACAGCATTAAAAGACTGTGATTTTTATTTTTCTAGGTGAATTTGATTTAATTCAGACACCTAGGGTACGACAGCATCTAACTTATGAGCCCACTGTCGTACGTGGACGCACGTAGGAGTTGAGGTCACCTAGGAGTTGAGGTCACGTGACCTTTTAATTTGAATTTAATTCAATCATTCCACTTAAACCGAAATAATTGTCATATCTTCATTGATTTGTAATTTATATCAATTTTAAATAAATTAAAACAAGAAATAGCTGGTCATTGCCATGGACTTTAGCAAAACCCTTCGACAATATACTCGTATCACACAATATCATAATTTTTATTTAATTCCATGGGCATTCCCTTCACTATTTATGTTGTTGTTGAATTCATATTTGACTGATAGAAAATATGTATGTTGTCCATTTTAGATCATCTCTTTCCCTTCGTTTGATGGACCTTCAGGAGTACCACAAGGCAGACATCTTGGCCCACTGCTACTCATCGTAGCTACTAACGATAATTTGATAGAAAAACAAAAAAGAAGTTTTACTTCAATTATACATATAAAGACATTCATAACTCTACCTTCTGCTGTCTGTTCGGCTACAGCCTAAACGGCTCGACCGAACGTTTTTTTTTCTTTTTTTTAAGATAAAAATTACATGCGATTTTTTTTCGAAATTTTAAAAGTATTTTATTTTTCTCAAAAACTGTTCGACGGATTTAAAAAATAAAAATACAAAAAAAAATTCATACACATAGTTAATTCTAGTTAATTGTTGAAAAGTTTTTTCCCCCATGGAACCATTTTTTTTTTAATTTTATCAAAAACGGTACCACCTATTTTGATCATTTTTTTTTTCTAGAGCTCTCCAAAAATTGGAATAGTATTGTGTATTCAAATTTTCAAATTTTTTTTTTCAGAAAAAAAATCAATTTTTCTTTCAAAACTCAATATTTCGAAAACCCCATGCTAAATTATTTTAACTTGCGACTTATAGGTACTATAAGGCAATTTATGCATTCGGAAAAAAATCTAACTCGAGATATTGATCAAAGTTGACATTACGATGATAGCGAAGACCAAAAAATTGGGTCTCGCAATTCTGTCTGTCTGTCCGTTCGATTGCAGCTAAACGGCTCGGCCGATTTTCTTCAAACTTGGTAGATATGGGTTTTAATTTCCCCCCCCCCGGATGTTTTTTGATTTGATTTTTTAAGACCAAAAATAACGGTACCTGCCATACGAATTTTTTTTCGAAATTTTATAAATATTTTTTTTTCTCAAAAACTGTCACGGATTTTAAAAAAAAAAATTCATAAAATTTCTTTTAGTTAAACCTAGGTAATGGTTGAAAAAAAACTCCAAAAAATGGTTATTTTTGGTACCCCCCTTGGAACCATTTTTTTTTGTTTTTGATTTGCTCTAAAACGGTACCACCGATCAAACGGTACCAATTGATCATTTTTTTTATGTTAAGGCTCCCCAGCAGTTTCAATATTATTGTGTATTAAAATTTTCAAAAAAAAATTTGTTTGGATTTTTAAAAAAAATTTCAAAATTTTTTTTTGAAAACTCAATATTTCGAAAACCCCATGCTCGATTTTTTCAAAACTTGATAAATAAAAGTTTTTCAGTATAAATTATAAGATTTAAGAAAAAAAAATTGTTTTACCTAAAAATAACTTTACCCTCCATACAAATGTTAAAAAATGGTTTTCGAAAATCGTATTTTGCTCGAAAACGGTTCCGAGAATTTTACTTAAATTTTTTTTCCTTCAATTAATTTTTAAGATCTATAATTTAATAAAAAAAATTTCGAAAACAAGATATTACTGACTGTACCTACCATAGAGCGATTTCTTAAAATTTTGAATTTCTCATTATCGGCATAACGGATTTTAATGAAATTTTTTAGAGAGAAGCTTCTAAAAAGTAAAAATATTGCATTTCAAAAGTTTAAGAAAAATATTTTTTTGAATTTAAAAAAAAATCGTTTTTTTTTGAAAATTCAATATCTCGAAAACAGTTCAATACTTTTTTGGTAAATTTAATTTGTATTCAAACAATAATAAAAACTTTAAATTGGCGTACCAAAAATTTTCCTTAAAAAGTTTGTATATAAAAGCTTATTTTTTAAGAAACCACTACAAGGACCAATAATTTTTGTTCTTGCATGAACTTATATTTCCTTGAATCACATGGAATTCTATATTTACCTCCAACTACTAAAGAAGTTATTTTAGTCGTTAAAAAATTAATTTATTAATTTTGAACAGTTTTTCTCTAATAATATTCATTTTTGAAATTCTTAGTGTATTACATATAGGAGCAAGTTCGTGCGACCCAATCGTGCATTTTATTTAAACTTGATAAATAAAAGTTTTTTAATATAAAGATGTGACAAAAAAGTTTATTTTACCTCAAAATAAAGGTTCCTACCATGCAAATGTTAAAAAATGGTTTTCAAAAATCGTATTTTTCTCGAAAACGGCACCTACACCTTTGATAACAGTTTTACTTGCGATATAGGTAACTATATCGCATTTGCAAAAAAATCGAACTCGAGATTTTGATTAAAGTTGACATTACGATGATAGCGAAGACGAAAGAAGTGGGTCCGGCAATTCCGTCTGTCTGTATGTCTGTACCTCGAACTACAGCCTAAACTACTGGAGGTATTTTCTTCAAACTCGGTACTTAAGAGTCTTCGGTGATTCCCTAGGGGGAAATTGAAATTTTTTTTTAGCTCTAAAACAAACGGTACCCCCCCCCACACCCGTGGTGCATAATCTTATTTTTCTCAAAAACGGCTCTAACGATTTTGATTAAAACGAATGCATAACTTGCCTAATAGTAGCTTTAAGTCGCAAGTAAAAATTAGGTGTGATATATGGACATTTTGGTGAAAAAAAAAATTTGGGGGAAATGTTATTAACGGTACCTGTGATAGAACGGTTTTTTCGATTTTCGAATTTCTCATCAACGGCTCTAAAGATCTTAACAAAAAATTTTATACAGGAGCTCCTTTGCATTTGAAAAAATATAATAAAAATTTTTTTTCCAGAAACTAGTTTTTGGATTTAAAAAAAAATAATACAATATTTTTTTTGAAAATTCAATATCTTGAAAACGGATACATAAATATTTTTTTTTTAATACGTTATAAAATGTATTTTATTGAATATTAACAATTTGCATATAATTTTTTTTTATAAACATTTTAAGGAAAATGTTGTACACAAAAAACCTGTGTCAGTGTGTCTGTATGTCTGTACCTCTCACTACAGCCTAAACCACTAGACCTATGTTCTTCAGTGATTCCCTAGGGGTGGAATTGAATTTTTTTTTAGCTCAAAAACTAACGGTACCCCCCATACACCCTTAATGCATAATCTTATTTATATCGAAAATGGCTCTAACGATTTTGATAAAAAAAAAAATTATGTGTGATATTATGCACATAGACTACATTTTTGGAAACAATAATTTCGGGGCAAAATGTTATTAATGGTACCTGTCATAGAACCGTTTTTTTTTATTTTCGACTTTTTCATTCATTAAATTTTTACCAGGACCCCCTTAAGTTTAAAATAATATTGTAATATTCGAAAAAAATTTTTTTTGTTTTTTGAAAAAAAAAAAAAAGAATTTCCAATTTATTTTTTGAAAAATCAATATCTTGAAAACGTGCAAACGATTATTTTTTTGAAATTATTTCCTAAAATCGTATTCGGTATCTATATTACTGAGCACTTAAAATTGGCATACCAAATTTGGTTCTAGAAAAATTTTAAAGAAATTTGTTATATAAAAAATTATTACTTTAATAAAACGATTTTTGAACTTTATTTGCGCGCAAATTCATAATTTTCCGGAAATCAGACCGCAATTCCATGCATTTGAACATTTTTATCTCATTAAATCCATGTTTTATATTTATGAAATGTATTTTAAATTCCAAAGTACTTTTATATAAGAGCAAATTCGTGAGATTCAGTCGTGCATTTTATTTTATTTAAATTAAAACGATCAAACGATATTTAATTTAATAAAAGAAAATTGAAACTAAGATATTACAGCTTGTACGTACCATAGAACCATTTTTTCGAATTTCTCACTATCGACATAAAAGATTTTGATGAAATTTTTTTAAAAGATACTTCTAAAAAGTTTAAAAAGCATTGCCTTTCAAAATTAAAAAAAAAATATTTTTTGAATTTTTGGTAAGAAAGTCTTTTTTTTTTGTAAAATTCGATATCTCAGAAAGAGCTGACTAATTTTTTGGAAATTTTATTTTATTCGTTCAGTAATAAAAACTTAAAGTTGGCGTACCAAATTTTTTTCTTAAAAATGTTGTGTATAAAAACTTATATTTTTTAAAGAAATTACTACAACGACTTATAATTTTTTTTCTTCCATAAATTCATATTTGCATAGCGTTCTGTTTTCATCTCTTACTACTAAAAGATAATAATGTTATCCTTATGAACAGTTTTCTCTAATAACATTCGTTCTTAAAATTCCTAGTCTATTACATGGGGCAAGTTCCTCCGATCCATTCGTGCGTTCTTTTTTTTTCAAATTAAATTCAGATTTGGACAATACTAAAAACATAAAAATGGCGTATCAATTATCTTACCTCAACTTATTTTTTTCAAAAATCAACTTTGTCTGCTAAAAGAAAAAAAAATATATATAAAATGAATACTTACATTTTTTCTTAAAAATTTTATAAGTTAACTGTATAAATATATTTTTTTTTAAAACCGTTTCAATTAATTTATTTTGTTTCTTCATACGCTTCCATTTGCTAAAGCTGAAGCTATTTTGTTTTTACTTAAGTAAAAGTTGTCAGTAAATTATTATTTTAACATTCCACTATTTCACCGTGTTATGCTAAAAAATGATCTTTTATTATGTATTTGAAACATTTAAATAATAATTTTTAATGATTGAGGCAATAATATACTGCTTTTTTTGCAAAAAATCCTCTTGGTAAATTTTTCTTTAAAAATCTAATTTCTTAAAAAATTCTGAAACACCCTTTACACTAATTTATTAGTGATTATAATTCCCTTTATGTAGAAAAATTAAAATGCACAACCGAAACGCACAAACTTGATCCTATTAGGTATCAAAGATGGTTATACTTTCTTAGATTAGATGTGTAGAAAATGAAAAAAATAGTACCTATGTATATTTACGAATAGACATGCGGCAATGTTGCCAGGTTTCAAGTAATACCTTATGTACAAGAGAAGCCTCCAAAATGAACATTCAAAATCTTAGCTCTCTTAAATAACTTACCAGACCTCCTCCCCTGGTGAGACAGGGTCTTACTTACCCGCGCATTTGTACTAGTCCCTCCCCAACCATTCTCTAAATCAATCAGTAAACAAAATTTCCATTCATAATTGGTCATCCGTACTTAATTAAATTGTCCCTAGTCAAATTAAAATCTATAATATTGGACAAATTACATTACCTACATTCCCGAACAACGTTAAATTACAAACAATTAAGTTCAATAAATTCAGTGGATCGTTGAGGTAGGTTCTTAAATAAAATGTACTCGCATTGTATTGATAATCTTTAGGCAGCAGAGACCTCAACCCCAAACACCCCAGACTCCCAGTACCAATAAAATCCATATTCCATTCATATTAAGTCATCTTTTTGTGATGTGACCATATACGTTCCTCACTTTCGACAGCTGGAGCTGACTATCAAATTCATAAGATGTGGATTTTGAATTCTTCCATCTCGTTCCGTCCTCGCAATGTTAATTGCTGAATTTTTAATTGAGTCAATGGAATACAATTTTTCATTAAACACATTCCTTGGATTGGAATTGCATGGAGCATGAGTGCGTTTGGGTGTTCGTTTCTCTTAAGGGAGGAGATGCACTCGCCAAAAGCCTTGGGCATGAGCTCGAAGTACAATCTGAAATTAGAACACCTTTGTGTGTGTCTCGATTTAAAAGCTGCGGTTGGTTAGGCCGCGGCCGTTTAGTTTAGATTTACGATTGACCGCAGGAAGACATTCTCTGTTACAGCAGATGTGTTAACTCGAATTACCCCCCATAAATAGAAATGTGCAAAATTGAATTCAGTTTAACGGTATAGCTGGAAGATAAAACACTAGAATAAATCATAATGAAAAACATGTCAGGCTGCAGCAGCTTGGAGGACTTGGGGTCCTTGAATATTGCCACAGTGCCAACGGCAGTGTCTATGTCATCGTCGTTGCGCTCCATGTCAATGCAAGTGTCCAACCATAATCTAAAAGGCTCTGACAGCAGTTACAGCGGCAGCAATTTAGTGGTAAATATTTACAAGAATCCTTTGGAGAGCTTTCAGAGCACAACAGTGTGCGGCTTTAGGAATTCAGCCTACGAAGGAGCAATTGTGAACGATGTCAGTGGTTGTGCCACGGGGGGCTGTGGCGGTGACATTTGTATGGATTGTGAAAACGATTATTCCTGCGGTGATGGCGGCAGTTGCTCCAAGAATGTGTCCTTAATGAATGCAAGGTTGGCAAAAAGTGGATATTTAAGCGCAGGACATCCGCTTTCATGTTGTACAAAGTATGCAATACTCTAAACACTACACATACACACATTTTCGCACTTACTATCTACCTATACTATAAATGTATTTTTGACTATCCTTTTTTATTTATTTCGTTACAGCTCCCAAAACAACCTTTGTAATGGCAGCATTTCCGGAAATCACATACTCGCTCCCAAGGTACAAAACAACAGTCCGAATGGCCAGAAAAAAGGCACTGTCACCCTTACACATCTACCACAAAGACCTCCGGTGGACATTGAATTTGTTGACATCTCGTATTCGGTATCGGAGGGTAGAAGGCGTGGATTCAAAACCATACTCAAAGGAGTTAGCGGAAAATTTAGAAATGGAGAATTGACAGCAATTATGGGACCATCAGGAGCGGGCAAGAGTACGCTGATGAATATTTTGGCTGGATACAAGTAAGTGAAAAATATTTTACCCACCCGTAAGTGCATGCATATGTAAATGTGTAACTAGCAGACTAGCAACTCCTTTGTATTTTGAGCTCCACTTTCATGCAAAGGGAGTGGTAAATGAGACTTTAACTATTATTTCTATGACTATTAAACTTGAGATTATCTAAAATTTTTGACAGAATAATAGTTAAAATATCAAAAGAAGGATTCCTAAATTATTTATCTTTCCACAATTCTTTACTTTAAGCATCCTTTTAGTTCCTAAAATTTACTAACTAAACAGAATGGAAGAATTGTTTGCAACTTGATTTGATAAAATTTGGGAAAACAAACATTTTTTTTTCAAAAGAAAAATTTCTTCTTTGACATTGTGATATGTACGTAACCGAAATGGTATAGAAACTGGCCAAACACCGGTCAGCTCTTGATCCGAGCCAAACTGTTACCTGGGTACTTATGCTACTGGAGCAAGGGAAAAGCAAAATTGACCAGGATGTCTGTGAGATTGCGGACGTCAGATAGCCAACAATTGACACTTGTCGGATTTCAAGCAACCTATGGCTGAATATTTAGAGGAAAAAAAAAACAGAATATTTACTTAAGATATGCTAACCTCAACTATCCATCTTAAATCGGCTCCCAAAGGGCCACAATACAATGGAAACCAACATGTGCAGAATGGGCATTAACTTGTCGCACGTGTGTAGAGGGTGTCAACATAAAGAGACGGAAGAGAGCTCATCTCACTACCTTTGTAAATGAACCATCCTAGCGAGAAAAAAAGCACTCGGAGAATATTTTTTTTACGAATTTAACCACTAAGATACATCCTAAAATTCGTTCGGAATCCAGGAAGGTTCAGAGAGGCCTAACCTCCCTTCAATCCACTCCCTCCACACACCTTCCTTATCTACTTTTAAATTTTATGATTAGTGAAATATAAAGTTGAAGAAAACTCAGAAGCCAACATGATTGCAATAACAGTCATTGCATTCACCAAATTAACAAAGTGCTATTTCGGATTGAATTGAAATTGATTTAACGAGATGCCGTGTTATTTGAACATGAAGTTTTTGTAAACATAAATACTCTAAGATTTGTACATGATTTGATAATTTTTAGCAAGTTTGTTCTAATTTTACTTGGTTGCTTGTAAATTCCAATTGTTCCACATAACGATTTGATTTGACAATTGATACAGTTATTTTTACAATTGTTAACCTGATAATTTTAACCTTGTATTCTCATAAAAAAAAAAGTTTTTTTTAATGTTCAAAAATTATGTATCGCAAATTCTAACTGTGTATGAAATTAATCTTCGTATTAATTGAAAGCAGGATTGATTTAACATTATATCTGTTTATATCAACTCATACAACCAGATTAACTTATTGGTGTGTACAATTTGCTGATTAATGCGTATTTTCCTAATCTGATTTTTCCCTTAGCTGTATTATAAAAACAGCTTTCTGAGATCGACCTAAACAAAATAGTCAAAAGTACCAAAAAATAAAATGCACGACTGGATCGCACGAACTTGCTCTTATGTAAAAGTACTTAGGAATTTAAAAATCATGTAAAAATAATTATAAAACATGGATTTAATGAGATAAAAATGTTCAAATGCATGGAATTGCCGTTTGATTTCCGGAAAAGTATGAATTTATGCAACCAAAGTTTAAAAATCGTTTTATTATTTTAGTAATTTCTTATATAACACATTTCCTTAAGATTTTTCGAGAAGAAAATTTGGGATAACAATTTTAAGTATTTAGTAGTATATCAAAAAAAACCCAAACAATATTTTTTCGAATATTTTTAAATATACAATATTTATATACGTTAATGAAAAAGTCAAAAATAAAAAAAACCGTTCTATGACAGGTACCGTTAATAACATTTTGCCCCAAAATTTTTTTTCATCAAAATTTAGACCATCTCCATAATATTACACTTATTTTTTTTTATCAAAATCGTGAGAACCGTTTTTGAATAAGTAAGATTTTGCAATACGGGTGTATGGGGGGTACCTTTAGTTTTGGAGCTTAAAAAAAATGTTCCCTCTAGGGAACCACCTAAGACCCTTAAATAACGAGTTTGAAGAAAATAGCTTCAGTGGCTTAGGCTTGAGATCGAGGTATAGACATACAGATACACAGACGGAATTGTCGGGCCCACTTTATTCGTCTTCGCTATCATCGTAATGTCAACTTTGATCGAAATCTCGAGTTCGATTTTTTTCGAAATGCAGATCTTGCTCTATAGTACCTACATGTATATCGCAATTAAAAAGGGAAATTCATACAGGGCACTTTCGAGAGAAAAATTCTACTCTTCAGCGGATATTTGGTCCTATACCTATGCGAAGAGGGCGAATGGAGGAGAAGATTAAAATGGTGAATTACACGAGCTGTACCAAGATGTGGGTTTAAGAGCCAAAACACATCGACTTCTCTGGCTCGGTCACATCGAGCGAATAGACAACAATACTCCAGCCAAGAAAATCTTCGAATCCCAGCCCCTACCCGCTACAGGGACCAGGCGGTTACAGACGCAAGTGCGCTTGATCTCGACGGCTGGAAGGAGCTCGCGAGGGATTGCAACCGATGGAAGACTCCATGATATTGGAATGTAGATACGTTAGTGTAATTAATCGGTAGGAGGACTATCAGAATTGGTCGAAGAAAGCTTATAGCAAGCTCCGTCTTTCGACCAATGGTTTGCCAACACAGAGAACTGTGTTATACCACCGGCTCATCATTTAGTGCAGTGTTAGTTGTTAGTAGGCAAACTTTATTACAATTAACACTGATACAATAAAACATGAAAAATAAACAAATAATATTACGTAAGAACAAAACAATAACATAACATGAAACAAAGAACATTTAGGAGCGTGGACCACTGGTTTTGAGAAGGTTTTTTAATTTACATTTATTTATATTAAAATCAAAAATACTTGAATTCCAATTTACAAGTCTACCCATACGTGTCAAGGGCTCATGAGTGCCATAGTTGGTCCTATGTGTTGGGACCTTAATCATATCGAGGCCTCGAAGATTATAACCTCCTCCCCGATAATTAAAATAAACCGAACATAAAAGATCTGGTGCATCTGTGACGCCTGTTATTAATTGGTGGAAAAATACCAAATCATTGTTTGTTCTTCTTTGTTCCAAAGTTTGCATCTGAAGAATAAATAATCGTTGGTCATAAGAGAGGACATACGAAGGATCACTCCATTGAAGTCCTTTCAAGGCAAAACGAGTAAAGTTTCTTTGCACAGATTCTAATCTCTCAATATGAATATCATAAAGAGGAGTCCAAACCTGCGATGTATACTCAAGACGGGGACGCACCAAGGAGTTGTATAAAGCCCGGGTGACATTGGGATCAACAAATTCTTTAGACCAGCGCTTAATAAACCCTAACATTGAATTGGCCTTATTCACGATTTTATTAATATGAGCAGAAAAATCTAAATTGGGTGTAAAAAGAACTCCAAGGTCCCTTACAGTCATAACACGAGGTAAAATGTGCCGTGAGATAACATATTCATGTGAGGAAGGAGAACGTTTTTTAGAAAAAGTCATAGTTTGACATTTTGTCGGGTTGAGGTTCAGAATGTTCTTTTCACACCACAAGGCAAAATGGTTAATATCATCTTGCTGTAGAGCCCGGTCATTTGAAGATACTATATTTTTATAAATCTTCATATCATCTGCAAAGATTAGAATTTCGCTATTGCGAACACACAGAGGAGCATCATTAATAGCCAATGTAAAGAGAAGTGGTCCCAGATGCCTTCCCTGCGGAACACCTGATTTGGCAATAAATTCTCTTGAGTATGAATTTCTGAATTTGACTTGATATAACCTATCTTCAAGATATGAAGATATCCACTTGATGAAAGGTGATGGAAATCCGTATGAGTGAAGTTTAAACTTGATAATCTCATGAGACAGTTGATCAAAAGCTTTCGAGAAGTCAGTGTACACACAATCAACTTCTTGACAACTTTTTAGAGAGTTTAAACATTTATTCAAAAAGACAACAAGATTAGTAACTGTAGAACGTTTTTGCATAAAACCATGTTGTTGGTTGCAGATAATAGTTTTACATATAAATGTCAAACTGTCACATACAACTTGTTCGAACAACTTCGGAATGCAAGAAAGTTTGGAAATTGGTCTATAGTTGGTAATATTGGCTTTATCTCCCTTTTTAAATACTGGCGTTAAAAATGCTTTCTTCCAAACTGCAGGGAATTTACCTAATTTCAAGGATAGAACAAAAATATTACGCAGAGGAAGAGCTAAAACAGACTTACATTTCTTCAATAAAGCGGGTGATATTCCATCGGGTCCAATAGAATAGTCGTCTTTTAAATGTGACAGAAAGTCCAAAATATTACGTAGAGGAAAAGCTAAAACAGACTTACATTTCTTCAATAAGGCAGGTGGTATTCCATCGGTTCCAATAGAATAGTCGTCTTTTAAATGTGACAGAAAGTCCAAAATTTTTTCATGGTCTATTGTAATATTATTAAATGATACCTGAGGACAATTTCGTAAGAATTGAAAATAGTTTTCGTCAACAACAGGGGAATCAATGAAGGATTGGCTAAAATTATTTGCAAATCCCTCACAGATTTCTGTAATAGTACTCAAGATTACGTCATTATAAACGAGATTAACAGGATAACCGTCGCTTTTCTTTTTAGAATTTATAAATTTCCAGAAGTTTTTCGGGTCTAATTTCAGGGAAAGCCCCATGGTTTGAAGATAATCATTATAACATTCATAAGAGAGTTTTTTGAATTCTTCTAAAAGGGAAATCTAAACTACTTGATTCTCTACTGTCAAACAGGGAAGAAGGGTGGCCTCTTTTAGGAAAAACGCTGTTTCCCCTCTTCTAGGGAAGATTCCAGAACAGTAGGGAGGGATACTATCAAAACCAGCGGATTTGTTTATATCATGATCTCGAAAGGCTTTTTCAACTGTGCGATTGCGGTAATATACCTGTTTCATTGAATGATTTAGGTTCTCAAGTACAATAGGGGCAATGTTGTGACGGGTTGTCATTGTAGATGAGGGTTCGAACCGAAGATGAAGTAGAATTTTGTACGTTCTTGACAAATGACTAGAAATGTCTACTGCCTTTGGGACAATGCAAGATTTTCTTTAGGATTCATTCTCTTGTTTCTATTAGGAATAAAAGTACGCATCCTACAAAATACACATATCAGTACTGGCATGCATGAACTTCACTATCGATGAAACATGTCAGTTAAAAATTCGAAGCAAGTTATTTAGACCGTGCCAGTTGGTTTTCTCGTATTGCCCAACGGTCCTAGGGGGATAATTCTCTTTAGCTGGATGAATGGGACCCGAGAAATTGGTTGATATTACACAATGGTCAATATAGTGTCGAATGGAGAGTTTACCGGAATGGTATACTTATCATGGTTAGAAGTAAGAAACAATTCGAAAGTGTGGGCGTTTCGCCCAGCAATATCTGATATTCGAGTGGACTGATCTACAAGCTGAGTAAGGTAGTGCAATAGTGCATCTCAGAAAAGATCTCAACATATCTTCATTCGGGTGTTATCTGTCCTGAATAGCGCAGCAAACTTAAATTCTGTACATAGAAGTCACTCGCAATAACGACTTTAGTGTGAGGGTACAAGGAAACAATTCGGGAAATGGAATCATATAGCGCATCAAACTCATTAAGAGTTGAATTGCTGCCATAATTTGGACTCCTATAAATGAAATAATAATGGATGATGTGCTTGAGAACAGTAAATTTGAGCCACATGAAGTTAAAGATAGTATTAGAACAATGTCCGCATTGAGGAAGGCTCTGGCAAGCTATGTCATATCTTTCATAGACTACAAGGCCGTGATGGCGAAAGAGTAATTGCATTAGATTTTAGCCAGGCAGGCAGATGCGTATTTAAGGATTTGGCGCCGTGGACTGATAAATTTTGCCGCCCTTTAGAACAATAAAAATAAAGTAATAACAAATAATAATTAAAAACACAAAATGCATAATATTTGATGTTTTCAAATTTTTTTTCTGTGATTACAAAATTCATTAACAATAGATTCGTTATCCAAATTTTTGGTCAGTTCAGCTTCTATATTTAATAAACCCAAACTATTAAGTCGTTCTTCGCTAATGCGAGACCTTAAATAAGTTTTTATTCGTTTCAATACGGAAAACGGTCTTTCTGCACCACAATTTGTCACTGCAGTGTACAAGTATATTCTTAAAGCAACCTCAACATATGGAAATGCTTTCTTCAATTATTTTTCTCTTATATGAAGGTAAAGCTGTCCTAAGCTCATATTTTCAGTGTTGTTTTGCTCCAGAAAATGTTTAAGTAAGACACACTCTTCTTGAAAATCTTCATTTCGTTTTTTCCTCTTGACGATTCTTATTTGGTCTATTTTGTAATTTTCAGAGGTTTTGCTTTTTCCCATCTCTTCAAAAACATCAAAACATTCTGGTTTTTCTCTCACAAACGATATGAGTGCCTCGTAAAGCCTGGATACAGTTTCAAAGTCTGTACCAACACCTTGAATTTTTTTTTTCATACAATATTGAATTGCTTGAGTATAGAACCCCAAAGGTGAAACAATATTGCTGTCTCAAGGGACTTCAGGGACAATAAACCGCTAGCTTCAGTTTTCACTAAGGCTTTATGGTGGGCATCATTTTTAAAGGCATTGAGAGCCGAAATTATTTAGTCCCAATCTCTGTTTAAGCTCGTACAGGCATCGTATCGGGCCGGTCAACGGGTAAATGAAAAATTTTTAAATTGACATTTTCCGAAACATTAAAAAATGAATTAAGAAGCTTTGCTCGCTCTGTTGATGCCGTAAAAAAAACATATATGTATGTTTTGTAATAAGCCGAAAAATTTTGCAGCTTCTGAGCAAGAATCAGCTACCGATGATCCGATCAAATTCAAAGAATGTGCTTACATTTTTCTTTAATTTTTGCTTGTAAGCCGTTATATTGCCCTGACATGTTACTTGCATTCTCATAGGATTGACCTCTTTTCTATGTCAATGTTTAATGACCTTAAAGTGTCCATAATTGCTTATAACATGTCTTCTGCTTTATGGCCTGTATTTGGCAGAAAGCAGAGAAATCGTTCAACGGGTTTTGCGTTCTCTTGAACATACCTTAAAATTAATGATAGCTGGTCTATATTTCTTATGTCAGGAGTCCAATCAACGCTCAACAAAGAAGTGAAGCTGTTCATAATCGGTTTTGTGACTCTAGCTGATATAATTTTTATAATCTTTTCATAGGTGGCAAAAGACAAATATGACGTGTTTCCTTTTCCTGGATTGCCCAAAACTTTGTATGTATAGGTTTTGAAAGAGATGATGAAAGATCATCATGAATTTCCCGTTATGTATTGATCCGAATTTATCTATCTTGACACGAAAGGAAAGACCACGGGTTGCCAAGGATTTGACAGCTACAACGACTTCGTAGCCAAAGTTCTTCTAGTCCATTTTTTTAGAACTACATAGCAACAAGTGTTTTTTTTTTTTGATAATGTTTTCGTTTCATTGGAATTTGTTTCAAAAAATAGGTAGATGCCTGTAAATATTTTTATTATAAAAAATCGTTTATAAAAAGTAAGAATAATAAATGGTGAAAAAAGTGAGTGACATATTGTTACAGTGATCTCTCTCACAGCCGGACACTCACGGCACTGAAAAAATTGTCATGCTTGAAAAACTCAAAAAATTGAATTTTTTAAATCTTTGTATTTTTTGTTTATCCTTCAAAAATATTGTAATTTAGACAATTGTTAGGGGCGGCTTGCCCTCTTTTGCTTGTATGTTTTGAAAGTTAAATCGCTTGAAAAAATATTATAAATTGGGCAATTGCTAGGGATGGCTTGCGCCCTTTCGCTTGTATGGCTTGAAAGTGCAATCGCTTAAAAAAAATATTATGAATTGGCCGCCCCTAACAGCCTTGCCGCCCCGGGCTATAGCCCTTTTAGCTCTAGGGTAA
This sequence comes from Chrysotoxum bicinctum, assembly GCA_911387755.1. Taxonomy (NCBI): domain Eukaryota; kingdom Metazoa; phylum Arthropoda; class Insecta; order Diptera; family Syrphidae; genus Chrysotoxum; species Chrysotoxum bicinctum. Next base: position 62,842,311 of record OU426987.1, read on the forward strand.
ATACGCCCCTGCAAGCTGGCGAAATTCACCAAAACATAAACTTTCCTTTTTTTTTCAATTAACTCAACAACTGTACAACTAATGTTGATACATTCTTTTATACTAAAGCTCCTAAAAAGTTTAAATAGTATTTTGTATTCAAATTTCAAAAAAAAATAAAAAATACTGCTTTGAGATCTCAATATTTCGAAAAACACATGCTGGTTTTTTTGAAGCTTAATAATCAACAGTTTTTATAATATTATTTACAAAATTAAAAAAAAAAAAAAACTATTTTATCTAAAAGTAATAGTAGCCCCCATTCAAATATTAAACAAAAAAATAGAAAATAAAGACGTTATTGAGGGTACCTATCAAAGATATTTATTTTTTATTTTTGACACTTACTATCGGCTTTGAGAATTTAAATGCTGTTTTTTGTACAGAAGCTTCTACAAAGTCTTTAATATATTGCATATTAAAATTAAATTTTTTTTTTTTAAATTTGATATCTCAAAAACGGCTCAGTTCGTGCAACTCAGTCGTGCAGTTTATTTCAGTTCAATAATTGTTCTCTCCAGTACAACCTTTCCAACACACCATGGTTGGTTCACAGCCGTGTACTTGGCGTAGTATTCAGTAGAAAACTATTGAACACACTTCCACATTAATTTTGCTCGATCTTTCTAAATCTTATGAATCTATTCCGTAAGATATCTAGCTGAAAAATTGAAAAATAATTAACGTTCATTCCAAAATATGTTTCAGAAAAAATACAGATTGTGTGTATTGTATCTCACCTTGTGGATATTCTCTTTCAATAAATGATGGTGTCCCACAGGGCACAATCGTTGGTCATCTGCTTTTTTTTTTTTTTTTTTTTGTGCCTTAACGTTCTTCCTATGACTAAGTTTTGAAAGATATTAAGAACCCCCGAAAGTATGCAATTATGCCTCAGTTTCCCAATAGGTATATGGTCAAAGATCCTACCTTAGTCTTGTTTTTACAAGAGCGGGCCAAGAAAAAAAATCCGAGTAATTGTCATTAGCAAAACCGCGGTCGAAAAGTTCAGAATCTCAGGTATAATTTTCAACTAAAACTCAACTTGGGTGATCACCAGTCACTTGCTTTTGGGAAAATATACGGTGCACTTAGACTTCCTTAATTTACGATCGCCTTCCAGTAAGAGTGAAAGTTATTGTGTTCGAAAATGTTGATCTACATTTCTGAACTTATGGTAGTTTAATTTTATAGTTTCGACAATAGGAAAACTCAGTTTGGTTTTCAATTTTAGCAGTTACTTCCTTGATATCTGATTTTCTTCTTAAAATTAAATTCAACATTGTTTCTCTGACTATCAACCTTGATTTCTCGTCCTGAAAATAAATCAATATTCACACGTTTCCCTTTCTTCAAGGAAACACAAAATAATAATTATTTGGTATTTGTGTGGTGAACATTTTCGAACAATCATGTGCTCTCAAGGACATTCCTGATTTGTTTTTTGCTTTATCACAATATTTTTCATTTTTTTTTGTAATCCTGAAAATTCTAAATACCACATAATTTTAAACCAACCAGGCATCCTTGCATGCATCATACACCTTTTTGGTTGATTTCGTTTTGAGTATTTATTTTTTTTTCCTGATGTTCAGGACTTCATAGAAATCATATTGCGTCAACTTAATTATTAAAGAAATTAAAGAAAATTTTTGAAAGGGAGACACCTCTAAACACATCAAGCGAATTCAATTAGGCCAATGGAAATGACTTCAAAAGCATCCTCTAATGAATTCGAATGAAATTATTTTTGAAGATCCCTCAGTCTCATTTGATGCAATTGTCGTTTTGGTTTCATATTTTCAAAGACTAATTAGCAGTAACGAAGAAGAGATGTTTATGTTGAGATTTTTCCAGTAATGTTGTCCCGTTGAATGAAAAGATAGAAAGTGTTATACAGAGAAGATGCTTGATGAGTGTTTGTTTTGATTACATATATTTCTTAGCAGTTATGTAGTCATTAAAGATTTGTAAGTACTCATTACATAAATAATTCCTGGTTATAGCTGTTGGTATTATTTAGTGAGTTAAGTTCCAATGGCTCATGCACTATTCTATGGAATTAGATCATAAATATGTGTTGGTTATCTGTGATGAGTACTTGACACAGAGTTGAGTACAACGTCCTTGTACTCACTACATATGGATGTAATAATTTCATCTGGCTATGTACTCACTACATATTTATGTAATGTTCCCATCTGGCTATGTACTCTATACGTATTTGTTTTGTAACGATACGATCTGCCTATCTACGCACTATATACATACATATACACATATATATGTAATGGATCCATACTTTTATGAGTCGTCATACTAAGATTTGAACACGAATCCACCAAGCATGTATAGACTGTCCACAGACAATTATTCATGATGCAAAAAAATGATGACATAAATTAATCACTTGGTTTTTACACCGTGATCTGGCCAGAACAGTTTGCTTAAGACTGGCATGTACTCAGTACATATTCGTTGTATTGACTACATAACATGCTGTAATGAACACACTTTCTTATTTGAATGTATTGAGTATATGTATTGAGTACATAAAATGAAATGTCACCATTACTTGTCAACTGCACTCAGTATAAAGAGCTTTGACGCAAGATTATACGGCATTGCCCCATACAGTCTTGAGTACATACATTTTATATTAAAGTCTTTGAGCTGAGTAAATAGCTTTTTACCTTAAGGTATTTAGCTTACATCGTTTTCATTTGAATATTTGCCTATAGAAAGCTGCCAAAAATTATTTTTTTTAGACTAAGATATCTGGAAAATAGGAACCAGTTCTACAGTTATGAGGTTAGATTCAAATTTAGGACATCAGGAACGTTCGGAAAAGTATTGTCTGGTTTCGACCGCAAAATTTTTTCTGATAAATGTTTGTTCACCACCTGTCTGTCTGTCTCACTGGTAAATTCATTTATAAAATTATAAAGTAACTTTGCTCTTATTCCAGTTACGTTTTTATAATATTACATTTTTTTTAATTTTTGTTCATAGGACTTCACAGTTGAGCGGTTCTGTGCTCATCAATGGAAAAGATCGTAATCTGAGAAGATTCCGTAAATTATCGTGCTACATTATGCAAGATGACATTCTCATAGCTAATTTGACAGTTGCCGAAGCTATGATGGTCTCGGCAAATCTTAAATTAGGCAAAGACATGAATCGCAATGCTAAGAAGGTTGTGGTTAAGGAGATTCTCGATACTATTGGTCTGACTGAATCGGTAAACACAAAAACTTACAATCTTTCTGGTGGCCAACGAAAAAGGCTATCGATTGCTCTAGAATTGGTCAATAATCCACCAGTAATGTTCTTTGATGAGCCCACATCAGGGCTTGACAGTTCAACGTGCTTCCAATTAATATCACTGCTCAAATCGCTGGCTCGTGGTGGACGTACCATAGTATGCACCATCCATCAGCCCAGTGCTAGACTGTTCGAAAAGTTTGACCATTTGTATATGCTGGCTGAGGGTCAGAGCATTTACGAGGGCAAAGTGAGAGGTTTGGTTCCGTTTTTGGGCTCACTGGGCTTCGATTGCCCCAGCTACCACAATCCTGCCGATTATGTGATGGAAGTGGCGTGCGGCGAGTATGGTGAAGCTGTGCACAAACTTGTTCTAGCTGTTAAAAATGGCAAGTGCAAAAAGTACAGCCAGAAGGAATACGCCATTGATCTGGTGAACAGTAAAAATATTTCAAATGATCTTATCAAGGGCAATGTCCCTCCACCGTCGTCGCAGCCGCCAGCAATCGGAAATGATGCCCTATGCGAACTGAAACCACCGAAACTGGACTCCCAGCAGCCGCAGCAACAACAACAACAACAACAACAACAACAATGTGATTCAAAGTCTGAGAGCACTGTTATCAACATGCCACCAACCACTAACACCACCGCCAACGGAGATGACAACAGCAGTATGTCATCCAAGACACCAACTGGTCCTGGCTGCACCACATCTCTGCTGGACTCACACGAGAGTGTCATAAACCTGCCCAATAAATCAGGCTTCCCGACCAGTGGCTGGACGCAGTTTTGGATTCTTTTGAAAAGATCCTTTGTGACCATTATTCGAGACAAGATGTTGACACACATGCGACTGGCGTCTCATATCATTGTGGGAGCAATCATCGGAATGATCTACTACGATGTTGGCAATGAGGCATCGAAAGTAATGAGCAATGCAGGATGTATATTTTTTACGACATTATTCACCATGTTCACTGCAATGATGCCAACTATTCTAACATGTAAGAGCATTTCAATAATGAAAGAATGAAATTTTAAACTTTGATTTTTATTTATAGTTCCAACGGAGATGTCGGTGTTTGTGAGGGAGCATCTCAACTACTGGTATTCCTTGAAGGCATTCTACTTCGCCAAAACACTTGCTGATCTACCGTTTCAGGTATTTTATGTGTTGTCTTTTATAGGTTCTACCTGAAACAAGTTGAAATGCTGTAGATGATGGATGGTCCTTTGTTTGTTCGTTTCGACCGGTTCTTCTGCTCATCGATAGGTACAAAGTATACAATGCCCAGCCGGTTTATTTTGAGGACATTCCTTGAGGGCAGGTTAAATTAAATTGAAGTCACTATAGTTTGCGTGTTATTAACTGCTATTGTAGATTTTGTTTGGGAGTTTTGAAATCAGGTTTCTGGAAATTCCTGCTCCATTAGAATGTGGTGTTGAAATTTTAGCAGGTGATGTAGGAATGATTGGAGAATCAACTGAATATAACTTATTGCAATATTTTGCTGATATTTTTACCTATGATTGGAGACCAGGTTGGTTTAACGTGGATTAGTGCCGATTACCGGCTCTACCCGACGGGAGGCCTACCTCCATCGGAGTCAGATTGGGTCCTGACCATTAACCCCGACATTTGTTATTTTGGTCGCAAAGTTGTGACATGTTGCAAGCATGAACACACCTTTTGCTTAGGAGGCGAGGTCTATCTTACACCTCTTGAATCCAGGCACGCCTCGAAACCATGTGTCTCCGCATTCGGAATAAACCAAGCCACCACGATACTCCCACTAGGGGGCCTACCTCATAGATAGTCTGAGAAAGAGAGCACGCACGCGACAGCTGCACCTCAATATCCGAAGATAGAATAGGAGAGTCAGAAGACGTACGCTATAGCTCTCAGACTCCTGGGCACTATCTCCCGTGGAACCAGAATATAGCTTCCGGTCAAGCTTCGCTACTATTATGGTCACCCCCATATATACACACACCCAGCTATAGTCGAGGTAGAAACCACAACCATGAATGTGCACCCCCCCTGGTGAGTTGTTACACACTCCTTATCGGATTCCTACCTTAAGGACACCGTCCAGACTGTTTCTATCAAGTTAGTTCAGTTACCGTTACAGTAACATATCCACAGGCACCGCGAGCAGGTCGATAGGAATCGGGAATGACAGCATTGTGCTAGGTAGCAATACCGGCCCACCGACAAAGTCAGTGGACGAGCCTATCAGAACATCAAACCAGTATTACCGCTTCCGCAGCAACACCGGTAGAGTTTAACAGAGCCCCGGACAAGCCTTGAACTACTCAAGCACGCCATCACCCACACCTAAGCAAGGTATGTCGAGATTTCTTCTGAGTTAAACAACGTGATTCAGCTCCTGCACGAGCCTACTAGAATTCTTGATGTTGCATGTTAATCCGCCAGCACTCTAGACTTGTTTCTTACCTCTGACCCTAATAAATACACTATAGGTGTATTATCAACTATAGGCACATCAGACCATTGGGTTATAAATATCCCTAAAAAAAAACTGTTTGGAAATACGAGAGATCCAACAGGGACTATCTCAACTATTTTTTCAGAAACTTTATCTGGTCCCTATTCTTCCTGGATAGTGACGTGGACTCCAGTGTCCAGTGCCAATATGATTTCAAATTTAATTCTTTTCGGAATTATAAATTTTATCCCAAATAGGGATCAATTCATCAAACCAAAATAGAATTCCTGGTTTGATTCGAGTTGTAAAGAGGTTATTAGTGTCAAAGAAGTAAGTTTTCAATACCTACTCGTATTATAAAGCCAACCCTCCTGAGAAAAACCTAAATAAGTTCAAGCAAGATAGAAAGACATGTAATGATCATATTCGACGAACCAATTTTTTGCATGACTACAATATGCCAAAGGTAGTAAAAATGTGTCTTCGTTCGTAAAAAATGTATTAAATCCTGATTCGTCTCGTTTTTCTAAGCTCGTTTTCAATGACACTCCTTATATCATCTTGTAATAAAAAGCGAATTTGCTTACAGCACTTGACACTTTTGTAAACGATTTTATGGTTAAACTCTTCTTTCACTCTCGTACAGTTGCAGAAGAACTGAAGGATCTTTATGTACACAATTCCATTGGCCTGGGTAGTGGCCGTCTCATTTTTCTTAAAAGGTGTTCTTCAACGCTGCGCTGGTAAAAATTATTGCCTAAGATTTTCCATCTTTCCTATTAGGTCTCTTTCCGAATGGATGAAAAACAATATTTAAAAAGCCTGTCTCTAAAAAAGGCGAATATTTTTCCTCCTCAAACTGAACTCAAATGTCATGTTATAAAAACGCTGAAGAATTGTCTCGAAGAAGGCAAGCTTCTCATTAACCAGCCGTTTGACTTTCAATAGCAATAGGTCAACTGGTGATCTGCTGGTATATCTTGATATTTCAAAAGCATTTGATAGAGTTTGGCGTTAAGTTCTCTTACCGAAAATGCCTCAATCTGGTTATAGATTAATCTCTTTCTCGATGGACTAGAAACTACCTTACAAAACACTCAATACGAGTTGCCTTGGACGGTTTTAAGTCTGAAGTTCATAAAATAAATGCTGGTGTGCCAGAGGGCTTCGTTTTGTCTCCTATTCTCTTTCTCATATTCACCAGTGATCTTTTGTCTGAAACTTTTAATATTTAAATTGTTTTACTGACGACAGTACTCTCAGCTTCTCATATTTGTTTCCAGATGCACGTATTTGTTCTTCGGATGTGGATTCAGAACGGCATGGTATGATAAGATCATTAAATTCTGATCTTGATAGAATTGTTAAATAGGGAACGAAAAACCGCAAAGGATTTCTTGCTTCAAAAACTCAATTCTGTATTGTGTCGTTAAAGCCGAACCCATACTCCATAAGTGATATTTGGATTGAGGAAACCGATCAGCTCTCAGTTCTCGGTATGTGCATTACCGAACGACCACATGTTCGACGTCGCCAAAAACGCTGATACATTGTTCGAGGTTTCCTTCGACGATGCAAGAAATTTGTCACCCCTTCTTATCTGGCTGTATTCTATAAAGCCTATATTCGTTCCAAGCTTGAGTATAATTTTCAAATTTGGGCAGGTGTTCCAATAATCCACTTGAAATGGAAAACAAAAATGATTTTTAAATATGATAGGTGATAGAACTGTTAAAGAAAAATTTGAATCTCTCTAGCACCATCACAATGTTTCTTGACTTTCATTACAATACCGTTTTACTTGGAAATAGTGTTCTAATGAGATAGTCAGTTGTATTCCTCCCCTTAAACAATTCATTCAGAGATTCTCTCTATCCGCACTACACGAATGTGGAATGCTTAGCCCAACTCACTAACTCCCTTCCATTACGATATTTAGACATGCAAAACCAATGTGCATTGGTATATCTTTTTAAATCCTTTCAAACTCTTCTAAAGCTTCGCACTGTACTCAAATATTTTTAATAAGAATGGCTAGTTAACAACCGCGTGAAATATAATACTTTGAAAACAAATTTGTCTTTTGTCGGTCAAGGCAACTATAACAGTTCATCTATGAATATTATGCATGAATTGTTCTTGCAAATAGCTTTGTCGGTATAGATGTTATTGATAATAATCTATGTCTGTACTATTATATAAAAGCTAAACCTTTTTGAAGTTTGGGTTGAATGATCTCAGAAAGTAGTCAACCGATTTATTTGAAATACGTTTTATAATTTTCTATATTGTAAGAAAAGTGTTCCTGGCTATAATTTTTTTTTATTAATTATTTGTCAAACGTAAATATTATTAATTTTACATTTTTTGTCCATTTTTTTTCATTAGTTGACTTATGCAAGCACTTATATCTTAAAGCCCAAATAATAATCAACAAAGATTAGCATTGCTTCATAAATTCAATATTGTTGCGCAAATTTTAAACCCAAAATCACTTCTTAGTTACACATGCAACCTGAGAAATAAATAAAAACAAATTATAAAATTATAAACTTTTTGAATTTATTTTATCCAGGAATAAGATTTCATTACGATTGCGAGGTTGCTGCTTTGTTTCATGTCTTAATTCTATCGTCACATCGCTGTTGCAGCGGTCGATTCGTTGGACCCAATTTTCGATGACTCGGCCACACACTTCAACCGAAACGGCCGCTTTTTCGCGTTCAATGTTGGCTCTGAGCTCTTCCAACATCGTTGGATCTTTGGCATTAACCAATGACTTAACGTAGCCCCAAATAAAATAGTCTAGAGGCGTTAAATCGCACAAACGAGGCGGCCAATCGACTTTCCCATTTCTTTAGATAACACGCTCATCAAACTTGCTCTTCAATAAATCGATTGTAAGGTGTGCTGTGTGGCTTATGGCACCATCCTGTTTAAACCACATGTCGTCCAAGTACATATCTTCCAACTCGGGTCAAAAATAATCGGTAATCATGGCGCGATAACGCTGGCCATTTACAGTAACATGACGATCGGTATCGTCGACGAAAAAAATATGGCCCAATAATGCCGTCCGCCGGCATGCAAACCGCACCAAACAGTTATTTTTTGTGGATGATGTGCTGATTCATGAAGCAAATAATGTGGATTTTCACCCGACCAATAACGCATATTTCGCTTATTGACGAACTCATTGAGCCAAAAATGAGCTATAATGTGGTCTGAGCGATGGCCAATTCTTGAGAACGCCCCGTGGAATTGACTGATTTGGATCGTTTTCTACGGACGCCTGAACGGCAGCGATATTTTCGACATTTCGACCAACCCGTTATCTCACTGACGCGGGAACATCCCACAACGAATATGTAGACTTAAATTTTTGCACTAAACTTGTTATTGCCTGTCTACTAGGGAGAGAATTATGACCGAAAATGGAGTTAACGCTCTTAAAGTAGCGGTCACTGACTCCCAATTTCGGTAGTAAATTTGTATAACTTGCAGACGTTGCTCGTTAGTGTACTTTACCATGATGAAAATGTTGAGTTCACTGAATAAATTGACAATAACAGTTTGACGATTAGTGAAAGGGTGTGTTCACAAAATAAATTCAAAGTTGTCAAGTACCTATTGGCCGATATTTTGGGTGCAAATTATAAATGATCTCGCACTGTCAAACTGACCCAAATACGTTTAGCAAAGTTATATAGATTGGGTTTATTTTAAGGGGTTTTTCCTTTAGCGAAGAGGTCACAAATCCCCCATTCCAACCGACATACATCACACACACAAGGATAGTTAGGAGTTCTTAGTCACTAGGCCCTGGTTCTCTACGTAGCTGTGGCCTTTCAATATTTTTGTTTGTGTAACTAACCCACCTTATAAAGCTTAATGCAATTTCTTGTTTATTTTTCTAGATCGTATTTTCCAGTGTGTATGTAATAGTGGTCTATTACCTAACATCTCAACCAATGGAATTTCAGCGTATATATATGTTTGTGTTCATTTGTGTGCTAACATCTCTCGTAGCACAAAGTCTAGGTCTACTTATAGGCGCAGGCATGAATATTGAGGCTGGTGTATTCCTCGGACCAGTCACAACAATACCAACGATCCTATTTTCAGGTTTCTTTGTCAATTTCGATACAATACCTGGATATCTGCAATGGGTGACATACGTCAGTTACGTTCGATACGGATTCGAAGGTAAATTTTTAATATTTTTCTTAAATATTTAAGTATATATTTTTTGTTTTTTATAGGCGCAATGGTATCAATCTACGGCATGGATCGTGCTAAGTTACAGTGTTCCGAAATCTATTGCCATTTTCGTAGTCCTAAGAAATTCCTCGAAGAAATGTCAATGGACAAAGCTGAATTTTGGATTGACAGTTGTGCGTTAATTGGAACGTTTATAGCTCTGCGTATTATTGCCTATTTTGTATTACGATGGAAATTGCACTCAATTCGTTAAAACAAAAATGTATCAGTGTTAAGTGTGAATGTTAAAAAAAAATATTATTAAATATAATTTAGGGTATATTTCAATTATTTTTCTATAAAATTTTGACACAATTTCAAAAAATGTGCACTTTAGATTAATAATTTTTTTGTTTGTTTGTTTTAGTTTATGAAAATGTTTAGGTAACGGACATATTTTTTAAAAATACCTAATTATAGATATTCAATAAGCAAATCATCACATTATAGATTTATAAGTTTTGAAACAAGAAAACAAAAAATTAATTTAAATTAAAAGACTGTCATACACATTTGTAACTATTAAGGCATTTAAAAAAAAAATATTTATATATTTAAATTAAATATGTATAAACAAATTGGAAAATACGATTGGGTATTAAGATATGCAGTTGTATCTTTGTGGATTTGGATTGGAAAATATTTATTGACTGGAATGCATAATAGGAAAGCAAAATAATGTAAATTTTTAAATTTAAAAACTCAAAGATTCGAAAAATATAATTCACAGACAAAGTTATTCATCTGCGAAAAAGAATACGATAACTATTCAATCATTTTTCGTTAAGAATTTAAAATAATTTTAAATTTTGAAAGGGGTAAGTCTTCAGAATATTTTTTTTGAAAAATCAAAATTTCAATTTCCTCAGTTCCATTTACTGTTCCTATGTTAATGGAATTTTCAAATAGGACAGATATATGCTGAAATGGAATAATTTGAGGTATTTATTTGAAAGGCTCATCTATACCATATTCACTTGCTCAAATACTTTCGTCTGCTTCTTACGATGGCACAGATGCCAGTTGTCCTATTTTCCTTGACTCTTCCGTATATATTCCACGGCCTTTGATATGCCTGTAATATGCACACCTTAAGGTCATAGGTTGATGGTGGTATAGTCCAGGGACTTCAGGGAACCCCACAAGAAAAAGTATAGCGAAGTCTAACCGCAATTTGGTGGGTCATTCACGTCAACCCTGCGAGAGTAAAACTTACCCTCGAATCGCTTATGCAGAATGGCAATCGTGGCGTCCGCTGTGTGGCACGTAGTGCCGTCCGGCTGGAACTGCATGTCGCTTAGGTTAAAATACAAATGGTTAAGTTTGAGCCCTAAGAAAATGGTAATCAAGGTTCTGTACCACTCACTCGCTTTTCACCGTGACCGCCTAACGAACGTCGTTTTTGAAAAAGTATTGAGCAATGACGCCGCTTGTAAAAAATCCGCAAAAAACAGTAGTTTTTTTGAGGATGCATTGTCACCCCTGGTGAATTTCTTGTGGGGTTGATGTCGTCCCGTATACACAAATTTTGTTTCTTAACACAGCCATAGATCCAAAAATGCAGCTCGTGACTTTTTGGCATAAATTAGTGCATTTTTCCAAATACTCCGAAGCCCAGTCAGCAAACAAACAGCGTTGTCTATGGTCATGAACTTTGAGGTCCTAGGTTAGTTGGATCTTGAGCGGCTGTAAGGTCAAGTCCCGAACGCAAAATTCGCCAAGTTGAAGTCTGCGAACTGCCGAGTTCTTGTGCACGGGAGGAATAGTCTGCATCGGGTTCTGCTGTACACTTTCACTGACCATGGCGAAGTTCCCGGTGCTATTTGCGTTTTTATTTGAACGTACAATTTTTGGCTGATTGATAACTGAACCGGTCATATCAAATCTGCCCACCAAACGTTGAAAAGTCGACATTTAAGTTGACATCAGTTTTTAAAAGTTGATGTTTCATATTTTTCCTTGTTTTATCGCTTCTTTCACAAGAAATTTTCAATTGGAGTGGCCAGTTGCATTCCTATCGTCAGTTCAACCGTGATAACAGTTTCGCTAGAATGCCCCCGATCCTATTTTTGGACGTAGCGTCAAATATAGATAGATTCGTTTGTTAGTCGCACAGCACAACGCGATTATGGAATGAAGTACCCGGCACGGTTTTCCCTTGCCATTTCAATTTGCAAATATTCAAGGGCAATGTTCATTGACACCTTCTCCCCCCCCCCCCCTTATTCACCCCGCCACAATAATATCCCCATCGATCGGCCTATGTTTATGATGAACATTGTAAGAAAAGGTCTTATAATAAGATTGAGCGCTTGTGAGTTATAAAAAGTTTGTATTCATTTGACTTCACAAAATTCAACTTCAACAAAATTTAAATTCAACTGAATTCAGTGTGTTGAATTCTCATTCCCGTTCACTTAAATTCAATCATTGCAAGTTATGTTCAAGTGAATGCATTTGCGAATGATTGAATGAGTGCAACTCTTTAAGAAATTATAAGATCGTTCTTAAACACGCTCTCAGTGATTTTGAAAGCTTTTCGTTTTAGTTTTGAGCAAAATAAATTATTATGTAGACTCCAATTCCAATAATGCTGACGATGACTTTCGAAATATGTTGAGACAAGTTTTTAAATTGGCTGCCTGAGTATGCATTCCTGTGAGTCGAAATAATTCTTACGAATTTGTACTTCAAATCTAAACTGCTATCGAAATACCCAATGTATTTTTTTTTTATTTTGAAAATCATCTTGCCGTTCGGTTGATTCCTACACAATACGAAAATAAAACTATATCTTTGTCTACGATACTTTTAAATCATGTTATTTTGAATCAGGAAGCAAACACACAAAAATATACTGAAACACATGATTATCTTAATTTTTTTAAAAAGACAAAACCTTAAAATTTAAATGTTTCACACAAATAAAAGAACCAAAAACCAACATAAAGAAACAAACTGGCTTCCGTCCTTTTGTCATCACATTTTTACTCGTACGTTTAAAAACCTACACAATATAAACGAAAATTGGATAAATATAAATATATATAAAAAATATTCATTAAAATGTTCAATAGGTATAAAATTAGAGTTTTAAAATGGGATTGGATGTATTTAATAAATGATTGTAAAAACAAAGAATATTAAAAGAAAAAGGACTAAATTTATCTGTGCAAAGTCCATTTTTATGGTTTTCAAAAGAAGAGGGTTTTAAGATTTAAAATTTAAAAAAGGTTTTTGGTTATTGTTTCTATTTATTTCAATATATGTAAGTGTATTTGAAATTCTTCATTTAACTTTGATTTTTTTTAATTACAAAACTGTCTTTTCGTATAGTCGTCTATTTTTTTATATTTTCTTATGTGATATTATTGTATGTATATTTTTTTTAAATTTAATTTTGGAGATTTTGCTGTTCATTTTAATTTAGAAAAAAAATTTCAGTTAGGTACCGATTTTGTTGTTCTTATTTTTTTTTTTTTTTGTTATCAAAATATCTATAAATATATTATTTTATTATCATTTGGTGATATTCTAAAAAGATATTAATAAATATTCACATTTTTATCTCAAAATAATATTGTTTTTTCGTTAGTTATTTTTTTGTTTAGTTAGATGTAATGGATGAATTTTTTCATTAAACATCAATCATGTTAGAAACATTTTCAATACATTGAATTCATCCGGTTGCTTAAATAGGGCACAATATTTCCTTGCAGATTTGTTTTGAATTCTCAAACATTTTATAGGTCTGTTTGCTTTAAACTATCTAACTGACAGTTCTATACATCATACGCGAACAGTCATAATAACTTCGTTTAACCGAAATCCCTAATAAGTGTGCTTATGCAAATACATGGCGTTATTATTTTTTGATTTTGTATCAGTCAATTGGGATTTTCGATGATTTGAATGAACAATTTATAAGTACAAAATGGCTACTCAGCTTTCATTTTTTTCATTAGAAAACCTTAGTTCCGCTTCTACATTATGCTTATCGGATGTTTTAATTTTTTCCATTAAGGCATTTACTTTCTGTACTCAAACTTGACAGACATCTAAATAAGTCAATTCCCGGTAGTTTGCCAATCTAAGATTTTTAGCAAATAAATACAAATTTTGATCTGTTATCACCATTTCTTTTAATTCGATATACTGCGAAAGAATTAAATGGAAGAGTACGAATCCATAAAATGTCATTTTCACTGATTACCAGCAAAATTTAATCTCCGAATTTTAAACAATTCCAGTTCAATTATATACCGAATTCGATCCAAATTAAAAAAAAAATATTTCATTTCGTTGTAAAATCCAAGCGAAATGAAACAAAAATTCTCTTACTGCCAAAAATACGCATGAGAAATAAGTGACCGACAATTTTCTCCGACGAAAAAAATTAATAATTTAATAGCCAAAGCGAAGTAATTAAAATTTAATCAAGCATGTTCTTCAAAGTCGAGTTCAACCCAGAAATTCCAGTCCAACATCCGTTAGGCGTTTATAATCGACATTGATTCAATCAGAATAGATGGAATGGAGTATATCATGGTTAATCGAGTTAGCTAATATCGAGAATCGAGATTCATTGAAATGACTGAGATTGGAGTAGAAAATTGAGAATCATCGAAATGATTGAGATTAATATCGATTGAAATGAAAATTTGTGATTTCAATCATCAACACTTCGAAGATCAGATCAAAAAAATCGAATCGCTCCTGATTGACACAGCTCTAGGATCGAGTCGAACGAACCTCATTGCAACTCAATGCAGTTATACAAACAGTCTAAGCGAGCTCGATATAAACGTTCAGAACACTTTTCGAAACACACTTTGACACTAACCTGTCCCCGATTTACTTACAGGCTTTATTTTGCATGCATAATGGCTGTCAATTTCTAAAGATATAGAAGCAGTGCCGGATTAGCCACGAAGCAAGTGTAGCAAATGCTACGGGCCCCGCGCATTTGGGGGCCCCGCGCACCAACCTTTTCTGACCATAAAAAAGTATTATATACATATTAGATTTAGTCACAATTACTAAGAAGAAAATATTTGCATCAAAATGATCAACTAAAATTTTATTTTTCTATCTGCTGGTCTTACCAAAAATCATGTTTCGCACCGCACCAAACGCAAACTGGACAACGGTATGAAATTCAGGTATTTATTGTCACCATTGATAACGTACTCACTGCTTTAGGTAAACGTATATGAACAGTTATCATAAAATTGCTGGCATTTTCGGAATATTCCGAGAGCTAAAATCTCTTCCTGATTCAAAATAGCTTTTTTGGCCTTTAGTCCACAAAAACTGGCGTTTCGTCCGGGTGATCGCACATGGACTCATCAGTTGGCTGTGAGGACCTAGTCAATACGCAATTTTTATTGAATTCAGTTCATCTTACATTGATTTTTTGACAAAAATCCAATGTGAACTATATCCAACCAAGATTAAAATTATAATCATTAACGTTGAAATATTTTGCCCGTGGCCGAGCATTGATTCTATATGAAGGTTTTTATAATACAAATTCTATATACTACTGAAATAAATCAGCCTAGTAGAAGACTTAGCACTATTAATGGATTTGTTGAATTTGTTGAAAATAGCAAAATATTTCAACGTTAATGATTACAATTTTAATCTTGGTTGGATATAGTTCACATTGGATTTTTGTCAAAAAATCAATGTAAGATGAACTAAATTCAATAAAAATTGCGTATTGACAAGGTCCTCACAGCCAACTGATGAGTCCATGTGCGATCACCCGGACGAAACGCCAATTTTTGTGGACTAAAAGCCATAAAAGCTATTTTGAATCAATATTTCAACAAGTCCAATAATAGTGCTAAGTCTTCTACTTGGCTGATTTATTTCAGTAGTATATAGAATTTGTATTATAAAAACCTTCATATAAAATCTGTTCCACCAGAAGAAATTAAAAATCTGCAACCATGGTAAGTGCTTACGCAGATGATTTGGAGGACAGTCTGGGCAACGAATTAGTGCAATTCGCTTCAATGCTCAATTCTGATGTGTCTGGTATTATTGACAGCAGGAATCATGAGGCTCTGGAAATGCAGGTTTACAATTTGTCTCTCATGATCACCAAATGCAGTGGTGAACGATTTTTCTCAACATTAAAACGTGTTAAAAATGAATTGAGGAATACGATGATCCAACAACGTCTTAATCTCCTCACTTTAATGAATATTGAACATGATTGACTCCGAGAAGTCGATATCAACAGCATTATTTATAAATTTTCCCAAATTAAATCAAGAAAAGTTTGTTTGTAACAGTTTTGTTTTATTTAATACCATAAACTTGATAAGTGCCTAACCTAAAACAGTCTAAGGGCCCCTTGATCGAATTTGCTACAGGCCCCGCGCTGGCCTAATCCGGCACTGTATAGAAGTATGTAAATTGATGTCCAAATAAGAAAACTTATTCTTTATTTATTTTAAATATAAAATAAGAAATTCAGTAATACCCCTTAGGATAATGTTAGGTGCGTTGGACTGTCATGCAGAATGATTGAGAGTTGTAAGTCACTAGGTCATTGCTCTCTTCGAGCTGTTGCGCAAACAAATTTGATTTAAATTAAAAATTTTAACATAAAGATAAATGTTCAAAAGAATGATATTAGTTATTTTTATAACTGCAGAAGATGTCGATTTGTATAACATTTCTTGAATGTTAGCAAACTTCGACGAAATAGTTGGCAGGTGCTCTACAGTCTTCTTTTTTGAAAATTTACATATAGAAGCCCTTTTGAAATAGCTTGGCTTACAAGCACTATCTAATGCTTCGTTTAAAGCTTTCGTTAAGCTATACAAAATGAGAACTTGAGGGATTCCATTTATTCCAGGTGACTTGTTGTTGGAGCTCATTTAACATCGTTTAAACCTCTAAGCTAGAGAATGAAGCATCGAACTCTTCATTTTTTTGGTAGAGTATGTCTAAATGAAAAGATGATGAGAAATTATTTTTCGTCAGCATGCAAAAATGTTTTATGTATTAAGTCCTCGATTGAAGGGTAACTCTTTATTTTGTTTTTTCTTACTTTCTTTCAGAACTACCCTGTATTTCTGCAGCCTGCAAAATCTTAAGTTATAGTTTAATAGTTTTCAATACCATCCATCCATTGATAACCGTAGACTTCGTTGCAATAGCAGAAAAAACTGTTGTATTGTAAAGGGTGGTTAAATTTTTAGGGCCGATGTTGATTTTGAATAAAACACAAATTATTTAGAAAATTAGTATCATTTCTTTTTATTATGATAATATCGTATGGTTCAATTATATATGGAGCAAAATATCGGCCAAATAGCCGCCGCGACCTCGGCGGCACACCTCCATCCGATGGTCCAAATATTCGATGACGCTGAGGCATAATTGAGGTTCTATGCCGTTAATTTATCGAATTATCTCATCCTTAAGCTCCTGAATTGTTGCTGGCTTATCGACGTACACCTTTTCTTTCAAATAACCCCAAAGAAAGAAGTCCAACGGTGTCAAATCACATGATCTTGGCGGCTAATTGACATCGCCACCAAGTGAGATATTGAATTTGATGCGCAAAAGAGCCATTGTTTCGTTAGATGTGTAGCAAGTGGCAAGTGGCACCGTTGAAAGAACATATCGTCCACATCCATATCTTCCAATTCGGGCCATAAAAAGTTTGTAATCATCTCACGATAGCGAACAGCATTCACAGTAACCGCCTGACCGGCCTCATTTTGGAAAAAATACGGCCCGATGACGCCGCCAGCCTATAAACCGCACCAAGCAGTCACTCTTTGTGCTGGTTGCATTCACTCTTCGATTATCATTCGCCCAAATGCGACAATTCTGCTTATTGACGAATCCACTGAGGTGTCTCATCACTGAAGATGATTTTCTTCGAAAATTGATCATCCACTGTTGCCATTTCTTGCCACCATTCTGACCATTGACGACGCTTGAAATGGTCAAGAGGCTTTAGTTCTTGAGTCAATTGCACCTTGTTAGCGTGTAAGTGCAAGTCTTTATGCATAATGTTCATCAACGACGAGCGTGAGAGGTGCAATTGTTGAGCACGTCGACGAGTTGAGGTAGACTGCTCTTCAGCCACACTATCGCGAACAGTACGAGCATGCACTGGAGTTTTCGCATCTCCTACAGACCCGGTTTGCTCAAATTTTGGCACAATTTTTTCTATTGTACGCACATTTGGACGATTAAATTGACCGAAAAAATCACGAAGTGCACGATATGCTTTTTGATTTGAACGCCCATTTTCATAATAAGTCTGAATAACTTGAACGTGTTGCTCGATTGTCTATCTTTCCATGGTTCAAATTGAGTTAGTCTGAAATTGAGAAATGTCAAATGAAATGCAGAAAAAATTTTGACGTTTAGGTGTGGTTCACATTCAACATCGGCCCTTAAAATTTAACCACCCTTTACAAAAATTTTAAATTTGTTTGCAAGACGGCAACTATTCTAAAATTTGTTATATCGGCTAACACTTCTGCTGCTGCTGCTCTGACCAATCTGGTTGTATAAATTCTGACCAATATTTGGCGCTGCTGTAGTTTGGGAGTTTATGCTTTTTGCTGTCAAATAAGCACATTGCATTTATCTGCAAATGTCTCTTTGACAAATGCAAGTACTAGATTTAAACCGGGGATTCGTAGAAGAAATCAAATTTTTCAATTTGTAATCTGCCTCCTTCTATATATATGCATTTTCGCAGTTGGATTTATATATTCCATTACCCCGATACCAATGCAAAGTCAATCAAGAAATGTCCTGAGGACCTATGAAAGTGATCCGCCAGTCCGTGGTACCATTGCAAAATATAAGTCCAAATGAGTTATGTACGTAGATCAACCACTTTCTTTCCTTCTCTGTTAACAACACCATCTTTTGAGAATCGGATCCTTTCTCTTAACATATTTTCACTTTCTAAAACTCCGGTTCATACATTTAAGCCACTAATAAGCATGATGTTGGATAAGTGACTGCTAAACAGATAATCCTCTAGATTAGTAAAATTTCAGTTTCCCAGTTATTAACGATTAAGTACACTGGAATAAGGTTGAGGATGATAATCGAACTTGCCAAGAAAAAAAAGTCTCCTAGTTGTTTATACATGCAGTTTATGCTATTAAGGTTATTTTTAAAGCCCATACAAATTCCTTGACAACGACCCCTTCTGTTTACTTTGCGTGCTGATAACCTACTACTTACTTTACGGGCCTCTGATCCATGAAGGGTCTCTGCCTGAGACACGGCAGCTTTCCATCCTCAGCGATCCCGAGCACGCTGCTTCCAGTAACCTAGGCCAAGCGCTCTAGCATCCACGATGGCTTCGTCTTCAAACCGGAGGAGTCTTCCTTGCCGCCGCGAACATGGCGGCTAGGATTCGAAGACTCTCTTAGCTGAAGCGGTGTTGCCCATACGCTCAATGTGGTGGAACAAATGTTCAGGAGTTTCTCCAACTCTTGGTACAGCTGAGTTCGGGCTTATATTTGGACCTTTGTGGGCGAATGTTGGAGAAGGTACTATATCCGTTAAAGGATATTTCCTTCGAAAGTGCCCAGTATCATCTCTCCCTCTCTGATTGTAGTCCGACACTAAAGCTAGACTTGTAGTATAAGGGTTTTGTAGTGCGTGCACTTCGTCTTAAGAATGAAGAGTTTTGAAACAATTTATTTTGCTTACCCGAAAGAGCAGCGTTTTCCTAGGGTATTTCTTCGTCGGATATCTACTAAGGTGTCCTTCGTGGATATAATATTTACTCCGAGGCAGATGAACTCCTTAACTACCTAGAAGTGTTTGCTATCAATAGTGACGTTCTGATTAAATCGGTGGACAGATGTATGTTTGTTCATAACATATACTTGGTCAAGTCTCACGTGATCTTCAACAGCCATGGAAACGCTTTACGACTATCGTTTTACTACTATCTTCATACGACTCTCGTTTCAATAGATCCACTGGTGATTAAATGGCTTTTCTCACCGAAAAGTGGAATCAATCCTTAGATGCGTTTTTTAGAAATCAAAATTGTTTCGCTGAATATCTCTCAATCATTTGATAGAGTTTGGTATCGAACTCTCTTATCATAAAATGCGTGCTTTTCCTATCAAGGAGTTACTTCTTCGCTGGATTAGCAGTTCCTTTTCCAATAGTTCAATACCACTTGTTTTGGACTTTTATAAGTCTAAAATTCGTTAAATAAATGCTGGTATTCCCCCATGCCCTTTCGTATTTTGATAAATAATCTTCTGTCTGAAACGACTAATCCTAAACTAAACTGTTTCGCTGATGGCACCATCCTGAGTTTTTCATGTTCCCTTCCTGACTCAATTCTTGGTATGTGCATTACTGCACAAGAGATCAAATCTTTTTTCTTCATTTCCGAAAGTTCATATCAATGTTACCAAAAAAGCCCTTCCAAAGAATTGTATTCTAAATTTGGACAAAGCAGGGCATTTGCAGAGAAAATAGAAAACTATTTCCTTTGCCCACTAGTCCCCGAAGCTATGACAGTGAGTGTTGTAAGGAATGCCTAGCTTCGCTGCAGGTTCTCCTGTTGGCCAGTGTTCGCTACCGTAGCTACGACCCTGGCTATGTCTTGCCTGAGTCTGTTCTGGATTTAGTAGAAATGGGCCAAATGTTTTTAGATACGAATATAATGCATCTACACTGAAAAAAATAACCGTTGTCTGAAAGTGTCGTATTTACTACACCGGTCATTGGCTCAAAATTGATAATTTTATTGTCAATTTAACTCACAAAATTATCAATATGACTGCAATTTTTGGTTCAGTGTAGTTAAACTGCTTCACCTAGAGCTTGCGTGAATTTTGCCCTTTATAACTCCGAGCGGAATGTTGACTCTTTTTTCCGCAAGTGAGTTATAAGGGGCTGATCCTTGCCTGGACATCTCGTCCGCTTGTTCATTTACATCAATGCCACAACGACCCGGAACTCAGATAAGAGTGATATTGTGGTTACTATTAAAGCCAGCAAGTTGCTGAAAAAATTTGGAGTATGATGTACTAGAATTAACGGTTTTAACAGCCACCTGACTGTAAGTGATAATAGCACTATTCTGGTTCTGGTTTGGATCTTCTTTGAGTACCTTGCATGCTTCCTTGATAGGAAATAATTCAGCTTGAAAAACACTAGCAAAGTCGGATAGGCTAAGCGACCTAGATATATCCAAACTGTCAATGCACTATAGTACCCCCTGGCATAATATTTAGTGCATTGGACTGTCATGCAAAAGGTCTTTTGTTCAATTCTCAGCCGCTGCAAATAAGTTTTTTTTTTCCAGGGTTATATTGCCTTTTATGAGGAATTGACAAATCCTTTAAGAATATCTCTTGTCATGAAAAGTGCTGCTCATTAGCCGTTCGGAATCGGCAGAAAATATCAGGTCCCCTCCATTAATGTTAACACGCACACAGGAATGGTTGAGAATTGTAAGTCACTAGGTCCTGGTTTTCTTCGAGCTGTGGTATACTGAAAATACCCTCGAGCCTAACTTCGAACGTACCGTCAAGTATAGAGATTCTTTTTTTTACCGTACCTGACAAAATGAGAAATTCCTTACCCAATTCTCTTTTTACTTCCCATTTCAATATCTAGACATCTTCGACAAATGTAAATCGATACCCGTATCTCCTTCTCAATTCTCTCCCTATTTTCTAAACGTTCGGACTGTGTTAAAACATTTCAAGGATAGTCATTACCCCTCAAACAAATTTCACCTATAGCTAAACATTGTTCTAAATTCTAATGTGTAACGTGCTTAATTCAAATCCATCCTGAAATTATGAAATAAAAAATTTATTCCATTACACAAAATATCATTTTCACGCACTTATCAACTTTACTGTACGTAGATCATTAATACACAATATTGCTAAATTTTGTAACAAACCCTCAGTGAAGTGAAAAAATACCATTTCAAGCAATTTTTTAAATAAAAAAATCCATTAAATGTGTTGAAAGTAATAAAGATGCTAGTTGAAGCAACACAATCATATACAACAATATATTGTTAGAAATTGTTGAAAGTTCAGAAAAACAATGAAAACTATGTAAGGAAAATATTTCAAAAATTTGATATCAAAATTATATGTATATTATAAAGACAGAAAGTGTTTACATTTAAACAAAATATATATTGTGTATATGTCTTATATATGTATTTTGTCAACAATAACAAAATTGTATTCGATGTCATTCAAACCGTTCATTAATTGTTAAAATCTTATAAATATATATAATCTATGTAATGAAATTTTATAAACCGACTATAGTTAATAATAATACAAACACTCATTTATTTGCAGAGTTTAAAATACTAAAAAATTCAATAGAAACGCAATCGAAAACTCCATCTGTTCTAGAAATTTATACTTATATATAAATGTATAAAACAAAAAATAAAAAACAAAACATTTTGTGATACGTGATAATATTTATTAACAAAAATTCGCATTAGTTTTAATAATAATATATATTTCATCATCACTTTCTTAAATAATACAAATTTCTATTACATTTTTTTATATTTCTTTCTCCTATAGAAAAAAAAACGAGGTTCTAAGATTTCAACATCAAAATAAAATTTGCATTTTAGAAAAACAACATTTCTGTTTTTTTTGTTTTTCTTTAAATTTAATTAATGTAAAATTTATTTAATGAAAATGATATATATCAATATGAAATTAAATTATTTTAAGGACTTAACAAGCGTGTTACATGAATATGGGTGATTTTAAAATTTTAGGCATATAATTAGATTTAAAAACAAACTATGTTAAAATTAAATTTTTAATTAATTAAGCAATAAGACACAATGATATTATTTAATCAAAATATGTAAATACATATATCAAATATCTAATTTATAAAAGAAATTAATTTGCATTTTTAATTTGGTAACTGTTGGTAATGATACTACAGAAACTCAAAAACGCCATCTAGTGTTCGATTAACAATATAAAAACAACTACCCACGCTTACCTTTGATTCGGTTGTTGGAAAAGGACAATAAACAGCAGAGTGAAACGAAAAATACAAAACTATTGCCAACAATGTATTTGTGACTTAAGCAAGCCAACAGGGAAAAACACGAAATTTAAAGTTCTTCTTCTTTTTTCTTTCTTTAAAACAAATCGTAATAAATAATAATAAAAATTGAAAAGGCAAGTTCTATTATTTTTAAGGTAAGCCCAAAGTATATTTCCAATATTTTTTTAAATTTCCTAAAACTGCCTTGGCATTTACAAATCAAAATTAAAGGAAAAACTGCGTACTCAAAAATGGATGCAAGCAATAAATCGGACCCGATCCTGCAAACTTTACAAGGAAAAAGACAATCTGGAAACGGTGCAGTACCACTTCAGATGTTGTGATGCTTTTTTATTCGATGCTGAGGTACGCTCATCGGTGTCCCTGATTTGTCCCAAATAAAGCAAAAACTTGGGTAGAAGTTTAAAAACTCAAAATCAATTCAATTATAATTAATTTACAAATTTGTTTACAGCTTTTACAATTTCTTCAGTTGCTTCTTATCTTTTACTTGACAGAGTATTTTGAATATTCTTACAATAAATAACATGGTACTTCATGTAGGGGCTTAAAATTCAATCATGCCTCCAGCAAGAGACCGGAGGAAAAATCGGGACTTCATTCGCTTGTCTGTGGTAATCTTTGAAGAGGGGTAGCTAAGCCACAGAAATAATCATTTGGGTTACGGCCCTGTTCCTAGCAAAAGACTAGAAAAATAATCTGTGCTTCGTTCGCGGCAACAAGCGTGTCTGTGGTACACTTTGAAGAAGGCCAGGTAGGGGTTCAGAACCCAAAACGGTTTTTCGAAACTACTATTCAGTTCACTTCGTACCCAGCATTGTGTTCCTACTTGCTAAATAATTTATTCGGTTCCCGAATTAAATGTAATCAGCGTGGTTTTCTTCCTTTATGTACACTTGATTGGTACAAAACATCATTCAAAGGTAGGTTTTCAAGGTTTTTTTTATTGAACTTTAATATATACAATTGTAAAACTTAAACTTAAGGATAATATGAATAAAGTAGAAATTTGTTGGCACATAGGGGGCCTAACATAATGTAATGTATAATGTACATGGTAAAAAAAATTAGGATTAATATAAATTGGCTTGGTTTTTGTCTCGGGTTGTTCAGTCCCGGTCGTCCAGTTGGTGGGTTTGTTGGGGGTGTTTTTTTGATGTTTTCAACCACGGTGGTATGCTGACTCCGCGTCAGTGTAAAATCGAACTGCTTCTTCGTTGTCAGCTGGGATCCTTTCTAACATATCCAAAGGACTAAGGTATCTAGCTCTGGATGTCGTTCCTGTGTGGTTATCTTTCTCATCAGTGGGCTTGGGTGGATGGCGGAGCTATGTACATATAAGCTTCCTTGCTAATTGCACGAAAACCTGGTATAGTGGCTTGATTTTCGCTTCTTCGCACTCTATTGTTGATGTAGTGCTTCTTTCGCTGTCGATCGAAGATTTGTTCAGCGCTTATTCTCAGAATTTTCCCTTCGAAGAGTTGGAGCTTCTGCATTGTTGTTTCGGGATGGTGTACCATGCTGATGACAGGTCTGATAAGCTGCTTGTATATTAGTTGTTTCACTGGCTGGGTGCAAGCGGTGAAACGCGAAGTTGGCCTTCCTTAGTACCTGCCTTGAGTGCGGGTTGAATTTGGGCAGCTCGTTGAAGTGGACTCCGAGGTATTTAGCACTTCTTTTGGCTGATATCGTCGATCCATCGGGGAGCTTCACAGTCAGGTTTCTGCAAGTGGCTGCTGAACGACATCGGTTGCCATTAGTGCTGGGTCTCCTGAAACACCCAAGCTCAGATTTGACAGTGTTTATTCGGATACCCCACTCTGTATTGTACTCGTAGAGTCTGAAGACGTGGGCTTCCACTCTCTGAGCTGCAATTTTTGGCGCTATCGTAGGTCAGCGAGTTGTCAGCAAAAAGCAGGTTCTCGCAGTCAGTTGGCACGGGTTGATCAGACGTCATCAGGTTATATAGGAAGGGACCCAGCTTTGATCCTTGGGCGACTCCAGCTTTGATGAATTTGATTGAAGACTTGCAGCTGTCTAGCTGAACGAAGAATTTCCTGAAAGAGATAAAAAAAATATTATTTTTATTAGTGGCGAAGGTAATCCAAGTACTCGAAGCTTATGGATAAGGGCTTCTATCCATACGCTGTCGAATGCTTTCTCGATATCCAGAAAGCATCCTACGGTGGCACGATGGCTGTTGAGTGCTGAGGAGACGTCAGACTGGAACTTTAGTAACGGATGCAGTGTTGAATGCCATTCTCGGAACCCAAACTGCATGTCTTTAATGTTGTTTTCATTACAGTACTTTGTTGTTTTCATTACAGTACTTCTTGAGCCTCCTTAGTATGACTTCTTCCAGAATTTTGCTGATATTGTTGATATAGGCCTATAGTTGGAAACCAGGTTTTTAGAGCCTTTCTTCGGGATTGCCACTTATGAGGGAAGTAGCAGTTGTTGACGCAGTTGTTTATGATGATTGTGAGTAGTATCATCAGTGCACCTTTTGATGATGTTGTTGGAGACTCCATCCGGCCCTGTCGACTTCTTTGGTTTGGAATTGGCGATGATCATTCAAGGGTAAGAGAAATTCCACATCTTCTAATTAATATTACAGTCAAAAGGCAGTGTGAACTGAGGGAAGTAAACAAACTACCAACAACGTTATTATATATTTAAAGACAACCGGTTAGTTCGACAGTTCATTTATTTCTTTTCGAATATATGTATCACAGTTTAGTCTTAAGTCTAAGTATACAGCAAAAGGAAAAGTATATATCACAATAGCGTGATGTTGTACCGCATTAATACTCTATATATAAGTGATGCTTCTTGTACATAGAAAGTAGGAACTTTACTTCATGAGCTTACTTTATAATTAGGTATACTTATATCAAGATACATAACATCACCTCCTTTTTTTAAATATTAAATTAAATGCCTATCAATTTTACTGAATTCAAATTAAAATTATAACTCATATACATTATCTATACCTTATACAAATTCAAAAATTTAAACCATAATTCATTTTTAAATAACGTTTAAAATTTCAAGTTGGATAAACTTTATTAAACTCAAAACAATATTTAATTTCACATTATTTATATTTTACCGGTTTTTGGTTTCTTAGTTTTTTCCGATATTGTTCATTTACAATTCTTATTTTGGTTGTAGCCATTTTCTTTTTTCTTTTCTCAACAAATTTTTCGTTTTCTGATTTGGTTTCAGTTTCATTTTCTCTTAAATCATTATTAGATTCTACTTCTTTTTTACATTTATCATTATTTGGAGGGATGTATAAATCAACTTTATAATTTTTTAATTGATTTCTATGAACAATTTTTCTTTTGCGATTACATTCAATTGTGTATAACAAATGACTATTTCGCTTTATAATGACAGCAGGTATATATTTTGCATAACAGTTTTCTGGATTCAAATACAAAACTTTTTGATTAACAACAAAATTTAAAGAATTATTTTTTTCTTTCAAAAATTGTTCATAGACTTCGAGTTTCTTTTCTTTATAATTATTTTGTACGGGTTTAATTATTTGTTTTTTATTATTAGTGTTTATATATGTTAACATAGTTCTAGGTTTAAAAGTAAAAACTACCTCACTTGGTGAAATTCCTGTTACTGTTGTGGGCGTATTTCTGTATTTAAATAAAAAATTTAAAACCTTTGCTTCCAGAGAGAGTTTTTCGGGTTTGGTATCATTTAAATATGCAATTAAAGCTTTCTTGGAAGTCCCAACGGCTCTCTCTGCTAACCCATTACTTTCCGGATGGTATACAGGACTTGGGAAATATTCAATTCCATTGGTCTTCAAAAACATTTTGAATTCGCAGCTAGAAAATTGTGGACCATTATCACTAACGAGTGTTTTGCAAAAACCGAATACGGAAAACAGATTTTTAAGTTTGTCAATAATAGACAAAGCGGTAGTCTTTGTTAAAATAAAAATCGAAATCCACTTGCTATAATCATCTACTGCTATTAAGAAATCTTTTCCACAAAACTGAAAAAGATCAACATGCATCCGTTCAAAAGGAAAACTAGTTTTATTCCATGTAAAATTTGGACAAACTTTTGTTCTATTTTGGCCTTTCTGACACGTACTACAACTTTTAACAAATTGTTCTATATTTTTATCTATCAATGGCCACCAGACACTATCCCTAGCTAATAATTTCATTCGAACTACACCGACATGTTGATCATGCAAAATGTTAAGAACTTTAACCTGAAGATCTGGTGGTATAACAACCCTATCACCATAATATAGACATTTATCATTAATGCTAATTGATTTTCTTACTCTATAAAAGGAAGTAATTAATGAGTTCGGATTCCTTTTTTCATTATAATTAAGCCAACCATCGTTTGTACACTCCATAACAGAAAGTAGCACTTTATCCTTAACTGTAGCTATACCAATTTCTCTCATTTCCAAGGGAATACTTCCTTCGGATCCAAAATAATTTAAAAAATAATTTAAATTATATTCGCTTACACCAGTTGGACTGTTTTGTGGCAAACGCGATAGACCGTCAGCGTTTTGTAATTTTTTTCCAGGTCTATATATAATTTTACAATTATATGACGATAAAAACAAAATCCACCTGTGGAATCGAATAGACACAATATTACTTAGTGCTTTTTGATCACCTAACAAGCTTTCGAGAGGTTTGTGGTCGGTATAGACTGTAAATCTGTAACCAAAAACAAATTTGTGGAATCTCCTTATCGCAAAAATTACCGCGAGAGCTTCGCGATCAAGCTGAGAATAATTTTTTTCAGCTGCGCTGAGAGTAGCAGATACCATATAACATGGTTTCTCCAACCCGTTATCCACTATGCTCAGAATCGCTCCAACACCGTATGGTGAAGCATCGCATGTTATGATAATGGGAAGCTTTGTGTTAAAGTGAGCCAATAAACTGTTGTTGGACAACAAAAGTTTGCTGTTTTCAAAAGCTTTCATACAACGTTCATCCCAGATGAACTGAACATTTTTATGCAAAAGTCCATACAATGGACTTAAAAGATCAGCTGAGTTCGGCAAAAACTTAGAGTAATAATTTATTAAACCTAAATAACTTTGCAGCTGTTCTTTATTTTGTGGCTGAGGTGCAGACATAATAGCTTCAGTTTTAGATTTTGAGGGACTTATGCCATTTTCCGATATGGTGTGCCCAAGGTACTCAAGACTTGATTGAAAAAATTTACATTTTTCCCAATTGACACGAACGTTATATTCTTCCAACCGTTGGAGAACATTCCAAAGCCTATTCTTACATTCTTCTATGGACCTACCTGCCACAAGGATATCGTCTATATATATCTCAACGCCTTCTAAATTTTTCAAAATTGTGTCCATTGTCTTTTGAAACTCCATTGGTGCTACCGACACACCATATGGAACCCTTAAAAATTTATAAAGCCCTTGATGAGTGTTTATAACTAAAAAGTCTTGTGAATTTTCTTCAACTCTTAGTTGTAGGTATGCATGCTTCAAATCTAACGTGCAAAACATTTTATTTCCACTCATTCCAGCTAAAATTTCATCCACCAAGGGGAATGGATATACATTTAATTCAATTGCAGGATTTATGGTTACTTTAAAATTACCGCACAATCTAACCGTATTATTTTTCTTTAGAACGCAAACTAGTGGTGTTGCCCACCTACTATACCGAACTGGTTCTATTATTTTTTCGTCACACATTCTCTGCAACTCTGATTCTATTTGCGGCCTCAAGCTAAGCGGAGTTGTATACGGCTTACAAAACTTAGCCTTAGCGTTTGGGTCTATGATTATTTGCGCTTTAAAATCTTTTATCGGATCTGTTGACCCTTCAAACAATTTTGGGAAACTTACTTTGATTTGTTCAATTATACTAGCCTCGCACTTAATTTCATTGGTTACCGAGTTCAGCCACGTACTTTCCACAAAAACTTTTCTCCATAGGTACAATTTTATCAAGCCAATTTCTCCCTAGAAGTGGTTTGAAACTTTTCTTTGACTCTATGATATATAACGGCAATTTACAACACCCTTCAACTGTAACAGAAATAGCACCAGCGACTTTAACCTCTTCACCTGTAACAACCTGTAAAGGAAGCAAATTATTTTCTGAAGATATACATAATTTTGGAAATAAACTTAAATAATCAAATTTGGACATCACCGACACCACCGCTCCCGTATCAATCTCCATGCTGACAATATTTCCTTCGATATTAAGGTCTTTAACGGCTGGCTCTCCACAATTATCCATCCAGTGAAGTGTTCCTAGTTTCAACTCATTTACATGTGGTTTCTGCTGATAACTGTTGCTGGTAGTTTTCTTGTATTTTTTTGTCTTATTCATATTTTGCTTGAAGAAACAAGCTTTTGCTGAGTGTCCTTTCCGTCCGCAAGTGTAGCAAACCCAATCTTGAGCTGGGCAGGCCCCTTTGGCATGCTTCGTGGTACACTTTGTGCATTTTGGAGTACCTCTGTATGGCGCAACTTGCTTTGGGTACAATTTATTAATCTCCTGGGCTGAATTCATGTTTCGCTGCTCTCTATTGATGAGCTCAAATGACTGAGAGATTTCACAAGCGCTGCTCCAGGTTAGGTCTTTGGTAGACAGAAGTTTGGTTTGGAGCTGTACGTTCTGAACTCCACTTACTAAACGATCTCGCAGGGCTTCTGGCAGAAACGTCTTAAACTCACAATTTGCAGCTAATAACTTCAAATTAAATATGTAGTCTTCTACAGTTTGACCTTGTTTTTGCGAGCACGTGTAAAACTTGAATCTTTCGGCTATTAAATTTCGTGTGGGCGCGAAATGAGGTTTAATCGCGTCAATTAATTCTTTATATACTTTTGACGTTGGTTTTTCAGGCAAAAGAACCGACTTAATTCGCTTATACGCGTCTGGACCAATTAATGTAAGGAATAACGCAACTTTACGATTGTCTTCTGTTTCATTGATTTGGAACAATTGATCCATTCTTTCCAGATACTCGTCAAAATCATCACCAATTATAAATTGTTCGATGGATCCGATTAATGCCATTTTGACTAAGCTTTATTATTTTTTTTTTTTTTTTTTTTTGTACACAAAATATTTATTTTTATATTTTATACAAAATATTTTATTCAATGTAGTTTAACAACTTTTTAACTTTTTTTTTTCAACACGTGATTCTTAATTAGCCTCGTCGCCAATATTATATATTTAAAGACAACCGGTTAGTTCGACAGTTCATTTATTTCTTTTCGAATATATGTATCACAGTTTAGTCTTAAGTCTAAGTATACAGCAAAAGGAAAAGTATATATCACAATAGCGTGATGTTGTACCGCATTAATACTCTATATATAAGTGATGCTTCTTGTACATAGAAAGTAGGAACTTTACTTCATGAGCTTACTTTATAATTAGGTATACTTATATCAAGACACATAACAAACGTCATACTTGCTCATCTCATCCAACATCTGGTTGCCAGTATTCCTTATATGGATGTAATGCTCTCGGGGTTCGGTGTGATGTGTGAAGCGAATAACGACACAGGGTTCGGTAGGATGGTACGGTGGTTGATTTAAAATGAAAGGTAGCATCGGTTCGGTAATTTATATCAGGTTTCGGGCGGCCTTTTCAACGTAATGATTCGGCGGCGGCTATGGGGCTTTCGGTCGGTAGGAAAAAAAGTGTAACGCTTCGTTACAATGTGTAAAGGTAACAGCAGACATCGAAAAGAAGGATTTTGGTTGGGTGCAATTATCATCGACAAGATGAAAGCTTCATCGCCACAACAACGCGCTTCAAGGTTTGGAAGAAGAAAAGGCAAGCAAGAAAAAGAAGCGCAGTTATGTAAAGAGCTAATGAATAAAGAGTATTTGGAAAAGAGCTCCGAATTACTCATGAACTTCAGCTCAGAATCGGACTAGCAAGAGGAACTCTCAGATGGATCAGTGAAAGGGCGCGTAACTGAATTGTTAGATAAAAAACCAAACATGGCAAATGAAAACCAAATTGACAAACTGGTAATAAACTTGCCAAATTTTAGTCATACTGCAACTCAGTCTAACATGGAATTGCAAGCCAAGCAACAGCAATAACCTCGACCCGTGAAATCTGCTCGTTTATAATATTGTATTGGTATTCATTACACCTTGAGTGCGCGCTTATTTAAAAAAAAAATCTTGCTGCCAATCTTTACAAGACGATCCGAAGAATGACCTGTTTTTATAACCACGTTCGAAAGTATGCACAACATCGTCGTGCGGATTTTATCAAGTCGAAATACCTACTTTTGCAATACAAAAGTGTTTGAAAGGCAAAGCATTTGAAGCTGACTCAAGGAAAAAATGTTCCTCGGATAATTGAGACTCTCAAAGAAACATATGGCAAGCCAGACGGCCGGCGTTCTAGACTCAGAGGATAAAAAACCATACAATGAAGACAGTTTGTATCAAAGATTATCCTGGTAAAGCAGCATGTTAATGATGGCGGTAGGGTGACTATGCTTTTGACGGTATCCAATCTTTTTGCTCTGAGATGGGCATTAAGTTGTTTTGCATTACCCTATCGAAAGCTCTTGCCATTAAAATGGCATTAAAGGTGTGCATGACGTTAGGCAAACTAAAAGACAAAACTGACTTGATGAATGTAGGATGAATTACCTCTATCCTCACAGCGTTTGACTTAACAGACAAAATGCTTTCCACTACGTCTGTGCTGGGCCCAGATAAGTTAATGGTATCTTATTTTTCAGCAATTGGTAAAAAAAGGTCAACAAGTTTTGGAAATTGGTGGGGAATTAGTTCAGGAAATTGTAATCAAGGCTTAAGCTTTTACAATGTCACGCAAGTTCACGCGTGATTTTTGGCACTTCTATGATACTCGCAAAAATCATATACCATCCTAATAAAAGGTCAACTACGAGTATTTACAGTAATGCATTTTCTTCTTTGAATTTTTAATTTTTTTTTCTAGATCAGCACTAGATATAGCACAGGTTATTATTAGCATCAACGTAAGAATTTCTAGAAGTCCGTTAACAACTAGATTGTTTTTACAGGTACAAAGATAATTTCCCATGTGACTATAGATATAGCTTTCATATTCCAAGGGCGTTGCTTACATTCTCATGTTTTGCGAATATCCCACAAATGAGGCACCAATCGCTATGACCTTAAAAACGTTGAAAAAAGTCATTAAAAAAAATCAATGGCTGACAAATTAGTGAAAATAGTCAACCTCTTATCAGGATCTAGTGATCTTTTTGTTGGTATATAATTTTTGCGAATAACCCACAAATGAGGTGCCCAAAAAAGTGCGTGAACTTGCATGTCCTTGCAAATGTTTAAGCCTTGATTACAAATTTTCTATGTCTGACCAATTTCCAAAACTTGTTAATCTTTTTTTGACCAATTACTGATCAATTCTAATGGCATACTTTTTTTACGAATATACCCATATGTGGGATTTTTAGAATTTCCATAATTCTTTTAGCGATACAATTCATGTATAACTGGACTAATTTGTTTAAAGATTCTTCTATACCACCTTCGTTGAACATATGAATGAAAACTTTTGCTAGTTGTTTTAAAAAAATCATCTCTGGCATTTATTAGGAACTTACATATGTACTCGTATATCCCAAGTAAAAACAAGTTATTGTTTTTCTTAATTTGTTAAGAAAAATACAAACAAATAAAATTTAATGAAAACAAATGAAATTGAATACTCACATTAATTTTAAATCATTTGTTTTGGGTTCTCAGGAAAAAAATCGTTTTTTTTATCTTTAATATTGTCACTTGCGATTAAAAAGTGTTTAAATCTCCAAATGGCATATTATGCATTCCTAGGCAAACATTAAATTCCAGTCCAGGTTCGACCTCAGATCCAAAAACGCATAGATACATATTTCATGGATAAGCATCCATCTTACATGATTTTTAACAACTTATGTTGAATTCTCTGAAGCACCCTCTTATCACAATATATTATATTATTGTGACTTGCGCAATTATTTTGTATAAAAAATCAAACTTAATTCAGGAGGGTTGGCTATGCATCAAGCATCAAAGTTCAACCAGCTTTTTGATTTTGTTCGATTACAACACGTTCGTCATGCGAAAGACCAAATAAAGCTGGAATAAATACAGGAATATATTCAATTATTATATCACAATACGACAACGGGTAATAGAATGTCACTTTGTATTGCGGACTTTCGGTTTAAAAATGTATTTCTTACTTTCACAAAATGATGTTGAATTCAGCATCAATTTTTCAAATACATATATGAGACCAACTTAAGCTAAATTATGATTTCTGTTCGGAGTTAAAACGTTTTTCTCTTTTTTAAATCAAAACCGTTGATAACAATTTTTCAATTCGTGTTGTACTCATTTTAAAATTGACATGGATATCAAAGAATAAGTCTTAATAATTTTCGTAAATATAAGAAATTTTGTGTCTTGAGCACGATTTTCCTTAACCCGATTTTGGAATAAAGGAAAATGCTCACTGAATGAACATTTGTATACTGCCTCCAAACTGTTGTGACCGCCCGGTTTGCTTTAGTGTCATTTACACGATAAAATCTATGAATGAAATAAGTGGACGTGTAAACCAAGTGTAATCGGGGTAGTAAGGTGGAACAGAAAGCGACAGATGAGGCTTGGTGAAATGTCAACGTCCAATTATCTGTTGGAGAGGAACCAATACTATGACGCATAATACGTCATGTGTACGTAGAAGTGATGAGGGTGTATGAGATCGGATGATGCCACCGGTTAGAGAGGAGAAATTGCAAAAACAAATGCAATAGTTAGACGAAAACCCCGTTTGACAGCTAAGTCAGGTGTTGAAATTTTCTCCACCGGCGAACAAAAGACAACATACCAGTTTGGAAATCGGATGACGTCGTAATTTTTTTGTAAATAAAATTATAAATTATTTAATCAACTTAAAAAGTAAGAAAAGTGGTATTAACTAAGTTTTGTCGTATTAAATGTGTCCTGTTTGCTGTTAAATAATTAATTAATTAATTACTTCATTTTTTTAGTTTTAAAAAAATAAAAGAAAATACTTACGGTGTGCTCTGTGCAACAATTATTAAATATATTTTTTTTATCTGGCCATTCAAAATCATTTGGTGAGTTAAAACTTAGAAAAACTTTATTGAGAAAATTAGTGGTGACATATTGCATTATTATACAGGATATAATATATCACGCTGTTGCGGATTTTTGGCGGTTCCAGTTGGCCAGCGGAGTACTGGGCCGCCACTCATTGTTTTGATGAAGCCATAACCTTATTTCTGCGGCACGAAGATATTTTTGCTGGTGTCATGTGACAATATCCATGTGTCGAGCACATATTTTTGAATGGTGTCATATCCATATTTTTGATGTCCCTAGCATATACTGTGTCAGTTTGATGGTCAAATAAAACCACTAGGATACCGTTTATCACCCCTTTGTCGTGAGATTCTTTGTGATTTGACGGATTACAGACAGGGGTTTGGAATTTAGCACCAGAAGACCCAGTTGGAGCTGGATTGATAATTACGCCCGCCATTGGGTAACAGGTGATCCTAATAAATTAAAGAAAGAGCAAAATAACAGAATTTAAAATATATGATAAAATCATAGTGTTTTAAGCAACTATCTTGCTACATAAAAAATTTAAAAGTTAAATTTTTGGAACACTCACGAATTAGGGTTATCTTCATTAAAAGTTGCCTTAAGGACCTTGTATGTCCATATATTTATAAAGTTTTTAGTTCCTGTTTTTTTGTATTAACGAATGATAAATTGTAAAGTACGAGACGTGAAGTTTTTTTCATTGTTGCTAAAAGTTTTGCCAGTAATTTTATTACATAGTGCAGTATAGTGTTATTATCTTTATATATTTTTTTTTATTTTATTACATCATTACGTTTTTCTTCAATATTCCCATTTTTTTTTTATAGATACTTTAAATATTTTTTGTAAGTGAAAAGTTTGGTTTTCTTTACTCCTTTTTTTTTGTTGTTGTGTTGTCATTTTCGCGTAACGTCCACCTCCTCAGAGCTCTAAGCAGGTAGGGAATTTATGTTCTGCGTTTTTTCTTTACTTTGCGGAGTTTTATGATGGTCCTCGTGAGAAACAAATATCATCACATGTTTTTTGACTTCATTGTTGTTAAAGTGTAAATTTTACAGCTGCAAAAGAAAAAAAAAATCAGTTATTAAATCTACATAATTAAAAAAAAGTTGTTATGCTAGGCTACGGTCTTTTTCCAACTCAATAAAACTTCACAAAACGTCTCTTTAGATGAAATTTTTTTGGTTTTCTTTGATTTCGTGAACGAAATCATGACGTGGTAAATTTTTGTTTAGGGGTGTGGAGAGTAGCAAAGCGACTGAGGTGAAGATGGGATAATTCGAACACGACTATCTTATTATGTAGGGGAAATCTAAATATGGCCGCGGATTTCCATGGTTGGGTGGGTTAAGGCCACGCTGCAACGTCACCAGCAGCGCCTTGGTGTGGTGATAGTCCGTCCGCAGTCGTTTGATAGTTTTCTCTGGCCTGATTTGTGTTTTTTTGTTGTAGGTGAGGTTAAATTTCAGGGGCAAGATCCCCCCCGTCCGACGAGCTAACTGCCGTGCAAAGCAAGCAGGCCGCGTCCCCTGAAATTTGACATTCCATCCCTTTTCTGACCTCTTCCTTTTCCATTTTCCTATCCTATCCTTTTTCCTACCTATCCCTAATACCAACAATCCTCCGCTCCTCTTGCCTCACAACAAAACATAGAAAGGTTCCTTTCTTAAAAAATGTTTCTTATTTATTCTTTACCGATGAAGAAAAAGCAAATGCACTTAATTTTTCCAAAAGCCACTCAGTATCCCAAAATCTAGGAAATGTTGAACCAAATCATATAGTAGATTCTATTATAGAAAATTTAAAACAGATGGCGGTAGAAGTATCTGAAAATAGTTTTACAGCGCAAGAGGATGTGTCTCAAATCATTAAAAACCTAAAAATCAGAAAAAACCTGTGGATCTGAGGAAATACGAAATA
This sequence comes from Chrysotoxum bicinctum, assembly GCA_911387755.1. Classification (NCBI taxonomy): domain Eukaryota; kingdom Metazoa; phylum Arthropoda; class Insecta; order Diptera; family Syrphidae; genus Chrysotoxum; species Chrysotoxum bicinctum. The sequence goes on from OU426987.1 coordinate 62,878,515, forward strand.
TCTATTTAAAAAAAACACCAAAGATCTTGTAGTAAATGCGTGTATAAAAATGCAATACTTTCCTAATGCATGGAAAACAGCTAAAGTTGAGCCAATTTTAAAAGCTGGCAGGCCTGCAGTAATGGCAGACAGCTATAGGCCAATTAGTTTGCTTATACTACTTTTACACGAAAGCGATTTTTAATCTTTGATTCTCTTTTGACTTCCCTTCGATTGCATGAATGCTTTTAAACACAGCGATTTTTAATGAAAGTTAACTTTTCTTCATTGAAAAGGAGTCATCTCTCCGCACTCTTTACTCTAGTGAGTAGATCGAAGTTCACTGAGCGAACGCCAAATAGAAATGAAACATACCTGACAAGTAAAGAAAACCACAAAGAAGAAAGAACGATAACTCTGCAATTTTTCCAACCCTAGCAATTTTGTGTACCCCCGCCACCACACACATCTCTCTCCCACGGGCTTAAAAATCGCAAGGTAATATTGCTTCGTTTAAAAGCAGTCTTAGTAATATCAGCGAAATTTACGAAAAAATATTAAAAAAGATAATGCTTAGAATTATATCTGAAAATGTCCAGATGTGCAATTTGGTTTTAGGAAATTTCACAGCACCTCACATCAAGTACTTCGGATATCTAACTATATTAAAGGGTGGTTAAATTTTAAGGACCGATGTTGAATGTGAACCACACCTGAACTTCAAGTTTTTTTCTGCATTTCATTTGACATTTCTCAATTTCAGACTAACTCAATTTTAACCATGGAAAGATGCACAATCGAGTAACGCGTTAAAGTTATTCAGGCTAATTATGAAAATGGGAGTTCAAATCAAAATGCATATCGTGCACTTCGTGATTTTTTCGGTCAATTTAATCGTACAAATGTGCGTACAATTCAATTCAATTTTTATTGGATAATACAGTAAGACTAAGTCTTTTATAGTATTTTTTACAGAGTGGTTAGATTAAAATTTAAGCTTACCAATACAAATTAAAATAAAATCAAATAAAGTTATTCAAAATTAATAACATTTTTTAAACAATTTTTTTTTTTTTTAATATATATATAATATATTTATTATAGAACAAAATTCTGCAACAAAATTCTACCTATTCTTCCTTAATTCTTCACCTTTTTCTTTAAAAATTTTAAATCTATAAATGCACATTTGAAAAGTGTTTAAATGCTTCAGTTTTGAAGTTTGCAATTTCCCTGATTTGTTTAATCCTTATTGGCAGAGAATTCCATAGGCGAATGCTATTAACAAAGAACAACCGTGAGGAGTTAAGGTAGTTAAAAGACGGTGTTAATATATTACCTGTTCTAGAAGAATGGCACAAGCTAATTCTTTCGTAAAGATACAGACAGAGGCGTTTAATCGGAAAAATCGTGCAAAAATTTGAGCAAACCGGGTCTGTAGGAGATGTGAAAACACCAGTGCATGCTCGTACAGCTCGTACTGCAAAAAACTATTGCTGCTGTTCGCGATAGTGTGGCTGAAGAGCCGTCTACCTCAACTCATCGTCGGCGTCGTGTCCAACAATTGCACCTCTCACGCCCGTCGTTGATGAACATTATGCATAAAGACTTGCATTTATACGCTTACAAGCTGCAATTGACTCAAGAATTAAAGCCTCTTGATCTTGACCATTTGAAGCATCGTTAATGGTCAGAATGGTGGCAAGAAATGGCAACAGTGGATGATCAATTTTCGAAGAAAATCCTCTTCAGTGACAGTGAATTTTTTTAGTCTGAAATAACCGTAATTTATTTGCTATTCCCTCTATTCCTTGCTAACTTCATATGACTCTTTGACATTTAGAAACGTCAAAAAAGGTTTGTTTATTTAGTTATTATACGAAATGTCATTGTATTAGGTGTGTTCGTAAGCAATTTATTAAGAAAATTGTTTTATTACGAAACTACTTAGTTAGAAAATGGTTAAAATTAAAAATGAGTTAGTAAACTACTTTAATGTTTTCAAATTGGTCAGCAGTATAATACTAATACCTTAACCCAAGGCTGTTAAAGATTTTGGGCCAATTTGTATAAAAGAGATTAGTTGTTTTCTTATTATTTTGTTTTTAGTAATAAAATAAAACTAAAAAAAAAAAATGTTTATCTTGTCTTATCAAATGTTTCGAAATTTCGATTCTACCACGGAAAATCTGGATCTACCACTTTTCTTTTTTACTTAAATCTACCTGGTTTTTCAATTCGGAAATGACCACACTGTTCCCGAGCCATCACTGACAATCAATTTAAAGAAATCATCCATGATGAGAACTTACCCTTTTACGAGAAGAACAACAATCGGTATTACAGGGGGGGGTAAGACGCTTTCTCATCAAAAATTATTATACAGCTAATATTAAAAAATAATGAATTAGATTAAGAAAACATTAATACTATATTGTAAGCAAATAGCATTATATAAATACAAAAGAAGAACGTTGGGCCCGTATTGTTGAGCCAACATGATTTAATTTAGAAATACGTTAGGCTAGGAACGCACTTGCGATTTCAATTTTTTCAAGCGATTTTTCTGTCGCTACTTATTTGTAGCAAATGCGTGCACTCACATAAAAAGTAGTGTGTTTTATTTCATCATTTATTTATCACTAGTGCGTGCATGACAATAATTTGTAGCGACTACGACTTTTTAATCGCCTCGACAAAAAATCGTATGTGCGTTCCTAGCCTTAGTTTTAAGTCAAATTGTATATAAAACAAATTGAAAAGTAAAAATTAAAAAGCTTTCGTTCCCCACATTTTACTGCCTTTTCTACATTGTATTTATAGATACATTGACTAGATACGAAGGAAGGAAATTTGGCTTAATTTCGAAGCAACATTCATGCCATTATGTGGTGAATAGGACTTTGTTCAAATGGCAACCTTGGCCTAGGTGGCTCTGCTTCACAACCAGTCGGTCTTATTTATTGATGCCTTACAACCTTAAGCGTTGCTCACTTGCAGGTATGGCATGTAGCGCCATCTTGTTCAAACCATAGCTCGCATATATCGATGTTGGCCACAGAAGTCAGAATGTCAGATAACATCGATTTTTATCCGAGACCATTGACGGAAATGGTAATTCCTTCCTCATTTCAAAATATATAATGTCCGGTGATGCCGCCTCTTCATGAACCGCACCAAAATATCAATTTGTGGATGCATTGATGATTGGTCGAATACTGGGGAATTGTGTTCGCCCCAATAACGAAAATATTCCTTTTCGACATAGCCACTGAGACAAGAATGTGCCTCATCCGAGAAGATTTTTTTTTTTTTTTTTTTTTGTGGGTAGGTGAAGAATCTTCATAGACACTATGAGCCCGGTACTCACAGTAGTGTGAGATTTTTACTCACTAAAAAACACCTCCCTTTTGTTCTTGCGACTACAACTAAGTTACTTTATCAAATAATTTTAATTTCATTTGGTATTATAATCACGTTTGGCAGGAAGCTCCCCACTGAGAGGACCTGCGGATACCACATTTGAAAGCGGATAATCCTTATGGTTATGGCGCTAGGTCGAACGGTCTCGTTCTCTGAAGTCGGCGCACAAGGTTTGTCTCATCAATTGTTTGTCGAATAATTCTATTGCTATGGTTATTTAAGTGAATTCGTAGCTTTCCAGTGAAAACTGCTATTTCATCTTCAACAGTTGGCAATCTCTGTGTACATCACTGTTTCTAATTCTACCACGGATCATTAACGATTTCTCTGAGAACTTTGCTCTGAAAAGATTGTAGTATTTGTCTATTGCTTGGTTTAGTACAACCCCAAAGTTGTATACCGTACTTCCAAACTGGTTTTATCACTTGCTTATAGATAAGCAATTTGTTGTAGATGCTGAGTTTGGAATATCTTCCAATAAGCCAATTCCAATTCATTTCACGTAATTTATTTTCAAGTTGATCTCGTTTCTTTATAACGTGAGTTTTCCATTTAAGCTTAGCGTCTAGTGTCATTCCTAGGTACTTTGCTTCATTAGCATATGGTATTTGCACCGAATTAATGTAGGTGGGCAGATTTGTAATTTTTTTGTAAGTAAAATTAATATGTGTTGATTTGGACTCATTAAGAACAATTCGCCATTTTTAAGTCCATACCGAAATTTTATCTAGAGCTCGTTGGAGCTTCTCGATTGCAGATTCAACTGAATCGGATGTTGCAAGTACAGCCGTATCGTCTGCAAACGTACCTATTATGGTATCTTCTTCTTGAGGAATATCGCTAGTGTATAGTACGAACAGAATCGGACCGAGAACACTTCCCTGGGGAACACCAGCATTGATTTCCGAATATTCCCTCCCTTGCTTAACTCGAAATAGCCTATTTTCGAGGTACGACTCATGATATAATATTTTATTTGAAAAGACCTGTCTTAGTTGAAACTTAAGGCCATCGTGCCAGACCTTGTCGAAGACTTGAGAGACGTCTAGAAATGCGCTTGAACATACATTTTTTCTCTCTAGTGATTTCTCAATTTCATTGGTTATCCTGTATACACCTGATCAATTGTTGAGTGGCTTTTTCGGAAACCAAATTGATGGCCAGGAATAAGCCGCTTTTCTTCGATAATAGGAAGCAGTCGCTTTAATAAGATTTTCTCAAATACCTTCGAGATCAGTGGCAAGAGGGAAATCGGTCTATAAGATTTCTTTTCGTTCGGAGACTTTCCCGGTTTTGGAACCATTAAAACTTCTGCGACTTTCCATTGGCGTGGATGAAGCCTTAATGCCGCATTCATAAGGTGCTAAAGTTTAATTGCGAGAAGATGATTTCCAGATCTTGCGCCAACTGAAGAACTCCGTAGGCGGCATTGTGTATAATCGCCCGGATAAAATGTCAATATTTTGACAGCTGGCTGTCATTAGTAACTTTGACAGCTGCTGTAAGATACCACATACCTATGTACATATTTAAAAAAAAATGGCACTTTTAATGTCGCAAGTAATGATGCTATTTTTTTCAATTCTTTTAAATAAAAGTTAGAAACTCGAATTGGATCACCCCGTAGTTGTCTTCAACAATTATGCATGTTGCATGCTACGGAGTTTGTTTTTGCTTTGTCTCACCCATCTTCCCAGTGGCCAGAGTGTGGAAAACCAAACTTAGCTGGGTTTGGTTTTTATTTCATTTCGCATATACACAATCTATGTTGCATGCAACCAATCATCGAGTACATAGGTACACGTAGGTACATACATTGCAACTGCAACGAAATTTTTTAAGCATTTTGTCTGCTTCTGACGGCAAATGTATTGTATTGAGTTCAGTTTGGTAACGGTGCTTGAGGCAGGTTGTATCGTCTTTGCGTAGTTTAGTATTTCCAGTTAATGTTTTTGTGTATTCCGTTAGTAAGCGTGCGTTAAAACAGGCGAATACTGTATTTTCTCTTTTTTCCTTCATTTTCTTTGTTTTGGTTTTATTTCTCGGGTTTTATTTGACAAAAAACCTCTCTTCATGTTCAAATAACTATTGCCAAAGTCCAAATTGCTATCTCTGTATTAGAATTTCATTAATTTGACGAACATAATATTGTAATTTGTTTATTTGTTTTCCTTCGTCAATGATTGGAGTTGGAGTGCTCTGCCAGGAAGCTAAATAATACGGTTTTTCTTTTCTCTACTACCTTATCGACAACTACGAAACATCGGTTAGTTATCGGTTGCATGAGTAAAAAAGCGAAGAAAACAAAACGCGGAGTGGCGGGAACAAGCATACGAATGCGGAAACAGAGAAAGGGCGTGATGCAATTGTAAATGAGTGTGTGTTTGTAAATTGTGGATAAGGCTGAGAAAGGGGGGCTCGTCGTCGGTTGTTATTTTCAAGATTGTGTTATCTTTTTACCGGATATCCTTTTTTGTGTTTATTTTGTCACGGTCATCTGTTCAACGACTATCTAAACTACATACATACATAAGGAGAAGCGAACTCACCGAAATATGGAAAGTGATAATTACGTTGAATATTTGTTGGATCCAAATGACAGGTGAGGCATGAATATTTGATAAGTCTCATTCTCTCTATATTGTATTATTTTTAGTGTAGTTGTAGATAAGGACTCACATGTTGCGCTTTGCGCACTATGAGCTTGAACTTATATAGTTGTTTATTTCTTATTCTGAATACCTTAATCCTTTGTTGTTAAATGAGTAAACCAGCGTTTGTATGCCTTCTTTTAAATGACTTTTTGTAACATGACAAAGGTTCCATCATCATATGTGTACATACAGCCGTTGACAGCTAATTAGGAACGATTGGGTTTGAAGTGAAAATAGTGGAAGTTCTCGGCAGAATTGTGAATTAAAAGGTGAATATTTGACTGATTATCATGAAAAGTATAGATTTCTAACAAAAGACTGTTGGGTAGGCAGTTTTGACAAGGGACAAAGGTATTGTGTCTTTATTGTTGAGCTTAATAAGGTTGAATTATCATATCAACATATTGCAACACAGCTTAACTGTTCCAAAAAGATGGTGTTCGGTGCGTGCGAATGTGCCTTTCTCTAAATATAAAACTACCACGCTGAAAGAAACCAAGGGAAACGACAGTTTTTACAGATAGAAAATTTGTTCGGCCGTCGACCGCAGTTCCCAGAAATAATGGATGAATCTGATGTCCGCATATCAAAAAGAGCTGTTAGACGTGCGTCGTTAGTTTAAAGCTGGATTTATGGAAGAAGTTCAACCGAGAAATCATTGGTCACAAAAGTGCATAGACAGCGGCGTATAGATGGAAATTTGTGATTTGTGCTGTGGAGCGATGAGACGATTTTAAATCACATTGGTCCCAACGACGGCAGAGAGTACGTCTTGGAATGGCATCCGTAGAAACGATTCATCATATTGACGGAATTCTTGACAGAGAGAAATACGCTGAAGTACTAGAAAACATAATTCTACTGTGGGCTGAAGAAAATATGTTGCTTTTTTGGTCTTCTCAAAAAGAAAATGACCCGCAGCATACTGCGAAGTTCACAAAACACTTTTTTGTTTTCATCAAAATTCTATGCGAATACTGGACTGGCTATCGTCAAGTCCAGATTTAAATCCCTAGGCCCTAAGCACGCAAAACATTCCATATTTTATACTTTATTCGAAATAGTGAATGTAGTCTGTTATGCGACTTTAGTTAAAAGATGCCAAAACATAATCGAGTAAATTCGAGATCTTAATATAAACAAATCCGTTGGTCCTGATGGTATACCCCCCATTCTTCTGAAGAATTGTTCTTCATCGCTGGCAAAAGCATTGCGTAAGCTTTTCCATCGCTCATACTGTTTTGAAATCTTCCCTAGAAGATGGAAAACAGCATTTGTCCAGACCCTTCCTCCCCCTCGTCCTATCGATCAATCGCACTTACGTCCTTTCTTTGCAAGGTCATGGAAACCCTGATAAATAATCAGCTCAAGAAATATCTAGAAGAACGAAAGCTTCTAAATGACCGGCAGTATGGCTTTCGTAGCAATATAGGTCCACTGATGGTGATCTGGTGGTATATATCACCGAAGAGTGGAACAAATCTTTACATCGTTCTGGAGAAAGTAAGATTATTGTACTTGATATTTCAAAGGCATTTGATAGAGTTTGGCATGAAGCTCTCTTATCGAAAATGCGTGCATTTGGTATCGACGAATCTCTTCTCCATTGGATTAGAAATTATCGTTCTCTACAAATAGTATTGGACGGTTTCAAATCTGATATCCACAAAATAAACGCTGATGTGCCACAGGGCTCCGTTTCGTCTCCGAAACTCTTCCTAATGTTCATAAATAATCTTTTGTCTGAAATTTCTAATCTATTAAATTGTTTCCCTGACGACAATACCCTCAGCTTTTCGTATTCGTTCTTAGATTCACATCCTTGTCCTTCGGATGTGAACTTTCAACGGCAGAGTATGATGAGCTCATTAAATTCTGATCTTGACAGCATTGTTCAATGGGGAATCAAAAACCGTGTAGAATTTAATGCTTCGAAAACACAATGCTGTTTACTGTCGCTAAACGTAACTCTCCCGCAATGCCACCTTCTATGAATGATACTTGCATCCAGTAGTCTGAACAGCTTTCAGTTCTATGTATGTGCATGAAATACCATCTTTTGTAGAGTGATCACATATTTGACGTCGCCAAAAACGCTGCTAAGAATTTAGGTTTTCTCCGCGGATGCAAGAAGTTTTTTACCCCTTCTGAACTGGCTATAATCTATAAGTCTTATATTCGTACAATTCCCATATCTGGTCAGGTGCTCCAAAAACCTATTTGAGTCTCTTGGGCAAAATTCAAAGGGGAGCTTTTAAAATGAAAGGCGACCCTTGTCTAAATCAAACAATTTAATCTGTCGAGCACCGCCGCAATGTTTCATATCTATCATTATTTTACCGTTTTTTTTTTTATAAACAGTGCTCTAGTGAAATAGCCAGTTGCATTCCTCCCCTCAAACAATTCAACCGTAATACTCGTACTTCTAGGAATGCTCATCAGTTTACCCTTGAGCCCAATTTCGGACGTACTGTCAAATACAGAGTTTCTTCTTTTAGCCGCACTTCACGAATGTGGAATGCTTTACCTGGCTCAGTGTTTCCCACATTTGAAACGGCAGACATTCAAAATCAATGTGCATCGGTATCTCTTTTCTAATCCTATCCCATTTTCCTAATTGCTCGCACTGTGTTTAACATTATAAGGGTATTCATAACCCCTTGAGTGCGCGTTTAATATAAAAAAAAATGGAAGCTTTGATAAATTATCAGCTCAAGAAACATTCTCAGGAACGAACGCTTCTCAATGACTGATGGCATGACTTTTGGTAGCAATAGATCCACCAATGATCAGATGGTATATATGGCCGAACAGTGCCACAAATCATTAAATCGTTTTGGAGAAAGTAAGGTTTTTGTACTTGATATTTCAAAGCATTTGATAGAGGGTTGAAAAGTGTTTATTACTGTCTATCATTTAACTTGACCCAGTAGCTCTGCTCCAGTTTTCTCTATTTGGATTTAAAGGTATTCTCTCTAGAGAGTCTCTTGTTAAAGGTTGACTGTCTGCAAAGTGTGTGCTAAGCAATAGAGAGGACCTCTGCTTTTCACTATCTCTAAAGCTTCCATCACTGTGCCAAAGTTTTTATGATGGACGTGTCTTCTCTTTTGCAAGAACTTTGTGTAAATAAAAACACTCTAACAGAGGATTTGAAACTATTTCTCTTGGCTTTATTAATCTCCTTAGCTTATATCTAAGATTTCTTTGTGTCGAAAGCAAAAAACATAATACCGGTGAAGACGACACATAACACCGTTTTTTGTACTTCTATAGTTAGACCCAAAGAATTTATTAAGGTTTTTAAAAAATTTCAAGACTTTGCTCTTTGGAATTACATATTCAATAAAACCAAAAGTAAGTTTGGCAACTCTCACTGTTACCTGAAAAAAACCTTCTTCAAATGAATGCATTTCCATAGCTTCTTTGATATTGCTTTAAGGCAAAAAGAAATCTCTTTTCGACCTAAAGTCTCTCCAATTGTGCTTAATGATTTTTGTTTATTGTAAAAGGTATATCACATTGTGGAGCTTATGATAATAATTATAAAAAGTAATTTCGCTTCCTGGTTTTCATTTTTATTTTCATTTTAAATGGCAGAATTCATTCCATTGCATCAGAAAGTGGTATTTCTTTTTGTGTCGATGGTTTGCAGTATAAAAAGCGGAAGATGACGTTGTAAACGGCTTTGGTGAGTAGTTGGTTAGTCGAGTGCAGTGGCTTATTACAAAATCAACTGTCGACCGCAAAATAGAAAATAATCTACGAAGCTTTAGGTTTCTGTTACGAGTACCATAAGTTTGATAAGTTAAAATGTACGACTTGATCTCACAAGATTTCTCTTGATATACCAGACTGATTATTATTGGCAAGCCATTGACGAATTGGTCGAAGGAAATTTGGAATTTTTTCCTTAAAAAAAAAACTGTCAAAACGTAAGAAATTTTACGGTAAATGTCAAGTAAAAAACTTTAATTTACCTAAATGTCATGCAATAATTGGAAGATGACAGGGCTGACACGTAGAAAGCTTAGATCTTTTGTATTGTTTGTGTGGCCCTAAGCTCCCACATTTTGAGCCACGCTCATTTGAATTGAGAAAAACTGGTCTAACTGTCAAAAATAAGCATATCTCTTATTTCGAAACCAATTCTTGCCCTATAGAGTCAGTCAGAACTTAAAACAAGCCCTTATTTATAGATGAAATATGATTAATCAGAAATTAATCCACTTCTTTTCATAATATCAATCAATGATGTTGTTTCAATTGTAAAATCATGTAGGGTTCTTATCTACGCAGATGATATTAAATTATTTAAAATCATCAGAAGCCAATCCGATTGTGTTTCTCTTCAAAATGACATAAATATGTTTTCTGAATGGTGCTCATATAACAATCTTTTTCTAAATGTTTCAAAGTGCCAATCAATGTCCTTCTTTAGAAAAAAAAACCCAATATGTTACAATTACAACATTAATCAAGCCATTCTAAGTAAGGTAGAAACAACATGCGACCTGGGCGTTCACTTCTCGCAAAATCTAGACTTTTCACTCCACATTGAGAAAATTGTCAGTAAAGCAAACTCAATGCTTGGATTTATTAAGCGTTGGAGTAAGGAATTTTCTTGTAGTCTTATAACATCTTCGTTGTACAACACCTTTGTTCGTCCCCAATTAGAATATGCTAGTTCTGTATGGTCGCCACTTTACTCAATACACATTGATCGAATCGAATCTGTCCAACGTAAATATGTACGCTTCGCATTAAGTCATCTTAATTGGAGTGACCCAAATCATCTTCCTCCATACAGCAGTCGCCTTCTTCTTTTAAACATGAATTCTCTAGAAAAACGCCGGAAAGTCAGCGATGTTATGTTTTTACACCAGCTCTTGGTTGGTTCCATTGATTCACCGGTTCTTCTAGAACAAATCCATTTTAAAGCTAGAAGCCACAGTTCTCGGAACTCTGAAATTTTTCATATAGACTTCCACCGTACCAATTATGGTCTCAATGAGCCTTTGACACGTATGAAACATGAGGCTAATATAAACCATGATGTTTTCGATTTAAGTTACTCAAAGCTTACACTTAAGCACAGGTTGTATGGGCGTTCTCATTAAGTATTCGAAATTACTCGTAACGTTATTGTTTTTATAGCTAATATTATTTGACTTGTAGTTATTTTTGTAGCTACAGATAGTAGATTAATATTTATTATTTCTTTGTTTGTCATATTTGTTCGTTTTTTAGTAGAGTGTTAGGCTATATGTATGTATATTTATTCACTAACAACTAACACCACGCTAAATGATGACTGTGACAAGCTGATGTTTCCCAGTATCTAAAGGTGAAAAACCCGAAGAGAAAAGAAATATTGTTACAAATGCTTGCATTAAGCAGTACTGATGGCGTTAAGAAATTATTTAATAAGAAATACATTATGTTTGTTTCTTGTCAGAAAAAAAGAAGAGGAAGTTGAGCTATTTAACGACTTATCTACACTGTTACTTATTTGTTTATTAATTTATACTACCGCTTAACTTCAAATGCCTCAGCAATAATTATCCTACAAAAAAAACAAGGTAAATCTAAAGTAGGCGGCCGCCAAAAGATGGCAAAGTTCAAGTACTAAGTCCACCTGTTATTCTTGAAAGCTTCAGGTTGCATTATTAATGTAATCAGTATAAAACCATATAGTAAAGTTAGCGCCAATAAAACGGATAGAATATATTCAGTGTTGCCAACGAATATCAAAGCTGAAATTTATAATGGGTTTTTGCTATTTATAGCTACATAGAAAGTAAAGAAAGAAGAATGCTGATTTTCTTTAAACTTCGTAAAGAGTTTTTAATTGGTGCAGGTAGATTTTGGAGGTCTGTAGGGGCGATATTGTTTTGTTGGCAGTGCTGTCAAATCTGCTGTCTGTAATCAGTAATCACCATTGCAAATAACACTATTGAAGAGCACATCCAAATGATAAGACTTTATTATCAAAATGAGTGTTAGTTAGAACAAACGTTGCGTGCGTTGCACCTATTTTGCGATACGTAGTGGCCTTTCACAGTCAACTCTTCCACATTTAGTGGCCAAATTTAAGACGACCGTATCGGTAATAAATCAGCACACATTCATTAGTGAAAGGAACACAATATCAGTCGAGAAAATCGCCGCATTCCGTGAAAGTGTACCCAAGGCAGTCGATTCCTCGCAGTGCACAAAACCTCGGGCTTTCACAGACTTCAACTTGGCAAATTTTGCATCGAGACTTGTGCTTACATCCGTACAAGATCCAACTGACCCAGGAACTCAAAGTTTATGACCATAGACAAAACGTCATTGGTCTTTACTTCTTTGAAAACGACGTTGTTGAGGTGGTCACAGTCAATGGCCAGCGATACAGAACGTTGATATCCAATTTGTTATAGCCCAAATTGAACCATAAATGAACCTAGACGACATGTGGTTCCAGCAGAACGGCGCTACTTGCATAACAGCGATCCCCACGATTGACATTCTCCATGAATGAAGAACATGTCATACCTCAAGGTCATGCGATGTAACCCCGCTAGACTTTTTCTTGTGGTGTTTACTGGAGTCGCAGGTTTATTCGAATAAACCACAATCGACTGATGCCCTTGAGATGAACTTAACTCAGGCCAAGGAATACACGAGCCTTTCAAATAAGAAAAGAATCTTGTCAATACCCCACACACAGTTTGTTTTTGAAAGCATTTTAAAACCAAAAAGGTAATTTTCTTTTCTTTTTTTTAATCTGCCCCACAGCCTTAAAAAATATAAAATGTCAATTAGAAAAAGTTATCGAACCACTTTGTACTTGCGATATTGGTACTGTAGGGCGGGTCTTGCGTTTGGAAAGAAAATCGAAATAGAGATTTTAATCAAAGTTGACATTACGATGATAGCGAATACGAAAAAGTTGGTCCAGGAATTCTGTCTATATGTGTAAACCTCGACCTATACAGCATAAACCACTGAAGCGATTTTCTTCAAACTCCTAGGGAAAAAACTGATATGTTTTAAAGCTCCAAAATTAATTTTATCTGCCATTCAGCCGGTTTGCGAAATTCCATCTCGAAAACGGCTCTTTCTATGATAAAAATAAAATGCCCGACTGGGTCGGACGAACTTGCTCTTATGTAAAAGACTTAGAATTTCAAAAATTAATGTTTTTAGGAAAAAACTGTTCATAAGCATAAAATTAATTTTTTAAATGACTAAAACAACTCCCTTAGTAATTGAACCTATAAAAAGGATGCCATGTCATTGAAGCAAATTTTAGTTTACGCAAGAACAAAAATTATAATTCGTTTTAGTGGTTTCTTAAAAAAATAAGCTCTTATATAAAAATTTTTTTAAGCAGTTTTAAGAAAAAATTTTGGTACGCAATTTAAAGCTTTTCTTATTGTTTGAATAAAAATTAAATTTACAAACAAAAAATTTTGAGCCGTTTTTGAGTAATCGAATTTTCCAAAAAAAATTGATTTTTTTTTTTTTCAAAAATTTAAAAAATGTTTTTTTTTTTTTAAAGTCTTGAAATGCAATGTTTCTTAAACTTCTTAGAAGCTTCTCTATAAGAAATTTCATCAAAATCCATTATGCCGATAATGAGAAATTCAAAATTCGAAAAAATCGTTCTATGGTAGCTCGTAGGTACAGTCAGTAACATCTTGATTCAATTTTTACTTGCGACTTATAGGTACTATAAGGCAAGTTATGCATTCGTAAAAAAAATCGAACTCGAGATTGTGATCAAAGTTGACATTACGATGATAGCGAAGACTAAAAAAGTGGGTCTCGCAATTCTGTCTGTCTGTCTGTCTGTCTGTTCGACTACAGGCTAGACGACTCGGCCGATTTTCTTTAAACTTGGTAGATATCATTTTTAATTTTTTCCCCCCACACGTTTTTTTCTTTTTTTTTTTAAGACCAAAAATAACGGTACCCCCCATACGAATTTTTTTCGAAATTTTATAAACATTTTTTTTTTCTCAAAAACTGTTCAACAGATTTTAAAAATAAAGATACAGAAAAATTTAATTTAATTAAATCTAGGTATTGGTTGAAAAAATTTTTCCGAAAAATGGTTATTGAGGGTACCCCCCATGGAACCATTTTTTTTGTTTTTGATTTTCTCGAAAACGGTTTAACCGATTTTGATCATTTTTTTTTTGCTAAAGCTCCCCAAAAACATAAATAGAATTGTTTACTCAAATTTTCAAAAAAAAAATTTTTGGATTTTTAAAAAAAACTTCAAAAATTTTTTTTCAAAACTCAATATTTCGAAAACCCCATGCCAGATTTTTTTTAAACTTGATAAATAAAAGTTTCTCAATATAATCTACAAAATGTGAAATTTTTTTTTTATTTTACCTAAAAATAAAGGTACCTACCATACAAATGCTAAAAAATTAAAAAAAATGGTTTTCAAAAATCGTATTTTTCTCGAAAACGGCACCTAGAATTTTGATAAAATTTTTTTTCTTTCAATTAATTTTTACGATCTTTAATTTAATAAAAAAAAATTTGAAATTAAGATATTACAGCTTGTACCTACCATAGAACCATTTTTTCGAATTTTGAATTTCTCATTATCCACATAACGGATCTTAATGAAAATTTTTATAGAGAAGCTTCTAAAAAGTCTAAAACACACTGCATTTCCAAACTTTGAAATAAATATTTTTTGAATTTTTGAAAAAAAAAATTTATTTTTTTTCTTTTTTTTGAAAATTGATATCTCCGAAACGGGTCAATATTTCTTTTCGTAAATTTAATTTTTATTCGAACAATAATAAAAACTTTAAATTAGCGTACCAAAATTTTTTCTTAAAAAGCTTTTAAAAAGTTTGTATATAAAAGGTTCTTTTAAAGAAACCACTACAAGGACTTATAATTTTTGTTCTTGCATAAATTCATATTTGCATAGCATTCTGTTACTACTAAAAGAATTTAAAAATTAATTTTATCCTTATGAACAGTTTTCTCCAATAACATTCGTTTTTAAAATTCCCAGTCGATTACATAGGAGCAAGTTCGTGCGACCCAGTCGTGCATTTTATTTACTTGCGATATAGGTACTATAGGGCATTTGGAAAAAAAATCGAACTCGAGATTTTGATCAAAGTTGACATTACGATGATAGCGAAGACGAAAAAAGTGGGTCCGACAACTCTGTCTGTCTGTCTGTATGTCTGTATGTCTGTATGTCTGTATGTCTGTATGTCTGTACCTCGAACTACAGCCTAAACTACCGGAGGTATTTTCTTCAAACTCTGTAGTTAAGGATCTTCGGTGATTCCCTAGAGGATAAATTAAAATTTTTTTCTTAGCTCCAAAACTAAGGGTACCCCCCATACATCCCGAAAACGGCTCTAACGATTTTGATAAAAAAAATTAGGTGTGATATTATGGACATGGACTATATTTTGGTAAAAAAAAAATTGGGGGAGAAATGTTATTAGGGGTACCTGTCATAGAACGGTTTTTTTGATTTTCGAATTTCTCACCAACGGCTCTAACGATTTTAACCAAAATTTTTATGCAGGAGCTGCTTTACATTTGAAAAAATATAAACTAAAAATTTTTTCGAAAAAAAAGTTTTTGGATTTTTAAAAAAATAATACAATTTTTTTTTGAAAATTCAATATCTTGAAAACCCATACATGATTAAATTTTTAAATTACGTTTTAAAATGTATTTTATTAAGTACTAATAATTTGCATATCAATTTTTTTTATAAAAATTTTAAGTAAAATTTAGTACACAAAAAACATGTTTCGGTGTGTCTGTATGTCTGTACCTCTCACTACAGCCTAAACCACTGGACCTATTTCTTTCAATCTCGGTAGTTTAGAGTCTTCGGTGATTCCCTAGAGGAGAAATTGAAATTTTTTTTTAGCTCCAAAACTAACGGTACCCCCCATACACCCGTAATGCATAATCTTATTTATCTCGAAAACGGCTCTAACGATTTTAATAAAAAAAATTAAGTGTGATATTATGGACATGGACTACATTTTGGTCAAAAAAAATTTTGGGGCAAAATGTTATTAGGGGTACCAGCCATAGACCCGTTTTTTTAATTTTCGACTTTCTCATTAAAGGCTCTAAGGATTTTATCCAAAAATTTTTAGCAGGAGTCCCCTTAAGTTTAAAATAATATTGTATATAAAAATATTCGAAAAAATATTTATTGGGTTTTAAAAAAAAAAAAAATTTAAATCAATATCTTCAAAACCTATGAACGATTATTTTTTGAAATTATTTCCTTAAAATCCGCATCCCACATTTTTTTCTTGAAAAATTTTAGAGAAATTTCTTATATAAAAAATTTATTTAATAATAAAACGATTTTTTAAGGTTTATTTGCATAAATTCATAATTTCCCATAGCTTTTAGACCATCAGCTCATGAGGCTTAGTTCTTCTTTATCTCCGAACATTGTCTCGTACATTTAATACGGTCTCCATTTCGGAGTTAGTATGACTTTGCAGTCACTGGTTGTGTGATACAGCGTGTTTCTTAACCACTTCTGTAACCAGTTCAATTTGAAGGTCACGATGTAGATCGCTATTTCTTATATACCAAGGGGCATTTATTATTCCACCAAGGACCTTGCTTTGAAATTTTTGGATGGGTTCAGCATTTGTTTTCTTTGTACAGCCCCATAGTTGGATGCCATATATCCAAACGGGTTTCAATACTTGCTTATACAGGGTGATTGGCATAAGGTGTGACAAAAAGCTAGGGCGTGTAGGTTGAACTTAGACAAGAAAAAAATCGTATGGGAGGGGGGGGTCTATTTCCCCCCGTTTAGGCGGGAGGGGCAATTTAAGAAAAAATTCACTTAAAACAGAAAAAAAATTATTTAAAAATAACGGTGATACCTACAGAGTAATGCTATAGCATTTTGAAAAGCCAGAAATACATTCTTTAATCTTGTTTTTAAATAAAGTTGTTCGAGTGAATAGTTTTTGAAAAATTAATTTTCAAAATCAAAATTTTGAAAAAAAAATGAAATTTTTTTTTTTAAACAAATTTTTTTCAAAATTTTACGTAATTAAGTATTATTTTTTTATTCAATATTCAATGCTCATATTAATTTTTGATCAAACACAAAAAACCGGATGTCAAAATGTCTTGTAGTTTTTGAGAAAATCAAAAATAAGAAAAACTACTTTTGTTCTAAGAAAAGCCTTTTATTTAAGTTTTTATACGTTTTTGGATTCTTAGGTGAATTTACGATTGAAAGGATTAACTTTCTTTCTACTATTTTTTTAATTATCGTCTTATAAACATACAATAATGTGACAAAGTTCTGGATTAACCATATTTCACACATTTTTTTCATTGAGAACACCTGCCTGAGAGCATTGGATTAATATTGACCTGCGAATGTTTTTTAAGTAATGCAACGTTACACGCCCTAACTAGTGACAGAAAAGTGCAATTGCGAAATAAGAACAAGAATGTTCCTGAATCTTAAAATCAATCAAAATAAATACATGCATATTTAGATAAAATACATAATTATTGTTTATTTAAATTTTTAACAATTTTTTAACTAAAGCTAATTACAAAAAATTATTTGAAAAACATTCGCAGGTTAATATTAATCCAATGCTCTCACGCAGGTGTTCTCAATGAAAAAATGTGTTAATCCAGTACTTTGTCACTTTATTGTATGCTTATAAGACTGATTATAAAAAAAATTTACAAAAAAAGTTAATCCTTTCTTTCGTAAATGCACCTAAGCCAAGCCGACCCCACCATAATAAAAAAGTGGCAGGTCAATTTTAAACCAATGCTCTCACGCAGGTGTTCTCAATGAAAAAATGTGTGAAATATGGTTAATCCAGTACTTTGTCACATTATTGTATGTTTATAAGACGATAATTAAAAAAATAGTAGCAAGAAAGTTAATCCTTTCAATCGTAAATTCACCTAAGAATCCAAAAACGTATAAAAACTAAAATAAAAGGCTTTTCTTAGAACAAAAGTAGTTTTTCTTATTTTTGATTTTCTCAAAAACTACAAGACATTTTGACATCCGGTTTTTTGTGTTTGATCAAAAATTAAAAAGAGCATTGAATATTGAATAAAAAAATAATACTTAATTACGTAAAATTTTGAAAAAAATTTGTTTAAAAAAAAAAAATTTCATTTTTTTTTTCAAAATTTTGATTTTGAAAATTAATTTTTCAAAAACTATTCACTTGAACAACTTTATTTAAAAACAAGATTAAAGAATGTATTTCTGGCTTTTCAAAATGCTATAGCATTACTCTGTAGGTATCACCGTTATTTTTTAATAATTTTTTTTCTGTTTTAAGTGAATTTTTTCTTAAATTGCCCCTCCCGCCTAAACGGGGGGAAATAGACCCCCCCCTCCCATACGATTTTTTTCTTGTCTAAGTTCAACCTACACGCCCTAGCTTTTTGTCACACCTTATGCCAATCACCCTGTATAACATTAGTTTGTTCTGGATAGATAGGTAAGAGTTCTTTCCTAGTAACCAGTACATTTTTCTGTACTTCAAGTTTAGTTCTTCTCTTTTCTTTTTGATGTACTCTTTCCATTTAAGCTTTGCATCCAAATTCATTCCAAGGTATTTGGCGGTATTGGAGTAAGGTACTTCTGTACTGTTTATGAATATTGGAACATTGTTTATGTTTTTGTTTGGAAAGTTTATATGCGTCGATTTTGTTTCGTTTAATTTGATATGCCATTTCTGCGTCCAATCACTAACTTAATCGACTGCATTTTGCAGTTTTTGTGTAACCTTCGTAACGGATTTATCTGGCACCAATATTGCAGTATCATCAGCAAAGGTTGCCATGATAGCGTTGATGTCCACTGGAATATCCCTTGTATATAACAGATACATGATTGGTCCTAGGACACTTCCTTGTGGTACACCGGCTTCAATTTTCTTAAGTTCCGAGTAAATTAAAATTAAAATTAATCGAAAAAAAAAATTTGTGCAAAATTCTCCGAACCATTTTTGAGAAAAATACGATTTTCAAAAATCATTTTTTAACATTTGTTAAATTTCTTTTCTCACATCTTTGAACTTATATTAAGAAACTTTTATTTATTTATTTTTAAAAACATCGAGCATGAGGTTTTTGAAATATTGAGTTTTGAAAAAAAAATTGAATTTTTTTAAAAATCCAAAAAAAATTTGTTTGAAAATTTTAATGCACAATAATATTCAAACTTCTTGGGAGCTTTAGCATAAAAAAAATTATCAAAATCGGTTGTAAATTTTTCCAACCATTTTCTAGATTTAACTAAATGATATTTTTTGAATTTTTTTTATAAATCTGTGGGACGGGTTTTGAGAAATTTTTTTTTTATAAAATTTCGGAAAAAAATTCGTATGGCAGGTACAGTTATTTTTGGTCTTAAAAAAAAACAGAAAAAAAGGTTTGGAGAGAACAAATCAAAAGCGGTATCTAACAAGTTTGACGAAAATCGGCCGAGCCCTTTAGGCTGTAGTCGCACAGACAGGCAGACAGAATTTCAAGACCCACTTTTTTCGTCTTCGTTATATCATCGCAATGTCAACATTGATCAAAATCTCGAGTTCGATTTTTGTACGAATGCATTACTTGCCTTATAGTACCTTTAAGTCGCAATTCAAAATAGGTATGGTATTATAGACATGGATTACATTTTGGTCAACAAAATTTTTTAGCAATAATGATACTTTTACCTGTCATTGAACCGTTTTTTTTTTTATTTTTGACTTTCTCACTAACCGCTCAAACTATTTTGACTAATAGTTTTACAGAGAAGTTGATTTGAATTAAAAATAAAATTGTATATAAAAATATTCAAACAAATATTTTTTGGGTTTCTATAAAAACAATCCAAATATGTGAAAAACGTGTGAACGATAAGTTTTTGAAATTATTTTCAAAAACACTTCCTCAAAACTTAAAAAAAAAAATAAATTTTGAATTCCTGAAAAAAAAAAAAATTCTATATCTCAAAAACGGATCAAGTTTAAGTCTTTATTCGTTCAATAATAAAAACATTAAGTTGGCGTACCAAATTTTTTTCTTAAAAATACTTCAAAAATTTTGTATACAAGAGATTATTTTTTAAAGGAACCAGTACACTTATAATTTTTGTTTTTAGCCCGAATTATTAAAGGAGTTGTTTCAATCATTTAAAAAAAAACATTGATTATGAACATTTTTCTCTAGTAACATTATTTTTTTTAAATTTTCATCGATTACATAAGAGCAAGTTCGTGGGACCCAGTTGTGCATTTTATTTTAATGAGTTATCATGATTATTCGATTTTCTTAATTTGAGTTGTTTTCCCTAATGGTAATGGTGCCAAATCAATAAAACTGAATCCTCCAAAAAAAGGATATGTGAAGGCGTAATAATACCAAGAAAAATCAATAAAAACCGTACGTATGTACTTCAACTTTACCTTCATTGTTTTCATGTTTGAGTTGAGTAACAGGAGGAGGTGCAATTAAGATCATGATTCATTTAATTATTCATTAAAATAGTATGGGAGGTGCTTGTCTAATTGACTAGGATATCCATTAGAACGAAAACAATCTGTATAGGTATAGTCATTTGTAAAATGAAAATAGTTAACTTAATGTGATTAAAAGTGAGTTTTCGGAAAAGACATTCTTTGAAAATTAAATTAATTTATTTTATTGGAATGTATTTATAAATTCACTATATTTAATGATTTCAGTATGTGAATCCTGCACTGGATTATTAAAATTCTTAATTTTTTATTTCATTGGAATTCAGTTTGAAAATCAAGTCAATTTTGAATAATTTTTGTTGGAGGCAACATCCCCTTTATTAAGATCTAGCTTGTATTAACCCAAATATGTTAATACAATATAGCTCTTATTAAATCTTAATACTAAGAAAGTGAGCTAAAGTTAAAGTCGAAACAGTTAATGTTACAATTAATCGTTCGTAATATGTAAGTGTTGAAAGAGACGAAATTGTCAGGAGTTGTGGAGTCAGCAGATTCTGAAAGTAGGTCAAGAATGAAGATAATGTCGTTTATTGCTCTTAGTTTTTCCAGCATATTAATAGACTAATTTATAGAAGTCGGTTTCGATACGGAGGTAGAATTAATGGATTTTCCTAATTCAGACCACCAAAGGCAAAACATTGAATGCTCTCGATTATGAATATATGAACTCTTTCAGGAAGGGGTCAAACAAACTCGGATTTTTACAGTTTATGTTTATGGGTTATAAAAATCGTGTGGAGATTAATGCTTCGAAAACTCAATGCTGTCTATTGTCGTTGAAGTTAAAATGTACCCCTTATGCCATTGCCCTTGACTGGTAATTGCATCGAAGAAGCTGACCATATTCTCGAGACCGCTAAAAATGCTGCTAAATGCTTCGGATTTCTATATCGGTGTAAGAAATTTGTCCAAACATCTGATTTGGCTAAAATTTATAAAGCGTTTCTACGTCAAAAACTAGAGTATAACTCACATCTTTGGGCAGGTGTAGCACAAACTTCTCTCCAGTTATTAGATAGAATTCAGAACAGAGCGTTAAAACTGGCAGGAAACAGAGCTATTATCAGAGCATTCATTCCCATCTCTTGAGCACTGTCGGAATGTTTCATGTATTTCCTTGTTTAACCATTTCTTTCACAAAGCAATGATCGCTCGAAGTACCCACTTGCATCAGTTCACCCGTGATACCCGTTTCGATAGGATTGCTCATCAGTTCACTCTTGAGCCTAATTTTGGTCGTAATGTCAAATATAGGGATTCGTTTTATAGTCGCACAACACGATTGAGGAATAATGTATCCCTTTTTCCCCAATAGCCCTCGCTTTGTTTAACATTGAAAGGGTCTCTCAATAATTCCTTGAGCGCATGTGAGTTATAAGAAAAACTCAGATGGTCTATCGAATAAGCAGAGTTTCCACCACACTGAGGTTGAGGTACCTCGGTTCGGGATGTCGTTCTTCAGTGGTCATCTTTCTCATAATCTGATTCGGCTGGTCGATGATATTTCGCATTAGTTTCTTTGTTGAATAAACTAGATATATGCTCGTTCCTGTAGTGTTTCTGTCGTTGGCGGTCGAAGTAGAGTTCAGTGCAGATCCTCAGTAACTTCCTTTCGAATAGTTGAATTTCCTTCATAGCTTTCTTCAAAATTGAAAACCAGACTGGGAAGGAATATCTGATCAGTGGTCGCAGGAGTTGCTTTTTAATTAATATTTTTGTCGGTTGGCTTGGACCTCATCTTCTTTTCAGCATTGTGTGCAAGCGGCTTAAGAGGCCCAGCTGGCCTTTTTCAGTACATTTCTTCAGTGCAGTGAGTTGAAGTGCACTTCCAGGTACTTGACGTTTGGCTTTGCCACTATATGTGGATCCGTCAGGGAGTCTCTGGACCAGATTTCTGTAAATGGTTGAAGTGCGAATGCCCCTACCAGTTGAAGGTCTTTTGAAGCAGACAAGTTCCGATTTGGAATTTTAGATCTGGATGCCCCATTTCTGGTAGAATTGGAAGAGTCTGTTGATGTGGGTTTTTACTTTTCGGACAGCAATTAGTGGTGACATTGATATGGCGTAGGTGAGCGTGTAATCAGCGTACAGAAGTGTTTCGCATCCAATTGGAGAAGATTGGTCGGAAGTCATCAAGTTGTAGAGGAAGGAGACTAGTTTTAAGCCTTGGGTGACACCAGCTCTGATGGTCTTCATGTTCCCTAGTTAAGGGAAAAATATACTGAAATATGGGAAAGAAAAGAGAATTTTTGTCAATGGCGGAGGTACTTCCATAAGATTAAGTTTGTGGATTAGGCCGGCTATCTACACGAATGCTTTCTCCACACCCAGAAAGTATCCGACGGTGACACAATGACTGTTGAGAGCTGTAATGATATCGTGTTGGAGTTTTAGCAGTGGATGCAAGGTTGAGTGTTTTTTCTTGAAAGTCGAATTGCATGTCAGAGATGATGGAATTTTAACTGCAGAATCTCTTAAGCTTTCGGAGCATTACTTCTTCCAGTAATTTGCTAATGTTGTTGAGAAGTAATATCGGCCTGTAGTTGGGAACTAGGTTGGAAAACTTTGGAATTGGCACAATCTTCGCTATTTTCCACTACTGGGGGAAGTAACAGTTGTTTATGCAGTTGTTCAAAATGATTGTGTGGAAAATCATTACTACAAGTAGCAGCCTTTTCAGGGTGTAGTAGGAGACACCATATGGTCCAGAAGACTTTTTTGGCTAAGAATTGCCGATGGTTTCTACAACCTCCTCTTGATTGCTTAAATGTGGACTATCTGTGGCATCGTTTGCTGGATTGATGTTATTGAAATTGATTTTATCCGGATTTGGCTGCAGTGTTTGTTGAACTGTTGCGTGCCTCAACTTCCTGTAAGAACGTTGGGTCAGTAGGTGGGCTCGGTGTGGAGTTTCCTTCGAAATAGTTGGCGAACACTTCCACCTTGTCTTAGCCCGATGTAGCTTCAGTATTATTGCTGATGATGGATTTCGGTTTATGTGGCTTTTTCCTATGATCCTATTGATGTTTTTGAAAGCATCAGTTCCTGGCTTTATTGCTTGCAATCTTTTCTAGTATTGGATATTATTGTGGTGTAGATTGGAGTTCCGGAACATGATGTTCTATCTGGTAGTTTCTGTTGGTTGAATTCAGATCACTTTGATGGATCTGTTGGAGACGTTTTCTTGGGCATTTTATATGTGAGCATACAGACTCCGGACGAACTGGGGGAGGTGCTGGTACCTATCGTTTGAAGTTTTAGGCTGTTTTTGATCGTCCAGAAGATTCCTGTTTGAAGGTGAAAGAGTTAAGCTGTCTTTGATTTTGGTTTTTAGGTATAATCTATAAGCCATTCACTGCTGTACTTTAAGA
The DNA here is from genome assembly GCA_911387755.1 of Chrysotoxum bicinctum. NCBI lineage: Eukaryota > Metazoa > Arthropoda > Insecta > Diptera > Syrphidae > Chrysotoxum > Chrysotoxum bicinctum. The sequence goes on from OU426987.1 coordinate 62,902,485, forward strand.
CCACATTACCCCCTGGATTGGGAACGATTATATACTCAATGAATACAAACCTGCTTATCAAAACGGCTTTAGGACTGATCAGGTAAACATTTCTTTCCTGCTTCATTGAGTTTGTAGATCTCAAAGCTGCCTTCGATAATATCAATAGACAAGTTCTGATTTATAAGCTTTTTGAAACGTTGTTGGTTTATGCACGTTGTGTACCTTGGATGCACCTTAGAACTCTTACCACTTTGTCAGCACTTATTCAAATTCCAACTTAATGCCGTTGAACTTTCTAACTAGATAATTCAAAGAAAAATTCTATTACTTAAAGTCACGTGCATCCTTTTTTTCTTGTGCACATTTTATTCTATAAGTTTTTCAAGGTCTTCTATGTTATGAATCTTTTCACGCACATTATTCCTCTGAAATGAAAAAAAAAATGTCTCCCTCTAAAAGCATCCAATAAATATAAAATGTTCTTTTTCGCTATAAGAAGATTTCTTGGATGTAAGAGAGAATTCCAATACACTTTATCTTTATGCATCTATACAGATACTCAGAATAGATACATATATGCATGCATAAATAATAAATTGTGGAGTGCATGCGAATTCAAATTGCAAATACGCGTTATTGCTGAACTATTGTGCGATGGTCGGCATTGAATGGCGATGCAAATTAACTTAAGCCAAATAATGTCACATAAGTCATTATGGGCGTGACACATTTATGGATGTGATATTTAAGTGTGTACGCTTTAAAGCCTTGGCTTAGTTAGGGATTAGTATTATTTGTTTTATGAAAAGAAGACGATATTATGGAAAGAATAAATTTATTTGAAGAGACAGAAAGGCAGAGGTTTCTCGAAAGATTGACTTTGTATGAAGGCGTATTCGAGATTGAATACTTTTTGTTTCATTTAGTGACTTAGTAGAATGTATATCACTTTTCACAATTTATTGATTGAAAATTTTCTTTTCTTATTAAAATGGGTGCAGCCGTAAACCTGCGCAAATATTTTTATGGGTTTTAAAGAAACTTATTATACTTACTTACCAATTTTAATTTAGATGGCGCTTACAGCTCAGTATGGACTAAGGTCCCAACTAGTAAGCCCCTCTTGCCAGCTTGGTCCCTAGTTTAATGCCTCTAGTTACACACTCCAAGTTGGTTGAGGTCGTTCACCAATTTATGTGTCCCACCTAAGGTTGTGTTTTGATCAGCTAGCGTGATCATCGGGGGTAGGTTGGAAGATTCGTTGGTGTCCATACGCTCCACATATTCCAGCCATCTCAGCCGCTGTAATTTCAGCTTTGTGACTTCTCCCTCCATACTCCATTGATACATACTGAACTGAAAATCACCGAATCTTCCTTTCAAATCACCCAAGCAGATTCTCATCCCATTTGACACTGTCCATGCTTCTGTCCCATACAGCAGGACTGAGGTGATAATTGTCTTATATAAGGTCTCCTTGGTTCTTTAAGGAAAGGTTTTGCTACTAAAATTCCTTCTTAGTCGAAGGAAACAGCGATAGGCGAGAGTGATTCTTTGTTTGATCTCTGCACTGATGTCATTTTGAGAAGTAATAGTGGAGTGCCGGTAAACAGAGTCCTTGATGAATTCGAAGTTGTACCTATTGATCGTGACGTTTTGTCCGAGTTGATTCGTGTCATTCGTTCTCGATGATAGCATATACTTCACGTCTTGTCCTCATTTTCAATACTTCCAAATGCGCCAAATAATAGCTTTCTTGGTTCTCGCAATGATCTCAATTTCATCTATATAAGCAAGTAGTTGAACGGAGTTTTGAAAAATTGTACCTCTGTTCTGGACTTGCGAGGTGAGTACAATCGCTTTAAGAACGGTTTCGGGGGTGTCCTTACCGACTTTAACGGCACGTCGCAACAAGATTTCTCCATTGTCATCCGGCACAAGCGGATGAGTTTGGCAGGGATGCCGAGATGCGGCGTTAGTGTGTATAATTCGTTTATGTCTACGCTGACATAATATGCAACTTTAAAATCGATATGTAGGTGCGGTGTGTATAGATTTGAAACTCCTGGGCTACTTTCCAAAATCTGTCGACGGTTGATTTTTTGGGCCTGAAACCATGCTTGAATGGACCGATCAGATCGGTGACAAACAGTTTTTTGCGATCACACAGTACAGAAGACAACATTTTGTATGCAACTGAGGAAACTTATACCCCTGTAGTTGATTCAATTGGAAGTTCATACGTTTCGCCCATGTACAACAGAGGGCTCATCAGTTATATGCTGTCGTACCCTTCGTAGACGCAATTATTGGTCGACGTTTATCGGCTCTTATAAATTTCACAGCATTAATACACTGTGAATTTTCCCCTAGAGAATTTGAATAAATTCAGACACCTCATCGATGAACCGATGAATGTGGGATTGGTATTTTTTTTGTTTTGAGTATCGGCTATCCTCCTTCGATTCTTCAAAATCGTTTTGAAAATTGGTAAGTAATGTTCGACCCTTCTTCCACCATGTCTACCAATCTGTCTGTTCTAAGTAAATGACTCGACCGATTTTGTTTAACTTTTTAGATAACATTTTTAAATTTTACAACACATGGGACCTGCCATACGAATTTTTTCAAAATTTTATAAAATATTTTTTTTTTCTCAAAAACTCCTATGTAATAGACTAGGAATTTTAAAAACGAATGTTATTAGAGAAACTGTTCATAAGCATAAAATTCATTTTTTAAATGGCTAAAAAAAACTTCTCTAGTAGTTAAAGGTAAGAATAGGATGCCATGTGATTCAAGCAAATATAGATTTATGCAAGAACAAAACTTATAAGCCTTTGTAGTGGTTTCTTAAAAAATAATGTTTTTTATAAGAAAATTTTAAAACATTTTTAAGAAAAAATGTTGGTAGGCCAATTTGAAGTTTTTATTATTGTATGAATAAAAATTAAATTTTCGAAAAAAGTATTAAGCGGTTTTCGAGATATTGAATTTTCAAAAAACAAAAAATTGTTTTTTTTTTCAAAATTAAAAAAAATATTTTTCTTAAAGTTTTGAAATGCAATGTTTTTTAAACATTTTAGAAGCTTCTTTCTAAGAAATTTCATTACAATCCGTTGTGCTGATAATGAGAAATTCAAAATTTTAAAAAATCGTTCTATGGTAGGTACAGTCAGTAATATCTTTTTTTCAATTTTTTTTTTATTAAATTACAGATATTAAAAAATAAAAGAAAATAAAAAATTTAAGCAAAATTCTCGTTTTCGAGAAAAATACGATTTTCGAAAACCATTTTTTAACATTTGTATGGAGAGTACCGTTATTTTTAGGTAAAATGAATTTATTTTTCTCATTTTTTGTAGATTATTTTTCCAAACTTCTATTTATCAAGTTTTGAAAAAATCGAGCATAGGGTTTTCGAAATATTGTCTTTTCAAAAACCAATTTTGAAAGTTTTTTTAAAAATCCAAAAAAATTTTTTGGAAAATTTGAATACACAATAATATTTAAACTGCTGGGAAGCTTTAGGATAAAAAAAAAATGATCAAAATCGGTTTATCGTCATTTTTTGGAAAGTTTTTTTCAAACATTACCTAGGTTTAACTAAATTAAATTTTTTGATTTTTTTTTTTAATCGTTGGGACAGTTTTTGAGAAAAAAAAATATTTATAAAATTTCGAAAAAAAATCGTATGACAGGTACCGTTATTTTTGGTCTTAAAAATCAAATCAAAAAACATCTGGGGGTAAAAAATTAAAACCCATATCTACCAAGTTTGAAGAAAATCGGTCGAGCCGTTAAGCTGTAATCGAACAGACAGACAGACAGGCAGACAGACAGACATACAGAATTGCGAGACCCACTTTTTTGGTCTTCGATAGTATCGTAATGTCAACTTTGATCAAAATCTCGAGTTCGATTTTTTTTCCGAATGCATACATAACTTGCCTTATAGTACAGTGAAAGCTCTAATAAGCGGACACTCATGGTCCCCCAATTTTTGTCCGGTTATGAGAACTGTCCGGTTAAGGGAAAGCAATAAAAAAAACTTTTTTTTTTTAACTTCATATTAATTCTGATTAATACTGGTACCTTGACATTTTCCACGAACATCTTCTTTATTTCTTGAAATCTCTGCAGCTTGTGTTTTTCCAATATTAAATCTAAAAAACTTTGCATAGATAAAATATTTCATGTCGTGGCTGAAAAAAAAAAAACAAACCTTTTTGCCAAAGCGCGAACCAATAAGTTTTTGTTGCCCAATGCATTGGCAATTTACAACTTTTCTTGCCTCACCCTTTTATACCGTTATTTTAACGGACTATTCTCTAGTGAAATAGCCAGCTGCATTTCTCCCCTTAAACAATTCAACCGTAATATTCGCACTTCTAGGAATGCCAATCAGTTTACCCTTGCACCCAACTTCGGACGTACTGTGAAGTACAGAGATTCGTTGTTCAGCCGCTCTGTCGCTCCAGTCTGTCTTTTCCAGTCATTGCAATGTTCAAAAATTCAAAACCAATGTACACCAACACCTCCTTTCTGACCCCTCCCTTTTTTCCTATTGCTCACACTGTGTCTCTGACATACTCGTATTAAGGGTATACAAAAAACTTTTGAGTGTGATGAATGAGTAGCTGAAGGAAAGGAATTGACATGTGTAAAAACGAAACGCGATGAAAAAAGGGAACCATACCCTCTCAAAATTACGCCAACTACCCCCAGTAACTAACTCGGGAAATCCCCTAATAACCTTTCAACATAACATCGCACTGTCCAGTTATTAGAGCTTCGCCTCCGGTTATCGGAGATTTTCCATAGATTTACTTACGTATATTAAACATAAACTGTACTTAGAACAGATCTGCTGTTCTTTTCCGTTATATTTTTGAGAAAAAATAATCCCTAAATAAAATAATGTGTCCGCGTATGGGAGGTTTTCTATCTAAAATGGGCAAGAAAACGTGGCCGCGTCCGTTTATGAGAGTGTCCGTATATAGGAAAGTTATTTGTATGAGATTTTCGAAAAATAAGTTCGTTCCCGAAAATGTGTCCGTTTAAGGGAACTGTCCGCTTATTGGAGCTGTCCGCAAGTAGAGCTTTCACGTACCTATAAGTCGCAAGTAAAAATGTAAGAAAATGTCTTTTAGTTAAAGCTAGGTAATGGTTAAAAAAAAATTTCAGAAAAAATGATTATTAATGGTACCCTTTGGAACCTTTTTCTTGTTTTTGACTTTCTTAGAAACGGTACCAAGCGATTTTGATGATTTTGTATATGCTAAAGACCCAATATGGTAGTTTGAATATTACTGTGCATAGAAATTTCCAAAATTTTTTTTTTGGATTTTTAAAAAAAATTATCAATTTTTTTTCAAAACTCAATATTTCGAAAACCCAATGCTCAATTTCTTTTAAACTCAGCAAGTGAAAGTTTCTCAATGTAATCTACAAGTTGTGAGAAATAAAAGTTTATTTTACCTAAAAATAACGGTACCCTCTATAAAAATGTTAAAAAATGGTTTTCGAAAATCGTATTTTTCTCGAAAACCGTTCCGAGAATTTTGCTTAAATTTTTAGTTATTCGATTAATTTTTAAGATCTATAATTTAATACAAAAAAAATTGAAAAAAAGGCATTACCGTCTGTACCTACCATAGAACGATTTTTTAAAATTTTGAATTTCTCATTATCGAAATAACGGATTGTAATGAAATTTTTTATAGAGATGCTTCTAAAACCTTTAGGAAACATTGCATTTCAAAACTTAAAAAAGAAAATATTTTTTTTGAATTTTTGAAAAAAAAAATAATTTTTTTTTTGGAAAATTCGATATCTCAAATATGGGTTAATATTTTTTTTGGAAATTTAATTTTCATTTGTACAATAATAAAAACCTAAAGTTGACGTACCGTTTTTTTTTTATTTTCGACTTTCTCATTAGCGGCTCTACAGATATAAACCAAAATCTCTAAACAAGAGCCCTCTTAAATTTAAAATAATACTGTATATAAAAATGTTTGAAAAAAATATTTAAAAAAATATTTTTTGGGTTTTTTGAAAAAAAAAAAAAAAAATATTTTAATTTTTTTTTTTGAAAAATCAATATTTTCAAACGTGTGAACGATTATTTTTTAAAATTATCTCCTAAGATCTATTTTACTTATTTGATTCATGTTTTATATTTATTTATACATAATTTTTAAATAACAAAGTACTTTTAAATAAGAGCAAGTACGTGCGATCCAGACGTACATTTTATTTTCATTACATTTAGCACTACAGTTTTACTAAGAAATATATTTAAAAAATTGTTGTAAAAGGTCTTTCAATAAGTTCCGTCTATATAGCTATAAAATATACTACTGGTTTGGTAGTGCTAGATCTGACGAAAAATGCTATTTGAAGGGAGCTTTTTTTACAAAAAAGAGACGTGAATTTTGTATCTTTTACGAATTTCTTACGACAAAGTTACGACAATAATTATTAACGCTGTGGCTCTTCCTTTTCGAGTTCATTTTAATTTATCTTAAAGGGTAGTAGTGCTAACTTTACTTTCAAGTTAGCAATAACAGAAGTTATTTTTAAAAAAAATCAAAAGAGACAATTTTTTTGTTTCACGACAAATTTACGACAGTTAATCCAATTATTAAGTCTTCTAAATTTTAAAGTGGTAATTCTAACTTCACGGACATGGCTCAGTTGATTTTTCCACTACGATTCTATCATAAATGGTAGTAAACACAAGGTCCAGTAACTCTTCATTAGTATTTTAAACATCATTAAATTCTTCGCACTCCTTTTAAATTGAAACCGTTCAGCATTCAATCTTTCAATTCGCATTCCAGCTACCTTTGTCTGATAGTTTTAACATCCCAAGGTCGACCGTTTTTTTTTTTTTCTTCTCTTCTCTCTTGTTAAACGTCCCAAAGTGGCTGACATTAATTTAACAGCAACCGAATCCAATAAATCTTCGATCAGTGTCATTCTTTGATTTCGAATAAATTAGATTTAAGAGGGCTTGAATTAAGCTAATAAAGTCGAGTTAACTCTTGGAAGATAGAAAATTTGGCCCCCTATTACTGTAATGTAGTATTTCAGAATTTTTTGATACCGATTATCGAAGTGACAACCAATTATCAAGCAAGTTATTTTGTGAAATAATTATGTACACTCGGGCGTATACTTATTTTTTTAAATTTTTGTTCGTGAATGATGTCTACGCTTTTTGGAGTTATTTTTGTAAAGTTATAACAAAATCATATAATTTATTTATTTTTCTTATAATCCGTTAATGACGTTAGGACAGAATCTATATTGGAGATTGAAATAGAATATTTTTGTCTTCCTTTTATGCTTCTTCAGCCAATTTTACGTCCTGACCTGTTAAAAGATTATTTATTGTTGAAAATTTGTCTTTTAAACAAAAATAAGGTCAACTTTTGGAACTTCACGCAAATTAATTCTCTTAGATTCTATATTTTCTCAAGCTTGAACAAAGATTTTTATTCTAAAAGGTTTGTGCATTAGAAACTAACTATATCCTTTCTTTCGTATTATTCTGCTTCCAAGCTCATTTCAAGGCCTCTTGTAACAAAAACAACAATCACCTGCAAAAGAACTTGTTTCAATCGTGTACGTTTTTTTGTATTTCTATCCAAGGACTAGTTACAACATATTCTTCACTCACACACGAGTACGTACTTTGCAGCCAGCTAATTCAAAGAAGAGGTCAGGCCAGCTAACAGCCCATAGAAGAAGAAAAAAAATATCATGAAGTCGTACTCAGTTTGGCTAACAGTTTAGCGAACTATTGCAACATCTCCACCGATAATAACTTGCTCCTCTAGCTAACCAGACAACTATGTAAGTCTTGATGGAAAATATAGCCTCAGCAGCAACAACTTGTTTTCACTCTTCTACTAGCAATAATGCAACTTGCTTCATTTGTTGACCGAGATCTTTGTATCTGCGCAAAAGTATTTTCCACACTATAGATATACACGTGTTGAGGAATGAGCAAAAATAATTACAATTTATTATTATTATTATTGTTGAATAAATAACAAATAGGATTACCCAAGTTGCATTTTTGCACTCTAAGTATGAATTTTTTGCAAAGCTCACCGAGGTTCGATTTACGAGTACTTTGTAAAATAAAATTTAACCAACGCAACGCAGAATAAAAAAGTGATAAGTTAGAGGGGGACTTAAACAGTACAGACTTTTAAATTTTATGATTCCTTTAGAGATTTAGAACTTCATTCCACTTTTCAGACTGATGTTTTAAACGTTTTTCATTTACATTTCCTTCATCGAAAACCTTTAAACGTTGATACAAAATTTAAAAAAAAGTAATATGTAAACACAAAATTTTGATGGAATTAAGTTATTTTAATAAATGAAAATTCAAAAGCTGATGGAACGTTTCACATTTGAAATGTTGACGGTCGGCTGCTTTTGATGCTCCTGCATACTCTCACGAACACCGGTGATATTTTTGGCAAATCTTCCGTTTCGTTGACGTACAAGTTTTAGTAAATTGAAAAATGTGCGAAGTACGTGAAATTTTGTTGAAACACAAGACCATTTTTCATTACACAATTTTATCAATTTTGATTGTTGTTGTTCTCCATGTTGGTAAGACAGACTAAATAAATGAGAGCCAATTTGACAGATTCAGGTACTCACAAAATTATTGGGCCAAATTTCTTTCCTGACTTAAATGTTAAATCAAATAAGAAACAACGTACAAAATGTGTTTTTAAAAAATAATGGTTTATTTTAAAACTTTTAAGTAATAATTAAAATGAAAACAAATCTATTCTTTGGATGTAAAAAAAAAAGAAAAAAAAAATAAGAAAAATGCATTTTAAGTGTAGTTTTTAACATCACAAAATTATTGGGTCAAAATACTTAAATATTATTTGGACACTATAATTTAGATATAATTTTAATGTTAAGCACTCTGTTGGATTTCCGTTCCTATAAATAACACTTTTAAGCCTTTTAAGTTTTGTGTTGTTGAAGACCTAATTTTACTGCATTCTTCAAATAAAACTTTTTTAAGACCCGTTTTGTTCGAAATGGTATATTTTTTGACTCCGCCATCTAGAATTTCTCATAATTTCTCTACAGAGTTGAAGTCTGGGCTTTGAGGTGGTGTTTGGATTACTTTTGGGCAAAAATAAAGCAACCATTCTTTTACAATTTGAGATTTATTCTTGGGGTCGATATCTTGTTAGAATTGAAATGTGCTTAGAATACCCATTGATTCAGCACTTTGCCGTAAATTTTATTTTAAATGTTTAAATAGACCATTTGGTCCATGATTCCGTCTATGAAAACCAAATAACCAACCCCCACCTGTGACATACAGCCCCAAACTATAACCCTTCTCCCACCATCACCATGTTTTACGGTTGGTAACAGGTTTTCATTGTTTAGCTCTGTAATGACCTTGCGCCATACCTTACCTTGACCATCTGATCCAAATACATTAAATTTACTTTCGTCCGCAAAAAAATAATGTTTTCCAGTAGTCTAGTCCCTATCTTTTACATTTTTAGCAAACTATAGTCACTTTTTTAGATTTTGTTTATTTATGAATGGTTTTTTTCTGGCCACTCTGCCTTTATAGCCATTTTTTCTGAAAACGCAGCGTATGGTTTCTGGGTCAACAGTTTTTCCACAATAACTTTGTAACTCAGTGGCCATTTTTGGGACGTTTATGTGCCTATTTTTTCTAAGGTTTTGTAAAATCCACCTTTGATCATGGTTGTTTAAGATACTTGAGCGTCGAGAGTTAGTCTTGAATTATATTTTAATTTTAATTTTTTGACCTCCGAATTGTAATTTTAACTGAACTCCTTGGATTATTTAACAAATCTGCAATTTCCCTTTAAGTTTTCCCTTTGGTATAATGGAAAATTATAAGTAGCATCTTATCAAAAGATGTGTGTTTACCTTTTCGAATGGAGAATGGAGTAAAATTAAGTTCTTCAACTATGCAAAGAAGGCTTAAAAGTGTTATTCATAGGAAGGGAAATCCAACAGAGTAGGTACTTAACATTAAAATTATATTTAAATTATAGTGTCCAAATAATATTTAAGTATTTTGACCCAATAATTTTGTGATGTTAAAAACTACACTTAAAATGCATTTTTCTTATTTTTTCTTTGTTTTACATCCAAAGAATAGATTTGTTTTCATTTTAATTGTTACTTACAAGTTTTAAAATAAACCCTTATTTTTTAAAAACATTTTGTACGTTGTTTCTTTTTGATTTAACATTTAAGTCAGGAAAGAAATTTGGCCCAATAATTTTGTGAGTAACTGTATATCAAGCTACAACAATGTGACTGCGATTCTTTATCAAAGATCAAAAATTCCTATTACCTTTACATAAAAATATGGACGCTGTTAGACAAGAAGGTTTGGTTGCATGAAATTTATTTTTACTTGCTATTCATAAGTACTACGAGTATATGGCAAGTTATGCAATCGTAAAAAAAGCGAGATTTCTATCAGACTTGACAATATGATAAGTTGAGGCGAAAAATGAAGGTCTCCCAATTATGTCTGCCTAAACGGCTTCGTCGATTTACTTTAAACTTGGTAGAAAACGTTTTGAATTTTTCCCCCACGTGCGTTTTTCTTAAGGCCAAAAATAACGGTACTTGCGATACGAATTTTTTTAGAAATCTTGTAAATAATTTTTTTTTCATCAAAAGAAAAAACAAAGCTTATTAGTGCTTGAAAAAAAATTCAGAAAAATTGTTACTAATTACAATTACATATATTTTTTATGTTTTTGATTTTATTTTTATCATTTTTTTTATAGATATTGTGTATTCAAACCTTCAATAATAAAAATTTATTATGGATTTTTAAAAAAAAGTTAATTTTTTTTCAGAACTCAATATTTTGAAAACACCATGCTCGAATACAGCTCCTAGAAATTTGATATCTTTTTCCTTTTGATAAATTTTAACGATCTATAATTTAATAAAAAAGTTTGAAATTGGAATCTTGCTGACTGTACCTGTAATAGAACTGTTTTTTTTTTTCGAATTTTATATTTCTCATTGTCGGCATATCGGATTTTAGTGAAATTTTTTATAGAGTGGCTTCTAAAAAGTTTAAAATATATTATTGATTTTTGTGTTTTTAATTCGATATCTCAAAAGCTAGTCAAAATATTTTGTTAGATTCAATTTGTATTCGTACAATAATGAAAACTTTAAGTTAGCGTAGCAAAATTTGTTTAAAGAATACTTATTTTTTAAGAAAACTATACAACGTCTCATAATTTATGTCTTAGCATAAATTCATATTTGCGTTCGAAATCACATAGCATTCTGTTTATATTTCTTCTTTCTTAATGCTTATGAACATTTTTCTCTAATAACATTCATTTTTACTTGCGATATAGGTACTCGAACTTGAGATTTGGATCAAAGTTTTCATTACGATACGATAGTAGAGAACATGAAAAAAGTGGGTCCTTCAATTCCATCTGTTCTGTTTGTCTGTATCTCGACCAACAGCCTAAGCTACTGAATGCGAATTTCTTCCAACTCTGTACTTATGGGTCTTCGGTGATACCCTCCCTAGTGGGAAAATTGAAATTTGTTTTCTTAGCTCCAAAACTAACGGTACCCCCATGCAGCCGTAAATCAAAATTCTATTTATCTCGAAAACGGATCTAACTATTAAGATAAGAAAATTAATTAATGGATTAAATTTTTTTAAACACAAGTTTTGGAAAAAAATGTCACTAACGGTACCTCTCATAAAACTGAATTTTTGATTATCCCCTTCTCTTTAACAGCTCTAACGATTTTGACCAAAATTTTTGTACAGCAGCTCCTTTGAATTTAAAATAATATGTTATAAAATAAAAAATTCGAAAAAATATATTTTATGTTTTTTGAAAAATCAATATCTTCAAAACGTGGGAACGATTATTTTTGGGAAATATTTCCTAAAATCTATATTACCTTTTTATATAAAACTTATAATACTATCAAGAAGATAAAAGATTGTGGCGACATCTTAAGTATAGGGACAGTACTTGCTAGATTTGTCTGTGCTAAATTTAGTAATAAAATATTCTCTTTTTACTTGCGATATAGGTACTATATGGCAAGTTATGCATTTGGAAAAAAAATCGAACTGGAGATTTTGATCAAAGTTGACGTTAAGATGATAGCGAAGACGAAAAAGTGGGTCCGACAATTCCGTCTGTCTGTCTGTCTGTCTGTCTGTCTGTATGTCTGTACCTCGATCTATAAGCCTAAGCCATTGGAGCTATTTTCTTCAAACTCGGTACTTAAGGGTCTTCAGTGATTCCCTAGAGAGGAAATTGAATTTTTTTTAGCTCTAAAACTAACTATACCTCCCATACACATGTAATGAATTATCTTGAAAACAGCTCTAACGATTTTGACAAAAAAAAATAAAGTTTGATATTATTGACAACTTTTTCGATAAAGCTTCTGTGTTCTTCTTAATTTTTTTTTTTTTGAAAATGCAGTCGTCACATCACTGTAAATAGTTTTCTTTTTCTGTTTTATAATTTTTTTTTAATATTCACCATTCACCATGCAAATATAGCTTACAACTCTTAAATAATACTTTAAAAAATTCTTCTGCTGTTAAAGAGCCATTTAAAGGGTAAAGAATCAAAATAAACTTACGCTTTCTTATAGCTGATAAAAATATTAAGCAAGAGCTGCAATCAGTCTGAAATAGAGCTTGGGTCTTGCATTTAACTCTCTCAGAGCTGTATAAGAACATTTAAATAATATTCAGCTAAAACGATGTTACTTGTGTGGGGAAAATCTGAATTATTCCATTCAAACAATAGCTTTATGCATGCATTTGCACAGTCTTATAACAATACTATAGAAACTATATTCCCTTATGAGAGCCCAAAAAAAATAAATCATGATTATAGTGTCTTGACTCAAACTGTCCAATAATTATTTTATGGAAATATCGAATTAAATTGTCAAAAATATTCGCAGATATAAGCCTTTACATTCCTCAACTATACAAACGGTATAGGATTGAGGCATCGGATGAAGTTGGGTTGACTATTGGAGTATAAACTAGCTATTTGACTTCCAGCGAGAAAGTTTATATGAGCACTATAGCTACGAATGATTCTTAAATTTCAGAAATAGGAAACAATTTTGTTAGTTGGATGGAACCCACCTTGGAATCATTTTTTTATTTTTTTTTTTTTGGTACAACTGCTTTTAATCATCATCAATTTGTTTTAAATTTCAAAAAAAAAATCAAATTCTTATCAAACCAAGAATTCTCTTTCGGTTTGATAGAATTTTTCTTCTTCTAAATAAAATATCTCATTCTGAAAATTTGTAAATTTGTAATTACATCAGTATTGAAGTCTGGGTCACTGTCGTGGAAGAATATTGAGCAGTTAGGTCTGTTGAAAAAATCGTTAATAAATCAAATATAACTGGCTAATTAAAGTGTTAAAAAATCTTACTATCATTGTTAAGTGTTAGATGGATTTCTTGCAGGTTTCTACTTGAAATCCAATCAAGTATTGTATTGTATTGTATTGTATTTGTATTTATTTTCATTAAAATGACTTGATACATCAAGATTGAATCTTTTAGTTGTATCTAAGCAAATTTACAAGTTATAATTCATCACAATACAAGCTTTTATAACAATAATTTATAAATAGAAACATAACAATAAATAAACTATAAAATTAAATTTAAATAAAACAAGTGAAAGTAAACATTAATTAGATGATGAAAAGTAAATGAAAATCTTCTTCTTAAAAATAGCTAATGAATTAATTCTCTGAATTTCAAACGGTAAACGGTGCGAAATAATCCGATCCGTTAGTTGAAGCTGTACCTATCGCATTTTCTCGCATTTATTGATTCCATATTAAATTGTACAAATATTAAATGGATAAACTTACAAGTGACTCTCAACTGGTAATTTTAAAGCAATTTGTCAAACTTTGACTTATTGAACAGGTTGGCAACCGAGAATTGATAATAGATAGATATAACTTATAACACAAATATTAAATTCATTTTAAATAAAATTTGTTTAAAAGAATATTGGCATTAAAGTCACTACCTTACAATAGAACGTTAAACAAAGGGTTTTGTTTACATACACATCTCAAGCTCTTTAAGATTCTTCTCTTTAAAGTTGCAAAGATAACAGTATGAAACCACCATTAGACATTTTTCTATTCCATTTAAATTCGGTTGTTTTATTACTAAGCCAAATTATTAAAAGTTTTCAATTAAATTTGTTTCCATATACATTTAAGATAATTTAGGAAATGACTCTTGAAAATATTAAAAGAAAAATAATCGTTCTGCTGTCGGAGTCTATCACCAATATTGATATCATTAATTAGGGATTTAAGGAAAGGTATTTGTATGCTTACTCGTACAAATTGTTACCTTTGAAAGATCCCTTTTGACTATAAAGTTGACGGTAACAATTAAATTTTATGAAAGTTTCATATTTCTTAATCTGTCTTTAACATACTGATACGCAAAAAAATCAAGCATAGGTATTTTGTGAGTAATAAAATTATTGTGATGTGTATTTCTTTATTTTTTGGTATAGTTTCCATACCAAGTGATCTTTGTTCGGTCGTAAAATTTGTTTTTAATAACATCATTGCTGACGATGTAAGAAATATTACGTTTAAGGAAGTCCAAACTAGAAAGGTTATTTTTAATGTATTGAATCTATTAAATGTATACCTACTGTTAGAAATAACAAATATTCATTGTCGATTTATTCTCTTATCAGTGTAGATAATGACGAGCTAGTTGAATGTTATTGGCACACCTTTTGGGACATCTAATCAATAAGTTCATAGGGAACATTGATAACGATTAAAATTTAACGTAAGCATTTTCGTTTATTTATCTTTTTATTTTTATTTTTATTTTTTTTATAATTCAAAACTCAAGATAACGAATTAAGCAGTAAAAGTTACTTTTTTCGATAAGGAACTAAGCATATAGCGCTAAGAGCACATTTATTAATCACGTGCAAATATAGCTAACTTCTCAATTAACTTAAATCAGCAAATGTGCGAATAATGCCAATTAAAATTATGTTAATTTAGTTATAGTTAATATTTTAGCAATTACGTAATTCCACTGTTTTGTTGCTGTTACATGCAATTGATAAACAATGAAACCTGACATTTAAACTGAGACTTTTTCAACTAAAATGAACTCCAAAATAGATTGAATATTTAAACTTAATGGTATAGCACAACCAAGTTGTCATTAGTTTGTACAAAACTTCAATAGCATAAGAAGAATATGCAGCAAATTTAGGACAGTTTTGGAACAAAATATAAATAAAAATGAAGGGTTCTTCAATAAGGGCGGGTAGTTAACATCTATTGAATAAATCAAGCTGCTTGTGAGGTATTAAAAAAATTCTTTTTATTCTAAAGGTCCATGCATGCTTAAACAGCCCCTGGCGTACTATGCATTTTTTAGAGATTCAGCGATTGTACTAGATTATATGCATATATTTTTGACTTTTAGCTGAAGACGTCTGAAGATGGTCTAAGGCATAATGAAACAGGACCAGTATAAATAAGAAGAAGCCCGGCTTGACCCGGTAACAGCACTGACATGAGCCCTATTGAAAATATGTGGTAACTGATGAAGAGGAAAGTTACTCAAGAGTTGATGACAACCAAGAAGGAGCTCAAAGAAAAAATGATTCATGTATGGAATCATAATCCGCAAATCCAGCAGTTCAGTCTTGAATTGGTAGAATTCCGCGCAGAATTGCAATTCTCATAGCGCCAAGAGGAGGCTTAACTTTATATTTGAATACTTTTATTTTCATCTTTGTCGAAATATGGTCTAATTTACAACAGTTATTATACAAATCGAATATTTAAAACAGTAATTCCTTTTGATTTTGCTTAAAATCTACAGCGCGTCTAATAATATGGCCAGGGACTGTATTTATGGAACATGATATTGTTCAAATGTCCACTTTGGCTTCTTAAGGAAGCACGGATCCATGTGGTCCAATTTTCAATTACTCTTCCGCATAGATATGGCCAAATTAGAGCGATGGCTGTGTTATGTTCATCGTATGGGCATCAGTTGATTGGGTCTTATTCCCAAGGACCTGCGACTTCAGGAAACTCCATAAGAATAATTCTATAGAAGTCAAATCGCATGACCTATGTGGCCATTTCACATCACCTCCGCGAGAGTTAGCATTATCCTCAAATCGTTCATGTAAAAAGTCAATCGTGGCGTACTGATAAAACCACACATTGTCTAGATCTATATGCTTCAATGTGGGCTATAAAAAATTCTTTAAGATCGTCCTTTAGCGCTCGCCATTGACCAATAATGACGCCGCCAGCTCAAAATAACACTAAACGAAAAGTTTTTGAGGACGCATTATCATCTATTAAGCCTAGTATGGGTTCGTATCGTGGCTATTTTGCTGTTAACACAGCCATTTATTACAAAATGCTCCACTTCGTCGTTAAAAATGATTTTTCGGCCAAATTGGGGTCCGTTTGCATTGCAAAAGTTCCGAAGCTCAGTCAGCGAACAAAAAACGTTTTCATTGGTCATCAATATTGGGTTCTCGGGTCAGTTCGATCTTGTACGGGTGTATCCCCAAGCCCCGATACAATATTCGCCAAATTGAAATCTGCAAAAGGCCTAGTTGTTTCACATTTCTTCTTCTATTTACACCTTTACGGACCGTGACTATGTTTTCAGGCTATTTTGCGTTCCTTTGTCGTACAAATTTTGGCTGATTGATAATCAAACTTGTATTAAATTTGTATTAAATTTGGCCACCTGATTTGGTCGACTCTGATGGTCGTGGTCTACTGTGAAATGGGAGTAACGTTTGCACAAATGAACGCTCCTTTTGATAATAAAGTTTTATAATTGAGACGTGCTGTTAAAACGTGTTACTTGCATCAGTAATTCAATAATAAACTATAGATTTGACAGATGTCACCACAGGCCCCAAAAATCTACCTCCGCCAATTGAAAAACCCTTTAAATTTACAAAACGAAATGTAATTTAATTACATACATTAAGTTTGTCGAAAATCGTTGAAGGCGTTTTCGAGAATATTGAAAAAAACGAACTATTTATAGACTAGCAATAGAGAAAATAATCGACTGGGGTCAACTCGCATGATCGGGACGCCCAACTGACAAACCTACGTTGTGAGGTGACCCAGTCGCCAAATTTCTCATTAACAACTTCGAGCCTTTCGTCATTTGTATGGAATGTAACACTATCTTGTTGGAATCACAACTCTAACGTATCGTAGTTATCGAGCTACTGCCAAAGAAAGTCATTGAACATAGTTCTATACCCGAAACCATTAACGATAACGGTATCTCCTTCCTCATTTCGAAAGAAATATGGCCCCATGATGCCGCCATGGCATGAACCGGAACAAACAACCATTCATTGTGGATCCATTTATGCTTGGACTTGGGGATTGTGTTCGCGCTCCAATAACAGTAATTATGTTTGTTAATATAAAAATGACTAACTTTATTTAATATTTTGACAGTTGGATGTCATTGGTAATTTTGACAGATGAGGAAACATAACAACTGGATAAAACTATCATTGGTATCAGGTCACCCTTAACTTTAAATGTACAGGTGTATATCTAATAATTTTTTTTAATTTTTTCTTTACTTTGCGAGAAATAATTGGTCATTCTTATAAGTTTTGACTGACACCATACTTCTATACTTAACTCCAATAAACCGTTTTTATTTATCAAAATTCTTTAATTTCATCCACGAATGTTTTGTGGAGTAACTCAAAAAATTATAAAAATTCTAGATGAATTTGTCGAAGAAGAAATATTGTGCTCTCAAATGCAAATAACTAGTTAAGGAATGACAAATTAGTTCGTGGTGTAATATCATTTCAAAAACAATAGCGGAGTCCATTATTAACTTTGCAAATCAGTTTTTTCCGGAGCAATAAAAGATAAAAACTGGAAGTTTTCGAGTTTCCCACAGGTTTTTTCCGTTTTCCAAAATCACTTCATGATCAAATTTTTCACCTACTACTGGTTTCAATAATCAAAGATTATTTTGATTTATAGTGAAATGAACTTATCAAACGTTTATTTTGTGTCTTCTACTGGTTTTCAATGAGTTTCTTTTATTTAATTTTTTTTTGGAATTTCCTTTTAAAAATTATGCTTTCGACCCTTACTAAAGCTTAGTCTATTTATCCCTTAACTTAAAATTGATATTCAATTTTCTTTCAACGGAAACGATTTATATACGGCACGACATTTTTGGAAGCCAGAAGTCGTAAAAGTTTTTCTAGTTGATCATTAGACTCTTTGCGTTGTTGAAAGCGGCCAGTAAAAAAAAATAAAAATGCCGATTTTAAGGACATTTTTTAAAAAAGGGTGTTCAGGGCACTGAAATATTCTTTTTAGAATCAATTTAAAATAAATTATATTCTTTTTAAAAATATTCCAAATACTGCTAACAAATATGTCAACTTGCAAACAAATTTGTTTTGTAAAAACTTTTTAGAGGACTGATAAACTTACCTTAGTAACAGAATCTAGTTGCACCACAATTTTATTGTAAGGAGACTTGGTACTTCAAATTGCCAGTGCTGGAAATTCAATCGATATTCTAGTTGTTGATTCTTTCGATTGCTTCAATATTCCATGGGACTGATATGAAATGCGGGGGACAAAGTTTAATGAAGTTTTGTTTGTAATAAAATAAATTACTAAAAAATATTTATATATTTCGTAGCAAAGATGTGTTATTTTCCGTAGCTTTGGTGCAATTCATCTTAGTATGAGACCTAAAATAAGAGAACGGTAATAATTTTTCTTTGCGAAAACCCAAAGGGGACACATCAGGGGACTGAGAATCAGACACTTTGAAGAATTTTTTGAGCAAAATAAAATAAGGTCATCCTAATAATATTATTTGGCCAGGTAGATATCAATCAGATTTAATTTTATAAAAAAAAATCAGATTAAATAATTGAACGGATTTTAAAATATTTCTGGGGCCGTCGAAAATTCCATCGTTTGTAGAATCACCCATATATCAGTTTGCCAATGCGTTAAAGCTTTAATAATTACAATTCTCGTTACGTTCCCGTTTATGAGTTAAGCGGATATAAAAGCTTTACTCAAATTATTTTTCAAAAAACCACCGCTAATGTTAAACCAATTTCCAACACCAAAACTTATTTTCTATTTTTATCATCTAAGCTGCTTGCTGTGATTACATCGTAAATTTATTCGTTAACATTTTCGAAATAAATTGATTTAATCAGTTTATTTGATAACAAACGTTTTAGATTCAAATAAGTTTCTTATTTGCAACATTCAAGATAATTTGAAGTATACAACGCAATTAATGTTTTGAAAATAGAATTTTCCTATGATTATTGAAAAAATCTATTATCAGATAATACCAGGAAGTTTTACAAATTAATGGAAAATCGCTAGGAATGATTTCAGCACTTTTATTGTCTTATTAATGTTCCATAGAATCTTGCACAATTTTGAGTCTCTATAAAATCTTGTTTAAATATGTTTAAGATGTGTTTTTTGGGAAAATATTATGGTGTATATTTTTTTCCGTCATTCGTTATGTTTCCTGTGGGGTATCCGAACATGAAGTTTTCTAAGAACATGGAGAAAAATGCGTACGAGAACGTACGAGAAAGTAATGAATTTCAATTATTTATAACTTCAAAATAAAAAAAAATTATTTCCTGATATTTCTAGGATAACATAAAGAACCAAATTTTTGCATGAAATACAAATAAAGCAACAAATACTACAGTATCCCAAAGGTAGTAAAAAATGTTGGTCATTTGTACTTCGTCACGGGTTCTTAAACTCGTCTTCAATGAAACTCTTTATGCCAGCTCATATGAAAAATTCAATGTACTTGCAATACAGTTTGCTGTTAATTCTACGCTGGCAGAAAGTGTCATGACTCTTCCTATAATTGAGAGTGTTAACGATTATATGGGACAAATTTTCTTTCGCAATAGTACAGCTGCTAGAATGCTGAAGGATCTCGATGTACGCAAATCCGCTGGCTGTTAATTTATCAGCTCAACAAATATCTTCAAGAGCGAAAGCTTCTCCATATGTGTTTTTCTTTTTTAATACAGAAATGAGCTTTGAACAGAGTCTGAGCTTGTCGAGCATATTCTGAACATCCTCTGAAGCAAGCGTGCTCTAAGCGCTCTGAGTTGTTTTTGAAACACACCTGAATATTAATATGTTACCATTTTTTTTATTAATTTCCACCTGTCAAATGCTTGTGTCAAGCATTAAACACTGCCTGCACAGATATTTTATTCTGACCTAATAGAGCGAAAAAAAAGAAACACATATTTGAAGATCTGAACACTCTGAACTAAAATGGAAACAATTTATTTTTTGATAACTTGGGCTCTGTTCTAAGCTTAAAAAGAAAAACCATAATAACCCTCAGTATGGCTTTCATTGTAATAGGTCCACTTCCACTGTTGGTCTCACTGAACACAAATCACTTGCCACAAATCTTTACATCGCTTCGGAAAAAGTATGTATTTCATAATTTTAAAGCATTTGATAGAGTTTAGCATCGAGCTCTCTTGTCAAAAACGCGTGCATTTGGTATTGATGAATTTTTTGCTTCGGTGGATCAGACAATACCTTTTGAACTGCTAAATACAAGTTCTAAGTTGTGTTGGACGGTTTAAAGTCTGAAATGCATAAAATAAGTGCTGGTGTACCCCAGGGCTCTGTTTTGTCTCCCACTTTCTTTCTCACATTCATCAATGATCTTTTGTCGGTGACTTCTAATCCATTAAATTCTTTTGCGCTGACCATAGAATTCTTAGCTTGTCACATTCGTTTCCGGATACACGTCGTTGTAATTTAGATATAGTTTTAGAACGGCATCGTATGATAAGCTCAATAAATTCTAATCTCGATAGAATTGCTAAATGGGTAACCACAAACTGCGTAGAATTGTATGCTTCTAAAACTCGTTAAAGTGCAACTTAGCCACCATGTGTGGCACTTACATTGAGGAAACCGAATAGCTCTCAGTTGCTTGCATCATAGACCACCTGCTTTGGAATGACCACATAAGATCCACACCAAACAGTGCCTTTCTCTGGCTGCATTGCAATTTGGTGGATTTCATGTGGATTGTGATCATCTCACATTCGTAAATTTTTCTTGTTCAGAAATCCATTCATCCGGAAATGAGCCTCGTCCTTGAATATGAAATATTGCTCAAACAGAAGATCATGTTGCTCATGTTGTTAAAAGGCTATAACTTTCCATGCTGCATGATAAATAGATTAAATAATTGACAGCCAAATGATAGATGCAGATTTAGCGATATAGCCGGAATTACCTGTCAAAGTTCGGAAATCCCTACTTGGAAAACTCTTTATAAATTTAACTTAAATAATAATAAAACATTCATGTATTCCGACTGATGTGTAGGTGTCTGTTTCGTGTTAATTGAGTTCGACTATTTTATTTGTGTTTGTTACACAAATACAAACTATTGCTTTTTTTTATCAAAAACATAAATTTCTTAATCACATAACTTATGATAAGTTACAGAACTGTCAAATTTATTTTATCAGTATGTTTTCAAAACTTAAGTTACAAAAGACCCCTATGAAGTTTGTTTTTTTTTCATCGTAATTGAAGGTTAAAGACTTATCACCGGTCAATCATAATGACCCAATTTCAACCCTTAGAAAGAGTTTCATAAAATATCTGCCTTACAATCAATTTAATGACACCAGTAATAAAAAAGTAAATACTGTTATCAATAGTGGGATATCTAGAATTAGTTTATTTATTGTTGTTTGTAGAAGTGCCCTTGTAGAAATGCCCTTGAATTATTACTCATAACATAATAATATCATAACAACAAAACTAAGTCACACAAATAAGATACAACTACTTATTGTTATTAACCATCAACTATTTTAAAATCATTAAACAATTAAATACAACACAATAATTATTAGAAATTTCAATCTTAGAAACAGTTTTTTGATGATATTATTTTTATATTAACAGTTTTCCAATTAGAATTTCCAAACTTTGACAGCTGATTGCGTCTAAACTGTTGAAGCTGTATCTATGTATGAAACTACGAGTAGATTTTGTTTATTAAGTTTGTTTTAATAAATCAACTTGGGGAGTGCTAAATTTCAACAAGACGTGCAAAAAGTTAAATTGTTTTGTAAAAGTGGGTCCTCTACTTGAGCAACATTCCGGGCACTTCACTCAATTTATGGTGAACATAATCATCCATCTGATTAGGATATTTCCAACGTGGTAGAAAAATTCGAGTCAAAAGGTTTAGTGAACCAGCACCCGTACGTCAACGAAAAACAAGATCTGCTGAAAATATCGAGTTGCCCGGGGAGTGTGCAGAAGAATCTTAGGCCGTCAATTCAACGCCACTCGCAATAACTCGGCCTTTCGCAGACCACAACTTGGCGATTTGACTAGGGTCTAAGCCCAAACAAAAATCCAGGAGCTCGGAGTAACTAGACTCTGGAAAGAAAGAAAGCTGTTTAATAACTAACGCGTTTTTGTAGGAGCGAAATGTCGTGGTCAGCTGTTATAATTTAGTTAAACAGCGACATTTAAGAGTTACTAACGCGACAAAGCCTTCTTATGAAAAAAGCTGTCGAGAAATCCAAAACTAACTAAAGTCTGCGAACAGATCCCTTGACTTTTGTGGTGATAATTGTCAACAAAAAAAAAATTCACAAACAAAACTTCTGCTTTATGAAGAATACCTGGTGAACAGAAAAAGTAAATACAAAATGATTTAAATTGAAATTCATAAATAAAAACCTCCATATATATTTTCAGAAACATGAAAATTACTTGGCAAAAAGTTATTGGTTGTTTTTTTTTTCAATTAAATATTTGACAACTAGTCAGTGGTACCAACTTTAAAGTAGAAAAATCGCACAACTGCGGATACGTTTTTTTTGGGAAATCCTACTTCACTACGGATAATTTTCCTAGTTAATAATATGTTCTAGTTAATAATATGTTCAATAAGTTTTGTCGTTCGATAAGAGAAGGCGTTGCTACTAGCCCAATTTTTTTTTGTTTTGTTGGTACACTCTTCATATTAACGTATGTGAAGTTTCATTTCAATCTGTCAATTCATTCTTTGTTTAGAAGCCATTTAGTGTCGCCGTGTCAAAGTATTTGTTTACGATGGAAAAAATTGAATATCGTGCAGTAATAAAATTCTTATTTTTGGAAGGTGTAGCACCAAAAGAAATTCACGAACGAATGGTGAAAGTGTATAATGATTGTTCACCTTCAATGAGAACAGTAGAAAGATGGGTTGCTGAATTTAAACGTGGTCGTACAAGCTTTGAAGACGATCCACGTGAAGGACGTCCAAAAAGCGCATCAAGACCAGAAATCATAGCCAAAATACAAGATATGGTTTTGAAAGATCGTCGATTGACTGAGAGAGATTTAGTAGAGGCTCTACACATCTCATTAGGCAGTGTGAGCCATATTTTAAGTGAAATTTTGGGCTTTAGAAAGCTGTGTGCACAATGGGTGCCGCATTCGCTAACGATGGAACAAAAACACATTCGAATGCGACTTTCTCAGCAACATTTGGAGCGTTTTAAAAAGAATAAAGTGGATTTTGTGCGTCGATTCATCACTATGGATGAGACTTGGGTCTATCACCATGATCCCGAATCAAAACAAGAGGCTAAAGAGTGGTGTGAACCTGGTTGTTCGGCTTCGAAACGAGTTCGTGTCCGGAAATCGGCCAAAAAGGTTATGGCATCAGTTTTTTGAGATGCGAAAGGAATTTTGTTTGTGGATTACTTGCAAACTGGTAAAACAATTAATTCTGAATATTATTGCAACCTTTTGGACCAGTTGAAGGAAAATATTCGTGAAAAAAGACCCGGTTTGCAGAAGAAAAAAATCCTTTTTCATCAGGACAATGCACCGTATCACAAGAGCATTTTGACAATGGCTAAAATCCATGAATTAAAGTTTGAATTGTTAGAGCATCCACCGTATTCACCAGATTTGGCCCCCAGCGACTTCCATTTGTTTCCAGAAGTCAAAAAATTTATGCGTGGCAAGCGTTTTTCATCAAATGAAGAGGTCATAACGGCTGTTGAAGCATATTTTGCAGACCTTCCGGATTCTCACTTCAGGGATGGGATCCACCGATTGGAGGATCGTTGGAGCAAGTGTATTAATGTTCAAGGAGATTATACTGAATAATAAAGTGTATTTTGAACCATAAAGTTGTGTTTTTCTTATCGAACGACAAAACTTATTGAACAACCTGTTTATATGTTTATGTATGTTTATACAAAATTTCTTTTGCCTTTTCACGGTATTTTATTCAAAAATCTTCACCTTTCAGCTTCATTTTTTCGGCTAAAAGAAGCGTAGTACTGCATGTAAAGGGTTTTCCAATAAGAGGTGTTATTTTGATATTCAAAGAAGAATGGCACTTTTGGAGATAAATGATCGGATGTTTATTTCATTATAAAGAAGAAGGTATGCCGTTAATAATGGAACACAACATCAGCCAAATGGCCGCCAAGACCACGCTTACAGGACCATATCCTTTTCATGAAATTTTCCATAACCAAATGGCAAAGTGGCTGCCCTATGTCCTCGATAGCCTCACGAATTTCATCTTTGAGGTCTTGAATCGACGCTGGGCTGTTGGCGTAGACCTTATCTTTCACGTGGCCCCAAAGGAAGAAGTCGCAAGGTGTTAAATCACAAGATCTCGGTGGCCAATTGTGATCACCTCTTCGAGAGATAACACGGTCCGGAAACTTTTCCCGTAAAAGATCGATGGTTTCATTGCTTGTGTGGCACGTAGCGCCGTCTTGTTGAAAGTAAACGTTGTCCAGATCAATACCATCCAATTCAGGCCATAAAAAATCATTAATCATCTCTCGATAGCGCAATCCATTGACCGTAACTGTTGCTCCAGCCTCATTTTCGAAAAAGTAAGGTCCAATGACCCCGCGGGACCATAAACCGCACCAAACAGTCACGCGTTGAGGATGGAGAGGCTTTTCAACAATAACTCTTGGGTTTTCCGAGCCCCAGATGCGACAGTTTTGCTTGTTGACGTAGCCTCCGAGGTGGAAATGGGCCTCATCAGTCAAGATGATTTTTCGATGAAATTCCGGTTCATTTTCATGCATTTCAAGGACCCAATTTTAATAATTTCAATGCGTTGTTGAAGCGTGTATCGTTCCATTCTTATTAATAGCGTAGTTTCTACTTGTCAAATGTCAAAAAATGACAGCTTCGAAAGTGACAGCTACCGAAATAGCGGGCTATTCAAAATAACACCTCTTATTGGAAAACCCTTTACTTTGACGTAAATCTTGGGTTTTACGCCTGTTTTTGTCGCTCACTGAAGTTATCAAACTGTTCATTAATGTTGTTAGCGGTTGATGGGGGTGGTTTTATAAAGGTAAATTTGTAAAATTCTGCTTCAAGCCACGTTTTAAACCGTTTTTTCGCATTTTATTGTTACTGCATTCCACAAATCCATTTTCCAGCTTCAAACAAAACTTGCGAAAAAATATAAACAAGTCCAATTTGTTTCCCGAGATTTTGCTTTCGCTGTTTGGATAACAATATTTATAGTCAGTTAAGTCACACCCGTACGTCGTTAAAACGTTGACAAAATCTTCGTAAGTAAACACAACCATTTTAACTTACTAGAAGGCTTCAAAATTATTTGTGTACTAGGCAATCGCTTTGTTAAAAAAAACTAAACAAAAATGGCATTCATTATTATAAAATCACGTGATTACATTTTTTAAAATTAAGAGAGAAATAACCGTTAGCACGAGAGCCATACTTTGTTTTGCCATTAAGTCTATAACAAATAATGATAACCTAAATAAAAAATCTCTTTAACCAAAGCAAATAAGATTTAATTGATAAAAGGAGAATCCCCCACCCCCACCTTCTTTTTTTTCATGTCAATGTATGCACTGTTTCGTAGTTTAAGATTTCTTAATGTTAGTTATTATTATTTATAATGCAAAGATGCCCCTACCCCCTTCTCCAGTTAACAAACTTATTTTATTTAAGAGTTCTCAGCTCTAAGGGAGATTTTTAAAAACTCTCCAGCAAGCGGGGTCGGATGCGGTCGGATCCAATTTTTTGAAAATATGACTCCAAATAAGTGCACAATTCATTTAAGACTACCCAAAAACCGAGCATTTTTTTAAAATCATCTTCAAACCTGAAATTAGAATTTTTTAAAAATACTCACAAAAACAGTTTTTTTTAAGGCTAAAACAATCTTGTTTCAAGGATTTTTTTAATTGTTAAGCTTAAATGAATCAATTGCATGCCTGCAAAATTTATTTCGAAACGAAAACATGAAAAGGGTCTGAGAAAAAGAAATTACAAAAAAGCGTTAAAATTCCAATTTTTTTTGGTTTTAAAAATACTGCATCTTTGAGTCCCTATTATTTGAAAATTAAAGAGTTTACATAAAAAACGGTTTTACATGTAAAAGAGGCGACAATTTTCTATGCATATCAACCAAAAAATATTTCGAATAATGAAAACAAAAAATCACCCAATGTCCGGAATTTTGTACTAGACGTTCCACTGTGCGGCGGGCGGCACGGCGCTTTTCCTGGAATTTTTCAAAAAAAAAATTCAATTCTATATTTCAAAAAACGAGTTGATACATTTTTAAATTTAAGTTGTATATATGCATAATAATTAAAATCTTAAGAGTTAAAACTTTTTCATGTGCACTGTACACGCGCCGTTTGTTCGCTGCCAGGCTTTGGAATGTTTCGAAGAGGACCCCAATTCTGGCCAAAAATTATCTCTAGCTATGAAGCGTCTTTCTGGATGAATGGCTGTGTTAGCAAGAAAAATGACACTTATTGGCATTTATTAGATAACCCATAGTACATAGGTTTACTAGATGACAATGCATATCCTCAAGAGATTTTCGGTCGGCATAGTCATTAGCCCGTACGTTTTCGAAAACGAACTTGGTGAGCTCAATAGAGAGCGCTAAACAATCATGACAACCAGTTTCTTATGGCCCACATTGAACCATTGAATGTAGTTCCAGCTGGACAGCGTTACATTTCTTAATGGCGATTGACATTATGCATGAAGGATTTGAGGGTCAGGTTAACTCTCGCATAGGTGAAGTGAATTGGCAAGCATGGTCATGCGATCTGATCCTGCTAGACTTTACCTTGTAGGATTTCCTGAAGCCGCAGTTCTATGCGAATAAATTATAATCGACCGATGTCCTTAAGGTGGACATAACCCCAGCCATCGCTTAAATTCAACAATTCAAATTGAAATGGCGAGGGAAAACTGTGCCGGGTAAGTTATTGCATAATCGTGTTGTGCGACTAAAAAAACGAATCTATATATTTGACGGTACGACCAAAGTTAGGCTCAAGGGTGAACTGATGAGCATTCCTAACGAAGCGGGTATCACGAGTGAATTGATAAAGGGGAGGAATGCAACTGGTTACTTCAAGTGAGCATTGCTTGTGGAAGTAGCGATAAAACAGGGAAATACATGAAACATTCCGACAGTGTTTAAGAGATGGGAATAAATCCATGATAGCTCTGTTTCCTATCAGTTTTAACGCTCTGTTCTGAATTCTATCCAATAAATGGAGAGAAGCTTGTGCTGCACCTGCCCAAAGTTGTGAGTTATACTCGAGTTTTGGACATATAAACGCCTTATAAATGGTAGCCAGATCAGAAGGGGTGAACAATTTCTTACATCGATATAGAAATCCTAAGCATTTAGCAGCATTCTTGACGGGTCTCGAGAATGTGATAATTCCAACGAAGATCGTCGTTAACACACATACCGAGTACTGAGAGCTTTTCGGTTTCTTCGATTCAAGTGCCATTTAAGGACAATATCATAGGGGGTATATTTAGCTTCAACAACAATAGACAGCATTGAGTTTTCGAAGCATTAAGCTCCACACGGTTTTTTGTACCCCATTTAACAATGCTGTAAAGATCGGAGTTTAATGAACTTATCATACGGTACCGTTGCAAATTCACTTCCAAAGGAGATGGACCTGAATTTGGGAGCGAGTATGAAAAGCTGAGAGTAGAGTCGTCGGCAAAACAATGAAGTGGACTAGAAGTTTCAGACAAGAGGTCATTTATAAAAATGAGGAAGAGAGTCGGAGACAAAACGGAGCCTTGGGGAACACCAGCATTTATTTTGTGAAGATCAGACTTAAAACCATCCAATACAACATGCATTGAACTATCAATAAGGTAAATTCTAATTCAAAGAAGAAGAGTTTCGTTGATGCCAAACGCACGCATTTTCGATAAGAGAGCATGGTGCCAAACTCTATCGAATGCCTTAGGAATATCAAGCGCAATGATCTTACTTGCTCCAAAACAATGTAAAGATGTTCCACTCTTCGGTGAGATATGCCATCAGATCATCAAAGGAACGATTGCTGCGAAAGCCGTATCATTAAGTCATTAAGAAGCTTTCGTTCTTCGAGATATTTCTTGGGCTGATGATTTATCATTTAGGAACAGGCTGGACAAATGCTGTTTTCCTTCTTCTGGGGAAGATTCCAGAACAGTAGGAGCGATGGAAAAGCTTACGCAATTGTTTTGCCAGGGATGAAGAACACCTCTTCATAATAATGGGGGGCATACCATCAGGACCAGCGGATTTCCTTACATCAAGACCTCGAAGGGCTCTTGCAACTGTACGAATGCGGAAATATACCTGTCCCATTGAATGATTTACGTTCTCAAGTATAGGAGGGATAATGTTGCTAACAGGAGGAGTCCTCAGACGAAGAAAAAGAGACTTACTACGAACAAGTCGAGAGGGCCCTCAATGCCTGTCCAAGGTATGATGTTAAAATCATCCTTGGGGATTTGAACGCAAAAATAGGTCGGGAGCCGGTATTCAGGCATTACGCAGGCACCCATAGTTTGCATGAGAACACTAATGACAATGGACTTCGAGTCTTAGAATTGGCAGCATCGAAAAACATGGTCGTTGCGAGTACCAGGTTCCCGCGTAAAGATATCTACAAAGCCACCTGGGTATCACCTGATGGAGTCACTCGTAACCAAATAGACCACGTGTTGATAGACCGTCGCCACTACTCGAACTTGATGACGGTACGAACGTACCGAGGTGCCAATATCGACTCGGATCACTATCTTGTTGGTATGGTTTTCCGAGGGCGGATTGCCTTGCGAAGACGCATTGCATCCGCCGATCAGGTTCGAATCAACACGGCTGCCCTGCGCAATGAAAACACCAGTAACACCTTTGGTAATGCGTTAGGACTCGCCCTAGAATCACTTGATTTAGGGAGAGTAAGTCCTGGAGCCAGTATGCTGGGCGTAAATGAGAAGTGGACACGCCTTAAGAATATTGTCATTAGTACTGCCAACTCCATCTTAGGCAGCAGTCGTAAAAATCGGAACGACTGGTTTGATGATGAATGCAAGCTAGCGACTGAACGTAAGAATGTTGCGTACCGAGCAATGCAACAATCTCATAGAACGCGGGCACGCGAAGAGGAATATAAAGAGCTCAGAAGAATAGAAAAACGGCTACACAGACAAAAAAAATCAGCCTGGGAGAAGAACCTAATCTGTGAAATTGAAAATAGCCGAGAGCGAGGTCCGCACCAGGCGCGGAAGTTCTACCAATCCGTCCGAAACATGACGCAGTACACACCACGCTGCACATACTGCAAGGACGGAGAGGGAAATCTGATCACCGATCCTGAAAGCATACTGGAGCGATGGGAAGTGTACTTTAATGAATTGCTAAATGGTCAGCTCACTGCAGAAGTGGAGGCTCCACTACTTCAAGAAGAATACTCTATGTTGCCGCCACCAAGCATAGAAGAGGTTGAGAAGGCTATAGGCCGGCTTAAACAGAACAAAGCCCCGGGAGCCGATGGCATACCAGCCGAATTATTCCATCACGGCGGGCCAGCCTTACGTCAAGCAATTCATGATATTATAGTACACGTATGGGAGCAGGAAGAAATGCCAGAAGACTGGCGAAAAGGTTTAATATGCCCCATACATAAGAAGGGAGATGTCACAACGTGCAGCAATTATAGAGGTATCACGTTGTTGAGTACCGCCTATAAGATACTCTCCTCTATCCTACAAGACCGGATAACCCCATACGCTAAAACCGTTATCGGACAATATCAGTGTGGTTTCATTCCAGGCAAATCAACAACTGATCAGATATTTACCCTTAGGCAGGCGATGGAAAAATGTCTAGAATTTAACATCCCAACATACCATCTGTTTATAGACTTTAAGGCCGCCTATGATAGCATAGCCAGGGTAGAACTTTACAAAGCCATGAGAGAATTCGGCATCCCAAATAAATTGACACGACTATGTAGGTTGACCATGACCAACGTAACAAGCCAAGTAAAAATAGCCGGATTGCTATCCAGACCAATCAACATCTTTAATGGACTCCGACAAGGGGACGGTTTGGCCTGCCTCCTCTTCAACCTGGCGTTGGAGAAAGCAATCCGTGACTCTGGCACGGCAACAAGAGGGACCATCGTCAACAGGTCCAGCCAGTTACTAGCTTACGCAGACGACATCGACATCATCGGAAGAACCGAACAAGCTGTACACGATTCCTTCATCCAGATCGAGCAGGCGGCACAAAATCTGGGGCTGCACATTAGTGAAGGTAAAACAAAGTACATGGTGGCGTCGAATGCGAGAGGAACAGTTGGTCAAACAATCAAGGTAGCGGAGCACGAATTTGAAGTGGTGCAATCCTTTAAATACCTTGGGTCAATAGTAGCAGCCGATAACAATATAGAAGAAGAAATACGCGGGCGGCTTCTCAAATCCAACAGAGCCTACTATAGTCTGTCAAAGCTCTTCAAATCCAGAAATCTCACCATAACTTCAAAACTACTGCTGTACAGGACCATGGTCCTGCCAGTACTCACATATGGATCCGAGACTTGGGTGCTTAGCAAAAGGCACTCCGACCTCTTAGCTGCGTTCGAGAGAAAAGTCTTAAGGAGAATTGTTGGCCCCGTATGTGAGGAAGGACGATTCCGGAGACGGTACAATCATGAACTGTACGCAATCTACCTTGAAGCAGATATCGTGACAAAAATTAAGCTCGGTAGACTCCGGTGGGCAGGGCACCTAGCTCGCATGAGCGAAGAGGAACCTGCTCGGAAAGTTCTTTGTGGTACATTCTATGGTAGACGACAGCGTGGTAGACCATGCTTGCGCTGGAGAGATGGCGTAGACCAGGACGCCCGAAGCCTTGGGGTGCGCAACTGGATGGCGTCGGCTAGAGACCGGGATAGGTGGAGAGACTTGTTGAAAGAGGCCAGGACCGGAACCCGGTTGTCGAGCCGATGATGATGATGATGTTGCTAACAGGCAACGTGAAGCTCGCAGCAAAATGAGCTGCGAGTACATTTACCTTCTCTAGAGAGCTAGTTATCGGTTTGTCATTGTAGATAAGCGTTGGAACCAAAGATGAAGTCGAATTTTTTACGTTCTTGACAAATGACCAGAAATTTCTACTGCCTTTGGGACATTCCAGGATTTTTTGCGTTTATTTCTGTTCATGTAAGATGCTTGGATATAATGTCATAATGACTTTGAAAATGTCAAAATACTTGACAAAGAGAGCCGCACTTCCACCCGCCACACTTTAGAAGGTCTTCGGATTCAGCAAAACATAAAAACAACGATGAACCATATCTGTGATACCAACCATCAAGTGATACCAAGTAATACTAGTTTCTATTTTTTGTTGTTTCCAATAGTGTTAATGTTACTTATTACTTACTTATTTACTTAGGTCCTCAGACCTTTTATGTCAGTGGCGGACCCCTACTGGGGCATAGGGCATCCACAACGCCAGCTCGCCATCGTGTTCGATTCCTGGATATGAGTCGCAACTCCCTCAAACTCTTGCCTAGTTGGGCTGACTCCTGCTCGACTGTCCTTCTCCATGAGCTTCTCGGCCGTTCAGCTCTTCTTCCTTCTTGAGTGAGCTGATTCCACTGCATTGCATGCGTCGCAATACACCTGTCGCCTTTTCGAAGTGCTTCGAGTGCTGATATCCTGTTTAGTGCCACCCTTGGTAGATATGATACTTCCAAGGTATTGGAAGCTCTGTACTTTCTCTTCCGGTTGTTGAGAAATATTAATTAGAGAAGATGACTGGGTTCCCAGGTAGATCATCTTTGTTTTGCTGGAGTTGATTTTCAGCCCTACGATTTCTGCTTCTCTCTCCATCCCTGTTGTCATTTGGTAGGGATCCATGATCCTATTAGAGTGCAAGCATACGTCGTTCGCATACTCAAAATGTTTCAGTTGAGATGTCACAGTCCATTGAATTCCTCAGTTTCCCGTCAAGGCCGCCGGCAGGACATCGCTTATTACCAACAGAAACAATATTGGTGACAGAATGCAGCCCTGTCTGACTCCACTTTGGACTTCAAACTCTTCTGACAGCCTCTCTTCGTGCAAAACGTGACATTTGGATCCATCATAAGTTTCCTTAATTATAGCTATTAATTTATCCGAGATACCCCTCCTGCGTAAAGCATGCAAAATAAATTCTCTATTGACGCTATCGAAAGCCTTCTCAAAGTCAATGAATAGCAGGTAGAGTGGTGATCGATATTCGACGCACTGCTCAATTATGATCCTTAAAGTATTGATATGATCAATGCATAAAGATCCAGTGCGGAAAGCTGCTTGTTCGGCATCGAGTGTGGCTTCTAGATGTTCCCTGATGCATTCCAGTACTATTTTAGCTAATATTTTGGCAACGGCAGGCAGGACGCAAATTCCCCTCCACTTTTCACATTGTGTTAAGTCTCCTTTTTCAGGGAGCTTGATTATCATTCCCTTTTTCCACTCATTCGGAAATCCTTCGGAGACCCAAGCTTTCTTTATGAGTGGATGCAGAAGTTCGCTCGATGTCGTTTTCACCGATTGTAGAACCTCTGCAGGAATGCCATCAAGTCCTACCGCTTTGTTGGTCTTCAGTGATTTGTTTGCGTTGCGGATCTCATCTCTACTGGGGGGTGCAGTGCGAATTCGGGAATTTGTTGTTCCTGTCGCCTCAACAGGTATCAGTTGCGCATTGCTGTTGGTAACTCGGTTTAATACCGACGCAATATGGTCCTTCCACCTTCTCAGCTGATCCTCATCCGAACTAAGTAGCGAGCCGTCTGAGTCTTTTACGAGGTGTTGTTTGGAGCTGCGAGCACCAACCAATTCCTTTGTAATGCTGTAGACGGATCTACTGTCGCATCTGTTAGCAGCATCTTCTGCTTGTTGGGCCAAAGCGTTAATGTGATTACGCTTGTCACTTCTTACACTGCGGTGAACCTCTATCTTTCTCATGCGGTACAGGGATTCTAGCACTCCTTTTTCTACTCCAGTTGCAGCTACAATACGGACCATAAGTTTTTGCCGTTCGCCAATCTGTATCCAATTTTCCCCTCGCTCGGCCGACTATTCTTTCAGCACCCGATATAAGAACATTTTTCACAGCATTCTAGTTTTTTTCAATGGATTCAGGTTCCGTGCTGCTGTTTGTCATCATTCCGTGTGAAAGGTGGTCTCTCAAATGTTGGCGTGTTGAGAGATCCTTTAGTCTGTCGACGTTGAACCTGAGTAAGCGGGTTACGCCGTTGGATCTCCGAGCTGCAGCTGTACGAAGTCTTACAGTAGCTACCATAAGGTGGTGGTCTCGAGCAAGTCCCATATCGGCCCCTCTTTTATTTCGAACATCCAAGAGACTGCTTCTAAAGCGCCGGCTAATCGCGAAGTGATCTTTTTTGATGTTAATGTTAATTTATTTAATTATTAAATTATTTATTTGTTAATTTATTAAAAAAAATTTACGTAAATTCAAAGATAAATAAAAACAAAAATCCCTAAAGAAGTCGGAAAAAAGCCAGCGAAGCGTAGGGTAACAGAAGATAAATTAGTTTTTTATTAATTGCATCCATTTCATTGATCATTTAAGCCCAAATAACTACATATAATATTAAGATTTAATATATGATCAAATATAACAAAACTTAAATTACTTGTTAATTGTTGGTACATAATTTTGATTGAATTTTTTTTTTTCTGTAATCATTAAAATTCAACTTTAATCTCCAATGTTGCTTATTTCACTCTCATTGAACGTTCCCCTGATTCAAATAGAACTTCTTATTAAGAATCATAGTAAAAATACCTTCTATCTTAAATTTTATATATACCTTTTTAATATACGATATAAGGCCCTCTGCGCTCATCCGAAAGAATAATCTCTGTTATTTGTTTTGAAAAACCACTATTGATCAGTCTTGTCATTGCAGCTAGTTATCTTTTATTTCTCCTATGTATACAATTTATTGAAATTGTTTCGAACTCAAACCACAGGCTGGCCACACTTGCTTCATTCACAAATCACATCTTCCCCTCACAGCTTAACATGATTTTAAAATTAGATTTCTTGTATGCTCGCCTACGATCAGCCATTACTAAAAAGATCTTTTTCGATATTCCCCTTTCTCTCCCTCAACCCAAGTCGTAGCCCAAAGTGGTTTTGTATGGGATTAGTTTATCAGCTGTTTAAATTTAGTACTCACTCCGTCACCATATTCATTCTCAGTAACATAGCATTCCAACTTGAATATATTTTTTTTTAAATGACACTTCCCTTGATCGTTGATCGCTGATCGTACGGTCTTAAAAAGCAAGCAAGCACCACAAAAAAACAACAACTGTAACTGCTGTCACTGTCAATATGGTGTTGCTTGCTGTTAATGTCTTACTAGAAGCTCGCTGTAGCTAGTCTGAAGTCTGAACACAAATCCAAAATTTAGTTGCGATCGTACCTTTGCTCCGTGAGCATCCAAGCGCGCATAAATTTCTGTAGATACTTTTTGCTTGTGACTTTCATGCAGAACGCAATTCTATAAGAATTCCTAAGAGCGCTGGAGTTCGCCTTTTATCGCTTCACCGATTTAAATATAGAAAACAGAATTTGCACGATCAAAATCAAAACTGCAAAGTGGTTTTCGGGAATATTGTCCGCTTCCATTCGAGTTCCAATTTTTCCTCTCAGTGTGTGTGTGTCTAATTAGTTATTTTGTTCTAATTGGGAAGTATAAGATAATTAAACGATCGTCAAAAAGGTAGAAAGAGAGATACATGCAAGATCGTAAACAATTTCTCCTCCAACTATGATCTGACATCTCGGATGTTCTGATTCGAAATATTGTTTTTCTTTTATGTGATTTGATTTCTTTCGAAGAATTTTTTGCTTGTTAATATTTAACATTTTTTTTTCTTAATAAATTAATAAATAAAATTCAAAATGGTGCAAGACGATAGTGCAAATAATGTTCTATTAAACTATAATAGGAATTCGGGTGTTGTGGTTAAGGCGCAAATTGTTCCAGCTCAGCCGAAAACATTGCAGCATCTGCCCAAGCGTCCTCCTATCGAACTGGGATTCCACAATGTGTCGTATGGCGTGAAGGAAGGAGGATCCCACTGTAAGTTACTTTTTTTCTGACTTTAATCTTTCAATACATAAATTATTCGGGTTTTACTATTTTTTTTTTTTTGGTCTTTTGTTGTCACTTGAAAATTAAGGCTAATTGTTTTGTTGTACTTGCGAGAGTGTGTCAGTGACAGTTTGACATTATTGCGAAATTGTGTTGTTTTGTGTTGTGTAGTTGATAAGACAGTGATTTCGTGGGCTTAAGTTCTTTTTTGCGACAGAGAAAATAAGAAGAATCAGAGCTGTAGAAATAAAATTAATCAAAATCAGGAACGCTCGGCAGTCAGCAGAACAAAAGTAGAATTCGTCGCGGTTTTAGTGTGCGGTCTTAAGCAGGCAACCGGTATTACCAGGTTATTATATTTTGCGCACGGCAGTTCGATTGTTTTGGAAAGATCATTTGAAGGAAAGGGAAAAAACGAATTTTTGTTATTCTCTAGAAAAACTGGTTAGCCCAGTCAATCAGAACAAAAACAAAATTCTTATCAAAATAGCTATTTGGTTTGAAAGATAGGAATGATTCCTTTGATCACAAAATCCTCTTAGAAAATACCACTCAACCAAGTCTCGAAGATAGAACATTGTTTACAAAATGATTCGCGGGTTTTACTAATTTGTAACGCTCAAAATTGGAAACTAATAACTATGAATTCGCGTGAATTTCAAGCTAGGTATTAATTTTTGTACTAACTCCAGAATGAATATCGTACTTAGAAGCTTTAAATAGCCTTCAAGAATTTTGTATCTAAATTCTATAAGCCCTCAATGGTCTTAGGAAGCTAGTTACTGTCTATTAAAAATAAAAACCTTTTCATAACAGTCAAAAAAGTTTCAAGCTTTATTTTAAAGTTTTTCAAATGAACTTTTGATATATTTTTGAGCAAACAGAAGAATGTTTGTATCTATTAAATTCTGTCATGGATTTAAACACGGATTGATGATAATTAATTAAAATTAAAAAACTTTAGTATAATAGACGGCGACAGCATAAATTTATGAATATTTTTTGCTTAGCCTGATAGGCTTATGAGTTTAAATTTAAGAAAAGAAAAAAAAAACATAAAATTAAAGACCTTAAATAGTTTGACATTATCAGTGGTAGCGTTCCCAAGGACCCGGAAGAGCTATGTATTTTATTTGTAAGCAACTGGTTTTGATTGAAATAAAGTTAAACACATAGTGCTACTCCAGTTGAATTAATTTAAGAGCTTAGCAAGGTGATGGGCAGTTTATATTACTATCGAACTTGTATATGTAAATACCTATAAAGAAGGTAATTTTATGTACATAACAAAGATACAGAGAAATGGTGTTATAATACGATTGAAATCAAAAGGAGGTTTTACCTTTGATGGCTCTGACTTGCTTTGCTCAATGATAGTAAATGTCTTGGATAAATATAAATCATGCCAAGATTAGCGCGAACTTTCAACAACAAGTCTTAGATAAGAAGGACAAGTTTGGGTGAAAAATGTATCGAACTCTAACCGTCAATTTATTGGAAGATAACATCTTAAAGTTTCAGAAAACTAGTCGGTATTAAATAAGGATTGCTGTTAAGAGTCGACACAGTTAAATTTGCGCGGCAGATTCAATAAATTTAGAAGCCCCATAAACTACTCAAGGATCTTTCTTGATTCTTCGTTATCATTCAAACAACAATGAAATAAAATGTACTATCAGATCGTTAAAGCTTGCTCTTACGTTGATTAGACTTCAAACTTTAAAATTTGTATAAACATATGGGGTGAAAAAGAAAGGCACATAAGTGAAACTCAGGGCTCGAACCGATTAAAAAAACCAGTAGAAAACATTTTAATCGAGCAAGAAGCACTAGACATGCGACATATTGAGACTCCTACAAGGAATCCTTAAAAGTATATTAAACAGAATTGAGGAAATCCAATAGATCCTCCTATCGAATAATCTGTGATAACATAGGAGAAACCTCCGAAGCATCTAGATTAAAAAAAAATTCCTCTCAACTAATCCAGTTATGACTAGCTGCTTGAAAATAATGATGGCCAATGGACTATGGACTTGCGAAGAACCGCTCAACCTTCTTCTAGATACCCATTTGTCGGGAAGCTCCCAAATTGTTAATGACATAACAGTGTGTCTGACAATTCCTTAAATTATCCACAAGGTTAGATTACAAGGGAAAACTGCAGTGGACAAGATCGTCTTTGGGATTTACGTGGATACCTGCCTGTTACGGCTCTACCCCACGGGAGGCCTACCTCCATCGGAGTCAGATTTAGTCCTGACCATTAACCCCGATATAGCAAGCTACAACGGTCGCAAAGTTGTGATATGTTGCAGCATATGCACACCTCTTGCTTTGGAGGGGAGGTCTATCTAACACCCCTTGAATTCAAGAAAAGAATCTTGAAAACCATGTGTCTCCGCATTCGGAATAGATAGAGATAGAGTTCGAGCCGAGGGCAAAACTCAACCTCCGACTCAAATGGGAACTATCTTAAATGGTACTAGAATATAAAGGGTTTTCCAATAAGAGGTGTTATTTTGAATAGCCCGCTATTTCGGTAGCTGTCACTTTTGAAGCTGTCATTTTTTGACATTTGACAAGTAGAAACTACGTTATTAATAAAAATGGAACGATACACGCTTCAACAACGCATTGAAATTATTAAAATTGGGTCCTTGAAATGCATGAAAATGAACCGGAATTTCATCGAAAAATCATCTTGACTGATGAGGCCCATTTCCACCTCGGAGGCTACGTCAACAAGCAAAACTGTCGCATCTGGGGCTCGGAAAACCCAAGAGTTATTGTTGAAAAGCCTCTCCATCCTCAACGCGTGACTGTTTGGTGCGGTTTATGGTCCCGCGGGGTCATTGGACCTTACTTTTTCGAAAATGAGGCTGGAGCAACAGTTACGGTCAATGGATTGCGCTATCGAGAGATGATTAATGATTTTTTATGGCCTGAATTGGATGGTATTGATCTGGACAACGTTTACTTTCAACAAGACGGCGCGGCGCTACGTGCCACACAAGCAATGAAACCATCGATCTTTTACGGGAAAAGTTTCCGGACCGTCTTATCTCTCGAAGAGGTGATCACAATTGGCCACCGAGATCTTGTGATTTAACACCTTGCGACTTCTTCCTTTAGGGCCACGTGGAAGATAAGGTCTACGCCAACAGCCCAGCGTCGATTCAAGACCTCAAAGATGAAATTCGTGAGGCTATCGAGGACATAGGGCAGCCACTTTGCGATTTGGTTATGGAAAATTTCATGAAAAGGATATGGTCCTGTAAGCGTGGTCTTGGCGGCCATTTGGCTGATGTTGTTGTCCATTATTAACGGCATACCTTTCTCTTTATAATGAAATAAACATCCAATCATTTATCTCCAAAAATGCCATTTTTCTTTGAATATCAAAATAACACCTCTTATTGGAAAACCCTTTAGCTTCCGGTGGAGCTTCGCAACTTTGTCATTTCATGGAACTTCCTAGGCGATCCAATCCCGGACTTAGTCCAAGTTCTTGTCTCAAGCTTCCAGATCTGAACCCGTCACTTCCAGATGGGCTCCTGCAAAACCCTGGGCCTGTCAACCCTAAGGATACACATCAAGAATTCGGCCGGGGTAGAAACCAACAACTCAATGTGCATCCTAGTCTTTTGCTCACCTTACGGCAACCTAGGAAAGACGCTCCTAGTTTTTAGTTTACCTTACGGCAAACAAAGAAAGACGCTCCTATCTTTTGCTCACCTTACGGCAAGCTAGGAAAGACAATCCTAGTCCTAGTCCTAAAGAACGAGGTCGATGATCCCCCTATTATTTGCTACTACAAATAAGAAACCCTTTTAACACCTTTAATAACCTTAAAAGTCTCCAATCACGTAACCAGCCAGAGACCTCACCAATTAACTCCTCGTTATAACCCAATTAAACCTTAAAAGTCCCCAGCCACGCAAGTAGCCAAAGACCTCACCACGACCTCACGACGAGCCCCGAAAGTCAAGACCATTATCCATGCATTAACCACTTGCACCACCATCCAACAACCATGGCCTTATGCTCCCCGCCACCCATTATGGTCGTGGGAATTACGCAAGCTGCACTCGGACAGGTATGCCACCACAACCCATAATCTTCGACTTACGCTTGCTGCCATGATCCGATGTATGGTTCAGTAGCAATACACTTCCAATATTCAATCCTCCCAGAGCCCGAACACGAGCAATCAAAGACCTTACCAATTTCACCCTAGACCTCCTTAGTAGACCTTTCAAAACCTGGAAGTACCTTAAAAATCTCCAGCCACGTAAGTAGCCGGAGATTTTACCAACACACACCCGTTTTGACCCTACTACTCCCTTGGGTTTTCTAAGTTGTCTAAATCTCTTACCTGAACGAGCAGCGAGAGAATAGACGTAAGCCCCCCCACCACGGCATGGTGAAACCCGTCGGGGGAGAACTGCAGTGGACAATCAATAGCTTTAAAGTATAAGTATCACCAGGACCAGAGGGCATAATACCAGCCGAACTCCATAAATGTTATACTAAGGTAGGTCGCCTTCCTTGATAGAAGGGCGCTTTTAATAATGTTAATACATCTGCATGGGCTTCTGTACTATCATCTCTGAAACTTGGTAGCGAGTGATCAGTTGAGATATCTGGAAGCGGAAAGTTACAGAGTGATAACTTATATGGATGACATCGCTATTGCCATTTATCAGAAAGCTTCCTTATAGCCTAAAAGATCTATTGCAATATGTTTTAAAAAAGTTTTCAAACAGGGACTGGGTGCTTACCCTCATAAAACAGATCTTTTCCACTTCTCTAAGAAATATAAAATTCAAAATATAGACCCCCCTTCAATTAAAGTTATAACACTTACATTCACTAACGAAGCATAATACTTGGGTCTTACTTCAGACAAAAAGAAAACGTGATTTCGATCGATGATATCCGCATCTTCTCGAACAGCCAAGCAGCCATTAAATCTTTCGATTCTGTCACTACCAGCTCAATGACAGCCCTTCGTCTCTGATGGAGATAGCGTAACATTCACCTCTGCTAGGTGCCGGGCCACAGGGAAAAGTGAAACAATGATACCTTTATTGCCCGATAAGGTAAATATAGGTGTTCCCATTACTACGTGTTACTCGTAACTTATGCTAAAGTAAGATGCTATGCAGAGAACAAACCTTAAATGGAAGAATATCACCATCTGCTTGGCGACAAAACAGATTTGGCCAATTCTGATTCTAAAACGCTCCAAAGGTTTATTATTTTAAGCAGATAGCACATAGGTTCCGTAATAGGTGTAATAATAGGACACTGTTTGATAGGCAAGCACGCAGTGAGGCTTGTAGTTTATTCTAACGATTTCTGCAGAAGCTGCGTGGATGAAGAGGAAGAGAAATCGAAATAGAAAGCACTATTACAAGTCGTTGGCTTCGCCTGGTTCCGGAACAAGATCCCTCCCTTATCCGGCGAGCTGAACCGAGCTGTGCAAGCGTGCCAGTTCCGTGGCCAGACACTCCTTTCCCCTTTCAGGATTTTTCATTCCATTCTTTTTTGGCAATCCGAGATGCTATTTTTCTAAATATTTGAAATTCTCATCTTCCACTTTTCCCTTTTGCATCAATTCGCTCTTTTCCTATCCTGTCAGCCTCTTTTCTATACTTACATTCTATACTTACCTCTTCTTCAACTTTCATCACCTTCTAGCCTTTTCTTTTCAGCCTGAATGTTTCCTTCCAGCTTACCTATCCGTGTCCTCAAATCCTTCTTACCCTGAATCCCAACATCTCCTTTCCTATCCCAGTAACCAGCAACAATTGGTGCCTTGTAATAGTAAAAAAAAATGATGGTTACCCCTCTATAATAAAATAATACGATTCTTCGTCAGTGGATCCAAAAACTATATCCAATCTTTTTGCAGAATTTTTCGGGGCAGCGTTTTCGTGTGACAATTCTGAGGCTGACGTAAACTATTTAAGTTATATGAATGGCTGCACCCAGGCTTCCCTAGCTTCCATTAATATTGACATATCATCGGTGTTAAATAAAATGAATCTGCTTAAAGATTATTTTCCTTTGGTATTGGTATTCCTTCTGTTTTATTGAAAAAATTTACTGCCAACTTAGCCCAGCCACTTACTGCACTCTTCCAAAAGTCCATTTCAACAGGAATTTTTCCTCACCTTTGGAAAGATGCTTTTATTATACCTATTCAAAAGAAAGGACCTAAAAATGATATAGTTAACTATAGACCTATTGCAAAGCTTTCTTGCATACCGAAACTCTTTGAGAGTATTTATATTACAATATGTTCTTTTTTTGTAAAACGATTTTTTTAACTAAACAACATGGTTTCCTAAAAGCCAGGTCCACTACCACTAATCTGGTAGATTTTGTATCTACTACCCTGTGTGCTTTAGAAGTAAGAAAAGAAGTCAACACGATAGCTACTGACTTTAGCAAAGCTTTCGACAAAATATCCTATAATATAATATTATTTAAGCTAAAACAACTAGGCTTTCCGTCTTTAATGATTTTATGGATTCAATCAAACTCGTATTTATCGAAACGATAACACAACCTTTAGGTCATGTATATCTATCTCCATCCGTGCAACGTCTGAAGTTCCACAAGGAAGCCACCTAGGACCACTTATTTTTGTTCTAACCACTTATGACGTTGAAAAAATATTTTCGAACTCTGATCTGTTAATCTACGCAAATGACATGAGAATATGCCGAAAGATCTCTGGTACCGAAGATTCCAAATCTCTGCAAATCGACTTGGACAAATTCTACATTAATTTGGTGCCAAAAAAACCTCCTGGAACTCAACGTTAATAAATGTCAAGCCATAATATACACCCGTAAACGTCCTCCATTAGTTCAAAGACAATATTTTATAAATGACGAAACCATTCCCATTGTTATTTCGATCCGTGATTTAGAGTTATTATGCGACTCCCAACTGAACTTTTGCTCTCATATTGATAACATTATAAATAAAGCTAACTCTTCTCTTCGATTTATTGAACGCTGGTCGAAAGAATTCTCCGAACCCTATGTTAAAAAATCCCTCTACATGACTTTCGTCCAACCACTTTTGGAATATGCATATCAGGTCTGGTTGCCATATTATCAAGTTCAGTATTGAAGCCGTCCAACGAAGATTTTTTGGTTTTGCCTTGCGTGGACTTGGCTGGGACGATCCTTTTAACCTTCCTCCATATAAAGAACGTCTAAAGCTTCTAAGTTTACAATCTTTATATGCGCATCGTAACACTTCTAATAGTATCTTGGTGCATCAGTTATTAACATGCAACATTGACTGTCCCTGTTCACTACAAAAGATCGGTTGTAATACTAACTCACGTCGTTTTCGATCTACGACTCTTTTTCGACTCCAATACCATAGTACCGACTACGGACGAAACGAACCCCTGTCAAGAATGTTGAGTAGGGTAAATAATTCTAACATATTTGACTTAAACCTCCTGATACTTATCCAAATTATTTTATTATTAATTAATTTATTAAGTTTTAGACTTAAGTACTTAATGTTAGACTTAAGATATTTTTTTGTGATATAGTATCAGTGGCTTGTATTAAGCTTAATTAAAAAAAAATAAAAAATAATGGGGGCATTTTCGAGGTATTCTTTTGAAGATCGGGCAAATAAGAACGATATTTTTATATGAGCATACTCCGAATAGTTATTTTTACTTCGTTGAGATCGGGTAAAAGAAATTGTTAGTTTACGTTGTCTAGGTCTAAGTC
Source organism: Chrysotoxum bicinctum (assembly GCA_911387755.1). Lineage (NCBI taxonomy): Eukaryota > Metazoa > Arthropoda > Insecta > Diptera > Syrphidae > Chrysotoxum > Chrysotoxum bicinctum. Next base: position 62,945,955 of record OU426987.1, read on the forward strand.
TACAGTGTATTCGATATATCAGCGCATTTATACAGCTAGTAAAAATGGTTTTTCAATATTCTCTTTTTTTTCTTCTTTTTTTTCTCATTTTCGTTTCTTCTTTTCTACTAGTGGCAGCGCCACTTTTCATACTAGCTAATACAATTTTCTACCGAATCCACATGGCTCGAAAGAAGCATGTAGATAATACCCTCGAAAGTCTAAGGCACTAGCCATTATCCGAAGGGATATTTATTTAACGTTAATGCAAATGGTCATGGGGAAGCTCAAGAACTTCAAGACTTCTTGCCTAGATCGTGCTCTAATGACAAATCCACACCCAACTGAACTTCTGTTCTAGGTAACAGTTCTCAGACAACCTAAACAAAGTGTCTTACAACTTTAAAACATTCTTGTTTTTGTATTAGCAGAAATGCAGAAAACCTTAAATTTTCTTCAGAATTCGAACGGTTCAGATGGAAAGCACTTTTAATTGCAAGATTTGCCCTTCGATAATTGGCAATTTCCTCGTAAAAGGAAGTGTATCGCTGAAAGAAATAATAGATTTTTATTTGACAGCGGAAAGAGATCAAACCCAGCCATCCGTTATTATAATGCCATGCATAACTAATACGCCAAGGGGTATTACCAGTAGCCCATAAAAGATATTGAATAAGTTTTTCAGCCTGACTGGAACTGTAGACGCCATTGTTGACTCTGTATATGCAACATTCTGCCGCATGTATAGAATGAGAAGTCCCTTAGTGGCAAAACTCCTTCACATCCCATCTCGTTTGCTGCGACCAACAACCTTCCAAAGGGATTGAAACACATAATACACGTTTTATTACAGGGGTCCTTCCAAATGTAAAAATTGCCCAATAGTTCTTTGGCCTTTATTGAACAAGGAACCTGTTTCTTCGTGACAGTGAAGAACAAAGCTCTCGTTTCTTCAATTTCGACAATATAATACTCGTAAATAAATAAATTCCTTATAATAAGTGACTTATTCCGTGTGATATACCTAAGGTTTTTTCGCACTGTTCTTTACATGCTTGTTATTGGTACAAAATATAAAGGACTGGTTCAAATTTGATAGATTTAAGACCAATTAAACTTGAACAACTGTGCGGTGGAGTATTTTGAAAAAAGAGAATAAATTATAACGAGGGTCAACCCCGGTAAATTTTATCTCACCCGTTTCGGCGGATTATTTGAAGTTCAATCGGGGCTCAAGTATTTTTTTAATATTTGATACAAATTTAGTTACTTCTACAAATTCATTGTCACTTTTAACCGAATTCAAAGCTTGATGAATCCACCGATAAAGAATTGTATTTTCTAAGCTTATCTTCGTGAGGAATCAATTTTACGTCTCTATGCCTGCCCACAAATTTGCTAGCTTTGGATATTGTTGTCTGCCTTCAATCTTGGTCAATTATCCACTAGGGGTTAGGTTCACTTGTCCCAAATCTATTTTCATCCATAGCATCAGTCGTGTCTATCGTGTATATCTACCTGTCCTAAGGAATCCTCTTATATGATGTCAAACAGAGAGTTAGCAGACTGAATCATAGAATTTTTTTCTAAATAATCTCTCTCTGCTGAATCAATTCTAATTGAATAGTTTTTTTCAATGAGTAATTCAATCAATATCCGTATTGAATTATAATGATGAAACTGTAACTTGAATCATCAATCAAACTTGCAAAAACGATTCTTACATTACATTACATTACATATTACACTACTCCGTAGATAAATCTACGAAGTAGAGACACTTATAGCACTGGCAACTGAGGCAATCGGTTAGACAATACAACAGAGAGAGACAGACAGAAAGAAAGAACAACAGAAGAAACACATGTCAACAGCACACGGTTGGTATTTGAACGGTCCCCCATCCAAGTACTAACCATGCGCAAGATGCTTGATTTCGCTGATCGATGGGAAGCGATGCTTTCATCAAAGCCAAGGCCGTTGAGCAAAAAAACGATTTTTATATAAATTGTTATAATTCAACTCCTCTAGCACTTAAAACTACATACTTGTACATATACAGAGGTTTTCTGAAAATGTTTTAATTATGCCTAGAAACGATCTGGTTATGTAACATTTTACAATTATTAAAAATTAAAAAACTAAATAAATTTGAATTAATACATAAATCGTCTGTCTTTCTGACGATAACTTCTTTTTTTTAATTATTATTCATGGCACATTTTAAGTTAATCATGTAGTGGCTTTTGGAATATCAGATTTTGAGAAACAATAGTTGCTGACGTCAACCACAGAAATATTATTAAAAAAAAAATTACGTATTGTAACTTTTAAAAGTTTATGCTGAGAAAAACAAGAAAATTTTATTTCATTTATTATTATTAAAAAATCTAATCATATACTTGTTTAGGTGAGTAGTAAATAGCTAGTTGGGATAGTGGCTTTTTCTAAAATGAAACAAAGGTTTGTGAACTTTGAAAACAAAGCTAGCTATGTTCACGATGACAGTACGAATCGATCAAATTATTCGATTCACGTATTTCATTCATAAGATTCGCTTGAAATCATTTTGTAATGAATTTGAATAATAATAAATATTCTTCTATCAATATGGTTTTCGAGTCTATTGAGTATTCTATGATAATAAGTCTAATGACCTACTCACTACATGTGTCACCTTTTACTTTGATGTCGCTTAATACCAAAATATTATTTGGCCTAGCAAAGACCTGGTAAAGACCAGCACCATAGAATCCGTTGCATGCGTTGCGATCCATTGACTATGCCAGATGTGACGGATAGGAGTGACATATTGACATAAACACAAACTTCAAAGTTCAAACTGCTAAGTTTTGTTCGATGTTCATTGAACTAGTGTTCCCTGGGAAATGTCAGTGCATTTTACAGAGCTGTCTGAAAACTTTATTTTATGGTTTTGTGTTTACACGTTTATGACTTTAAATTTGATTTTTCAAACATGTATAGTTCAATTATCAGACGCAAAATTTGGTAATTAGTACATGAATAAAAAATGTTTATTATTTGGAACAGATAGTTTAGGGCCTATAGAGCAAACAGAAAAATCGCATTGAATATCTTAATTTCCAGTAACATTCAGTTTTTTTGAAAGAAATGTACAAAAGAAAACGTGTAAAAACAACTTCAAGAAATCTGTTCAGATGCGGTTTAGACTTAGTTCAAGATTTTCAACCCTCGATTTTGGCGAATTAACTAGGTTTGAATCCCGGTGAAGGAATATAATTGGCTATAAGTAAAAACTCAAACCCAGAACCGTCGTTCAATCTTAAAATTAAAATTGTTAAAATTTTTTAAGTATTAAATTCAAATCAGTGAAGTGAAGTGCAATAAGTGAAAAAATTGGAACAGTGTTTTTGCAATTTTAAAAGTAAAATGAAACATTTCCTTTTGAAAAAAAAGGAATTAATATAGGCCGAAATAAATTTCACATAAAAACCGTAGAAGTTCCATGGCCCAAAATTTCATGCAATGCCGACAATGAACAAACGTTAATTTCGACAACTGATTTGAACGTCGAAGGAACGCCAGATCAGCCAAGAAAATCGCCGCGGTCCATGAAAGTAAAGATCAGAACCCGAGGCGATTCCTTTTCGTACATAATAATTTGTCCTTTCGCAGACTATAGCTTGGCGAATTTTAAGGCCTTCAACCGTACAAGATGAAAATGACCCTGGAACTCAAAGTTCATGACCATAGACAATGCCATTTGTTTGCTGAGTGTAGGACCTCAATCTTTTCCAGAAAATCATCTTTTGTGACGAGACGCATTTTTGAACGATTTAAGCGTAAGGTCACCAAGGTTATGCGATTTGACGCCGATGGACTTTTTCTTCTTTCCTGAAGTGAATAAACCACAATCGCCCCTACTGAAGAACCCTTGTTTTTTTAAATTTCGAAACAAAAAAATGTAATTACAACAACACCTCGAATGTTACCTTCCAAATGCTCTTCTGGGTTATCGGCTTAGACTGCATATCAACAATGGGTTGTTCTTATGTGATGCGTATTATCGTTTATAGTAAACGTATTGCGTATTGGTTAAACGATCAATAGATATTCGAATTATTCGCTCTTTTTAAAACTTTGCAAAACCAAACTTACATCAAAATAAGAGAGAATTTTCAAATCCGCTGTCAAACGAAACAGTGTTGCCAATTTAAAGTTCTCCGCCTGTTAAAAAGGTGCCGTACAAGGTGGCACAAAACTAATCATCGAATTTTGTTTATTACTTTTTTACTAAATAAAAAAATGATTTTGAGTGATGGAAATCTTTATTTGGACCTTTACAGTTTTTTTTGTTAACTGGCAAGAATTATATCCCTCAAGTGGCTGCCGTAAGTGTTGATAAACAATTGTGCCCTTTTTTTATCGCATTTTCCATGACTTTCTGCAAGATTTAAGGTGATAACTGTTCGCAATTCTGTCGAATATTCTCCTTAAGGGCTGCCATTGTCTGAGGCTAGTTTGGATGAACCACCTGCGAATTCAAGTAACCCCAAGGTAAGAAGTCTCGGATGGTTAAATCAGACGATCGTGCTGGCCATGCCAAATCACCAAAACGGCAGATTACGCGACCAGATCCATATTGTGTTTAACGTGGATACCTGTCAATTAAGACTTAATTCCACGGTGGGCCTACCAACATAGGAGTTAGATATAGCCGAAGCCATATCAGTAGCAATGCTGTGACATGTTGCAGCATGTGCACACCTCTTGCTATGGGGCAAACACGCTTGAAAATCATGTGTCTCTGCATTTGGAATAAACCACAGTCATCATGATACTCCCACTAGGGGGCCTACCTCATATATAGCTTAAGTAAAGACGCTTTCCTATGCCGCTTGTCAGTACTTTTTATTGGGCACTATCTTCCATGGTGCCAGAATATAGCTTTCGATGGAGCTTCGCAACCGTGAGGTCACTTCCAGATGAGTTACTGCAAAACTTAGGGTCTGTCAACCCTATAATAAACACAACCAGCCATAGATCGATCTTAATTTTAACGATTATTTTTATCATCTTATATCCAACATTGCTGAAACCAAAACATTAGAGCAAAAGAGAACACTATCTTAATTACTTTACTTTGTGTTTTGGCCGTGACCTCCCTGATCACTTTCTTGTGTTTTCTTAGTTGCCTAAATCCTCAGCTGGATTGCCGGAGAAATAGACTTAAGCTTCGAAGGAGATTACGCGACCACAATATCCATTTTGGTTCGTGCTGTGTGTGCAATTGCACCGCCTTTCTACTACGTATTCACCAAGCCCCGCTCATCCAATTCCGGCAGTATGAACTCAATTATCATGGCCGTGTAGTGTTTGCCAGTAAAAGTGGCCGTATTGTCGATGGCGTTCTTAGAAAATAGGCTTTGAGTATTTGTAATGGCTCTACGTCACACGCGTTTTTTCAGTGCCCCAGAAACAAACATTTCCATATTGACCTAACTGCTTAGGTGGAAATTCCAGGCCCAATGACGATTTTTGACACAAAATCGTCCTCTTCGTTGTTGAGATTGATGATGGTTTCACAGTAATTTACAAGCGACAGACGGTCAGCAGGCATTAACTCTTAACTGTTTCACTTTGTACGGGAACATGCGTAAGTCTTTCACTAAAATTTGCTGTGCGGTCCGTCTGGTTATGTTTAATTGCGTAGCCCGGCGTCTGGTTGATGTTTTTTCGTTCTCGTTTCGTTCAAAAATCACGCTGCGGTAATACCACCCACCGATTATTAGTCAAAACAATCGAAACAATTATTCCATGTTCTTACCGAGAATAGCGCTACATCATAACTGCACAAATGTCAAATATGATTGACGTACGACAACATTTGCAAAAATTAAAACTTCTTCCGATAAAGTAATGTTACGCCACCATCATACCGAAATTAAAAATAGGATTTAAAAATTCAATTTTGATCGAAATCCTTCAGATAGCTGCTTCCATTGATCCAGGTGGTCTTTTACTGTCACCTCGAACATGGGGAGCTTTGGTTTGAAGACTCTCTTGTTTGGATCATGTTCTGACTTTCTGTAGTACAACCACATTTTGATACATCTAAAGGTTGTACCTTTTCCTGCATTCGGCCTCCTGGCTCAGAGAACCAAATATCCTTTGATGTTTTTTTTGAAAGAACTCAGCTCTTGTTCTTCCTGCTTATGATCCAACCACTCTGAGTCCTAAAGCAGGGCTGGTAGTATAAGGGTTGGAGCTTGAGGAACCAATTTTGTTCGTTATTCGAAGCGGCAGCGGCTTTCTTTGATAGATTAGGTAGTATTGGGTGCCAATTATTAATGCTGACAAACTTAAAGACACTACAAGAACCTTAAGTCCAAGTTATGGCCAGATTTCTTTTGCCGCCAAACAATTAGTGATGTTACTCCACATATGATTTGTTCTCTCAAAAGCGTCATACCTCATTGCAATAGTTATACCAATATTTAGCTTTTCAGGTAAAATGGGTAAATGGATCGTTAGCTTTACAATTTCCTGGAATTTCTCTAAGGCCTGGCGCCCAACAAAAAATAATATTAAAATGTTGCGCCATCTACAACAGTGATGCCTGATAGACAGTTCAAAGCTATTTTAGGTTTTATAGAGACATATTCCAAAAAGTAAATAGCGTCTGGACTATCACAGAAGATGTGGATATTCGAAGTTTATATCAACCTTTTTTTTTTTTGAGCCAAGATAGGGTTCCTTTTATAGTTAACTATAGAAGATTAGGAAGACAGAATGAGAGTCTTAAATTTAGTCTTTCAGTGTACACATATCCATCAACGCCACCTGTTTTCTTTCATCCGTCGGTGTTTTCCTTTAGTAATTCTGCGCCAAATTCATACTAAGGTGTCGCTCGTGTGGTTAATGTTTTCTCAAAGTTACTTTATTTCGAAGTTGCCGCTAGCAATAGTTACGTTTTGTCCTAAGTGACAGGTGAACGTATGCGCTTGGTCTTATTTCTCTCAAAAGAATCCTATAATTGAGTTAAAAATATTTCTGTGTTCTAGAATTAAAACGATCAACTATTTAACAGAACAAAAATAAACCGAAAACCGTTATAAACTGTGCCTTCTACTCGTATAAAAAAATCGTTTTTATTTACTTTTGATCTTTTCATTATCGACTTACCGATTTCAATTGAAATTATAATGAGTTCATCAATATTCAAGCTGATCTAGAACGGGTAGATTATATACAATGATTTTAAAATATCTTCATGATTAGTGTCTAAAAACACCGTCATTAAAACAGAAAGCATTTCTTTGTTACTCAGAAAACACATATACTCGTACCTATAAATTTTGAAAAAAAAAACGTGTTATAATTAAAATCAAGTTACTCGTAATGTTTTATTAATCTACAGGGTTAGCAAAATAATTGAAGATGTTATTAAAATAAAATTCAAGAATGAATCACACGAACTTGCTTTTGTTGTTCAAGGTTTTAACTTGGCAAATTACTGAAGACATACGAGTAAGTTATGGTTTATTCAAACAATGATATTGCTAATGATAAAGTTTGTAAAAAAAAAGAAAAACAAAATGTTTAAACAAAAAAAAAAAAAAGAGTTTGATTTGGTTGCTGAAAAAATGTGACGTTAAGAACTTAAGGAAAACTTGTTTTCAAAATAAAAACAAAATCTATCCAGCTTAATAATTTATCAAACACGATTTTTGAAACATATCATGAACTGATTTCAAAAACTTGAAAGTTTTAATTTTAATTACAAAAAAAAATGACAGTTTTGTTCTAAATTTTAATTGCTTATTTTATTTTGGTAACAAATTTTCTTAAAATAAAAAATATAGTATTGAAGGTGAGTTGATTTTCTCCTGTTTAGATAGAAAAGGTTATTTTCAAAAAAAAAAATACATAAATTAGCAATTTTTTAAGCAAGTAATCTATTTCTTACATATATGTATGTTTGTGGGTACTTTATGGCAAGATATGCATTCGTAAAAAAGTCGAACTCGAAATTTTGATCAGACCTGACATTATAATGATAGGTAAGACTAAAAAAGTGGGTCCCGCAAGTTTGCCTGTCTGATTGTTCGTCTACATTTTGAATATCATTCAGATATCATTTTTTCTCCAGTAACAAACATTTTTAAAATTTTGAGCCGTTTAAATAAGAGTAAGTTCGTGCGAGTAGTAAATGTTATTTTTCGAAATTTTAGAAAAAAAAATTCGCAAAAACTGTTCGACAGATTTAAAAAAAAATCATTATATTAACTAAATGTAGATAATGGTTGATAATAAAAGCTCCAAGAAATGGGCATTAATAGTACCTCCCATAGAGCCACACATTTTTTTCGTTTTTTTTTTTTTTTAAACAAGGTAAAGCGGATTTTTTGTTTGTTTTTTCTTGTATATTCTATGATGCGAAAAAGTTTGAGAATATTTGTGGTAAATTATTTTTATTTCTTAGAAAATTTTGATCTTTTTTTTTAAACTCAATATTTCGAAAACCACATCTTCAATTTGTTTTAAGACTTGACAATTGACAAATTTTTAACACTTTTTGGAAGATGTAGCAAAAATTATTAATTTTATCTAAAAATAACGGTGCCCACTGTAAAAATGTTAAAAAATCGTTTTCGAAAATAATATTTTTCTCGAAAACATCAAATAGAATTATTATCGCTATCTGATCTATAATTCAATCAAAAAAGATTGATGGTATCTACTATGGGACCATTTTTTATATTTTTGGATTTCTCATTATCGGGATAACGGATATAGTTGAAATATTTGTAGGTTTAAAAGAAGTTTAAAAAACATTGAATATTAACTTTTAAAATATTTTTGAAAACTAGATAGAACGCGCCATTCAGTTTTTTTTGTTTTTTTTTTTTTTGACATTTGAAATTTTTTTCTCAAAAGTCTTTTGTGGGTGATTCTACAAAAATTGAAATAAAATGTTACAAATTTCAGCACGACATTTTTGGAAGCCAAAAGTCGTAAGAGTTGTTCTAGTTGATCATTAGAACGTCTCTATGTGTTGTTGAAAGCGGCCAGTCAAAAAAATAAAAAATGTCGATCTTAAGGACTATAAGGCAAGTTATGCATTCGTAAAAAAAATCGAACTCGAGATTTTGATCAAAGTTGACATTACGATGATATCGAAGACCAAAAAAGTGGGTCTCGCAATTCTGTCTGTCTGTCTGTCTGTCTGTCTGTCTGTCGGTTCGACTGCAGCCTAAACGGCTCGGCCGATTTTCTTCAAACTTGGTAGATATGGGTTCTAATTTCTTACCCCCGGACGTTTTTTTCTATTTTTTTTTAAGACCATAAATAACGGTACCTGTCATACGATTTTTTTTCGAAATTTTATAAATATTTTTTTTTCTCAAAAACTGTCCCACAGAATTTTTTAAAAAAAATTCCAAAAATTTCATTTGGTAAAACTAGCTAATGGTTGAAAAAAATTTTACAAAAAATTGTTATTTTCGGTAGCCCCCCTGGGTCCATTTTTTTTGTTTTTGATTTTCTCGAAAACGGTACAGCCGATTTTAATAATTTTTTTTATGACAAAGCTCCTCTAAAGTTTGAATATTATTACATATTCAAATTTTCAATTTTTAATTTTTTGGATTTTTAACAAAAAATTCAAAATTTTTTTTTGGAATCTCAATATTTCGAAAACCCCATGCTCGATTTTTTTCAAACTTAGCAAATAAAAGTTTCTTAATATAGTCTACAAGATTTGAGAAAAAAAATTTTGTTTTATTTAAAACTAACGGTACCTTCCATACAAATTTTAAAAAATGGTTTTCGAAAATCGCATTTTTCTCGAAAACGGTTCCGAGAATTTTGCTAAAATTTTTTTCTTTTGATTAATCTTTACAATTTATAATTTAATAAAAAAAATTTTAAATCTAGATATTACTGACTGTACCTACCATAGAACGATTTTTTCGAATTTTGAATTTCTCATTATCGACTTAACGGATTTTAATGAAATTTTTTATAAAAAAGCTCCTAAAAAGTTTAAAAAACATTGCATTTAAAAACTTAAGAAAAAATGTTTTTTCAATTTTTAGAAAAAAAAGTAATTTTTTTTTTGAAAAATTCGATATCTCAAGAACGGCTTAGTATTTTTTTTGGAAATTAGACTTTTATTCGTACAATAATAAAAACTTAAGGTTGGCGTACCAAAATTTTTTCTTAAAAATGTTTTAAAAATTTTGTACATAAAAGCTTATTTTTTTAAGGAACCACTACGAAGACTTATAATTTTTGTTCCTGCATAAATTCATATTTGCATATCATTCTGTTTTTATCTCTTACTACTTAAAGAATTAAAAAAAAATCATTTCATCCTTATGAACAGTTTTCTCTAATAACATTCGTTTTTAAAATTCCTAGTCTATTACATAGGAGCAAGTTCGTGCGACCCAGTCGTGCATTTTATTTTAAGTTGCTGAATAAATCTTTATTTTTTTGTATTTTCTCTTGGGTACACATTGAAATATAGAAATTAAATTTAATGTGTTTATAAACATACAAATTCATGGTTAATACAAACTTAGCATTTTTTTAAAAGAATATAACATATTATAATTAAATATATTTTTCTATTTAGAATAAATTTAAAATAAATTATATATTTTTTTTAATTTTCCCAACGAAGTTCGAAGTTTAATAACCAAAAATTTCTCAGGTTTCTGAATAAAATATCATTTGTTCATTTATTATCCATTGGACTGTGGCCAGGGGACTGAGGTTTTTCATGGTTTTTGCGCAAAAAAGATATTAAGATTTTACAAAAAAAATATTTATAATATTACAGTTTTATTAAACCTATACTATACTGCTAACAAAAATGCCTACTTTCATAGAAATTTGTTTCGTAAAAACTCACCAGAGGACTGATAAACTAAACGGACAATCCACGACTTCTTGCACAAATGTCTTTTTCACAATACTAACATAAGAAAGAGAATCGAGTTGTACTACAATTTTTTTATAAGGAGACTTGGTACTTCAAATTGCCAGTGCTGGAAATTCGATCGATATCCTAGTTGTTGATTCTTTCGACTGCTTCAATATTCCATGGGACTGATATGAAATGCGGGGGACAAAGTTTAATTAAGTTTTTTTTGTAATAAAATCAATTACTAAAAATTATTGATCTATTTCGTAGCAAGATGTACTATTTGGCGTAACTTCTTCGGTGGGATTCATCTTAGAACGAGACCTAAAATAAGAGAACGGTAATAATTTTTCTTTGCGAAAACCCAAAGGGGACACATCAGGAGACTGAGAATCAGCCACTTTGAAGAATTTTTTGAGCAAAATAAAATAAGGTCACCCTTATAATATTGTTAGGCCAGGTAGATATGAATCAGATTTAATTTTATAAAAAAAAATTAGATTGAATAGCTGAAGGGATTTTAAAATATTTCGGGGGCCGCCGAAAATTCCATCGTTTGTAGAATAACCAATGTATAAAACTTATTTCTACGATTTGCTTATGGCATTATTTTTTTACTTCAAGGACTAAATAATTTTTTTAAGCTTATTAAAAGATAATTTTGTGCTTCTGAAATTTGTTTACTCTTAACAACCATTTTTATAATTGGAAGTCTCTTAAAACATAAGAAAATCAGAACAGGGGTGTACATGCTGTCAATTTTTTTTTAAATTTTAAACACAAATACTATTAAAATTTTGTATGAATCTTGATCAAAATCAGTTGTACAGTTTTTGAGAAAATCGAAAAGGAAGATGGTTCTATGGGAAGTACTATTGATAACCGTTTTACGATAAATATTTTCAACCATTTAAATGAATGAATGAATAATTTTTGGGGTTTAAGTGCGACTCTGACCTTTAAATATATTTTGGCCCCGTCTAGAGCTAAATGCGATCACTCCAGATTTGTTTCATTGCGAAACTTTAGTATATAGAGTACTTTCAGAAACTGTAGTTTGATGCGCTCTTCAATCTGGTAACGTCCCAGAAACCTATGCCATTATATGTTCCGGGGTTTTCTCAAATATTGTAGAGTATACTGTAATACTGAGGTTTTTCGTGTCCCAGTACCCAATGAAGTGGGATATTATAATTATGGCTGAGTTCGTTTAGCCTGCCCACACACTCCCGTACTAGGTTAGAACTAATGACATAGGAGTTTAACGCTTATAGTACCGTTTGGTTGTCCAACATTTAAACAATGTTTTTGTTGCGATAGTTCCTTTCGAGGTTTCGTTCGGCAGATTTTCTTATGTCATTCACTTCTGTCTGGAAAATGCTTTTGGACTGCACCATCGAGAGAAAAAGTTTGGTTCAGTACCCAAAAATTCATTCTTGAGACGTTTTCCATCCATATCAGTCATATGATGACATTTGCATTGAAAGTGTAGTTTACTGTTTCGCCTTTTCAAAAATTTTCCAATAGCCATGTTGTTAAAGCTACATCTTTAAAATTCCATCTTGCCAAATAAACATTGAGAGTTATAGCGTTCAACATTTGCTAATGATTACATTTTTGTATAAAAGTGGGTTTTCTGTTCAAGAAATATTTCGCACACTTCGCCCATTTTACGGTCACCATAATCGTCCTTCAAATAGGATTATTCACAACTTCGTGGATCTGCCGAAAACATCCCGCTGTTCGTGAGAGTTTGCAGGAAAATCGAAGGCAGTTAGTTCCACGCCACCCATAAAAAACTCGGAATTTCGCAGACCACAGCTTGGCAAATTGTGCGTAATGACTTAGTCTTCACCCGTTTAAATTTTAACTGAACCAGAAGTTCAAAGTTAACGACCGGAGGTAATGACATGTATTCACTCACTTTGCTCTGAAGTAGTGGGAAGCTTACCCCATTTTCGGCAAAAAAATCATATTCAGCGACGAGGCCCATTTCGGGATGAGTGGTTTTGTCAACAAGCAAAATCGTCGAATTTTGGACGATCGCAATCCACACGAGATCCACTAAATTGCAGGCCACAGGGCCTGTACTATTTGGAAATTTTGCCCGAGCGATTTCCGAACATGGTTCCCTCAGGTAGATATGGCCACCGAAATCCTGCAATTTGACCCCTTTAAGTCAAAAATCTATGCCAATAATCGACAAACCACCTGAAAGCCAGACAAATCTATGCCATTGATCAGATTCCAACAGATTTATTCAACAGAGTAAGCAAGCATTTGAATGACGTTATATTCCATGTATAATGGCAAACATGGGCATAAAATATCATTAAAATATAAAACTTCAATGAAACCTAGCTCATAGGTTGTTTGATTCAAATATAAATATGAACAACGCTTAATGGAAAACCTTTTACTACGCATGAAAGTGCTACAATAGAATTAATAAGACAACTTAAACAAAATAAGTAAGTATAAGTATCATCTTCAACAAATCATTTTCGACTTGTTAATTATTGCAGTCAACTAGTTTGACAGCCATTGAATTAAATCCTAAGACAGCATTATTAAGTGAAGTATTACGCATCATTCGTCATTAAAATTAATCAAAGGGAAATCATCTCTTTCCACACGACATTTTCGCTTGTCAAAGCGAAAAAATTAAAACAATTAAACTTATATGTCTATTGCTTTGATGTTGCGGAAGTTTTTTTTTTTTTTTTTTGTAATTATTTTTACAAACTACAAACTAGTTTTTTCACAACAACATTTTAATTTATTTTTTAATTTTCTTTTAATTACTCTCCTAAACAAAAATTGTTTAACTACCCTAAAATGAAGAGCAACTGTATTTAGTTGTTCATTTTTTATTATATTTACATAAGACACGTGTAGAGAGGGGTACTTAAATACATTGTTTTTTTTTTAATTTTCCTAGTTTGGAAAAATAATATTCCAAAATGGTTCTTATAAGCTTACACCAAATACAAAAAATGTTACACACACGGAAATGCGAGACACGCAATAAAATCACGGCTATTTCAATCAATGTAACATTGGACTCTATACTCGTTTTTAATTGCGGCCGTTTAAAAAAAATAGTCTATTCGTCGGTATGGGGCTGGAAGCCACATAACGCAATTATTTTCCACTTTGTGTTTGGTCATTTGGAAATGTTAAAAACAACCCTTTTAGCTACCCTTGCTTCACATCACGCCTTGGGAAAATAATAGGGAAAGCAAATTGTTTCAAGTTTGACAGTGAAACGAAGCAATTTTCTTGTAATCAATCTGAGGGTTATAAAGGTGGTTCTGCTGTAGATTGTGGCAATCCCGTACGCGGTTTAAATGCGATTTAAGTTAAAAAAATACTGAACTATTTTTTAGCACAAAAGAAATGAAAACATGTAGATAACATGAGAAAAAATGAAATTTATAAACGTTTTGTAAAATGTGTGCATGCCATCGCACACATTTCATTTAATAAACTAAATACCTCAATGAGTACTTATTACTTCTACCAAGCGGGATAGGTGTAGACCATTCAGACTGATTGCCATAAAACAAAAACGCGTTGATTGCTATAAAAGTGCCGGTGTTATATGTTCCACTGATGATCATAGTAGTAGCCTGAGTGAGATTTGTCAAAAGACTTACGATCCACACCTTACCAAACATTTGAAGATACGATGAGCCAGAGTCACATTAGTTCGTTCGTTACCTTCTAATTCATGCTTTTGACATAACCAGGTCCCACTTCATGAAAAGTTCTCTGCCTGAGGTATTGTGACTCCTTAAACCTGATGTTCAATCATCGTTGTCACCTGGGATTCGAAGACTCCTTTAGCTGAAGCATTGTTGTCCATTCGCTCGAGCAGTCCTGCTCAGTGAGGCAATCAGCGGTGCACCGTATCAATACCTAACAGTCTTTTGGTCTATTTTGGGATTCCTTGTGCTCCTCTTGCCTTGAAGTTCGCTACCTGGCGGTGTTAAGATCGATGAGAACTCGTTACAGAAATCGTCCAGGTTCATCTCAGAACATCTTCATCGCGGTGACAAAAGTCATAGGTTCTTTAATCTTTAGATCAGATAGTTCGTTTAGGTCGTCCAATAATAATTTTCAAGAGCTCCTATTTTTTCCAGAGCAAGATATTTACAGAGGAAGTGAATTATTGTTACCTTTTTCCAACTGGCTCCACAAAAACACAAATGAGTATTGAAAGAATACCCAGCTTCACTACATATCGCCTAATTGCTACTGTCTAGAGCTTGTTCAAACTACCCAGGCTATTTCTTCCCTGGGTCTGCATATTAAGTCATTTGTTCAAGTCTCATTGTAGGTAGAACAGGTAGATATAATGGAGTGGTTTTTCTCGACCAGTTTTTTCAATATGGAGCAATTTAACCAACTGCCTTATATTTAGAAAGATGTGGCCCAACTTTAATAGGTCCAAAACAAATAATTTTATATGCCAGATGTAGGGTAGTCGAAACATGCACTGGACACTTGCCTATACGGGAAGCTGGGCATTCATTACAATATTAATTTTCGTTTTTGTGGAGACCAGTTGGGAAAAGGAAACAGTCATTCAATTCTTCCGAAAATGTCATGCTCTGTCCAAAATTAGAGCTCAATAATTTTCAGAAAGTTATTCTTCGACGACCTTAACGAACCTAAACTTCAAAGACTTTCGGACGAACCTCGAAGACTTCTGTAACGTTTACTCCTCGAACTTAAGACCGCAGGCTAGCGAGCTTCGCATCAAGGAGAACTCATGATCCCTCATCATATCTCATTAAATCCACAGGTCAAACAAGTTTATGATTTCAAAACAGCGAACTCCATTACTAATTGGGTCACTGAGCCAGACATGCTCGTTGCCGGCATTTCTTATCACTTACCCACTTAGGAGTGATCCTTGTCGAACCAACTAGTCGGACTGCTCATATTCTTCAATATAACTGTTAAACGGAACCAAAATCAGACACGAAAACTTATCTCGATACAGCTGGACCTATGCAGCCGCATTGGTGTCTTTAAAAATGGCCGTATTCCGATTCTGATTCGGATCTAGTTTAAGTATTTCATATTCTTTGCTTACTGCTTGTAATTCAGACAGTAGAAAGACACTGGAAAAATCAGAAAGCTAAACATACCTAGAGACAATTAAGGACTCATTTCGTCTTTGAACAATCAGTAAAGAGAGATATAATAGCGCATCTCATTGTCAAAATTCTGTGCATGTTTTCAATAATTTAGTGAGGCTTGCACATGGCTTCGCGTATTTTTCAAAAAAAAAAAAAAAAAAAACTGACAGCAGTTGGATCAGTTTTCCTGGTATTCCGAGTCGGCCATCATGCAATCGAGTCATATTCCGCTATGAAGTCTATGAATTAAGCACAATTAACTTCCACTTCAAAATTACTGCAATCATAAGGCGTTTTTCTTTTTTAGTTCAGAACAGAACCTGAGTTGTCAAAAAATAAATTGTGTTTCTTTTTTAGTTCAGAGTGTTCAGAGTTTCGAAAATGTGTTTCTTTTTTCGTTCTGAGCATGTTCTGAGCGTGTTCAGAGTGCGCTCTATGAGCTCAGAATAAAATAACTGAGCAGACAGAGTAAAATGCTTAACAAAAGCATTTGACAGATGGAAATTTAAAAAAATGGCGACAGCTACATAAGTGTTCAGGTCTGTTTCAAAATATACTCAGAGCGCTCAGAGCACGCTTGGTTCAGAGAACGTTCGGAACATGCTCGACATGCTCGGACTCTGTTCAGAGCTCTATACTGAACTAAAAAAGAAAAACACCTATAATACGTTCTTCTTTGCACGTTTCTTGCGAATTTCCACCCACTGCGATCCCGAGCACGCTGCTTCCAATCATTTAGGCCAAACGCTCTGGCATCTGCGATGACTTGGTCCTTAAACCAGAGGTTCGGTCTTCCTTGTCCCTGCAAACCTAGGGTCTAAGATTGTTGTCCATTCGCTCAATGTGATCGAGTCAACGTAGTGAACGTGTTTTGGCTTTCTGGTCTTCATCCACATCTTGGTACATCTAATAGAGTTTGCGATTATTCTCATCAATTCACCCTCCTCGGACACAGGGCCAGATATTGGTTGAAGGAGTTTTCTTTCGAAAGAGCCCAGTATAATCTGCCCCTTTCTGCTTATAGTCCAACATTCGCCGCTGTAAAGCAGGAATGGTAATGGTAGTATAAGGGTCTTGTCTAGCAAAATCTTTGTCTAAAGATTGAGGAGTTTTAAGACAATTTTGGCATTTTAAACCGAAGCTACAGCTGTTTCCTAGGAAAATTCTTTATCAGATCTCCACTAAGGTGTCATTCGTGGAATTAATTTCAACTCCGAGATAGATGAACTTCTTAACTACTTCGAAGGATTTGCTACCAATATTGTCGGATTGGCGCGGCGGACAGATATTTGTATATGCTTACTCTTGTCCTCATTTACTTCAACACCAACAAGTCTCGCCCGATCTTCAAGAGCAATGAAGGATTCTTTTACAGAACCTTGGGAATGAACGGGAAATGATGTCGATATTGTCCGCATACCCTTACAGTTGGACAAATTTGTTGAATATAGTGCCCTCCGTTTCAACGTCGTCGGCCCTGCGCACCATCTGCTCTAGAACGAGATTGAAGAAATCACACGACGCACGGCGCATTTCCTTGCCAAAATCCTGTGCATGTTTGTTTGGAATAGTTCAGAAGAGTTGCTTCCTTTACACACGTCATTGCACCTTGTATTTTCTAATGACATTATCCTCAGTTCAGCCATTGCCGTATAGAGTTCCTGACTATGAATGCTTTCATATCCGACTTTGTAGTCGATAAATAGATGGTGAGTCTCGACTTGAAATTCGTTGGTCTTTTCCAAGATTTGCCTCAATGTGATTATTCTGTCTATGGTTCATCTGGCAGGCCAAGAAGCAAGAACCACACTGCTACTTGCAGACTTAATTATTACAGAACGGCTTAAGACGTTCATACTCGTATAGCACATTTGATAGGATCTTACATATATAAGCGACATTTAGTCATAGGAATATGCCTCGATAGTTCTTGCAACACATAGGATCATACCAAAGCTTATGCTTCAGTCATCGGGCATGCTCCCTTCCACCAATATTTGGTTGATGGTATGATGCATGCAACCTACCAAATTTTCACCTCCATATTTGAAGACATGTGCAGGTAAGCCTCAAATCCTGCGGCTTCGTTGTTCTTAAGCTTATTTTAATTTAAGCATTTCTCTTCTATACTGGGTGGTGAAACTGGTTCTTCATTGATTGGAAGCGGGTTGTCTTTTTGCCCTAATGAACGCTATATATGATGCCCAATTTACAGCTTCTGAAAATGCTGCTTGAAAGCATCTACAAATGCCTGTGGTTCGTTTTCGGCCATCCAATTTAAGTTATCCTACAAAAATGTCTCCCATTGGGTCATTCAATTTTGATTTACAAATTTACTCTACTTATCACAATATGTCAAATAGTATAATAACTGATTTTGGTCTTGAGCTGAACTAATCAACACAAATGATTTGGGAATTTCGGATGTGTATATTTAAGTACCTACATATGTATATTTCTAAGCAACTGTTCAATTAGCAAACTTGTCGTCGCAATATTTTAACAAGTTTAAGGTCAATGCACGGTCTACTAATTGAATATCTTTCTCATCGAGTTTTGAGTAGTGATCTGATGAGAAATACATCAGTATTGGTCATTGATCATTATTTAGTGCGCTTGAATTCGAATTTAAGTGATTCCATTTAATTGTATGTATTATTTCTTTAGTTATAATTTATTTTACGATCAAGACCACTTAGCAGTTTATTGCTCCGGAAGTAAGTTTTTCTGTATCATGATTTGAAGGGCTTCAATTGTTTTCCATTTTCACACATCGGTCAACAAACGCCGGAATTAGGTAACACCTTTGAAAAATACTAAAGTTCATGTGCTTTTTTCGACAAGCCTCCAATTTTTTGGAAACTATTAATTTTTCCAAATATTGACCAAAATATTCCAATAAAAATCTGCAACCTTAAATTTCTCTCTTATATCCCAATCTATGTGCGATTTCATCAAAATAATTTCTGTAAATGTGTTTTAATTAGCAATTACATTAAATGAATATTAAAACCATATTCCAAAAACATTTCACTTAAATACTCGTAGCTCAACAAGAATCAGCAGGAAAACCTCAGGATTGACTAAATAGCTACCAATCGTACGGCGGCATTGCATTGACCTACAAAAAAAAAGGTGAAACGCATCATCGAAATAAACAATTCACTTTTCTTTGTTTGCTAAATTATTTCCAGTTTATCGAATACTTTTCACACGAGTTTGTTTTTTGCCGGTCGATGTATAAAACAATTCAAAGGTTATTTACCTTATGAATTGAAAAAAAAATAATATTTTACTGCGTTCGCATTTTTTGGGATTGCTTTTGCAAAATTGAAAAAGTAAATATGAACAAAATAAATTTATAAATGTGCTGAGGTGGTCTTAATACGTTTCCGATTTCGAAAGGTGCTATAAGTTTTAATTGACTTTAGTTTAGTTCACTTAAATATATTTTACTTATAACATAAAAAGATTTGATGAATTTGTGCTGCCTGATCAACACGCCTCTTTAAAATTTTACAGGTAACTTTATTGCTACAAATTTCTTTTACAGAAAATGTTTATGTTTTGATCTTTAGAATCTTTTGTTTTAAATTTTAAAGAATTTTGTTTGAACACATCAGAACAACATAAATTGATTTTTATTTTTTTAAATTACTTCAAATGCAAATGGTGCTTCCAACTTAGGCCTCTAGAATAACAAAACGTTGTTTATGCTTTCTTGTAATACAGAGTGCGTTTTATGTTCCAGGTCGATGTTTTTTGTCAATAACTTCGATGTAATACAATTTTATAATTTATATTTTATTGATGGATTATATAGACTTGAACATTACATATGTATGGAATATGATGTCGGTCAAGTAGGCAACTCTGGCCGTGGCGCAAAGCCGAGCTATTTTAAGCATATTTTACATAAAAAGTTCGCAGACTTCTGTTATAATTTCGGCAATGTCGTTGCTAATATTGTCCTTAAGCATCGAGGTTGTGGTTGATTTGTTAATATACTCCTTTTTCTCCAAGTACCCCTATTAGTAGAAATCAGGAGGCTAAAATCAAGGGATCTTGGGGGGGGAGGTCGATATCACGACTTCTTTACAATATTCGGGTGGGAAAAATGTCTCGTATAATTCATATCGAAACACGAGCTGTGTGTGATGTGCACCGTCTCGTTGAAACCACATGTTCTGTAGTCCTAATTGATTCCATTCGGGCACAAGTAAGTTTTTCAACATTGCCCCGTAGTAGTCACCAGTAACTGTTACAGCAGGCGTTTTTTTCTTTTTTAGCCCCGAGCGGGGCCTGAGCGAATAGAGTTTGCTCCGAACCAAGCGTGACTGGATCGCTGCGATCTATTTAAGAAACACAGTCGAGCACCGAACTGTGATTGTATCATTTTATTTTAATAAACTGTCAGCTATGTTTGTGAAATTGGTGTGTCCAAGAATTATTTCTTTTTAATTAATATTTGGAAGATCCGATCGACATTTGAGCTACAAGAGAAACGTAAGTTGAGCGTTAAGAGCGCTCTGAGTTATAAAAGTAACATGGTTCTTTTTATAACATCTCAGTGCTCCGCTCGGGGCTTTAAAAGAAAAACACCTAGCATTGCCTATGGCATACTTAAAGAAATATAGTTTAATAACGCCTCCGCCGCCGCCGGCCACCGCACTATGGGACCAAATGGTGCAAACCATCTCAAAAATCCATAACTTTTTCGTTTCTCAATATTTTTTTTAAAATATTAAAACGTTTTAAATAGAAATAAATTATTTTATTTTTTTTTTAATAAAATAAAATAACAAATTTGTAGATTTTGTTTAATTTATATGGGCAAAATTTGTTGGAGCAAGAATTATTGCAACAATTTGGATGAAATTTGTACAGTTTTTTTCTTTTACCGGTGAAAACATTTAAAAGTAAGTTTTGTAAAATCCGCCCACTAACACGCCCATATTTTTCTGATTTTTGCTATTTTATTATTTTTAGTGAACAAGAAACCGAAAATTTGTATTTGAGGTTTTTTAAACTTAAGACATCGCATGTATATTTTTTCTGCCCACTTTCCCGCCTACTTTCACTCCCCTTTTTTTTATTTTCAGCTTAAAGTTCATTAAGAGCATACATTTTTAAATTAAGATTTATATGTAGAAGTGAGTTTATGAAAAGTGTTATTTATTTTTAGTAAAATCCGTGTACTGCCACGCCCCTTTTTATATATGAAAATTTTTCGCCCTTAAGACAAAAAAAAAGGAATTCAAAAGTACACCTTATTACTAGGTATATTAATTAATGTCTAAAAGTTCTTTAGCCTCGTCAAACAATGCTTTGGTATCACTTTTTGTTCTTGGTTTTCCTAGACTAGATATATGCGGATCAGATGTATGGTATGTAATAAAGTGTGTAGAACATCTTCGTTCGTAGCTGATCTTGAACATTTCCTTGCAAATAAATTCTCTCGTTTTGATTTTTTTTTTTTAAATTTAATCCAAATCCTTCAAACGCTTTATTCAGAATAAAAGCTTAGTAATCATCTCATTACATTATCTATGAATTTTGCCTCTTGATTGATTAATGTTACAACCACAATTTGGCTGTCCCATACCAACTCTATCACCTTTTGGACTCTTTTCGTATGCATTTGCTGTTGCTTTTGGTATTGTTTACGATTCAGTTTCCATATTGTATGCAGTTCTCTTTTAAGTGTGCTGTTCACTTTTTGTCTTCTTCTGTTTTGTGTTATTTATACCTATGTACCTAAATTTGTATTATATGCAACATACCTCACACAGCCCCTCCCACCATCAAATGCTTGGCATTTATATTTATTTAATTATGATTTTTTTCAATATAGTAAGGAAGTTTAAAATTGGTAAACAAAAAATATTTTATTCCAAAAATAATATTTTGAATTTTAATAATATTGGAAATAACTGATAACAACTTAGAAATTTTGTGGAAACATAGTCACTTTTATGATGTTTATGAAAATGTGTTGCACATGTTTTAACAGTTATATTTTTTAACTTTTGACAAAAAATAACATTTTTTTTTAATTTTGAGCTAAAAGTAATAAAATAATGGTCTAAAACTTTTTGAAATACACATTTATGTGCATCAATAAAGGTACCACATTTCTGCCAAATTTTAATTTTTTTCATCGCTTAACAATAAAGTTATAAGAATACGAATTTTTATTCTAAAAACTTATTTTTCTTTCTCATCATACGTTTTTTCTTCTTAAACAAAAATGCATGAAAATGCATATTCCAAATTTAGAATATTTTTAGAATACTAAACAGCCATTAACTAAACGGAGGCAGCCGGAGCTAACAGAGAAAACTTCAATTGAAAACAAAAAAATGAAAAAGATACTGCACCTTACTCATTTTTTTTTATAAATTTACTGGTGAACTTAATTTAAAAAAAGTATAACTGTCTTGTAAATAAAAGGGCCTGGGCTTTTCAAAAAGGTACAATACTTATACATTCTGTCCAGAAAAATACGAAATAATTGACTTCCAACTCTCACTTCTAATGATTCTAAAAATAAAAAGAGGCTGGGTGCGACCCACACTGATAACTTCCCATTTGTGGTCTTGAAAACTTGTAATAATTACGAAGGTTGGTAGGTACATATTATATACTGAATTATAGATTTCCGTGTTTTTTAATATTATATTATAAAAATTATTTTATTATTTCGGTTCCAAACATTTTAATTGAAAAAAATTTAAAAACGAAATATTCGAATATAAAAGATATGGTTTGGTTATTGATGGAAGGGAACTTACAAAATATATCCGCTCTAAAACTAGATATATGTCAAATATAAACCATTTGTTAGAAATTGTATTATGTATAAAATTAAATAATGGCAAAGTCAATATCATTGCTCGTTCTCAAGATATTCTAGTCGAAAAACAAATATTACCACTTTTTAGTAGATTTTTTTTTATATTTTTGTTAAAACTGTCAATTCGATACTTGTCAAAATTTAACCATATGCTAATAATTGTATTATGTCGATACCTTCCCGTAAGAATGTACTAAGCGGCACTTTTTTTGAAAATGACTTTTTGATGAGGAAATATAATATAATGTTAAGGGCAGTGGCGAGGCGTCATATTGTTCAAGTCGTGCATGAACGACTAGCTTACAGGCGACATTATTTTAATTTCTATCTAATTAACCCACACCTCATACTCATACTGTTCGTTCATTCCTTATAGTTATATCTAATGTATACGTACATATTTTCCATTTTCCAACTCGTGCATTCCTTCTGTGAACTACCCTAATAAAACAAAACGAACTAGCAACCTGCTACTGTTTTGTTTTCACTCAACCGATGTGTATCTACCCAAGTCGTTCATACGATTTGGCAACGAAATGAACCCATAGAAAGCATACAAGAAAAAAAAAAAACAATTCGCTCGTTGTAGGTAGCATTTCGTGCAAATCTGTTTTGAACGAGTAGAGCTTTTTTTTTTAATGTATGTGACGTTAACAATCAAAACGGTGCTAAAGGCACTTTTTTCAAAATATGGAGTGTGGTATACCAAAATTTGCGTATCAAAGAGAGCTATATAATGGTTGAAAAATTGTATTTAAAAACGGGCTGGTTTAGAAGTTATTACTATTTTAATGTTCAGTTAAGGATAAAAACGAGGCTATTTGTTATTTTTTAACAATCAAATGTGTGCTATTTTTCATACAATGCTTGTAAATTTCAAAACAGCTCTATTTTTCTCTAAATGAAATCAAATAGATAGGATTGTTTTTCAAAAGGGCGCTAAAATTGTTTATCCTTATAAAAGGATCTTTAGTTTACCTATCGTATTCTTTGTTATCATTGTTAAATAAGTTTTAATGAATTCCAATAAAAAGAACTTTTCCTTACTTAAATTTTCTCTTCTTTTTTAATTTTACAGGCATTTGAGAATCAAAATTTAAGAAACTTATTTTCAAAACGCGCTAAAAATATTTCTAACAAACAAAACTGCCTAAAAAAAACATTTCACTAAAGGACGAAAATAAAAGGTCCCTTTAGTATTTTTTTTGGTCAATCTAATAAAAAAGGCTTCTACAAATTTTACAAAATTTACTGCATTGAATTATCTTAAATATTTTAGGAATTATACTCGTAGGTTTCCGCCCTTTTGCTCGGTTTCATGTTCATTTTTTTTAGCCTCTGTTTGATTGTTAACGTCACATATAGAACGATGGAAATGAGGAAAACGGGTAGCTAGGGCGTAGGTAAGTAGTTTATTTATTTATTTAGGTACATATTCCAATATTTTATTTTTTTATTTTTTCGAATATGAGAAATGAGACGCGCGTCGTTCATAGGGACGATTTCGTTCAAATCAGTTTTGAACGAGGAAAGCTTTTTTTTTCTGTGGAATGAAGGAAATGAGGAAAACGGCTAGCTGGTACTTAATCAACACATATCTATTTATTATTAACATAAAAATAAAAACATTATAATGTACCCTTATATAAAAAAAGACTTGTATGACTTCTTGGCATTGCAAATAAGAATTTTGAAACTGAACGACTACATTTTTTAGGCACGCGTCGCCGCGCCGCTGGTTAAGGGCCACGTTTTGGCCTGGGTTTCGCCAACGAACTTTCTTCGCTTTTTTCGTTTCCTGAACAATTTTAGAAATGTCGCTTAGTATACATTCTTACGGGAAGGTATCGATGTATAAAACAACATACTTTAGAAGGCACTGTCGGTGTTTATTCCCAAGAAATTCGACTTGAAATACAATTTTAACTAGTTTTCACCAGAATTTTTAATAGTTTTTTTATTTAAAAAAAAAACTATTAATTCAATATTTGTCAACATTTTACCAATTGTACAAAATTATACTATGTATAAAATAAACTAAATTAGAAGTCAATATCACTACTAGTTCTCGAGAAATTTGAGTCGAAAAACAATTTTTACCAATTTTTAATAGAATTTTATATAGTTTTTTATTTTTTGTAAAAAAACTGTAAGCTGATTTTTTTTGAAATTTTCACCAGTTGTCAAACACATTATTTTTCGTAAAATAAAATTATTTTAAGTTTCAAATTGTTTTCCATTCTTAGAATATCTGGGTTATGAAATTTTTTTTTTCAGTTTTTTTTATTTAAAAAAATAACGGTATGTTCATTTTTTTCCAAATGCATACCAAATCTGTATGACCTTATAATGAGTACATTAAATTTTATTTGAAATCAATAGCATTATTTTTTCGTGAAATATTTGAAACTAACCAAAATTTTTACTTTTTTTATAAACCGTTATAGTGAAAAAACTACTCACTGAATTTTAATAAACGCCCTTTCAGCCTCTTTTGAAGTTATTATCTATTAAACAAAACTTATTTGAAGTCGATATCTTTACTCGTTCTTGAGATATCGACGACGAAAAATGGTACGAGAACGTACGGACGTACGAACGTACGAACGTACGAACGTACGTACACACACACACACAGACATCTCTCTAAAAATGATTGATATAGCCTCTAGGGACCTTGAAACGTCGAGAAATGTCAAAAATTCCAATTTGACAAATCGGACCGATTACAATAACTCCCTATGGGAAGTTAAAAATATCGAAATGTCATTTTTAACGGTAATTTTAGGTACCTAGAACAAAAGTAAGATACAAAAAAAATTACTGTGTTTGGAAGAACCCTATTTCTAGTATATAATCCCATCATTAGATTTTTCAAATTACGAAATTCACCAAAACCATTTTTGAGATGAATTTCATCATTTGGTCCCATAGTGCGCCGGCCTAAATGGCATTCAATAGAGTTACTCTACGAGGGTGCAATGATCTTTGGTGTATCAATCCATGGTTTTCAGTGCCCTAATAACGGCTTTTCCGTTTACTTACAAAACCAGCTTACTCAAAATGTGCTTTGTTGGATATAATGATTTTCTTATAGCAAGCTGTAAAGCTCAAGTCCTAATAATTTTAAAATTTTATTTCAGCTCTCTACTACTGTCAACTGAAAAATTTCATTCACACAAAAATGGCAACCAAATAAAATCGATCTGGACCATAAAACGCACTCTGTATAAGTCTAGAACATTTTGAGAATTTATTTGTTCTAACTGTTTGCTTTACATTAACGTCATCGAGAAATATGTTGAATGGAGAATTTCGCTAAAGGTTTTTTACTTTCATTTAAATTTTTTTGTTATACACACATCCAATGAACCAAAGGCTTTATTCCGATTTATAAAAGAAAAACAATGCATTGATTCTTATGAGGCCTTATACACAAACCAGGGCGGGACAAAATTCATATTTGATATTTCTTGTCTAACGAATCAACAATTTTTGACTTATCCGTTGCGTTTTAGCATTATACTGGAATACTTAATTGTAAGAATTTTTTCAAACAAAACTGAAAACAATAAATTCTTAAAAGCCATTTATTGTTAGAAAGTGAAAGAAATTCTGACAAATTATCAATCAGAAAAATTCGGCATTGATGAAGAACATGGTTAGAGGTCTATAAAATGGAGAGCAGGTGCTACGAAAAATGATAATGCCAAATCACTACATGAATGCTAAGAATAACAAAATTCGATTTTTTAAATATCTTTGTAAAAGAAATATTTCATGTTGAATTACTCCTCCATTACTAAGAAGACCATATGGAAAATTTGTGAAAATTTTCATATTTCTTTGTTAACTACGGATAAAAGGACGTTGATACAAAGACTATAAGTGAATGCAATCTTTTGTGAATGGAATTTTTAATCACTTTAATTTAAAGTTTCCATTCATAAACTTGACATTCTGCAATCACCATTCATTTGAAATTTAAAAGATTGCAATATTTTTTGCCCAACTTGATAACGGATTTTACAGCAATTATTCACATTCTTGTTCCGAAAAACTGCAAGAAAGATGACAGCAAAGGTTATAGAGGACGAAAAAATGCAAAGAATCCAAAGAATATATTGAATTGATTGCTGTTAAGCACGTAACTGAATGAGGTAAAAATGATTACAATCTTTTTAATTTCAAGTGAATGTTGATTGGTGAATTTAAATTCGAAGTCTTGAAGTCAAGTTAAAGAATACAACTTTATGAACTTGCTTTTATGCTTAAGAGATTAGAATTTAAAAACAATTTCTATACAAACAAAAGATTTCAAAAGTATGGAATTTGTTTTTATAAATTGCTACGAAGGCTTAAATTTAAGAAAGGGTTCGGATTTCTAAGGAAAAAGGAAATTCATTGAATAAAAAAATATTGCTAAGAAAAAATTTGGTTATGAAATAATAAAAAAAAATATTTAAAAAAACAACAATTTTTATAGAATACAATTATATTAATATTATTTAGAATTACAAATAAATGAAGTAGTGGAAAGTGTAGTAAAATTTTGAATGGTGTGTCTTGAATTCATGGTTGATTGGTTCAAAAAATGTAAGAAACTGGCGTTTAGGAAGGTAAGAATGTTTAGAGCTTGGGCGTCGTTGAGTTGTATCCAATTTGTTTATTGCAAACATATGCGATATCGTAGATTGGATTACTGTTAGAAGAGGTATTTGTGTAAGTTGCACCTGTTTTAAGTTTTTGTGCAAATAATAATGCACTCTAATCCAGTTTTTGAAATATAGAAATTTCGAAAAAGAAATTTAAATCGAAAACAAATATTTTTGAAAATAATAAATTTAATTAAAATCGGCACTGAGAAGGTCGAAAAAAAAAACGGTTCCTATCAGTACTATTAAATTTATGTAGCTGGGTGATAGACCGGACAAATTTTACAATACAGAACAGAACTTTACCAAAATTCTAAGACAGGTTTTCGAAAAAAGAAAAGATTTTCCAAAATGATTTTTAAACATTTAATATGTTAGATTGTTTTAAAATATACTAGATTATGTTCAAAAATTGCTAGGTACCAAGCTTGAGAAAATAATCTACCTGCATTAATGAGTTTTCAAAAATAAATTTTATTTTTTTGGAATTTTCGTGCACATTACTATTAATTTTTACAAGCTTTCGTTAATATCACTAAAACTCTACGATAAAATTCTGAAATAAAAGCTAATACTTTTTGAATCTAACTGACATGTACAAACCACAGACAATCCAATAGTGTTATGTAAACAAACAAAAAAAAACGTAGCAGTTATAGTTAAATAGAACTACGTAAATATTATTAATACCCCAACGAGTTAACATGGAGCCATTTGAGGCAGTTGCCTTAGGCCTCCGCCTCGCGAAAATAGCAAATAAAAATAAAAAGAGATATTCTTGGAGAATTTTTCACTTCCACGCAAGAGGCGGTAGGGTTAGGGAATTGCAATTTATTTATTTTGGTTTTCTACCAATTTTTACAAATCTAGCCTAAGCACATTCCATTTCAGATCCTTAATGTGCAAACACAACGCATTAACCACTACAGTAAGCAAAACTCTCCATTTGATTTTCTGTGCAGACATTTCTGTATACAGAAAATAATAGTTCAAAAAATCATCATCTGAAACCCAAAGAATTTTGAGAGAGTTTTATCTACTACCCAAAATTTGACAATTTCCAATTGTTATTGAAATTTACATTAAATCTTTAAGGTGATCACTGTGATACTTATTATTCAGCAAATCTACTTATACTGAGTCACGCTTAATCAGTTTCATTCGATACAATATTGGTCTATAATGCGAGAGTTGTTTTTTAGCTCTTATATTTCTATTCAAATATCGGCTAAGATTTAAACTAAATTTTAACATACATTTCTAATGGAAAATATGTCACAATAAACAGCCGTTCACAGAAAATATATTTATGATAAGCAACCTTTCTCGAAAATGGATTTCAGTAAATTTAAGATATCTTAAGCTATCTGTAAATTATATTTCATCAGCTAAGTTTTCCAAAGGAATAACAATAGGCGTGTTTTATTGAAACTTATAACCGCGTAGCAATTAAAAAACTTATGCTCACTTTCATATTCACTCTTGTTTTTTTCAAAGTTAGTTGTTATCATGGTAAATTCAATGACATCCAATATCAATTGAACTAAACGCCATCTTAAATCTCAATGTTTCAACTATTTAAATTCACTTTATGTTCACTTCGATTTCTGACCCTAATTTATTGTATTCACTTTTAGTCTTGTCATTGTTTTCGTGCTGAGATTTCCTGACCTGGCAATTCACTTTTCAAAAAATTGCGGCTAAAATCATGAATCATATCAATAACATTTCTTTATAGGATCGACTTTTATCGTATAGAACGTGTGAACGACAAAATTTGTAATAAAAACCATTCGACAAGATATATTTATTTAAGCAACTTATAAAAAGAAGAATTCTGATTCTCAGACTATTTTCTTCTTATGAATGAGCACACAACAACAAGTCATAAAGCTTAAGTATAAATGAAAAAAAAATAAGTTCATCTTTAAATTGCAACAGAATGGCTTCCCACTCAGTCTCAGTTTATAAGTAATTTCCTGTTTAAAGAGAGCCTACTTATCATTTGCTATTCTGTTTCTGTGTCACACTTATACGGTTTCTTCATAATTAGCTTGAAATGTTTTAACAAAAGATAATATCTTTGTTAATAAAAGAGATCTCATATATTCAAGAAACCTACAAATATTATATAGGTTTCGTCTTTCTTATATGGGCCAGTCAAAATAGGGCTTTTCGTCTTGCAAATCTGTTTCGATGAGATTTCATCATTCGAATAAGTTCAATGTTCGAAAAAGTTTTCTTCTTTCAATATTTGCCACTTAATTTGAAGACATTGAGAAAACTGAAAAAATGAAACTTCTTAGCTCCTTAACACGTATGTAAGTTCTAGAAAAATAGAAGAAATTTTAATTTTCTACGTAAAAGATTATAGGTTCTTTTTTATACAAAAAGCCGTTCTTGAAACTCGGTGTTTGACACCGAACATTTCCAGCCGAGCTATTTTTCTGAACATACTCAAGATCGATCATTTACAGACAGGTTTTTCGGAATACCTGTTTCGCACAGTGAACAATCTTTTTTGTATGTACTCACTGGTATAATGTAGACCTTATTAGACTAATTATCAAATAGGTGCACAGAAGCTTCTGAGAGCTTGTTGAGATACTGTAATTCTGCTAAAGAAATTATTTTTTTTTTTTAAATATCTAAATACCAATTCAAAATAAGATTGTTATTTCCTTTTTAATCAGGAAAATTCTGAATCGTACAAAACGTTGTATTTCTTGAATGTTAAGAACTAGAGGTTATGATCTCAGATGTGTATAATATACAAACTGCTTAGACGATTTAACAGTCTTCATACAAATTGATTTTAATCTATTTGTAATTATTTAATTCTATCATGATAGACACAATAATTATACCTTTGAGGTAGAATAAAATAAACTTACATGCTATTCAAGCTGCATTTTTTGTTTTTGTTTAAATTAGCAAGTATTTCAAGACAAAGCTCAAAATGACGAACTTGACCCCTAGGCTAACTTATGCCTGACTAAAATAGAGGAACTGTTTTAATTTATTTAATGTTAGCCAAACAAAGCGAGGTTTAAAAATATTTTCACTCAACTTACATTTTTAGCCGAGAAAGACAATGCAAGCTTCGACGGCGGCGGCGGCTTCGGGCCGGCTGAATTACAGTGGGGCAAATCAAGTACAAAAGAGGAATTTTATCAACCATTTTTTCAGTGAATTGAATTGTTCACATTTAGGTTTTTTTATTAAATTTTTGTTTTCTTGAGCATAATATTTTTGATTTTAAGTAAAATTATTTTAATATAAAACTTACATGACGAAAAACATAAAATGCAAAACTAAGTCGCACGAACTTGCGTCTTTGTAATAGTCTAGGAATTTTTAAAACGAATGTTATTAGAGAAAACTGGTTTATAAGGATAAAAATATTTTTTCAATTCTTTTAGTAGTAAGAGCAAAAAACAGAATACTATGCAAATATGAATTTATGCAAGAACAAAAATTATAAGTCGTTATAGTGGTTTCTTAAAAAGAAGCTTTTATATGCAAATTTTTTAAAAAATTTTTAAGAACAAATTTGGTACGCCAACTTTAAGTTTTTATTATTGTACGAATGAAAATTTAATTTCCAAAAAAAACTATTAAGTCGTTTTTGAAATATCGAATTTCCCAAAAAAAAAAATTAATTTTTTTTGTTCAAAAACTCAAAACATATTTTTTTTAAGTTTTGAAATGCCATGGTTATTTAAACTTTTTAGAAGCATCTCTATAACAAATTTCATTAAAATCCGTTTTGTCGATAATGAGTAATTCAAAATTTGGAAAAATAGTTTTATGCTAGGTACAAGCTGTAATATTATAATTTCAATTTTTTTTTTATTAAATTAAAGATCGTGAGAATTAATTGAAAGAAAAAATGTTTTGTCAAAATTCTAGGCGCCGTTTTTGAGAAAAATACGATTTTTGAAAACCATTTTTTTAACATTTATATGGTGGGTACCTTTAGTTTTAGGTAAAATAAATTTATTTTTTCTAACATCTTGTAGATTATATTGGGAATCTTTTATTTGTCAAGTTTAAAAAAAAAGTAAAGTGGGGTTTTCGAAATATTGAGTTTTTGAAAAAAAATAAAGCTTTTTTAAAAATCTAAAAACAAATTTTTTGAAAATTTGAATACACAATTCTATTCATGTTTTTAGGGAGATTTAGCAAAAACCAAATTATCAAAATCGGTGATAATGTTTTTGAGAAAATCAAAAACAAAAAAAATTGTTCTCTGGGGGTTACCCTTAACAACCATTTTTCGGAAAAAAATTTTGAACTAATACCTAGCTTTAACTAAATGAAATTTTCTTGTATTTTTAGTTTTTAAATCTGTCGAACAGTTTTTGAGAAAAAAAAAAAATATTTATAAAATTTCGAAAAAAATTTTTGGCCCTAACAAAAAAAAAATTAAAAAAAAACGTGGGGGTGAGGGGTAATTAAAAATGATATCTACCCGGTTTAACTAAGCCGTTTAAGCTGTAGTCAAACAGACAGACAGACAGAATTGCGAGACCCGCTTTTTAGGCTTCTCTTTCATCGTAATGTCAACTTCGATCAAAATCTCGAGTTCGATTTCTTTGACGAATGCATAACTTGCCTTTTAGTACCTATAAGACGCAAGTAAAAATTTAAAAGGTCGGTTAACTCTATCGTCTTCAGGGTGTTCATTCCCGGTTGTCAGTGGTGATTTGTGTGGGTTGTGGACAGGGATAACGTTTAGCCGCGATGGTAGGCATATGGATAAATTTGTCATGATGATTTGTAGAAAATACAATTTTCAACAGCTTTTTTTATTTTTGTCTTAAGTTGAAAATGAGTAAGTTTTTTTTTTTTAATGAAAGAAATTCTGCTTAAATTTGAAAATGGCGCCCATCGCTAAATGGGGTAATATTCGTAAAATTTTTAATTTAAACCCGTTACGGTCGAGACTCTGTACAGGAATTGACAAAAAAAATCTTTTTAAATTTTGATATTTTGAATTTTAAACCCGACCGAGCATTTAACAGAAGTTAAATTTTTTAAATTTATTTGAAGCAAAGTTTCAAATTTGATTGATTTTTTGAAAAATACATATGAAGAAAAACAGCTAGTTAGATCCTATCCATCTGTTAACTTGAAATTCTATTAAAAAGATGTGTGAAGTTTGATAGCAAAGAATCAACTTTAACTCGCAAATTCCTCGTTCAGTGAACGGATAACTTTTTAACACAACAACGGCATACATTTGAAAGAACCGCTTACTACTGTAAGCATACATTTCATAAATCAAATTTATTAGAATTTCCCCACTATTTAATGAAGGGTTATCGTATTTGCAGTGAAGAAGACAGAAGAAATATTATGAAACTAAAATGTGCTTCTTAAAAATTTATCTTAGCCAGCTTAAACAAATGATTAGGAGCGGACAATGTTTTTGTTTTTTATAAATAAAGCTTTTATATATAAAATTATGATCCAGTTTTATTACGAAATGAATTTTGTTTTCATGTGATATCGTTAAAGAAATGTCGCAGTCTCTTCCGCTACGTAATTGTTATCTACACATAATGCGTGTTTAAAGCACAAACACTCAAACCAAATGATATTTTCATATTTCAAATATAAGGTAACCCGAAGCAACTTTACTGGAAATATTCAAACAAATTATTCGCCCCCGTTATTGACACTGTATTGATCCTTGAATATTGTTAATAGAAAAGTTTTGGCAATGACAATGATAATGTCAAAATTAATGGCCATATTATCATTTTTTTAAAGTAATTAGAAGCCATTGCAATATTTTTATTTTTTCAAATTATTCCGATTTTTTGATATACATTGTTCCAGTGTGTCCAATGGCGAAAAGTAAAACCTACGGCAGACTTCTGTCGTAGTGAATTTTTTTCTTTTAATGGCAGGAGTCATGCCATGTTTCTATTGCATAATAAATTAAAACAAAAGTAAGGTCTCACTGATGCCGCCGTTATGGTTTTTTTTTTTTTGTTATTATTAGGGTTTCTCTATAAGAATTGTAAAGTCATTATGAATTTGTGGTGCGTGTTTTTTGTTTTGGTGTTGTTGTACATTTAAGTGTGCAAACGAAAAAAAAAATTTCATAATTTTTTAGAGCGTGAATAATTTTGCATTCCCACTTATAAGTACATAAAAATTGGATGTCTTACTGGTATCTTTGAGGAAACAAGACACACTATAATAATAAAAGTAAAACTACCTTAAGTTTTCATTTTCGTTTTTCATGTCGTTTCAATTAGTACTGAGCATGGACGTGACGTTAATTTTTTTTAAATAATTTTCGCGCACTTAGAAATTGTGACTACCCTTAAAATGTTTGAACACATCAGTACCAACGTTAAGAAAAGTTCAGTAAGATTTAAAATGAGATGAATGTTTGAATATTACAATAAAAGATAAATTATGGGCCGGGTTAAGCATTGAAATGCAAATCTGATTTCTATCATCTACCATTTTCAAGGTTCTTCCTGGGATTTTATCTAAGAGTACCAATGTGGCTTCTACTACGGTAGTTCGACCATAGACCAAATATTCACAAATAGGTAAATATCCTTTAAAAGACCAACGAATTTCAAGTCGAGACTATAATCATCTATTTATCAACTTAAAGGTCGCATATGAAAGCATTTATCGTCTCTATGTGGCGTTGGGCGAACTCGGAATCCGGGGAAAACTTATCCAACTGTGTTTCGGCAAGGAGATGTGCTATCATGTCATTTCTTGAATCTCGCATATACGGGCGATATAGACATGGTTCCCAACGTTCTGTAATAGAGTCCTTCAAAACTGTTGAAGACTTATTGGCCTTAAAGTAAATGAGGACAAGACCAAGTATATGCTATCAACAAACTAACAAACATCTGTCCACCGATTAGGGAAAAAAGTCACTACTGACACCAAAACCTTCCAGGTGGTTAAGGAGTTCATGTACCTTGGAGTTAATATTAACTCCTCAAACGACACCTTAGAAGAAATCCCAAGAAGAAACACCTAGCAGCGTTTTTATGCAACTTCAAATATATATGACGGTATATGACGTTTTATAATATGGTGAAAGAATGTGTTATAACTCAATCAAAGAACTTTCCGTTAAACCGCGTTTAAGTCAAGAAGTTGGGCTTAAAATTTGTATATGGGTATATTTTACATTTGTAAAAAATTATTCCACCATTTTCAATACGAATGCGGAAAGAGTCAAAGATTGGTTTGTACGGCTACGCCCATGTCGAGTTCTCGTTCTGCAATACTTAGAGTAACCTTCAAGACACCAAATTTCTAGCACAATTTTGATTTCGGGACTTGACAAAAATTAAAAAAAAAAAACTACATAGTATTTTTACTTTCGACTCATAGGTACTATAAGGCAAATTATGCATTCGTAAAAAAAATCGAACTCCAGATTTTGACCAAAGTTGACATTACGATGATAGCGAAGACTAAAATAGTGGGTCTCGCAATTCTGTCTGTCTGTCTTTTCGACTACAGCCTAAACGGCTCGTACGATTTTCGTTAAACTTCGTTTTGAATTTTTCCCCCCACAATTTTTTTTCTTTTTTTTTAGGACCAAAAATAACGCTATCTGCCATACGATTTTTTTCGAAATTTTTTAAATATTTTTTTTTCTCAAAAACTGTCCCTCAGAAGAAGAAGCTTAGGGCAAATTCCTAAACGCATATCTCGCGCAAATTCTGCTAAGCAAACAGTTCCAAAATGCAAATACAAAAATCTCTGTCCCAAAATGCAATCGATGCTACTTTCTTGCGCAAATGCAGAGGCATTTGTGCAAATGTCAAACATTTCTTGCGCAATTCTCTTACATATGCGTATTCTGATTTACTATATCTGCTTTGCAAGTGTTTTGCTTTGCAAATCTTGCGTTTAGGAATTTGGCCTTAGTTTGATTTAAAGAAACGTTATGAAATTTGGCAGTCTTTCTTTAACTCTTCGTGGAGTACCACGTGTTTTCGTGTTTTCAGTGTCTCCGATCTAATTTTTGACCAGCGGTAAGTAAGCGATTTGTGAACCTTATAAATAAATTTTTTTTATCGTGAATCAATATTATGATAGTACTATGCTTAAAGTTCAATAAATTAAAGCCAGTTTTGTGAAAATATAATAATAGTTATTAAAAAAAAAAAAACTTATAAAGTTCCTTCGGGGCACCTTTGACTTTTGCAAAAAATATTTGTTTGACGTTGATTTTGGTAAATTATATATTAAATAAATTATTTAAAAAATGTCGATATCGATAAATTTGAATTTAGATTTATATGGATTGATTTTTTATGTTTATAAATGAAATAATTTATATTTTTTATTCTTGTTGTTTTTTTTTTAGAAAGTGAATTTAGTGATTTATTTTTTTCGTTATATTGTTTAATAACTTGTTTAAAAACAAAAATTTACTTTTCTACTATTCAAACAACAGACGTGTTGGATCCATTGATACTTTAAAAAATATAATGCACACGATGTGGGGTTTAATCCACCATTGTCAAATGTACCCCTTTTAAAGTCAAAGGTGCCCTGCTCCCTGGGCACTTTTGACAAAATGACTTTTTTTAGAAAATATTTTTCTTTAAAATGAGGAAATATTATTTAAAACAAAAAAATATATGTTAGCATAATCTTGAATAATCAATTAATCAAATACAAAACAAAACATTGGAATACATTAACAGTTTTCGGAAATACAGACTTTTAAAAACTAAGTGTCAAATGTACCCCCTTCTCCCCTACACACCATAAATGTCAAAAAAACGGTTTTCAAAAATCATATTTTTCTCGAAACTGGGTCCGAGAATTTTGATAATTTTTTTCTTTTTAATTAATTTTTACAATCTATAATTTCATAAAAAAAAATTTAAATAAAGATATTACTGACTGTACCTACCATAGAATCATTGTTTCGAATTTTGAATTTCTCATTATCTACAGAACAGATTGTAATGAAATTTTGTATATAGATGCTACTAAAAAAAAAAAAAAAAATCATTGCATTTGAAAACTTAAAAAAAAATGTTGTTTGAATTTATGGAAAAAAAGTTTTTTTTTGGAAAATTCGATATCTCAAAAACGGCTCAATATTTTTTTTTAAATATTCTGAATAATAATTATTTTAAATCCAATAAGCCGAAAAAGCCGATGAAAACAAAATAAAGATCCTTCGGTACTGCCAGTCTTAATTCAACTAAATTTATTTTGGAACAAGATAGTAAGAATTAAAAAAAAATATGAAAATTCTAGTTGCCGTTTTCGACTGAAATGAGACCATTTTTTAACTTATTTCTACGTTTTACCATTATTTTTGGATAAAAGAACAATTTTACTTTTCATATTTTAGATGGTATTAAGAAACTACTTATTTTGTCATCTAGGAAGTTGCTTACGAAATATGTACTGAGTTTGTAAGAAAAAAAAAAAAACTTTGAAAAGTTTTTAAAAATCCAAACAAAAATTCAAAGAAAATTTTAATACTCATACACAAATTTAGAGAATATCCAGAACAAAAAAATTAATAGAAAATATGAGAATAATCTTCAACTATAAACCACCTTTTTCTAAAACAACTTTTTTGATTTTTTTTTCTTAAAATCTTTAAATTTCGAACAAATTTGTATGGCAGGTTACATTATTTTTGGTTTAAAAAAATTTTAAAAATGTATCGAGACAACAATTTAAAAATGTTATCTAAATGTTTAAAAAATCGGCCCTCTTTGGCTGTAATCGAACTTCCCTCGACTTCCCTATCATAGTTATGTTCAATCTGACCAAAATCTCGAATTCGATTTTTTAACGAATGTACGAATGTTACTCGTACAGCAAGTAAAAAATGGTTTCTTAAGCAAGCTTAGTTTTACTTGCATAAAATTAAGCTTTTGCTCTCTAACTTTACATTGTTTTAGAACGTGCATTTGCAAGAAAATTGACTGACGTTGATAATATTTGACAATAACAGTATCTACGTCAAAAAATTACGATCATTTGACTTTCGACTATTTGGATCCTTGGTAAGGACAGCAACTTCTATTGCCTGGAAATGACTATGTATATAAGAAACAATTATAAATTTTTGATCATCGACATTAAGACATCGAGGGGATATACATTTTTGTACTAAGTTCACGACAAACTATACTCTTAGAGGATTTATTACTTCCTTGCAAGAGGCAATACCCCAGATCAAAATTTAGTTTTAGGTAGTAGTAGCTGGGAATCGATCCAAGACCTTCAGCGTGAGAATGCATTGCACTAACCATTACGTTTTACGTCACAGGGTAGTTTATTTTTAAAGTATAGTAATGATTTAATTATGATCAATTTTCGGATTTCTTTTTACGTTTCTAAAAATCGTCTTTCCATTTTGATTTTCTGAAAAACATCTTCAAATATGTATATAAAGCCTTGTGATAATATATTTCAAAATGTTCATAGAATTTCAGCTTCAGAAGGACAAATAAAACTAATTTAAACTTTTTAATGTAAAATTTAATTTCAAGTTTAACTTTTTACTGTTGGAAAGAGAGTTACTCCAATAACACCAGGAATTCCTATGATAATTTGAGATAATGCCGAGTTCTAAAAAATAAACGGTTATTTATAATTAAGTTGAAAAAAAAATAAAAAAAAAACAATATTCTTACCGCCAAGAAGACCAGGACACCGAGAACGACGATTGTAGATATTGACAATTTACCCATGTTGTTGCTTTTAAAACACTGACATGCAAATTTACCTGAATTTCTGTCTTAAATACCAATTTTGGTCTCAATTAAAAAAAAAAAAAGATTATAAAATATTTGTATATAGCAAAACCAACATTAAAAATAATAATTTTTATATTTATATCTATTACCATTAATACTAATTAATCTTTTTCTGAAGCACGCGAACGTTTTAAATGTTTATTATTACACTATTATAGTAATTACCCGCATAAGTTTCAAAGTTAAAATTATAAGTTTAAAAGCTTATGCACTATTATTATTATTTAAATAAGGAAGTTATAAATTAATTTCGGTTTGGTAAAATTTGTAACAATTTAGTTTATCAAGGTACAGGGTCATGAGCTTACAAGTCGTAAGCTTATAATGTATCGGGTCGCAGTTGGTTAATTCATAAGTCAAAAAATCTATGATAAAATTCAGCCAAAATACTATAATTAAGTGAGTTATGTCATTATTAAAAAAAACTCAATTACTTGTGGGTCAAGAATTATTCCCAGGTTCTCAAATCAATTTTCCTCTTTTCCCCTTTTTTGACACCAAAAAGAATTTTTTCCCCAAAATTTAAACAAAAAACCCTTCTTCCCCTGTTAAAAATCATCATACACTTTTTGTTTTGGGCATCACCCATCTTAATGTTTAAGACTTCTTTCCGAAATTCTCGAAATTTCCATGTCGGATTTTTGAAAGAACAGACCTTTATAAACATTTCAAATAATTTGTTCCCCTTTTTTGCACCTTTTTTGCTTTTCCCTTTAAAACATAGTCAATAATGGTGTGTTGCTCCTCAACCTATAGGAACACCCTGATTGAAGTAACATAGTTAAGTAAAATAAATATAATGTAAATTAAAAGGAATTTCTTTTGTTGAAAATAAAATATAACGTATAAATAAGCTGAGAAAGTATTCAATTTTCAATTTTTTTTTCAACTTCAATTTATTTTTCTTCTTCTTTTACAGTTATATAAAATAAAAAATATAATAAATAATTTAAAACAACTAAAAATTTAACAATAATAGTATTTACGATATAAACATTTTTTTAAGTGTTTTTCACTTGAAAATAAGTATTTCACATCAGGATGTGCCGTGTTTTCATTTTAATCAAAATTCCCAGGCACCATCTGCTAATTTTTGTTACGAAAAAATATCCCCTTAAAAATATCGATTTCAATTATTAGTAAATGTATGTACATAGCTGTTTCTATGTTTAATAGGGTATCGGTGTTTCCAAAACTTCTTTTATTAAATCAAACAATCCCTACGTTATGCCCTAAGAAATAATATTTGGAAAACAAAATATTTCATTGAATTTTCGTACCATACTAAAACTTTTCCAGGTCAAATAAAAATTTTCTAGGGTAAATTGGCTTTAAGAATAACTTCCTAATGGAATAACCCCCAACATGAAAATGAAAGAACCTCCGGAAATTTTGGAAAAAACTCATTGTAAAATTATTCTTTAAAAGTTTCTTATCCCCAAATGGAAAAATTAAGCGGGTTCTATGTACCGCTCACACAACCCCTTTTCTTCACTTAGGGTATGTCCAGTCGTCTTCCAGGCATCTGTCAGTTTTTTAGTTTTCCTAGGGTCCAACAGTACTGCAGTACCCAAATAAAGCATTATGAAATATCTCGTAAATCTTAAATATGAAATAAGTCCCCGAAAACTCATTAAATAAATCCCCAATTTTGCGAGTTTATTTCATATGAAAAAAATCCGCACTCCATAAAAAATTTTTGGGGGATATTTCGGTTTTGTTTTTAAATGAATGGAGTTATTTCCTATACCCGGTCAGACATCAAATGTTTTAAAAATCACGTTCCCTTATAAAAATGAAACACCCTATTGTACATAATATAGAATCAAAACATATTAGAAAATTAAAAGTTTTCAATGCAAATTCAAAATCACTTTTTGAAAATTTCAAAAAAAAAAATTCATGAATTTCTGAAATAACCTTCTAAAATATTAAAAAAGTAATTTTGAAAAAAAAACTCGAGATTTTTATCAAAGTTGACATTACGATGATAAATATGAAGGTTTTTATAATACAAATTCTATATACTACTGAAATAAATCAGACAAGTAGAAAACTTGGCACTATTAAAATTGCGTATTGACAAGGTCCTCACAGTCAACTGATGAGTCCATGTGAGATCGCCGGGACGAAACGCCAATTTTTGTGGACTTAAGGCCAAAAAAGCTATTTTGAATCATAACGATGATAGCGAAGACTAAAAAAGTGGGTCTCGCAATTCTGTCTGTCTGTCTGTCGGTTCGACTACAGCCTAAACGGCTCGGCCGATTTGCTTGAAACTAGGTAGATATGGGTTTTGATTTTTTCCTCCCACACGTTTTTTTCTTTTTTTTAAGACCAAAAATAAAGGTACCTGCCATACGAATTATTTTCGAAATTTTATAAATATTTTTTTTTCTTAAAAACTCTCCCACAGATTTAAAAAAAAAAATTAATCTAGTAAAAGCTAGGTAATGGTTGAAAAATTTTTTTCAAGAAATGGTTATTTTTGGTACCCCCTTTGGAACCATTTTTTTTGTTTTTGATTTTCTCAAAAACGGTACCACCGATTTTGATCATGTTTAGTACGTTAAAGCTCCCCAGCAGTTTCAATATTATTGTGTATTCAAATTTTCATTTTTTTTTTTGGAAAACTCAATATTTCGAAAATAGGATTTTCGATTTCGATTTTTTTAAAACTTGATAAATAAAAGTTTTTCAATATAAGTTATAAGATGTAAGAAAAAAGAATTTATTTTACCTAAAAATAACGGTACCCTCCATACGAATGTTAAAAAATTTCTTTCGAAAGTCGTATTTTTCTCGAAAATGGTTCCGAGAATTTTACTAAATTTTTTTTCTTTTGATTAATTTTTACGATCTATATGACTGTACCTACTATAGAACCATTTTTTCAAATTTAGAATTTCTCATTATCGTCAAAACGAATTTTAATGAAATTTTTTTTCTGAAAAGTTTAAAAAATATTGTATTTTAAAACCTTAAAAAAAATAGTTTTTGAAAAAAAAATCTATTTTTTTTTTGGAAAATTCGATATCTTAGAAACGGTCAATATTTTTGTTTGTAAATTCAATTTTTATCTGAAAAATAATAAAAACTTTAAATTGGAGTGCCAATATTTTTTCTTAAAGTCCTTTT
Source organism: Chrysotoxum bicinctum (assembly GCA_911387755.1). NCBI lineage: Eukaryota > Metazoa > Arthropoda > Insecta > Diptera > Syrphidae > Chrysotoxum > Chrysotoxum bicinctum. The sequence goes on from OU426987.1 coordinate 62,987,447, forward strand.
AAAAATTTTGTATATAAAAGCTTATTTTCTTAAGAAACCACTACAAAGACTTATAATTTTTGTTCTTTTATAAACCTATATTTGCTTGAATCACATGGCATCCTGTTTTGAGCTTCAAATACTAAAGGAGTTGTTTTAGTCTATTAAAAAATGAATTTTATGCTTATGAACAGTTTTTCTCTAATACCATTCATTTTTGAAATTCTTAGTCTTTAACATAAGAGCAAGTTCGTGTGACCCAGTCGTGCTTTTTATTTTGCGTCGCTCAATCGCTCAGTCGCTCATAATATTTACTAGTGCATAAGCTTCCACTTTAAACGTTCGCGTGCTTCGGAAATCGATTAATTAAAATTAATGTCAATCTAAATATACAAATTTATGACACATTAAAAATTTATTATTTTTAATCTTAATTTTTTAAACATAAATATTTTTTATATTTTTTCAACCCGGCAACAAAAATTTGTATTTAAGAAAGAAATTCCAGTGAATTTGCAAGTCAGTTAGTCAAAAGCAATAACATGGGTAAATTGTCAACGTGTACAGTTGTTGTTCTCGGTGCTCTGGTGTTCCTTGCAGTAAGAATGTGTTTTTTTGTTTGTTTTTTATTAGATTCTAAATAAGCATGTATTTTTATAGGACATGGCATTATCCCAAATTATCATTGGAATTCCTGGTGTTATTGGAATAACTCTCCTCCCAACAGTAAAGAATTAAACATAAAACATTAAAACGTGTATCTTGTTCCTGAATTAATATTTTCTTTTTGAAAATTGTTTTTGAATTTATAGATAGAACATAGAGTAGAACATAAAAAAGAAGATAGAACAATAAAAGCAAGTCATTCATAAACAATACAAATAAGAACGACTTAATTATTCATTTAGATTCTTTTCGTTGCATTCCTGATAGTTTTAAATTAGTTGAATATTTACTGCCTGTGGATATGATTTTATAGCTAATACAAATGGAACTTACGACCTAGTGAGTTCAATTATGTACAGATGCTTATTAAAAAAAAACTCCATTAAGGCCAACTCCTGACGTAAGAAGCAAGTTATCAATAATATTCTTAACAAAACTTCCTTAGAAAGAAGTCCTATTGAGCTGTGTATCAAAAATACTATCTACAAGAATGAACGTGCTAATAAGCTTAACAACTATTTTGTCAACAAAGCGGAAGACACCCTTCCGAATGTTAGGTCACAATCTTGTCTGAACTGTAATCGAAGTTAACACTGTAGAAATGGTAATAGTTGTTTCTTTGAACCTAAATCACAGCATTAGAAGTGTTTAAAACTATAACAAACCATAAACATTTTAATTTCTGTGGAAATAATAATATTTCTAACCTCCTTTTAAAAAAAATCAAAATTTCTGTTGTCACCATCTAGGCACACATATCCAATAAAAACGTAATAAACGGTATATTTCCTGATGCGATTAAAAGTGCTGATTATAAAAAAGGCGGTAATAATTAATAATTACCAAACCACCTCGCTTCTTACGTTAGAAAGAAAGGTTTTTGAAAAACTTATTAGGGCAAAAGCTGTGAAATTCCTTAAAAAAAAGACATATGGTATTTCTTTGCATCTTCTCAATTTAGTTTTCGTGAAAGAAAATCAGCGAAGGATGCACTCTTAGCTTATTGTTCAAAAATTTTCAGAAACTTAGACCAGATAAAATGTACAGGAGTTTTAAAAAGGCATTTGATATGGGCAACCATCAACAAAATATCTATCAAAAAATCAATAAAATGTACAGGAGTTTTAAAAAGGCATTTGATATGGGCAACCATAGATTTTTAATGAAAAAGCTAGAATGTTTATTTCATATCTGGATCATCGATCTCAGAAGGTAAAATTTGATAATATTAGAAGCAAATGTGGGTGTTCCACAAGGGTTTGTGATTGGACTTTCACTGTTTCTAGTCTTTATTAATTCACTATTTAAGTTGCCTTTCAAGGGTGTATTAACAACTTTTGCTGATGACTTGGAATTCCGATATGGGACAGAAAGCCATTTAGACTTAACAGCTGATATGGTTTTTAGGCACAAACTATCTATCAGCTCAAAAACAAAACTAATGTTGTTTGATTCATCGAATTTATGTAACCTTGGGGCAAATGTTTTTCACCACTTTTCGGATTGTCAACGTCTTAAATAATGACTCTACAAATGTGAATCTAAATCAGCAAAGAATACTTTTGATAACAGCTCACCGTGTAATGAGAATTGTATGCAAATTGAAAACGTAGATGAGCTTAAATATCTATGAATAACTCTGGATTCAAGAAGGATTTTCTCTAGCCATAATGAGAAGCTGATTCAGTACTTTCGTCCAATTCTTATAGACATTTCTTTAATTTGCTCTCTGTTCGTAGGGATAAACAATCTACTACAGAATTTTTCAATCTAAAATGCAATTTCTGCTGGGGAGGAACTAATTCAAAACAAAATCACGTTGGGATCATAGTTTTCCATTATATCTGAGTTGAATTCGTTTCGATAAAACATAATAATAACGATACTAAAAAAACTTAAGTTAATATTCGATGATTTTATTTGCAGTAAACTGTTAAAAACAGTATTTTTTAATGTTAAACACAGTGCACATTGGTTTTGAATGTCTGCACACTGCAATGATTGGGAAATATTGAGCCGAGTAATGCATTCCACATTCGTGCAGTGCGGCTAAAAAAAGAATTTCTGTATTTGACAGTACATACTTCCGAAATTGGGCTCAAGGGCAAACTGATGAGAGTTCCTCGAAGTACAGGTATTACGGTTGAATAGTTTGAGAGCGAGGGGGGGGGGGATTCCACTGGTTATTTCACTAGAGCACTGTTTATAAAAATAGCGCTAAAATAATAATATACACGAAACATTGCGGCGGTGCTCGAGAGGTTCGAATGTTTCGGTTATTTTTCTATCACCTATCATTTTTAAAGCTCTTTTTTGAGGTTAAATTTGGGAAATCGTTTTCTTTGAACTTAGTATCATCCTGGAACAGTTTTTAATTCGTACTAATTCGATTAAAATTTTGCGCCATTTCTTTTAAAGATTAGAAATTTTTTAAAGTAACAAGAATTTTCAAATATGCTTGCACCTATATTAAAAACCCCCCTTTTGTAGTATTTTTTAAGCGCATCATTGTGTCTATACAAAATTTCGTAATTAGTTGGAATTGACTAAGGCATCTCAGAGCCGTTATACATAGTTGCTGAATCAGAATGAAGTCGAACAAGTAATGACAAGTATTGTGTGTGTTGTTAAAATTTTACCAAATTCGACAAAGACGCTCAAACTCATCTATTCAACACTCAATATGATTAGGATTCTCCAATAAAATTTCAATATGCTTGCACCTTAAATATTTAATATTTTAGCAAAACCTGGTCAGTCAAATTGTTGAAGAAAACAATTTTCTATGCAAACAGGCTTAATTTAAATCGACTTTCTTGTTGACAGTATTGTGTATTTGCTATAAGCACAATTATTGTGCTATGGTACATGAGTTATTCATTTACACGTGCCATGGGGGCTAGAAGTTCATGTTCAAACTACATCTACTATATTTTTTATAGTTTAAATTAATAGAATATGAATACTAGTTGCGGAAGATTATATAATTGAAATTGGCAATAAACTAAATGAAGCTATAAAGTTAAACGCAAGACTGTATCGCATGTTCTTGTTCTTGTTTTTATTTTAAGAGGCTTAAGATTTTCAGATATTTATAAAAATTGTCTTGCAATTGGCAGGGGTCGATTTGTGTGGCCTGTCGAGACCGTTTTATTCAGGTGACATCTGTCAAATCTGTTGTTTATTATTCAGTTAATGCTACCAAATCACAATGGTAAGTTACACGATTGAACAAAATATCCAAATGATAAAACTTTATTATCAAAATCAGCGTTCATTAGTGCAAACGTTGCGTTGCGCGCATTGCACCCATTCTTATTTTCACGAAACCAAAACATACCCTGTAAAGCAAAAGTAAGAAAACTAATAATTCAATTATTATTATTAATGTTCCTAAGCAATTATTATTCCCATACCCTTCATTAATTTGAAATGGAACTCTATTAACCTTTCGGACATTTAATTATTTATGTACGTTTTATGACATCCATTTCCACAATCAACACACATAAATACAGCCGGTAACAGCTTAAAATATCAAATCCAAAACAACAAAATTCAAAACAAATAAAAAGTGCTGGTCATTAACCTTTCAAGCTCATGAGGTTTTCTGTCTTTTCTGTCTGAAGAAAAAAATCGACTGCAGCTTAGCTATAGCGTGTTTAGTTTACCGCCACCGTCAGTCTCGTTTTGTATATTATTGCATTCGAAGCTCTATCGTACAACTTGTGGTGCTAAACCCGTACAACATTCACCTTGAATAAGTTGATAAATTTGCTAAAACCACAATAAACCAGTTGTAGGCTATAGGCAAATCTAAGATTTTTGCATTTGTAAAGACTTCCACATGTTGAAAGACATAAAAGACAGGAAACAAAGTCTCAACCTATGATTAACTCGGGGACGATGCTGGAATATATAGAATTACAAATAGATAATAGTTTAAGGGCTCTAAAGGAAAAAAAAAAAGTTTTGATTATGTGATTTGAATTTGGTGACATTTTATTCTCTTTTTATAATTTAATGTTAATTTTACTTAAAGAATGTAATTCTCTCTAGTTTTTTCTCTATCTACATCTCTTTCCCCCGTCATCTCTTCCTCTTACCCTATCTTACTTTCTTCTTTTCTTCCTCTCTTCTGCTTTTCCTTTCATCTCTCTTACTTTCTTCTCTCTCTCTTCCACCCGTCCTCTCTTCTACATTCCTCTTTTCCTCTCTTCATCGCTCTCACCTATCTGACTACATGATTTTCTCTCTTAAAGTAATAATTAAAGTAATAATATCCTCTCTTGAAATTAATTGGGAAATAATTAAATCCCAATAGATATGCCTTCGCCTGATCTCACCTTATTCTTAATGCTCCAAAAAAACCCTAAAATAATGAACCAAAGTGTAGTCAGGTTTAAAGGAGAGAAAATTTCTCTTAAGAACTTCCATTTTTCTTTTATATTCTCTTATTTCAGTAAATTTGTATGCTTTTGTCATGAAGACGAGGCCTTAAATTAGCTAATCCGGCCTTGAATAGACTAAGGTATTATGCTCGACATATCAACCAGTATGCGAATTACCTCATATGTGGTATTATGTATAAAGTATCTTTGATGACGATCATATAGCATGGTGTCTTTCCGTTTTGTCAGCATTAAATGGTCAACACACACTATCACTATAAGATACGTTTTTTCTCTGAGCAAAGCTCATTCGAACTTAAATAAAAAAAATCAGATCTGTATTACGCACTCTGCACACGAAAAAAATGTGATATCTGTTGGCGTTAAATTGAATAGATCATCATAAGCTCGTAAGCCTTGAAATGGGACTTTTCAATCAATGACCTGTGTGAATTCGAATCACGGAAATTTATTTCAACGGTAGTTATTGTAAAATGGCTACAAATACGGAATATTAAATTTCATTAAATGTGGGGAATGCTGATGGAAACCATTAATCAATTTTTATCTTGATTTGAGACTGGCGCGGGGCTTGAAGACCATAAAAATATGTATATCATAAGCATTTCGTTGATAGAGCTTGTTGGAATAATCATAAAATATTTTATTTTTGTTCCGTTTCTCGAGTGAAAGAAATCAATGAGCGGTCAAATTTTTTTTCCACCATTGCAAGTCGGTCTTTCTAAGATATACATATATACATATATATTTTCGCGCAGTTTTGAAACCACAAAACCCTATGGACTTAATAGTATATATAGGGATTTATGAACTTCCCTGAAGGTCAAGAGCTTGCTGTCTAATGATCGAGGAGTACCCATTAGAGAAGAAGTCTTAGAGTCATGTTAAGAAAAGAGATCAAGTCGTTGATCTTTAGTTCAGATAGTTTGTCTAAGTCGCCGAGGAATAACTTTCCAAATAGTTAGAGGAAATAAATAACTGTTTCCTTTTCCTGCTGAACACCCTAACTACGAGTGATGAGTATTGTAAGGAGTGCCCTGCTGCATGTTCCCCTAATGGCTAGACTCCAGTGCATTTTGCAACTTCTCTGCCTATATCATACCTGGGTCTGCATATTAAACCATTTGTTCTAGACTTATTATAGTTGGGCGACATCTTTTTAGACATAATACAGTTGGTTAAATTTATTCACCTACAGTTGGATTTTGTGAGAAAAATTGAGAATATTTTGCCCTTTATAACACCAAAAGAAACGTTCACTCTTTCCGTAAGTGATCTATGATGTGTTAATGCTTGCCTGGCTATCTAATCGCCCGTGGATTTCCTTCAACCCCACTTTGGCTAGGAACCCAGATAAGAGTGACTTTTATGTTAATGTTCAAGCTCGCAAGTATCCCGGTATTGCTAGACCAATAAAGAAGATTAATAAGGCGAATAAATGGCTTTAACAGCCAACTGGCTGTCTGTAAAATGGCCACACTGTGTATTTTGGCTTTTTTTTTATAATTTACCCGCGCTCAAGGGATTATGATTACCCTTTAAATGTTTCAACACAGCGCGGGCGTGAAGTTAATGAAGAGAAAGAAGGATAGGAAAGATGTGTGGCACGATGTTCTGAGACTGTTGGTGGTTGTCTCAGATATTTTTATCTCCAGGGATGGCGGCTGAGCTAAAGCGGAGAAATGCCGTCTTATTTCTATGTCATTTATAATTCACATTATTTTATTCGTGTTCATCCTTTTTGGGCATACTAGTTTAACTCAATTACGTGTTTTTAGTGTTATTCCTGAACAGCATGTAATGAGTAAACCAGCAACCCATTGATGACAATTTTTAGAAGGTTTTAATGGAATTAAAACGACATAGACGACGGCAGGGATCGAACCTGTGATCATGAGGCTTGCACCTAGTTTAATTTTTGTATTATTTATTATCTATTGTTTTCCTTGTTGTCAGGATTCCAGCTTGGAAGAGACTGGCAAAATCATGTAGCCGAAAAGACTTTGAGACATTTAAACACTCAGAGAAAATTCCCGAACCGACACCACATTCAATATTTAAGCCATCAATAAAGATGGTTGTGTCGAAGTTTCTCATCATTACATTATTCTCCCAGTCCCTTCTAGATGGGAGATTAACTTTTAAATCCTTACTGATGCCCACAGTAGGTGTAGGAGTGCAGTATCTCAGTGCTTCTTGAAAAAATGTCTGCTAGAAACACTTACTTACTTATTTTAGGTGGCGCTACAGTCCGGGGTGGACCAGGGCCTCAACTAACAAGCTTTTCCAGCTAGCTCGGTCCCTAGCTAGCCGTCTCCAGTTTCGCACGTCAAGTTGGTTGAGGTCCTCTCCCACTTATGTGCGCCACCTGAGTTGTGGTCTTCCTCTACTGCACCGTCCCTCGGGGTTGGATTTGAAGACTTTTCTGGCCGGAGCATTCCGGTTCATTCGCTCTGCATGACCTGGCTATCTTAGTCTTTGGTCTTTGATTCGTTTGACTAGGTCAGTTTGGCTGTACAGCCCGTACAGTTCGTGGTTATATCTTCCCCTCTACTCCCCGTCTATGCAGACGGGACCAAAGATCACACGAAGAATTTTCCTCTCGAAACATCCTAAATCGCTCTCATCCACTTTCGACAAAGTCTATGTCTCTGCACCATAGACACGGACCGGGACTATGAGGGTCTTATAGAGGGACACTTTAGTTGCTCGAGAGAGGACTTTGCCACTCAATTGTCTTCTTAGTCCAAAGAAGCAGCGATTGGCAAGAGTTATTCTCCGTTTGATTTCAGCGCTGGTGTTGTTTTCTGAGTTTATAGCGGCACCTAGGTATATGGAGTCCTTCACTACCTCAAAGTTATAGCTGTCTATAATGACGTTCTGTCCAAGACGTCGGCGTTGTGTGTCCTTTTTTGATGATAACATATACTTTGTCTTGCCCTCATTTACAGCTAAACCCGTCTTCTTCTCTTCCATCTCAATGCTCACAAAGGCGCCACTGACATCACGCTTTGTTCTTCCAAAAATGTCAATGTCGACGTAATTGGACGCACTTTTGAAATATCGTGTTGACGCGTGAGTTTTGCACTATTCTTTCAAGAACGATGTTGAAGAAGTCGCAAGACAGAGCATCGTCTTGCCTAAAACCTTTTTTGACATCAAACATTGCTCTATATAGTTCGTTCCTTTAGATGCTATCCTACACGGCTTTGAAAACGTTGAAAAGGTAGTATATGTCGATTTGTAGCTCCTGGATTTTTTCCAAGATCTGACTTAATGTGAATATTTGGTCGATCGTGGACTTTCCTGGTCTAAAGCCGCACTGATATGGACCTATCAGGTTGTTGACGAAAGGCTTTAGATGTTCACATAATATGGCAGAAGGGATCTTGTACGCGATGTTTAGGTAACTTATGCCTCCTTAGCTGGCGCAGTTCAGAGAGTCTCCTTTCTTGAGGATCGGATAGACAATGCTGAGGTTTCATTCATCGGGCATGCTTTCTTCCGACCATATTTTGCAGATGAGCTGGTGCATACTTCCCACCAAGTCATCGCCTGCCGCTTTGAACAGTTCGGCAGCGAGGCCGTCAGTTCCAGCGGCTTTGTTGGACTTGAGATTCGATATAGCGTCTACTAGAATCAGGCTTATAATATTGCTATGTCCGCAAGGTTTGGCAAGCCAAAAATCGTATTTTTTTAATTCTTAACTAACTGCCAAACACTAAATATTTAATATATAAGTTGAGTGGTAAAATGTAAAGAAAAACGCTTAATGTGCCAACAACAAGTACTTTCAACCTTCTTAACCTGTACATATTGTTGGATTTTCGTCTCCTGTTGTGTTGATTATGATTTGAATAAATAAAAATATATATTAATTTTAATTTTAATTAGTTTTTTATTTTATTTTCAGTTTTATTTTGTTTACACAACTATTTTTTAAAAATATTAATTAGCAACGCGTTTCGGAATTAAATTCCATCTTCGGGCTACTTAAACTGAATATTGATATTGACTTTGATGTAGTGTGCCTGTCTCTTACTATATTTTGTTGTCTTCTTTTAGCAATTTGTTTGTTTCAATAAGGTGTCATATAATGTATTAGTCTTTAGTGTTAATTTGTCATTAAGTAGATTGTCTTTCTCTGTTTTGTATGATTTATATATTTCGTATTCTTCGAGAGCGTCGAGTAATTTTCCTTTTCTGCAGTGGTGTAGAGGGACGAGGTTGGAGTCAAAGTCGGTGTAATTGTGGTTCGTTTCCATTAAATGTATTGCGAAATTTGATTTTGTGTTTTGTTTTGGTCTGTGTTCGTTAAATCTGTCCAGGAATGCTCTCCCTGTTTGACCTATGTAATATTTAGTGCAGTCGTTGCATTTTAATTTGTATACACCTGTACTTGTTTTTGTTTCGTTTTTTGTTTTAGGTTGAAATTGTTTATAAAGATGATTGTTAGTTTTAAATGAAATTATTATTTTTTGTTTTTTAAAAGTATTTCTTATGATTTGTGGTAGTAGATTTGTATATTGTGTGGATATGTATTTAGGTGTTTCAGTTGATGACGTGCTATTATGATATGTGATTCTTAACCTTCCGAAGGCAAAGCTTTTTTTTCCTACTTGAAAAGCAACTGAGGTTGTTTATCGCCCACCTAAGTCAACGAGTGATTCCTGAATAGATTCGGTTTAAGAATGAAGAGGGTATTCTTTTCTTCTATTTTTTTTTTTTTTTTTTTTTTTTTTTGAGTGTTTTCTCAATTGTACGCATCATATGCGTATTGAGAGTTTTCAAGAAGACGTCCATCTAGGATGTTCTTCAATGATTTTCACCATTAACTCTAGATCCACAACTGACTCTGGACTCAGATTCGGTTTATTGCGCAGTTTAGTATCAACATTATTTAACAAGACCTTCGCCTGCCGAAATTATAAGTGAAAAAACAATCTTCAAAAGTTTGACCTCGATTGAGTTCCACACATCCAGCAGACTTCTATTGCTTGTGAAGAACTCATATACAACCAATACCTGGAGATCATCTTTAACAACCTCACTTATATGTATTGTAATATTTTTCCAAGGTTCGTTAAATAAAACTTATTACTCTTTTTAGTATTTCTTCTTTATTTTTACTTTCCAAATCACAACAGTAAATCTCAATTTATAAACAACTCAAATACTTTTATTCAAATTTAAATCACACTTGTTTAATAACACAATCCAATAAGCAATACTTTTGCACACTTTCATAATCCAAAATCAACTCTTATATACTCATGTTAGTTGTTCTCGAAAATTCACAAAGCTTCTCGTCTTGGAATGTTCTAGATGGTTGGAATAAGGGGAAATACATTTGACATTGAAAAAGAGCTTTTTGTTTCTTCCATAAATTAGATATGCAATTTTCCAACAGATGGCGCTCTAGTAGTATAAAGCTCTGTTCACAACAGTATGTATACATTCAGGCTTAATATTTTCCCATGATACGATGGTCTCTTCAGGAGACCTATTACGCTTGAAGGCCTTTTGTTGTACTGTTGTACTTATCAAAAACTCTTCGGGTTCTTGATTGTATCAGCGAGGTCCTTCTCAAGTACAACTCCAACTTCCTAGTTCTTAGCAATCATGCCAAGAATGAATCAAGCCTTCTTAACTGACTTGGTCAGTTGTAGCACAACAAAAGTTCATCCTCTAAGTTAGCGGATGGTCCATAGTCTGTTGCGTCAAAAATTCGTCCATAGCAGGTTGAACAAAAAATAAGATCCCACCAGTAGACAGAAACTAAAAATCAAGAACGGAAGAGTCGATGTACCGGTAAAATACACAACAGTGAGCTCATATGCTCTCTGTGCACTATGGTCACTATACTGTGTTTGCAAACTGCTAATGGCACCCTACCTCTAATCGCTTCTTTTAAGAGATTCGCAATTTCTTGAGCTCCTTAAAATAAGTGTTGTGTCAACGATAACTTTTTTATTCAACCAAAATCTCTTACCATCGAGCCATTTCTTCATGTTTAGGAACAAGAAATAGGGACTTAATCTGAGGAATATGCTGGATGAGGGAGGAGTTCGTAACCTAGCTCATGGAATTTTGCCATTGCGACTGAGGATTTGTGTCTTGGTGCGCTGTTCTGCCGATCCAGCAGTTCTGCGTAATATGCATCGGTCCGTGATCGTTTTACCCATTTCAAGATGATCGATGTGAATAAAACCGCGCCCTATTCAAAAAAAACCTGTCGCCCATCTTTGTCTTCTTTGGCTTTGATTTACTATTGTTTCGATTGTTCCTTGGTCTCTGGTGTGTTGAGGTGAATCCATGCTTCATCCACGGTTACAGAACGGCTCAAAAACTAAGTCGAATTTTTCTTGTACATCGCCAAACAATCCTTTGAAGTTCATAAACGATTTCTTTGGTTGTCGATTATGTACAAACGTAACGTGGCTCCATCTTGCGGAAAGCTTTTTCATGTTCAAATATTTACGATATGCTTATATGACCCATTTTAGCTTACGCACTTTCACTTTGATGTGGAATATTCTATATTTTTTCATTTTAACGAAAATTCTTGTGGGCATCTATACAAAATGGCTGCCACACCACAACCTACCTTTTTGATAGATCTGTCCTACAATTTGGATGCGTTCTTTTGATAGATGCTCCCTGACAAACAAAATGATGAATATGAGATGGTAACTTAATTTGTTTTTTATATGGATTCTCAGGGACTTATTGACCAATCTTCTTCATTTCTTTTAACATTTGTAATTTTGCAAACTTCTTAAAGCACAAGCAAAAAAATTGCTTAAAATATACAAACAGCCGAACTAAAGTCATTAGATAAACAATTTTCCAACCATTATTTTTAATGATTTAAGGTTCCAACCTCTTCAATAATTGCTCAGCTTGATCTTACGAAAATGACGTTTCGTTTACGTGTAAGACGTATTTCGTATAAGATTTACCATCGCATGTAAATACAGAATAATTGCATATCTAATAAAAGCGTATTATTATATCCTATTATTATTTTTTCATTGAAAAATTCCACCATTGACAAATTTGTATGACAGTCTTTGAAGATCAATTGAATATGCCGCAGTTTTATGAGAAATTTTATGAATGACTACTAGAAGTTGGCACGTGGCCACGCAATTTATTAGTTCATAGGAAAATAATAAAAGCGAATAATCAGATAAAGTCAAAAGCTTAAATTAAATAACTTAAATTTTTTTAACTTCTGCAAACAAAAATGTCTAAAATTAATAAAAAAAATATGTTTTTTTCGTTTCAGCTGTGAAAAAAATTCTCAAAGATGTCAGTGGAAGACTGCGATCTGGCGAACTTACCGCCATTATGGGACCATCGGGTGCTGGAAAAAGTACCCTTCTTAACATATTATCTGGCTACAAGTAAGTTTAACTGAAAATACTAATTTTACTCGAATTATTCCTTAATTTAAAAATCCAAGCTCAAACTTCACTTTTCTTTATAAATATGTTACTTCATTTTGTGCCGGGAATTTTTATTCAAGAGATCGTGTTAATAAATTTTCTAAATGAAAAACAATTGCCTATCAGGCTTCAGGCTAAAATATTTAGTGAATACCTTACAAGTACAGGGGGTACTCTGATATCGTTGGGAAACTACCACAAACCTCGGATACGGACGGATTTACCTTCGAATAGTCAAGCAAACAAAATATGTACAACGTTTATATGCGGTATCGAAAGATCGCGTTGGATTAGGGTCTCATTTTCGAGCCAGGTTTTTCGTCGTTTGAGTTAAGAGCTCGATTTGGAGTTGAGTTGAAATGGTGTTGTACGATTCTGAAATAATTTGTCAAACCAACTCCTCGACCCAAGTTTTTCATCTCCTATTTCGTCTCGACACTGCTGAGCTAGTGGGATCGAGTCGAAGGAAGCTCATTTCTGCTCAATACAGGTATACAATGGGTCGAAGCGAGCTTCAAGCTAGCTTTAACACCTCATATAAACGTAGTAATGGACAACAAACTTCCTGTTTTAGGTCCTTAAATAGGTCCCGTGGGGCCCAAAAATTAGCAAAGATTTAAGTCTGTATTAATGGATATTTCACCATCATCAAAGAAAGGCTGTCAGAAAATCAATAAACCTTCAAGGCATTCGACGAGTACGATCGAGTCTCCAATAACATCGGAAAATTTCTAGGTCAAAATGGCACCTTGGCCTTACAATGAGTTCACAACAACGAGATTTTGGGTTGACGATGAAATCTAACAAGAATCAAACAAAACGGCACTGTATAGATTGATCACAGCAACTTGGAAGGTCTGCGAGCAGAAGAGAAAATTTATCAGAAAGCAAATTAAAGATCAAACAAATCAGCGATCGAAGAAATATAGGGATGCCAAAACCTATTGGCTTATAACTTTGAATAAATGAAAAAAACGATTTTGAGTAGCACTTTCCGTGATTTGGTACTTCCTCCTTAAAGGCAGTACATACTTGAAAATCAAAGGTAAGTTCTGGCACTACACCCTTTTTACAGGAACAAACTCAGGCGGTTTTTGACCCCTCCCTATCTTCAGTACCAATGAAGTCAGAAACTTAAAATTCGGAATATTTGCTAAGCTAGTCAAGCACCTCACCAAATTTCAATTTTATAGCATAAGTGGTTCCTGAGATATAAGGGCTCAAAATTCACAAAAACCGAACTGACTGACTGATTTTCTGACTGACTGACAGATTTTATCAAAATTATGAAGCATTTCCCGACATCGTGGAATCTTGTTATTTTGCACAACGGTAGGTCTTGTCATGCAAATAGAGGAAAATTTGAGGTTTTCCATTCAGGGGGCGTGGTATCCGCCCACTTTCTCCGAATTAGTGTTGGTTGAATGGAGCACTTCCGACTGCTGTAAAATGATGAAATTTGGTAAAGTGTTAGGACTTAAATTGCATACGAAGAATAAAATATAAAATTTGAGATTTTCCATTCAGGGGGTGTGGTATCCACCCATTTTCTTTGAAAATGTTAAATTTATACGGAGCACTTCCAATTGCTGTTATTAAGGTAGGTATGTTAGTGTTAGGTATCTTGCCAGGACAAGAAGAAACAATTGAAGCGCAAATCAGAACAACCAATAACAAAAAGGAAATATACCAAAAGCAAAAGGAAGCTATAAACTAAGTTGATTTTAGTAGGTAGAGTCCTTCTATCTTTCCGTATCTTTCGAGATTTTGAAATGGCAAAATATTAAAATCTTTGCAAAAAGGAGTGACATCAGACCAAAAACACAAATGTTAAAAAAAGAGCCAAGTTCTCCTATACAAAAACCTTTGTCTAACAAGTCAGCCGTGAAAAGTACTGAGATCTAAAAGTACGCCAAGTTCTTACTTCGTGAAGGTTTAATACCGAATATTTAAAGTAGAATTATATTGAAACAGCTACAATGTAATAGAGAAATTTTATTATTTAATGATTACTGACTAAAATTTGATGGGCTTACTTGGCAAGTTTTTTTTCTATGCCCAATTCGAAAGGTTTTAAAAACTTGACCAGTGAACCCACAAGAGTGTCTTGGATAGAATCCAAAAAGGGCCTAAAAATGATAGGGTATAGAACTTTAATGAAAACCTTTGCATCAGCTCTGGAAGAACACAGTTGTAATATCTCATGTCTAACATATTTTTATCGTTGTTTTTATAAATAGTTTTCTAGTAAAATAGCCAGTTGCATTCCTAACCGCATACAATTTAACCTTAATATTAGTGCTTCAGGGATAGCGTTGCCAGATGTCCCGGTTTACCCGAGACATCCCGGATTTCAGAGATAAATTTGTCTATCCCGCTGGGGCAGCTTTTTCTCCGGGTTGTGACTCAAACTCACAAAATAATGGCTAATGTACCTAAATATCTTTCATTGATAAGGAACAATCGCTGCATTGTGATTTAACCTTAAGAAATTACTTTTAAAATTTCAATCAAATAAGCCTAACTTAACGACGAATGTTTTTTTTGCAAACTGACATCTGTCATTAAAATTGAAATTGACAAAATAAAAATATTTGTAAATGACAAATAACAAAAAAGTCATTTAATTAGTAATTAATAAAAGAATTTATTTTGATCTACTCGCATATTAAGTTTTTTTTTATTTTGTCCCGAGCAATATTTTGAAATTCCGGGATTTTTCATTATTTTAGTAATTTGTCTCGCCGAGATGTAAGAAAAATATGGCAACCCTAATAGAGAGTTTCCACTAATCATTGAACCCAACAGAATGAAAAATACGACGAGAGCGGAATCGTGAGTTTTCAAGGGGGGCAAGTGTTATTTGTATATACTTTGAAACGTGAAGTGAGATGTAGTTCGTTAAGTGGATGCATTCAGCTTTAAAAGTTTCGTTTAAAGTTTTCAATTAAATATTTTCTTTTATTAAATTTTGACTTAATACGTTGGACAGTGGTTTATATTAAAGTGGACAAACAACATTTTAGTATGGAAAAGTAAGACCCTAACGGGGGAATTCTTGTAACCCTAATTAATTTAATTATCCATAATACTGTTTTGAGTGGAAATTCGTCTGAATTATTTTTTATACTGTGTACAAACGAGAGCGCAGGAGAAGATACAATATTTTTAATATAATCTCGGGAACGACGCAGTAGAAGAAAACCGTTAACTGAGTAATGATAACAAATGGAAGAAAACCATTATCAATTTCCGTGAGAAACTAGACACAACTAACTAGATCGGTTGAGATCCTAGCCGACTACGACTGTCATTTTAAAAAAGTCAGGATTCAGGAATTAATGGGCCGTACCAACAATAAATTAAGAGATGACTTTAATAGTTGAGCGACATAGACCATTATTTAAAGAGCTCTAGAAAGTTAACCAAACACGTTATGAACTTAACATTTATGTGAACTCTAAATGATAAACCATTTATTGTACGGAACCTAAAAAATAAAATCCAGGATATATGGTCAGTTATATAGAATCCATTAAATAATGCTCAATTTTGCTCAAATATTAAAGTCGCCTCTTAATTTGAATGTTGGTAAGGCCCAATATAAATAACTCTCATATCTGATTAGGTGCATCCAAAACATCACTGCATCTACTGAATAAAATTTAAAATAGAGCTTAAAACTGATAGAAGATCGATAGAATACGGAAACATTTGTTTCGTTAGAACTTATCTTATCACTGTTTTTTTTTCGCTACTACTTCAAACGTTGCTTTGTTGACATAGCCAGCTGCACTCCTCCCCTTAAACAATTTCAGCGTAATACCTATCCGACCTGCTGGGAATGGCCATCAGTTTATCCTTTCGCCTTACATTGGACGTACCATAAAGTATAGAGATTATTTTTGTATACGTACCACACGAATGTGGAATTCCTTACCTAACTCTGTTTTTCCTTCCCATTTCAATATGTGTACATTCAAAAACATTCAAGATAAATGGACATCGTTATATCCTAAACATTCGCACTTTGTTTATACATTTTAAGGCTAGCTATAACCCATTGAAAGCACATCAATTGAATTATAAAAGGCCCGAAAGCTAAAACTCAACTTAAAAGCAACAAAGTTCGGAATTAGACAAATTTTAAAATCTTAAAGGGGCTCTCCCCATCAAAACTCGTTGTTGACAAACGACCAAACCCAATTTTTTGCAAAAAATTTCTTGAATTTAAATTCCGAGCAATTTTATATACGTCGCTATAATTGAACCATAATTTAATTTCAGCCTATATCATTATCGTATATTGTGAAGGCACGTATATACCCTCTCTATTGCACTATCCTTTTCAAAATGTCTACCTTGAACGAGTATGAATTTCATAAAAATAACTTCAATCAAAAAAACTTGATTCATCACGAAAACAAAACCCAAACTATAAAAAGCCTGCTCTCTACTCTCTCTCTAAGTTCAACTTAAAAAATAACTCATAAAATTAAGTGAAAAATATAAAAATGATATTTAACCACAATAACCCAACAAATGAAATTAACAGCAATTATAAGAAAACGTATCAGGCACTTGAGATTATTTCAAGTTGCAAAAAACAAAACTTCAAGTTTTATTATTATACCTATGTACATTTTTCCGAAATGTAATAACTTCTACGGGATTAATTTCTGTAATTAAAGTTAAACTAACTCTCGTGTACCTTCTGAGAAGTGTCAACGAAATTCAACCTTTTCTATGTAATCCCCCCAAAGCAACCGCATTTATTGGTTTCATAATGATGATAATACTCGTAATAACGAGGTAGTTAGTGTTAGTGTAGTGCATATTAGATTGCACGTTAACATTGACTAAGGTTATCATTAAAAACTGAAACTTTTTTTCTGTCTTATGAAACACGGTCAAAGTCCGGGATTTCAAGAAAATTTTGTATTTTATTTTTTTTTTTTAGCAAAACGTGCTTTTTTTCTTAGAGATAAACCATGTGCAGTGCATGCCATCTGATTAATTACGAGTAAGTCATATTTAAATTGAACGTAAAGTATAACAGTTTTTGCAATTTTTGAAAATGAAGGAAATCTTTTGAAATTTGTCTTCTATAGATTTTTATATTCATGTTTATACGTACACTGCAGGCCAAAAGTTTGAGACCGACGTATTCAACTAACTTTAATCATGGCTGGGGGTTGATTTAATGCATTAAAGGCCTAAGTCTAATACCTGAAAAATACGTAGCTGGTTGAGGTCGTAAAAGTTGGTCTTTAAATCCGGATTTGAATTTGCTCGGGTATGTTTCGAGTCGAAACGCTTGAGTTTGCCGGTTTTGACGAGACTACAGCAGCGAATCTGTCCTGAACCCGAACATAGGGATTTTGATCGTAAAGCCTTCGTGCTATGCTTTCCATATTCGGCAAATATGTTTGCTTCAGCTTCATAATAGTCATTTTACTCGGGAGAGTGCCGCCAAATTCTTACCGAAATTTCCTTTTTAAATGCGGAATTCAAAGCATGGTATTGCCTTATTATCTCAATCCTCGCTTCGTTATCCCAAGCATTCCATATTAATAAATCCAAATCTGTAGTTACTTTCAAAATATACGTGTCGAAATAAATACAACGTTTAAACGAAGGAGGCTTTGAGATGCTGTACTATTTGGACGAGTTACTGTTCGAAAGCTACTTGTTCAAACATAAAACGATAATGGCGCAGCATGCAGTCTTGAAACGTCATCCGGTACAATCGAACGATTTTCGTAAAAAAACTAGATATCGAGTGCTTGAAATCAATAAAAATGTGGTCGGTTTCGATTTCGTTTTTTTTTTTTCAATATTTATCGTAATGTGTCGAAGCTGTAAACTTCTGCCTTCAAATCAGTTTTGAATACTTGCCGAATACTTGCCGATTGAAGTTCACCTAATATAGCCAAAAAGATTCTGCAGGCAATTTTAAGGATACTAATTGTTCGGAAGTTTCCAGCAGTTTTGAGAATCTAATACCTTTAAGATCAGGCAAACTATACTGAAGTTTCATTCGTTGATCATACTTTTATTCGACCTTATCTTGTCAATGAGTTTTCCAAGCAGAGAATAATGGCTGAACAACCAACCCTACGCCAGTGAATCAGCAATAGCAATCTATACTGATGGCTTCAAAATGGACACAGGTGTTGGTGCAGGCTTTTTCTCAGAACCTCTTGAGCTAAACAACTGACTTAAGCTCCCAGATCATAGCAGTGTCTTCCAGAGGTCCTGGCAGTAACAACAGCTGCTAGACAGGTGGTATCAATGATGGCGATACCACGGGCTGATATCACCTTTTACATTGACAGCCAAGCGGCAATAAAAGCGATTTCTGCCACTGTGATAAAATCGAAGCTTGTCTCTTGCTGTCGCGAAGACACAATATACGCAGCACAATATAAGACTCTGCTGGGTACCGGGACACAGCGGCATAACAGGTAATGAAAATTCCGATGAGTTGGCAAGACAGGGATCAGCGCTCGACGCTAGTCAAGCAGAGATACTAAGTATCCCACTCTGCAACCAGCGTTGCCACAAAGTGCCCGTGTTTTACTTTTTGGCCCTTTGCCCGGGCCAGTTTGAAATGGCCCCCAAATCTAAATTTTAGAAGATTTAACATCACATCATATCGTGCTTAGTAATAATTAAAAAGCTTTACAAAATTAAATATAAACCATCGCGATGCATCGCCTCTATAATGTGTTTCCACCATATACAAATAACAATTTTTAAAATGGAACTGAATTCATTCATCTATCTCGTTTAATGATTTGACTTTTTTCACGTCAATTTCGTCCAGCGTGTTGACTTTTCTCACGTAATTTACTTTCGTCATCTACCAAAGCGTTTATCTAACTTAAATAACAAGAAAATAAATCTTACAAATTATATCGTAAATTTCCTAATAATGAAGATCTTCTGATAAAATATTTGCGTTTGTAAAAAGAATTTGATTTTTTAAATAAATTTTGGTATAAGGACTACCTAATTCGAACTGAATCGAGTCTTAAACTTAACAAAAAAATTTTTTTTTCATTTATCAATGATAAACAATTTTCAAATGTTAACCCCAATTTCAAACAATATTCTGGAAATACATCTGCTAACATTTCAACAATTTGCAACTTTTTTGTTCATGATAAACAACCAGGATCCGATGGTATTCCTCCGATCATTTTGAAAAACTGGGCAGCTGCTCTATCGGGACCATTAACTTTCTTGTTTAATAGTTTTCTTGAAGAGGGTTATTTTCTTGATGATTGGAAAATCTCGTACGTTATTCTATTCATAAATCAAGATCCAAGCAAGATGTTTCTAACTATCGCCCCATTAGCAAATTATCAACGATACCAAAACTTTTGGAAAAAATTTTCTCTGATAAGCTTACTTTTGTTCTTAAAGAAATTATTTCCCTATTTCAACAACGACCAACCTCGCAATATTTAGTAATCAGATTATTAGTAATTTTGAAGATGGTTTCCAAACAGATGTCATATATACCGAGTTTGCTAAGGCGTTCGATAGAGTAAACCGCCATATACTCGTACTAATAGAAAAATTGGAATCCATTGGTTTGCACTCAAATATTTTAAAGTGGTTTGAATCTTACCTAAACGGAAGAAAATAGGTTGTGCGTATTAATAACGTACTATCAGATGTAATTGAGGTCACATCAGGAGTACCACAAGGAAGTCACTTGGGCCCTCTTCTTTTCTTGCTGCTGATCAATGATATCACTGATTTCTTAAAAAATGTTTCTTGTTTGATGTTTGCGGATTACAATAAAATATTCAGTCGTGTTACGTCAATTAATGATTGTCATTTACTGAAGGGGTTTTTGTATGGTTACATACATGCAGTGTGCCTGCGAAGCTTCATATATTTATGAATTTTTGAATATTACAACAACAACTTGAATGAACTACCACCGAGGGGGTTCTTATTTGGCTGGAGTTATAGCTATTTCACGGTTGCCAAGCCGATCATCAGACTCCTTTATTAGTGGTGCTTAGCCTTTATACTATCAAGTTTAATCGAAAAACTTTTTGCCTTGACTGAGATTTGAACCCATACCTAGCGTCGTCAGAAGCCAATGCCCTAAGCATCACGCTACCGAGACCACATGATCAGGTCCATCCCAATTTAGGTTTTATCGTTTATCAATTATCACTTGAGGACTAGCGTTTTTTATTAGTCATTCAAGAAAGAAACCGAATTTACAACAACAAACTTGAATGACTAATAAATATGCTAGTCCTCAAGTGATAATTGATAAACGATAAAACCTAAATTGGGATGGACCTGATCATGTGGTCTCGGTAGCGTGATGCGTAGGGCATTGGCTTCTGACGACGCTAGGTCTGGGTTCAAATCTCAATTAGTTCATTCAAGTTGTTGTTGTAATATTCAAAAATTCATAGATTGTCATTTACTCCAATCTGATCTTCATCGCTTGCCTGAATGGTGTTTAGCTAATCAGCTGTTCTTGAACGTATCAAAGTGCCAATATTTGTCATGTTTTAAGAGCCTATCATCTATTCCTTTTCAATATTCTAAAGAAGGTACGGAACTTTCAATACTTAACGCAAAGAAAGATCTCGGTATCATGTTTGATTCGAAACTCTGCTTTAAATCCCATATAGACTGTGATTGCTAAGGCTAACTTTATGTTAGGATTCATTAATCGGAACTCTAAAGAGTTTACTGATCCTTTTACTCTTTGATCTCTTTCTTTGCGTATGTAAGGTCATCGTTGGAATATTGCTGTGTGATTTGGGATCCATTTTTTTTTTTCAAGTTTATTTTAATATGATTGAAAACATACAAACATACAATATTCACACCCCAACTTATAAAACTCGGTGTCAACTTCTTGACCTACAATCTCTTGTCGTTCGTCGTAAAAATTTTGCAATAATATTTTTGCGCGATATTATTACATCCCATATAAATTGCCTTTTTCTTTTGTTTCTTGTGAATGTTCCCCGTTTCCTTTTTAATGAACCTCATCATCGGGTAAACTATAATCTAAATGAACCTTTCACTCGATGCATTAGAGAATCATTTTTGTTTTTGCACTGTCGAACACTGTGCACATTTCAAAAAAATAAAATTAAACAAAAAATTTACTTTAAATTTCAAATAATTTAGATTTTTTAAGCTACATTGGTTTTTTAGATTTCATTTTCTGTCGAATTTCGACACAAGGCGAAAGGCTAGTTTGTATAAATCTGCTTGATGAAATAAAAATAAATAAATAAATCGTATAGACATTTGTTTTTTTTTTCGCCGCTGTTTATTCGTTCGTTGTCCATTCATACATATATTGCATTAAAATATGGAAAAGTTATATAAATATTTAAATAATATTACTGGAGTGATTTATATTTTTTAAAGATATTTTAAGGTAATTCCCAAGATATCAAATCAGACGAAAGAGTCAAGATTTGCTTCTGCTGCCTACTACATAGATTTCAGAAAGGCATTAAATAAATAATGCATTAATAATAAATAAATAAGAATAAATACAAATATTAATAAATTGTAGTTTAATGTTTTAAGGACGGATTTTTAAGTAAAATATTTGGCCCCAACTTTTGTCAAATGGCCCCAACAAATTTCGAAATGGCCCTCTCTGCTTTTTCCTTCGCGGCAACGCTGTCTGCAACATCAAACAGAAAATTTCAGATTTCAGATTAACAGAACACAGGATTTTATCAGAAACACAATGGATCTACATTGATCTAAGTGTGACGATAGCGACATCAATTGTCAGTCCAACAACCTAACCTAACCTAACCTAACCTAACCTAACCTATTGATGAGCTGGTACATACTCCGAACCAAGTCGGTGCCTCCTGCTTTGAACAGTCTGACTCCAAGGCCATCAGCTTCAGCAGCTTTATTTGACTTAACTAAGGCCATCAGATTCAGCAGCTTTATTGGACTTAACTTATGATATTGTTATCTTCACTTCTTCTCGAGATCAGTTGGACAGATTTCTTGGTCTACATCGTATTTGTCAAGGTTAAATAGTATAATTTGATTAACAGTTGAATCCGATCCATCATCTGAGTCATACAGCTTGTAGGAATGATTTTTTTTTTCAAATTCTTAATACCGACTGCTATCGCTTTGTGATGTTTTTTTCTTCTTCATTGCAGACTTCAGATTGTAGAATTAAATCTTGACAGATTCTGTATATGTTCTCGTTAGACTTCCATACTTCATTCTTGCTATTATACTCCTATATTTCCCTTTTTTCGAACTATCCTCTCTCCGCTAGCGCTATTTTGTATGCCTGTTGCTTAGCTACATCAGTGCTTGCCAGCATTCACTGACAAATCAGGGGTATCACTGTGCAGCTCATGTAAAGCTTAGCACGTGATGAGCAGAATCTCTTATGGCTTCTTGATACTGATTCCACTGATTCTCTATACTCGATTACGGCTATCATTATTGTAAGCTGACGTCGGATATCTTCGTAGTATATCGTTGTTTTGGCTTTGGATTTTGGCTACAATGAGGCAGTGGTGAATTATCAAAGTTGGCCGCTCGGAACATTCGGGCTCAGAAGCTACGATCTGAATGTGGTCAGTCTAGATGATTGTTCGTTGATCAAGAGATCTCCATGTTACCTTGTGAATGTTTAACGAACTAGGTAATAGCTACCACAATTTTTCACCCTGCAAGAAATTGAATCAATCTGAGTCCATTTTCGGAGGTAGGTAGTCAGAAATACAGAACCATGAACAGTCTAGCTTAGTAATCCAATTATAGCGCTGGAGTGCGCCGCGCCGTTTTGATACCATGCCTTCGTATAACTTCTGTTGGTACTTAATGGGATATGATATGAGAGATTTATGACATGCCCTCTACCTGAAGGTAGCTAGATTGGGGTCTTAAGATCGAGAAACACTCATAACGAAAGCGTTGAGGTTCCTTTCAGATCCACTTCTCTGTGTTGATAAAGTCTTTGATCTTCAGCTCCGATGATAGTTCGTTTAAGTCTTCGACGAATAACTTGTTTTTTTTTTATTATAATTGGCGCCCATTCAAGGGGTTTGTTTACCCTTAATATGCCTGAGACATAGTGTGAGCATTAAATTTATTTATATTTAATTTACTTATAAGGCATATTATGTACGCCAGTTTTTATGAAATATAACATCATTTAAATGTCTAAAGCAGCTTTGCTGGGTGGCGAATATTCGAAACGTCTATTTCTCCCATAACTCTGGCGCCTAAATCAGGCTGAATTTGACCAATGTTATTGATTATTTTGTTTTGTGGTTTGTGATTAGGAAAACCCCAGAAGAAGAAGTCTAACATATTCAAATCAAACGATTTCGGTGGCCAACTCACATCGCCTCCGCTTGAGGTAACTATGTTCGGAAATCGCTCGTGCAAAATGTCCATTGTAGAACGGGCTGTGTGGCACGCAGCACTGTCTTATTGAAACGTAATGTCGTCGCTGTTCGTATCATCATTTTAGGCCGCAAGAAATTAGTTATCATCGACCGATAGAGCTCCCCGTTTATGGTGATGGCCTGGACCTAGACTAAGTCGTTCTCAAATAAATATGGAACGATGATGCCTCAAGCCCAAAGTCCAAAATCAGCCAGTGACTTTGTCTCGATACATTACAATTAAGTCGTGCTCGTGTGGATTGTGAGTATCCCAAATTCGAAAATTTTGTTTGTTCACAAACCCCCAGAAATGGGCCTCGTTGCAGAGTATAATTTTTCCACCAAAATCGGGGCCAGTTTCCAACAACCCGAGAGTCCAGTTAGCGAACACATATCGTTGTCTATGGTAGTTAACACTATGTTCCTAGGTCAATTAAAAGTTGTATGGTTGATTGGCCAAGTCATGACGCTAAATTCGCTAAGTTGTACTTCTACAAAAGACCAAGTTCTTGTGCGCGGCGCGGAATTCATTGCCCAGGATTCTCCTTCACTCTCTCACTGACAGTGGTGATATTTCCGGCAGATCTTGAGTTTCGTGACTTACAGGTCTAAGTGGATTGTTCATTAAATCGATCGACTCCAATCTAACCACACTATTGCGAATAGTGAGTGCTCTCGGAAGGCTGATTATGGCGACCATAAAATAGACAGAGCGTGCGAAATGTTGCTCGAACAGAAGACCACTTTTCATAAAACAATATTAATTATTTACACAAGTTGCTTAATGCTATAGCTCTCCATGTGAATTTGGCAAAACAGACAACCAATTTGACAGATGTCCCTTAAACAAAGCAGCAATCATCTAACAAAGCTCAAAAAATCCTATTGAAAAGATCTTTATTTTACCTAACAACAACAAAAATGTTATTAATTGTTGTTCACCGATTATAGATTAAGCATAAATTATATCATTTAATGTGTTGACAATAACTTGATTTCAACAAATATTTAAATAGTTTAAACATTCCAAAGTCAACAATTTTATTTACAAAAACACACTCTGCGTCAATAAACAAATATTAACTTGAACTTTAAAACATGTAAGCTCACTTCTCTCCGAACCAAAAAAAAAAAAAAAACAAATACAATCTACGATCTACCCAGAAAATTAAATGCCTGATATCTCTCTTTCGATTGATTGATTATGAAAATCATTTTAATTTTACGATTGTAATAAATAAAATTTGTATGAGTTTTGATAAGAACAAATTTGAGGTTCAATGTTCTGTTTCTAAGTTGCTATTTAATCAACCAAAAACTATTATCATTAAATTATTTTTATCACATCACGAACAAAAGGCTTTTGTTTAATTCAATATTTCCGAACTTTGCTCTTTGGGTCGTAATGATGATTAAATCAAATAATTTGCAGTTAAGCAGTTTAAACGAATGTGTCACTCAACTTATGAACTATTGATTAATTAACATTCCGTATAAGTATCATGTAGTCTTGTTTTGCCTTGAATTAAAGTCAAGAAATACATTTTAGATTATATCTAAGAATGTATCCCATGTACCGCAAAATTAAATTTACTTTGACTCAACCTTAGTTTTATGAATCACCCTTCTGTTAAGCCACAAAGGGGAAATAGAAAGGGTAAACATTGTTCGTTATGGTTATCATCTCTTGAAATCCCATGAGTGTCGTCCAAAAAAAACTGAGAGTAAAACACAATAGCAGGGGTCTCAAACTCATACCTCTTCGTGAGTCACCAAGAACTACATCTACTTTAGTGCCATTGCCATCCAACTAATGGTAAAATAATTATTATGAATCCATCTAAAACTAATCGGTTTTTCCATTGCCAACACAACAAAAAAATAAAAACAAAAGCTAACCCTTTTCCTTGAAGAAAAAAAAACAACCAACAATTATTCCGAATTCATTGTTTTACTAATCGCAGGCGTTTAACTTTTCGTATATATTTTTATTTGCCAGTAAATTAGCCTTGGACTTTAAACCTCTCCGATTCCAATGACTTGATAAAATTGCTTTATTTATTTTACACTAAGCACAACGACAGAAATTTTAAAGTATTTCAAAATTTTTTTTTATCAACTTTCCCACAAGAAAAGCTGATTTCCAGTTCAATAAAATGTGACTTTGCAATATTGTTTTCAATAAATATATATGCAAACTTACGAGTATCATCATTTTTTTTTACTATTAAAATACTTGTCTTGGCAATGTAGAGTTTATTGCTCCGCAAAAGGAACGTATAAATTATTTTATAGAATTTTCTACTTATCTTCACTTGACCAGAATTAACCATGAAACCTCAAGGATCTTCACCTCATCATGCACGCAATTTCTTAATTCTTATTCTCCGGGATTAACTGATTCAACCAATCTCAGCTTTGTTTTTATTTATTTGATACCCAGAGGGAGACTAACTGAAGTTAGTCATTTTGTTTTTATTTTAATTGAAACAAGCAAACTTAATGAAAACAACTCGACTTGGTTTAGCACTAACAAGGTCATTTCTGTCAGACTTAATGGCAGAAGATATTAAATATAAAAACTCAAGCGGTGAGACAGGTTTTGAAAAAAAAAAAAATACAAAATCTGATTCTTAAGAGTTTTACATATTCTACTAGTATACCCACACATAGACAAGCTTATCGGATGAGTCTTGAATTTGATACACTTGCCAAAGCGTAGATGAAATTTATTTCTTCGGATGAAAAATATCATTCAGTGAGAAGGTCATTGGTGTGATTCCGCTGATTTCCTTATTCTAGATGAAATGCTAATTTTTTATAGCGAAACATCAATCATACGCCGTAGTGAACATTTTGTTATTTTAGTTTTTGTTTTTTACAAATGAACTAGTTTATTATCATTCCAACTTATTTAAAAAAAAAATAAAACTTGAGGAATTTATTTCAGTTTAAAATAATTTGCACTTTCACGATAATATTTTGACATATTGTTGAATTAAAATTAATATATTTAAAATCGTTATTCAACAAAAGTTTCATCATCATCATCGGGTCGACAACCGGGTTCCGGTCCTGACCCAAGGTATTTAAAGGATTGCACCACTTCAAATTCGTGCTCCGCAACCTTGATTGTTTGACCAACTGTTCCTCTCGCATTCGACGCCACCATGTACTTTGTTTTACCTTCACTAATGTGCAGCCCCAGATTTTGTGCCGCCTGCTCGATCTGGATGAAGGAATCGTGTACAGCTTGTTCGGTTCTTCCGATGATGTCAATGTCGTCTGCGTAAGCTAGTAACTGGCTGGACCTGTTGACGATGGTCCCTCTTGTTGCCGTGCCAGAGTCACGGATTGCTTTCTCCAACGCCAGGTTGAAGGGGAGGCAGGCCAAACCGTCCCCTTGTCGGAGTCCATTAAAGATATTGATTGGTCTGGATAGCAATCCGGCTATTTTTACTTGGCTTGTTACGTTGGTCATGGTCAACCTACATAGTCGTGTCAATTTATTTGGGATGCCGAATTCCCTCATGGCTTTGTAAAGTTCAACCCTGGCTATGCTATCATAGGCGGCCTTAAAGTCTATAAACCGATGGTATGTTGGGATGTTAAATTCTAGACATTTTTCCATCGCCTGCCTAAGGGTAAAGATCTGATCAGTTGTTGATTTGCCTGGAATGAAACCACACTGATATTGTCCGATGACAGTTTTAGCGTATGGGGTTATCCGGTCTTGTAGGATAGAGGAGAGTATCTTATAGGCGGTACTCAACAACGTGATACCTCTATAATTGCTGCACGTTGTGACATCTCCCTTCTTATGTATGGGGCATATTATGCCTTTTCGCCAGTCTTCTGGCATTTCTTCCTGCTCCCATATACGTGCACTATAATATCATGAATTGCTTGACGTAAGGCTGGCCCGCCGTGATGAAATAATTCGGCTGGTATGCCATCGGCTCCCGGGGATTTGTTCTGTTTAAGCCGGCCTATAGCCTTCTCAACCTCTTCTATGCTTGGTGGCGGCAACATAGGGTATTCTTCTTGAAGTAGTGGAGCCTCCACTTCTGCAGTGAGCTGACCATTTAGCAATTCATTAAAGTACACTTCCCATCGCTCCAGTATGCTTTCAGGATCGGTGATCAGATTTCCCTCTCCGTCCTTGCAGTATGTGCAGCGTGGTGTGTACTGCGTCATGTTTCGGACGGATTGGTAGAACTTCCGCGCCTGGTACGGACCTCGCTCTCGGCTATTTTCTATTTCACAGATTAGGTTCTTCTCCCAGGCTGATTTTTTTTGTCTGTGTAGCCGTTTTTCTATTCTTCTGAGCTCTTTATATTCCTCTTCGCGTGCCCGCGTTCTATGAGATTGTTGCATTACTCGGTACGCAACATTCTTACGTTCAGTCGCTAGCTTGCATTCATCATCAAACCAGTCGTTCCGATTTTTACGACTGCTGCCTAAGATGGAGTTGGCAGTACTAATGACAGTATTTTTAAGACGTGTCCACTTTTCATTTACGCCCAGCATACTGGCTCCAGGACTTACTCTCCCTAAGTCAGGTGTTTCTAGGGCGAGTCTTAACGCATTACCAAAGGTGTTACTGGTGTTTTCATTGCGCAGGGAAGCCGTGTTGATTCGAACCTCATCGGCGGATGCAATGCGTCTTCGCAAGGCAATCCGCCCTCGGAAAACCATACCAACAAGATAGTGATCCGAGTCGATATTGGCACCTCGGTACGTTCGTACCGTCATCAAGTTCGAGTAGTGGCGACGGTCTATCAACACGTGGTCTATTTGGTTACGAGTGACTCCATCAGGTGATACCCAGGTGGCTTTGTAGATATCTTTACGCGGGAACCTGGTACTCGCAACGACCATGTTTTTCGATGCTGCCAATTCTAAGACTCGAAGTCCATCGTCATTAGTATTCTCATGTAAACTATGGGTGCCTGCGTAATGCCTGAATACCGGCTCCCGACCTATTTTTGCGTTCAAATCCCCAAGGATGATTTTAACATCATACCTTGGACAGGCATTGAGGGCCCTCTCGACTTGTTCGTAGTAAGTCTCTTTTTCTTCGTCTGAGGACTCCTCCGTAGGTCCGTGAACGTTAATGAGGCTGATGTTCGTAAATTTGCCTCGCACGCGAAGGGTGCATAGCCTTTCGCTTATAGCGTTAAAGCCGATGATAGTACAACTTCATTTTTTCGCTGACTAGGAAGCCTACCCCGAGCACATGGTGTTTTGTATGACAGCTGTAGTATATGTCATATTCTTTCTTCTGTAAAACACCATTCCCTGTCCATCTGATTTCTTGAAGAGCTGTTATGTCAGCTTTATACTTTGACAGGGCATCGGCTAGCTGCTGAGCAGCTCGAGCTCTATAGAGCGATCGTACGTTCCATAAGAAAATTCGTAAATCGTTTTTCCTTTTTCTTTGCGTGGGTTGTCGTCGTGAGATCAGTCCGTTTCCGAGGCTTGTTGTCGGTCTCGTGATTCTTTTAGTTTTACGGGACAGGGAATTAACCTGTCGCCAACCTGAGGAACCAGCCTGATCATATTAGCCAAACCTTTTTTAATAGGCTTGTTTCTAGCGGCCGCCACGGAGAGGCTATGATCACACTTCCACCAGTCCCGAATAGTTACGGCACGTGCATGTTTTCGTATGCTACATGTTGTTCCCCCTATTCGTCTGATGGCTGACCGCCGTTTAGAAAAATAAAATGAATCAATTTAAGGGATAGTTTGCAGGTTATGTAGAATGAAAACGCAGACAGAATTATTACGATTGCAAAAATGTAAATGTAAATTTTATATTATACCGGTACTCAAGGGGTTATGAACACCCCTATAATGTTAAACACAGTGCGACCAATAAGGAAAGTAGGATAGGATGAGAAAGGGGATACCGATGCACATTGGTTTTGAAAGTCTGCACATTGCAATGAGTGGGAATCATTGAGTCGAGTAAAGCATTCCACATTCGTGTAGTGCGGCTTAAAAAAAGAATCTCTTTACTTGACAGTACGTCCAAAATTGGTTTCAAGAGTAACATAATGAGCATTCCTAGAAGTATTACTTGAATTGTTCGGTGGGTCGTATGCAACTATTTCACAAGAACAATGTTTAAGAAAAAACTGTAAAATAATGATAGATATAAAACATTGCGGCGGTGCTCGAGAGATACTAATGTTTCCGTCAGACAATGGTTGCCAACCATTTTAAAGCTCTCTTTTGAATTCTGTCCAAGAGACTCAAGTGGGTTCTTGGAGCACCTGTCCAAATATGGGAATTGTGCTCGAGTTTTGAAAGAATAAATGCTTAATATATTACAGCCAGATCACAAGGAGTAAAAAACTTCTTGCATCGGCGGAGAAAACCTAAACACTTAGCAACGTTTTTGGCGATGTTAAATATTTGATCACTCCACAAAAGATGGTCTGTGATGCACATACCTAGAACTGAAAGCTGTTTAGTCTCCTCGATCCAAGAACCATGCATGTATAGTGGCATTGAAGGAGGGTTATTCTTTAGCGACAGTAAACAGCATTGAGTTTTCGAATCAATAAATTCTACACGGTTTTTGATTCTCCATTGAACAATGATGTCTAGATCAGAATTTAATGAGCTATGATAAGCTGCTGTTGGAGGTTCACATCCGAAAAACAAGGATGAGAATCTAAAAACAAATATGAAAATCTGAGGGTAATGTCATCAGCGAAACAATTAAGTGGATTAGAAGTTTCAGACAAAAGATCATCTATGAATATATAAGAAAGAATGTAGGAGACAAAACGGAGCCTTGAGGCACATCAGTTATTTTGTGGATACCAGATTTGGAACCGTCCAATACTACTTGTATTGAACGGTCCAAAAAATAATTTCTAATCCAAGAAAGGAAAAAGAGATTCATCTATACCAAATGCACGCATTTTCGATAAGAAAGCTTGAAGCCAAACTCTATCAAAATGCCTTTGAAATATTAAGTGCAATAATCTTACTTTCTCCAAGACGATGTAAAGATTTGTTCCACTTTTCGGTGAGATATACCATCAGATCACCAGTGGATCTGATTGGATTGCTACGAAAACCGTACTCCCGGTCATCATTGATTGTTAATCTGTGTTTCCATGACCTTAGATAGCAGGGATGTTATTGCAATTGGTTGGTAATTTGAGTGAGAAGAAAATTAATGTTTTTTTCCAACTATTCAGGACATCCAAAATGTTTGACAGATAAAAAATCTTACGCAACAGTTTTGCCAGCATAGAAGAACATCTTTTCAGAAATAAGGGGGATTTACAATCTGAGCCAGTGGCTTTGTGCATTTCAAGATATATTGGGACTTCTGCGACGATTGTGAAAAAAATTTCTCCCATGAAACTTTTTTCTATCGAAAATGCAGACATTTAGTATCGATAAATCTCATCTTCGTTGGATTAGAAATAATTTTTCTTTATATACAATTCGAGTTGTTCTGGACGGTTTCAAGAATGATATTCAAAAATTAAATGGTGGTGTGCCATAAGGCTCCGTTTTACCTCCGACACTCTTCTTTATTTTAATAAATTATGTCTTGTCTGAAACTTCTAATCCAATCTATTGTTCCGCTGACAAAAGTTCCCTCTGCTTTTATATTTTCAGGTAACAAGGTTTGTATAGCTTAAGAGATCCTAATTACCTTGACAGCTTTATACAATGGGGTGTTTAAATACTTATAGACTTTAATGCAGTGCATCAATTAAAGCCTGCTGACCACCCATAGCGTGTAAATTACTGTCAAGCCATCTTCAATCTCAACAATTAAGAGGACGATTTTGTGTCGAAAATCATCATGAGCGACGTGGTACATATCCACTTAAGCGCTTTCGTCAATAAGCAAAAACATCGTGTCTATAGAATACTGAAAATCCACGTGTGATGCACGAAGAGCCATTACATCCGCTCAAGGCCAGTGTGTGTTATGGTTTAGCAGTATATTTGTTTGAGATCCAGAATTGGATTAGCGGGGCTTGTTGAACATGCGGCTTCAACAAGATGGTGCAAACGCACACACAGCATGAGTCACAATGGATATTGTGAGGGTTTTCCTGGTCGTATAATCTCCCTTTTTGGCTATTTGGCATGGCCAGTAAGATCGCCCGATTTAAACCTCTCAGGCTTCTTTCTTTTAGCCTGTTTTAAGTTGCGGGCTTATGCCAATACGCCTCAGATAATCGCAGACCTTAAGGAGAATATTCGACTGGAATGCGAACAGTTATTACCGGAAATCTTGCCGTTATAATTTATAAGAATTTTGGAAAATTTCAAATGACTGACTTATGACTGTGTCGGGAATTGCTCCATATTTTTTTGATCTGTCAGTGAGTTACGGTTTAATCTATTTTTGAAGTCCTATATCTCAGAAAAAATGAATGCTTAAGAGTTGAAATCCGGTGAAGCGTCTGTGTTTGATCTTAGCAAATTCTAGTTTCTGACTTTATTGGTACTGAAGTCGATAAGCACTTGGGTTTATTTCTGTAAAAAGGTTTTGTGCCGCCAACTTGGCGTGATACTATCATGCTCTTTGATCCTTAACTGACGTTTTGAAATTGACAGATCATAAAATAACGTGTAAGATTGTTTTTTTTTTATTAAAATTCAAAATTTGTATGTCCCTACTAAAAGACCGTATTCATTAACAATAAGATGTTACAAATCTAGCTCCATAGACTTTAGAACTTATTCATTTTCAGAAAACTTAAAAAAATTAAGAAAGGAAATTTATAAGGAATATGAATGCCACTGTGAGTGTTTTACTTGTATTTGTGTACCTTTAGGAATTATAAACCCACAAAACATTTCAACCTAGTTCACTGATGGCATTTACATTAAGCTGCATCTAAATTTTAAAGCGCTCGCCTTTGTTTAAAAAAAAAAAAAACAAAACTTCAACCTTTGTTATTATGCAAATATCTGCGTTAAAGTTCTACAATCTTCAATTTGTTGTTTTTCGTCAAATGCGTATCTACACAATAGAACAACCAAAACTTAGAATACTTTAGGTTCTAATATAATCTTTCGGCTTAGAAATACATATCTACTTGTACTCTTTTTTTTTTTGCGGTAAGAGGGAAGTGAATGAGGGTTGTGTGTTTCATTGTGCACTTTGTTCGAGATTATAAAATGTTTCTTGGGTTTTATTCATTCTCATTGTTTAATTGAGATACGAAATTAAATAAAGGCGATAGCAAAGTGCACGACACACAAAGAAAATATGACGCTTGATTTCGTTGTTGCAGTTTGCATAAATACTGAGTTGAGTTGATTAAAATAATATTATTTTAGTTCTCCATTGAACTTTATACTTTGGCTTTCAGTACAGTTTGTTTGCTGTGGAATCTTTATTCTGTTTAGGTTGATAAGAATTGACAAGATTATAGCGGGGTATAGCGGAATTTAAAGGGTGTCCTGTAAATTTTTAATGATTGGCTATTTGAGTAATTTTTAAGCTATTTATTTCGCTAAATTAAAGTAACAGTGATTTCCTTAGGTAGTTCTTCATCGGATCTATACGAAAATGCAGTTTTTATTTACATCGGGGTAGATGAACTCCTTAACTACTTCGAAGTTGTTGCTTTAAATAGTGACATATTTCCCTTATAGGTAGACAGATGTTTCTTGTCCTCGTTTACTTTAATCGTTTACCTTAATCGTCTTTAATTGGAAATGTTGGGAACGGCAGATAATATCAATGTATCATGCCAAAACTCTTTGGAGTAGTGCAGAGGAACTATTCTGTAGTTCCACATTATACTGGGTATTTTCCAGCTAGATCAGGTTTTCTGTGATACCTAGTTTGCTCATCGCCATATACAGCTTTCACATACATAATGGTATGAATGTAGCATTAGCATCTCACACCGTTTTTTTTATTATAAAATTTCTTTTGCTTTCATTCTTAACTGGTCATTCTATAGACTGTAAATATGGACCTAACAGTTAAATATCGAGAATGCTTCATACACCCTTAATTGGTTGATGATTTGGTGAATGAAACCTATGTTCTCCATGATAGAAGATTTTTGCTCTTAAACCATCAGGTCCAAGGGCCTTATTTTCCTTATGATTTTTCAAAGCTAAGCCTTTAGACATTGAATCTATTTAGCAGATGTTTGAAATGCCTGAGGCAGTGGCGTAGGGTGCCCGGGCGGGAAACCCATTTTGCCGCCCCCATTCAATACTTAATTAAAATTAAATTTCGAGACATCATTTCATAGGCAATGAGGTATCTCTTGTTGAAGGTAAAGACAGTACCTTCGTTTAACGTGGATGCCTACCAATTAAAGGTTTCACCCCACGAGTGGCCTACCACCATAGGAGCCAGATTTAGTCCTAGCCATTAACCCCTCCGTAGCAAGCTACTTCGGTAACAAAGTTGTGATATGTTGCAGCATATGCACAGCTCTTGTTTTGAGTCGAGACCTACCAACGCCTCTTGAACCCAAGAAAAGAATCCTGAGTCCCATTCGTTTCCGCATTTGGAGTAAACCACGCCACCACGATCTCCCACTAGGGGGCCGACCTCAAGATAGCAGGAAAAAGAGAACTGACACACCCGAAGATGTGCACTATTGCCCTCAAAAACCCGGGCACTATCACCCGTGGTACCAGTATAAGGCTACCGGTGGAGCCTCGCCACGTCATCAAATCCCCCCCAGGCGACTGCGGAAAAGAGGACAAAGCCTAATTCCTACTCAACCTAGGGGTTATGGATATGAATCAGTCACTTCCAGATAGGTTACTGCAAAACCCCGGGCCTAGCAACCCTAGGATACACATATTGAGAAGTAAGTTGAGGGCGGTCAACGAACAACTCATGCACATCCTAGTCTTTAGATCCCCAATTACGGTTCACACGGGTGACGCCCCGGTCTTTAGCCACCAGTTGGTGAACAAGGAGAGACGCTCCTGTCTTTTGATCCCCTTTTACGGTTCACACGGGTGACGCCCCGGTCTTTGTTCCGAAGAACTCTGGATGACGCTCCACTTCTCGCTATTAACGAAGGACGCCAGGTACAAGTACCCGGAACCCCAACCCTTTCTGACACCAGCCAGGTTACGAACCAGCTGAAGAACTTCCCACATCCGACACATCCAATCACCAGATCCACCATCAAAAGTCACTTACCACACGATCGCTTGGGAATTACGCATGGTACACACGGGAGACATGCCACCAAACCTCATGTATATAGTAAGCAACCTTCAACAGCAGTCCAGCAATCAAACATGCAAGACCCCTCTGACACATCCAACTACCAGACCCACCATCAAAAGTCACTCACCACACGATCGCTTGGGAATTACGCATGGTACACACGGGAGACATGCCACCAAGCCTCATGTATATAGTGAGCAACCTTCAACAGCAGTCCAGCAATCAGACATGCCAGTCCCTTCTGACACCTCTTGCATACTAAGACAGATATGACATTGCTGCCACATCTGCCACTTCTGACACCTCTTGACATCCTTGAAAAACCCAAGACATCCTTTAACTCCTTAAAAACCTCCAGAAAAACTTTCGCATACGCTACTAGCTTAACTGCCCAAGTGAGACCTAGAATCCCCAACTGCATGCCCAGTCAAGAATCCACAGTCCCACCCCGCACTACCACCAAGATCAATCAAAAAGTTCTCTCTGGTTACCCAGATCGAACCATACCAATTTTACCCAGACTCATCCTTTTTTGGTAGGACTTTCAGACCCCCAGCCACATAAGCAGCCAGAGACCCTACGGTCCCACCTACCTTACCAACCAAGATCAATACTACGGGATGAATTAAGTTTCCGGCTTAGGCATGTAACCAGAATCCTAACCATCCCATATCGTCTCGATCCTGACTGTCCCTATTCTCCCTGTTGGGTTTTCTTAGTTACCTAGCTCCACCTGCTGATATCTTTCAGCAGGAGAGTAGGTTTAAGCCCCCCCACCATCGACAAGGTGAAACCCGTCGGGGGGGCTTGTTAAAGGTAAAATAGGATCAGCGGTTTCACAAACGGATTCTACGGGCCTTACGAGCAGCAAAGTCAGAAATAACTTTGTCAAAATTAATATTTGCAGCCAATTCTTGTTCAATCGATAATATACCCAAGTTTGATAGTCTAATTGAGAACATCGTGGATCTGAGATAATTTTTGATTAGCTTCAACTTCGAAAAACTTCTCTCACAACTAGCGACACTAATTGCCAAAGTTAAATATATACGAATCAAGATGACTATATTTGGAACCGGAATTCCCAGATTCAGTTTATGAATGAACTGGAGGAGCTCCAGTGGCCCTTTGCTCCTTATATCTTCCTCTGATTGAGAACTGGCGACAAACTGCTGGAGACGCTTCCGCTCCATCTGAAACTCATCCTTGTCGATGTCTGCTAATACATGGGCAAGATCACACTCGTACTTGCTGTCGAAAAGTTTAGCAGGCGTCAAAAGTCCGAACTTGTCCGCTATTTCTTGAACTTGCTGGAATCGAGTCATCATCACGGAGTTCCTGCTCGTGAGACAAAGCTGCATCTGCGGATTCATCGCCATGCATGCATTTTTTTTTGCGAATTCTTCTTGTTTTGAGTTCGATGCCGAGTATTTCGCAGAGAGTCTAGGAGAGCTAGGAGAGCGCAGAGTTTCTAAGCACACTTATCCACACTCAGTCCACGTTGCTGCAGGTAAATATGTGCGTCATCTACTTCAGGTAGCACTGCAGCTCAAGAGCTAAAAAAAGTGAGGAAGTTGAATGACTGCATGGCGGTCAGAAGAACTAATCCGGGCTTGAACTCCATTGTGGATCCCTGATATTGTGGCAGCGTTGCAATAAGCCTGTCCTCTCAAGTTCTGTATGTTCAGTCTGGCTGATGTTATCTTCGCGATTATATCGTTGCTGAGATCTTCTGCATTCTTTCCTTTTGGTTCGAAGAAGTCAACGAAAGATTCTACCACGGCGACCTTTTGTTATTCGATATGTACGTATTGCAGAACCTGGCTCATTTGGTCTTTGTTGGGGATTTCTGGTGTACTGTCGAAGATTACGCAATAATATTTAGCTTCTTAAATGCGACGGATGATGGTGGATCGAACTTGCTGTCCCAGTAAGTTTATCAATTTATTATGGGTTTCTGGAGATAGATACGAAACTAAGACTCTGCTCCCAGCTTTATCTTTGTCAGGTGTTCCATTAGAAGAGGGTCATATTTAGCTAGGAGGTGCACTAATGCATAAAGTTCCCGCGATTTCCACTATCATCTCCTCGAATGTCTTCTTGATATCGTCTGAAGACCAGATTCTGTTTGACTAAGAACTGGATAATATTCAGCAACCGGTACAGTACATCCCTCCACTTCTTCTCCTCACTTTCAAAAACTTCTTGTTGTTTCTGATCGATGGTTGCTTTACGGTTCAGGCGAACTTCCAACTCCTTCCATTTCAAGAAGCTCTGCTCATGGTCCAGGCTGTTCTCATGGTCTCCGATTCTTGGATTTAGCTTCCACCATTTGTTGAATCCTTCTTCAGATGCGAAGTTTGAGCCGGAATCGCCAAAC
The DNA here is from genome assembly GCA_911387755.1 of Chrysotoxum bicinctum. NCBI lineage: Eukaryota > Metazoa > Arthropoda > Insecta > Diptera > Syrphidae > Chrysotoxum > Chrysotoxum bicinctum. The sequence continues at coordinate 63,024,976 of OU426987.1, forward strand.
AGCTTGCAACAGAAAGAATACAAGGATTGATTTAAAGGCGAGTACACCATCCATGTTCGGAGAACCTTTTCACCACTAGATAATGGTTTTTAGAACCACTCTCTGGTTAGTTTTCGGGTACCGCTGACTTCGTCGGTGATAGTAGAAGGTCAGCAACCTACGTACCAGTTCGAGATTTACATATTTGGCTTCGGCAGGAGCAGAAGGCTCGATTTTAATTAGGTACATATGTCTTCTATGGCAACATCGAGGTTCACTTCTTCTGTAGGCTTGTGACTAGATGCTTGAGGAGGTACTTTTGGTGAATCGACTTCATCTTGACCCTGCTCTGTGCTCGTCTTCTTTTTCTGCCTGTAAAATAAATTATGCATTCCCATGAATATTGGCCGTAGGACAATTCTAGGACACGCACGATTCTAGATGGAGGAATCATTTACTTACATTGGAATCACTTCCGCTGCTGCTGGATGCTGCCGAAGACGTTAACGTGACTTTCGAACCAGAACTAGAACTAAAATATTTCAGTAATGCACCTTGAGACTTCTTCGCATCTGCTTCTTTCTCAGCCTTTCTCTTGTGGTATTCCGCACCTTTTTCATTGACTCTTTTCATTTTCAAAAACTAGTTCAAAGGTTGAGTGAAGTACTAAATGTTTAGTTTCAGAAGATTCAACAGTATTTAAACGATAAACAACACAATCGAAATGAACTTCTGTGATGCGTGAGGGAGCAGAAATGTGTTTTATAGGTGTGACAAATTCTCCACGAGGATCTCTTGTCATAAAAAGTGCTGCTCATTAGCGGTTCAGAATGGGCAGATAAATTTAGGTCCCCTGCATTCCTGCATTCCTTCTAACACGAACGCAGGAATCGTTGAGGGTTGTAAGTCACTAGGTTTAGGCTCTCTACAAAACATAACGGTCTCAAATTTTTTTTACATTTTTTCGCACATGCATATTCTTTTACTTTTTTTCAGTTGAACGAATTCATCATCATAACTCAGGTTCTTTCTCTGAGATGATTGGTAGTCTACATTGGGTAAAGCTCGAACTTTGATGATATTGCGCTGCTGAGACCAATTATTGTAAGCGTCTGAGATAGGTGAATGCTCACCGGAGGGCTTCTCCTACTTTCTCTTTAGACTTTGGCAAATCCAGGTGTACCAAGGTATCCAACGTCAAAGTTGTTTCTCCTTTCAAGCTTGGAATTTCTTTTTATTCGACAATTGACATGGTCTGAGTCGACGTTTGCCCCTCGAAATATGCGCATGTTTAAGATGCTGAATATGTGGGTTTTGTTGATAGGATTGGTGGTTCGACCGTCTTGGCAGTGTCAGGTTGTTTCATGAATCCTTGGCCTTGGAAACCTAGGTGCTGAGCATAGTCTATATTAGCTGGAACCATTTATTTGTAGTTGTTTTGTGCAGGCTGCAGTTAACAACTAATTCACGACCTTTTTTCCGTACTTAATATTGAAACCTCCGACTTTTATATAGAACTCCGAAAAGGCTCTCTCTGCTCAGGTGGCTACAAGATTACTTCTTACAACATTCTTCAGCTTCATCGGTGGATGCGTGTATGTGAAAATTGGGCTAATGTTTGAGAAAATGTCAAATTGTAAGGGAAAAACAAAAGAACAATGAAGGGAACACTTAACTTTAAAATTCGGAGCTTAATTTTTAGAGCATTTTTGTGGTTTAATTTTTTTTTCAAAAACAAGACTAAGTATCTGAGTATTGATCTCGCTTAAATTGTAAAAATCATCTCAAAAATTTCTCAGACTTGGTTACGTTCAGTCTCTTTTCGGGGATCGATATTACTTCTTAATAGTTTAACCTCGTCTAGATGAGTTTGACTATATTATTTTCTCATAATTCCTTAAAAATTGTCTCCTTAATCAATGCACTTTAGTTTTTTGTAATTTTATTTATTTACATTAATTAACAAAAAAATAGGTAAAACTAAATATTTTTTTCTTTTTTAACCTTACAGATCGAATGTCAATGAGGGTACAATAACAATGAACGGACGTGAACGTAATCTAAGCATATTTCGCAAGCTCTCGGCGTACATAATGCAAGACAACCAATTGCATACGAATTTAACCGTCCAAGAAGCAATGACTGTGGCTACGAACTTGAAGCTTAGCACAAAATTCTCTAGACAAGAGAAAAATGCTGTGGTAAGTTAAAATTTTTGTTCTCTTATTTATTGATTCAAAAACAAAAAAGAAATTCGAAGTTATGTATTAATTCAATCAACTTAACTGGGTGTTAACCATTTAAATAAGACTGCTTTGAACTTGGCTGATAGTGCAGAAGTTTTAACTTGGCGAATAAGGGTTAGCAATGGGGGTGTTAAGTTTAAAAATAAAAAATTAATAAATTACCTAATTAGATTTAAGAATCCGAAATGTTATTCATTTATTTTCAAATTATCGAAGCATTCAATAACCCACCCACAAAAACGCCCAAAAATGCAGCTATAAGCCGGAATTCTTTTCCATCATATCTCAGTGCTTGTAATATTGTTTGAGTTCATAGTGGAGCCTAGGCAGATCATGTCTCTTACTATTTCGAAATTATATTACGTCTGTTGTAGACGTCGTCGTCAGTCGGTGTTGGATGTCCTTACATTTCTTGTTCTTTCTCTAATCGATCTTTACACCCATCTTCTTCGTTTCTTTCTCAATACTTCAAAAAGCGTAACTGATATCCCACTGTGTTGTTCCGAGTATGTCAATATCGTGAGTGGCGTATGTGTACCTTAGGATTTGGCGCTAGAGTTTTACACTTTTTTTCAAGAACCGAAACTATTTTTTCAAGAAGTTGGATGACAGTGCATCTCCTTCTGTTAAACCATTCTTCGATATCAAATGTATCAGTGAAGTTTTTGCCGACCTTGATGAAATAGCATACATTCTCTATCGTCTTCCTCGTTGCCAAAATTCGGAATGACTTGAGCGTAAGTTACCAGCGCTTGGCGGTCAACAGCGACAGCCAACAGCTGATGTACTGTCTGATCTTCTTCAAGTCTTTCACTAAAATTCTCCATAAAGACGGGCGATTGATGGTCAATTACGTGGAACGATACTCTGGGGCCCTTTGCGATATGTTTAGCGACAGTTGCGATATATTCGCGAGCAGCTAAATGTTAGTGATTGCCCATCAGGTGGTGTCAAAAAACCGGGAAAACTGGGCCGGACTTCAAGCGGCATTAACACCACTCACGAATTTTTGTCGCAAAGAATCAAATACATTATTCCGCGTTCTTTAGGGATATAGCGATTCATGTCTTGTTGACGTGTATTTTAAATCTATTTACTTCACGAATGTCAAAGTAGAATTGACATTTAGCGCCATTTGCAAAAATTATAACAGATAGTGGAAATTTCTCTATATAGCTCGTCTTTATAGATTCTATCATATGAAGCCTTGAAATCAATGAAGTGTAATTGGGTCGATCTGAAGTTCCTGAGCTTTTCAGTACTTAATATGAGTATTTGGTCGATGGTGGAATTTTCTGGGTTTAGACCTTACTGATGTGTTGGTCTTCATTCGTCGTCTAATTTCAATAGTCCAATCTTCCTAAGATCGAAATTCCATATACTCGTACATTAGGTATCGAATTATAAAGTGTGCTTAAATGATGTTTCAGTATTGCCATCATCAACTATTATACTACGATATTTCTTGCAGATTTCAGTTCAGAATTTATAATCCTGTGATTGTGATTATCTAAGATTGATTAGAAGGCCAAGTTCACTTTAAGACTTTATTTTAACAACTGAGTTCAATGTATATTACAATAACATGTGATACTTAATCCAACATACATGTACTATTTAATACTACTTTATATTTATATTTATATGTAGATATGGACAATACATACATGCTTATGTTCACAATATCCTTTTCTTTTTATTGATTTTATAAATGAAATGGTAATGATTCAAAATATGTTTACTTTAATTCAGAGTTCAAATTCAGTTATATTTAAAGTAAATGTTATGGATATAATATGGTTTAATTTATTATGAATAATCTGATGGTGAATATCTTTGAGGAGGATTAACTAACCTACCCGATTTTGTTCTAAAAGTTGATGGTTCATATGCATTGTTGACATTGGATTCTTGTTGGATTTCCTTTTCTATATCCAAAGGCGACAATGCCTGACTAACTGTGTCTTCGCTATTTGTTTCTGGATATTTATTCGATTCTGGTATTTTTAATATATGTTCTCGACTTCTGCGATAAATACCACCAGATACGTCTTCCAAAACAAACGATCGCGGTTCTTTACATTTGCTAACAATAGTAGCTGGCATCCAACGAGATTTAGGATCTTTTTTGTAATAAACTTTTTCTTTACATTTTATAGGTAAAAGATCTTTGCTGGTTTTATCATAATTTCGTTTCATTTTAAGATTATATTTTTGCATGTTCAACTGATGTTTCTTGTTACTGATTTTTACCGGGTAGAGAATCTTTTTCGTATTTGGTAATTTTGTTCGCAATCTACGCGACATTAATAGCTCCGACGGTGAATGAAAATTGGCTTTTGGTGTAGAGCGATGCTGCAACAAAGCTATGTATGGATCAGATTTTGTTTCAGAGCATTTTAAAAATAATGATTTTATAGTTCTTATAGACCTTTCTGCAAGACCATTTGATCGTGGAAGATATGGGCTAGATGTTTGGTGCTCTATTCCCCATTCTTCACAAAACTTGTAAAACCCGTGTGCATTAAATGGGGGACCGTTATCTGTAACGAGCTTTTCTGGAATTCCATGTCGAGCAAATGTTGATTTAAAAGCTGTTATTACTCCCTGAGAAGAAGAGCTATTGTTGAGGGCAATAACTTCTATATATTTCGAATAATAGTCCACTATTAGAAGGAAACAATTCTTTTGGAAATAAAAGAGATCTGCACCTACCTTATTCCAAGGCAAATCTGTCACTTCGTGAGGCATTAGAGGAAGCTTCTGATTGGATGGCCTATTTCGAATACATGTCTCGCAGTTTGAAACTACGTTGTGAATATCATTTTTTATTTGTGGCCAGTATACAACACCTCTTACCATTCTAGAACAGGATTCTATTCCGAGATGTCCTTCGTGAATTATTCCTAATATGTAAGCTCTAAGACAAGTAGGGATTATTATGCTGGTTCCTTTGAGTAGAAGACCATTAAGAAAATGAATTTCGTCTTTTATAGAAAAATACGGTTTAGCTAACATGTCAACATTTTTCGCAGCACAAGGCCAGCCATTTTTGCAGTACTCAATAACTCTTTGTAGAGAATTGTCTGCCAGCGTTTCTTTTTTAATTAATTCAAGTTTAGGTTTCGATACGGACAACGAAGAAATTAATAGATTGACTTGTAGTTGTATATCTTCATCTATTTCTGAAAACCTTTCAGTTGACAATGCTGCTCTCGATAAAGTATCTGCGACTACTAACAACTTTCCAGGTTTATAAATTAGATCAATGTTATATGATTGCAACCTTAACATAATACGTTGTAATCTGGTTGGTATTTTGTATAAAGGTTTCCCTATAAGACTCGTAAGAGGTTTATGATCAGTCTCTACTGTAACCTTTTGCCCATATACAAATTGGTGAAACTTAACGCAGCCGAAAAGTATCGCCAAAAGTTCTTTTTCAATTTGGGCGTATGATTTTTGTGAGTCTGTAAATGATGCAGATGCATAGGCTATGGGCTTATTATTTTGACAAATGACAGCACCCATAGCATCTTTTGAGGCATCAACTGAGAGAATCACTGGTTGATTAATATCATAATATGCTAAAATAGGTGTTGTTGAAATCAATTTTTTAAGATTTTGGAATTCTTTTTCATGGTTTTCGGTCCATAACCAGAAAGAGTCATTTTTTAATAATTTTCTTAAGTGAGTCGTTTCAATCGATAACCCTTTTATAAAAGACCCCAAATAATTAACCATGCCTAAGAATCTTTGCAGTTCGGTAACTGACTTTGGTGTTGGCATCTTGCATATCGCTTTGATTTTATTGTTGTCTGGCCTTACCCCATTTTCTGAAAATATATGCCCAAAAAATTTTATTTCCGATACACAAAATTGTGACTTATTTTTATTGAATTTTAATCCAACCTCCTGAGCTCGACTAAGAACACGTTTTAATATTATATCATGCTCTTTTTGTGATTTTGCATAAATGAGAAAATCATCAATATATATGATGACACCTTCGATGTCACCAAAAAGTTTAGTTATAAGCGCGTGAAAAATTTCAGGCGCTGCATTTATGCCAAATGGCAAACGTAAAAATCTATACCGTCCATACGGCGTTATAAACGTGCATAACATAGATGATTCTTCTGATAAAGGAACCGCCCAAAACCCTGATTTTGCATCAAGGGAAGAAAAATATTTGGCATGCAATAACTTGGACTTGATGTCTTCTATGGTGGGAAATTGAAAGTGAGGTCTATATATAGCCTTGTTAAGTTGTTTCGGATCTAAGCACAATCTTAATTCACCGTTGGGTTTAGTTACTATAACAATAGGATTGACCCACTGCGATGGTTCATGTACCGGGACTATAATATTTAGTTTAACAAGTCTTTCTAGTTCTTTCTTTAGTAACACATGTAATTTGAATGGAACACGTCTGGCATATTCTATCGCAGGTAAAATTTCTGGATTTAAACGAAAGGTACATTTAAGTTTAAGACACCCAATTCCTTGAAATACATCAGAAAATTCATTTACAATTTTTTCTTGATTAGTTATTTCAAATATTGAGTTTATTTGTTTAATAAGGTTAAGTTGGATACAAGTGCGTAAACCAAAAACTGTTTGACAATTTAAATCAATTACATGAAATTCAATAGAATGGACTTTCTTATTGACTCCGCAGGGAATATAACCCACTCCTTTCACAATTAATTTTTCGCCACTAAAAGTTAATACATTTGTGTTAGATGCGCTTAAATTTTTTGTTTTTAACCCAAGTTTTTTAAATGTTTCTAATGAAATTATATTAGTTTGCGCGCCAGTATCCAACTGTACTTTAATATTTCTACCATTTACTTCTACACTACAATACCAAATGCTGTTGTTATTTTTTTTCTCTTTCTCCGTTACTAATGTACCGATGTACAGATCTTCATATGATGAGGGTCCAGCTTGTAAAGTACCGATGTGGAGATCTTCATTTGATGACGTACTTTCGCTCTCGTACTCGTGTGTACCGATTAGATTTATTTTTTTGATTGACTTACACATTTGTGCAAAATGGTTAGGCTTCTTACATTTACGACATATTGTTCCCATCGCGGGACATTTAAATCTATGATGTTGACCACATCTTTCACAGGTGTATGTTTCGCTAGTATTGGTTTTCCATGTCTTCTGGTTTTCCGTTTGATTTTTTTTTTTAGAATACGTGTTCACAAAATTCCGGTTTTTATTGTTTGTGTTGGTATGTAATGCACCAACAAAATTTGTATTTGATTCAGTGCTGCTTTCTAATTGTTTGGTTTGTGACCTTGAGATTTCAAGTAATTTAGAAATTTCTATTGCCTTGTCCAACTTGATGTCACCTTCGCTCAGGAGTCTTTCTTTAATATAACTGAAAGATTCATGCAGACCACATATAAAAATGTCTTTCACAAGCTCATCTTTTAGAGTTTTAAATTCACAATTTGCACTAAGGATTTTAAGAGCTGTCACAAAATCCTCTATAGATTCATTAGCAAGTTGTCGGCGTGTGAAAAAACAATGCCTTTCCATTGAAATATTAATTTTTGGTACGAAGTGGATATCGAGTTTTTGTATGAGACTGTCAAAGGTGATCTTGTCGATGTCCTCATTAAAGGAACTAAAGATGTCTACACTTTGAGATCCCATGTGATGTAAAAGTAGGGCTGTTTTACGTTGATCATTTTGAGCTTCAAAACCACTTGCCCGCATGTAAATTTTAAATTGAGTTTTCCACTTTGTCCATGCACTTGCTAAATTAATGGCTTGAAAGTTCATTGGTTGCATGCTAAAACCACTTGTTACTGGTTCCATGTTATTTTCACTTGGCAAGGTTTTTTCTGTTTTATCTGTTTTCATTTTTCATTTATTTATCAATATATGTTTTTATATATGTACATATTTATTTTTATTTTTTTTATTTTTTTTTTTTTTTTTTTTTTTTTTTTTTTTTTTATTTTAAGTAGATTTAATTTTTTTTTTTCTATTCACACCTGACACCATGTGATTATCTAAGATTGATTAGAAGGCCAAGTTCACTTTAAGACTTTATTTTAACAACTGAGTTCAATGTATATTACAATAACATGTGATACTTAATCCAACATACATGTACTATTTAATACTACTTTATATTTATATTTATATGTAGATATGGACAATACATACATGCTTATGTTCACAATAGTGATGTACTTCTGACCTTTTAGTAAAACGTCCAATCTTCATTCCTACCTCTATTTTCTCGATCGCTGCCTTCTCTGGCTAAACGGTGTTCCTCTCTTCGTCATTTGTGATGCCGTTTATGGCAATGTTTCCCCTGATTGTGGCGAAATAGGACTTCTTAAGAGGTTGTTAGAGACTCGATCGGAAGAGTATCAACGAGGAATGGTCGGAGCCAATGTTGGATCCTCGCAACCATGAAATTGAAGGGTCCCTTTTGTCGATCGCAATGTGGGTAATCCTTTTGACTGTTGATTGATCTCCATGTCACCTTGTGAATTTTTAGGTTTGGGAATTGCTCTCGACAATGTGTCCCGCTCCCAGTAACTTCGATCAACCTTCGATCACGATCAGTCTTTTTCAGTGGCTTAATTAGCGCTGTCGCGTATCGTTTTGATAGCATAAACTCTTTTAACCTGTGATCTGTAGATTAAATAATATATAATGAGTGATACAATCCCGTCTACTTGAAGTTCGCTAGCTTGCGGTCTCAAGATCTAGGAGATTCCATTAAAAAGGCTTCGCCGTGTTCAGAAATGAGATCATCTCTTTTCTCTACAGTTCCGAAAGTTCTTTAAGGTCGTTAAGGAATTACTTTCAGAATGATTGAGTTCTTATTTCGGCCGGAGTAGGACTTCGCCTTTTCCTGCTGGTCTCTACAACTAAGACGAAGAGAATCGCAAGGAACACCCAGCATCACTACATGTACATGACTTAGCTGGCTCTGCATATTAGGTCATCTTCTGTTGGTGGATGAGATTATCCTTTTCCTCCGAATTTTGTAGTCACTGGTAATGGCAATTCAATAAAGAACCCCTGAAAAGGAGAGCAATCCCTGTTGGGAACAAATCAATGTAACTTGATTTCATTGCCGAAAAAGCCGAAGGATGAGAATAATCTTATGCACCAACAGGTAATAACATCTAAATTTGGTCAAATCACTCAAATAAAATATTAGATAATTTGTTCGGGAAATAGGTGAACCACATCTTTTAAGATATGCAGTTGGGTAAGCCGCTCCACTTACGGTTGAATTCTGTGGTAAAAATTAATTTAATAGTGTCCCCTCATAATACGAGTACCAAGAGTAATGATCATTTTTTTTCGCAAGGCACGAAGGGCTGATCAGTACCAAGCCAGCTCGTAACTCCGTTGATTTCATTCAATTGTTTAAGATAAGAAGCTTATCAGGGCATTACTGAACCAATTTAGAGAACAAAGAAACCGAATTAATACCTTTGACAGTCAACTTGCTATCCATTTCCGATTTGGATCTAGTTTGAAAATTTAACATGATTTCCTATTTGCCACTTTGGCAAAATCAGGTATTGGAAAAGCAGGTCTTTTCGTGCAGGTTGCACTGACTGCCATCAAAGATTTCTCCGGTCAACAGAGAAACATTTTAATGTTATTGGCAGTGCGCTACTTGCTTGAGAAATCCTTGAACATTTCTTTGGTATCATCATGCTTTTCCTCTTTGGGGGCATGCATGGAAATGTGGATTATGTTTGTGAATTAAGCTGGTTCGCATTCTTGAAACTCAAGATTTCTTGTCTAAGACTTACTCCAACTTCCTCCTTTTAAGTAATTCAACAATACTGCAATACTTGCCTTTCGGAAAAGTTGTTTTCTTAGTTTGTCAACAGTAAATCCGGTTTTATGCAGTCGGAAAGTCGCCACCGGAAAACTTAGTAAATTCCAAGAATGCATGTGTGATAGAGCGCTCCATCGAATCCCAGATTTTGATCAAACTTTTATTAAAAATTATAGAAAACATGCACAAAACTGAGTTATCCCAAATATTTGCCAGAATCTAAATCCTTTTCTGTTCAATGTGTTGCCATTTAAATACTTTATCAACCCTTATAAACGTTACATTTTTTTATTCATTTCCTTACAGATAGATGACATTCTTTTAACACTTAGTCTGAGCGAACATCGAAACACTTTCACTCGAAATTTGTCCGGTGGCCAGAAGAAGCGTCTCTCCATTGCCCTCGAACTTGTCAGCAATCCACCGATTATGTTCTTCGATGAGCCCACTTCCGGTCTTGACAGTTCTACTTGTTTTCAATGCATTCATTTGCTGAAGATGCTAGCCGCAGGCGGACGCACAATCATTTGCACCATTCATCAGCCATCTGCCCGCTTGTTCGAAATGTTCGATCAACTTTACACTCTTGCCGATGGCCAATGTGTCTACCAGGGTACCACAAAACAGCTCGTACCATTCCTGGGAACACTTGGTCTTGATTGTCCAAGTTACCACAATCCAGCCAGCTATGTGATTGAAGTAGCATGTGGTGAACATGGTGACAATCAAGGAAGCCTCGTAATTGCCATTGAGAATGGCAAACGTGATATTCGAACTGCTGCCGACTTTGCAAGCATCAAGGCGCGCAATGATCTTGTTAAGGTGCATAATTTAAAGGCAATGCTGGATAAAAACGATGCTCAAAATGCAACCTGTTCGAAGTTCAGTGAAAATTTATCGCTCAACAATCAGCTGTTAACTGCAAACTTGGTCAATGACTTGGCCAAGGACTCTGAAGTTGTGTCCGTAGCACAAACCAACGAAAAGGGAGATTTAGTGATTGATGTTGAAAAGAATGACAATGTGAAGACCGCACTTCTTGCCGATAAAAATACAATGGCGGAAATAGCATCACCGGAACGATATCCAACATCACAGACTCATCAGTTCTTCGTGGTGCTGAAACGAACTCTGCTCTTTAACTATCGTGATTGGGTAAGTGAATGAAATATATGGGAAAACGAATTGAATTGATATACACATTTTTTTTCAGACTCTTATGTACCTTCGGCTGTTTGCTCACTTGTTGGTTGGCTTCCTTATTGGTGCTCTCTACTATGACATTGGCAATGACGGTGCCAAGGTCTTAAGTAATTTGGGTTTTCTATTCTTCAACATGCTTTTCTTGATGTACACTTCAATGACAATAACAATTCTATCATGTAAGCATATACATACATACATATTATTATTAGACATGTAAGTTTTGCTTACCACTTAAGCAAGTCTGACACAAGTAACACTCGTACAAGAAGGCTTAAATTGTAGATGAACTAACAGTAAAATGCTTTCGTAAGTTTAAAACTTATTTCTGCCAGTTGTGTAAGCTGTGAAAATTCTGTAAGTGAGAAAAAACGTGTTTAAACTTATTGGCTTTTTTCTGAACTTACAGCTTTATAAGTTTATAAAATTTACTGTAAGTCACTAACAGAGCCGTTATCTCTAGTAATTTGTTCAGAAGTTGCTCACGTAGGTAATTTAGTAAAGTTTTCCAGTGATCTAGGTCTTAAATAAGGGCGGGTCAATAAGTCCGTGACTTTTGGAATAAAACACAGATTTTTTGATAAAAAAATAATTTTATTTTTCAACGTAGTCTCCCTTGAGCTCTATACACTTTGTCCAACGCTTCTCCAATTTTTTTATCCCTTCCAAAAAAAAATGATTTGTCGAGGTCCTCAAAATAGGCCTTTGTTTGCGAGATGACTTCATCATTGGAGTCAAATCTTTTTCCACCAAGCCATTTCTTCAGGTTTGGGAACAAGAAGTAGTCGCTCGGAGCCAAATCTGAAGAATAGGGTGGATGAGGGAGCAATTCATAGCCCAATTCATGGATTTTTGCCATGGCAACTGCACATGTGTGCACCCTTGCATTGTATTGGTGGAAAAGAACTTTTTTCTTGGCCAAATGAGGTCGGTTTTTTTCAAATCGTCATTGAATCGGTCCAATAAGTTGGCATAATATTTCCCATTGATTGTTCTTCCCTTTTGAAGGTAGTCAATGTGGATTATCCCGCGTGCCTCCCAAAAAACAGTCGCCATAACTTTATTGGCTGACAAACCCACCTTGGCCTTCTTTGGCGCCGATTCACCTTTAGAAACCCACTGTTTTGACTGTTGTTTGGTCTCTGGTGTGTTGTGATGGATCCATGTTTCGTCCACGGTTACAAAACGGCGCAAAAACTCCTCCATATTGCGATTAAACAACGCCAAACCTTCCTGTGAAGTTGTTACACGATTGCGTTTGTGGTCGACTGTGAGCAAACGCGGCACCCATCTTGCGGAAAGCTTTCTCATGCCCAAGTGATCATTCAAAATGGAAACCACAGAGCCATGCGAGATCCCTACGGCTTTCACAATCTCTCGCACTTTCAATCTTCGGTCGGCCAACACCATATCGTGAATTTTTTCGATTGTTTCGGGTGTAGAGACCTGGGCGTCCAGGACGTTCGGCATCTTCAGTGCTTGTACGGCCTCAACGAAATTCAGTAAACCACTTTTTTACCATTGAAATCGATGGTGCAGAGTCCCCATAGTATTTATCAACGTTAGCCTTGGTCTCGGTAATAGTTTTTTTTCGCAAGAAATAATGCTTAATAAGCACACGAAATTCACTTTTTTCTATTTTCTCCTCAAATTAGTGAGTAGTCTGATAAAAATAGCTGTCAAACACAAACTAACTGACGCAGCTAGTTTAAATTTTGACAGGAGTCAACTGACAGATGCCTGTTGACAGGAGCAGTGTTGCTGTTTCAGTAAAGAGGTCAGAAATTCAAAAAGTCACGGACTTATTGACCCGCCCTTATTTGATACATTTCTGTTTATAATAGTACAGAGTGGGTCAAAAGTTTTTTTTTCCTTATTTGAAAGTGATGTTCAACGAAGTGTTATGAAAACGCTCTAGAAAGAGCACGTCTCTGTGAGCATAAAGCTAGTGCTCATTTAAGGGGCACTATATTCCATTCTTAGCCCAAAAATACCTCCATAAATCATACCTTATTAATAAAAAACCAAATCAATAAAAAGTATTATCACTTTAAATTAGGAAGTCACCTTTGACAGCCTGTATTTTAACAATTATATTTACAAACTAGATGACCCGGTAAACTTCGTATCACCTTCATATATTTTTGAATAGTATGGTCAAAACTTAATACAAAATTTGTATCTACATTAAATGCAACACAGTTATACATTAATCAATTTAAGGCTTTCTGATATAATATTTTACTATATTATCACTATTACTGTATTTTTTGTCTTATTTTTCGGTGCGCAAATATACTCGTATTATAAAGATGATGGTTTTCCAACTGCCCATACGCGAAACACGGAAACACCAAGTTGATTCCGCAAACTTTCAAAAACTAGCCAGACCAACGGTAAATTGTAGACGCTTAAAATCGAATAGCAAATTTGTTGGAATCATCGGTATACGCGGGATCAAGACATCCTCTCCTTTGTATTATCCCTTGGCCATTAGCCTTCTATTGCACAGTCGAGGTTGATGTTACGCAGCATAATCACAACTGATCCTACTTGTAATTGTAAATTGTGAGGTGGCAAATCCAGGGAATTTAAAAACTCTGCGGGATAGTTGACTAAGTCATTCTGGTTTGTAACTGTGTCCACTGATTTGTAAGAAAACAACTCTCATCGACATCTTTATTTTTGGGCGCTAATAGTTCACTCAGCCAATTATTGTTTCTGAACTATTGTTCTCCTCTTTTGAGTCGACGAAGTGACAAAAATCCATGAGTAGTGTAATTAATCCAGTCTGACCAGTACTGACTAAAATTTAATGGGTTCACTGGTCAAGTTTTTAAAACCTTTCGAATTGGGCATACAAAAAAAAACTTGCCAAGTGAGCCCATCAAATTTTAGTCAGTAATCATTAAATAATAAAATTTCTCTATCACATTGTAGCTGTTTCAATGTTATTCTACTTTAAATATTCGGTATTAAACCTTCATGAAGTAAGAACTTGGCGTACTTTTAGATCTCAGTACTTTTCACGGCTGACTTGTTACACAAAGGTTTTTGTATAGAAGAACTTGGCTCTTTTTTTAACATTTATGTTTTTGGTCTGATCTCACTCCTTTTTGCAAAGATTTTTATATTTTGCCATGTCAAAATCTCGAAAGATACGGAAAGATAGAAGGGTAGACTCTAATTACTAAAATCAACTTAGTTTATAGCTTCCGATTTCTTTTGGTATATTTTCTTTTTGTTATTGGTTGTTTTGAGTTGCGCTTCAATTATTTCTTCTTATCCTGTCAAGATACCTAGCACTAACATACCTACCTTAATTACAGCAACCGGAAGGGCTCCATATAAATTAAACATTTTCTCAGAAAATGGGCGCCTACCACGCCCCCTGAATGGAAAACCCCAATTTTTATTTTTAGTCCTTTATGTGCGATTTGAGCCCTACCGTTCTACCAAATTTCATTGGTCTACTGCAATCGCAAGTGCGCCATATATAATTTACATCAGTTCTGAGGAAGTGGGCGGATACCACGCCCCTGAATGGAAAACCGCTAATTTTTTGTTTTTTTCTTTGTATGCAATTTAAGCCCTACCACTTTACCAAATTTCATTGTTTTACTGCAGTCGGAAGTGCTCCATTCAACGAACACCAATTCGGAGAAAGTGGGCGGATACCACGCCCCTGAATGGAATACCTCGATTTTTATTTTTGGTCCTTTATATGCGATTTGAGCCCTACCTTTCCACCAAATTTCATTCTTCTACTCCAATCGGAAAAGCGCTATATATAATTTACATCAGTTCTGAAGAAGTGGGCGGATACCACGCCCTGAACGGAAAACCGCTAATTTTATATTTTTTCTTTGTATGCAACTTAAGCCCTACCACTTTACCAAATTTCATCGTTTTACAGCAGTCGAAAGTGCTCCGTTCAACCAACACCAATTCGGAGAAAGTGGGCGGATACCACGCCCCCTGAAAGGAAAACCTTGGTGTTTATTTTTGGTTATTTATATGCAATATAAGGCCTACCGGTTCACTAAATTTCATCGTTTTACAGCAGTCGGAAGTGCCCCATTCAACCAACACCAATTCGGAGAAAGTGGGCGGATACCACGCCCCTGAACAGAAAACCTCGATTTTTATTTTTGGTCCTTTATATGCAATTTGAGCCCTACCTTTCCACCAAATTTCATTGTTCTACTGCAATCGGAAGTGTGCCATATATAATTTACATCAGTTCTGAGGAAGTGGGCGGATACCACGCCCCTGAATAGAAAACCTTAAATTTTATATTTTTTTCTTTATATGCAATTTAAGCCCTACCACTTTACCAAATTTCATCGTTTTACAGCAATCGGATGTGCTCCATTCAACCAACACCAATTTGGAGAACGTGGGCGGATACCACGCCCCCTGAAAGGAAAACTTTGGTGTTTATTTTTGGTTCTTTATATGCAATATAAGCTCTACCAGTTCACCAAATTTTATCGTTTTTTAGCAGTCGGAAGTGCTCCATTCAACCAACACCAATTCGGAGAAAGTGGGCGGATCCCACGCCCCCTGAATGGAAAATTTCAAATTTTCGATTTTTTCCTCTGGTTGCATGACAAGACCTACCGTTGTGCAAAATTCCAAGGTTCTACGATGTCGGGAAGTGCTCCATAATTTTGATGATCTGTCAGTCAGTCAGTCAGTCAGTCAGTTACGGTTTTTGTGATTTTTGAGGCCTTATATCTCAGGAACTGCTTATGCTAGAAAATTGAAATTTGGTGAGGCGCCTGTGCCTGACTAGCTTAGCAAATATTCGGAATTTGAAGTTTCTGACTTTAGTGGTACTGAAGATAGGGAGGGGTCAAAAATCGCCTGAGTTTGTTCCTGTAAAAAAGGGTGTAGTGCCAGAACTTGGCTGGGCACTACCGTGCCCTTTGATTTATTTTTCTTTTTTGCTAATACTATTTTTTTATGTTCGGCTAACCAAGGTCGTAGTCATCAAAATGACGTGAGTTTTGGAAAGTCGTCCAACTCAAAAATCTTAATTAAAACCATTTTTCATCGATTGTCTAAATTCGTTTTTTAAGTGGATACGTCCAGTGAGCCAGATAAAGCAAATATCTAGTTAAATGAAGTTAATGAAACGTTAATCAAACGTATCATTCAGTATTTTTTCATATTAGCCCGCACTCAAGGAGATATGTTAAACAACACAGTGGGGCATTAGTGAAAGCGGATACGATTTAAAAAGTCGTACCGATGAACTTTGGTTTTGAATTTCTTTGTATCTTAATTAGAGGAAAATAAAGGCTGGATTAAGAATTAGACATTCGTGTAGTGCGTTTAAAGAAAAATCCCTGTACTCAACTGTTTAAGCATGCCTAAATGCATTAAAATCACTTAAATTAAGTTATTCGAGATTGAAATATAACGGCTAAAAGGGTATCACTAAATATATGAGGTTATTTTAAAACTGGTTGGTTTAAGTATATCCCACCATTTATACAACATTCATTGGGACGTCTCAACCCAGACTCTTAAAATCTTAAACATAGTGCAACAAGAATACCAGCTACTGCCATTTATTTAACCTTTGTTTCTATTGTCAAATTTGACTTGCTAGGAATTCTTAGGGAAAAGATTATTGGAGATAGGGGTCTTCTCATCAGAACAATTCATCTCACAAAATCTCCAAAGTTCAAAAAACGAAATAGTAGATTTCACGAGATTAAATAGTACACTGACCGCAAGAAAAAATAAATATGACAGCTAACAATTATGTTTATGAACACGTCCAAAGTAGAAAAATACTGATGAGCTGACACAACTTTGTTGATCTCTACATATCTCAATCGGGTTAGGTTCAGATCAATGAAGGTGATTGTCGGTGTTTATTAACACGTCCATTCTTATTCAACGTTGTTGATCACCGATATAAGTTTACACAAATCAAATAAAATAAAAAATACAAAATATTATAAAAGCGCTTATATGGTTTTCAAATATCAACGGATACTTGATAAAATTTTGTGTGTATGAACAAAATCAAAGAATCGGTGTTTTATTAAAGAGGCCCAAGCTATTAAGTTCAACAGTCATATTTTAGCATATTTGCGCTAGGACAAGCTGAACACAGATTCCATTCACTGCTTTTGGATTTTAGTCTATTAACTCCACCAGTCCTTCGATTTATTTTCTGTTGCTTTCAACTCAACAACTACAATAGATCTGACAGATGTCATCAAAACAAGCACAAGCACGGCATTCTGTGATAAGGGTGATTTGGCATCAGTCACTGAATAAAAAACACTAGGTTTGACAGATGTCACCAAAACAACATGGCCGCAAATGCCAAAATTTACCCACGTTAATTTAAAAACCGATTATGTGATTGATGTTTAATTTTGATGCGAAATTTGTTCGTTTTGTACCTTCTTCTCACAGTGACCCTTAGTGACAAAGTCACTGAAATCAAACGATAAGTCACTGTTACTACCTAATAAATTATTTCTTTATAAACATAATATGTACATTGAACTACAAAAAAATTAACGAAGTCTGGTATTTTGTTTTGTGTTTCATTGAAAGGTATCATACGTAGAGCAATTAAATTTCTCTCTGGAAATCGCAAAAAAAAAAACAGGAATGTGTCGATAAAACCACAAAAAAACATAACTAAAGTGTATTACTATTAGTTTTGTTAAAGCATACTGAAAGACATTTTGCCTAGGTAGCTTTGGATATCCCAATAATACTGTAATATTTTTACAAGGTTCGTTAAATAAAACTTATTACTTTTTTTAGTATTTCGTCTTTATTTACACTTTCCAAATCAAAACAATAAATCTCAATTTATAACACTTTTATTCAAATTTAAATCACACTTGTTTAATAACACTTTCCACAATCCAATAAGAAACGCTTGTGCACACTTTCATAATAAAAATAAACTGACCTGTGCTCACCGTGAACACTCCCTTATATGTATATTCAAACTGGTTGTTCTCGAAACTAAATCGCGAAGTTTCTCGTCCTAGAATGTTCTAGTTGCTTGGAATAAGAGGTTTTTGTTCCTTCCATAAAGTAGATATGCAATTTTCCAACAGATGGCGCTGTAGGAGTTAAAGGGACCAGTAGCACTAGTCATTATTCATTTTGTAACCAAATTCTTATGTAATTAACATTTATATTTAAAACTTTGAAAGGTGTTGGCATTATTTATACATATTTTATTATTAAATACCAAACAACTTATTTCTTCCAGTCCCCCTTGAGATGCCCGTGCTGCTGAAAGAAAACTTCAATCGATGGTACTCACTCAAATCGTATTACTTGGCAATAACAGTTTCCGACATACCATTCCAGGTAAAGCTTTTAACTATAAGATACTTACAAATATATTATAACCTATTTTCATTTCAAGGCTGTATTTTGTATAATCTACGTGTCGTTAGTCTACTACTTCACCTCACAGCCATGGGAACTTTGGAGATTCACAATGTTCCTATCCGCCTGCTTGCTGATATCTTTCGTAGCTCAAAGCGTCGGTTTAGTTGTCGGTGCAGCAATGAATGTCCAAAACGGTGTATTCTTAGCTCCTGTGATGTCGGTGCCGTTCCTGCTTTTCTCCGGATTCTTCGTCTCATTCGATGCGATACCGGTTTATCTTCGCTGGATGACATATCTCTCTTACATCCGTTATGGTTTCGAAGGAACAGCTCTGGCCACCTATGGATACGAGCGTGAGAAACTCAAGTGCCACCAAACTTATTGCCACTTTAAGTCGCCAATTACCACTCTCGAAGAGTTGGACATGCTCAACGCCGATTTTAAGCTCGATATTATTGCCTTAATTATAATATTCTTTGTTCTGAGAATTTCAGCGTATCTGTTTCTCCGATGGAAGTTGAAAACTGCACGATAAGAAATATCATTTTTGTTTTTGTAATTATTTATCTTTTTTTTTTGCGTTTGTGTAATTTTTCTTTAGAATTTAAGAAAAGTTTTTGCAGATTTTAGAGCAAACAGACCTGTACACAAAGACATACACACATTTTAATGTAATTTATCAAAACAGATATAAATTCAAAATTTATATATTTAATATAAGGATTTATATAAAGATATTTATAAAATTTACTAAACAAAAGAAGAGCGGCTTAAAAAAAATTATATAAACTGACATCTACTAAAACCAACAATAAAAAAGGCTGGTTTTGTATACACGAACAAAATAAAGAAATAACATTATAACTTATATACATTTTAAATAAATAATATTACGTTATAAATTATTATGAAAAAAAATGTAAAAATTAAAAGAAAAGAATTTTTCGAATGGTAAATTTACAAGCCACACAGATACATAGAAACACAAAGTGTGTGCACACGAAATATGTATATGATATTTTTTTATGTAATAAGTGTGCTATAGAGAATATGTGTCAAATTCTTTTTATTTTTATACATGTTTATTGTAAAATGGAGAAATGTTTTTGTAGGTGAAATATAAAAAAAGAAATTCAAATCGTTTTATTTCAATTTAGAATCAGGGGCTAAATGGTCTAGTAGTTATAGCTTTCATTACACATTCCACTTAACTTATCTGAAATGGTTATCTGCCACAATTTCAAAAGCAAACTCAACTTGCTGTGAATTATATATTTAAAAGCTCAATATTTTAGAAACTCCGTGCTCGATTCTTAAAACTTGACAATTGAAAGTTTTTTTATAGAATATATAGGATGAAAGAAAACGAAATTTATTTTATCTAAAGATAACATTACAAATGTTAAAAAATAGTTCTCAAAAATCTTGTTTTTCTCGAAAACGGTGAATTTGGACAATATTTTTTTTTAATTAATTTTCACGATCTATTATTCAATAAAAAATACTGAGTTTACCTACCATAGAACATTTTTTCTTCTCATTATATTGAAAATTTGGAAAAAAATTGTTTGGCAGGTACCGTTATTTTTGGTCTTAAAGAAAAAAACGTGTTAGGGGAAAAATTTAAGAAAGACATGTGACAAATTCAAATAAGTAGACTAACCTCTTACTTTCTTACTTACTTAGGTCCTCGGACCTTTTATGTCCGTGGGGGACCCCTAGTGGAGCATTGGGTATCCACAACGTCAGCGCGCCATCTTGTTCGATTCCTGAATATGAGTCGCAACTCCCTCCAACTCTTGCCTAGTTGGGCTGACTTCTCCTCGACTGTCCTTCTCCAAGGGCTTCTCGGTCGTTCAGCTCTTCTTTCATTTTCAGTGAGCGATTTCCACTGCATTGCATGCGCCGCAATACAGTTGTCGCTTTTCAAAGCGTGTGTCCGATCCACTGCCACTTTGATCGGATTAGAGACAATAGGTTCCTGACCCGTTTTCCGGAGGAGCTCTTCGTTTGATATACGATTGGGCCAGAAAATCCTAAGGATGTTTCGTAGACATCTATTAATGAACGTTTGCAACTTCTTAGTGACATCTACTGTTACTTTCCAAGTGCTGCAATCGTAAAGTAAAACGGATTCGACGTTGGATCGAAACAGCCGTAGCTGCTATATTTCTAAACAGTCTTTGCCTTCCCGTTTCGACTGCTGATGTCCTGTTCTTTGTTTTGCCGAAGTTGATTTTCAGCCCCACGATTTCTGCTTTTCTCTCCACCCCTGTTGTCATTTGGTGTAGATCTATGATCATAATGTGAGTGCAAGCATACATCGTCCGCATAGTCAAGATGTTTCAGGTGAGACGTCAGAGTCCATGGAATTCCTACGTGTCCCGTCAAGGCCGCTCGCGGGACATTGCTTTTCACCAAAAAAACAATATTGGTGACAGAATGCAGCCCTATCTGACTCCACTTTGGATTTCAAACTCTTCTGACAGCCTCCCTTCGTGCAAAACGTGACATTTGGATCCATCATAAGATGCCTTAATATCAATGCCTCAAAGTCAATGAATAGCAGTTGAGGTGGTGATCAATATTAGACGCACTGTTCAATTATGATCCTTAAAGTATTGATATGATCAATGCATGAGGATCCATCGCGGAAACCGGCTTGTTCGGCATCGAGTTTGATCTTAGATCTTCCCTGAAGCGTTCCAGTAATATTTTTGCTAATATTTTGGCAACGGCAGGCAGGACGCATACCCCCTCCAGTTTTCGCACTGTGTTAGGTCTTCTTTTTAGGGAGCTTGATTATCATTTCCTTTTTCCACTCATTCGGAAATCCTTCGGAGACCCAAGCTTTCTTTATGAGTGGATGCAAGAGTTCGCTCGATATCGTTGGCGCTGCTTGTAGAAGTCCTGCAGAAATGCCATCAAGTCCTACTGCTTGGTTGGATCTTGGATCATATGAAGATTGCGTAATACATAAATAGAGACATACTTCATCGGATTGCTTCCTTTTAATACTACTCAAGAATATGTAACAAATGCAATACTAGAAAAGTTGGGAAGGAATATTTTTATATTTTTGCATATATTTAGTACTTTGAAGATCAGTAAACCAGAATTTATATTAGCTTATTGAACGAAGTATATTTTGTCAATGAACCAAATTTATACTGACTCAATGAACCAAGCACATATACTCAATTGCATTTGCTCAATGCAGAAATGCATTATCTCAATAAGTCAAGTACATCATCTCAGTGAAAACATACATTCGCTCAATAAACCAAGTAAATTGGCTCGATTAACATTTGCTCAATAATCCCAGCATATTGAGTTATTGAACCAATACATTATATCAATGAACAAAATAATGTAGGTAAGACACATTTGGACAACTTATTTTTACATAAATATTACGTACTTGGTTTTAAGTTAAACATCGTAATGTCAAGTCTGATCAAAATCCCCGGTTTGATTTTTTTACGAATGGATAATTTACCATACATATTAGATAGTATCCCTACTTATATTTGTTTGATTTTTTTTTTCAATATTTTTAGCTTGAAAACGGTTTTTTCGAAAGATTTTAATTGAAATATCTGGATTTAATAATCAAATAAAGTCATAGGTTTGAATTAACAAAAAAAAGCCTTATCACAGTTTTATAAGTATTTCCGGTGCTTTTGTTTAATAATTTTGTCTCCATTTTAAGTTAAATAGATAAACAAAGAAAAATAACATTTCAGGAATAATTTCCCAAAGTATTGAACATTAACTGCAAGCACCAACCTCAGAAAACAAATAGGACCTCTTGCTTCTGCACTTAAAGAACACTTTAAGATTAAGGAACGTCTAACACATAGCAGTTAGAAAGTTCCAGGAAAAAACATTAAATAAAAACAGAGCCAGGGCATAGTGACCCAAGTGTATCCTACAATCTAAATCTCTGGCCTGAGAGCTCAACGTACTAACCATTATTTA
The DNA here is from genome assembly GCA_911387755.1 of Chrysotoxum bicinctum. Classification (NCBI taxonomy): domain Eukaryota; kingdom Metazoa; phylum Arthropoda; class Insecta; order Diptera; family Syrphidae; genus Chrysotoxum; species Chrysotoxum bicinctum. The sequence continues at coordinate 63,047,611 of OU426987.1, forward strand.
AATGGGTAGATAGTGCGTTCTAACATTTTGATACAATTCTTCAGGATGGATTCCACAGGTTTTTCTAAAAACCCAACTCAGTTTTTCGACTCTTACTCTCACCTCCTCGCGGTGAACATCGGGTACCTAGTACCTCAACCGGAGATTGGGCTACAACCCCAGGGGAAGGTTGTTGGTGGTAGCAAACAAGAGAAGGGGGAAGAGGTTCTCCCACTAAGGCATCTCCCCTTTCATTCATAATTCCACAGATGGAATCAACGGTAGCGTCTACAGTTCCAGTGAGGCTGAACTACTTAGTGAACACCTTACAGGGCTACTCCGACGTATTTGGAGCTCAGGCCTATAAGGAGCGGTTAATCCGGCTCCCCGTTCTTAAAGTCATACTAAGGACCTGGCCCTCCAGGTTGGGGGTTGTGCCGCCGGGGTGACTTCCGGCCACATAAAATACACCTCGGATACGCAACGATTCACTGTTGACGAAACATGCGAACGAAAAAAGGATAATGAACTTCGGATCTGTACGTGGAATATTAGGTCCCTTAATAGACCACGTGCAGCCGAAAAATTAGCGGAAGCCCTAAACTGCTACAAAGCAGATATTACCGCCATCCAAGAGATGCGATGGGACGGACCGGAGAGACGAAAATTAAAAGTCTTCGATATCTACTGCGGGCGACTGCTATCGAGAACAAAAGCAAAAGCAGCGTTTATTTGAATGCGGATTTGCTGTTAAAACTAGACTCAGGCAAGAAGTCTTAAGTTTTAACTGTGTGGCCGAGCGCATCACGACAATCCGCATCAAGGCCAAATTCGCAAACATTAGCCTGATTTGACCGCATGCCCCAACAGAGGAGAAAGATGAAGACACCAAAGACATATTCTACGACATTAAAATTGTCCTTGGAGATTTTAACGCCAAGCTAGGAAGAGAAGACCTCTTTGGTGACACAATTGGAAGATATAGCCTGCACGACACCACCTCCGATAACGACTTCGCTGCAGGGCGAGACGTTCTTGTAGCTAACGCAGTTCAAACATCTTGATATTCACAAAGGGACTTGGCGAACTCCTGATCAATCAACCGTGAACCAGATTGACCACATTGCGATCGATTGAAGGCACTTCTCCAGTATAGAAGATGTCCGCATGTTCCGAGGGACTAACAACGACGACTGGGACCACTATACCTCGTTGTAGCCAAGGTTCGGCTGCGGATATCCCGACCCAAGCCAAAACAAGGAAGTACTGCGTGGAAGTTTGATGTTGGACGTTTGGAATGCGGCAAGAGATCGTGAGGTCCTTTTCCGATTGAGTTTCTAACAACCTCTTAAGAAGTCCTATGCCACCAGTGTCAAAGTATTGAGGACCAGTAGCAACTGGCTGGGTTTTGTACGACCACCACAACGAAACTCCTGGTTTGACGATGAGTGTCGGCAAGCACATTCCGTAAAACAAAAGGCATATAAAGCGGCGCTGCAAAGAAGGACTAGAGCTGCTCGCGAGCTCTACGAGCAGAAGAGGATAGAAGAACACCGGTTTCTCAGAAAGAAAAAGAAGGAGCATGAGAAGCGCTTGATCGAGGAAATAGAAGGATGCCATAACAGAAATGAGGTTTGAAAGTTTTACCAAAAAGGTATAAAAAAACATCACAAGTATACAATCCCCGAGCCGAAGCCTGCATGGATAATTAAGGGAACATCGTAGTGGAACCGCAGTCCATGCTGAGAATATGAAAAGAACATTTCTCCAATCTTTATAACGGCGATGAAGAAGAAAATGCCGCTGCTATAGAGATAGTACCATTAGACTTAGGTGACGACGCAGACCAACAATACCGCCCACCCGACTTGGACGAAGTGAAGATAGCTATATCGAATCTCAAGTCCATCAAAGCCGCTGGAGCGCAACGGCCTCGCTGCTGAACTGTTCAAAGCGGCAGGCGATGCTTTGGTGGGGAGTATGCACCAGCTCATCTGCAAAATATGGTCGGAAGAAAGCCTGCCCGATGAATGGATCCTCAGCATTGTCTGTCCGATCCTCAAGAAAGGAGACCCTCTGAACTGCGCCAACTACAGAGGCATAAGACTCCTGAACATCGCGTACAAGGCCCTTTCTGCCGTATTATGTGAACGTCTGAAGCCTTTCGTCAACAACCTGATAGGTCCATATTAGTGCAGCTTTAGACCAGGAAAGTCCACCATCGATCAAATATTCACATTACGCAGATCTTGGAAAAAACCCTGAAGCTATAAATCGACACATACCACCTTTTCATCGATTTCAAAGCCGCGTACAATAGCATCTATAGGAACGAAATATATAGAGCAATGTCTAGTTTTGGCATCCCTGACAAACTTTTCCGTTTGTGCAGGATGACGATGGAGAATGCACACTTCTATATCAAGGTCGAAAAAGATCTCACCGATGCATTTGATGTCAAAAAAGGTTTTAGGCAAGGCGATGCTCTGTCGTGCGACTTCTTCAAAATAGTTCTTGAAAGAACAGTGCAAAACTCGAGTGTCAACATAAAAGGGCACAATCTTTCAAAAGTCCGTCCAATTACTCGGATACGCCGACGATATTGACATTATTGGAAGAACAAAGCGTGAAGAAGGTGGGTTTAGCTGTAAATGAGGGCAAGACCAAGTATATGATATCATCAAAAAAGGACACACAACACCGACGTCTTGGACAGAACGTCATTAAAGACAGCTATAACTTTGAGGTACTGAAGAACTTCATATACCTAGGCGCCCACCTCTATAAACTCAGAAAATAACACCAGCGCTGAAATCAAACGGAGAATAACTCTTGCCAATCGCTGCTTCTTTGAACTAGGAAGGCAATTGAGTAGCAAAGTCCGCTCTCGAGCAATTAAAGTGTCCTTCTATAAAACCCTTATCATCCCGGTTCTTGTCTATGGTGCAGAGACATGGACTTTGTCGAAAATGGATGAGAGCGCTTAACAATGTTTCGAGAGGAAAATTCTTCGTGTGATCCAGCCCCGAGAGACGGCGCAGTAGAGGAAGATAGCAACACGGGTGGCGCACCCAAGTGGGAGAGGACCTCAACCAACTTGACATGCGAAACTGGAGGCAGCTAGCTAGGGACCGAGCTAGCTGGAGAAGCTTGTTAGCTGAGGCCCTGGTCCACCCGAACTGTAGCGCCACCTTAAGTAAGTATAGGTAAGTAAGGATTGCAAGTTATCTTGTCTTGGAACATTTTTTTGAGACTTGAAAGCTGGCACCTTTGCTAAAGCCAGATATATCGAATATGATAGGCAGGTAAGCAAGCTTCGTCATCATATCCACGTTGTTGTTTTTAATCCACCCTGTCATCAATCAACAATCATATGAACAATAGTTTTCTCATGCTCAGATTTTCGTACAAAATATTGTAACTAAACCTTATACCTTTAAGATGTTAGAAACCACTTCACTTGATTGATGTCGTCCAAACAAATTTAAAGCTTTCATTGGTGCTTTCTGTAGAAGTCAACATGTTAGGCCTTCCAAAGATTTCAATACGATCCATAGTCCGTTTTAGACAAAGACAAATCTACTAATTTCGTGGAACAGTGGAACAGACAAGCTAAGCCGTTCGGAATGGGATGCATTATTTGCACAATGACACAAGTAATTAACACATTAAAAATGTATTCCAAATGATTGTGCAGTACAGGTGTTTTTGTCAAAAGCGTATACCGAGCTCAGCAAATACACAAAGCTGTTAGAAAGGCTACTTAAATCTTTTTGTATTTTTTGCGTATAAAACTAAAAGTTAAAAAAAAAACGCTTTAAATAAATTATTAAAAAATATATTACCATGAAAATATGGAGCCTTCACTCAACAAAAATACTTACCACCTTTAAATCCGCCACTGACACATAATAATAGATGTATTGCTTTTATTCTTGAAGTTCATTCCACTTAAGAGCGAAATGCATTTTTATGGCACACACAGGTTCTCATTAGGGTATAAGTTGTTGCTTGCAAGAAACTTCTGTAGGAACCTACACCATATAAAGTTCTTGAAATCGCATCAACCACATGCAAGAATGTTTGCGGATTAAAAGAAAGAAAGAACATTAGATCCAATTAACATTCAAGGTGACTGACTGCCATTATAGGTTTATTCTTTTGTTGGTTTTATTATGGAGTTTTTCCATTTTCCAATATTTTTTTGTTTTCTTTAAATAGTGATTTACTGTAAACTTTTGATCGATATCGGTAGATATCAGATTTAAAGTCGTATTTAGTGAATCGAATAAAACCGTCTTTATTCAAAAATGAGGTATGTAAAACTATAGGGTTTTACAATAAGGGTGGGTAGATGTTGAAATGGAATACACCAAGCTATGTTTGAGGTTTTAAAAACAAATTCTTTTTATATTTGACAGGCACTTATATGCTATTATGAAATATGGCATCGTTCAATTGCCTGCCTCGGCTTCTTACGGTGGCATGGAACCAAGTGGTCTAATTTTCAACGGTAACTATATTTAAGGATGCGCTGTCAGCCTCTTGTGGATTCGTTTAGTCCCATATATGTACGTCAATTTTGTTTCTTAACACAGCTATTCATTCAAAGATTCGTCGCTAAGGATGAGTTTTCGGCCAAAATTTGGGTCCGCTTTCGAACGTTCTGAAGTTTCTTCTCGAATGACTGTCTGTAATTTCTTCGGAATCAAAACTCGATTGCATTCAAAAATAGATCTGTTTTGAAGTGAAAGTTTTCCTTCATCAGCAAAGTTAAAAAAATAAAATGCACGACTGGATCGCACGAACTTGCTCTTATGTAAAAGTACTTTGGAATTTAAGATTCATTTTATAAATATAAAACATGGCTTTAATGAGATAATAATGTTCAAATGCATAAAATTGCCGTCTGATTTCTAGAAAAGCATGAATATATGCAAACAAACTTTAAAAAATCGTTTTATTATTAAATACATTTTTTATATAAGAAATTTCTTCAAAATTGTTCAAGAAAAAAATGTGGGATGCGAATTTTAAGTATTTAATAATATTGATTTTAGGAAATAATTTCAAAAAATTATCGTTCATAGATTTTGAAGATATTGACTTTTCAAAAAAAAAAATTTTCAAAAAAACCCAACAAATATTTTTTCCAATATTTTTAATATATGTACAATATTATTTTTAACTTATAAAAGGGGACTCCTGCTGAAATTTGTTGGTTAAAATCCTTAGAGCCGTTAATTAGAAAGTGGAAAATCAAAAAACGGTTCTATGACAGGTACCGTTAATAACATTTCCCCCCAAATTGTTTTTGACCAAAATATAGTCCATATCAATAATATCACACTTAATTTTTTTTATCAAATCGTTAGCACCGTTTTCGAGATAAATAAGATTTTGCATTACGGGTGTATGGGGGGTACCGTCAGTTTTGGAGCTAAAACAAATATTTCAATTTCTCCTCTAGGGAATTACTGAAGACCCTTAACTACCGAGATTGAAAGAAATAAGTCCAGTGGTTTAGGCTGTAGTGGGAGGTACAGACATACAGACACACTGAAACATGTTTTTTGTGTGCTAAATTTTACTTAAATTTTTTATGAAAAAATTGATATATTGTATGGGGGGTACCGTTTGTTTTAGAGCTAAAAAAATTTCTTCAATTTTTCCTCTAGGAAATCAACGAAGACCCTTAAGTACCGAGTTTAAAGAAAATACCTCCAGTAGTTTAGGCTGTAGTTCGAGGAACAGACAGACAGACGGAATTGCCGGACCCACTTTTTTCGTCTTCGCTATCATCGTAATGTCAACTTTGATCAAAATCGCGAGTTCGATTTTTTTTCCAAATGCAGAACTTGCCCTTTAGTACCTATATCGCAAGTAAAAATTATGAAGACCCCAATAGATAGATGTTGCTTCCTTATCCAACAACGAATGCTTCCTTTCAGACAAATTTAGTGACCTTGAAGCGAAAGCTATTGGTCTTTCTTCATCATTTAACAGCTGGTGAAAGATCACTGCTCCTAGCTCTGTGGGTGATGCATCGGTTGCTAAAATGAATAGTATTTGGGATGGTATTTCATCAGAACTTTTTTAATCGCTTATCACCCATAGGTTCGATGCGTTTTTAAATATAACGCCACCTAAATAAGACACCGATCTCACGTGTGTTTATCGAATAGGTCGTTTTTAGAATCGCAGTATCTGATCCTGTGTATGCCTCTTTAGTTGTTCCTCAGCAATCTTGCCATTAATCAATCAATCAATCAATTCCTCCTCCAATCATTCTATTAATGCAGACGACATTCAAATATTAAAAATTATTGTCAACACAATAAAAATACACAAATGAGTAATATTAAAAGCATAGGAACTCACCACACCCGAATTTTACAAAAAATTCGCTTGCGTGTGTGTTTTTATTTTAAAATTAAATAATATTTAATTATAGTAATAATTATTATTCTTTATTAAATAAAGTTTTATTAAAAAATGTATTTTGTATATACAAATTTCATTAAAATTAAAAGAAATGTATTGAAAATTTTAAGTATTTAATAATAAGCATTTAAATAGAATTTTGCATTTTGTTTATAATATTCAAAATTAGAGAAGCTCCGATGTAAAAAAATTTATCAAAATCGGTAGAGTCGGAAATGAGAAAGTAGAAAATCAAAAAAAGCTTCTATAACAGGTCCGTGAATAACATATTTTTTGACCAAAATGTGGAACGCATTGTTGCTATGGTCTACACATATTTGTTTTTTTTTTTATAAAAATCATTAGAACCGTTTTCGAAATAAATTATATAGTATTTCAAAATGGCTTTATGGAAGGAACCGAGCTAAAAAACAAAGAAAAAAATTATTTCGATTTCTATTCTAGGCTGCAGGTTGAGGTACAGACCTGTTTAAGTTTTTCTAAGAGCAACTAAAAAGTCATTTTAAAATCTACTTCGATTTTTCTCAATTTAATTTAATTTATTTGAATCAAGCTAATTCATATCTAGCGTACAAAAATATTTCTTAGAATTAAGAATTTATAAATTACTAGCGGCCCGGTACGTGCTTCGCTACGTATAAAGTGAAATAATGAAAAAAAAATTAATTGCAACATCAAATTCATTTATTCAAAAAAAAAAATATTTTATTTATTGCTAGCTATTTTAAAATTTAATCCAAAACATTTGGATAAACAATATTTTTTGTTTTTCCATTTTGAGCATGAATAAACAAACGGCTGGGGGTACCGACTCTGGAACAGGCAACATAAAGTTGACCATGTGAAAAACATGATTCCTCCAAATTCACACCACAAAAGTGTTTGCCCTTGATCCTCGTTTGAACTCAAATGGCATATCAGTTGGAATCATAGGGATACGTGGTATCAAACAAACTTCTCCTTTTGATTTAGCAGTTAAGATCGTAGCTTTAATTGTATGTATTTAATTGTATTGTTTCCCCTAAGGGTTACAAGCTGTCCGCCTCCTTACTCTCTCTACTCTCCCTCCTCTTGTTCATTCTCTCTCTTCTTACCTTTTCTCAACTTCTCTAGTTCCTTTATCCATTCTTCGCCCCTCCCTGTTTCGTCCATTATTTCCCTCATTTTGTCCCCTATTGATTTCCCTTCATCTCCGCCTGACCTGCATCTTTCTATTAAATGTTCCCACGACTCTTGTTCACCCTCACATACCCTGCACACCCTCTCTTCTTCTCGCCTCCAGTACCACCTTTCTCTCACCTCATTTCCTAGCCTTACTCTGGCTATTCTCCTTGTCCTTTCTGTTTTCCATCCCTCTGTCAAATATTTCGGTATTCCCTCCGTCATCACTTCTTTATACCACTTGTTATACCTGGATTCTTTTATTAGGTCTCGTCTTTCCTTCTCCTGCTCTTTTCTGTTTTCCATTTCCAGTCTCTCATATCCATTCAAACTATCTTCTCTTCCCTCCCTTTCCTTCATTTCTTCTCTCTCTTTTTCCCATCGTGATCTTCTCCCCCGTCCATCTCTCTGTCTCTCTTTAATCTCCTCCAAACATTCCCTAGCTATTTCACTTCCTTTTCCAGATGCTAACTTCTCTTCATAATTCCATGCCCTTTTCCCTGCTCTTATCATAATCTTATCTCTTTTCGTTTCCTCTCTCACCATGTATCCTGGAGTTTGCCATTCTACCCCTAGGCTCCATTTAAGGTACCTTTCTTGCATCCTTTCCATTTCTTGTCTCTCCTTCCATCCCCATACTTCTGCCCCATATCCCATCACCGTCCACACCAGGGTGTCGAAAAGCCACATTTTCCTCTCCCATATCTTTTCAAATTTCCTTCTTCCAATTCCCCATGCTTCCTTCATGACCGCTGCTGCCTTCTTTATTCTGTCCTTTATATGTGCCTCCTGCCCACCATTCTTTTTGAACACATACCCTAAGTATTTAAATTCTTTTACCTCTTCTATTTTCTTTCCTCTCCATCTCCAGTCTACTGTTGTGTTCCTCCCTCCTCCTTTTCTGAACCTCATCACTTTCGTCTTTCCCACGTTCACTTCCAGTTTTTTCCTCTCGAAGTACTTCTCTAGTCTTCGTAGCTTTAATCAAATTTGGCAATAACTTTTTCACTGCCAATCTGGTGCCATTACACAGTTTTGGTGGATTCATGTTTCGCAATAATATAATCAAAGAACCAACTTTCAGATTCAAGCAATGCGGTGGCATACCAGCTAGTTCCAATGAATTTTAAAATTCAATTGGATAATTCATTGCCCCATCTTGATTCATAACACTGTTGATTACCACGTAAATCTTGCATTGTTCGATTAAATGCTTCTAGTGATTTTTTATTCGCCGTTGTACACTCATCCCATAAAATAATTGACGTTAATCGCAGAACTTTTGCCATAGCAGAATTTCTCGAAATATTGCAAGGTGGAGTTTCAATCACCTGTACATTCAATGGCAATTTTAGTGCAAAGTGTGTAGTCCGACCACCTTCTAATAATGTAGCAGCAATTTCCGAAGATGCAAGTGCCAATACAATTTTCTGTTCCGATCGAATAGTTAGAATAGCTAAAATCAATGACATAACGAAAGTTTTGCCTGTACCACCAGGCGCATCCAAGAAATATAATCCACCTGCATTATTGGAAACGGTTTGCATGATTGTGTCATATACGATCAAGTTCCGAAACATGTTGCAATTGCTCATTTCTGCGATGAAGTACAATATCACGGGATTGAAACTGATCACCAAGAATTAATTACAATTGCAACCTCATCAATTGTCGATGTTCTATCAGCCCTTATTACGATTTTGTGATTATCAGATGGCATACGATCGAAAGCAATTTTGAACAATTGAACTAATGCGTTATGCTGATGGAAAAACCTTTGTAGCTCACGAATAATTTCTCGTCTTGTATTCGAAACAATTGCACAACGTTGATCCAGTTCACGATTTTCATCACCAATAAAATAAATTTGCAAAAATTGATGATCAGCGTCGAAGTATAGCAATAACGAACCAGCTTGATGATAAATCTGGCCCTGAATCTGTAACATGTATGCAATTTTAGGTAGATGTTGGATTAGAATTTTTAAAACTATCGAATACTTTATGATTCAGATTGATATAAACATGGGACAATCATGTTGAAGTATTTACCTTAAACGTCGGCATAATTATCTCTAATAATTTTAGTAGCACTAAAAGAAGTCATTTGAAATGCCGAATTGTGTTGTTGAATATGGATCAAAAAGTGATTCGACGTTTGAGATGTCCCAAAAATAAATGAATACAATGGTTCGACTGGAGTTTCTATTGCTGGAAATCTCACTTTGTCATTAGCACAACACATGTCGGGCATTTCACCTGGAAAGTTAGCGGCATCACAATGTGGACATTTGTATTGCGTCCATCATTCCAATATATCCGTACATACTATAATCAATTTGACTGTTGTAATTAAAAGCAGCACGCATCATTTTAGCCAAAAGAGCAGCACGACGTATTCGTGATCGGCGTGCAAGTTCAGTACAGGTACAGGGTCAACAAATCTATTTCGTGCATTACGTTCACTTGTGCGCGTTCATCTGCAGTCTGTGATCGACTTAGTAATGCCACATCATTTGCATTACGCGTTCGCCGACCTATATTTGCTCGCCCGGCTTGTGGCATTATTCCTTCATAGTAAAAAGAATAAATAAAATTAAAAATATAAGTTTCAATTTGACAGCAAAATCCCCAATAACAAAATGATCCGACATTTATTGAATTCATTTGTTACAAAAAATGTGATAAATGAAGAACCGCTCGACCAATTTTGTGCAAACTTCACATAAACCATCTACTAAATAGTCCAAACAAAGCCTTAACATTTGGTTTGGATAGGTGAGCCCGTTCTTGAGTTATAGAAACACAACGAAAAGTGGCATTGATTTTTATATATGTATATAGATAGATAAAATATTATAGAATACGATGGTGTTTTATATAAATTGGGTCACGGTAACCTCTTATGCCGGTCGTCCACTATGTGAGCGATAAGTTCAACCAACTTTGTTCAACTTTTGAACAAAAGTTGAATAGCTCCGTACACCTAGTTGACCAAGTTACTCAAATGTTGAATTATTTGATAAACTTGTTCGATTTTGACAGAAAAAAAAGTTTTTCGAGTTGATCAACTGCGTTTTTGATATGGTTGCTCAACCAGTTGATGAACGAGTTGATACCTTCGTACACTTTAACCAAGGATCACTCGTTGGGGAACGCGTTGGACGCAGCACGATAAACAAAAAACTTAAACGTCAAACCTAAAATAATTTTGACTTTAGTTCGGTACATACATTTATTGTCGACGCACGCCTTCGCTTTAAAATATTCTTAAATTTGTTGTATGAGTATGATTTCCTCTAAAGAAAAAAAGTGGCTGCCGCATTAATAATATTAGAAAATGATTGTTGCCTCAAAAGTCTTCATTTGTCATTTACTTCTGATTTAGGCAATTGTATTTTCGACGAAATTTGAGACCAAGCCAATTCCCTGGCATCTCGATTTTTATAAGAGGGGCTCTTAATGTCCCATATATTGGGCTTTTCCTCAATTGCTGAAATCAATTCCGTGGTCCACTCTGTTTTTTTATTACCTTCCATGACGAAAAACCAAAATAAACTACAGTTTGCAAGTTGCAACAACTGCAAGTTCATGGCAACACAATAGTTCAACCACGTAGACACATTTCACTGCAACCAACGCAACGCACGCAACAAAATATTACGTCAAGAAATCCCAACGAAAATTAAAAAGTTGATCAACGCGTTGAACAAATAATGTGCAACACATTATCTTGAAAATGTTGCTCAACGTGTTGATCGAACATTTTCAAGGAGCAACACGAGCTCGTACACTACCCGTACACTTCTTGCGCAATTCGTTGAGCCTACAACTAGATCCAACCCGTTGGTTGAACAGAATTGAAGGCACCGTACATTAGAGTTGAATGCGTTGAATTCGAAATTTGTGCGTTGATCGCCTAGTGGACGACCGGCATTACATTACGATTTGGAACATTAAAATTAACGCGAGACAAAAGGTTCAAAGCATCAATATTAACATCAATAAGATTAACAATAAAAACAAAACATAAATAAAAACGTCTGCGCTCCAGACTGGATAAATTTATGAGTTTTAGACGGCTACTATATGAAGGAAGATTCAATGGATTCTGGCAGCCTAAGCCTCTAAGAGCAAATTTTAGGACCCTTTTTAAATTTGTTCAGTTCTTATTTTTTGGCAACTGTAGAAGGGGGTCCATACCTGGCAAGCATACTCTATAATGGGTCTGACAAATGTGGTAAATAGTTGTTTGATAACATAAGGATCAGAAAACCGACGTGATTCTCTTTTAATCCAACCTAATACTGAATTGGCTTTATTACATGCCATATTGAGATGCTGTATCAATTGGAGTTTCTTATCGAACAATACACCAAGGATAGATACATCATTTACATTTAACAGATTTACGCCATTCAAACAATAGTCAAAAGATAAAACGGACAATTTTCTTGTAAAATTTATAGTCTTACACTCGTCGATATTTAACAAGAAATAATTACGTGCTCACCAATTGTAGAAAGCATTAAATCAATTTGAAGCTTTTCACAGTCAAGATTGCTAGAGATGGTTTTAAATATGTAAGCATATCGTCTGCATACATAAGACAATTAGAGTACAACAATATAAAAAGAACTGGACCCTAATGGCTACCCTGGGGAATACCAGAATTTATGACAAAACTATTTGAATGGTAGCCGTTAAAATTCACTGAATATGATCTGTCAAGTAAATAAGATTTTAGCCAAGCAATGAATTTTACGCTGAACCCCAGCCTATTCATTATATTAAGCAAAACTCTGTGCGACAGTTTATCAAATGCCTTACTAAAATCTGTAAGAACACACTCCGCAAACTCCATGAGTAGGGTGACAGTCGAGCGGCCATTTGAGAAACCATTTTGGTTATGACAATAAACGATTTTGTGTAAAAGCTTAATGTTTTGCACGTAATTGCTTCAAAAAGATTGGGAATAGCCGACAGTTTAGTTATTTGACGGTAATTAATAATTTGATCCTTTTTACCTTTTTTATGTAGAGGAATTATGAAAGATTGTTTCCAGACATGAGGAAACTTACAAGTAGACAATGAACAGTTAAAAAAGAACAGAAAGTGGCATCGACAAATGATTGACACAGTTTTTCATAACTGAAGCTGGTACCCCATCAGGACCAGATGCGTGATTATCTTCTAAATTAGCTATAAATTTCATAATATCGTCAATAGTTATATGAAAATTTATATCAGTCAAGTGAGAATATGATTTCAAATGACCAAATAATAATTGATCATTTTCGTCAAGATTTTTAAAGTTTAGGTTATCACAGTTCGAATAGTTATCACAGTTAGAAGATCACAGATGTATGCACTTTGAAAAAAGTCTGAAAATAATTGTGTTATGTTATGGATAAGAACGGACGGATATTGACTTCACTTCACTTTTTTCTTCAAATCTACTTCGACTTTTTATCTGGAAGTGGTAACGCTGGTTCCCAGTCTCTCAGAAGTATGTTATGCTTCCTCTTCTTCACCCTTAACCCTAAGCCAAGTTTATTGTAAATAAGTATTAATTAATTACTTATATTGTATTACAATTGTATTTTTTTGCATATCTGCTGGCAATAAGCTAATAAATACAAACCTAAATAAATATAAATCATTTTCACGTAATAAATTAAAACAAAAATTGTAGATTCTTTAGTATAAGTGGTTCAGGGTGCAACCTTGCATAGGATTGTCCTCATAAAAGCACATAACATCGGGTATAAGTTGGAAAAGTTTATCCATGAATTTTTGCACTTCCTTAGACCCCAAACATAAGTCGGTTGGCTTTAAACAAACCCATATACATAAGTACTTATTGCCTGAAGATTTTCTGACTTCTCATCCAATGCCAATGCAGTAAAAATTTTAGTTTTTATCTTGTTTGTTAATTGTCGATCAATTTTATCTCTATGACGTGAATACTGATTATAATTGCTCCTAAGTACCATTCATGACTTTGCAACAAAATTCGAGATAAGAGCTCGAAAGTAAGGCTACGTTGCATTTCAATTTCATTTAAATAAAAATGTAAAAAATATATATAAATGAAAAATATTTCTTTTCACCACTGTACTATCCGTATTGCAGTTGTTTGAGTGATTTTCCATATCACAGCAATCCTACTCAAACAATATTGAGTCCCATTCGAAGCAGTGGGGCCCTTTCCGGGGTGACAACTAGCAAGTGGTATCAGTGGCGCAACTGATACCACTGTTCATCGTTTCCTTCCAGTCTTCCACCAGCGGCAGCGGCGATACGGAAAATCCATCCAACCTAACAAATAGATTGTAGCTCAATGCAGACTGCAGAGTGCTTTTTGCAAAAACAAAATCGACAACAGAATAAAAGGAAAAACTGAAACACAACTTGTGCGCGTCGAACTTATAAGATATTTTGAATCCAACGTTTCGCTCAGTTCTCGACAATCGCGGCGGTTAGGTGTACCACCACTTCTCATTGTCGGAATATTTGTCTCGATAAGAAATTCGAACAAAGCCGATTCGAATTAATGACGATCTAATTTTCCACGTTTTGTTGTACTATTCGCATGTTTTGTATTTTTCTCTGTTTTTTGTAATTTTAATTATTTGTTTTGATTCAGGAGCATTCAGTCGAAAAAAAAGTCAACTGAAATTTACCCAAATAAAAAGTACATATCCATCTCTTGACCCATGCCGCCCAACTATCCATCCATTTTTGATACAAAAAAAAACAACAAATAAAATAATTTGACTTGTCATAGTGCGTTTCTAATTTGAATAAAGTGTGTCTTTTTTATATTTCGTTTTAATTCAATTAGGTGGTATTTATGTACCTAAGTGCAATTGACTCTAATTTATAATAATTCAGCTACCCATCAATTCTTTAGAGTGAGAGTGAGGGGGTATATTTGTTGCCGAAATTGAATTAATCTTATTCGAGTCATAAAATACGTAAGTAAACCAAAAATAAATGAAATTAAAAATGGAAATTTACTCATAGGTCATAGTCAAAACGAGTGCAATTGATAGAAATTCAATTAAACCATTCTGCATTGAAATGTCGGATTTAAGAAATTTATTCAAGTCCTTCTGGAAGTGGATTTTATTTATTTTTCTATAAGAAAATCAGAACCGATTCCGCGCAATCTGAATGGAGGAATAAAATGTATACATTATTTCTTTTAATTTCTTTCAGTGACCCTTTCAACGAGTTCAAGATTAGATTAGGTAAATGTTTTGTTTTGGGAATTAATTAAATGTATGCGCACGAGGGTAGGCACCTACTTGAAAGAACATACAAGCAAATTTGTGATAGCGCATTATTTTTGTTGTTGTTTAATTATGGGCTGCCAAATGGGATGAGTGCTATAAACTTCTTACTATTACAACGAATGTATTTTATTTTAATTTAAGTCGATATTTGAATCAGAAATAACTTTTAGTTTAAACAACCTAATATTAGGGTATAAGTTGGTACTTAAAAACTACAGTCGACTCCCTCTAAGTCGAACTTTCACGGGATATCAAAACTATATAGTTGGAGTTAGAGGGAGTTTTAGAAAAATTCGAGTTAGAGAGAGATTTTTTTAATGATTTATTGAATTAAATAACAAATAAAATAAATAAAACAAATATGTAAAATAAATAAAATAAAATAAAATAAATAAAATAAATAAAATAAATAAAATAAATAAAATAAACAAAATAAATAAAATAAATAAAATAAATAAAATAAATAAAATAAATAAAATAAATAAAATAAATAAAATGAATAAAATAAATAAAATAAATAAAATAAATAAAATAAATAAAATAAATAAAATAAATAAAATAAATAAAATAAATAAAATAAATAAAATAAATAAAATAAATAAAATAAATAAAATAAATAAAATAAATAAAATAAATAAAATAAATAAAATAAATAAAATAAATAAAATAAATAAAATAAATAAAATAAATAAAATAAATAAAATAAATAAAATAAATAAAATAAATAAAATAAATAAAATAAATAAAATAAATAAAATAAATAAAATAAATAAAATAAATAAAATAAATAAAATAAATAAAATAAATAAAATAAATAAAATAAATAAAATAAATAAAATAAATAAAATAAATAAAGTAAATAAAATAAATAAAAAAAAATAATATAAATAAAATAAATAAAATAAAAAATAAATAAATAAAATAAATAAAATAAATAAAATAAATAAAATAAATAAAATAAATAAAATAAGTAAAATAAATAAAGCTAAGCTTCTTGCTTTTATCGCTCATTAATTCATAATTATGTACATATTATAAAAAATATTTGTTCAACTTAATTATTCAAAAAAATTTATAATATATTGCAATTGTATTTTAATGTAAAAAAAATAAAAATTCAGTGATATAGTTTTACTGCTTTCAAGTAAAGCACAAAATAATTGGAAGTTGGAATGGAATGGAATCCAACCAACAAATGCCTTTTTTATTGCTTTGCAATTTTTTTATGAATATCTTTTTAGCAAGAGATTTTTGTGTTTGATAATATTGTAAATTGCAGGTATAGCACACTGACATGACGGTGACGAAGCAGGCGATGCATTATAGCGAATCAAAGTGTTCGAGTGTGTGCTTGATGTTTTAATAAGAATTACAAACAATATAACGAGTTGCGATTTGAGAGATTTTTTTTCGGCAAAAAAAAAAATAATTCAACTTAGAGGGAAGGAAAATAGGTCAATAATCAATAGGATGTGTTCGAGTTAGAGGGAAATTCGACTTAGAAGGAGTTCGACTTAGAGAGAGTCGACTGTATTTGCTAACTTCAAGCAGTTTACTGACTTTTCTTACTTTTAAACATTTTCTTACTAATATCGGGCTTTGACTTTTTACTTTTGCGACTCATAGGTGTTATAAGGCAAGTTATGCATTCGTAAAAAAAACGAACTCGGGATTTTGATCAAAGTTAACATTACGAGGATATCGAAGACTAAAAAAGTGGGTCTCACAATTCTTTCTGTCTGTCTCTCTTTTCAACTACAGCCTAAACAGCTCGGCAGATTTTCTTCAAACTTGGTAGATATGGTTTTTAATTTTTATCTCCCAAACGTTTTTTTCTTTATTTTTAAGATTAAAAATAACGGTACCTGCCATACGAACTTTTCTCGAAATTTTATAAATATTTTTTTTCTCAAAAACTGTCCCTCAGATTAAAAAAAAATTCGAAAAATTTCATTAAGTTACAGCTACATAGGTAATAGGTTAAAAAAATTTTACAAAAAATGGTTATTTTTGGTACCCCCTTGCAACCATTTTTTTTCTGATTTTCTCAAACACGGTATGATCGATTTTGATCATTTTTGTATGTTTAGGCTCCCCAGTAGTTTTAATATTACTAGCCGACCCAGCTCTCGAAATTCGAGTGCCAATTTATTTATTTATTATTTATTATTTATTATTTATATTACTGGCAGTGTTTTCAAGCAAATTTATTAAATTAAATTTTATTTTATGTAATATGCAAAGTGTTCGACAGTGCAAAAACAAAAATGACCCACAGTGTGTAAATGCGTGTCTCAAGTATATTCTGCACATCTCCGTAACTGTGGCTTTCCAACCATATAAAATTTATCGAAATCGGTTAAATACTTTTTGAGAAAAGTGTACCACAAAAAACATGTTTGCCGTTTTATTATATGATTGTGTATTCGAATTTCCCAAAAAAAAAAAAATTTTTTTTTGAAAACTCAATACTATTTCGAAAACCCCATGCTTGATTTTTGTAAAGCTTGAAATATAAAAGTATCTTAATACAATCTAGAAGATATGAAAAAAACAAATATTTTAACTAAAAATAACTGTACCCTCTATACAAATGTTAAAAAATGGTTTCTGAAAATCGTACCTATTTTTCTCGAAAACGGTTCCGAGAATTTTGCTAAATTTTTTTTTCTTTCGATTAATTCTTACGATCTATAATTTAATAAAAAAAAATTGAAAACAAAATATTACTGACTGGACCTACCATAGAACGATTTTTTCGAATTTTGAATTTGTCATCATCGGCATATCGGATTTTAATGGAATTTTTATAGAGAAATGAAGGCCATTTCTAAAAAGTTTCGAGAAATAGCTAACTCGGTACCGCGACCGCTCTGAATGGATTGCTCGAACGAACTGAACTCAAACGACAACCCACCACAGTACCGAGCTGCTTCTCTTTTAAGATCGTTTTATCCCTCGACAGGATCTCTTATATGAGACGGTATTTTTCTCATTTATACTATTCTCTTTATGTATTGACTACAAAGTAGTGGTACACAATAATAGTTTTTTTATGAACCTTTATGAAAACTCGTTTTACAGAAGTTTCTAAAAAGTTTAAAAAACATTGTATTTCAAAACTTTAAGAAAAATATTTTTTCAATTTTGAAAAAAAAAAATCTATTTTTTTTTTTTGGAAAATTCGATATCTCAAAAACAGCTCAATATTTTTTTTTTGTAAATTTAATTTTATTCGAACAATAATAACAACTTTAAATTGGCGCACTAAATTTTTTTCTTAAAAATGTTTTAAAAATCTTGTACTTTATTTTTTTAAGAAACCACTACAACGACTTATAATTTGTGTTCTTGCATAAATTCAATTTTTCATAGCATTTTAAAAGAGTTTAAAAAATAAAATTTATCCTTATGAACAGTGTTCTCTAATAACATTCGTTTTTAAAATTCTTAGTCTATTACATAGGAGCAAGTTCGTGCGACGTGCATTTTATTTCTCTAGGTTTTATTGGCATGAGAAATTTTCACATATGACACAACGGTCTGATGTGCTTAGAGGTGGTAGTTCCTTATAGTGTGCTACGAGTATCAAAGTCAGAGGTAAGAAAAAAGTCTAGAGTGTTGGCAGATTGACCTGCAACGCCATGAATTCGAGTAGGTTCATCAACAAGCTGGGTCAAGTTGCTTTACTTAGATAAAATCTGGACATACCTTCCTTCGGATATTGAGTGAATAGCACAGCCACGAAAAACATTGTAGGAACATAGAAAACGCTCGTAAAAACGATATAACTGCTCGGAACTAGAGAAACAATTCTTTGGACAGAGTCAGACAACGCATCGAATTCGTTAGAAGTCGAGTTACTATCCAAACTTGGGCTGCAATAAATGAATGATTGATGCACTTATGGACCGTGAATTAACCCCACATGAAAATAAAGTTTATAGCTAAGCAAATGCCATATTGTGGTTGAAGCTGATAAGCAAAATCATTTAGTACATCGAAGAAATGGTGTGGGAAGAATAGGGAAATTAACCTATAACCAGGCAAGCTGATTTCCGTGTGGTCAGTATTTTCACCCACTTGGGTTTCGCTAGGTGCGAAAACTTCTGACCTCTTTTTCGCAAAATCTACATAAGCAACACATAAATTCTACCTAAGCCTCCGAATGTAGCTGCAATCGACCACATATGCACTCAACATTAGATACAAAAATCAAACATAAAAAAACAAATCAGACGATAAACTATGTTGATACATGGTTTGGGCCCCAAAATATCTTCACGATATAATTTACCATTAGTGTTATGCCTTAATAGTAAACGCATTGATCCTCTCCTGGATTCCCAAAACAAATAACAGCAATTTATTTACACACAATGCATGGCATGACCCAAAAAATGCATATAACAACAAAAACAAAGCAACTGTGAGTGGGGTTTTTTCCCTCTTCAATTTGCAGATCAATATACATACGAGTATGAAGAAGAAGGAACGATAACTCTGCAATTTTAATAACCTCAACAATTTCGTCTACCCCACCAGCATATACAAGTCAAAATTTTAATAAATAATTTTTAAAAATAAAAACATCAAACAAATTTTGTTATGATTTTCAGGCCAAATACATTTGTTGACAAACTCCGCTCATGTTAAACTAGTTTCATTTATGAGAAGTTTGGTAAACTGATAACTCTGCTCTGAGTGTTCCAGTTAATCGAAGTCGACTGTAAAAGTTTTTTATTATTTATTATTGGTATTTTATTGATATTTCAAATTAGGAAAGTATATTATCTAGGTAATGGTTAAATTAGATAGGTCTAATGTCAATTATATAACCGACAGCTCTGATAAGTGGGCGTTTTGTTTAGAAATAACTAAGTACGCAAAATTAATACTTTCATAACAATGTGATAATGTACTATTGATTGTATAATTGCGCTTGTTGTAATTATCTCTAGATAGTCGTACTTAAAAAATTAAAACAAAAATTCCAAGTATTTTATTTTGAGATTGAATATAATGTATAAGATATCTACAAATTAACCTTTGATTATCACAAAAACGTGTTTGAGGGTTGATTAAAAACTTATTATTAACAAGCGAATACACGCAGAAAAATATTTTTTGGGCTAGGGCTTTTTTACAATTATCAAGCTTTTTAAGAGATGTGAGTTTCTGGGAAGGGTGTCTAGTGTCTACGTTGTAAACACAAAGTATTCACCTTACAATTTTGAACATTTGATGAAACATTTCCGACTCTGTTTAGAATTTCTGAAGAGAGAGAGCGCCAAATTTTTCTCTTAAAGACTGAATCTCTTTGCTAAATCAATTTTTAAAATTATTTAATTTAATACAGTTCTTAAATTTTTATATTGGAAAGTTGAATTGAAAAAAGATATCTTATCGTATCTTTTGGAATTTCTAGTTTATTTATCTGAGTTGAAGTTATGTATATTGCCAAATTTAATGTCATTTTATGGATTCAACCGATCATTTCTTTCACTCTTCTTTTCAAATGTCAGAACAATCGTATGATCTTCAAAACTTACTCACAAACTTACTTAACACGCTCCCGATTCATGATCCAATGGTCGCTACCCGAGATACAGTGACGGTTTTCGAGCACGTTGTTTCCATTCGTATTTTCAAGGCCAGACGGTATATATTTCTATACTGGAAGCTCGGCCTACAATTTCGCCTTGTACTAGGCCTTGGAAGAAAGGATTCGAAGACTCTTTTGTATGGAGGATGGTTGTTTTGCTCGATGTGTTTAAGGTTTTTAGTCTACATCCACATCTGTGACAGATAGAATTCGAAGTTGTAGCCTCCTCTCGATTTGCCCTTCTAGTACGTAAAAGAATTTTCTTTCCCAAACAGCACATTATCATAACTGCATATCGTCTAACTATCGGCGTCCATTCAAAAGCAGGATATTTTAGAGCATAATTAGTTTTGAAGCAATTTGTTTCATCAAATTGAAAAGCAGCAGTTTCCTAGGTTACTGCTTTGTTGGATCTCCGCTAAGGTGCCGTTAATAGTACCAAGAGCTACATAGATCAACACCCTGTCTAGTTTGAAGTTGTTGCTATCAATAGTTACGTTTTATCCTAGCCAGTGGACAGATTTTTATTTTGTTTGTTGATAGCATTTACTTTGTCTTGTTCTCAATTACTTAAAGACTAACACGATTTGCCTGATACATAAATGCTTCTATTACAGAAGGTTGGAATGATCGATAATATCGATATCGTCCAAATACTCCAACGGGTAGAAAGATTTGTTGAAAAAAGGGCCCTCCACGGTGACGGGTGTATTAGATAATTAAGATTTCTATTATATTTGTTATTATATAATGTTTAATGGAATTTGAAAACAAAATCTTTTCCAATACAATTTAATCTTAATCCACGTTATCTCCAATACAAATATCTTATCTAATGTTACAAAATTTAAAATAACACATTTTTGTACGACCTTGTACTTATAAAGTCGATTCAACAGTCTTAGACCTGATAATCAATTGATTGTCTATTTTCCTTTTAAATATTTGGTTTTGTTTATGTTTTTAAGGCATTCCATTCGTTTTTAAATATGAAATTAAGATTTCTTAGTAGAATCCTGCTGCGGTTTTATTTTTTTTTTTCAACGATTCTTAAAGACTCACAAGTGTTTTTAGTCGAATTTCGCATTCTTTAAACAGGTGTTGATTTATTTATGATGATGATGAAGCATTCTACTACACTTTGTGTACAATGTACACTTGTAGATAAAAACGTTTTTAAATATTATCTTAAAACAACACAAATTATATGAAACATTGTAGAGCACTTTTTGAAGTAGAAAACTGTTAAGCGGTTTATAGCTATTGATTCAAAATAGCTTTTTTGGCCTTTAGTGTTTAGTCCACAAAAATCGGCGTTTCGTCCGGGTGATCTCACATGGACTCATCAGTTCACTGTGAGGACCTTGTATATTTTTTTTTTTATAATACACTCGCGCTCAAGGGTATGTTACGAGACCCTTATAATGTTTTAAATACAACACGGGCGAGGGGGAAATTAGGAGGGGAGGGAAAGGAGGTTTCGATGAACATTGGTTTTGAATGTTTGCAAATTGAAATGGCAGGGGAAAACTGTGCCGGGTAAGTTATTCCATAATCGTGTTGTGCGACTAAAAAACGAATCTCTATATTTGACGGTACGACCAAAGTTAGGCTCAAGGGTGAACTGATGAGCATTCCTAGCGAAACGGGTATCACGGGTGAATTGATAAAGGGGAGGAATGCAACTGGCTACTTCGAGTGAGCATTGCTTGTGAAAGAAGCGATAAAACAGGGAACTACATGAAACATTCCGACAGTGTTCAAGAGATGGGAATGAATCCATTATAGCTCTGTTTCCAATCAGTTTTAACGCTCTGTTTTGAATTCTATCCAATAAATGGAGAGAAGATTGAGCAGCGCCTGCCCAAAGGTATATACGCCTTATAAATGGTAGCCAGATCAGAAGGGGTGAAAAATTTCTTACATCGATATAGAAATCCTAAGCATTTAGCAGCATTATTGGCGGTCTCGAGTATGTGATCATTCCAACGAAGATCGTCGTTAACACACATACCGAGTACTGAGAGCTTTTCGGTTTCTTCGATGCAAGTGTCATTTAAGGGTAATGGCATAGGGGGTATATTTTGCTTCAACGACAATAGACAGCATTGAGTTTTCAAAGCATTAAACTCCACACGGTTTTTTGTACCCCATTTAGCAATGCTGTAAAGATCGGAGTTTAATTAACTTATCATACGGTACCGTTGCAAATTCACTTCCGAAGGAGATGGACGTGAGTTTGGGAACGAGTATGAAAAGCTGAGAGTGGAGTCGTCGGCAAAACAATGAAGTGGATTAGAAGTTTCAGACAAGAGATCATTTATAAAAATGAGGAAGAGAGTCGGAGACAAAATGGAGCCTTGGGGAGCACCAGCATTTATTTTGTGAAGATCAGACTTAAAACCATCCAATACAACATGTATTGAACGATCTAGAAGGTAATTTCTAATCCAAAGAATAAGGGCTACGTTGATGCCAAACGCACGCATTTTCGATAAGAGAGCCTGGTGCCAAACTCTATCAAATGCCTTAGAAATATCAAGCGCAATAATGTTACTTTCTCCAAAACAATGTAAAGATCTGTTCCACTCTTCGGTGAGATATGCCATCAGATCACCAGTGGAACGATTGCTGCGAAAGCCGTATTACCGGTCATTAAGAAGCTTTCGATCTTCGAGATATTTCTTGAGCTGATGATTTATCAGCGATTCCATGACCTTGGAAAGAAGGGACGTAAGTGCGATTGGTCGATAGGACGAGGGGGAGGAAGGGTCACCTTTTTTAGGAACAGGCTGGACAAATGCTGTTTTCCATCTTCTAGGGAAGATTCTAGAACAGTAGGAGCGATGGAAAAGCTTACGCAATGGTTTTGCCAGCGGGTGGGCTCATCTACCAGCTGAGTAAGTTGGTGCATCTCAGCAAATATTTCAACATATCTTCCTTCGGGTGTTGTCTGTCCTGAATGCAGTGCCGGATTAGCCACGAAGCAAGAGTAGCAAATGCTACGGGATTTTGGCTTTCTTTATTATGTTTTTCGGTGATGTGTTCGATGGTGAACTCGATTCTATTCTCGATCGCTTAGATGTACTTGCAATGGCTGGCGGGTCAGTGGATGGTACATGACTTTCCGCAGTAATCTCAGCGATCGGCTTTTTCATTTTGTTGTCGCGTTTGTCAGTTGTTGGTGTTGTTGATGTTGTTGTCGTTAGTCTTTGTTTGGATCTGTCCAGAGCCAGCCGTTCCTTAACCGTTAAGGTTTCTGGGTTTTTGTTTATTAGGAACCGAACAGTCCTCGTATCGTTCCGTTTTTGTCGGCGTTGAAGTTCTTTATCACTGAGGAGTCTCTTCCCCTTGCGCCGCACTGCTTATCACTGTTTATAGTATCGTTACCAATGAGTTCACCCGGTTTAGAGGAACAAGACACATTTAGGTCACATGTAGGGCTGAGGCCCAGGATGTTTCCCGTATGTCCCCTATTCGTTTCAACCTCCCAAGGAGCTTCCTTCACACCGCCCAGGCCCGTAGGAGCAGGTGGCTCCATGCAGCGTCTGATTGGCGTGTCGGAAAGCTTCTTGGTTTGTTCCTTCTTGGGTCCGTAGCGTTCTGTTGCCCTGATAAAGAAGAGATAGACGCATTCAAGTTGCATTTGGGGCTGTGGCCCTGAATGTTCCTCACGTGCGTTACCCCTGCATTTACCTCTCCCGGAGATATCTTACCACTCTTCAAACCCGTAGGAGCGGAGTGCTCCATGCAACGTCTGGCAGGTGAGTATGATATTCCGGTAGTTGGTTCTTGTTGTATGTCAGTTTTTGTCTTTGCTTTGTGTATTGATGAGGCCGCCCGCTCCTTGGTAAAGGTTTTAACGATACCCGAAGCAGGAGGTCCCATCAATCCACTCACGCTAGTGTTCCCCGCAGGAGTAGCCTCCGCCGATGAGTGGGCAGGTGGCCCATTCTTCATTGGAAACTCCTTCTGCAGAAGAGCACGTGCGTTGTGCAGTCTTTTCCGTTCTGGGTCTGTTAGTTCATCCCATCTCTTTGTGCCAAGTCGTTTGACTGTTTTTCTACAGTTGGAGATTTTGCTCCTCCTGGAGGAAGTCGAGAGTTCGGAAAGGTTGGAACTGGCAACGGAACAGCAGTCAATGACATCGTCACTGTCAACTGTACCGACGCTGGCCCTAGATTTTTGTTTGTTTCTGTTGTGTCTGTCATAGTTTGTTCATAGGTTTGGGTTTCTTGGTTTGTTTTAAAACTACAGCTGGCCAGCTGAGAGTTTAAGGATGTAAATCTCCAGCTGGCCAGCTGAGGCTCCAAAACGTAAGCCTCCTCACCGCTTCAAGGTGAACCCTTCGACGAGGTTGGTTGGATATAGTTCACATTGGATTTTTGTCAAAAAATCAATGTATAGGTAAGATGAACTGAATTCAATAAAAATTGCGTATTGACAAGGTCCTCACAGCCAACTGATGAGTCCATGTGCGATCACCCGGACGAAACGCCAATTTTTGTGGACTAAAAGCCATAAAAGTTATTTTGAATCAATAATTCAACAAGTCCATTAATAGTGCTAAGTCTTCTACTTGGCTGATTTATTTCAGTAATATATAGAATTTGTATTATAAAAACCTTCATATAAAATCTCTTCCACCAGAAGAAATTAAAAATCTGCAACCATAGTAAGTGCTTACGCAGATGATTTGGAGGACAGTCTGGGCAACGAATTAGTGCAATTCGCTTCAATGCTCAATTCTGATGTGGCTGGTATTATTGACAGCAGGAATCATGAGGCTCTGGAAATGCAGGTTTACAAGCTGTTGATAAATAATTCTTTACAATCTTGTTTCCCGAACGTTGAAATTGCTTTGCGTATTTATTTGTCTCTCATGATCACCAACTGCAGTGGTGAACGATCTTTCTCAACATTAAAACGTGTTAAAAATGAATATTGATAATGAATATTGAACATGATTTACTCCGAGAAGTCGATATCAACAGCATTATTTATAAATTTTCCCAAATTAAATCAAGAAAAGTTTGTTTTTAACAGTTTTGTTTAATTTAATACCATAAACTTGATAAGTGCCTAACCTAAAACAGTCTAAGGGCCCCTTGATAGAATTTGCTACAGGCCCCGCGCTGGCTTAATCCGGCACTGCCTGAATGGCGGAGCCAATTTGAATTGTGTACATTGAAGTCGCCCGCAATAACGCAATTTTTGTTAAATTCAGTACATCTTACATCGATTTTTTGACAAAAATCCAAAGTGAAATATACCCAACCAAGATTAAAATTGTAATTATTAAGTCTAAGTCTTTTACTTGGCTGATTTATTTCAGTAGTATATAGAATTTGTATTATAAAAACCTTCATATAGATTTATAGCTATCTTCATCAAAACAATTAAAAATCAGCTCAATATAGCCTTTTCAGTTTGATAAGTTTATGCAGTTTATACGACTAGAACATTATCTGACAAAATACTATCAGCCCCTATTTTAAAATTATCAGCCTGCTGCAAATTATTTCCTGGTCAGAAATATGTATATTTCTTACGTAATATCATTCACTGTTTTTGACAGGAAAATTTATTACGGTTCGGGCTCTCTAATTAGTTCGAAACTCTTTTCTGAGTTCGGGACGATTTGGTCATTTTTTCACTTTTTCTAAATTTTAATCATATTCTAATCAATATCAAACGATTTTTGAACACAACTTAACAAAGACAGTTCGTGCAAAAAATCTAAGTAAATAGGCCTTTTTTGACAGATGGAAGTATCAAAGAGTCATATAAAGGAAGTAATATATTAAAATGATGAAATAGTTACTGAAAGATTTGAACTTGAATAAAAAGGTAGCGACAGTATGATGCTTAATTCGATTAAGATTTATGAATCCGTCTTCTTAAACTAATAACTTACTAAAACAGTCTTAACATTGCGGTAGTATTTTCACGTCACTAGATTTAAAAATTTTCAGTAGTTGCTGTGTTTAAATTGAAACCCTGTGTGTCAATAATTTTCAGGATAGGACTATAAATGTTTTGCAGATTAAGTACATTTTATTAATTATTATTAATTCGTTCCGTTTATTACGGAAAGTTCAAAGATATTTGATTTTTTAATTAATTTTTAAATATTTTTAGTTCATTTTATAGTTATATTTAGATTATTAAAATTATATAGGTGGTTTAGTCACAAAATATCACCGAATTTTTTAGTAATAGAAAAGTAGGATTAGGAGGCGCCGCGCCGCCGCCGCGCCGCACTGTGGCGCCTTTTTGCAAAAGTGCTTGCAAAATTCAATTTTCGTGTGTGCTTAAAATTCAAAACTATTTTATTTACTGGATTAGGAAATATTGGGAGCTTTAAAAGCCGAAATAAATTTTAAAATCAGTCGATGGATTCGTATGATACAGGTAGTCAAACTTTCCTAATTTTTAAAATCAAAGAAAAAATAAAAAAAGTTTGAGAGTTTCGGCGTTAAAATCTAAAAACTTTGTTTAAAAATTATATTTGTTTTTATTTGAGCTTGTAAAAATGACCATTTGTATTACAATTATGATCCTATTTTTTTTTTGTTTTATTGAAAAATTTTAAGATTTTGAAAAATCTGTTTTTGGCTCAATTTTTTGAGTTGAGTTATAAAAAATTCCTTAAGAGTCCTTCGTCTAAACTCAACGCAAATTTAATCTTTGTGTATTTCTGAAACAGTTACTAAGAAAACCAGCTGCCAGTATTTTCCTATTTGCGGTTTAGAAAGATTTTTATTAAAGTAAATTATTTTTATTCATTTATGGTTTTTTTTATTATATCCTTAAAAATGCAAGTGGTCATAAAAACATTATTTTTACATGTAAAAATATATTCTTAACTACATCTAATAAATATTTCATGGTGCTCCGATCATTCTTTGACTATCTCAAATTTATTATTTATAATTAACACATGCGTATGGCTAGGTAATATTTGTAGGTAGTTTTCGTGATTTGTAAAAATGTATTCATTTTTATGACAGAGCAAGTACCTGTTGTGTAATCCATTTTATTTAATGCAATAAGTATGGTAGGTACCTATAAATTATTACCATCACAATAGAAATAGGTATATATAAATATAAAAAGAAAGGTTTAAATGATTAGTTATAAAACAAGCACGTAATTGACAAGTCATAGACACGACTTGTATTTTAACAAAAAAAAAATTGTATAAAAAACTTAAAAATGGAAATTTCTTACAATGATCTAGTTGATATTTTTTTTTGATAAAAACATACAGAAGAAGAATTCATCACAAGTGTTCCATTATGCAAAGGAAACTGCAGATCTTATAAGGAGCACAGTCAGCTGATCTTCAACCTTTTGAATACAAGGTTAATGACGATTTAGCTATTGTTGTAACCCACGAACTATTTCTAATGATGATTGATGGAAAAGTATTAAATGAAATCACTGAAACAAAATCGACACGGTCATGTCCCATTTGCAAAAGACGCGCCGCCGCCGGTTCTGCAAAATAATTTTTTGATATCTGTCATTTTGACTTGCGACTTATAGGTACTATAAGGCAAGTTATGCATTCGTAAAAAAAATCGAACTCGAGATTTTGATCAAAGTTGACATTACGATGATAGCGAAGACTAAAAAAGTGGGTCTCGCAATTCTGTCTGTCTGTCTGTCTGTCTGTCTGTCTGTCTGTCTGTCTGTCTGTCTGTCTGTCTGTCTGTCTGTCTGTCTGTCTCTCTGTCTGTCTGTCCGTTCGATTGCAGCTAAACGGCTCGGCCGATTTTCTTCAAACTTGGTGGATATGAGTTTTAATTTTTTACCCCCGGATGTTTTTTGATTTAATTTTTTAAGACCAAAAATAACGGTACCTGCCATACGATTTTTTTTCGAAATTTTATAAACATTTTTTTTTCTCAAAAACTGTTCGACAGATTTTAAAAATAAAAACACAAAAAATTTTCATTTAATTAAAGCTAGGTATTGGATGAAAAATTTTTTCCGAAAAATGGTTATTGAGGGTACCCCCCAAGGAACTCTTTTTTTTGTTTTCGATTTTCTCAAAAACGGTGCAACCGATTTTGATAATTTTTTTTTTTGCTAAAGCTCCCCAAAAACATAAATAGAATTGTGTACTCAAATTTTCAAAAAAAAATTTTTTGGATTTAAAAAAAAACTTAAAATTTTTTTTTTAAAACTCAATATTTCGAAAACCCCCTCCTAGATTATTTTTAAACTCGATAATAAAAGTTTCTCAATAATGTCTACAAGATGTGATAAAAAAAATTTTATTTTACCTAAAAATTAAGGTAACTACCATACAAATGCTAAAAATTAAAAAAAAATGGTTTTCAAAAATCGTATTTTTCTCGAAAACGGTTCCGAGAATTTTTCTAAAATTTTTTTTCTTTCAATTAATTTTTACGATCTTTATTTTAATAAAAAAAATTTGAAATTAAGATATTACAGCTTGTACCTACCATAGAACCATTTTTTCGAATTTTGAATTTCTCATTATCCACATAACGGATCTTAATAAAAAAATTTATAGAGAAGCTTCTAAAAAGTCTAGAACACATTGCATTTCAAAACCTTAAATTAAATATGTTTTGAATTTTTGAAAAAAAAAATCTATTTTTTATTTTTTTGAAAATTCAATATCTCAGAAATGGCTCAATATTTTTTTTTGCAAATTTAATTTTTATTCGAACGATAATAAAAACTTTAAATTGGCGTACCAAAATTTTTTCTTAAGCTTGTATATAAAAGTTTTTTTTTTAAGAAACCACTACAACGACTTATAATTTTTGTTCCTGCATAAATTCATATTTGCATAGTATTCTGTTTTTATCTCTTACTACTAAAAGAATTTAAAAAATTAATTTTATCCTTATGAACAGTTTTTTCAAATAATATTCGTGTTTAAAATTTCTAGTCTATTACATAGGAGCAAGTTCGTGCGACCCAGTCGTGCATTTTATTTGTTTAGTGAATGGAACAACAATGGTTCTTCAATAAGAGCGATACAAAAGTTTTTTTAAATAAAACAAAAACGGTTTTGAATATCAATAAAATTCTTTATTCCTGTGAAAGTACGTTTGATGCCATTATGTATGGAACTCGATTTCTTTTGCATGGCCACCACGGGCACGCTTGCAGAAGTCCAGACGCTGAACCCAATTTTCGACGGTTTTCAAGCATACATCGGCCGATACTGCTGCAATTTCACGTTCGATATTCGTACGAAGTTCATCAATCGTCACTGGCTTGTTATCATACACACGTTCTCCAAACTTGGTTTCCAATAAATTTATTGTGGCATTCGCTGTGTGGCTTGTGGCGCCGTCCATATCATCCAATTGGGGCCAAACATATTCGGTTATCATTGAAAGGTAGCGATCCCCATTCACAGTAACGTGCCGGTCTTGATCATCACGGAAGAAGTACGGCCCAATGATGCCGCCGGCCCCTAAACCACACCAAACCGTAATTTTTTCGGAATGCAATGATGACTCATGGAGTACGTGTGGATTGCTGCCTGACCAATACCGCATATTTTGTTTATTGACGAAGCCATTCAGCCAGAAATGAGCCTCATCGCTGAAGATGATTTTTCGATGAAAATCCGAATCATTTTCAAGTTGTTGCTCAGCACAATTCACGAACATACCACGCTTCTGGTGGTCAAGCGGCTTCAGTTCTTGCGTCAATTTAATCTTGTAAGGATGTAGGCCAAGATCTTTTCGCAAAATTCACCACAACGACGTCACAGAGATGCCCAACGCTTCAGAACGACGTGTGAGAGACACATTTGGGCTTTCTGCAACTGAAGTCTCAGCGGCAGCAATATTCTCGACACTACGGGCACTTCTCTGTCTCACTGGCACGGGAACATTTTGTACTGTGCCTGTGGATTCAAATTTTTCCACTAGACGCTCAATTGTTGATCTGCTAGGACGATTATGACGGTACAACCGATTTTGATAATTTTTTTTATAAAGAAGGGAAACAAAAAATATAAAGAAAAAAATGTTGTTTATAGTTTTTGTTTTTGTGGACTCTATTGATTAAATCAAATTGAAAGGTTTTGCTACCTTTAGTCCAAATGCGTTTCGCGCAGGTTTTGCTAAAGCTCCCCAGCAGTTTCAATATTACTGTGTTTTTTTTTATTTAAAAAAAAAATCAATTTTTTTTTCCAAAACTCAATATTTCGAAAACCCCATGCAAATTTTTTTTAAAACTTGAAAAATAAAAGTTTCTTAACATAAATTACAAGATGTAAGAAAAAAAAATTATTTTACCAAAAAATAACGGTACCCTCCATACAAATTAAAAAACAAATGGTTTTAGAAAATCGTATTTTTCTCGAAAATGGTTCCGAGAATTAAGCAAAAATTCTTTTTCTTTCGATTAAGTTTTACGATCTATAATTTAATAAAAAAAAATTAAATCAAGATATTACTGACTGTACCTACCATAGGCCCATTTTTTCAAATTTAGAATTTCTCATTATCAACGTAACGAATTTTAATGAAATTTGCCATAGAGAAGCTTCTAAAAAGTTAAAAAAAAACATTGCATTTCACAACTTTAAAAAAATATTTTTTGAATTTTTGAAAAAAAAAATCTTTTTTTTTTTTTGGAAAATTCGATATATCAGAAACGGCTCAATATTTTTTTTGTAAATTTAATTTTTATTCCAATAATAATAAAAACTTTAAATTGGCTTACCAAAATTTTTTCTTAAAAATGTTTTAAAAGTTTTTTATATAAAAGCTTATTTTTTTAAGAAACCACTACAAAGGCTTATAATTTTTGTACTTGCATAAACTTATATTTGCTTCAATCACATGGCATCCTGTTTTTAGCTCCAACTACTAAAGTAGAGTTGTTTTAGTCTATTAAAAAATAATTTTATACTCATGAACAGTTTTTCTCTAATAACATTCATTTTTGAAATTTTTAGTCGTTTCCCTAAGAGCAAGTTCGTGCGACCCAGTCGTGCATTTTATTTATTCGTGAAATTGTTATTTAGGAAAGAAACTCATTGGAATGTTATGTTCGGAATTCATAAAAACGTTTTTGATCACAATATTCTTAATTGTTCACCTGGATCAGCATTCTGCAAGCAATACGAAAACTCTATTTTTATAAAGCGATATTTTCCTAAGTACTAAAAATGTATTCTACTTGGTCTCTGAATGCATTTGCTTTAATCATTCATTCGATCGAATCATTCTCCTTGATTCAAAATCTACTAATTACATCTAGCATTTCTATTAACAAGAGAATCAACTGTTAAATTATAATTTGCTACGATTTGCATTTGTGTCGATAAATTATGGTAATTGGTGAGATAATTTATTAACTTTATAGTAAAAATATGACACAACTTATGACAGCAATTATAAATTACCAAGTGGGTGAATATTACTCAGTGACATTCATGACGAGTCAAGACCCTTAAGTATTTATTTTCTTATAACAATTCTTGTTAAGCCAATAATTATAAGCTCATACCTCTTGTAATAATTTGATCGTGATACAGCTCTAGGGACTTTCTGCTTCCAATTTATACAAGTTAAATATTGATCATCCATAAAGTTTAACGTACAAAAAATAGATAATTTTTTAAGCTTGATTCGATCTTTCCTTTATGCTTGTAATAAAGGTTCTATAGACCAACGAATATGGAACTCGTATTTGAAATATTGATTCTCGTTTTTTGGCGCCTCGAACCTGAGGGATATATTCGAAGAGCCTTTTGGTTTTCTGAACTACATCCACATCTTGTGGATCCATCGAAGGATTTTTTTTTGGAAAGAGCCCAGTATAGGCTTTCCTTTTCTGCATATCTAAACCTCTCGGCGTCGCCACGCCGGAAACTTTTACAGTGTCAACCATCGTGAAGAACTCTATTACGGAAGGTTGGCAATGGCGAATGATGTCCAAGTCGTTCAACAGATTATTTGTTGAAAATAGCGCCCCTGCCTTACACATGATCTTTTTTCGAACGAGTATGAAGAAATCATACGATATGATATACTCGTATGTATGTAACATTGGATTGAATCATACGTACATAACATATATTCAACATTTAGCTTTTTTTTGTAGATAGGAGATATAGAACTAATAGTCTAGTAATCGGGAATGCTTCTTCTTTTTCTTTTCTTTCTATCGGGACTCTTTCAGATCTTCTTGAACCGGGAGGCTCCGTGCGGTCTCTTCTTTCTGCACAAAATCTTCTTTTCCTACTTTCTCCTTTCTTGATACTCTTCAGTCGTTCTTATTTTGCAGTATATTTGCATGTGCTCTTCTGACACAGTTGCCTTCTCTGAGCTCGTTTATAGCCATCACCATCAACATTAGTGGCCTTGACTGCATCTTTGATGATATCTCGATACTGGGATCTGTTGGCGCCTGCTATAAGTAAATCCTCTCTAATTATAATAGTCCACCCAAAAAGGCGCTTACCAACTTATACACCGTACAAATTTAACATGGTATGCCAGACAAGCTCCGTCCAGTTAAAGAAACAAGATTCTTCTTGATAAGTTCTTAAGCCTAATCTGTAAGGACTACTATGTACTAAAAGCTTATTCTTTGGGCCATCACTTACCGGCTTAAAGTCCTTTAAAGTAATTCAAATGTTTGTTTTAGCTCATCTAAACCGGTAACTATCATCCAAACAACAATTTTTCTTCTTTTTCATATTTCAATTAAACTTAATACTTGTAGGGTCTAACGAAAAAGCAATAAATCTTGGTTTCTGATTTTCGACAAAATAAACGCAAATAATATTTTGACGTTCTCTTAAGAAGATTTCTTTAAGTTATTTTGAGTTATTCCCGTCTAATTCCTTAGTTGTTCAACCGATTTTACAAAAAATTTAAAAAGGGATATTTTTAAATAGTTTGAAAAATAGTTTGAAAAATGTTATATTCAAAAATGAAAAAAATTTAAATTTTTTATAAATAGAAAAAATCAAATTTTTAATTTTAAATGCTTACTCACACCATGTATTTTATTAACTTTTAAAGTTCTTTTACAGAACTAACCCCTACCCATAGTCAATAACTTTATTTTTTATACATTTAAAAATATACAGACGTTAAAAGAAAACTATCGATGCGTTTCATTAACTATGGAGGGTTACCTAAGCGCATTTTTCACTACTCCACCAATTACTGGAAGAAAGGGTTTAGCCATTCCTTATTTCTGAATAAATTCAATAATCCTTTTTCTTTTATATAAATAAAACTTAGATATTATACCACCACCGAGGCAAGGACCCCAAAGACTACATCTGTACAAGTTGATATTTTAAACATTTCGATGTATTCAATTACCTGGCAGTAACGCTCTGCTTACCCAATAGAGCCCATTTTATAGAAAAATGGAGTGTAAGCTAAACTATAACAAAAAGTAATTACGAGTATCTATGTTATAATCAGAAACGAAAATAAGATTACCTTTAATATAATTAAATATGATTGTCCCCGGGCGCACAGTGTGGGAATTCGCGAATTTAGCGGAATTTAATTCGAAAAATGACTAGTCTCGATTGATGCCAAAACTGTTTTTTCTTAAAGCTAAAAGATTGTAGAAAGTGAAAACAAAAGCACTGTTGGGTGGGGATCATGTAAACAAAAAAAAATAGCATTGAAGTTGCAGTTGGCGATTTTTATTCTGTATATTTGCTGGAAAAGATTACTTTGCTCTTAATTTTTTTTCGTGCGTTTGGTTTGTGTTTTAATAAAAGTTTTATTTTTTTTATATTTCCTAAATATCAAGGTATAAGAATGTAAGTGATTTTTTATTTCACAGGGTGTTTCACATTTTTTATTTGGTGATTGAAGTTAAAAAAAAGTGTTTTTTTTTCGATTAAGTTATTTAAAAAATTAAAAACAGAAACTATCAATTAATAAAAAAAACTATTATATCGGATAAAGGGTGTTCCAATTATAATAACAAAAATAAATTAATTTAAAAATAAAAAACAAA
Source organism: Chrysotoxum bicinctum (assembly GCA_911387755.1). Classification (NCBI taxonomy): domain Eukaryota; kingdom Metazoa; phylum Arthropoda; class Insecta; order Diptera; family Syrphidae; genus Chrysotoxum; species Chrysotoxum bicinctum. The sequence continues at coordinate 63,082,104 of OU426987.1, forward strand.
AAACGATTTTTTTATTTGAAGAGCAAAAGTGCTTTTTATGCATATTTTACATTAAATTTGATTTTTACAACTTTGAAAATCAAACTGCTCAAATAACTGGAGTTGATATAGAGCTGATAAAAGGGTTCCATATTACTTTAGAAGCTGTGTCCTCAGGGTTTCCTATTAATTTAGATGCCTATGTGACGAGAACCAGAGACCTTTACATTGAAAAATACGGATGGTACTATATGCCAGTGAGTGTCCATAAAGTTTTATTTCATGGTAAACAGGTAATTTCTTCTTGTATTCTTGCAATTGGCCAATTATCGGAGGAAGCTCAAGAAGCCAGAAATAAAGAAAACCGAAAATATAGAGTTATTTACTCGAAAAACTTCACACAATGACTGATCTACTTTATAGGCTGCTTATTACATCAGATCCATATCTAGAAAGCCTAAGGTGTATTCCTAAAAGAAAACGAAGTAACTTAGAGCCTGAGGTTCTTGAAATTTTGGATATTGCAAACTAATCTAAAATGTAAATAAAATGTGTTATATGTATGTATATAACATAATGTTGAATTGTTGAATGTAGTTAGAATTATAGTAAAGGTAAAATTGTTCACAATAAAAACAAAACATATCTATAAAAAACAATTAAATAAAATTGTTTTAAATTGGCTTTTTGTTTTACAAGAATAACAGGATTGGTAAATAAAAATTGTCTATTCCAGTGAAACTGTATTTTTTCGACAGAAAGTTTTCAGTTCTTTTAATTTTTGGTATCCTTGATGATGTAGGACAGAAAAATTTCGTGATACAACACTTACCAATATAAAAAAAAAACGTTGATTGGCTAAAAATAAAACTAATTTAAAACTTTCTTTGACATAAAATTTCTTGTACGTTTTAATACCCTTTTTAAGAATGGAGTTTCTTTAGTTTATAAACAACGGCATTGATATATCGTTTTTGCCAAAAAAAAACTAGTCAATTCTGATAATAATTAACTTTTTTCTTTATTTTATTCATATTTGTCATAAAATTAAGCAATACATCATTCCTCAAAAGATTTTTTTGTAAATTATGATTTTCCAAAAAAAAGTAGTTTTTGGTGTAAACAACCTGTCACTTCAAAGCTCATTTTACAAAAACATAAATAAAATATGACCAAAATGTGAGTTACATTTGATTGTATAGACATTTTCAATGAACTAAACAAAAAAAAAACTACAGAAAAATTTAAAATGCAAGCGTTATTAATTTTATTCCGCTAAATTCGCGAATTCCCACACTGTGCGGCGTTTTAAAATGTTGTATAAAATATTAATTAAAAATTGGAGGCATAATACTTAATAATTAGAGTCACGGGACTTATGTAAAATTTGGTTTATTTAGATTTTTTTAAGTTTGAAGTAGTTAATACTAAGTTTTTTTAATTTTCAAAACATTTCTTATGAAAAACTTATTAAAAGTATCAACAAAAAAAAAGAGTGAACAATTTGGTAAAATAAAAATCCTAATGTCGTTTTTATTTGGCAATCCGGAATCTCTCTCCGATCCGGAATCCCAATTGAACACTTTTGTTTGCTTCTGATGATTCTGAAGTTTTGTTTGATTGTATATGTGAAACATCAAATGCGTACAAATCAAAATCAAGAAAAATGTTTGTTGAATTCGCACAATTTGAATACCAAAAATCACAGCTGTTGAGGTTGACGTTTAAGTATATGAATGTGTGAGTGCTTCTGGTTTTGCTTCTGATTTCAAATCCAGAAGCAAATTTCTCTTCTTTTCAGAATCAGAACTGTCATTTTTTCCCAATTGAACACTTTCAGAAGAGTCCGGAAGGCTTCCGGATTGCCAAATAAAAACGACATAAGTCGAATGGTGCTTTCTACGAAATTATGTTCCTTATCGCCGCGCCGTTTGCTTCTCGTTTGCTTCCTCAAACAGCCATCCACTGAAGTTGAGGCCCAATTTTCAGTTTAGGTACTATGCATATGCACTCGATGTTCACCGCCAGGAGATGGGTTAGAAGTAGAATAGTAGTTGGAAGACAGAGTTGGTTTTTAAGACAAACCTATGGAAGCTTGTGTCCTCTTGGGTAGACGTTTGGAAATATGTACGTCAGATAAACGCCGAGAACATAATCACGGTCCGTGAAACCCTAGGCAGTTGATTCCCCGCCGCCGTGCATGAAAACTCGGCCTTTCGCAGACTCCAACTTGACAAATTTCGCGTACTTGAACCTACACCAGTACAACATCCAACTGACCCAGGAGTTCAAAGTTCATGACCATAGAAAATTCCGTTTGTACAGGGTAGCTTAAGTTTGAGAGTTTGAGACAGATCAGGTTTATAAGTAAATAATATGCACGACTTTGTCGCACGAACTTGCTCTTATTTAAAAGACTAAGAATTTCAAAAATGATTGTTATTAGAGAAAAACTGTTCATAAGCATAAAATTCATTTTTTAAATGATTAAAACAACTTAAGTTGTTAGTAGTTGGAGGTAAAAACAGGATGCCATGTTAGGTATTCAGCAAATATTGGTTTATGCAAGAACAAAAATTGTAAGTCTTTGTAGTGGTTTCTTAAAAAAAATAAGCTTTTATATACAAATTTTTTAAAACATTTTTTGATTATTAAACGAATAAAACATAAATTTCCAAAACAAATATTAAGCCATTTTTGAGATATTGAATTTTCAAAAAAAAAATACAATGTTTTTTATACTTTTTAGAAGCTTCTCTATAAGAAATTTCATTAAGATCCGTTATGTCGATAAAGGTACAGTCAGTAACATAAAAATTTCATTTTTTTATTAAATTATAGGTCGTAAAAATTAAACCAAAGAAACAAATTTTACTGCAATTCTCGGAATGGTTTTCGAGAAAAATACGATTTTCGAAAACCATTTTTCGACATTTGTATGATGGGTACCGTTATTTTTAGGTAAAACAATTTTTTTTTTTCTCAAATCTTGTAGATTATATTAAGAAACTTTTACTTATTAAGTTTGAAAACAAATCGAGCATGGGGTGTTTGAAATATTGAGTTTCCAAAACAAAAAAATTATTTTTTTTTCAATCCAAAAAATAAATAATTGAAAATTTGAATTAATATTCAAACTTTGGAGAAGCCTTAGGATAAAAAAAAATATTTAAATCCGTTGTACCGTTTTCGAGAAAATCAAACACAAAAAAAATGGTTCCAGGTATCAAAAATAACCATTTTTTGGAAATTTTTTTCCAACCATTACCTAGCTTTAACTAAATGAAATTTTATGAATTTTATTTTTTCAAAATTCTGTGGGACAGTTTTTGAGAAAAAAAAAATATTTATAAAATTTTGAAAAAAAAATCGTATGGCTGGTACCATTGTTTGGTCTTAAAAAAAAAAAGGAAAAAATGTGTGGGGGAAAAAAATTTGAAATGATATCTACCAAGTTTAAAGAAAACCGTAAAGGCTGTAGTCGAAAAGACAGACAGGTAGAATTGCAAGGCCCACTTTTTTGGTCTTCGCTATCAAAATCTCGAGTTCGATTTTTTTTACTTGCTAACTAACTTGCCTTATAGTACCTTTAAATCGAAAATAAAAAGTGAGTGAGGAATTCACTCAGAATTGCCCAAAAGCATGGAAATTTGTGAATAGCACACGAACATTCTGATGTTTACTGTGCCGTGAATTTTGTTCCAGACATTTTTGTTTGGAAATAAAACCACAGATATTCACAGAAATTAGAATTTAATACTTGAATGTTTACCTACAAATTTTAGGAGCTCTTGCCTTTCAATATTTTAATGCATTTTTCATATAAAATGTTTTGAAAATTAAAAAATTAGTATTAACTACTTTAGAATACAAAAAAAAAGGCCAACCAAATTTTACATAAGTCCCGTGACTCTAATTATTAAGTATTATGCCTTCAATTTTTAATTAATATTTTATACAATATTTTAAAACGCCGAGGGATTATCATATTTAATTATTAAATGTAATCTTAAATTCGTTTCTGATTATGGATAATTACTTTTTCTTATAGTTTAGCTTACACTCCATTTTTTCTATAAAATGAGTTCTATTGGGTGAGCAAAGAGTTAGGCTAGGACCGCACTTGCGATTTTTTGTCGAGGCGATTAAAAAGTCGTAGTCGCTACAAATTATTGTCATGCACGCACTTGCGATTTTCTTGCGCGCGATTATTTAATCGCAAAAAATGAAACACACTACTTCTTATGTGAGTGCACGCATTTGCTACAAATAAGTAGCGACAAAAAAATCGCTTGAAAAAATAGAACTTGTTTCATTTTTATAATCGCTGCGATTTTTAAGTCGCATGTGCGTGCATTCACATTTAAGGCCATGTGTCTTACTTTTTGCGACTAAAAAATCGTGGATTGAAAATCGCAAGTGCGTGCATGCCAATTTCTATTTGCGACTACGATTTTTAAGTCGTAGTAATTTAAATCGCAAGTGTGGGCATATCCATTTGAGTACATGTGTTTCATTTAAGTTTACGACAATCGCATCGCAAGAAAAATGAAACAAATTGCGACTTTTAAATCGTCATGATTTGTTGGTAGCAAGTGCGTTCATTCTCATTTAAATTCATGTGTTCTATTTTTGCGACTAAAAAATCGTGCGATTGAAATCGCAAGTGCGGTCCTAGCCTTAGTGTCAAGTAATTGAATACATCGAAATGTTCAAAATATCAACTTGTACAGCTGTAGTCTTTGGGGTCCTTGCCTCGTTGGTGGTATAATATCTTAATTTTATTTATATAAAAGAAAACAGATTATTTTTTTTAATTTATTTAGGAAATAGGAATGGCTAAGCCCCTCATTCCAGTAATTGATAGAGTATTGAAAAAACAGCTCGGTTAATCCTCCATATTTAATGAAGAACATCGATATTTTTCTTTATTTCTTATATTTGAATGTATAAAAAATAAAATTATTGTATAGGTGTAGGGGTTAAAAGTTAATAAAATACATGACGTACGTAAGCATTCATAACTAAACAAATGGAGATTTTCTTTGATTTTTTTTTATTTATAAAAGAATATAAATTATTTTATTTTTGAATATAACAATATATCAATAAGTTTGACGAGAATAACCCATGTCAGCTTAAGGCAATTTTCTCAAAAATTGTTATTTAGTCAAAAATCATAAACGAAGATTTATTGCTTTTTCGTTAGACCCTACAAGTTATCTCAAATGTGAAAAAGAAGCAAAATTGTTGTTTGGGTGTTAGTTACCGGCTTAGCTGACCTACAACAAGAATTCGAATTTCTCCTCTACAGAAATGCGTACAAAGAGTTAATTAATGGTCTGGAAGCCGGTAAGTGATGGTCTAAAGAATAAGCTTGTAGTACAGTACATACTAGTCCTTACAGATTAGGCTTAAGAACTTATCAAGGAGAATCTGGTTTCTTAATCTGGACGGAGCTTGTCTGGCGTGTGGATAGATAAGTTGGTAAGTGCACGACACGACAACAGACATCCGATTAATAGACGTTACAGTACCTCGTAATAGGACGATTAGTATAGCACTAGTTTTATAAATTAATGCATGTATACGATACATGATACGTTGACTATTACCATTTAATAGTTCTGTAAAACTTCAACTTTCTTCAAACTCGTTCGAAAAAAGATGATGAGCAAGGCAAGGCCGTTTCCAACGTTCCGTAATAGAGTCCTTCACGGTGGTTGACACTGTAACACTGCCAATACAGATAAGCCAATTTAGATAAGCAGAAAGGAAAAGCCTATACTGGGCTCTTTCCAAAAACAAAATTCTCCGATGGATATTCGGCCCATGAGCTGCACCAAGATGTGGACGTATGTAGTTCAGAAAACCAAAAGGCTCTTGGAATATATCCCTCAAGTTCGAGGCGACAAAAAACGAGAATCAATATTTCAAGTACGAGTTCCATATTCTTTGGTCTAAGAACCTTTATTACAAGCATAAAGGAAAGATCGAATCAAATAACAAATATTTTTTTTGGTTAAGGAACCTAAAAATATAATTTCGAATCAAGAAAGTCCCTAGAGCTGTATCACAATCGAATTATTAAAAGAGGTATAACGTATGAGCTTATAATAATTGGCTTAACAAGAATTGTTGTAACAAAACAAATACTTAAGGGTCTTGACTTGTCATGAATGTCACTGAGTAATATTCACCCACTTGGTGATTTATAATTGCTATTATAAGTCGTGTCACATTTTTAACTATAAAATTAATTATCTCACCAATTACCATAATTTAATGCAATTCGTAGCAAATTATAATTTAATAATTTGTTAATAGAAATGATAGATGTAATTAGTGGATTTTGAATCAAGGAGATTGATTCGATTGAATGAATGATTAAAGCAAATACATTCAGAGACCAAGTAGAATATATTTGTCGTACTTAGGAAAACACCGATTTATAAAAATAGAATTTTCGTATTGCTTGCAGAGACAGGGGAAAAATTAAGAATATTAAAAGCAAAAACCTTTTTACTAATTCCGAACATTCCAATGCGTTTCTCTCTTAAATAAAAATTTTAGCAATAAAACATTATACATCTTCGTATAGTAAAAATTCGAACATGGACAGTTTGGCATATTTTATGAGATCTATAAAAAGCTGAGGGGCATATGTAAAATATCAGTGGAAATATTTCCCCCACTGAAGTGCAAAAGATAAATATATTAGCGCACAATTTTAAACAGCCTTTTATTAAGGCACTAGTATGATACAACTTAATAATTTGCTAACTTTATAGTAGTTTACTAACTCATTCTTAATTTTAAACATTTTATAACTAGTATCGTACTAAAAGAATTTTCTTAACAAATTGCTTCTGAACACACCTAAAACAATGACATTTCGTGTAAAAAAGTAAGTACACGAACCTTACTAAAAAAATAAAGTAGATAGTCGATGATTTTAACTTTAATAAAAGGGTTAAGAAAAGTATGCAAATTCGTTGTTTTAACCTAGTATCATACTAAAAAATCTTTAGCATCGTACTATTTGCTTGTAAAAATAGACAATCAAATATCAGTATCATCAAATTGAAGATTTCGATGTTTGCGAATAACCAAGAGAGGTATAAGTAGGGTTTTCTAATGGAGATTTGTGAACTTTGACAGGTAATTGGAGACATATTTTTGAATCTACATGTTCTGTCAAATTCGCTGTCATTTATTAAGTCTGTCTGTCAAATCAACATTGAGATTTTATTAATGATGTTTCTAATGATACCATTGAAAAACTGTGCGTAATTTAATCAATCGCAGCTTTTAATGAGCCACTTAAAATATCATACGCAATATCGATTTTCCCGTCAGTCAACCATCTAGTTGAATACATACGAAACATCACACTTTTCGAATGGATAGACTTTGCTTTGTTTATCATAAAACAATTACTAATAACTAACTTATGCGATTTAAAATCAGACTCGAACTTTGAACCATTTTGAAAGTTTTGAAATATCAGATTATTTGTATTTTCGTTTTAACGAAAAATCATTGAGATTTGTTTTCAATAAAATTGAATTGATTAATTATTAATATTTATAAAAATTAATGAATCGATAGATAAGAATGCGAGTGAGTATGCCTACACTCAGATCAAAGTCTAATTATTAATCTTATCGAAATAGATGCCTCGAAATGAGAAGGAATTATTTTATTGCAGTGGTGGTTTAATTTATTTTTTTTTATTAAAAAACGATTAAAGCACTGGCAACTTTTTAAGATATGTATACATAAAAACAATTATTTTGACCACATACCTTTTTGAAAATATATAAGTATCCTTAACTTGTTCGCACTCGGGAGCTCATAAGCATTGCATACCTTAATACCTTCTTGTAACCTTCAAATCATCTCTTTATCATCAGCCTAGAACTTGACCCTGTTATAGCAAAATAAAACGGTAACACTTTCCAGACATCGTACGAGTTTTCACTTCCACTGTTATCTGGTGCTTTATGGACCCTATAGTGATAAGAACATTTAAAAAATTTCGTAAGAACAATGTTTACTATCGTTAATATTCTCTTATATATTAAATGCATGACTGAATCGCACGTACTTACTCTTATGTATGTATACCTACTTTGGAATTTAAAAATTGTATATATTATAATTAGAAAAAAATGTTCGGATCCATAACATTTAATGGCAAAAATATGAATTAATGCAAACAAATTTTAAAAATCGTCGGAGGAATTTTATTAATAACTTTATTTTTTATTTTTTGTGCAAAAAGTTTTTTTTTAATTTTGTTCAAAAAGTTTCTTTAAAATAATTTGATAAGCCAATTTCAAGTATCTTATATTATATGTTAAAGAAATAAGTTAAAAAACAATGATTACTCGCTTTCAATATTTTAAATTTTTAGAAAACAAAATTTAATTTATTATTTAAAGTTCAAAGGAGCTCCTGACTAAAAATTTTGGATGAAATCGGTAAATTCGTCAATGAAAAAGTCCAAAATCAAAAAAGTGTTATATGACAAGGCACTTTAATAACATTTTTATAAATAAGACCCATCATTTTTTTAAAAAAAAACGTAAAAGCCGTTTTCGAAATAAATGATGGAAGATTTATCAAAAACGCTATATGGCAGGTACCATTAGTTTGGAAGCTAAAAAAAATCAATTTCACTGAAGATCCTTTAGTGTGTAGCAAGTTTGAAGAAAATCGCTTCAGCGGCTTAAGATTTTAACGAAGCGTTCCAAGCTTCCAACAATATCAATAATAAATCATTGTTCAACCATGATTCCGCAGCAACGGCCGACGACACCATACCACGCAGCAGCTACCGACGACACCAGTCACTTTGATACCATGCTCTAATATAATATACAGTCACTATAAGACCATGGCGTCACAGCCGAGTGAACACTTTTAGTAATTTGCGTTCGACCCGTATATAGTTCACACGCAATTTATACAGAAAATATAAAAAGAGGACTTACTTTTATGAAGGAAAGTCCCTTGTTTGCAACGGTCGAAGCTGACGAAGAATAAACGTCCTAATTGCCACCAGGGGCTTTGGTACCTGCTGATCTGTCAGTGCATATGCATTGATGTAATGCCACCAGGGGCCTTGAACCAGCTGATCTTGTGCCACCAGGGGCCTCGAACCTTCTTATAGTGTAAGCGCCAAGAGCCCGTACTTGTAAAAGAGTAATTCGATACTGAATATCAGTTAATGAGAAACCAGATACCAGAATTTACCTTTCTAAAGGAAACCGACAGGAGCACAGTACGAGTACAAGGACACAAAATATAAGGTGTAAAATAATGTACATAATGTTTTAGTTGTTATATGACTATAAGATTTGTTTTCAATAAAGATTTTGTATAAGATTTTAAAGACCTTCCTACTGAAGTTTCGTGTTTTCTTCAGAGCGACCCTGGAAATCCGGCGAGCAAAACCTCGGCTGGAAAGCAAAAGCACATCACAGGATGGAGGTCGAGGTACAGACATACAGACAGACTGACGGAATTTTCGGACCCAATTTTTTTTAAGGAAGACTTGCCCTATAGCACCTACATACATAGATATATAGTAAGTAGGTATATGTAAGGTAGTCATATAGTAAGTAATGCATTCGTAAAAAAAACAACTCTAAATTTTGATAAAACTTAATATTACGATTATAAAGAAGACCATAAAATTACGCAATTCCGTATGTCTTTCTTAAAAACGTAACAACTTACTTTGTGTCATTTTTATAAAAAGTTTAAAAGCAATATAATATGTAAACGGATTCGAACAGAAAAACGAAATCCAAAATTATGCAAACTCAAAATCTTGAAAACCAATAATTCTGAAAACCCAAAATATGGAAAAACCAAAGTCTCGAACACCCATAGTTCCGAAAACTCAAAATCACGAAAATCAAAACCAATGCGTAAGTTTTTCGATTTTGCTTTTTCTCATGGCCTCTTTCCCTCTCAAGTTATCATCCAATTTCACTTAAGTCTTTTCTTTCCAAGGTCATGGAAACGTTGACAAATTTTATCAGCTCAAGAAATATCTTTAAGAACGAAAGCTTCTCAATGACCGTTAATAAGGCTTTCGTTACAAAAGGTCCATTGGTGATCTAATGGTATATCTCACCGAGCAGTGGCACAAGTTTTTACATTGTTTTAGAAAAAGTAAGATTATTGCACTTGATATTTCAAAAGCATTTGATAGAGTTTTGCATAAAACTCTCATATCTAAAATGTTTGCATTTTGTATTTTACATAAATAAAACAGTTTTTTTATGTACACTCCTTTATTTTCACATAATAGGGACTCAAACATGCAGTATTTTTAAAATCAACAAAAAAAATGGAATTTTAACCCATTTTTGTAATTTGTTTTTCTCATACCCTTTTTATATTTTTTTTTCGAAATTAATTTTTTAGATATGCAATTGTTTCACTTAAGCTTAACAATAAATCCTTGAAACAATAGCCCGGTCAAAATAGACATTCAAGGTTACATTAATTCGCACAAAGCTGAAAATTGGCATGAATGTTGGGAACACTATTACAAACAATTTGTCGAAAGTCCCCATCGATCCGACGTGTGGAAAAAAAAATTATTCAAGGTCAAATGTTGCAAAAATCAGTTTTTTGCATTTTTCAGCTAAACGGCAAGTTTTGTCATAAAATAGGTGAGACAAAAATTATTCATCATGCAATTATCTATAGAAATTGTCTTAACACTTTTTCTCCTAAGAATCACCATTTTGGAGATACAGCGATGCAAAAAGTTGAAAAAGTTGTGTTCTTCATAATATGTTACAGAATGATAATACAAGTAAAAATATTAGTTTTCGTGGCGTATACATACATATTATACAATTCTGAAGCCATATATACACTGTTCAAATGCATGACAAGCACGCGCGAGTGAATTGGTGAAAAAATCACACGTATAGATTGGATGTAGGATTGAAGCAAAATGAAAATCTTTTGATTTTCTTTCAATCTAGCGTCCTGCATTGAAGTAGTATATATGCAAGATTATTGATTGATCATGCATTTATTGGTTTATTTACGTACAGCACGTTGAAGAGATGAGAACACAGTACAACATAAGCACTGATTTAAATATTAAAACAGTAAACAAAAATTTTATGATGAAATGGACAGACAAAATAAAAGAAATTAAAATTGAAAAATTCTCAAGGAAATTCGTAAAATCACAATTTTTGGAGGAATAACTCTCTTAGCTTAAGAACCAAGCTACGGCTGTTTCGATCCAAAGTCGAATCCGTGTTACTTTACGGTTGCAGCACTTGGAAAGTAACAGTAGGTGTCACTAAGAAACTGCAAAACGTTCATTAATAGATGTCTACGAAACATCCTTAGGATTTTCTGGCCCAATCGTATATCAAACGAAGAGCTCCTTAGGAAAACGGGTCAGGAACCTTTTGACTCTATTATACGACGTCGAAAGTGGCAGTGGATCGAACACACGCTTCGAAAAGGCGACAACTGTATTGCGGCGCATGCAATGCAGTGGAATCCGCTTACTCAAGAAGGAAGAAGAGCTGGACGACCGAGAAGATCATGGAGAAGGACAGTCGAGGAGGAGTCAGCCCAACTAGGCAAGAGTTGGAGGTAGCTGCGACTCATATCCAGGAACCGAACACGATGGCGAGCTGGCGTTGTTGACGCCCTATGCCCACTAGGGGTCCCCCACGGACATGAAAGGTCTGAGGACCTAAGTTAGTAAAGTAAGTAAGTATATTTGGCTTAAGAATATAAACTCGAAAGAAAACCCAGTCCCTCATTTTATGTGACCGTACGGCCTTGAGCAGCATCTGTCTGCTATTCAATTGTCCGTGTGGCGACACTCGTATACCTGCTCCGTTTCTAAGGGCCCAAACAAAATAGTATTACGCCCAAGCGTTCCTTTGAAGGAAAAACAAGTAGTTATTGCAAACAGAATTTGTGCAGTTTCTTGTTTGTAAAACAAATGTCTCAATTTTGCTTTATTTGTAGTAAACATTTGGCCGAAAGTAAAATTGTTACTGTTGAGCGTGGTCTAAAAACGTTAATTGATGCAAGTGTTGAAAGAGGTGATGAATTGCCGAAATACTTAAAAGACCAGGGGCCAGATTCTGTAAAAAAAAAGAAACGAAAGCGATCGTTCGTTTTTCAAAAACGAAAGCAAATACGAAGCAAACCGTTCGCACGTACGAAAACGTTCGTTCGCTTTTGCCATACAGAATGTCACCCCAGACTTCTGTAACAATTCATGTGCAGTGTCGGAAAAATTACACTCGGAAGAGTACCATTACCGCAGTTAAAAGACGTTACGAATAAGTACAAGCTGGTACATCAAAAATAAATGAATCAGTTTTTTGTTTAGGTTACGTAAGGTTAAGGTGGCTGCTGACCGGAAAAGCCAACACACTTAGACCAATATTTGGTCCGTTGTAAAACCACAGGATTTCAAAAATCACCCTTACCCTTTTGAGCTAACAATCAAGCATTTGAGACAGTGAATGTCGGAATTGTTTTTTGTTTAAAAAAGTGCTGTTTATTCTGTGGCAATGAATTGAATGAAGCGTTTGAAAGGAAAAAAGCACTGCAATATCGGCGTCAAATTTGTAATGTAATTTCGTGCTTAGATAAGTTTCGGTACCTACTTATCTTTTGTAAAAAATACTCATAATCGCTTTCGTCATTTCCAACAGTAGTATTTTTCAATTAGATACAAAATTTTCAAATCAACAAGACCACAATAGATCGTTGAATAGGCCTAACGGAGAGGCCACCTTAAAAAAACACGCGCCACGTGCACTACCTCACGGGTGGCGCGGAACCATGTGCATATTATGAAGAATACAACTTTTTCAACTTTTTGCATCGCTGTATCTCCAAAATGGTGATTCTTAGGAGAAAAAAAGTGTTAAGACAATTTCTATAGATAATTGCATGATGAATAATTTTTGTCTCACCTATTTTATGACAAAACTTGCCGTTTAGCTGAAAAATGCAAAAAACTGATTTTTGCAACATTTGACCTTGAATAATTTTTTTTCCACACGTCGGATCGATGGGGACTTTCGACAAATTGTTTGTAATAGTGTTCCCAACATTCATGCCAATTTTCAGCTTTGTGTGAATTAATGTAACCTTACCCCTATTTTTGAAGCTAATTTGACCGGGCTACAAGTATTTTTAAAAAATCCTAATTTCAGGTTTGAAGATCATCATCATCATCGGCTCGACAACCGGGTTCCGGTCCTGGCCTCTTTCAACAAGTCTCTCCACCTATCCCGGTCTCTAGCCGACGCCATCCAGTTGCGCACCCCAAGGCTTCGGGCGTCCTGGTCTACGCCATCTCTCCAGCGCAAGCATGGTCTCCCACGCTGTCGTCTACCATAGAATGTACCACAAAGAACTTTCCGAGCAGGTTCCTCTTCGCTCATGCGAGCTAGGTGCCCTGCCCACCGGAGTCTACCGAGCTTAATTTTTGTCACGATATCTGCTTCAAGGTAGATTGCGTACAGTTCATGATTGTACCGTCTCCGGAATCGTCCTTTCTCACATACGGGGCCAACAATTCTCCTTAAGACTTTTCTCTCGAACGCAGCTAAGAGGTCGGAGTGCCTTTTGCTAAGCACCCAAGTCTCGGATCCATATGTGAGTACTGGCAGGACCATGGTCCTGTACAGCAGTAGTTTTGAAGTTATGGTGAGATTTCTGGATTTGAAGAGCTTTGACAGACTATAGTAGGCTCTGTTGGATTTGAGAAGCCGCCCGCGTATTTCTTCTTCTATATTGTTATCGGCTGCTACTATTGACCCAAGGTATTTAAAGAATTGCACCACTTCAAATTCGTGCTCCGCAACCTTGATTGTTTGACCAACTGTTCCTCTCGCATTCGACGCCACCATGTACTTTGTTTTACCTTCACTAATGTGCAGCCCCAGATTTTGTGCCGCCTGCTCGATCTGGATGAAGGAATCGTGTACAGCTTGTTCGGTTCTTCCGATGATGTCGATGTCGTCTGCGTAAGCCAGTAACTGGCTGGACCTGTTGACGATGGTCCCTCTTGTTGCCGTGCCAGAGTCACGGATTGCTTTCTCCAACGCCAGGTTGAAGAGGAGGCAGGCCAAACCGTCCCCTTGTCGGAGTCCATTAAAGATGTTGATTGGTCTGGATAGCAATCCGGCTATTTTTACTTGGCTTGTTACGTTGGTCATGGTCAACCTACATAGTCGTGTCAATTTATTTGGGATGCCGAATTCTCTCATGGCTTTGTAAAGTTCTACCCTGGCTATGCTATCATAGGCGGCCTTAAAGTCTATAAACAGATGGTATGTTGGGATGTTAAATTCTAGACATTTTTCCATCGCCTGCCTAAGGGTAAATATCTGATCAGCTGTTGATTTGCCTGGAATGAAACCACACTGATATTGTCCGATAACGGTTTTAGCGTATGGGGTTATCCGGTCTTGTAGGATAGAGGAGAGTATCTTATAGGCGGTACTCAACAACGTGATACCTCTATAATTGCTGCACGTTGTGACATCTCCCTTCTTATGTATGGGGCGTATTAAACCTTTTCGCCAGTCTTCTGGCATTTCTTCCTGCTCCCATACGTGTACTATAATATCATGAATTGCTTGACGTAAGGCTGGCCCGCCGTAATGGAATAATTCGGCTGGTATGCCATCGGCTCCCGGGGCTTTGTTCTGTTTAAGCCGGCCTATAGCCTTCTCAACCTCTTCTATGCTTGGTGGCGGCAACCTCTCCGTCCTTGCAGTATGTGCAGCGTGGTGTGTACTGCGTCATGTTTCGGACGGATTGGTAGAACTTCCGCGCCTGGTGCGGACCTCGCTCTCGGCTATTTTCTATTTCACAGATTAGGTTCTTCTCTCAGGCTGATTTTTTTTGTCTGTGTAGCCGTTTTTCTATTCTTCTGAGCTCTTTATATTCTTCTTCGCGTGCCCGCGTTCTATGAGATTGTTGCATTGCTCGGTACGCAACATTCTTACGTTCAGTCGCTAGCTTGCATTCATCATCAAACCAGTCGTTCCGATTTTTACGACTGCTACCTAAGATGGAGTTGGCAGTACTAATGACAATATTCTTAAGGCGTGTCCACTTCTCATTTACGCCCAGCATACTGGCTCCAGGACTTACTCTCCCTAAATCAAGTGATTCTAGGGCGAGTCCTAACGCATTACCAAAGGTGTTACTGGTGTTTTCATTGCGCAGGGCAGCCGTGTTGATTCGAACCTGATCGGCAGATGCAATGCGTCTTCGCAAGGCAATCCGCCCTCGGAAAAGCATACCAACAAGATAGTGATCCCAGTCGATATTGGCACCTCGGTACGTTCGTACCGTCACACAGAGGAGTATTCGACCCCAAAATCCGGTCATAAGTAAAAAAGAAAAAAATCGCATTCGACCCGTTAATTTTTGCTTTTTGCATTCCTCAATACCCATGCTAACTAAAACCGGTTTCAAATAATAACTGTTGACCCCCTAACCCTCAAGATCTTAGTCTAAATCTAGTCAATTTTATAAGCTCACTCCAAATAAGCTTATTTTGTTTTCTAATCATTAACACTGAAGTCTGTTTTTTTATTGTGATTTGTGATAATTGTGAAAAATTTCTAATGGATGTCTAAGGTCAAGGTATGTACTTTATTTTAATACAGAAATTTCCATATATTTTATTGATAAAGTATTAAAAATTGAGATGACAAGAATGCATAGAAAAACATGAAAATTTATGTAATTTTCGGTGGAAAAAAAAGTGTTTTTGTTATAGTTCCGGGTACGATCGGGCAAAAATTTTTCTTTTATATTTAACTGTACATTTTTGTCATCTCATGTACATAAAAAAAAGTCACCCATCTTGTCACATTTTTTTTTAATGGGGTTTCTTAGTCTTGAGGTATTTTTAGTCAATTTGCCCTTTGTTGTTTAAAAAATTATGTTTAATTTAGATATATAACCAAATTACATTTAAATGATCTTTAAGGAAAGCAACAAACGAAAAAATTTTATGTATAAATAATTAAAATGAATTAAATAAAATTGAAAAAAAAAATACTTAATTAAAAAAATTTATTTTTATCTAACCCGAAAATTTTTTTCAGTGTAACTTTTTAATGCATCATAAGTTATAAAATAATATTTTAGGCCAATTCCAATAAGAAAAACAAAAAAAATATTTTTGACCGGATTTTGAGGTCGAATACTCCTCTGTGCGTCATCAAGTTCGAGTAGTGGCGACGGTCTATCAACACGTGGTCTATTTGGTTACGAGTGACTCCATCAGGTGATACCCAGGTGGCTTTGTAGATATCTTTACGCGGGAACCTGGTACTCGCAACGACCATGTTTTTCGATGCTGCCAATCCTAAGACTCGAAGTCCATTGTCATTAGTGTTCTCATGCAAACTATGGGTGCCTGTGTAATGCCTGAATACCGGCTCCTGACCTATTTTTGCGTTCAAATCCCCAAGGATGATTTTAACATCATACCTTAGACAGGCATTGAGGGCCCTCTCGACTTGTTCGTAGTAAGTCTCCTTTTCTTCGTCTGAGGACTCCTCCGTAGGTCCGTGAACGTTAATGAGGCTGATGTTCGTAAATTTGCCTCGCACGCGAAGGGTGCATAGCCTTTCGCTTATAGCGTTAAAGCCGATGATGGTAGACTTCATTTTTTCGCTGACTAGGAAGCCTACCCCGAGCACATGGTGTTTTGTATGACAGCTGTAGTATATGTCATATTCTTTCTTCTGTAAAACACCATTCCCTGTCCATCTGATTTCTAGAAGAGTTGTTATGTCAGCTTTATATTTTGACGGGGCATCGGCTAGCTGCTGAGCAGCTCGAGCTCTATAGAGCGATCGTACGTTCCATAAGAAAATTCGTAAATCGTTTTTCAGTTTTCGTTGCGTTGGTTGTCGTCGTGTGATCAGTCCGTTTCCGAGGCTAATGTCTAAATAAATCATACAATCATACAATCTATGAATGAATGAATTGTATTGGGGATTAATTGCACTGCGACCTGAAGATCTATTGTGCCCCCTCTTAAAATGATGAGCTGGCTCATCCTACAGTTCTTCCTCCAAACCTATTGCCTTAAGGAACTTTAGTATTTGGGGCACTTTTAGAGAGGTTAGGTTGCTCTCTTCCACCTGGTACCGTCCCAGATGGGTTTTCCTTTGGTGCATGATTGGACAACACTTTCCCAGTATGTGTTCCGGAGTTTCCTCATGCATGTTGCAGAATCTGCAAGTGGCACTGCTTACCACACCAATTAGATTAAGGTGTCTTCTAAGTTTACAGTGTCCTGTTAGAATACCTGTTATTATTCTTAGGTTATTCCTACTAAGGTTGATACAGTTTTCGAAACGTTGCCGGTTGTAGTTACCCAGCAGTAGTTTCGCCTGTCTCAGCTTAGGGAGTTCATTCCAGTTCTTTATTCTGTTTGCCTCCTCTTCTTGTTTAATTTTGGTTTTGATGACATTTTCACCTATTCCGCAATAGGGTTCAGGCCCTGTTAGGGGAGTTGAAGCTCCTAATTTTGCTAGGGAATCTGCCTTTTCGTTTCCAAGAACACCAACGTGACCAGGTACCCAATAAAGTGTGACCCTGTTCTGTTTGCCTAGTTCGTTTAGCCTATTTATGCACTCCCCCACCAGCTTAGAGTTGATGGTGTACGAGCTCAGTGCCTTTAGTGCTGCTTGACTATCTGACATAATGGCAATGTTCTTGTTACGATAATTCCTTTCGAGATTGCGATCCACGCATTTCCCTATCGCGTTTACCTCCGCTTGGAAGATGCTGGTTGACTGTCCCATCGGTATGGAAAGTTTGGTTTTTGGCCCAAAAATTCCTGCACCAGTCCCTTCGCTTGTTCTCGATCCATCAGTGTACCACTTGATGGTATTTGCTTCGAGTGTATAGTTTATATCCTCTCCTACCCAGTTTTCTTTGTTACTAAGCTGTGTACGAAAGTTTTTCTCGAAATTATGTTTTTTGATCATTCCATCTCTTGGGATGTCAATAAGGTTAGTAATTGTGGACCTGTCAATTAGGTCCCTTTCTCTGAGACCAATTATTTTACCTGTCCCAGTTCCTTCCTTTGAGAACCTCATGATTCCTCCCACTCCAGCACTTCTAATGACCTCGTGTAGAGGGGATAGATGGAGGATAACCTCAATAGCTGCGGTAGGGCAGGTTCTCATTGCTCCCGTAATACAGATACATGCGAGCCTTTGGATTTTTTCTAGGGTTTTCCTAGTTGTTGTTAATTCGGTTTTCTTGTGCCATGCAACCGCACCATAGGTAATGATGGGTCTTACCATCATAGTGTACATCCACCTAAGGATGCTCGGTTTGCAACTCCATGACTTGCCTGCAATTCTTTTGCAAATCATTAGGGCTTTTGTGGCTTTTCCGACTATATAATTTATGTGTTTGTTCCAGAGGAGTTTACTATCTAGTATAATTCCTAGGTATTTTACCTCCCTCTGCATTTCAATTACTTCACCATTCAAACGGATATGTTTCATATGTGGTAGAAGTCTTTTCCTGGTAAATGGTATGATTGTTGTCTTGGATGGGTTTATTGAAAGCCCTACAGACCTACTCCATTTACTCGTAATTGTTAGTCCTCTTTGGATAATATCGCAAAGAGTTTCTTCAAACTTACCTACTGCAATGATAGCGATATCATCGGCAAATCCAATGCAGTATATACCTTTGGAGGTAAGATTTTCTAACAATTCATCTACTACAAGACTCCACAACAAGGGTGATAGTACACCGCCCTGAGGACATCCTCTCGTTGTGATCACTTTCTTTACATTTTGTCCTGCTTGTGCCTCTGCATTTCTAGTGCCCAACATTTCTATTATCCATCTGGTTATGGTGTTGGGTACGCATTTCCTAACAAGAGCTTTGCCTACAGCCTCGTGGGACGTGTTATCGAAGGCCCCTTCTATGTCTAAGAAAGCAGCTAATGCTGTTTCCTTTACATCTAAGGCTCTTTGGATCTTATTTGTTAGTTCAAACAGGGCGGTCTCGGTTGATCTGCCCGCCCTATATGCGTGTTGTCGCTGATTGAGAGGCCTACTTATTAACACTTCTGATCTTATGAAGTTGTCAATTACCTTTTCCAGAGTTTTCAGTATAAAGGATGTTAAGCTTATTGGCCTGAAAGACTTTGGATGGGTTGTGTCCTTTTTCCCTATTTTGGGAATGAAAATTACCTTAGCTGTTCTCCATAGACTTGGTATGTACCCAAGAGCAATGCTACTCCGTAGAATATTAATGAGATAGGGCATAAGGAATTCTTTTCCCTTCTGCAAAAGAGCTGGGAAGATACCATCTGCACCTGGTGATTTGTAGGGTTGAAAGGTATTAATTGCCCAATCAATCCTTTTACCTGTGCAAATGGTCGTGGCTATTTTCCAGTCCTCTCTGTTTGGTGTGAGAGGTGATTTCTCAACCAAGTTACCATCTAATGGTAGACTGCCTGGGAAGTGTGTGCTGAGCAGCAGGTTACACCTTTGCTCTTCATTTTCGGTGAACGTTCCATCACTATACCGAAGTGCCAGTGATGTTAGTGTCTTCTCTTTTGCAAGAGCTTTATGCAGTCTTGCCGCTGCAGGGGTTGTTGAGATATTCTCACAAAAGTTTGTGAAACTATTTCTTTTGGCTTTTCTTATCTCTTTGTTATATATTGTTAATAACGCGGAGTAATTACACCATTCCCTTGTTCTTTTTGCTTCATTGAAGAGCTTCCTAACCTTGGATCTTAGTTTAGAAAGATGTTTATTCCACCAAGGGGCATCCTTCTGTCTAGTTTTTGGTTTAAGAGGGCAACTGAGTTCATATGCCTCATTTATTGCTCCACTAAACTCGTTGACTACAACTTCTAATTCAAGGTTACTTTTAGTCGTACTTGCTGGACCTAGTTGTTCCAGGTTTGATTTTAGAACATTTTGGTATAGGTTCCAGTTTGTTTTCTTAGGATTTCTGCCAGGGGTATTCTCTGTAAGCAGACCTTCTAAGGTAAACACTATTATTCTGTGATCAGACATTGATGGTTCATTGGATACTCTCCAATCCTTTACCATATAAGCTACGTTCGGAGTTCCGAAAGTTAAGTCTAGGACTTCTTTTCTTATTCTAGTAATAAAAGTGGGGGTGTTCCCTACGTTAAATATTTCTAGATTTTTTACCATCATAAAGTCTAAAAGGTACTCACCCCTTTGGTTTATGTCGGTGCTACCCCATACTGTATGGTGAGCATTGGCGTCACATCCTATCAGTATCGGTAGTTTTTTCCGGTTGCAGTAGTCCACCAGTCTCTGTACTTCGCACGGTGGAATGTTGGCTTCATCACCAGCAAAGTAGGCTGCTGCCACAACCATCGTCTGGATACGACCCTCGATGTTGATTTGGGCCTGTATCGGGACCAGATCCCTTGTCAAAAATTCTGAAAGACATATATAATTTATGTTATTTCTTATTTTAATACAAGTTCTGGGCGAGTGTTCTCTCGTGTCCCATATAAGTTTAGAGTCGCTACTTGTCAACCCTCTTACCTGACCCTTATAAGTCCAGGGTTCCTGGATCAGTGCTAGCCCTAAGTTGTCCGCAGCGAATTTTCTCGCCAGAACCGCTGATGCGGCCTTCGCGTGGTGTATGTTTACTTGGGCTAGCCTGGTTCTGATCCCGTGTGCCGGCATCTTCTTTTATTGGCAGATGGGGGCTAATGCCCCATCATCTGCTAGCAGGTGGTCTTCCTCCTCTATAGTGGGAAGCAGTTCTGTTTGGTCCATTGGACTTGGAGAGAGGTCTATGCCCTCCATCTCAATGTCCAGTGGACCCGGTGTTATCCTCTCCCGGTCTGGTTTTTGCATCCCTCCTGTTTCCGGGAGTGATGCCTCAGTTGACGTGTTTGGAGGGGTTGGGGGGACTGGAGGGGTTGGGGGGACTAGAGGGGTTGGGGGGACTGGTGGGTTTGGAGGTTTTGGAGTGGGAGTAGTGATGGTTATTTCAGGTAGGGTAGTTCCTACTGCTTCCGCTTCTGGGGATTTTTGAGTTGGCCTGGTTGAGGACTCTTTTTCTTTTTCGGATGCAGAACTGGAGGTTGTTTTCCGGAGACTTGTTGTCGGTCTCGTAATTCAAAAGTTTTACGGGACAGGGAATTAACCTGTCGCCAACCTGAGGAACCAGCCTGATCATATTAGCCAAACCTTTTTAAAGGCTTGTTTCTAGCGGCCGCCACGGAGAGGCTATGATCAGACTTCCACCAGTCCCGAATAGTTACGGCACGTGCATGTTTTCGTATGCTACATGTTATTCCCCCTATTCGTCTGATGGCTGACCGCCTCAGGTTTGAAGATGCGGATTTTTAAAAAATGCTCGGTTTTTGGGTAGTCTTAACTGAATTATGTAATTATTTGGAGTCATATTTTCAAAAAAGGGATCCAACCCCGCTCCTTGGAGCCTGGAGGGTTTTTAAAATTATAAATAATAATAACTAATATTAAGAAATCTAAAAGTATGAAACAGTGCATACATTGACATGAATGAAAGATGAGGGATTCTCATCAATTAAATCTTATTTGCTTTAGTTAAAGAGATGTTTTCTTTCTTTTTTTTCTCTTAATTAAAAAAAAAAGTAATCATGTGATTTTATAATAATATGAATGCCAATTTTTTCTTTTTTTTTTAACAAAGCGATGGTCTAGTACACAAATTATTTTGAAGCCTTCCACTAAGTTAAAATGGAAGATTTTGTCAACGTTTTAAAGGCTAACGGGCGTGACTTAACTGACAGTAAAATCTCGAGAAAAAAATTGACTTGCTTAAATTTTTTCGCAAGTTTTGTGTGAAGCTGGAAAATAGATTTGTAGAATGCAGTCACAATAAAATCCGAAAAAAAAACGGTATAAAACATGGCTTGAAACGGAATTCAACACATCAACCTTTATAAAAGAACCACCCCCATCAACCGCTAACAACACTAACGAATAGTTTCATATTTTTGTCGAAAAAATGAAGCTGAAAGGTGAAGTTAAGCTTGATGATTCAAAAGTAATAGATTTTTTAATAAAACACCATGAAAAGGCAAAAGAAATTTTGTTTAAACATAATATTAACCCGAACAATATTCAATACAAATAACATTCAAATTAAATTGTGAACGGTGTCTCGAAATACGTACATATTTAAAAAAAAAAGTTCAAAACTGCACATCAAACTTATAATATGAATTAAGAGCACTAAATTTTAATTGTTTTTCCTCCATAAAATTAATTTTATTTGCCAAAATTTGATAAATTCTTAGTTTCAGGGGTTATGTTAATTTTTTTTTGGAAAATTGCTCACTTTTTCAAATTTTTTGAAATAAAGTATGAGACTATAATTTTTCAAGTACAAAATAGTGAAAATCGAAATTTATCCATTATTTCAAAAGTTACAGCTTTTGATGTTTTCGTTCCACTGTGCGCCGCCGCACATGTGGTTTCAGCTGGATGGTGCGCGGTGGTGCTATGTGTCACACAGCGGACACTGCGATTAACATTCTGCATGAACTATTTGAAGATTTAATCCTCGCAAAGGTGACGTAAATTTACCACCAAGGTCATGTGATTTGACTTCTTTACAGAGAAAAACTGTCGTTCTGGAAAGTCAATAGAATTATTTGAGCATTAGTGTGACCATCTTAAATCAACAACTTCAAATTTTTAGTATAATTAAAGACTATCCCCCTATTTCAAAAATAATAATTTTCAATTCTTTAGTCTTAAATTGCAAGTTTAATCAGATAAAACAGGTTAAAATAGGTTTCTTGACAACTTTTATTCCTCATTTAATTAGTTATAGTATTTAAGGTGTCAATTCACAATCACAAAATAAATTACATTCTAAAATCATTTGAGGCCTTATCAGGAAACTGAGAATGTCACTTAACGACTTAACCCCTTCCTCATCTAAATTCATCAAATTGCAGTATCAATTCAATATTCGGGTGATTCAGAGCATAAATTAATCATCGTTGCAGGGCATATCAAAAGTTTTAACCAGTAATTTACTGAGAAAAAAAAAACATCAACAATGAGACATTTAAAATTACTTTAAACAAACTTGTTGTAATATTGTCGGATTGCACGAATCCGATCCTATATTGAAATATATTCTGTTCTCGATTGGTATTGTTTGATTTCAATCTTCAAATAGAGCAGACGTCGATCGGTACGAAAAACATTCGGAAGTATTTTTTGTTTTACTCAAAAGGAGAGATAAATTTAATTGATCTCCATGTGAGTTATTTGTTTTGATTATAATATTTATAGTTTACACCAACAAGTGACCTTCTAAGTCCTAATAGTCATAAATGTAATTCAAGGATCGTCGCTATAATTATTTCTATAGAAAGAATTTAGTATCAGTTCAGTGTTTCTAAGTTCTATGTTTTAAATTTGTGCACAAAAACAAAGACCGACGCGTATTAAAAATTTAATTAACCTCTATAATGGAGAAGTTCGATAGTAAGATTGTTTTTTAAACCTTCGGTTTTAAGCTTGTCCGTCCATCTGTTGTACGAGTACATCGATCTAGAAACTTATGGAACGGATGAACCGATTTGATTCAAATTTTAATACAGACAGTTTTTTGGTAATCCTATGCAGTATAATCATTCATTGTTCAATTTATTGGTGATTTGTTCTGGTTTTTTAAACGTTTTAGGAGAGCAGTTTTCTCAAAAAAAATACGAAACTTCTTTTCAAATAACAACGAAAACTCCTGCAATATTATGTGATTTATATTTTTTTTAAGCCAGATATACGAGTACATAGATTCCTTAATTTTTATTTTAAATATTCAAATATAAAGTTTTTGAAAAATTGACTTTCAATATCAAAATTTTGAAAATTAAACTGATATTTGTTCAAAATTTTAACGTGGTTTGGTCATATTCTTAGTTTTAATATTCAATAAAATTTTACATTTTTTAGTCAAACATTAAAACCATTTGGTTGTTAATAAAATTGAGAATTACAAAAACTGCTTTTTTCTTAAAAAAAAAGTTGGAATTTATGCAAACTTTTTTAAAAAATTGTTTTATTATTAAATTAAATTTAATTTATTAATTTTATATCAAATAATAACAAATATATAAGAAATTTATTCAAAATTCTTGTAAAAAAAAATAATATACATCTTAGGAAATACATAGTTTCAAAAACTAATTGTGTACTCTTTTTCAATATATTCATTTTCCAAGAACAAATTTTATCTTTCAAAAATCCATAAAAAATTTTGTAAATTTGTCCTACAATATTATTTTAAATTCAAAAAAATTTCCTGTAAAAAAATTTTGTTCGGAGAAAGTAAAAAAACCTAATATCCGTTAATAAATTTTTTTTTTAAATTTGTTGATCAAAATGTAGGCACACCTAATTTATTTTATCAAAATCGATAAAGCCGTTTTCAAGATGATTATGGCAGGTAGATATCGTTAGTTTTGGAGCTTTAAAAAATATTTACAAAAAAATATTCAATTTCTTCTCTAGGGAATCAACGAAGTCTCTTAAGTACCGAGTTTGAGCAAAATCGCTTCAGCGACTTAGCCTGTAGGTCGAGTTACAAACACAGACAGACAGACGAAATTCCCGGACCCACCTATTTCGTGTTCTCTATCATTGCAATGCAAAATATTTTTCTATAGAACCTAGGTCGCAAGACATTAAAATTAAAAGAGAAAGGAACTAAATGGCAAGTAGTGCATTTGCAAATTTATCGAATTCGAGATTTTGTTCAGAATTGACATTATGATAAAATTGAAGACAAGAAAAGTGGGTCTTGCCATTCCTACTGTCTGCCTGTCTTGGCTGATTCTTTTTAAACTTGGGAAATATCATTTTTAAATTTTCCGTCCACACAATTTTTTTAAGACCTAAAATAACGTTACCTGCCATGCTTTTTTTTTTGAAATTAAAAAAAAAAAAATGTCCTCAAAAACTTTTCATTACATTCTAGCTGATGGTAGAAAAAAATTACAAAAAATTGTTATAAATGGTACCCCCTTTAAAACCCTTTTTTTGGTTTTCGTTTTACTCAAAAAGGGTAAAACTGGTTTGGATCAATTTGTTTATGCTAAGGCACGTTAAAAATTTAAATAATATTAAATAATAATATAATCTATCTCGACTATGTTGCTTATGAAACAGAAGAGCGAATCCGAATTCTACAGGAAATTTTAAAGCAATAACCCCACTTATTAGGCTTAATACAAGCTTATTCTTAATCTACATAACTTAAATGCAGCTTTTAAATCTAGAATTGGAGTGAATAAGAAGGATGATTCAGACGGAATTTCAGGCAGGGTGAACTGAGGTTGAAGTCGAAACAGTTAATATTACGATTATTGTAAACATTTAGATTTAAATTTTCCTAATAGTTGCTTAACTTAAAACTTGAAATTCAATCAGTTATTGTAGTTTTTATCTACTTTTACTTATTTTGTGTTTCAAATCATTACAAAATTGATAATTTTTACTTGCGACTCATACATTATGTACTATAAGGCAAGTTATGCATTCGGAAAAAAAATCGAACTCGAGATTTTGATCAAAGCTCCCCAGCAGTTTAAATATTATTGTTTATTTAAACTTTAAACATTTTTTTTTTTGATTTTTAAAAAAAAATTCAAAATCTTTTTTCAAAGCTTAGTATTTCAAAAACTAATCGACTAATCGCACTTAGGTCCCTTCTTTCCAAGGTCATGGAATCGCTTATAAATGATCAGGTCAAGAAATATCTCGAAGATCGCAAGCTTCTTAATGACCGGCAATACGGCTTTCGCAGCAATCGTTCCAGTGGTGATCTGATGGCATATTTCACCGAAGAGTGGAACAGATCTTTACATTGCTTTGGAGAAACTAAGATTATTGTGCTTGATATTTCTAAGGCATTTGATAGAGTTTGGCACCAGGCTCTCTTATCGAAAATGCGTGCGTTTGGCATCAACGAAACCCTTATTCGTTGGATTAGAAAGTACCTTCTAGATCGTTCAATACATGTTGTATTGGACGGTTTTAAGTCTGATCTTCAAAAAATAAATGCTGGTGTTCCATAGGGCTCTGTTTTGTCTCCGACTCTCTTCCTCATTTTCATAAATGATCTCTTGTCTAAAACTTCTAATCCACTTCTTTGTTTTGCCGACGACTCTACTCTCAGCTTTTCGTACTCGTTTTCAAATTCACGTCCATCTCCTTCGGAAGTGGAATTGCAACGGTATCGTATGATAAGTTCATTAAACTCCGATCTTTACAGCATTGTTAAATGGGGTAAAAAAAACCGTGTGGAGTTTAATGCTTCGAAAACTCAATGCTGTCTATTGTCGTTAAAGCAAAATATATCCCCTATGCCATTGTCCTTAAATGGCACTGGCATCGAAGAAACCGAAAAGCTCTCAGTACTCGGTATGTGTGTTAACGACGATCTTCGTTGGAATGATCACAACATACTCGAGACCGCCAAGAATGCTGCTAAATGCTTAGGATTTCTATATCGATGTAAGAAATTGTTCACCCCTTCTGATCTGCTACCATTTATAAGGCGTTTATACGTCCAAAATTCGAGTATAACTCACACCTTTGCTGCTCAATCTTCTCTCCATTTATTGGATAGAGTTCAGAACAGAGCGTTAAAACTGATTGGAAACAGAGCTATCATGGATTCATTCCCATCTCTTGAACACCGTCGGAATGTTTCATGTATTTCCCTGTTTTATCGCTTCTTTCACAAGCAATGCTCACTCGAAGTAGCCAGTTGCATTCCTCCCCTTTATCCATTTACGCGTGATATCCGCTTCGCTAGGAATGCTCATCAGTTCACCCTTGAGCCTAACTTTGGTCGTACCGTCAAATATAGAGATTCGTTTTTTAGTCGCACAACACGATTATGGAATAACTTACCCGGCACAGTTTTCCCCTGCCATTTCAATTTGCAAACATTCCCCTCCTAATTTCCCCCTCGCCCGTGCTGTGTTTATAACATTATAAGGGTCTCGTAACATACCCTTGAGGGCGAGAGAATTATAATAAAAAAAAAAAAAAAAAACATGCTCGAAATTTTTAAAACTTGAAAAATAAAAGTTTAATATAAATTACAAGATGTGAGAAAATAAAATTATTTTTTTTCAAATTTAGAATTTCTCATTAAAGACAACGGATTTTAATGAAATTTTTTATAGAAAAGCACCTAAAAAGTTTTAAAAACATGGCATTTCAAAACTTTTAAAAAAATACATTTTTTTCAATTTTTGAAAAAAAAATATATTTTTTTTTTGTGGAAAATTCAATATCTCAGAAACGGCTCAGTATTTTTTTTTTTTGAAAATTCAATTTTTATTCGAACAATAATAAAATCTTTATGTTGGCGTACCAAATTTGTTTCTTAAAAATATTTTTAATTTTTTTTTATACAAAAGCTTATTTTTTTAAGAAAGCAATACAGACTTATAATTTTTCTTCTTGCATAAGCTAATATTTGCTTAAATCACTTGGCATCCTGTTTTTAGCTCAAACTACTAAAGGAGTTGTTTTAGTCATTTAAAAAATTAATTATATGCTTATGAACAGTTTTTCTTTAATAACATTCATTTTTGAAATTCTTAGTCGCTTGCATAAGAGCAAGTTCATGCGACCCAGTCGTGCATTTTATTTTTTTTTTAATTCAATATTTCAGAAGCAGGTCAATCACTTTTTTATGAATTTGAGTACCAACATTTTTAAAAAATGCTTTAATAATTATATACAAAATTTATTTTTTTTTTAATTTTTGTTTACATAAATTCATATTTTCTACAGATATCAGATACGACATTCAATTTTTCTTAAATCACACTATTTAAGGTAAAATATCACCAAAATATACAACGAATTTTATGAAGTTTTCTCTAATAACATTCATGTTTTCACATTAATATTTTTTTCTCAAGAACTGTCTTACAGATTTTTAGAGAATAATTTCTTTTAGTAAAAGCTTATTTATGGTTAAAATAAAAATTTCCAAAACATGGTTATTACTTATTAATGGTGCCCATACAACCATTTTTTAGTTCTCCTTAAAAAACAAACGGTACAACTAATCTAAATCGACTTCTTATTTCAAAGCTAATAAAATAAATTTGTGTATCCAAAAATAACGGTACCTACCATACAAATGTGAATATAACACTTTCCTTTAAAACGACTTTTAGAATTTTTATAAAAATTTTTCTTTTCGATTAATCATTCAATGAAATCAAATTTTAAATTGAGACATACATATGTATGTATACAGTGAAATCCGCTTCTGCAAATACCTCCCTTAACCGAACACTTCACTTAAGCGGACATATTTTCCTGTATTGAAATTTCTCCATATAAGTTGTATGGTTGTCAATTTGTTTTGGGCGGACATTTCCTTGAACGGAAATGCTGATTTATAAATGAATTAAAACATTTTCATTTAGACGGATGCCAATTCTGGCAACTGAAATTTCTGCCCTCTTACTTTGAGGCATTTCATGGAATAATCACAATTCAACAGTGAAATAATAAAAAGCATAAACTCTCTAGGTGCAATTAATTTTGTGTAAAACACTTAGAAGCTTATAACTTAAAATGGAATTGCTAAATGTTTCAAGAAATCGGGTTCTGAACAAAGTTCGATGTCAGAAAAAATTAACTCGATTCAGAAGATAAATTTTTTATTTGGTTTCCCTTAAAAATACAATCATTTGTGCACCACAGCTGGCACAGGTATATTTCCACACTCTTATATTTTCAAGAGCCCTTCAAGGTCTTGATATTAACAAATCGGCTAGTCCTAATGGCTTAACGGCCTTCTTCTGAAGAGGTCAACCTCCCTAGGAAAACGATTGTGTAAGCTTTTCCATCGCCTTTACTGTTCTGGCACTTACTAACTGAGTGTTATTCCCACTTTAGAGATCTCTCTGCGATCGGTGGTGTGTATGTAGTTGTTGCTTGTGTTTTCAGTCGTATCCTACGAGAGAGACGGCTGAAAATCTGGCCAACTTTGCCGATAAAGTCTTTCAGACTCGGAGGCAATAATGGCACTCTGTCTGTCCTTGTTGTAGATACCGCGGTTGTAGATACCGCGGTTGTAGATACCGCGGCGTTTTGCGGTTCACCCAGTATTGTTCTTTGTTCGGCAGGACTGAACTCCTTGTTCCATGGAGTCTTGGCGGATTGCCTGCAGATCAGCATGGGGCTAGTGTAGGGCGCGCTATATACTTCCGCGGGAACCAGGTACGCTGTAAGGTTGGGCACTTAAGCCCGCAAAACCTAGGGCCTATGAGTGATGAATGTTTGGGCGGGAGCAGGGTCGAACAGGTCTCATCCTGACTAGGGTTGCCAGATTTTTCTTGCACCTCGGCGGGACAAGTGGCTTAAATAATGAAAAATCCCGGGATTTCATCATATTGCCCGGGACAAAATAAATAAAATGCACGACTGGGTCGCACGAACTTGCTGTTACGTAAAAGACTAAGAATTTTAAAAATAATTTTTTAAATGACTAAAACAAGCTCCTACTAGCTAAACACAGGATGCCATGTGATTCAAACAAATATTGATCAATGCAAGAACAAAATTATACTTCGGTTTAGTAGTTTCGTAAAAATATAAAGTATGTAAATAATATTGTATATACATTTTCAAATCATTTTTAAGATAAAATATTGGTACGTCAATTTGAAGTTTTTGATTTTTTCAAATTAAAATTAAATTTACAAAAAAAAATATTGAGCCGCTTTTGGGGTATCGAATTTTCAAAAGAAAATTGTTTTTTTCAAAACTTAAAAAAAAATATTTTTTTTAGAGTTTTGAAATGCAATGTTTTTTAAACTTCTTAGAAGCTTCTCTATACAAAAATTTATTAAAATCCGTTATTCCCATAATGAGAAATACAAAAGTCGAATAAATCGTTCTGTGGTAAGTACAGTCAGTAATATGTATGTATCTTGATTTCAAATTTTTTTTTATTAAATTATAGAATTCTTATATAAATTATAGAATTTGAATACACAATAATATTTAAACTGTTGGGGAGCTTTAATATAAAAAAAAATCATTAAAATTGGTCGTACCATTACCATTAACCATTACCTAGTTTTAACTAAATGAAATTTGAGAAAAAAAATATTTATCTATGTATAAAATTTTGAAAAAAAAAAATCGTATGGCAGGTACCGTTTTTTTTTGGTCTTTAAAAAAAAGAAAAAAAACAATTGGGGGAAAAAATGTTCGTAAAACTTGGTAGATATCGCAAGTTTAACGAAAATCAGCCGAGCCGTTTATAGTCTGTAGTCGAACAGACAGACAGACAGAATTGTCAGACCCACTTTTTCGTCTTCGCTATCATCGCAATGCCAACTTTAATCAAAATCTCGAGTTCGATTTTTTTACGAATGCATATAACTTGCCTTATAGTACCTATAAGCCGCAAGTAAAAATCATATAATGCATGTAGATCAAAATAAATAAATTCTTTTATTAATTACTAATTAAATGACTTTTTTGTCATTTTCATTTGCAAATATTTTTCTTTTGTCAATTTTAGTGACAGATGTCAGCTTACAAAAATAAATTTTTCGTTAAACCTACAAACTTGCTTGATTGAAATTTTAAAATTAATTTCTTAAGGTTAAATCACAATGTAGTTCACAAATCACAAATTGTTCGTTATCACTGAAAGATATTAAGGTACATTAGGCATTATTTTTTGAGTTTGAGTCCCAACCCGGGAAAAAAGCTGTCCCGGCGGGACACATGAATTTATGTCTGAAATCCGGGATGTCCCGGGTAAACCAGGCCGTCTGGCAACGCTAATCCTGACTCACATACCATCCGTCATGAAATCACTCCAACGCGCGCCTTACTGTCCTGAGTCGTTGGCTTGTTGGCATTGGGGCCCGACTCGTGGTGGGACGCTGCGTGAAGCCTGAGCACGTGCCTGAATAAGGTACGTCGATCTGGGGGTGCATTGTGACTTGCGACTCGTGCGTGTTCTTACCAATTCACTGGTGGTGTTGCTTTGTGTTATCCTTGTTGTAGTTTTTGGTCATATGTCTTTGTGTCTGGGCTTGAGGCAGGGTTGTCTGCATGTGTCATCTACGTGCGCCACATGTCCACGGGATTTCATATATGATGCAGTGTTGAACAACTCGGATGGTGCTTGCTAGTAGTGGTGTCCAGGTAGTCTTTAGAGGAACATTGGTAGGGTTTTATGTTTGTACGTATAGGTGTGCACGCTTAGCTATTGGCTTCTGCCTTGGTCGATGGCTGGGTTTGTGTATCCGAGGTTGCAAGGCCTCGAGTTTTGAAGTGACCTTCACGGTCGCGAAGCTCCGCTGGAAGCTATATTTTAGTACCACCGGAGATAGTGCCCAGGACGTGGAGGTGGTTTCTTGTGCCGCAAGGCGCTTGGCTCCTCTGCTTCAGACTATCTATAAAGTAGACCCCCTTGTGGGAGTATCGTTGTAGCTGTGGTTGCTCCAAATCGTGTAAGCATATGGTTTCCAAGTTTACTTGGATTCAAGACGTGCTAGGTAGACCTCGCTCCTCAGCAAGGGGTGTGGATATGCCCCAACATATTCGCAGAATTGCTACTGGGGACACTGGGGTGGTCTTATGCTAACTCAGGTCGGTGATAAGCGCTTAATCTGACTCCGTTAGTGTGGGTGAAATTCGGTTCTGTTCTGGCATTTGTCCAGCCAGTTTCTAAGAAAGGCGACCGTTCCTCTGGCTCCTCCTACCTACCAATTGCACTTACGCCCCTTCTTTTCAAGGTCATGGAATCGCTGATCATCCATCAGTACAAGAAATGTCCCGAAGATCGAAACTTGTTTTAGAAAAATATCAATCCCAATGATCTTGCTCTCTTATCGAACATGCGTGCGTTTGTTATCAATGAAACCCTTATTCTTTGGGTTAGAAATTAGCTTCTGGATCGTTCAATACATGTTGTATTGCACGGTTTCAAATCTGATCTTCACAAAATAAATAAATAAATATGCTGGATTTCCCCAAGGTTCCGTTTTGTCACTGACACTCTTCCTCATTTTCATAAATTATCTCTTGTTTGAGCCTTCTATTCCAATTCATTATTTTGCCGATAGCTCTACTCTTAACTTTCCACACTATAGTTCTCAAATTTTCGTGATATGATAAGCTCATTAAACTGCAATCTTTACAGCATTGCTAAATGGGTTACAAAAAATCGTGTGGAGTTTAATGCTTCGAAAACTCAATGCTTTCTATTGTCGCCCTTGTCCTTGAATTGCACTTGTATCAAAGAAGTCGAAAAGCTCTCAGTAAGCGGTATTTGTTGCAACGATTATCTTCGTTAGAGTGACTACATTCTCAAGATCGACAGAAACGCAACTTAATGCCTAGAATTTCTCTATAGATAGATGTTTGGCATTTTTTACCCTCTCCACTTAAACTGGCTACAATTGATATGGCACTTACTCCAGTATAACTGGTATCTTTGGGCAGGTGTAGCCCAAACTTTTTTTTCAATTATTGAATAGAATCCAAGAATCCAGAACAGATGGTTAAAACTGATAGAGAAATATCATAGAACCCATAACCATCGGAAAGTTTCATGTCTTTCCTTATGTTTTATCGCTTCTATCGCAATCAATGCTAACTCGGAGTAGCGAGTTGCATTTCTCCCCTCAATCAGTTAACCGCACATATCCCCCTGATGTTTGTTCTATTTGCCTTGAGCCAACCTACAAGGCCGACCTAAGTCTTTTGGTATTATTCATTAACGTCTCATGTGTATTTATTCAAGGCTTCTCTTACAATTTTTTGATATTCATTGTCAAGTTATCTGCAGAACAAAGTATTCTGACAATAAGTTCTATAATTTATTAAACAAACGATTAAGTTATTGCAAACCACTTAAAGAACATATTAAATTTAGTCAGAATTTGGCACCAATTTGAAGTATCTTAAAAGTAAACAACTTCTGTCATCAATGGTTGTCACGTATCTTACCATGATGCTCGTACCATGTTCTTTATTTTAACGTTGCTTTGCACTACCATTATTCGAATCACGTTTTAAAAAAAAATAATAATTGAATCAGCAGCACGCCGCGCCAGTAACACAATATTAATAGCTTTAGTAAAACCATTTACAATCACCAAGTTTTTTCACAGGAAAAAAAAAAACGGTTTATGACCATAGCAAAGTCCGACTTCTACGAGTATTAATGAATGTGGAACAATCACGGAATCACGTAGATATAGTAAACTACTTTTCTACAGTTAATTGTCACTTTTACTTTTATCTACGAACTGTGTGAAGACGAGCCATAAAACTTATAAATGCTAATGAGTGCGGACAATAAAACAAAAAGCCGGCTGGTTACCGGTCATTTAAAAATCCGTTATCGGTATGTAAAGACATGCGAACTGCATTGAAGGAACCGGGCAAGATATCATGTTATTTTTATTGTTGTTTATGCTGAACGTTCTTTTTGCTGGAAATAGATGTCAGAATTTTTGAAATTATATTTTCAAGAATGAGATTATACAAAATTGCAGCAACTTCTTCCATATAATTATTTTTTGAAGGTATATTTAATTGCCAATTATTTCTTTCGGTCATAAGTTTGTAACTGTCATTAGTCGTTTTTTTATTGGTAAATGTATAGGCATCCCAGCAGAATTTTACACAGTAAACAACAACAAAGGAATACTGTGTATAAATTATCCAGTAAAAAGAGTGCAAATAATAGTGCGGATAAAGTTTTAGAACGTCTGGATTAGAATGACACTCAAATTGGTTGCAGAAAAATAATTTTTTGCGTGATGCTGGCAGATTTTGATTATTTGAGGATGTGTTCGGTGATATTTGCTCATTTTATGGTTTGTTTTCGCTAGAGCCAAAATTATGTGGATTGAAATATTAATATACGATTAGACGGTAAATGCTAATAGTCAAAGGTCACAATGTTGTCTCTTGATGCGTTGGTGTGTAATATGTGTCAAAGTTTTAACGTATCTGGCTTTGAATCTGAAATCAAATAAAGATGCATGTTTCCTATCTGTCAGGTAAGAATATGAAATTCATCGAAGAATGGCTGTGATGGCTTTAAATTAAAAAGCATGTGAAAAGTTAAAAAAAAAATTACATTATATTTTTGGTGCTGAAAAAAAAAACAATGTGCTTTGTGGCGATATATGCAACGAAATCCCTAAAATCCATTATTTCGATGTCTTCTTTCGATTAACTGACAAGCTAAAAAAGATTTTTATAGAAAAACACTTAAAATTTTGACAACCTTTAAGTTTCTTTTAGAATTTAATTAAGACTTGTAACTTTATCGTGTAAATACTTTTGGATCTGCCATCATTTTCGTCATAAGAAATATTAAGTAACTTAAATGTTCACCAAATTTAGTTAAGCTGGTTTTGCGTACGGTTTGACAGCCAATTGTTAAAATTTGTGAGAAATGTCAGAATACTAAACAAATTTAATATTATATGACCACCATATTGCAAATCATGATATAATGTAAGAAAGAATGATCTTGCTGAATTTTTCTGATACCGCGCATTTATTTGACTTTGTTTATATGCATACCGTAATGATTTGATTTAATTAATAATATTGCTATTTGTTGTGAGAGAAATTTTGAAAGTGATCTAAATCTAGAAATTATATACACACACTCCAAAAAGTCTCCGTATAGAAGACTAGGTTTTTATATTTTTGCAAAAAAAAATAGTAATAGAATAAATGAAGTGGGAACACCTTTACTCATTTTTTACCAAATTCCAAGAATTTTTATACACGAAGGATACCGTTATGATCATTATGATCGGGTGAGTCTTGCAATAGTTGGAAAATGTAAAGTGTTTGATTAGGAATTCCGTTGTGTTTTTATTGTAAGTTTTATTTTTTATTTTAGTTAAAAACATTCTTTTTTTCCAAGGAACTAAAAATGTCAACTAAAATTAAGCAAATTCCCTTTAATATCGGGAAAATTATTATCGACTTGCGGAATGAAAGAAAGTCGTGGGTGAAATCGCGAAAATTGTGAAAAACCGCGTTCCTCAATTCAGTACTAACTTGTTACATCAATTTAATAAAACAAAAACAATTGCAAACAAAATAAAATGCACGACTGGATCGCACGAACTTGCTCTTATTAGTGTTCCTTAAACATCGATAGTCTATCGATAGTTATCGATAGTTTTCGACTATCGCAAACATCGATGTTTTATAAACTATCGCATGTCCCGAAAATTAATAATTGCATGTACTGAATAGTATTCCACGAAAACCTTCCTTTATTTACTTTACGCTGAGTGCATTCATTTCACATTTCACATAGTATTTAAATGTTGACATTTTGTTTTATCTTTTAAGTAGGTATGCCATGTCAACAAAAGTATTCAGCACGCGTTTTTCTTTTTAGGCTCGGAGCAGGGAATTGAGCTGTCAAAAAAAGATCTGTGTTTCTTTTTTAGCTCAGTTGCATTAGCATACATACATATATACTCTATCAGCCTTATTTACTTGCTCGTTGTAGCGAAGGAGTAAAGTTACTTAAACTTTACAACTTTTTTTTTATTTTTAAAGCCGTTGTTAGATATGTCATTTTGACATGACATGGTGAGAAATTTACAAAAAGGATGTAACCAATTTTTTTTTCGTTTGTTACTAAAGAACAAGTGAATAGTTATTTTTCTAAACTGTATTGAATAATAAGGGAAATAAGCTGGGGTTTGTTAATGTTTACAATAAGCAGAATTTTAGATTGTTGATTTTTTTTTAATAATATATTTGACGACATAACGGTCAAGAAAATATTTTATAAATAAAGATTTGTCTTACGTAGCGTAAGCCCGAAGTAAATGCTTGGACCGAGTATTAGTGAGATCTAATAAATAAGGCTGTATGTGCTGTATGTTTTAAAAATAATATTTAGTGTCGACTCCCATTCTACGAGTAAAATCTATTTAGAGCGATTTCTTTTTTAAACAAAGTGATTAAATTTTTTCGTCAAAATTAGAAAAAAACCAAAAATATTAGGTCCCATATATTTATTTATTTATCAATAACTTTTTTACTAAAAAAAAAGGTTGTGTGTACTGACGTACGCGCGGTAGAAGTAACACTTCTTTTCCCTCAAACAAAGCCTCTGCAAGATTCTAACCTATAAACGTACAAACATTTTGTCTTTGACGGATAACGTGTCGTTTTGACATGTCACTGACAGGACATTTTTTACCCCCGACGTCGGAAAAGAAGTTTTACTTCAAAAATAGTTCTTGCAAATGTTGATTATAATAACTTCTTATAAACTATCGATTAACTATCGATACTATCGGGTGTTTTTCAAAAACTATCGTTGACTATCGCAAGTGCCGACTATCGATGTTTAAGGAACACTAGCTCTTATGTAAAAGTACTTTGGAATTTAAGATACATTTTATAAATATAAAACATGAATTTAATGAGATAATAATGTTCAAATGCATAAAATTGCCGTCTGGTTTCCGGAAAAGTATGACTTTATGCAAATGAACCTTAAAAAATCGTTTTATTATTAAATAAATTTTTTATATAAGAAATTTCTCTAAAATTTTTCAAGAAAAAAATGTGGGATGCGAATTTTAAGTATTTAATAATATTGGTTTTAGGAAATAATTTCAAAAAATAATCGTTCATAGGTTTTGAAGATATTGATTTAAAAATTTTTTTTTTTTTTTTTAAAACTTAATTAATTAATTTTATTAACAGCATAATCATTACATTTTGGTAGTAATCGCACAATTTACACAGAGTTATGATAATAATATCTTGCTACTGAAAAATGATTTAATGTTTGAAAAACGATAAGTATGTATGTTGAAGAGAATTTGTAATGGAAAGGAAAAGCTGATAAAACCTTTCATTGAGAAGAAAAAAAAAAAGAAAAAAAGAATTATATATTTTATATTATTTAGTTAAATCTAATATCACAGTTATTTTAAATTATAGTAAAAAAAAAAAAAAAGTAAATAAGTAATGCAAACAGAAAATAAATAGATAAATAAATAAATAAATAAATAAATAAATAAATAAATCAATAAGTAAATAAATAAATAAATAACAAAATAACTAAATAAATAAACAGTTAAATGAGTAAGCAAGCGAATAAATGAACAAATAAATAAGCAAAAATAGTTAAGTACATAAATAAATAAATAAAAAATTAAATAAGTTTATTAATAATGTTTATAATAATATGTTTTTTTTTCGAGAATCAGAAATTAGTTTACAAGATTTGTAATCAAGGGATTATCTGACAAAGAACAATTACATGAATATTTTGTAGAGAGTTTATAAATTCTTGAAGAAATAGTGTCGATACTGGCCCTATCATGTAGTTCAAGTGTTGAAAAATGCCAAGGAAGCTTAAGTGCTAGTTTAAGAATTTTATTTTGTGCTATTTGCAATTTTTTTATATGTGTCTTAGCACAGTTTCCCCACACGGGGCAGCCATACAACATAAACGATTGAAAAATAGTTTTGTAAATAATGAGCTTATTTTCTGCACTCAGCAGTGATTTTCTGTTTATAAGAGGATACATTATTTTAATGGTTTTATTAACTTTATCCAAGGTGTTTGAGATCTGTTTGTTATATGTTAGTTTTGAGTCTAAGGTTATACCAAGATACTTTGCACTGTCATTCCAACTGATATCTACATTATCCATTTTAAGATTGTTGCTAGGGAGGAAGCAAGTTTTCCTTTTTCTCGTGAAAAAGATAGCTTGCGTTTTCAAAGGGTTCACCTTTATCTTCCATTTATTAAAGTATCTTAAAAGTATATCCAAACCTGATTGTAAGTTGGTTTCAATAACGGAACCAAATACATCAGATGAATAAATTCCTGTGTCGTCTGCATATATAGCAAATTTACAGTTGGGAAGTTCCGGGAAGTCGGAAGTGTAAATATTGTATAAATATGGGGCTAATACTGATCCCTGTGGTACACCTGCAGGAATATTGTGCTGGGATGAAAAATTATTATTAACAGAGACTACATATGTACGATCTGTTAAAAAACTTTGGATGAGTTTTACTATATAATCTGGAAACCCATAACCTAGCATCTTATGAAGTAAACCTTCATGCCAAACAGAGTCGAAGGCCTTTTCCACATCAAGTAATACTAAACCTGTTGATTTCTGTTCAGAAAATGAATTTTTGATATGTCTTGTGATTCTATCTACTTGGTGAATTGTGCTGTGGTGATTTCTAAAACCGAATTGTTCCTGTGGTAATATGTTTTTTTCTTCTAAAACTTCAGAGATTTTCAAACTTCCAGGCTTAAGAATAGGGATTATTTTGGCTTTTTTCCAATCTTTTGGGAAGTACTGCAGCTTAATACATGCATTAAAGATAAACAAAATAGCTTTCAAACCACGTTTAGATAATTTTTTTAGATACAAATTTTTTAAGTTGTCTAAACCGGACGATTTACGAGTATTAAGATTAGATATTATATTATTTAACACTTCATACTTGATGAAATTGCTGTCATCAATTTGTAAAGGAGTTAAGTTTAAACTATTTATTGTATCACTGACCATTGCAATAGTTGTATTGTCTCCTAAGCCACAAGAAACTAAATGATTTTTTTGAAAGTTGGCTGCTAATATGTCAGCTTTTTGAGTCGATGTGAGTGCAGAATTTTGTAAATTGTCTAAAGTAGGAATTACTGTATACTTTTTTTTCATTATTTTGGTAATATTCCAAAAAGGTTTACTGCATTTGTCAAGACTTTGTAATTTACGATTCCAGCTATGATTACGAAATTCATTTATTTCAGTTTTGATTTGATCGTTTAAAGATTTGACGTTCTGTTGATATATTTCTAGCCTATATCTTTGTCAGTGTCTTCTTGTAGCATTGCGAACTTTAATTAAATTTAAAATGTGCCGTGGAAGTTGTTTATTGTTAATAGCACACTTCAATTTCTTTGGTACTGACTGATCAATGGCATCTTCTATATATTTTGTGAATTTATTTGTATAATCATCTATTTGCGAGCAATTAGTTACGGTCTCAACGGTTTGGCTTTGGTTTTGTAGATTATTATCTATTAACTTGCGATATTTTTTCCAATTCGCGTTTTTGTAATCTCGAAAATAATGTTCTATTTTTTCTGGTGTTTGAAGAACATTTGAAAGTACAGGAAGATGGTCCGAGCTTAAGTCGTTAATTACAATGGGTTGAGTCAAAAATTGCGGAATATTTGTCAAATAAAGATCTAAAGTGGAGGGCTTTGATCGACTGTTAGTCGGAAAATAAGTCGGTGAACCTGGATATAAAATTTGAAATTGATGACTAGCATTAAGATCGTACAGAATATTGCCCCATGTATTTGCTCGAGTACATCCCCAACTTCTGTGTCTGCAGTTGAAGTCACCACCTACTACAAAATTTCCTTGGATCTTACGAAGATCACTCTTTAGCCAAACTCTTTTATACGCAGATGACGATCCACCTGGAAAATAAACAGAAAAAATTGAAATACTCCTGCCGTTTGCAAAAAACAGCTCTATTCCTATGTTTTCAATTAGTTTTGTATTTAGACTGGGTAAAAGTGTGTGTTTTAAATTCTTTTTAATAAGTATTGCAACCCCACCGCCTATTCTATCTGGTCTGTCGAGACGGTAGCACGAATAGATATTATTTGAAAAAGATACTTCAGGAGTCAACCAAGTCTCGCAGATAAGGCTAACATCGACTCTATTTTTACATAGAAATGAAAAAAACTCTGACAATTTATTGCGAATGCCTCTTGCATTCCAACATACCACATTAAGTTGTACTGCCATTACTTAGTTTTAACATATAAATACTTTAAAGATAATTGTGCGATTACGTTAAACTGCTCGGACTTATTATTACATTTTGAAAGTTGACTTGTCATTTCAATAACAAGAGATTGAATTTCCTCAAGAGAAAAAAGATCATCTTCAGCAGACGATTTAGTTACAGGTGCAGGAATGATAGCTGGGTTTAAATTTGAATTTACATTTGGACGACCCCTCCACTCCCTGGGTGCGTAGTCGATGTTATTGTTGATGTTGACTCTTTGAGTAGCTTTCGCATGCATTTTAAGAGGTGGAAATTGCTCCATTGAGCATAACTCAAACGATCGGGGAGCTTTCACCACTATTGATCTTGAAGAGCTTTTGAGGGAGAGCTTTTCTTTCATTTCCAAAAATTTTATTCTGCTTATGCAATTGCTGTCAGTTGACTTATGATTTTTGTTACAATTAGCACATCGCACTGTTTCAGAGGCTTTACAATCGGATGTTTTATGATCACCCGCACAGTTAGAACAAAAAGTCTTAATGTTACAATTACGCTCACCATGTCCATACATTTGACAGTTTCTACATTGTGTAATACTGTTCCTTGAGCGGCGCTTGTGTTCCCATTTGATTTGAGTTTTAAATATGGATTTAATGTTTTTTCTAAGATCACTCATGCGGATTGATCCATTTTCTAAGTGAACAATATAGAAAGTGTCTAAATAGTGCTCATAACGCTTAGATATCATTTTAATATCAACACACTTTAAGCCGATTGTATTAAGTTCTTTTTTTAACACTTCAGTAGGCATTTCATCAAGCCCGAACAGAACTACTTTGTATGATTTATTATTGGGCAAATCATGGGAAAAGAATTGACACTTATGAGACTTCAGTGCCTCGATTGATTTATTGTATGAGTCAATGTCATCACAAATAATTTTAATTCCGATTGAAATTTTTTTAATCGAATAATTTTCAATGTTTGAGTCCTTCATAAGCTTATGAATAAACTCTGAGTTTTTTTGCAATACTTTGATGGGAGGCACTACAACTTTTTTTTGTTTTGGTAAATTTTCTTCGCACGGGACATCGGTAATGTCCGTGTCAGATAAACATTGAAGTGGGTTCCAATAATTACTATTGTTACCCAATTTGATATTTTTTGAAGAAGACATGTCTTCTTCAGTTGGGGTGCGATTCCTCTTCGGAATTTCGGTTTTTTTTTAATGACAGATGTATCGAATATCTTTACTAGCTCGGGTCAAAAGAAAACACGTCGTGTACAGACGAAGATCTGACTCTTACTGTTTTTTTTTAAAACCCAATAAATATTTTTTCGAATATTTTTATATACAATATTATTTTAAACTTAAGGGGACTCCTGCTAAAAATTTTGGGTTAAAATCCTTAGAGCCGTTAATGAGAAAGTCGAAAATCAAAAAAACGGGTCTATGGCAGGTACCCCTAATAACATTTTGCCCCAAAATTTTTCTGACCAAAATGTAGTCCATGTTCATAATATCACACTTAATTTTTTTTATCAAAATCGTTAGAGCCGTTTTCGAGATAAATAAGATTTTGCATTACGGGTGTATGGGGGGTACCCTTAGTTTTGGAGCTAAAAAAAAAATTTCAATTTCTCCTCTAGGGAATCACCGAAGACCCTTAACTGCCGAGTTTGAAAGAAATAGGTCCAAGGGTTTAGGCTGTAGTGAGAGGTACAGACATACAGACACACTGAAACATGTTTTTTGTGTACTAAATTTTCCTTAAAATTTTTATAAAAAAAATTGATATGCAAATTGTTATTATTTAATAAAATACATTTTAAAACGTAATTTGAAAATTTAATCGTGAATCGGTTTTCTAGATATTGAATTTTCAAAAAAAAAATTGTATTATTTTTTTAAAAATCCAAAAACTATTTTTTCGAAAAAAACTTTAGTTTATATTTTTTCAAATGCAAAGCAGCTCCTGCATAAAAATTTTGGTTAAAATCGTTAGAGCCGTTGGTGAGAAATTCAAAAATCAAAAAAACTGTTCTATGACAGGTACCCCTAATAACATTTCCCCCCGATTTTTTTTTTACCAAAATATAGTCCACGTCCATAATATCATACTTAATTTTTTTTATCAAAATCGTTAGAGCCGTTTTCGAGATAAATAAGATTTTGCATTACGGGTGTATGGGGGGTACCCTTAGTTTTGGAGCTAAAAAAAAAATTTAAATTTTTCCTCTAGGGAATCACCGAAGGCTCTTAACTCCCGAGATTGAAAGAAATAGGTCCGGTGGTTTAGGCTGTAGTGAGAGGTACAGACATACAGACACACCGAAACATGTTTTTTGTGTACTAAATTTTACTAAAAATTTTTATAAAAAAAATTGATATGCAAATTATTAGTATTTAATAAAATACATTTTAAAACGTAATTTGAAAATTTAATCGTGTATCGGTTTTCTAGATATTGAATTTTCAAAAAAAAAATGTATTATTTTTTTAAAAATCCAAAAACTATTTTTTAGAAAAACTTTTTAGTTTATATTTTTTCAAATGCAAAGCAGCTCCTGCATAAAAATTTTGGTTAAAATCGTTAGTGCCGTTGGTGAGAAATTCGAAAATCAAAAAAACCGTTCTATGACAGGTACCCCTAATAACATTTCCCCCCAAATTTTGTTTTCACCAAAATATAGTCCATGTCTATAATATCACACCTAATTTTTTTTATCAAAATCGTTAGAGCCGTTTTCGAGATAAATAAGATTTTGCAT
Source organism: Chrysotoxum bicinctum (assembly GCA_911387755.1). Classification (NCBI taxonomy): domain Eukaryota; kingdom Metazoa; phylum Arthropoda; class Insecta; order Diptera; family Syrphidae; genus Chrysotoxum; species Chrysotoxum bicinctum. The sequence goes on from OU426987.1 coordinate 63,124,787, forward strand.
TACGGGTGTATGGGGGGTACCCTTAGTTTTGGAGCTAAAAAAAAAAATTCAATTTTTCCTCTAGGGAATCACCGAAGACCCTTAACTACCGAGTTTGAAGAAAATACCTCTAGTAGTTTAGGCTGTAGTTCGAGGTACTGACATACAGACATACAGACATACAGACAGACAGACGGAATTGTCGGACCCACTTTTTTCGTCTTCGCTATCATCGTCATGTCAACTTTGATCAAAATCTGGAGTTCGATTTTTTTTCCAAATGCAAAACTTGCCCTATAGTACCTATATCGCAAGTAAAAAGATCTGGAGGACCAATGAAAATTGATCGCCGTATGGAAAAGAGAATACTTAGGAGTATTGCAGAGGATCCGAAGCAAAGTGTACACGTTCTTGGAGGTAAATTAAAAACCATCGACGGAATTGATGTGTGTTCCCAGATAATACGAAACCTGTTGTGCAGAAATGGAGTTCATGGTCGAGTGAGCCGGAAGAAGCCATACATTCGGATTACGCTACGGAACACTTGAGTAAGGACAATTCGTCAGGTTATATTTACAGGCGAAAGTAAATTTAACATCTTTGGCTCAGATGGTCTGGAGAAAGCCAGGTACTGGCTTTCATATTTGTAAGCAATTTTTTTAATTTCAAAGTACTTTTTTATATAAGAGTAAGAAACGTGCGATTCAATCGTGCATTTTATTTCTATCTGCGAATCTTCCATCCGCTTCTCATTTTTCTAAATCTCCGAAAATGTTCCGCAACTTTTACACAATTACTTTCTCTCGAGCTTTTTTGTAAGTTGTTCCAAAATTTTAATCGACTTGTCCAAAAAACCAACTAATCGCTTAAAATGTTCTAGAAAGAGTAAACTTTCCCAGCTTAAGTAAATCTCTTTGTGTACCATTCCTTTCACTCAAAAATTTATTAAGCCTGCCAATTGTTTTCGAGATCATCAATCACCGGATCACAGCTAGATTTCTTTTCAAAATTTGCCAAATTCAAATGGCTGAATTCCGACCCCTTTTCAACTAAATTTTTCGAAAAAATTTAAAAGGACCAAAACTAAGGAAAAGTTTCGTCTAAGCATTCTCCTAATTGCCATAAATCATTCTATAGGTGAAGTTTATTTTTTGCGAACTGGAACTATAAGAACTTTCTTAGACTATTTCACGGTCGCTAATATTCTTAGACTTATGCTCATATGAAGACAAAAACCTCGAAAGAAAATGCAGTCTTGCTTTTATGTGTGCTTATTTAAAGAGAAAAAAATAATAATAACTATTGACAAAGACCGGCTCTATCGATAGCATTATTTTATACATTTCAAGATCAGAAAGCTAACAGCTTCAGCCTTGAAAAGTGCACAGATGGTTGTCAATAGAAATGAAACCAGTTCATGACAGCTTCGAGTCAACGTCATTTTCATTGAACACACACAGATTGATATTTTTGCTTAAATGGCATAAATCCTATTTAGTGATTGTGATTCACTCACGTAAATGCAAACTGATGTATAATATTGACAATATCTTGATAACTCGTACGTCGTACTTACATATATGTAGTTAATAAGATAAGTTTTTGTTTTAAATTTGGAATGGTGTCATTACTTTAATCATAGTCACATTATGTCATCATAAATAAATTGTCTTAAAAATTCCCCAAAAATCTTCCACTTATCTTTACAAAATGTTCAAATCTATCAGAACCAAAATAAATTTAAGGAAATTCATGGTGAAGCTGTTATTCTTAAGTCAAACAAGCTTTTTGATTAGGTAAATTTTGTGTTAATGTACGTTTTTTTTTAAACGGAAAGTGTCCAAAATTTACTAAGAAAAACATTGAGTTGGATTCATATTGTTGTGAAACTTTAAGTGATGAAGTTATGCACGTACATATGTATGTATTCGTATTAAGGATTCAAAAACAATCAATCATTTCCTTACATGTGAGCATTTTTCGTCTACAGGGTGTCCCTTAATTCATGCATAATATCTTAAGGCCTGATTCTTTGGTATATTCTAAGAAAAAAATCGTTCTACAATAAGAGCCTATCTCCAACTTGTATATCATATCTGAGATTTAAGAAAAGGCTTACTTTAGTGTACCCTGATCCATGTTAACGGTAATTGCGCTGCTAGTACGAATGATAGAAACTTCATTTAGGCCTTTATTTTTAGAAGAAATACCAGACATCTCCAAGAGACTTATAGAAAAGTCTTCTTTTTTTTTGTGTAAATTTTTATTCGATTTGTTGGAAAATACAAATTGGAATGAAAATTTTTTACATACGTAATTTTCTTCCTCTAAATACTAAATCTAAGACCCGAGGTTACAATAATATTTGACGATAATCTTTATGATTGCGGTTCAAGTCGAAAATGTGTTTTGTATTTCATAATTTTGAAAAAGAATATCTAATGTCAGATAGCTTTTATTGGTCCATAGATATGGAAATCGGTTGGTGTAAACAGCAATGTTCGAGGTTTTTTTAAGATAAGATTATCTGGAAGTATAAGATAAGTTAGAAGCGAAAGTATAATACTTTATATTGTTAAAGATATATATGTATGTAAGTCTTTATAAACACTTCTCCCTTCACCAAACCATTGAAACCAGCTTCACAATAGTACACTGTGAACAAATAATGTGAAATTATCACAAAAAACCGTATTACAATTTTCAGAGTTTATAAACTTTTACTTTTCATACAATTTTCATACAATTCCCGACAAAGTCAGTAAAATACTTTTATGAAATTCGACATTGGACGGCTATAATCCCATAATTTAATCGATTCTCTAATAATTTCTTTAGATGCAATATCCATCAAGTATTGAGAACCAGTACGAAATGGGTCCTGGGTTTACACGATCACCACAACAAAAACTCCTGTTTGACAAACAATTTGCACATGAATATGAGAGAGGAACATAACCGGCTTCTCAGAATTAGAACGAGGAAATACGAGTACATATATGGTTGTGAAAACAGAATATTGAAGTTCAGAAGACTAACGAAAAGATAAACAGAACCTCTTAAGGTTACACGGCGCGAACATAAGCACGTAAGGCCGATTAAGGAAATATCGTAGTGTATTCATAGTCGTTGCTGAGAATGTGGAAAATCAGTTTTAGAACTTTTATTATATCGAAGACGAATCGAGTTCCTCTGTCAAGGAACGAACCATTGGTATCTATGTTGGTGATGTAGAACAACAATTCCGTCCACATATCTCAAAGAACTGAAAATAACTTCATATTAAAAAACTTAGAATCTAGGACTGAGATGAATTTGAAGGATGTCTTAGAAGACGGAATTTTAGAGAGGATAAAAATCGAAATGATGAATCGATGAATGAAGAGAATGTGAGTTATTTCTCTTCGTTTTCCCAGCGTATTCAGGTTAATTAAAATCAAAGGGTTATTCCAATACAGGCCACGAAGGACAAATCGTAGGAAACGACATTGAAGGCTATCGCTTCTGGATGTGTGAATCTGTTGATAAAGTGACCACAATTGACAAGTCGAAGGGGGAAGGTAGAGACGGGGTGGAAATTGCATGCATTTCCAAGAAAAAGTGATTAATTGGCATTTGGCAGTATTAAGCTCACACCATTTTTGAGGTACCAGAAAAAGAAATTATCGACACCAAGTTGAAGAAAAGATCATGTGTCAAAGAAATCGTATTACAAACTTAGTTTCGTTCATGTGAACTGAGATATGGAAATATTTAAAAGCTTTTCAAAAAGATGAACAAGGAGCATGATTAGCACTCGATCGAGGGAATAGAGAGACGCCATAGCAGAAATGAGGTTCGGAAGTTTTACAAAAAGATTCAGAAAACATCACAAGCGACAGATGATGACTTGGTTGGGAGTATTTATCAGCTCATGTGCAAAATATGGTCAGAAGAAAGCATATCCGATGAATGGAACCTCAGCATTGTCTGTCCGTTCCTCAAGAAAGATCTTCTAAAGTGCGCCAACTACAGAGGCATAAGTCTCCTGAATATTACGTATAAGATCCTTTCTGCCATATTATTTGAACGTATCAAGTCTTTCGTCACCAACCTGAAAGGTTCATATCAGTACGGCTTTAGGCCAGGAAAGTCCACCATCGATCAAATATTCACAATACGGCAAGTCTTTGAAAAAATCCAGGAGCTTCAAATTGACACCTTCCTTTACCGTCTTGGACAGAACGTCAGCATAGTTGAGCATATTGAGGTAGTTAAGGAATTTGTATATCTAGGCGCCGCTATAAATTCAGATTCAGACAATAATACCAGCGGTAAAATCCAGCGCAGAATAACTCTTGTCAATCGCTGCTACTTTGAAATAAAAAGACAATTGAATAGCAAAGTCCTCCCTCGAGCAACTATACTTTAGTATATAAAAAACTCTTATCATCTCGGTCCTTCCCTATGGTGCAGAGACATGGACTTTATCGAAAGTGGATGAGAACGCTTTAGAATGTTTCGAGAGGAAAATTATCCATGTGATCTTTGGTCCCGTCTGCATAGACAGAGAGTGGAGGAGAAGATATAACCATGAACTGTACGGACTGTTGGCATACACAAGTGGGAGAGGACCTCAACCAACTTGACGTGCGAAACTGGAGACAGCTAGCTATGGACCGAGCTAGCTGGAGTAGCTTGTTAGTTAAAGCCCTGGTCCACCCCGGACTGTAGCACCACCTTAAGTAAGTAAGTAAGTAAGAAATAAAAAAGAGAGGACTGAAAGTGACTCCCTTGTGGAACATCGGAGGTAGCCAGGAAATGGTACTTATAGCTTGAATGCCAAGAATTGTAGAAAACAAATAGTAATCTAATGTAAAGCACGCTTTTTCGACGCAAAATCGGTTTAAGCTATTCTTTTTTTTTTTTTTTTTTTTTTGAAAATATTTTTCTCATTATTTGTAAGTAATAAGTGATTTTTTTGCTATTTTCTTTTTGGCAACACTGTTTTTGACAGCTCACGCACGTTTCGTGTTTTGTGTCACTGTCTTCATCTTCAGTTTGCTCTATAATTTAACCATGAAACGTCTTACAAACGGACAACCCTTGCAAATTATTGAATTTTATTATCAAAATGCGTGCTCTGTTAAGAAAGTTCATCGCGCGCTTCTTCCATTTTATGGTCAGTTTAATCGACCTACTGAGGGGGCTATTCGGGCTATTGTGACTAAAATTTCGCACCAAATTTACATTGTTAGACATTAAACTACCAACAAGCTTACGTAGAGTGCGAACTGAGGAAAATATCGCAGCTGTATCGGAGAGTGATAGTGATGACCGCGAATTATCGACTCGGCGCCGCCGTTTGCAGCAATTGGGCCTCTGTTACTTCACTACGTGCAAAATTTTGCGGAAGAATTTCGATGTGAAGCCTTTCAAAATACAGCTGGTGCAAGAATTGAAGCCGAAAGACCTACCATAACGCTGAATTTTGGTTAATAGGGTCTTGAAAAGTTGGCCGAAGATCCACTTTCTTATTGAAAAATTGTGTTCAGCGACGAAGCTCATTTCTGGTTGAATGGATACGTGAACAAGCAACAAGCAAAACTGCCGTATATGGAGTGAAGAGCTACTAATGCATCCAGAAAAAGTCACTGTTTGGTGCAGATTATGGGCTGGCGGAATCATTGCGCTGTATTTCTTCAAAAATCGGAACGTTACTGTGAATGGTGAGCGCTACCGTGCGATGATAACAAACTTGCATGACAAGCGGTTTCAATAAGACGGTGCCAAGCCAATAGTCACACAGCACGCGTAACAATGGATCAATTGAGAGGCGAGTTCGGTGAACAGTTTATTTCACATTTGGGGTCGGTAAATTGGACGCCTAGATCGTGCGATTTAACGCCTCTATTCTTTTCGTTGTTGGTCTATGTTTGGGCTCATGTCTATAGCGACAAGTGTGCTTCGATTGACACACTGGAAGCCAACATTGAAGCATTTATTCGTGTGATACCAGCCGAAATGTTAGAAAGAGTATGCCAAAATTGGACTAATCGGATGGACTATTTGAAGCGCAGCAGCGGCCAACATTTGCATGAAATAATCTTCAAATATTAAATTATATCGACCGTACTATCGAATACTATCAAATAAAGATTTCATTCATTTTTCTGAATTGTATCTGTTTTTTTTTTTTTTTTAATTTCCGATAGCTCTTAAAAAACCACTCGTTATATGGTCCTAATAAATTCTACATATTTATTTTTTTCATAAGTTTTTTTTTCGAAAACTATGTAAGAGAAGCCTGTAGTGTAATTGTGGTTCTGGGTTAAGAAAGGTTAGATTTTTTGTAGATTATTCTTATTATTTCTGAGTTGAAAAATTATTAACTTAATTTTCGACATTATTTCTTTTAGTGTATCTAGTAGATAGTATACCCACACAATTTATCTCCACAGTATCCATTGTTTTGCGGTTCTTGCTCTCGTAAGTGGAGCAGCAACCGTGAAGATAAATCTCACATCACCCAGTCACTTCGGTTAATGCACTTTTTGCTGCCCTGCATAGGGCCATAACTATACATTACACAATGCAAATTGCAATATTCTTCGCAAAGCCTTATGGCTTCATAAAAAATCTCAGGCATACATAATTCAAGATAGTATGTACTCATATCTGATTATAATGTCGATTCGATGATGAGATATTTTTTCTTTCCATTGTGTAGGAGTTTTCTGAAACATCAACATGCATTTCCTCGGCTTCTAACTAATTATTCTTATTATTTATTTTCTTTTTTTTTTTAATTCCAGACAATAAAATGAAAAACCACTTCTGAAAACAATCAACAATTTCCCGAAACTAAGACTAAAAGAAAACATCAACAATGAGCAAAACCGTGACAACAAACAGGAAGGACGCTTCAAGTAGCTGTTGTAACCATCAAAACTTATCAATCTCCAATATAAATGAGATAAGTGTTGAATCACAAGAACTTAATGAGAAAGCTGGATTGAAGTATCTCCCTAGTTGGCCACCAGTTAATTTAGAGTTTCATGATTTGAATTATTCAGTGCCGGATTTAACCAAAGGTAAATCATAATAATTTTTTTGTTTTTATTTTGGTATATGTATATATATTTTATGCCACCTTGGCTGTCCCTACCAAATATTTACCTTAAATCTATGTAAGGCGGTTAAGAGATACACGTCATAGACAACTTTCTCTGTCATTAGACAACTACTAGAACTGGTTCTTATGTCTCACACTGTCCCTTCGGTTCCGATCAGACTCTGTCCTACTGAACCGAAGGCGCTCTGCTCCGCCCTGTGCGAGGACGTCTCGAGTGATTAGCGAAATCACCATTGTAATCTGGACTGGCATTCGTTTGTCTAAGTAAAGGAATGCATCGGCCGCGATAAAGCCGCTTAGATAATTACCTTTAGGGTAGTAAGCCATACCAATTAGGCTATTGGTCGAGGAAATCGCTCTTGCAATGTGACTCCGAATCAGCTTTACCAAAAAATTATCAATTCTGTTTATTTGGGTTCCGTTATATAGAACCTAGTTGGAATAATAATGTTTTAACACCGACTCTGGTGTTCTGTGTAATCCGTTCAAGGCAAAGTCTAAGACACTTTTCTCAAATACCCGAATCTTTTCTATTTGAGATAGGGCAACGTTGAACCACACTGGGCATCCATAGGCAATCAGCGGTCCGATGAGGGCCATGTAGCAAATTACCTTCACCCTGTTGTCAAGCCGGCTGCTTTTAAACAACCGTTTCGTCAAAGCGAAGACTCCTCTAGCCCTAGCAAGAGTAACATTTATATTATGTCTCTCAAAGTATAAATACTAATCCAACAAGATGTCAAGAAACTTACTTTAAGGTCTGATGATCGTCGGCATACGCAATTGCCAGAGTTAGACTAGATACCCTTCCCTTTTTCATGAGAGCATATACGAGTACCATAGCTGTCTTCCATCGCACTGGATAATGTGCATTATTCAATGCTTGGTTAAACAGTGTGGTATAAATGTCCACTGGCTCCGAAGGTAGATTTCGTAGTACAACATTGGATATACCATCAACTCCTGCTGACCTCTAATTCTTTAATGAGTCCAAGATGAACTGGAGCTCAACCTTCGAAACTAACAGGGAATTAGGCCCGTTTCGCTGGGCGATTATGGAGTTTGTCAAATAATTATCATTAAACCCGGCGAAACCAAAGTTTTCCGATCGGCATTGCATCATTTCATCTCGAAGGTAGAAATTGTGAAGTAGAGCTCTGTTTTCCAGGTCATGATTCGAGCGAATCCTTGCCTTCACCTTGTACACTTGCTGAAAAGCAGCCCCCCTCGTCTCCTCTCTCTCTCCTGTGAATCTTCGACAGTAAGGCTGAAAACACACCGGATAAAGCAAAACATGTTTTTTTGTTTCGTGAAACAAGAGAACATTGTTTCTTATGAGACTGAACACACCAAAGAAAACGAAACAAAACACATGTTTTTTGTTTGAAATGTTTCGATGGTGGTTGTCGAAAATACATGCTATTGTATACGAGCAACACACACTGAATGCAACAAAACTGTTTCGAACAAGGGTCGTTGACGATAATTGCATACTTTCTTATGGCGCAACGCACACCAAATGAAACGAAACATAAAAACAAAAGCAAAACAGAAAAACATGTTTCGTTGCCGATAGCTGACCAGTGGTACCACTTTACTTCAATTGAAGTAGATCTACTTCTTTTTTTCAAAATATTTTAAAATCTACTTCCTACTTCGCACCATCAGCAAAATACTGAAATCTACTTCATTTTAAAAATCTCTGTTTCAATCTACTTCAATTTTACAAAATAAAGCCAAAATCTACTTCTTTTTCTCTATTGCACTCTAAGTAGTAGTATGTAACCTCATAATTACCATAAAATAGAAGAACGGCAACACAATACAAATACACAAATGAGTAATTTTATGCGAAATTTCTTTAAAATAAAAGAAATGTATTGACAATTTTAAGTATTTAATAGGTAATATTCATTTAAGAAAAAAAATTTTTGTATGCAACATTTTTTCTGAAAGCGAGTAAAAAGCCATTTTGAAATCTACTTCGATTTTTCTCAATTTACTTCACTTTTTTCTTCAAATCTACTTCGACTTTTTTTCCGGAAGTGGTAACGCTGTAGCTGACCTATTGTTTTTTGCAAAACAAAATTTTGACTCCGTTGTTTTTATTTTCTTCTTTCGTTGTACTTTACAGATTTATTTGCTTCTACGTTTACTCTGTGCGCAAATTTTAAATAAATATAAAATATGTAGATGGAGAGAAGTTCATTTTTTTTTAATTAAGGCAAGAAGCCCTATCTATAATTATAAAGATAAGGAACATGCCGATAAACTTACTATTGATAAGCTGTGGATTGCTACTTCCTACTATGACATTTGAAGATTGGCAAGATTAAAAGCTTTTCTCTTTTCTTATAAATAAACACATAATGTCTGTTTTGTAAACACAAAATTGTTATTTGTTTTTACTTGCCGTAGAGTTATAATCTTTCAGCCGGAGTTAAGCTTTTACGATAGTTCGTATTTTGTTTCATTTCAACGCACACCAAACGAAACAAAAAAACAAAACGTTTTGTTTTGTTTTATTCTGTTTCGCTTGGTGTGTGTTCAAATAAAAAATGTTTTTTTGACTATCGAATAAAAAACGTTTTGCTTTATCCGGTGTGTTTTCAGCCTAAAGAGGTAGTCATCCTTCGGATAGACACCGGCTGTTAGAAGTACGTCTCTCATTTCTGTCGTCCTCTGTAGCTTAAGTCATTGAAAGATCTTATTAATTTGTGGATTGGTGGAAAATGACTTCAATGTCCTAATCTCCAGATCGTGTGTGTTAGTTAAACGTCGGTATAAGCGTTTAAAGGACTATTCACATGAGAGCGACCAACGACCGACGAATGAACGAACATTCGCCCATTTTGACATTTCGTTCACATGCATTTTTTCTTATTCGTCGCAAATGGCGTTTACTTAGATAACTTAGAATGATTTTGAAGTTAAGTGCTTTGCACATGAGACTCGAACTGCGAACTGCGAATTGCGAATGGTCGCGAATTTTGACATTTCGTTCACATGAGTATTTTTTTTGGTCGCCGAACAGTGCGAATTGTCAGAAAAAAAAGAAGTAAGTAAATTAAAGTAAAATGAGTGCTAAGCAAAATTATTTTAAGAAAAGGTGGCTTTTATGCAGTTTAATTTGTTACTAAAATTTAAAAAAGAGAAAAAACTTATATTTGCATCTTCTAAATAAGAGTTGTCATAGATTTGGAGAACATTTCACTTTGATACCTCAACTAGAAAGAGGTTAAATTCGTACGAATTTTTTAGTCGCGGGTTTGTGGAATGCGTTCACTAGTTGTGGATTGCGAATTTACATTTGACAGTTCGCAGAAGATACGTTGTTGGTCGCGTACAAAATTTTAAAATTCAAAATATTTCAATTTATAATTATTTTATGCAGTGTTTTCCTTTTAAATAGTTGATTCGATCATTAATTCACTTCGTCGTAGAATAAAAACAAAACAAAAATTGATATTAACTGTGAAAATTGCTTAAAAAGATTTATTCGCATTCGCAGGTCGCAGCTCATGTGCAAAGCACTTTAGTCGCGTGCGAACAATTCATTCATTGCAGTGTGGATGGTATGTGGAACGAGAATAGTGTTTGACAGTTCGTAGCAATCATATTGCAATTCGCAACGACCAATTTACTTTCTCAAATTTCTCTCATTTTACCAATCCAACGCAAATTCTAATATATTAACATTAAATTAAACTAGATTTTTACCACTTTGTAAGGTTTTTGTAAAGAATTTAGGCTTATATACGTTTTTAATCCCATTTGTTTTTTTAGTCTTTGGTCGTTGGACGCTCTCATTTGAATAGTCCTTAAGTCTTGTCAGTAGTCCACTTTTTTTTTCTGTGTACACGTGAATTCTTTTGAACCTATTATGCTAGACATTTTACCTCAAAAACCCCAAAATTTCGTTTGAAAGAAAGTGTAGGATAGGACAGTCTCGGAAGTAGGAAGGCTTTGAAATTGTTAAAGGAGTTGACTATCTAAAGTATATACTTATGTATAGTAAATACGCACACAACAATGTTTGAAAGTTGTATATCACTAGGCCTTGATTCTCCACAGGCTGTTGAACCACCAAATGTAAGGAGAATATTATATAATATTTATAAAAATGGCCTCTATAAAAGAATTTATTTTTGAAAATATTTATGACCTTTCAAGCCCGCATACGCTTTCTTACTACTAAAAGTTCAATGGACCATATTAATTTAAATTTTATTTTTCACGATGTTGATTAATATAAGTGAATGAATGAATAAATAAACCATCTTTTTCAACAATTAAATTAAAAATATATACAAATATAATAAATAATTGTCTTAAAAAAATCTGGTTCTTCTAATTTGTGTCACTCCAAGGACAGGTTGTGGTTTAGCATCAGAGAGTATAGACAAATCGACTAAGTTGATAAATCCAGTTTTATTTTACTGTCGGTACTTTAGATATTTATTACAATTTCTTGCGGTCCAGCAAGAATCCTACGTAATTTAAAGTATGTACGTAAATGAGTAATGAAATGGGGGTTCCGTCTGGAAGGTAAAAGGCCTGTTCAGTGTGCATGTGCATATTTTTATTTTTTTTTTATTATTTTCAAACATGAGCAATTAAATTAACGTGTTTTATTGAACTTGTCTATTTGTTTTAGAAACAAAACTTCACAGGGTGAACGAAACTTAATTTTTTAACACAAAATGGAGTGATGGCGATTGTAAAGTCGTTTGGGTCGAACCACTGTTTCAACTGAACTCGAGCCCGTGGGATCTTTTAACTTTTGCCATTATATCAGGCGCGGATCCAGGATTTCGTTCAGGGGGAGGCAATTTTTGTGATATTTTGCTTAACTTAAAAAAATGGTCCATTTCTCTGCATTTCTGTCTTAAAATATTAAAAAGGTATAAACATCGAATATAAAAATAACAAATTATTAAATTGAATTAAGGAAAGCATGTGCAGGTACATACATATGTATGTAGGTCGTATGTAAATAACTATTAAATAGTAAATCAAACATCTTCGTTTACATTACTTTAGCCTCTTTCAATAATGCTCTGTATGCAATGCAATGCAATGCAATATTTTGGTGAAAAAAAAATTTGGGGGGAAATGTTATTAGGGGTACCTGTCATAGAACGGTTTTTTTGATTTTCGAATTTCTCACGAACGGCTCTAACGATTTTAACCAAAATTTTTATGCAGGAGCTACTTTGCATTTGAAAAAATATAAACTAAAAATTTTTTCGAAAAAATAGTTTTTGGATTTTTAAAAAAATAATACAATTTTTTTTTTTGAAAATTCAAAATCTTGAAAACCCATACACGATTAAATTTTTAAGTTACGTTTTAAAATGTATTTTATTAAATACTAATAATTTGCATATCAATTTTTTTTATAAAAATTTTAAGTAAAATTTAGTACACAAAAAACATGTTTCGGTGTGTCTGTATGTCTGTACCTCGGTAGTTAAGAGTCTTCGGTGATTCCCTAGAGGAAAAATTGAAATTTTTTTTTAGCTCCAAAACTAAGGGTACCCCCCATACACCCGTAATGCAAAATCTTATTTATCTCGAAAACGGCTCTAACGATTTTGATAAAAAAAATTAAGTGTGATATCACGGACATGGACTACATTTTGGTCAAAAAAAATTTTGGGGCAAAATGTTATTAGGGGTACCTGCCATAGACCCGCTTTTTTTATTTTCGACTTTCTCATTAACGGCTCTAAGGATTTTAACCCAAATTTTTTTTTAGCAGGAGTCCCCTTAAGTTTAAAATAATATTGTATATAAAAATATTCGAAAAAATATTTATTGGGTTTAAAAAAAAAAAAAAATTTAAATCAAAATCTTCAAAACCTATGAACGATTATTTTGTGAAATTATTTCCTAAAACCAATATTATTAAATACTTAAAATTCGTATCCCACATTTTTTTCTTGAAAAATTTTAGAGAAATTTCTTATATAAAAAATGTATTTAATAATAAAACGATTTTTTAAGGTTTATTTGCATAAATTCATACTTTTCCGGAAACCAGACGGCAATTTTATGCATTTGAACATTATTATCTCATTAAATCCATGTTTTATATTTATAAAATGTATCTTAAATTCCAAAGTACTTTTACATAAGAGCAAGTTCGTGCGATCCAGTCGTGCATTTTATTTTTATCAAAATCGTTAGAGCCGTTTTCGAGATAAATAAGATTTTGCATTACGGGTGTATGGGGGGTACCCTTAGTTTTGGAGCTAAAAAAAAATTTCAATTTCTCCTCTAGGGAGTCACCGAAGACCCTTAACTACCGAGTTTGAAGAAAATACCTCAGGTAGTTTAGGCTGTAGTTCAAGGTACAGACATACCGACAGACAGAAGGAATTGTCAGACCCACTTTTTTCGTCTTCGCTATCATCGTAATGTCAACTTTGATCAAAATCTCGAGTTCGATATTTTTTCCAAATGCAGAACTTGCAATATAGTACCTATATCGCAAGTAAAAATGAATAAATTAATTAAAATGAAGGAATTATAGTGTTGTACATGATATACATAGTTCTTAAATACTTAATTCTAATATTTTTGTGTGGCCGGTTTTTGAAAACGGGTTTTTAACAGTTTTCAAAAAAAAAAATTGAATTTTTTTTTAAAATCAAAAAAATTTTTTTTTGAAAATTTGAATACACAATAATATTGAAACTGTTGGGGAGCCTTAACATTAAAAAATTATCAAAATCGGTTGTACCGTTTTTGAGAAAATCAAAAACAAAAAAATGGTTCCAAGGGGGGTACCAAAAATAATAATTTTTTGAATTTTTTTTTTCATTCATTACCTAGGTTTAACTAAATGAAAACTTATGCATTTTTTTTTAAAATCTGTAGGACAGTTTTTGATAAACAAAATATTTATAAAATTTCGAAAAAAAAATCGTATGGCAGGTACCGTTATTTTTGCTCTTAAAAAATCAAATCAAAAACCATCCGGGAAAAAAAAAATAAAACCCATATCTACCAAGTTTAAGGAAAATCGGCCTAGCCGTTTGGGCTGTAGTCGAACCGACAGACAGACAGAATTGCGATACCCACTTTTTTGGACTTCGCTATTATCGTAATGTCAACTTTGATCAAAATCTCGAGTTCAATTTTTTTTACGAATGCATAACCTGCCTTATAGTACCTATAAGTCGCAAGTAAAAAGAAAAAAGTGTTATGGTTTTTATAATTGTGAAACGAAGAACTGCCCAGGGGGGGGCAATTGCACCCATTGCCCTCCCCCTGTATCCGCGCTTGCATTATATCCAAGATGCATTTAAAAGTCCTCAGATTTTACCAACATATTGAAAATTCAATATTACTTCTTCGTAAAAACATGGAGTTTAAATTAAAATTAAAATGCACGATTTTGTGATTAAAAAATTGTATTTCGTGCCCCTCATGTCAGATGCATGAATGTGTAAATTTTCCGATTGTTAGTTGATTGGTAGTGTGATTAACCTTTTGGGTTATGTTATACCAAAACCTAGAATTCCCCGCTTACAAGGAAACCTCATTATTCTACAATGTCAATTCAAATCTGTAACATGTATGATTCTGGTTCCCAACTAAAATCTATCAACAGCATAAATTATCATAAATTTGCCACATTCGAGGATCTGACATAACAATGTAGTTGTAGTATCGTGCTAAGGCTATTTTTAAATTGGTTCTCAACATCCCTTAAAGAATGGCAGTACGTGCAAAAATTCAAAGTAAACAGATCTTTTTTGACGTTTGTAAATGTCAAAAAGCAATAGGAAGTTAGAACGATACTAAAATATAGCAATTTGATGACTTTAACTTTAATGAAATGTTAGAAAAAGTATGAATAAAATAGTTTTCGTTATTATTCGTCTAAAATTGTACGTCTTTTGTATGTTCTGGTTGAGGTATAGAAAAGATACATATATGATGAACAGTAAAATGCACGACTGTATAGCAAAGATCGCCAGGATTTTTGTTGACCAAGTCTCTCTTAACCTTTCAGCAAGCACCAACTGCAGAAGACCAGTAGAACCATTGTCAACAGAACGAGGCCTATCAATTAATGATGCAAACTAGAACCAGAACTGCTGAAAGAGCAGCCCGGGAGTTCTACGGGCAAAAATAAAGGGAAAAACGCCGACTTCTAAGGAGGAAAAAGAGAACGATCACGAAAAGCTTGCGGTCGAGTCTATTGAGAGCTGTAGCACCAAGGGGATATTTGAAAGTTCTACCGAATGCTGCAGCTATCTACTCAAGGCTATAAGATCAGAACAGAAGCCTGCCAAGAAGAGAGTGGGAATATTTATGCACAGTCGGTACTTAGAATCTAGAAACAACACTTTTCTATTTTTGTATTGCTATTAGACAGAATAATCAATTCAACTTGGGCGATGATGGTCAAAATTTCCGTCGACCCCACCCAAATGAAGTGCGATTACCGATAGCCAAGCTTAAAGCGTACAAGGCGTCTGGTGCAGATGGCCTGCCACATGAAATATTCAAAGCAATTGGAGATGACTTGGTAGCGAGTATACACCAACTAATTTCCAAAGTTTGGTCACATGAAAGTTTTAGGTCCGACAGATTTTTAAAATAAAACCCAGGACTTTCAAATCGATAAACACCATCTCTTTATCGATTTTCAAGTCGGTTATGATAGAGTGACGGTGAAGAATTATACAGAGGCATCTCGCATTTTGTCAACTCGTCCGCTTGTGCAGGGTAACGAGGGAGAAGTCTCGCTGCTCCATTAAAGTCGTTAAGAACACCACCAAACCCTTTGATTTCGAGAAAGCTTTGAGGCAAGTCAACGCGTTATTATGCAACCTCTTTAACATAGTTCTTAAGGCAATTGTACGTAACTCACAAGTCAAAAACAGTGGCACAATTTTTCAAAAGTCCGTTAAATTACTTGCTTGTACTAATGATATTGACATCATTGGGAGAACGAATCGAGTTGTTATTCGCGCGTTTGCAAGTATTGAATTGGAGGCTACGAAAATGGAGTTGGCTCTTAATGAGGAAGTATATGCTATCATCGAGAAAGGTATCTCAACAATCGACTCAGGTAAAACGTCACGGTGGATGGGTGCAATATCGAAGTTGTCAAGGAATCTCTCTACCTGAGCTTCACTAAAAAAAAACTCTTCAGCGGCTTTAGTTTGAGGTCTTATAAGAAATTTTTCTCAGTGAGGTTTAGGGATTTACGTATAAAATTGAACCTGTAGAGGGCGTTGACAAATTTTGTACTTCTTGAAGAACCCAGGAGCACCAATGTGTGAGAATGGCGCGGGCATACAAACAGACCAGAAGAATCAACTTTACTTTGATAATTACATTACTTCTTTATCCTTGTTGCATTACCTCGCTAAAGAAGGAATTTTGAGTCTCTGTACAGTATGAGGAAAACCAATTTCTGATTGTTAAATACCCACCGACAAGGAAGTCATAAAAAAAGAACGAGGATTTTCTTTTGAATATGTGGCAAACATGAATGGTACAGAAGTGTCGAATTTTATACGGAAGAACAATAAAGTTGTAAGGCTTGTATCATTTTTTCTGGTGAAATGCCAAAAGCCCAGGTCAAACGTTACGATAAAGTCCGTAAGAGACGCATCAACATTGATCGGTTAAACATCGTTGGAGATTAAAATCGGCACATAGGTATCGTAGATCTGATCTGGCTGTTATACCGAAGAGTCAGGAAAACTTCACCAATAAATAAATGTCTTCAGCTGATTTTCGACTTGATGTAATTGAAACTTTATGCAAGCTTGGTCTGAAGCCTAATCCTAAGAGTCGCAGAATGATTGAAAATCAAATTCAAGCCAAAAAATATAAGGGCCCCCGTAGCATGTGCCCCCAATGGCAGAATTCAAATCAGGCACTCCCCAATTTTTGTTAAAAAATTGATACGTTACAAAATTTCTTCAGTACAATGGCGTATCGCAAACAATTTTTAGACTTCCTTGAATATCAAATAAATATTTAATAAATTAACAATTATTTATTAATTCTGATAAGTATGGGATTTTTATTTTCCTAAACACGACTTTTTTACAAATAATTTTAGGCTTTTATGATCTTGAGCTGCAAAGGGTTAAAACCATTCAAAACAACTCGAATTGAACCTTCAGGAAGGTAGTTTCTAATCCAACAAAGGAGATATCAATCGATATCAAATGCACGCATTTTCGATAAAAGAGCTTCGCGTCAAACTCTATCAAATACTTTAGACATACGTTTCTGATATGCTAAAGCATGATACCATTGAGAAAGCGAACCATAGATGGACCAGCACCCCAACTTGCCAGTCTACAAAACAAATTTGGCCATTGTTTGATGCTAAACGCTCAAAGCAACTAATTTCTATTGGTAGATTGCACATTAGCTCCGTTATAGGTGTCCTTACTGGACACTGCCTGTCGTAAAGAATCAAAAGACAAAACTTGAGATTAATTATGACAAATTTATTTGTGATTTTGTTGAATAACTTGGTTAACAAAAACTTGATTAAACTTCGCTTAAATAAAACTTGTTTAAAATTCGCTAGTAAAAATTTGGTAGTAAAAATTCGTTTTAAAATTGTATTATTTGTATGCCTGTTGCCACCGCCGCTGCTCGATCTTGACTGACTGAATTTTCTCCTTTGATCTTATTCCTATTCTATAGTACGCTTGCGGTGATTGGTTAACCAATCACAGAAAGTCTTTTAAAATGCGACGGTGGAAAAGAGACGTCAACATCCCACCCTCCGTGAATGCTCCTGGGATTCACCTATGACCTCTAGGACCGCTAGCTTCGAAGTAGGACGACGAAGGATCCCATTTATGGTTCTCACTTCAGCACTTCTGACTTGTTCATCCTTCGCCGTGAACACTTTGACGATTTTTTCCACGTTGCCATTTACTCCTAGGTTGAGTTGACTAATGTTATGATGTTTGGGCAGGATTATGGGGCGTCGTGCTTATACAGGCAAACAAGATGCGGCGTTAATGCGTCCATTCAGGCGTAGCAGACCCTTTTCATCAAGGTACGGCGTCAGTTGGAAAATTTGGCTGTTCTTGGGTATGGGCAAACCCTTCCATAGACATTGTATTTCATCAAATAGGACATCATTCTGGGCAATTTTGAAAAGGACCTTCTCAGCTTCTGTGACTTCCTCTGCCGTCAGAGTAAAGACCTGGACATTCTTGTTTGAAATTTGATAATGTGATTCAACCGCGGACGCGGAAACCCTTAGACGTTTCGCTGCGATAATTTGTTTAGCTCTGTTCAACCATCTCTTGCTTCGTAAAATGTAGGCTACAGCTCTTCTTAATCTGTTATAGGATGAAAATCTAGTTGTTTCAATCAGGTTACTTGCTATCCGGACGCACAGAATTCTTGGCTTGATTTCCTCTTGGAGTGTTTCTGGAGTGTGATGATCCGAACTTTGAGGCCATTGTCCCTCGAAAAGACGAAGAAACGTGGGACCCATTAGCCATCGGCTATCGACAACAAACTTAGGTGGCTTTGTCGCCCGCGTAGCATCGTCTGCAACGTTCATATTCGTTGGAAGCCAATGCCAATTTTCAGGAATCGAATTTTCCAAAATCTGTGCTATTCGATGAGCCACGAATGGCTTATAACGTCGTTGTGATGACTTGATCCACCAAATGGTTGTTTTAGAGTCGCTCCAATACACTACCTTGGAAGTGGCGATATTGTGGTTGGCTTGAATCGTCGTGGATTGACTGCTGTTTAATTGATTGTTAAGCTCTGTCTGTATTGCCTTGTTGTTGGAAACGAAATTTCTTAAAGTGAATCCACCTTCGGCACGAATCCTTTTGACTTCTTGGCAGATAACCTCAGCTTCCGCTGGATCCGAAAGGCTGCAAACCATGTCATCGACGTAATGATGGTTGACTATTATATGAACGGCTTCTGATGAACTCTCTTTAAATCGGTTGGCATTGATGTTCTTGATATATTCGGCTGTGCAAGGCGAACACACGGCACCAAATATCATCGACGACATCACATACGTACGTATTGGCTGACTTTGCTCTGATCTCCATAGGAACCTTTGCGCACTTTGATCTTCTTTCCGGATTTTGATTTGCGAAAACATCTCTTTGATATCACCAACGACTCCAATGACCCCTTGGCGGAACTTAAACAAGATTGTCAAAAGCGGCTTGGCTTGCTCGGGGCCTTTAAGTAACATATTATTCAACGACACCCCATTAGACTCAGCTGCAGCATCAAACACGATTCGAAGCTTCTCTGGCTTATGAGGATTAACAATTCCAAAATGTGGTAGATACCATACTCGACGATGTTTCTTCTTCAATTCCCATGGTAAGAGTTCTCTGGCATATTTCATCTCGATGTAGTGGGCCATCTGATTTTTATATTTTGTAGAAAACTCGACATCTTTTTTCATTTTGGATTCCAAACTATATAGCCGTTTCAAAGCCATTTGATAACTTTCTGGTATTTTGAGCTTATCCGAACGCCAAAGCAGACCAGATTCAAATTCATTTCCTGTTCTTTTGGTAGTTTCTTCCAAAATTTTTCTTGCACGAACATCATCGACGGATTCCAGGGCGGCTTCAGGTTTCTGAACTCCAAAATTTTCGGTCGTAAAGTATGATTCTACCATTTTGTTCAGCTTATCCAGCTCCTCCGTTTCTCTGACGTACAATACTATTGATTTAACATTGGGTTCCGCACGCCTTGGCCCGTAGGCCAGCCAACCAAGCCTCGTGTGCACAGCTATAGGTTCGTTGAACTTTCCCTCTATCACTTCCTCTGCAACACCGAGATAACAATTGTCCAGCCCGATTAAGATAGTTGGCTTAGCATTCTTCATATCTTGGATTGGCACACCTTTCAGGTAATCGAAATGTTCTTTGCTAAACGATTGTCTCGGCAAACTAAGATCTTTTACAGGACGAATGTCTTTGATGTAGAAACTGGAATCGGTTTCACCTATGCCTCTTATTTCGAAAGAGACTTTCCTCGATGCTTCATTAACTACCTTTGTACCGTACCATTGTAGCGTTAGCGGATGCGCTTGACCTTTAAGACCCAGTTGGTTGGCCACAGTTTCTTCGACAATACTAATGGATGAGCCTTCATCAAACATGGCGTACGTGTTGACATATCCCTTTGGGCCTGTTACTGTAATTGGTAAAATTCGAAATAGCTGTCCATCCATGTCTTGTGCCTGACAGGTATACACTCTTTCCGACGACTGGGTTGGCGTTGGCTCCGATCCTGACCTTTGTCGTTCAGTTGTGTTTTCATGAAGGAGTTTATGGTGGAATTTCCCACAACCATTTATTTGACACCTTTTCTTAGTGCGGCATAAAGCTGTTCCGTGACCTCCCTTGATGCAAGAGAAACAAAGGCGTTTGTCCTTCACCAGTTTCCATTTTTCTTCAAGCGAAAGATTTCTAAAAACACTGCATTCTGGCAACTGATGGTTCGATCCACAAGATGTGCATGTCTTAGGTGTCATCTCTTTACTCACATACGTTTTTTCTGTTGTGTGCATCATTCTCTTCGGGTGTGGCACTTGACCTCTGACGATGTGGGATGTACTGGCCTGAGGAAGCATCTGGATTATCTGCGCTTCTCCACTCAACCATGCAGAAAAGTTCTCAATTGTTGGATATGGTTTAACTTCGAGTGCCCTTTTGGCCCATTCATATTTTCGAGAAGCTGGCAGCTTCATTACTAATTCCTCCAACAGCATTGGATTGGCAAGGTGATGCTCACATTTCGCTGCTACTAAGAAGGCAACAACGTTATCGACCATACTACTGAAAGCGATTATGCTTTCGATTTTATCTTCGCTGACAGTTGGGAACTGTTGCACCTTCGCCAGTTGAGCCCTCACCAACAAATCCGCACGGCCGAAACGAAAAGCCAATGTGCTCATCACTTTGTCAATGTTGTTAGGGTGGATCAATAGCGCTGCCACAGCTTCCTTGGCTTCTCCCTGCAGGCACTTTTGCAGGCGAATGGTATTTTCCATCGGCGTGTATGCAAAGTTTGCAGTCGTTTCTTGATAATTGGCAAAGAAAAGCGGCCAGTCATCAGGCCTTCCGCTGAAGATCGGAAGGTCATAAAGTTTCTTATGTGGCTGAGCGACTGGCGGTAACGGTGTCGTTCTAGTTGAAGATGTTGCTGGGTTGGTCTCTATCAGGCGCATATTGTGAGTATCTTGGAAGTCAATTGCTCTGCGAAGTCGTTCAGTTTCATTCTGATTTTCACTTGTGTCATTGCGCAACTGGTCGACTGACTCCTTGAGTGCTTGAATTTGGGCTGCTAGGGCCGATAGAAGCTGACTTTGTTGAAACTGCAGTTGTGCTGGCGGCAATAATGGATTCTCGGATTGTGCTGGCCGCAATGGAGGCTGAAGCTGTGCTGACTGCGATGGAGGAAGCTGTGGCGGTGCTGGCTGCATTGGTAGAAACTGCAATTGTGTCGGCTGCGATGGAGGACGCTGTGGCGGTGCTGGCTGCATTGGTGGAAACTGCAATTGTGTTGGCTGCGATGGCTGAGGAGGCGGTGGCGTCGGCTGCGCTGGCTGCGATGGCTGATGCTGTGACAATGTTGGCTGCGGTGGCTGTGTCTGGTCCATCCCAGAAGTTGAGGCACTTTTAAAACGCTGGGGGGGTTTTCCTTTCGTAGCTCGTGTGCTTGTTCGATGTGGCGGTGTCATGGGCTTTGCCCTTGTGTCGATGGCGATAGCGAAACGTGACACGGGATGTTATTAATGATGACGTTGTCAATTTAACTAAAATGAATAAACTGGCGAAAGTTAAATCTGGATTGGATTGCTCCTACTCGGTGGCTAAATTTATCACTGGATGCTGAAAATGATGGCGATGGCAAAAACTTCGTTGGATGGCGGCGATGATTCCAAAAAACGGTGACAATGGAGATAGCAATTCACTTCGTCGGCTGGCGGTGACGATGATAAAAATAGCGTGGCAATAACGGTGGCAAACTTCGTCGGCTGGCGGTGACGACGATGTAAATAGCGGGAGCAATAACGGTGGCAATATTCGTCGGCAGGCGGTGACGATCATGTAATGGCGTGATGCAATAACGGTGGCAAGCTTTTCGTCGGCTGGCGGTGACGATCATGTGAATAGCGGGAGCAATAACGGTCGCAAATTTCGTCGGCAGGCGGTGACGATCATGTAATGGCGTGATACAATAACGGTGGCAAACTTTTCGTCGGCTGGCAATGACGATCATGAAAATAGCGGGGGCAATAACGGTGGCAATATTCGTCGGCTGGCGGTGACGATGATGAAAATGGCGTGATGCCGGCAGCAATCACGATGGCAAACTTTTCATCGGCTGGCGGTGACGATGATGAAAATGGCGTGATGCTGGCAACAATCACGATGGCAAACTTTTCATCGGCTGGCGTTGACGATGGTGATAATGGCGTGACGCCGGCAGCAATCACAATGGCAAACTTTTCGTCGGCTGGCGGTGACGATGATGAAAATGTGATTGTTGGCTGAAATGATACTGTCTTCGACAATCGATTCTCTTCAGCAACTGGGCGATGGAGTCGTAAAATATGTTGTTGAGAATTGGGCACGTGGTCTCGGCTGTTGGCGGCGATGATGTTCGAGATTTGTCTCACTCGTGTTGGCATTCACTTCGTGTGCTGCAATTTAAGGAAGCGCCAGCGAGTTCTTTAAACAAAAGTATCGCTTTACTTACTTGGCTGCCGCAGCTTGGTTCCAAGCTGCAGCAGGAAAATTACACAAGGCTTTTTTGATAATGGCACGAGACTTTGGCTGTGCAGTGTCCCAAAACTCCTTTTGGCAGCGGTGGCAATTTCAATATAAATTTCTTAACAAATTTTAAAGCTACAATTTTAAAAGCTATTGTCGTAAAGAATCAAAAGACAAAACTTGAGATTAATTATGACAAATTTATTTGTGATTTTGTTGAATAACTTGGTTAACAAAAACTTGATTAAACTTCGCTTAAATAAAACTTGTTTAAAATTCGCTAGTAAAAATTTGGTAGTAAAAATTCGTTTTAAAATTGTATTATTTGTATGCCTGTTGCCACCGCCGCTGCTCGATCTTGACTGACTGAATTTTCTCCTTTGATCTTATTCCTATTCTATAGTACGCTTGCGGTGATTGGTTAACCAATCACAGAAAGTCTTTTAAAATGCGACGGTGGAAAAGAGACGTCAACACTGCCTAATGGGTAGACATGCTTTTCGACTTAGAGTTCCTGCAAATGATTTTTGCAGAAGCTGCATGGATGAAGAAGAAGAGCAGTCAGTTTCTCACCTTATATGTTCTTGTCCTGCCCTTGCACAAAGACGTAGACTCCACTTGGAGGACTTCTACTATAATGATCCTAGTGATCTAAGAAATTCCGACATTTGTTGTCTCAAACGCTTCATTGCTAAACGCTTCATGGTTTAACGAGTAAGTGCGATCTTTTGGAATCCTGTGGTATCACAACGGACCAAATATTGGTCTAAATGTGTTGGCTTTTCCGGCCAGTAGCCACTTAAACCTAACCTAACCTATAACTAGGTGCAATTACTTTTGTCTCTCAAAAGGAAGTACAGATTGGTGAATAGATATTTAGAAGACCTATTGCTAAGAAAAAAGTAATGCCGGTCAATAAAGAGTATTTAATCTTCCAGACATTTTTTTAAGCTGATTGTTGATCAGAGTTTCCATTTCCTTTGAACTCAGGGATGTTATTGCAATCGAACGGTAATTGGAGTGAGAAGAAAATAAAGTTTCTTAGGGTGTATATGGACAAATGCCGTTTTCCTCTCGGAAATGGTTTTGACAGCGTAGAAGACCCCATCAGAACTAAAGGGGATACACAATCTGGACCAAACGATTTGTGTATTTCAAAAACTTCAAAACACTCTTGTTTACCCAAAGTTTTTACCCTCTTCGAGAGATTGTAGTCTTTTTTATCGTAGATTTTGGTCATGTTAGTATTTTGTTATTCGAACATAAGCTTATCAAATATTTTAGACATAACAGGTATTCTTGGCTTGTTTATATACTTATTCCGAGTTTCCTCATTGGCGCTTATAAAGTAACATCGGTAGCTTAAATCTTACATTATGATAAAAATCTTACATTATGATATAACCCAAGAATTCTATTTGAAAATTTCTTCTTTATTCCTGTTAGGTTCAAAGGTTTTCATTCCATTGAGAATAATGCCTGTGTATAGTGATCAGTTAAAGTTTTGAAAGAATTTTTTGAGACTGTCCCAATTGTCGCTCTCACATTGCCAAACGGTTCTATTTTAAATTTCTTCACCGCTAAATCACAATTGAGACTACTAAATTGGACAAACGAGTTCAGTTGATCCTAGACCTGACCTTAGGAAAATTAATAAGTCACTTAAAACATAATTCAATTTAAATTTATTGTAAGAAAAAAATTAAAGTACGCCAAACACTAACACCTAATAAATTAAATTAAATAGTATCCAATATTCATTAAAGTCCTCATTAGAAAAATAATAATTAATATTATTTAATTATTCTAGTTCAAGTTGAAATCGACTAAACTTTTAAGTTTAAACGTTCTTGCAGTTCATTTTCTAACATGATTATCAAGTCTCTGTTTTATTTATAATTTTTGTTTCCTTTTCTAAAGGGTGTTATTAAGCTGCACCTCAATTCAGTGTTAATATGAAAATTGAATACAAGTCGAAATTATCAAACAAAATAAATGACCTGTGCGTTTCATACAACAAATTTCTGTCAGGTGTGTGTTGTTTTGAAAAGCTGTCATAACACATTTAATTGCAATGCGGTTGATCACAATGTTAATTATTTCCAAATGGATTTTATTCAAGGTATCTATAATAGAAACATTCGGAGGGTTGTTAATTTTAAAATTAAAATAAAATGCACGACTGGATCGCACGAACTTGCTCTTATGTAAAAGTACTTTGGAATTTAAGATACATTTTATAAATATAAAACATGGATTTAATGAGATAATAATGTTCAAATGCATAAAATTGCCGTCTGGTTTCCGGAAAAGTATGAGTTTATGCAAATAAACCTTAAAAAATCGTTTTATTATTAAATAAATTTTTTATATAAGAAATTTCTCTAAAATTTTTCAAGAAAAAAATGTGGGATGCGAATTTTAAGTATTTAATAATATTGGTTTTAGGAAATAATTTCAAAAAATAATCGTTCATAGGTTTTGAAGATATTGATTTAAACATTTTTTTTTTTTTTTTTAAAAAACCCAATAAATATTTTTTCGAATATTTTTATATACAATATTATTTTAAACTTAAGGGGACTCCTGCTTAAAATTTTGGGTTAAAATCCTTAGAGCCGTTAATGAGAAAGTCGAAAATAAAAAAAACGGGTCTATGGCAGGTACCCCTAATAACATTTTGCCCCAAAATTTTTTTTGACCAAAATGTAGTCCATGTCCATAATATCACACTTAATTTTTTTTATCAAAATCGTTAGAGCCGTTTTCGAGATAAATAAGATTTTGCATTACGGGTGTATGGGGGGTACCCTTAGTTTTGGAGCTAAAAAAAAAATTTCAATTTCTCCTCTAGGGAATCACCGAAGACTCTTAACTACCGAGATTGAAAGAAATACGTCCAGTGGTTTAGGCTGTAGTGAGAGGTACAGACATACAGACACACTGAAACATGTTTTTTGTGTACTAAATTTTCCTTAAAATTTTTATAAAAAAAATTGATATGCAAATTGTTAGTATTTAATAAAATACATTTTAAAACGTAATTTAAAAATTTAATCGTGTATTGGTTTTCAAGATATTGAATTTTCAAAAAAAAATTTTTATTATTTTTTTAAAAATCCAAAAACTATTTTTTCGAAAAAATTTTTAGTTTATATTTTTTCAAATGCAAACCAGCTCCTTCATAAAAATTTTGGGTAAAATCGTTAGAGCCGTTGGTGAGAAATTCGAAAATCAAAAAAACGGTTCTATGACAGGTACCCCTAATAACATTTCCACCCAAATTTTTTTTTGACCAAAATGTAGTCCATGTCCATAATATCACACCTAATTTTTTTTATCAAAATCGTTAGAGCCGTTTTCGAGATAAATAAGATTTTGCATTACGGGTGTATGGGGGGTACCCTTAGTTTTGGAGCTAAAAAAAAATTTCAATTTCTCCTCTAGGGAATCACCGAAGACCCTTAACTACCGAGTTTGAAGAAAATACCTCCGGTAGTTTAGGCTGTAGTTCGAGGTACAGACATACAGACATACAGACATACAGACATACAGACATACAGACATACAGACATACAGACATACAGACATACAGACATACAGACAGACAGACGGAATTGTCGGACCCACTTTTTTCGTCTTCGCTATCATCGTAATGTCAACTTTGATCAAAATCTCGAGTTCGATTTTTTTTTTCCAAATGCAGAACTTGCCCTATAGTACCTATATCGCAAGTAAAAAACAAAACAAATTACTAAAAAGCGATTTACCCTGTTTGTCATTCGTATTTCCAGGTCTGTTTCGTATGAAAATGTAAGAATTAGATCATGTTTTGAAATGTATAAATAAAAGATTTGCGGTGAAGTAATGCTTTCTGATAGTTGTTTATTGATAGACAAGTCAATCGTTAAATCAAGCTAGCAAACTAGATAAGAATATTAATGTCGCACGAAAATAGGAGCAGTAAGTCCCTGAATGGAGTGTCTTAGCCCAATTGAGAAATAGGAAGATGTGATTAAGATAAGAACAAAGTAGGAGATAAGGAAGCACATTTAATTTAAATTTATTTATTAGAATTGGAAGGAAAAATAGAGTCGGGTAAGGAATTCCACATACGTGTTGTATCGGTAAAGAATGAATCTCTGTGCTTAACGTTACGACCGAAACTATTTTGATCACAGCACAAGCTAAGGAAAGTTGGGGAGATTTTAAAAGGAGATACCGATGCACATTGGTTTGAATGTTTAAACATCATAATGAGAAGGAAATATTGGGCCCCGGCTAAAGCATTCCACATTCGTTTAGTACGACTAAAAAAGAATCTCTGAAATTAACAGTTCGTCCAAAGTTTGGATCAAGGGTAAACTGATGGGCATTCCCTGAAGCGCAAGCATTACGGTTGAATTTTTTTGACTTCAACCATAGGAGACAGAATTGAATTTTTGAAGAATTAAATTCTACGTGGCTTATGATTCCCCATTTGACATTCCTATCGAGATCAGAATTTAATAGGCTTATCAATCCACATACAAAGGATAAGGACCTTTAAGGAAGAAGAATTAACTAGATATTACAAAACTTAGCCTTGAAGAAGGCGGATTTCGGAAAAAAAAAAAAAACAAAAATATGTGTTATATTATTGTACTTAAGGTAAAAAAGAGTTTGATTAGGAAATGTCAACTTTGTTTCAAAAAAAGCATCATGCGTTATTTTTAAGGTTAAAGAGAAAAATCAGCTTTCTAAGGATATTTTTTTTTTGTGGAGGAATGCTTGACGCATCATAAGAAGGTATCCATACCTCCCTGTGTGCCGGACTCTCAAAGGGATTTCAACCTTATAATGGCATACCGGCTAAACCTCCAAAAGTGTCTCGACGATCACCCCCTCGGAACCACTTTCGTATTACTTCAAGGGAGATTATCCTGTTTTAGTACCCATTGTGGGATCACGCTGTCTCGCGTAGCTGTTCTTCCCTTCTTTTCTTCCTTCTGAGAAGGTGATTGGCGTAGGTGCAGATCTTGTTCCAGTTCTGTTCGCTGGCGAGCATCTTTTCGACAACGTTCTCTGGAGTAATGATGCTGATGTTTCTCTCCAGTTCTTCTCTTTCGGGTTCCCATCTGCTGCAGGCAAAGAAGGTATGTTGAGCGTCATCTTCTTGAGAGTCCCCGTACTGGCAGGCTGTGCTGCTCGTTTTGCCGATCCTGTGAATAAAGGCGTTGAAGTATCCGTGCCCGGTGAGTAACTGGGTGACGTAATAGTTTACCTTACCGTGTTTCCGGTCCTTCCACTCAGCCCCATTCCTGATCAGCCTCGCCGTCCATCGGCCCCTATTTTCCAAGCTCCAACGCTCTTGCTATATCTGTTTCGTCAGCTGCTTAGCTTCCTTGGATGCCGCTTCCACTCCCATTTCCACCTTTTTGTCGTAGACGTACTTCCTTTCCATCGCTAGGAGATCTATATGGGTCACTCCATCTGTTTCCGGTACTTCTTCGGCTTAAGTGCGTCCGCCCAGATTTCGCTACCGTACAGAAAGATGGAATGTGTTGTCGCCTGTAGTAACCTTTGCTTACTAGCCGTTGGGCCCCCACGTTCGCCATCAGTCTGCTCAGCGATGTGGTTGTTTTTGAGGCTCTTTCCGTTGCTGCATTTATTTGTTGTCAGTAGGTAAGCTTTGTGTCAAGTCTCAATCCCAAGTACTTCACCGCCACGCTGCCTCTTATCACTTCGGACAAAATTCGGTTTTCTCCGTGGCTAGGCAGCCCGTGCCCTTCCATCTACGAGTTTGCTCGTCGCATGACCTGATTCAACTTTCTTTGCGCGTTAACGGTGTCTCGTGCCGTAATCACCGCGGCGATGTCACCCGACCAGAAAGGCATCATCAGGCATCTCCATGCGAAGTATATCGTCGTAGGAGATGTTCCAGAGGTCTGGTCCTAAGATGAATCCCTGCGCTGCACCAGATGTAACTTCCTTCCTTCGCGGGCCTTCTCTGGTCTAGTAAAGCAGCTCTCGATCCCTGAGATAGTCCTTCACCATCCGCAGCAGATATGCTGGGATATGGAATCTCCGTTCGAGCGTATCCAATATATCGCTCCATCTGGCCGAGTTGAAGGCATTTCGTACGTCCAACGTTGCTAGCAAAACGATCTTCTTCGAGTAGTGGTTGTATTGCTCCGATCGTAGAACGGCCTCTCCGGAAACCGTACTGCCTCTCTGAAAGATTACCTGACGCTTGTACTGGCGCTGTGAGCCGTGGTTTCAATAGCTTTTCCAAGAGTTTCACTGCGGTGTCTAGCATGCACAGAGGCCTGTATGCCCATGGGTAATCCGGATCTCCTTTACCTATGCTGATGAGCACCAATCTTTGTTTTTTCCAGGTCTTTGGAAAGATGCCTACCTCGAGGGAGCTGTTAAACATGTTCAACAGCAAGTGGGGACATGTTTGGGTGGTCACTTTCAGGACTTCTGTAGGGATTCCATCGGGACCAGGGGCTCTTCTGTTTTGCAGGGACTGCACAGCTATGTTCAACACCTTCTCGCTAAAAGCTGGAATATCCTGTCTTTGGACCGGTGTGTTATCAGGTGGCCTGAGAGGATGAGTTGGGAACAGTGTTTCCACGACGCGCTCCATTTTTTCTCCATTAAGGACACGGGGTGCTATCTGGGAATCGAGTTTCAGCGTTACAATCTTTCTATGGATATTAAGTAATGACAATACACAAGTATAAGAATAGTTTGCCGAATTTCTAAATATTATATCATGCTTCACATTAAAGACAGGTTAGTTACAAAGTTAAAGTTTAATCTACCTATGGATAAGGATAAAACTGAAATATTATGCCCTAAAGGCAGTAAGAACTTTTGTTCGTTCGTAAAGAACTTCGTCGATTCTCACTTTCATTTGTAATTATAATCTTCTTGTCTGTCAGTTCTATAGAAAGCGTCAATTTATTTGAGGAAATATTAGGAGCAAATTCTACGTAGCCGGATAGTAAAATAAGAACCCATCTGTGGTTGAAAATGTAAGCTTTTGAAAGGATAATATTTATATTCGGATCCGAGTGGTACCCAGATTACACATTGGTAAAGCCACAACTTAAGCTATTTTATCAGTTTTGAACACTTTTCGAATAGATGGAAAACAGAGTTTAACCAACCAGTCCCTAAAAAGGCGTGCCTTCTTCACGCTCAAACTATCGGTCAATAGCACCAACGTCTCATATTTCCCAGTGACCGTCAATATAGCTATTGTAGAAATAGATCCATCGTAGATTTGATGGCATATATTATTGAAAAGTGGAACCTATTTTTAAACCCATTCGGTGAAATCAAGACCGTCGTCGTTCTTGATACTTCAAAAGTATTTGATATCCAACTCTATTGTCAATGATGGTTTTAATGGTTTCAATTCTGAAGTTCGTAAAACAAACGCTGGTGTCCCTTAAGGCTCTGTTTTGTCTCCGATTCTTATTCTCATTTTTATAAATGATCTCTTATCTAAAACTTCTAATACACTCAACTTTTTTTCTGACCACAGCACACTCATGCTATTCATATTCATTTCCAAATTCAATTTTCTCTTCTTTTAATGTATAAATGCAACCGAAGAATATGATGAACTCATTTCTTCCTAAGCAAAATCGTCAAACGAGGTATTAACAATCGTGTAGAATCCAATGTTTTCGAATCTCAGAGCTGTCTTTAGTCGTTAAAACTGAACATTCCCTCATTTGCCATGAATGGTGCTCCCACTATGGAAACTCAAAAGCTTTCTATTTTCGGTATGTACCTTTTTCGAATAACCACATAATAGACATAGGTAAGAATGCAGCAATAGCATTAGGTCCACTGGGAATCTAATGGTATATCTCACCACAGATCCTTACATCGTTTGGAAAAAGCAAGATTATTGCACTTGATATTTGAAAAACATTTGATATAGTTTAGCATTAAGTTCTCTTATCGAAAATGCTTGCATTTGGTATTGATGAATCTCTTCTTCGTTGGATTAGAAATTACTTATCAAACTGCTTTATATCAGTTGAATTACATGGTTTCAAGTCTGATATTCATAAAATATGCTCGTGTGCCACAGGGCTCCATTTTGTCTCCCACTTTATTTCTCATATTCAAAAGTAGAAATTGGGTTTTGTAAATAGAAAAAACTAAAACATGGATTTTTAAGTGAAAGCTATGTTTTGCGTGAATAAAAACAGCTTTGGCTACTATACTCTGTCCAACAAAAATTGTCAGTACAGGGAAGATAGGACGTTTGTCTCTCATTCTGGTTGCATTGCCATGCATAAGTTTTTTTGACTGAAAACATTATTCAATTTACCTTCTCCCACACGCTAAGCGGTAAGATAATAGGCGCGTTTTTTTTTAAGTTGAAAAGCAATACGACAACACTCAACATACTCATCTTCTTAAAATGTGTTCTCAAAAGCTTCAAATCCCAAAAACTCCTTAATAAAAACCACTGAAAAAGCTCCTTGCTTGCAATTGAGAATGATAATGGTAACTCTGTTTTGATGAAGATAAAGAGCGCACGATCGTATTGAGTGACACTTGACACTCTTGATCTTGATACTTTGACAGTATCTCATGTCTCTTCAGCAGTGGGATACGACGGTCGTGTTTGGGTGTACAACTTTTTGCAAAGAATTACAACAACAATTCCTTAAGAAAAGTCAGTGGCTTGCTCTTTTTTTAGTGGTATTTTTCCTAACGCATTGTAGTGAGGGTGCATCAGGCGCCACTGCTTTAGAGAAAGCACAGAGTATAGATAGAGATAATAGCTTTTTATTTTAATTTAATTTATTCATGTAGCTTTAGCTAATTTTTTCAGTTTAAACTTTAATTTGAGTGAATAAAAATAAGATATCTCTAAGGTCGTAAGATCTTCTGATGAATGCATTAACAGAAAAGGCTTCCACAGCCTTAATGTGCAATGCAGTTAAAAAATTCACAAGTGTAAACACCCAATGACCAGGGTTAGTTCACCAATAAATTTTGGCAAAACAAAATCGAAGACCCCGTTGCATTTGTACTGCGATCTATATTAAACAGTTTTAGCTAAAGCTACCTAAGTGGAAACATGTGAATAAACAAACTAAAGCTTAAGTTATGAAGCTAAAGCTAAAATTTTCTAGCTTTAGCTAGAACTGTCTAGCTCAAGGTACTAATAAAAGCTTTGACAAGTAAGATTTAACTTCTTCTAAAAAAATCTTTTACTTCTTTTTATTCACGAGATCCATTGTATTTTTGTTTTTAGAAATTCGCCTTCTTCCGCGACCACTTCGAGTTTTCCTCATATAAACGTTACAAGCAACACACCAATTTTTTTAAGAATGCGCAATTTTGTTTAGGTACTTATTTTTAGGAATTATTTATCTATCCGTGAAAAGTTAATATTAAAAAATATATCTAATTGTTTAATTTATGTTCTTCTCTTTTTTTCCAGGAAGTAAGCTTATCCTTCGAGGTATCAATGGTGAGTTTAAGTCGAATGAACTTACAGCTGTAATAGGTCCCTCAGGTTGTGGCAAGACAACACTTCTGAACGTTCTAGCTGGTTATAAGTATGTACATCAAATGTTTTCGCTATTACAAAAATTACAACACTGATTTTTGTTCTTTCAAGTGCGTCCACAGCAACTGGCCAAATCAATGTCAATCGTCGACCTAAACAAGCAAAACTTTTTCGACGAATGTCACGATATATCATGCAAAACGAGGTCCTCGATCCACATTGTTCAGTTCAAGAGTCTATGATATTAGCAGCTCATCTTAAACTTGGTAACGAGATATCCATGTCACAAAAATTGGAAATGGTAATTATAATGTATACATGTTTAATATTTTGTTGTGGTTTATTGAAAGATATCCATACTTGTTCGACCAACCATAACTCACTTTTGGCTCTGATTGTCAACTGTAAAAAAAAGTTTGACTAAAACTGACCAACCAAATAATAATTTGATATCTAAAGAAATTGATGCTATCACTTTACTTCACATATATTTATATGAATAAATTACAATCTCTTAATTTTAATTAAACCCAGATAATATAAAATTCATCACTTGTACAACCTTTTCCCCCAGATCGATGAGATTCTCTGTATGCTACGTCTAGAGAAGTCAGAAAATACCATGTGTGAGCGTTTGTCAGGCGGGGAGAAAAAACGTCTATCGATTGCACTTGAATTGGTCAATAATCCACCTGTTATATTTCTAGATGAACCAACCACGTAAGTAGTAGCTACAACACTCTAATTTAAACTTCAAGATTATAAAAATTAAAACTGTCATATTTGCTTCAGCGGTCTTGATGACTTATCAAGTTCCCAATGCATCTCTCTATTACGGCGAATAGCACACTCTGGACGGACAATTATCTGTACAATTCATACGCCATCTGCTAAACTTTTCAAAACGTTTGACAAGGTGTACGTCCTTGCGGATGGTCAGTGTGCCTACCAAGGTTCACCACAAAACATAGTGCCATTCATGAATAATATTGGACTTTCTTGCCCGCTTACTTATAATCCAGCAGATTTTAGTAAGTATACATAAATTAAAAATAAACTAGTATAGCAGCATTTTGACTGACACAGATGTCAGTATCTAATCTTTATATCGCATAGAACTTAATTTACAATCAAATTGATATTTAAAATTAAAAAGTTACTATAATTATTGTCAGTTTAAAATAATAAATATAAGAGAACTTTAATACAACACAAATGTTTTTCGTTCTCGTTAACTTTAAATAGAACTTACTGATAATGGGTCAGTTATTAAATTGTATTATTAGTACAAACATCATATTTTTTAAGTTGCAATTATTTATAATATTTTAATTAGACAAATTTAAGACACGTCAAGAAGTCTACAATATTGTGGTTAGTGGCGTTTAGTATGTTATGTAGATTATTGTTAAGTACTCTCAATCAAATGACAGAAATGATGAATTCCTAATTCAGCAAATGTGAATGATTGTCCATGTACACACTCTATTCACGGTCAAAATACGTTCAACGTTAATTTGATAGTCAATTTACGGTAATTTTTGACGCAGATATTGCTATCGTTAAATATGCGATGGTTTTGGTTGCGCTACGAAATCTGTATGATCAACATCATTTTATTGCAAACGCATTTGTCGTTTTTCTTTTCTTTTTAAGCTGAGAGCATGTCAAAAAAAGATCTGTTTCTTTTTTAATCAGACACAAATCGGAGCGCTCAGGTTGTGTTTCTTTTTTCAATCAAAGCTAGCTCGGAGCGCGCTCTATGAGCTCAGAATAAAATGAGGGGGCAGATGGAGTAAAAAGCTGAATGCGGCTAACTTCACTTCTTTTTTGTGTGATATAACAGAGACAGGCTGGAAAAAAACAAATAAAAATGGAGATCGACGCCTTTGACAGTTCAATGCTCGAGTGCGTTTCATAAATAAATCGGAGAGCTCTAATCAAACTCTGCTCAGAGCATATTCTACATGCTCAAGCTCAGATTAAAAAAGAAAAACACCAAATAGTTTGATCGTTAAATCGATTTTTTTAATGACTTCAGCAAACTGCGTTTTCGAAAATATGCTTTTGCATACACATTTCGTTTCGGGTTTTCTAAAAGTTGACTTTTACTCTATGCGTGTAAGAACATCTTGCAATTGCATTTTTGAGGCAACTGACGTTTTCGAAAATGACCTGGGAAGGGTGTTCAGCGGGTGTTAAGTTTAGTTTATTTATACAAAATATAATTTGGGGTAAAATAAGAGAAAGTGGTATATTGTTTAATATTGATTACTTGCGGATTTACCAGTCATAATAGGCATTTATCAGGGGCGGGAGCACATGGGGTATCCGCAATTGAACAATACTTAAATTACTGTGATTCATTTTAAATGTAAATCACAAAGTCCTAGTTCTACATACATATGTATAAGTAAGCTGCTGCTTTTCACTAATTGATCTACAGTCCTATTCTGCTATTCATCGGGGGGAATTTTTCTTGAATTTTCACTAATTATTATCCTGCTATTCATTCGAAGTGAATCTGTATTTAAGTCGGTAATATTGCGCGGTATTCTGTTATTCACGTGAACGGATTCACTCTATACAAATCGGATCCGCATATGAAATGTTGCGGATTTTTCATTTAATGGATCGTCTGTCTGGTTGGTGTTCAGTAAAATGTAAGTAAAAACTAATTTATTGACTAATTTAGAATTATTGTTTTAAAAAAAATAGATTGTTAATATTTTTAGGGGTAGAAGGACAAAAAGATCAATCAACTAGTTAATCGATTGCTTATGAATGATTGTAATCAGGCTGTGGTAGAATTTTCTGATGTATGTAAAAGAGATTTGGGTTTTGATAGAGGGTCGTTATGGGAATGTGGATACCGTCAACGCACATAACAACTCCAGACACACCACATTTTGGGTTAAACAAGAGTTTTACTTTTAGTTTTTCTTCTGTCGTCATTTGTAGAGTAATATAATTGGGACATAAGTGGGCTTTAAGGCCGGTATTCACCGAGCGCTCATAACTTAAGAAGCTCATAAACGTATTCACCAAGCAATATTAGTGAAGATCTACGAGCGTTCTTAAAAGTTAGGAGTGGTCCCGACCACTCCTAACTTACGAGCGCTCTCTTCGAAAATTTGTTCGCTTGTGCGTGTGCCACGCACGCATTTGACTCGAATCCATGTGAGCAATGCCAAGTAGAAGAGTATCCATTTGCTGTCAAGACCAACATTACACAACATTTCACAGTTTGGGTATGCCTGAACAAGAGAGAGTGGCTCTCATTTTCGAACTTCGAAAAACACTTGCGAGTGGTTGGTGAATACCGCACAGAAATTTCAAGTTAAGAGCCTCGTAAAGTTAAGAGCCGTTTAGGAGCGCTCGGTGAATACGAACCTAAGTGTGTCCTGTAATGTGGACTGAGCCAAGCCCGTATCCAAATCTTGCCCAACGCCATGTAGCAAATTATCTACAGCAAAAAATCTCAAACAAGCGATTAGTTCCTCTTTTCTTTATATTGACTCATTTCGCTGTGGAGGTGGGAGCTTTCTGTTGGATGATTCTTTTATTCCTCTGCTTCGAATTAGGACAAAAAAAGTTAATTTTCAAATTTTAAATAAAGATGAAAACAAACTAGAAAATTACTTCTGTTTACTTGAATTTTTAATGAAATCAAAAACAATTATCCAAATTCAGAAAATTATCCCATGAACAGCTGTTTACGTGAATGTCAAATCGGTTCGGGATAATCATGCTTATTTTGACATTCTCATGAATAGTCTATTCGTTAGAATGATTCTATTCCTTCGAATGAACTTTCTTAATTTTGAGATTCGAACGAATAACATTCATTTGCGAAAGATTGCATAAAATGAACTTCAAAAAAGATTCATTTTCATTGTCAGCTGTTTGACATTTACTATATTTCTATTTGAATTAGTATGACCGTTTTACATTTTTTTTGTTTCTAAACATTTTATAGATGTTGGATAAATAATCAAGAAACAAAATAAATAATACACTTTTTCATTATAAAGTAAAGTTTAACCATAAAGAACTACATATTTATTACATTTTTTGTGTCAACTAAGCTGTTTTGAAACTATTCTTAAAAAAAATAAGTTGTTCATGACGCGTTCTAAATTTTTATTTTTTTTCGTATACACTTGGTCACACTAAAATATCAAAAACAAAAGAGAAGTGTTTGTGAAATGTCAAAAACCAAAAGGTGGTCTTTGTTCTTTGTTTATTTGTAATTGTTTTGTTTATTGTATAATAATTTAAATTTCTTGGATAAAAACATAAAATAATAAATAAAAATATGGCATTTGTGTTGTTTATAAATTAAGATGGTGTTAAAGAAGTGCAGAGGAGAAGGATAGTAGATGCTTTCTTTCTTTCCGTATCAAAGCGGGTGGTAAAAAAAAACCCTTTGCTACCTCCGGGTTTTCTTCCATTATTTTAATTAACTTTTCCTTTTGTGCGCGGTTTTTCCAGTTGGAATGCGACCTTTAACATAAAACAACAACAAAAATAATAAAAGTAATTTATTTTCCATGAAATAATTAAAAACTTACATGTTTTGTTGTTTACTCGACAGAAAAATTCAAACGACACAAAAATGACATTTAATTCTATTCTTTCGAATGTCAAAATTGAATTAGCTTTCGCAAATGAATGAACTTTCTATGGATTGGGTGAACTTTCGATTTGTTCGATTAACATTCTAATCGCCGAGTCTCAAAATTAAGTTTCAACGAATTCGACTCACTTTCTAACGAAAGAGAATGTCAAAATAAGCACCAATGTAGTTCACCCGATGGATAGCAGAATGCAAAGGCAGTGTGAAAGGGAATCGAATGGGTGGATCGGATATACGATTCACGTGAATAGCAGAATAGGGCTGCTAAAGCCGGTAGTGAGAGGTCGAACCATATTCATTGGAGCGTTTGTATAGAAATAACGTACGACTGGCAGTCCATATACATATTAAGTCATTGCCTTTAGATATAATACAGCCCATAAAGAAGTTCATCATAAATATGAACGATTGGGGCGACATCTTAAGCATAGCGATAGTACTTGTTAGATTTGTCTCTGCTAAATTTAATAATAAAATACTCTCTTTTTTACTACTTGTTTTGTATCTTATCCTACTCTCCACTGTAAAATCGTGCGCTAATTTCAGTGACACCACCAGGATAGCGTTGATACCACAAAATCACGCTCCATGATAATGGTTATTCGAGTATATACAAAGGTATAACTCATATAACATTACTCTTTTGAACCTGTTGGATAGAATTCAGAATAGACCCCTAGGCTTATGGGCGCCACATCCATTACGAAAACACCGATATAACGTCTCCTGACTTTCACTGTCTTATTGCTTTTTCTGTCGACAAAGTTCAATGTTGTATTTCTGGCCTCAAACAATTCCGCCGCTCCTCAGTTTACTTTTGAGTCCGAGTTCGGACGTACTGTCAAATAAAGAACTTCTTTCTTTAGCCGCTCACTAGAATGTAGAATGATTTGCCCCTCTCGAAGCTTTCATGACCAATTTGCATCGACATTTCCTATTCAGCCCTATCACGAATTCCATCGTAATCGAAAACTTGTGACGAATCCCGAAAAAATGTATCACAAAATCCATCGGAGTGGAAAATCTCATAAGAACGGATTTGGCGATAGCTTTTTTTCGGGATTCGTAGAAGATTCCAATTACGATGGAATTGGTGATAGGGCTGATTAAATCTTCTCCACTCTACTTTAACGCTCACACTGTGTTACACCATAACATTATAAGGGTAGTCATAATCCCTTGAGTGTGTGCTATTTATAAAAATCACAAGTGAAATGGTTCAGTCTGACCAATATACATATATTTGTCGTTTCTTCAGCATACATCAAAGACATCCGATGACGATAGTATTGTTCAGAGATCTTACTTAATTATTTGGTGTAGCACACTTTGGACGCGTTTGGCAGAGGTAAAACTTCTTGGAGCAAAATTTCAAAAGTTCTCGTTTAAGCAATAAAACCGGCTCTACTTAACGCATTCATTTAGTTTGGAGACTGTCTAACTTTTTCATAATTTTAAACACGTTAGACAACTCTTCTAACTAATTTGGGTTTTACAACAGAACCTAAGCGAATTTACGTTGAACAACCCTTAATTTGACAGATACATAACTCAAACAAAGCCACACAA
Source organism: Chrysotoxum bicinctum (assembly GCA_911387755.1). NCBI lineage: Eukaryota > Metazoa > Arthropoda > Insecta > Diptera > Syrphidae > Chrysotoxum > Chrysotoxum bicinctum. The sequence continues at coordinate 63,163,396 of OU426987.1, forward strand.
ACAAAAAGAGGGACCTTATTCGGAATCCCCCCCCACCAAAATGAACTTTTTTTTAACGTATCGATAAAAAAGTTATTGCTGTTGATAAAAAACATCAAATTATGGCGGAGAAACACTTTTTTATGGTAAAAAAGTGAAGTATAAGCGGACCACCCACAGTACTATAACCAAAGATACTTTTTTATTATGGGATATTTGCTTTTTTTGCTTGCTTACGCATTACGGCGCGGCGTATAAACAGTGAGATATGTATGTATGCAACCCCCCCTGCTTGGGCACACTATAGGATTTGGGATAGGTGCGAGGTTGGGTGTATGCAAGGTTTCTTTTGCATTTACAGAATCTGGATTTAAAGAAACTTTGAATTTAATCTATGGCCTATATTTATTTTTTTATACTTCACTTTTTTACCATAAAAAAGTGTTTCTCCTCTATAATTTGATGTTTTTTATCAACAGCACACTTTTTTTTATCGATTCATTAAAAAAAAGTGCATTTTTGTGGGGGGAATTCCGAATAAGGACCAAAAAGAGACAACTTAAAACCAAATTATTTTTCGCCGAAAAAATCACATTTTATAAACTACACCGGTACAGATTTTGATTGTTAATAAGTTATAGCTATTTCACAGCATAAAAATTCAATTTTGTTGTTGCAATGTGGAAATTCATTTGGCTATACTCGTCTCAGCATGCATAGATAACGTACATTTGTATGTACAGATTTGTTGATCGTAGAGCATTTTTGTACGATTGGTCAAAAAGGCAATATCATACAACGTTCCAATTCGGAATAAAAAGAAAGGTAGGCCTAAACACTCCTGGTACAAACAAATGCAAAAACACCAGCATTCAGTTGGCCTCAGAAATGGAACAATACAAAACCGGGAGGCTTGCCGCCGATTTTTGAGGTCAACCCGGCGAACCCCACAGGCGGATCACTAGTGTGAAGCAGATACGTGGGAGAGTTATGATCCCCTCGACATCGAGATCATAACAGCGCCGAAGCAAAGGAAGAAGAAGAAGAGCATTTTTGTACGATTGTTTCAACTTTCTAATATTCAGTGATTCAGTCTATTTACAAAGCACATCTTTTAAAAAATCGAATAAAACATAAGTAAACATTTTTACTTCGATTTGCTTTGGTATGAAATAACCATTGTCAATATGGGTAAAGTATACTTTTAAAAGATAAACTAGCTATTTGCTGCTGTTATAGTTAGACGAGCACTTTAACGTTAAAGTATAGTTTATGTCCTTTAAAATTAACAAAAAGTCGGTTCTCGTTTTATACACAACATTTAGAGTTGACTCCCATTCTAAAATTGATTTAGAGTAGGTTTTAAATGTTTAAAATTTTGCGCCCTTGTATTTATGTATATATGTACTCATGTTTTGATAATACATACAGCCCCAAAATTATGAAATTGAGTTCTTAAAATTTTTCTTTTTTTTTTGAAATTATTTATTTTAAAAACAAAAAGAAAAAGAATAGGAGTTTTTAAACAACAATTTTGTTGTTATTTTACTAATATATTTTTTGCAATTTAATTCAATTTCTTAAAGGCAGGGAAAAAGACCCCCTTCCATATCGTTTTTCTTGTCGCCATCCAACCAATAATCAATAAAATATTTGAAATTTTTCACCAAATTTGATGAGTCAATTCTTTTTTTTTAATAGACCGTGAATGGTATATAGTTAAGATCTATTGTGAATAGTTCAAAAATATCGTCATTTATCAATAATTTTTTATTTAATTTTTTACAAATTCTTCACTTTTCATAACAAGAGATACTCTTATAAGATTTATCAATTTCACACCCCTGAAACAACTTTTTGCGGCGGCTAAGAATCGAACCCAAGACCTGCTGCATGACAGTCCAACGCACTAACCATTATGCCAAGCGGTACTACTACCACAAACTGTTAGTTTAGAACATTTTTTTTATCAATATTCACAATTCTCTCTCATCCTAATTTTCCCTTCGCTCGCGCTATGTTTATTTTTATTACATTACGGCTGCGGACATGATGTCATCACAAAAACTATTGCATCTAAAACGAAGAAAGATAAAATGATATGGGTCTAAAAGATTAGGTCGTTTTAATTTGGTACAGTAGTATTGGAACTATAATTACTTACCGAGACACAGCGAAAATTCTCTTCTAACTAATTTTTTAAGATAGCAGCTGAATACGATTTACTACGAGTAGGTCACTAACTCGGTTTTACAGACAAAACATTGAATTTAGTACTTATCAAATCACCCTAAATAGCCAGAGTAATATTTTAAGGGCCTTGTGGCGTTTTTTTTTTAATTTTCATCAATATGTCCACTGGGGCGTATACGTAACATTTTCATAATGGAGTAATTTATTAATAACCTTTACTCATCTTTTTCTATTTGTATAGTAATTGAAGTTGTTGGTCGAGATTATGGCAATGATTATTACGAAAAAATGGTTGCAGCTGTCGAGAATGGCAAATGTTCCAAATGGACTCCAGACTATGATTACAACACAACCATAAAGGATTCTCATCATGAACAAATCAAAACCATGGAAGAGTTCGAAGAAGAAATCAATCCAAAACTTCTCAAGTCCAAGTGTTCGTGGATTTTACAATTTCGATTGCTCTTGCGACGAATGCTTATACAAATGTGGAGAGATAAAGTAAGACCCTCATAAAAGAATATTTTTTAATCGTTTCGTAAACCATCTCCTAAAACTATCAATCATAATAGAACTGATTCGAAGTAGAAAATGGAACATTTCACACAAACTTATTTATTCTTAATTTAATAAATAATTTATTTCTCTCTTTTATGTTTAAAGTCCTACATTAAGCTGAAATTTGTTGTTACCGTCGCACTGGGTATCATTGTTGGAGGAATCTATGACGGAGTTGGAAATGACGCTACCAAAGCTTTGTTTAATTTCGGATTTGCATTCACCATCATTATTGCTTATTTGTATATGCCAATGATGCCAGTTTTGTTACAATGTAAGTTATAAACAATAAAACCTTTTAAATCTTAACACTCATTCTTTTTCTATTCTAGTTCCTACAGAAGTTCGACTACTTAAGCGGGAATACTTCAACCAGTGGTATCAACTAAGCTCCTATTATTTAGCCATGGTTTGCTCAAAAATACCATTTATGTTAATATTGGCTTTGATCTACATCACAATGATCTACTTGATGTCCAACCAGCCACTTGAGTTAAATCGGTTTTCGATGATCTTCCTCATATCAATTTTGACGGGGATGACTTCAGACAGCCTTGGAGTTCTTATTTCCTCACGATTTAGCATAGTTGTACGTGTGTGATCATTTTTATAGTTTCAAAGAATTCATTTAATATTTTATTTAAAGAACTCAATGTTTGTTGGACCAGTGATATCAGTTCCATTAATTCTACTTTCCTGCTATGGCATTGGCTATGGAAAGGAAACCTACATACCAGCTTACTTAAAATTCTTCATGTCCTTGAGTTATCTCCGTCATGGCCTGGAAGGACTTGTAGCTGCACTTTATGGAAGCGATCGCTCGGATACTATTTGTCCAGACACCGAAATATTTTGTATGTTTAAAAAGTCAAAATTTTTACTCGTTGTGCTGGGTTTTGACGGAGTGGATTACTCATACTCGGTTTCGTGTTTGGCGATTTTTTATGTTGTCTTTACTTTGGCAGCGTTTTTGATGATCAAACAGCGTTTAACTTTCAATTCCTCGAATTATATTGCTGTGCAGTATATTGGACAATTTGTTAAATCACATCTTAATTTTACATCTTTAAAGTACTAAACTTTGGGTTTGAAAGTTGAAATTATCTTTCGGCACCATTGCTATCTATGTGTAGATAAATTATAAATTAGTTTTTAAGTGGTTATACAGTGATACTAGAAATTAAGTTGTTTTTCCATTGAAATCTCTTTTAAATATATATTTACGGTTTTACCAAAAATTATGTTTATATTTCTATAATTGCTGTTCGAATAACACGAAGTAAAAACTTTGTTAATTTAAACGCACGACTAGATCGCAAGGATGTGTTTTTTGTTATATTCGGAAATAATAATTTTTAAATAAATGTCAAACTCCTTCGAATTCGGGAATCTTTTTCGATACAAACGTGTTTTGCGAGCAGTGAAATTAAAGGAAGCACAAATGTAAACAACATTTCAACACAAGCAAATGCATTTGTTTCTAATTCCGTGTTCAATTTGTTCTTATTCCGTTTTTTTTTTTTTTTGATTAAATCAACTTCAACATATGTATGTATGGATGTTTCTTGTATTTAAATATTGCAATTTTCTTGGATAATTTTAGGATATGTAGATTGATTTGTACAAGGGGTATAGTTGATTGCTTATTTTACGTCAAATATTATGCGAGACTCCATCGACATTTCGACAATTTAAGGAAAATAATTGGCATTACTGGCACCCGACCCAAATTTTATACGTAGTACCAATTTGGATAAGATTCGGAAACAGCTTTCGAATAGTATCAAAATGAGTTACATAGTTGTGCCCCACTTCTACCTTAACAATTGGAAATCCCTTAGGTGTTGTGCCTTATTAGTTGTGTTTGCACTATTAAAGCAACAAATATTATTAATGCTCAACATGGCTATAACAAAGGGAAATCTGTAGAAACCGCTCTACATACGCTGGTTGCGCACTATCGAACATTCCCTTCATCATAAGGAGTTCACCCTAGTTGCCTTCCTAGATATAAGAAGGAGCTTTCAATAATGTCGACGCATCCGCAATCACATCTGCGCTATCATCTCTGAAGGTGGATAAGTCAATCAGTAAATTGATAATCATATACTGATAAGCAGGATTATAAATTCAAAACTGGGTGATTTTACTACTCGAAGAACTGTTAGAAGAGGTACGCCGCAAGGCGGTGTCCTCTCTCCTCTCCTCTGGAACCTGGTCGTAAATAAACTACTAGTGATTCTTGAAAGGGAGGGGATAAGGGTGATTGCCTATGCGGACGATGTTGCGATAGCGATATCTGGTAAGCATCCTAACACTCTGAAGGAACTCCTACAAAATGCTCTAAACAAGCTTACTACCTGGGCAGATCAATATGGAAATATAAGATCCCACACATAGACCCTCCCTTCATCAAAAGTATACCGCTTAAATTCTCAGACAAAGCAAAATATCTGAGTCTTATTTTGGACAAGAAATTAAGCTGGAAGCCCAATATCCAAGAGAGAGTCAACAAAGCCAACATAGCTCTTTTCTCTTGCAAAAAAGCCGTAGGTAACAAATGGGGTCTACAAACTCATATAACACACTGGCTATACATCTCAGTCATTAGGCCGATACTTACATATGGACTGACAGTATGGTGGACTGCGCTGGAAACAGCAACAAACCGCGATAAGCTATGCAAAGTCCAACGAACAGCCTGTTTAATCATGGGTGGAGCTCTCCGCTCAACTCCTTCTGCTGCACTTGATGTTCTTTTTCATCTCATACCGCTAGGTATTTTTAGCAAACAATCGGCCGCTAACACAGCCATTCGACTTAAAGCCTCCTCGCAGTGGATCAATAATGATATTGGCCACTCCACTATACTGAACTCGTTCAGTACTCTACCTAGTAACGTCGATTACATCACCCCTCATCCAAAATTTAATAAAAACTTTCAAGTGTCCATCTCTTTCAGGTCTTCTTGGGAAAATGAGTCGTTTTTGATAGACGAAGCAATTCATTTCTATACAGATGGATCTAAAACCGATGACGGGGTCGGTGGAGGCGTATACTCCGAAAGATTAAATCTTTGTCTATTTTTTCGTCTTCCCAATCACTGTAGCGTGTTCCAGGCAGAGCTTTTAGCAATAAAAGAAGTCCTTTCTTCGCTAAGATTCGTGGAGATGTCAAAACAGTTTAACATTCACCTTACATGGGTGCCATTCCAGGAAATTGTAAAGCTGACGAACTTGCAAAAAACGAAACAATCTTACCTTTGTTGGATAGCAAATCTAACATCGGTATACCCCCAGCTACTTGTAAACTTATGCTAAAGCATGATACCATGAAGAAAGCTAACCACAGATGGACCAGCACCCCAACTTGCCGGTCTACTAAACTGATTTGGCCATTGTTTGATGCTAAACGCTCAAAACAACTAATTTCTATTGGTAGACTGCATATTAGCTCCGTTATAGGTGTCCTTACTGGACACTGCCTAATAGGAAGACATGCTTTTCGTCTTAGAGTTCCTGCAAATGATTTTTGCAGAAGCCGCATGGATGAAGAAGAAGAGGAGTCAATTAATCACCTTCTACGTTCTTGTCCTGCCCTAGCGCAAAGACGTAGACTCCACTTGGGAGACTACTACTATAACGATCCTAGTGATCTATATAATTCCGACATTCACTGTCTCAAACGCTTCACCTAACCTATGTACATACATTTCCACGGCTGTTCAACTATTAGGTAGAATTCGAAAATGGAAACGCAAATTCAATCCATACGGATTGAAAATGGCTGTTCTGATTTTCATTCGGATTTGCAATAAAACATTTTCGAAATCAGCTGTTCATACATGTAAGAGATGTAAAAAATTATTTCAGGTATGAAAAACTCAAAACACTCATACAAAATAAAAACACACAAGTGGCCAAAAGCTTACGAACTTCTGAAGATTTTTGATCTTTCAACAGTAAGGTTTGTTGTTTAATTCGGTTTTCTTCAAAACAAAGCTCCTGAATATTCTTTCGATGAGCTTCTTTCTTTGAATGATGATTGGCTGCTTATTTTTGGAGTTTTTTTGACCAATCTTGATTTTTTTACATATGTATGTATTAGAAAGTTTCTTATCACGATAAGTTTTTGTTAAAACAGCAGCTACAATTAGTTCCGCTTGTTCATTCATTTTTTCTTCATGAGGATTTCTACCAATTTTTGGTGTTTTAAATGTTGTATCCGTTTCACAATTCACATTTTCCCGCGACGATATTTAAACTATGACCTATTCGGAAGGGTAGGAGGAGTTTCATTAAGTGCCGTTCGAGCAAATTGTTGTATAATCTGATTCAGAACCATCTTTGAAGAAACTTTTTCTGCATCTTTCGGTTTTAGCAAAAAATCTTTTGCTCGAAGAATGACTTAAAGTATATGTATGTGCCTTCTTCTGGTTGGTTTTTAAAGTTGAAAATATTGAGCCTTATCGGGAATTCCTTGGGAAATATGTATTTTTGAATTCATGATCATTTCAAACATAACGTTCTCGTCGAAGGATTTGTCCTTTAACACTTCAACAGAACGGCTGGCTGATGATGAACTTCGAAAATATTCAATATCATTCTCTTTTTGCTACACGAAGGGAGGCCAAAAGTAAAAGCTTGAATACGCATATCCGTCCGTTTTTCCGAATATTAATGAATCCGCAAAATATTTATTTTGGAATACGGAATTCGGAACAGCAAAAATTCGAAAACGGGAGGATAAAGAATTCAAATGGAAATCAGAACAGCCGTGTTTAATGCAAAATACAAGTGCTTTCCCAAATAGAGAAAAAGAAAAAGACGTCAACGTTCCATTTCATTCGGATGCAGGGTTACCAAATTTCACGAAACTCCAAATTCCTATCAGATTTTCCACTACGAAAGAATTATGAGATAGAAATTTTGGGATTCCTTACGTATTTTCGATCACGGTGGCATTCGTGATAAGGCGTTCATAAGAAAATTTTTGGAAGTTTAGTTAATTATTTTAATTTAATTAGAAATAGATATGGATAGAATAAATTTTCAAATAGAGGGATAAGAGTTTCATCATTTAGACAAATACGGAAAAAAAAGAAAATTAAGAAAGATGAAATGGACTTGCTAATTGTTGTTCTGTCCCTAAAAATATTTCTATCTTCTATTTATTATATTAGAAATATAGCAAACATTTATTGTGCATTCACATTTTATGATTAATCAAGTACAGACAATACAACAAATGACAAATTCGCAACATTTTATATGCGGATCGGATTTTTAAGGAACAAGTTTATGAAATGAGAATACCGCAAAAATTACCGACGTTAATGGTGCTTATTTTGACATTCTCTTTCGTTCGAAAGTGAGTCGAATTCGTTGAAACTTAATTTTGAGACTCGGCGATTAGAATGTTAATCGAACAAATCGAAAGTTCACCCAATCCATAGAAAGTTCATTCATTTGCGAAAGCTAATTCAATTTTGAGATTCGAAAGAATAGAATTAAATGTCATTTTTGTGTCGTTTGAATTTTTCTGTCGAGTAAGCAACAAAACATGTATGTTTTTAATTATTTCATGGAAAATAAATTGCTTTTATTAATTTTTCTGTCGTTTTATGTTTAAAGGTCGCATTCCAACTGCACAAACCGCGAATAAAAGGAAAAGTTAATCAAAATAGTGGAAGAAAATCCGGAGGTAGCAAAGGGTTTTTTTTACCACCCGCGTTGATACGGAAAGCATCCACTATCCTTCTCCTCTGCACTTCTTCAACACCATCTTCATTTACAAACAACACAAATGCCATATTTTTATTTTTTATTTATTATTTTATGGTTTTATCAAAGAAATTTAAATTTTTAAACAATAAACAAAACAATTACAACTAAACAAAGATTTCACTTTTTGGTTTTGACATTTCACAAACACTTCTCTTTAGTTTTCGATATGTTAGTGTGACCAAGCGTATACGAAAAAAAAATAAAAATTTAGAACGCGTCATGATCAACTTATTTTTTCAAGAATAGTTTCAAAACAGCTGAGTTGACACAAAAAATGTAATGAATATGTAGTTCTTTATGGTTAAACTTAACTTTATAATGAAAAAGTGTATTATTTATTTTGTTTCTTGATTCTTTATCCAACATTTATAAAATGTTTAGAAACAAAAAAAAATGTAAAACGGTCATACTAATTCAAATAGAAATATATTAAATGTCAAACGGCTGACAATGAAAATGAATCTTTTTTGAAGTTCATTTTATGCTATCTTTCGCAAATGAATGTTATTCGTTCGAATCTCAAAATTAAGAAAGTTCATTCGAAGGAATAGAATCATTCTAACGAATAGACTATTCATGAGAATGTCAAAATAAGCATGAATCAGATTCACTTCAAACGAATAGCAGAATAGTGATGAGTGAAAATTTAAAGAAAACTCCTCCCCAAAAATAGCAGAATAGGCATACGAGAAACTCCATGATAGGGCTGATTTTTTACAGCATCTCAACTATTTGCAAAAACAAACATTTTTGTTCTTTTGGTCTTCAGTTAAATCGCTCTTTCTATTTCCTCCTTCAGTATTGAACTTGTTTGCCGCCTTTTGCCTGTCTATCGTAAAATATTTATAATTCAAAATTTAAAAATTCAAAAATTGTATAATAACATTTATTGACCATAAAAACATACTGTAGGTAACGAAAAAAGACTTCAATATTACGAAAACTACAAACCCTACAAATCGTAGGTTTTTTAAACATGTACGTAAACATGAGTTCTGTGAAACAAAAATTATTTGAGATTAAATATGGTCTTTAACATAAACAAAAAAACGTAAACTTCTTGTTAATTAAAACTTAACTTGAGAATAGTTAATATTTATACTTGAAATTCATTCGAAGCAAATACTGAATATTGACTTGAGCAATATCGTAGACAATAAATTCATTGTATAACAACGAAGACTGCAATTTATCGTTTGTGAATGCTTTGCCCAGTGGAATTACCACACCGTCTTCCCTGGTGATGGATTCAGCCGGATTTGGCATGGTTCGACCCTTACCAAAAGTACTATGTTTGTTATTTGGTAACTTCGTTACGTAATGGGCACTTGTGCACTCAAACATATCACCCAGAGCAACCTCCGAGAGCAACATTAATCCTGTAGAATTCTGATGACTAGTGCAACAATAGTTTCCAGATTTAGAAACCATATCGGCAAAGTAAATACCCTTGCCGAACATATAACCTGTGGAAGGAGCCTCTGGTGGTGCGATCTTAAGACCATTGGATAAGATACCAACGTAATTTGTAAGCCGAGAACCGTGCCACAAAAGACGTCGGTTGTGAAGCTTCTTGAAAGGCTTATAACGCCTAGCCTCGCCTTGTCGGGCAACTTTGAATACGTCGACAATTTCCAGTTCGTACATTTTATGAGTATCCGCATGAGTGTTCTTGACATATTTCTGCAACATTGCAAATTCTTCGCTCTTTTTGTCTATCGGTTCGATCATTGTCTTCAATTGATCATAGTGCTTGTCAATTGGATTCACATTTTCGTCGGTTCCTTCATCCTTTATAAGATTGTAAGCGCATTCAATTCCCAGTAGTAGATCCAGCATTTCTGAGAGTTCTTCAACTTGCTTAATGGTATCCAATAACGGAGGACTTCGTACACCAAAGTTATGAGGAATCAAAGTATAAAAACGGTTTGTAGCATCAATAAATTGACTATTGGTACCGGCGTTTTGAATAAGACCATGGATTTCAGTAAGAACTTTGTAAGCACTTTGAATTTGTTTTTTACTTAGTTTTCCAAGTGGCATTTTTTCCATATCCAAGTCAAATTCCAACATTGTACTCTTCATGGTATCAATGTCGAATATTAGTTTTACCAAATCTTGAACAGATTTATCCAATTTCGATTTAACCTTGTGTTCGGCGTTGAGATCGGTTTTGACATCCTCAGCAAAATCAACATCGATTGGATAATACCTTCCAGGTTGCTAAAATGAAGAAGATAAATTAAGTATTAATTAAGTAAAACTAATACAATCAAAATAAATTAAACTGCAAAACTCATCATATATTTTCAAGGTAGTTGGCAAAAAAATGATAACGGTGATGCTCAGTGTGATGGGAATTGGCAGATGGGTTGGTCATGTGTAATCAAACAAATGATAACATTTTGTTTTGGATTACAGTTAAGTTTTAGAAACCAAAAAAAATAATATAATAATAAAATATCTCAAACAATTCCAATCCAATTCCAAACAAGTTGAATTCAGAGGAGCTGTAGAATGATATCACAAAATTTTAAACAATGAAGGGCTACAAATTAAGGAGGTGGTTGGAAGAAGGTAAGGAGGTGTCATTGACATAAACATTTAAAAAATATATGTTTACGTAACTCAGTGTGATTTGTGTTGGATGGACTAGAAGATGAATATTTGAAAGAAACTTGCAAATATAACCCGAATTGCAAGGTGTCAAGTACTTCAGAAAGTTAGAGGCCCTATTTTGATTCGCGAGTCGAATGTTCGCCTTTATTCGAACGATTTGGCGAACTACTGCTAAAAGTGAATATGTAATGTCATTGAAAGTCATTAATAAGACACCCTACTGCAAACTGACAGCCTGTTCCAACGGGAGATTAAGAAAGATCTTCATTGTTGGTCGCAATTTTTTTCAAATTTTTGTTTTTATTTTAATTTGTTGTTTGTTTGTCGCTAATTGTAATAGAGCGAGATTTCAATTCGCCAAATTTGGGACTTGCGACTTCTAAGTTATAATAGGGCCCTAGTATTTAGTATTTATTTTATTCGTGACAAGCATACACTGTAAGATATAATCGGCCCTAGCGAGGTATCCGTTCGGAGCGGAAAATTGTCCGCAACTTTTGTTGCTTCAAGAGGAGGTTCAAATTGCTTTCGAGGTATCCTATTGGAAAGAAAAATAATACACAAATGCCTTGACGCAATTTGTTCTGCGAAGTATTTGTGTCCGACGAAATCGGAAAAACAATAATTGCATTTAGCTGTCAGAAATTTCACAAATAAAGCACTTGACCGCGCTTCAATGCAGTTCACCAGGTACGTTAAAATAATGTCGGAGAAAAATTTTTAAGTGTTGAGTAATATAGATTTTAGGAAATAATTTCAAAAAATAATCGCTCACACGTTTTCAAGATATTGATTTTTTAAAAAATAATTTGGAATTTTTTTTTTCGAAAAACCCAAAAAATATTTTTGCGAATATTTTTATATACAATATTATTTTAAACTTAATGGGGCTCCTGCTGAAAATTTTTGGTTAAAATCATTAGAGTCGTTAATGAGAAAGTCGAAAATCAAAAAACGGCCCAACATTTTTTTACAAAAATGTAGACCATGTCCATAATTATTCGTGTATCCGTTTTCCAGATATTGAGTTTTCAAAAAAAAGTTGTATTATTTTATTTTAAATCCAAAAACTATTTTTTTGAATAAATTTTTAGATTATATTTTTTCAAATGCAAGGAAGCTCCTGCTTAAAAATTTTGGTTAAAATCGTTAGAGCCGTTGATGAGACATTTGAAAATAAAAAAAACCGTTCTATGACAGGTACCGTTAATAACATATCCCCCCAAATTTTTTTTTACCAAAATGTAGTCCAGGTCCATAACATCACTTAATTTTTTTTTATTAAAATCGTTAGAGCCGTTTTCGAGATAAGTAAGATTATGCATTACGGGTGTACGGGGGTACCGTTAGTTTTAGAGCTAACAAAAAATTTCAATTTCGACTCTAGGGGATCACTGAAGGTCCTTAAGTACCGAGTTTGAAGAAAATAGGTTCAGTGGCTTATACTCTAGATCGAGGTACAGACATACAGACAGACAGACGGAATTGTCGGTCCCACTTTATTCGTCTTCGCTATCATCGTAATGTCAACTTTGATTTTTAATTACTTGGGAGCAACGCTTTGGCATACTTTCCACCAAATTATAGAGAAATTGCTCTGGAATACGGCCCATTTCAGATCCATTCGTTGCCAAAGCTCCGAGTGTTTGAAGGGTGATTTTTGTGCTGCCCCAACCAGCGTTTCACAATTGACCATACATTTTCAATTGGATTGAGGTAAGGGCTTTGTGATGGCCATGTCATCGTCGTAAACTGTTGATTTCTCAGCCATTCTGAGACAATTTTTGACGCGTGTTTTGGATCACCGTCCTGCTGAAAAGTTATTTCACAATCATTGAAGCCTGTTGATGCAGTAAAAGGTAGTAAATTTGTCTTCAAAATGTCCAAATACTTTTCTTTGTTCATGATGCCATCGATTTTCACCAAAGGACCAACAGAGTTCCACGATTAACAGCCCCAAGCCATCACCGAACGTCCTCCATGTTTCACGGTCTTGTGAACTTGATGTTGTTGAAGTGGTTCTCCAGGACGTGACCAATAAAAAGATCTACCATCCGTTCCTATTCTATTGACCTTCGTCTCGTCCGACCAAATGACTTTTTTCTCTTGGTCAATGGTCCAGTGTCTGTGCTTTTTAGCAAAAGCCAACTTGGCTTTAATATTTTGTCGCTGAAAGCAGAGGCTTCTTCGGTTTCTCTTTAGCGTTTAACCCAATTCTTTTGAGTGCCCGGCGTGCAGTCCATTCACTAACTGGCTTGTCTATGTTTTGGGCTGCCTCCTTAAGTGTCTTGGACCCACAGCTTCTCAACTCTCTTTCCATTCTTCTAGCTTCCAAATCAGAAAGTAGTCGTTTCCGTCCTTTTTTCATTGGGGGATACATCGATGTTTTTGTTTTTTTGTTTAATATTAAGCACAGAAGTTTTTGAAATTTTCAAAATTTTGAACACTTCACGCGATGATTCACCACTTTTTAGTAAAAAAAAATAGCGCGGTCGACGGTATTTTTACAATTTTGTTTTCATTTTGACAATAATCAGCTTTACACGTTTTAAAATGAACGATTTACCCACAACAAACTATGAACAAATAAAATTATCTTAACTGTTACTTGTTAAATAACAGTAAAACAAACAAAGCACAATAGAGAGGAACATCTCTCAATGAACAAACGATGTTAAATCTATTGAAACTAAAACGTGCATAATTGGACAAAACCAGAAAATTATATTTTTTTTTTGTGTAATATATTATTATTACAAAATAAAAAATAAAAAAAGATTTTAATTCTATTAAAAAATTCTTACTTAAATCAATTTTCCAAAAAAGCGAAATCATTTGACCACTTTTGTTCGTCACTGTATGTACGTATCGTACAGCTATACTAAATGCAACGCGAAACAGTGTTTTACTATAAAAGGAAACTGATTGGCATAGATTAGAGCCCAACTTCGGACGTACAGTTAAATTCGGAGATTCTTTATCTAGCCGCAAAACACGAAGGTGGAATGCTTTACCCGACTCTATGTTTCCCTCCCATTATAATGTTCAGACATTCAAAACCAATGTCGGTATCTCGGTATCTCCTCTTAAATCCTCTGCCACTTTCCTAAAACGCTCGCACTGTGCTAAAACATTTTAAGGGTACTTTTAATCCTTTTAGTGCGTGAAAAAATAATAGATTGAAAAAAGTAAACGACCAAGAACGGATTCCTGAGGGACTCCACTAGACTTTGATAGAAATTGAACATAATTAAATAATGGGATTTATTTCTTCCAAAACATAGATAAATGCTTCAATTCATTTTCACTCGGTTTACAGAATATTGACTACAATAAAGTGATTTCCGGTGATCGTTCAATTTGTGTCGAAACAAAAAAAAAACTGCTCAAATTCATATTTCTCCATAAATGTTCATGGTAGTGACAAAAGATGGAAGTGAACCCTACACTTAACAAATTACTTATATGGTGAGAATTTCGAACGGAATATCGGATTAACAAAACTTGTAATAATTTCTTCACCTACATATACATATAACCATTTATGACTGCTTGTATATGGTCTACAATCTGCCAGTTTTTTTGGATTAATTTTGCCAATATATTGACATCGTATATTGTCCACAAAACATTTTGGAAATAATGATAAAAAACAATAAATAATGAATCCTTTTTTGCAAATTATGAGATGTTTAGAGAATAATTAACTTAACTAACATAACGTATGTCACTAATAAATGGATTTTGTTCTTTATTTTTGTTTTGAAATATTTTGCTTAGCGAGTTTTCTTTGAAAAATGAAATGTATAAACATTACAGGATTTTGAATTGCAAATTATATAATCTTAAAAATGTTTGTAAATCCTAACGTTGTTCTATAACTGTAAACTGATTTGTTTTTTAATGCCTAAATATTCAAATTGTGGTATAAACGAAGTTCTTGAAGATCTAAAGCAATAAAACTCAAAGCTCCGCGAATGCTTGTTATCTTAAATGTGATGTTGACGACTGGTTTAACTGGTTTAAACTGGTTTATTTTGAATCTTATGTCTTGATCTGCTTTCAAATTAATAAATTTTCTTTTTCACAAAACAATACCTATACAAAAGTGAAATTAACGAAGAAAATACTCCAACTTATTTCCCAGAGTAACAGCCATTCTTAACGTAAATAAATTAACTTTCATCAAAATCAAATATTGCTATCTTACCTTAACAAAATTATCTCTGTAATCGAAGTCATTGCCAGTTTTGTCAAGATATTGGTCCTTAAATGAGCGCTTAGCATCATAAATAGTATCGTATTTATCTAAAGCATTTTTTCCAATAGTAGTTCCAATGCGGCCCCATGCCCTAAAGACCCAGTATCTGAAAAAGAAACAAACCCCCCAAATCAGAATTAGAAAAACTATTTTGATTTAGTTTCTCAACCAAAAGTCCTTACTTATGAGACGAGTCTGCCTTCAACAACTGCAATTTATAGTAGGAATTTTTATTGCGCTGTATATCAGTTTGTGCCAGCACAACACTATATTTATCCTTTCCATCAACATAAACATGAGATTGGTCTTGCAGTCCACTTTCAGGATCAACCGCAAGACCATCTTTAACAGTTAATTTCATCGATTTTGGTACAGATTTGGTATAAATGCTTTTTGATTTGGAACTTTTTGCTTCTTCTTGAGGTACACGCGTAGATGGGTCTGTTCCCCAATCGCATAAACTTAAACTGGAAATAAAACGAACTGCTCCGGTGGGATCCTTTTCGACTTGTTGCAAATAACTTGTAGGAATTACATGAATTCCTAATTCGTGTGCTTTTAGCATCCGTGAGCCCATTTTGTCGACTTCTTTTTTGGTGGAGAATATAGCAATTGTTTTATCATTGATTTTAGTATCAATTTTTCCACCGAGTTTCGTGATGGTTTCTTTTAAACTAGCCTCTTCATCTTTTAAGTTTATATGGGCAAATTGGAAGAGATAAAGTGGAGGTCGTTCACGTTTGACTCTTGGACTAAATATCAATTTAAAGTAGGTTGTTATTGTAAAACATTTTTAAATATTTGGTTGTTTTAATTCAAAACTTACCCATCAAGTTCATCCTCTTTCTTTAAAGCCGCATTCTTAGCTATCGTTGAAGCACTTGGAGCAATATATTGAATGGCACGAACTTCCACCTTCTTTTTAACATCCTTCAAAAACGAGTATTCTGATTTCATACCAGATGGGATATGAACTGGTTTCCTTTTTGGCTCTTTTACCACATTCATGCATTTTGTCCATTCGGTCAGATCTCCATTACAAATGTAGCCAGATTTTTGGAAAAGCATTTGATTTCCCTTGCATACAGGGCAGTTTTCAATAGCACCAAAAGTCAACATATCAGAGAGCTGATCGTACAATTTTTCCGAATCACTAGGCGGCATTTGATTGTTGGCTTCTAGGAGTTTAATCATTTCAGATTTCTTCATTTCGCTCTTAATGCAGTCACGGAACTTAAAAAGCCTTTTGGTTTGAGATTTAATTGTCTCAATTAGTTTTTTCTCCTCGGCAAGTTCTGATTCATCTTTTTTCTCAAGTTTGGCCATCTTTGCACTAGGTCCATCTTCAGATTTTACTGCACTAAGAATAGGAAACAATATTTGAAAACTAAAACTTAAAAGAAACATTTTCAACTTACGGCAGAGCATCTTTAACAATTTTTTGATCCTCTTTTGAAAGGCTCTTGAATCCTGGTAGAATTTCTCCTTCTGCCAACCAACCAAGTTCACCACGCAACTCAGCAAAGCAGGTAACATGATGCCAAAGTGGTTGTCCTCCATATTTCATTCCGACTTCGGTATCGAAAACCGTTTTACGGATTCGAACCTGATCTTTCAAGATTTTTTGTTCGCATCCCCTGCATGCTGCCCGTCCTGATTTGGCATATTCAATCCCAAAATCTTTTACCGCTGCACTTTCTGCTTTGGAGCGTTTTCCCTTGCCCTTCGGTGCACTAGCAACTACAGTTCCGGTTCCAAGATCAACTATTTTATTAATAGAGAGCATTATTTAAAATCGAATGTAAAAAATGTGTATTGTATAGAATTGTGTTCAGAGCAAGCTTAACAATCTCAACGGCGACAAAGGCTATACAAAAACAGACAAAACAACATACGAATAGCTGGACTCGTCATCTAATATTGCTCTTATTATAAATGTATTTATCCCTTGGATCAGAAATGGCAGTAGAGTATGCTTAAAATGTTTGTGAAATGCGTATTTTAATTGAACCTCCCAGAAAAAAGAAGACGGAAATAGAGAAGAAAATTACAGTGTTTGATAAAATTTAAAGTCGATAAATTAAAGATTGAAATGCAAATGATACTAAAAATAAGAACAATAGTTATATTGTGCAAGCCTCTTCGAACCAGGATAGTATAGGGTCATTCAATTCGTTGTATGAATTTAATATATGTATCTGTTTCATCAACATATTTATGTTATGCTGGGAAAAGAAATCAGAAACAATAAATGATTTAGAAAAAACATTCGTACGGAAAAAAACAAAGGCGGTGCAAAAATATCAATGTGCTTGCAGCCTCTCTGTTCTTAACAGTACGTCCGAAATTGGGCTCGAGGGTAGATTTATGAGCTTTTCTAAAAGTGCGAGTGTTACGATTGAATTGTTTAAAGGGAGAAATGCAACTGGCTATTTCACTAGAGCACTGATTTTTAAAGAAACGATAAAATAAGGACAGACAAGAAACATTATTACGTTGTACACCGAAAAGTAAACGTTTCAATGATGTTAATTTATCCAATCAATGCTTTTATCCAAAAGACTCAGGTAAGTCGAAAGAGACACCAGTCTATATATGAGAGTTATAATCCATTTTTGAACGAATATACGTTTTTTATATAATAGCCAGATCAGAAAGGGAGAATCATTTCTTTCACCGACTAAGGAAATCCAAGCACTCTGCTCCAATTTTAGCGAGATCGCGTATGTGCTTATTCCACAGAAAGTGGTAGGTATAAAGGAGTGAAAGTTTTTCACTTTCCTCGATGAAAGTTATTTGATTGAAATTTTAATTTTAGCTCCAAAACTAACGCTCCCTGCTTTAAAGCCACTATGCAAAATCGTATTTATCTAGAAAACGGCTCTTACGTCATAGGACCGTTTTTTTTTTTTTCATTTTCGAATAGTTTCTCATTTACGGCTCTAACACTGAGCCTCCACTTGAAATAAATGATTGCAAAAAATGTGTCATGTAGCCAATATTTCTTGTGGAGCCCCCTTATGTCTCGATTTTTGTTATTTTTAGACATAATTTTTTCTATTTATTTCTTGTCTTCGTAGAAGAAATAAATGCAGATATAAATTTTGACGTTTCGTGACTTGTGACTTCACTAGACACAAATTTCTCACAAGACGTCGAGTCTTGACACCAATTCCCACATTTTCATGTAACATTCCTTCATTTCATTGACAAACTCATGTTATGTTTTCACTTCGTATAGAAATTATGTCTTGTTAAGCCAAGATGTAATTTTTCTACCATCTACTGTCTGTTGAAGTACTCGTACATACATAATGTTGTTTGGTTGTTTGCAGGCCAAAATTAACATTAAAAGAATTAAACATTGAAGATAGTAAGTATTTTGATGAATTTTTATTTAAATTAGTTAGGGCAGTCAGAGACTTTTAATGCTTGTGGGACGACTCAATTATGTCTTGGAGCAAATGTTCTTCAAGGTCGTGCAAATCTCTTTTGCTCAAAAATGGATTGACCCAAAACCTGTGCTTCCTTTTGTATTCTTCCCGTTTTGTCTCTTCCAGTTTTTCCACTGCGTTTATCGCTAAAATCAAACGACGTGACTAACCAGGTGAGATTATGGCGAGGAATGAATAATCACGACATAATTTGCCCACAGAGTTAAAGAAATATAAACTTCAGACATAGTGTCTGATATAATGTCAGAAATAAATATTGCTTATGGAGGTGCGGCGTAACGATTTTGGCCAACATTTTTGTACATAAAAATATTCGAAAAAATATTGTTTGGGTTTTTGAAAAATCAATATCTTGGCATCCCAAATTTGTTTCTAGAAAAATTTTTAAAGAAATTTCTTATATAAAAAATTTATTTAATAATAAACGATTTTTAAAATTTGTTTGCATACATTCATACTTTTCTAGAAATCAGACGTCAATGTTATGCATTTGAACATTTTACTCTAATTAAATCCATGGCCAAATTCCTAAACGCAAGATTTGCAAAGCAAAACACTTGCAAAGCAGATATAGAAAATCAGAATACGCATATGTAAGAGAATTGCGCAAGAAATATTTGACATTTGCACAAATGCCTCTGCATTTGCGCAAGAAAGTAGCATCGATTGCATTTTGGGAAACTCTGCTTAGCAGAGACTTTTGTATTTGCATTTTGGAACTGTTTGCTTAGCATAATTTGCGCAATATATGCGTTTAGGAATTTGCCCCATGATTTTATATTTATAAAAAAAATTAAATTTCAAAGTACTTTTACATAAGAGCAAATACGTGCGGTCCAGTCGTGCATTTTTTTTAACCTGCTGCAGCTTTTTCGCAAGTATCATAAGACCTATGGGTCTTTCCTCAAACTTGCTTTTGAGTTTTATTATTGTTACGTTCATTTAAAAAATGGCTTAAAAATTTTATATCGTATGACCCCAACAAGATATCAACTTAACTTAAACGCAGTTATAAAGGTTTAAATATCTTTTAAAAATAATGTACTTAACGAAGTTTCTACCATACGTATTGAAAGAGCAATTTTCGTCATATACAAATACACACTTTTTTATAAAGTTCACACGCGCTCAAGGGTTTATTGTGAGACCCTTACAATGTTGAACATAAACATAGCATGAGCGATGGAAAAATTAGGGGGAGAGAAAGGAGGAGTCGATGAACATTTGTCTTGAATGTTTTCAAATTTAATTATTTTCAAATTTACTGTTCCAGGTTAGGCTGACATGGCTGTGTGGAGCCGAAATACCATTTTGATACCAAATTGAATTTTAGAGACTTTCTTCCTAATTGTTAAACCAATTGGAACTCCTTATGAAGCGAGCGAGATTGCCGATATCTATATTTTCCGGATCACTTAGATCATTGTAGTAGAAATCTCCCAGATGGATTTTATGTCTTTAGGATAAAGCAGGGGTATCGATTCCTCCACTTCTTCGTCTATGTAGCTTCTGCAGAAATCGTCAGGTTGCACGTACAGTGCGATGAAGCGATATTTGATACGAGTGTTGTGAGTTTCTGGCATACCTATCGCCAGCATCTCGCTCCCAAACTTTTCTGACCACTTTTTTAAGCGAGTATGTGTAGAAGGTTTATTTTGTTTATTTTGACGCTTAAAGAAAGCAAACAAACGAGATAAATTTTATTTCAGTGCTTGTGTTGTGTGGTGCAATTTGTTGATAATTTTGCTGGCAATAATTATCAAGGAATTAACAACACAAACGCAGAAAATCGTCTACTATGCGTGCTATAACGCATCTAATTATCGCATCTCGGATCGCATCGCTTAGTCGCACCACTACGCACAGACTTAGAATAAATTCCAGTCCGCGTTGCGTGCTTACCTATAAAACAGTCAGCCTTATTATGAGTATCAATTTGATAGTCGATACTTTCTATCAATTGATAATTTGGTATTACGGGTATCAACTGTTAATTTTAGACCGATTGTGATTGGACGTTTCACGTTTGAAATATTTATTTGTTTTTTGTCGGCAACGAAAATGAAAATTCTTTGAGCGAAAATGTAAGTTATTCTTGTAAAAAATTCATCATAACTTCCTTCAAAAAACAATTCTATCGAAGTCATTATTCTTTTCAACTTTTGTCGCTATTCAAAATCCCGAATACATTTTTATGTTTACGTTTCAATCAAGAATTTGTGGTTGATAAGAAAATACCATGTCTATCAAAAAATCATTCACAATAATGATAAAATCTAAAAAAATTCAGTCGATAAAAAATGTTGATAGTTGATAGTCATAATAGAGCATCTTGCTTTAGCATAAGTTTACATAACGATGGGAATACCTATATTTGGTTTATCTGGCAATAAAGGTAACATTGTTCGACTTTTTGCGAGTTCGTGAGCTTTAAATGTCCCTTTGGCCCGGCACCCAGCAAAAGTGAATGTTAAGCCATATCCATGAGACAATCTGCAGTTAAGAGTGACATTCTGTAAGATAAAAACGACAAAACGTTTTTGTGCGTGCGAACAATTTGCTTCATCATGTGAAATGAAAAACGAAGGTTTTCGTTCGCACAATCGAAAGAAAATAAACGAGACGTTTCTCTCTCAACTTCTTTATGTGGTTCGCCATTAGTAAGCTTTTTCTTTGCTCGTTGTTTGCAATCTGCCCATGTCTAAAATTTAACATGTTTTATATTCATAATAGACTAAGAGCCCAAAGCTATTTTTCGGTTTGATTGATAACAAAAAATAATTAGCATAATTAGATAGGCCTTTAGTAGTTGTTTACAAATGTGAACGTCTTGCATGCTCTAGTGGGAGCAATAGTGCATAAAAGTGCATCAGATATGCAGTTTTTTCCAAAGTCTAAAAAATTGTGAAAAAAAAATTCCATAACTTCAAAATGAAGAGCATATCTTAAAGCATATAAGTATTATCGATTTCCTTAAAAGATTTTTGAAAAACGAACGATAGCTTTCTTTTTGTTTCGTTGGCCCAATGGCTGTTATTAAGCTGGTAGAGACAGAATCAAAAGATTTAATGGCTGCTTCTGCTTGGCTGTCCGAGATGATGCCGATATCTTTATTTGATATAACGTTTTCTTCAAGCCAAGTCAGGACTTTTTTAAACGCAAAAATTCCCCCTGAAACACCCTACAGTGATTGGGAAAACAAAAAAAGAGAGACGTAAATTTAGTCTGTTTAAGTATACACCAACTCCGTCATTAGTTTTTGATCCATCGGTTTAAAAATAGATTGAATCATCTTCCAGAAATGCCATGTCCTCCCAGATTTCTCTAGGATTGATGGTTACCTGAAATTTTTTGTCAAATTAAATCTGTGAAATGGTGTTATAGATATTACTTGAAAGTGAACCGAATGAGTTCAGAATGAAGTCGCCAATTTCATTATTAAGATTAAGATATTAAGACGAATAGCTATGTTTGCAGCCGTTTGTTTGCCGAATATATCGAGAGATTTTAGATCCAACAGAATGTCGTGCGAACTGCTCCGCGCATGCACAGACAAGCTGACTGTTAAACCTTGCTTAGCATTAAACAATTAGTTTTTGTCTAGAGCTGCCCACATACTACCACGCCGTATGTTAGGAGCAGTCTGATTACCGAGGTAAGCCAGTGAGTAATGCGTGCTTGGCGACACCATTTATTCCCAATGAGAAGAGTGTCACTGTAACCTTTTTAACTCTTTCTTGAATGTCAGGTTTTGCAACCTTACTTCTTATCTAAAATAAGACCCAAGTATTTTGCTTCATCGGAGAATATTAGTGGTATATCTTTAATTGAAATGGGGTCTATTTGTGGAATTTTATATTTCTTAGAGATGACAAGATCTGTTTTGTGAGGTTGTTAACACTGAGTCCACACCGATCGGCCCAGCTTGTTTGTAAGAGATCTTTTAGGGTATTAGAATGCATTCCTGATACAGCAATAGCAATGTAATCTGCATAGGCAATCACTCTGTAACTATCCGCTTCCAAATATCTCAACTGTGTCATTTACTGATACAAAAAAAAAAACTTGGAAAACGTCCCTACGAGTTGCACGGCACTGTATAAAAATGTTAGTTGAAACAGTCTTCCCATTAAAATACCAAGTTTTTCGAGTTACAACGGACAATGAACACCGCAATTTCCAAGTTTCCTTTGAATTTGCACGGAAATTTCGGTGTTCGTTGTTACCCGGACAACGTGTGTTGTCGGCGAAAACTGATTAAATAAACATTGTTTTGCAGTGCCGTGCAACTTGTAGGGACATTTTTTTTATTACAGAATGGAGCATCAGAAGGTTTCATTATTAATTGGCGTACCTATAGGTAAATAAATAAAATATTTTGTCTATGGGTTTTATCTTTCTAGTACGAATAATAATACTTTAAATATAATAATCAGAGGAACATGCAAGAAAAGCACGATATTATTGCGCTAGTTTAGAAAATAAAACAAGATTTGTATGCTATAAATGTTTCCTTCTCAGTAACCAACCATTCGTCTAACAGGATCTTCTTTTTGAAGTAAAACTTCTTTTCCGGCGTTAGGGGCAAAAAATGATTTATGCAGCTGTCAGTGACATGTCAAAACGACACGTTATCCGTCAAAGACAGCGACATGTTTTTAGAATATAAAATGTTTGTACGTTTATAGGTTAGAATCTTACAGAGGCTTTCATCATCATCGGCTCGACAACCGGGGGTGCCAGCACGTAAAACTTGTTACAATCGAGCATTGTCGATCGTAGGTCAACTCGAAACAAATTATTTTTGGCAGCACGTAATTTGAGACGAGTTTCTTTGTGACTTCCATTTAAAAATATTATTGTGAACTATAAAGTGAAACGTCAAATTGGTATTCTTCTGATATTTTTTGATTCGGAAAGTGAAGATGAGGAAGTACTTAATGCTAAAATCATGTATGTACCTCGGCCCGTGCCTTTTTAGTGAAGTTTTTTACTTTTTAGTATATTTTATATTAGATATGTAACTTGTAGGAAAATTTCTGTTTTTCCTGCTTTGGGTACTTTTAAGTATTCCTATGGCTAAATCATGGTGAAAACTCATAAAAGTGTTCGAAACATCCGTCTGTTTCTTATTTATTGACATTTTTTTGTTTTTCCATGCTATTTCTTAAAAAAATCACTGCCAACGATAACTTTTTTCTGTCGAGTGAAAAATTTAGTTTCAAACCTTATTTTCAAGTTTGTGTGCTGCCAAATCTGACGATACAATCGAGGACACTCGATTGAACCAAAATAGGTGCTGCCGAGGCTCGATTGTATCGATTAAACTCGATTGTACCAAGTTACGTGCTGGCACCCCGGGTTCCGGTCCTGGCCTCTTTCAACAAGTCTCTCCACCTATCCCGGTCTCTAGCCGACGCCATCCAGTTGCGCACCCCAAGGCTTCGGGCGTCCTGGTCTACGCCATCTCTCCAGCGCAAGCATGGTCTACCACGCTGTCGTCTACCATAGAATGTACCACAAAGAACTTTCCGAGCAGGTTCCTCTTCGCTCATGCGAGCTAGGTGCCCTGCCCACCGGAGTCTACCGAGCTTAATTTTTGTCACGATATCTGCTTCTAGGTAGATTGCGTACAATTCATGATTGTACCGTCTCCGGAATCGTCCTTCCTCACATATGGGGCCAACAATTCTCCTTAAGACTTTTCTCTCGAACGCAGCTAAGAGGTCGGAGTGCCTTTTGCTAAGCACCCAAGTCAAGTCTCGGATCCATATGTGAGTACTGGCAGGACCATGGTCCTGTACAGCAGCAGTTTTGAAGTTATGGTGAGATTTCTGGATTTGAAA
This sequence comes from Chrysotoxum bicinctum, assembly GCA_911387755.1. Lineage (NCBI taxonomy): Eukaryota > Metazoa > Arthropoda > Insecta > Diptera > Syrphidae > Chrysotoxum > Chrysotoxum bicinctum. Next base: position 63,188,093 of record OU426987.1, read on the forward strand.
AGCTTTGACAGACTATAGTAGGCTCTGTTGGATTTGAGAAGCCGCCCGCGTATTTCTTCTTCTATATTGTTATCAGCTGCTACTATTGACCCAAGGTATTTAAAGGATTGCACCACTTCAAATTCGTGCTCCGCTACATTGATTGTTTGACCAACTGTTCCTCTCGCATTCGACGCCACCATGTACTTTGTTTTACCTTCACTAATGTGCAGCCCCAGATTTTGTGCCGCCTGCTCGATCTGGATGAAGGAATCGTGTACAGCTTGTTCGGATCTTCCGATGATGTCAATGTCGTCTGCGTAAGCTAGTAACTGGCTGGACCTGTTGACGATGGTCCCTCTTGTTGCCGTGCCAGAGTCACGGATTGCTTTCTCCAACGCCAGGTTGAAGAGGAGGCAGGCCAAACCGTCCCCTTGTCGGAGTCCATTAAAGATTTTGATTGGTCTGGATAGCAATCCGGCTATTTTTACTTGGCTTGTTACGTTGGTCATGGTCAACCTACATAGTCGTGTCAATTTATTTGGGATGCCGAATTCTCTCATGGCTTTGTAAAGTTCTACCCTAGCTATGCTATCATAGGCGGCCTTAAAGTCTATAAACAGAGGCTTTGCTTGAGGGAGAAGAAGTTTTACTTCTACCGCGCGTACGTCAGTATATATTTATACCAAGAATTAAAAATTGACGAATTATGAACCACACTGCACACTTTGCCGCAAACAATCTACCGGCAAATAGCAATGTTAGTCGCCGGGCGTATCTTTTCAAGTAGGTATTTATAGAACTTTATTCAAATATTTTTAAAACCGATTAGAAGTTGTCAAGATATTGGTTGTGACGAGAAGCTTCGGATGCAGGCATTAGTATTTAAAGAGCAAAAAATAATAAGTTTATTATCTATCCTATATGAACTTTACTTAAAATTATAAAATTAAAATTGAAGGTAGGTATTTTCCAGTGATTTTGCGTTAAAATTCAACAATGAAATTTCATAAATAAACGAATGTAAAAAAAATCATATAATAAAACGGCAAACATGTTTTTTGTGGTACACTTTTCTCCAAACGTATTTAACCGATTTCGATAAATTTTATATGGTTGGAAAGCCACAGTTACGGAGATGTGCAGAATATACTTGAGACACGCATTTACACACTGTGGGTCATTTTTGTTTTTGCACTGTCGAACACTTTGCATATTACATAAAATAAAATTTAATTTAATAAATTTGCTTGAAAACACTGCCAATAATATAAATAATAAATAATAAATAAATTGGCACTCGAATTTCGAGAGCTGGGTCGGCTAGTGTAAATAAAAATACTTACGAATAGTTTTCTTCACTCTTTCTTGATCTTCATATCGCAGGTTCTCGAAGTTGGCAATATCTCCAGCTGAAGATGGACGTTGTTTATTGAAAAAGCATTTCTCATGAAACCAATTGGGTGTTCTCCCATCATGGAAAGCAGACTAAAAATTGTGCATAAAAATAAGTCTAGGACCGAAACCGAACCTACGATATAAAAAATTCTTTTACCTGAACCATAGTTGCTATACGAAGCGTATCCTTTTCAATCTTCATCTTACATCCTTTGCAGGAAGCACGATTGCTTTTGGCATATTCGCATGAAAAGGGCAATTCAATTATATCCATTGTGAAATTCGGTTCCTCCGATAAACAAACTTAAAGAAAAAGCAATGTTTTTCTTGGAAAAAAATCAAGTTATGAAATACTGCTTTCTTGCTTTGGATTTCCTGGAATTTCTCTAAAACAAAAAATATAATCTAAATAAGGTACATACATGTACATAGGTATATACATACGTATCTCACGCCATTTCATATGAGTATTAAAAATCAATTAAATTATAGCAAATTTACTACTTACAAAAACAAATAGTCAATTTTTGTATCGACAAAACAAGAGATTTAAGGAATATTTTTTGGAAGCTTACCTTTTTTCTGAACTGAGCAGAGACCCGGCTCCGACTCGAGCAAAACTGAACACGAAATTTAGAAGACGATTTGTTTTAAACGAAATGAAATGATATCATAACAGGGAAATAAGGTAACAAATGCACGTTGTGGTTGAAAGAAATAACACGCAAAATGTTTGCTCTTTGCTGTTGAATAGTTGATTTTTAACGCAGACAAACGATACGATACCGATACTAGCACTTTTTATTTTTATTTGAAAAACGAAAACGCCAATTTGAACTTGTTGACAGTTAATAAAGCGCGAATTTTTTGGCATTCGATGTTTTTCGATTAAAAGGAACTGCCAGGTCTCAATAAACATCAAAAATTGTTCTCTACAATGAAATTTTTACTCTTTTATGCTATGGTTACATTTGTCGTTAAGCAACTGACGAAAGATACATTTTAGCGGATTATTTGAATGCACCCACTAAATTCTTTATGAAATTGAAATTTATAAATTACTAAACAAATAGAAATAATCAAATATATCATCTCTAAATTTGATTGTTGGTAAGGTCCCTGGTTTTACAATTATTATAGCCTAGGACGCAGATCGAGACAAGACAAATTTTATCTCTACAAAACTTTTCCAAATCTCGAGCAAAAGTTTTAAGTTGGAGAGAATAAATCTAATTTAATAAGGGTATTCATGTAACGAGATAATTTTCCGCTTTGCAGAAAGATATAACTTTCCGCAGCATGTTTTCGTGAACACCCCCTAAGAAATACTTGCGTAAATGTGGGAAATATTTTGTGAAATGTCAAATTAAAAGTCAGAATCCATACTTCTTTAGTTTACGAGGTTTATTTCTGCACTTTCCGCAGCAAATTTGTGAGATAATAAGGGTATTCATGTAACGAGATAATTTTCCGCTTTGTAGAAAGATATAACTTTCCGCAGCATGTTTTCATGAACACCCCCTAAAAAATACTTGCGTAAATGTGGGAAATATTTTGTGAAATGTCAAATTAAAAGTCAGAATCCATACTTCTTTAGTTTACGAGGTTTATTTCTGCACTTTCCGCAGCAAATTTGTGAGATAATTTTATGCGATTTGCAGAAACTTTTTCCCATACAAATTTTGACAGCTCGTTTCTGCGGAGATAAAATTATCTGGTTTACGAGGTTTACGAGGGTTTTCCGCGCTTACATGAATACCCTTAATTTTATGCGATTTGCAGAAACTTTTTCCCATACAAATTTTGACAGCTCGTTTCTGCGGAGATAAAATTATCTGGCTTACGAGGTTTACGAGGGTTTTCCGCGCTTACATGAATACCCCTAATGTGTTTTTCAGTATATCTCTGGAACGGGTTGTCTTACAAAAGTCGTTCATACCTTTTTGAAATCTCCTCTTGATGCTTTCAAGAGAAGCATCAGCACCTTTTACATAAAACCAGTTTTTACAAAAATCACACTCGGAAATACGATGGCTGTCAAAATTTGTCTCGCAAAATAAGGCTTGTCCTGCTTTTACACGAAAGCGATTTTTAATCTTAGTTTCTCTTTTGGAGTCATCTTCCGCCTTATGTAACCCCGCCACCACACACGTCTCTCTCCTACGGGCTTAAAAATCGAAAGGTAACATTGCTTCGTTTAAAAGCATACATACATACATACATACTTTCGAATGCGGGCGGTGCACAGTGCGGTATTTTGGTCGAAAACCTGGCCAAAAATATTTGGGCACATTTTTCATATCAAATAGGTACCAAATGACTAAAAAGTTGTTTGGAAGGATAAATTTTCATTTTTTAGGTACAGTAAAACCCACTTAAATGCCCATCCCGATTAGCCGAAAGAAAAAAAATTATAAAAAATCAAAAAAAGCACGTACAACACTGCGCTATAATTTTTTTTAAAGCTAATATTTTATTCTTTGTTTTGTTTTTTGATTCAAGTTGTTTAATTAAATAGTTTTTGAGAAATTAGGTTTTAAAGTTGAAATTTAGAAAAAAAAAATTTTTCGGTTTTTAATTTATTTTTTTTTTTTAAATTTGTTTATCAAGGACATTTTTTGTGTCAATATTCAATGACCTGATATATTTTTAGTCAAATACTAAAAACCTCATTCTGATAAATGTCATAGTTTATAAGAAATTAGAAAAAAACTGAAAGATACTTTTTCCTAGAAAATCCCTTTTTCCTTTTTTTTATGAGTGAAATTTTCTTAATCCGGGTGTTCAAATTTCATTCCAAAAATTTATGTCCCAGTATGCAGGTAACCAAGTCTAAAATACCTGCGACCCTCTTAATCCAAAATACGAAGAATTCGAGATGTGGATTAGTTGTAGATTTTATGAGTGCAGGTCAATTATTGAATAAACAGATTAATCTTTTTTTGTTTTTCCTTCCGCAACTTTTGTTTTATAGCAAGTAATAAAAAATGACCAGGATTAATTTAATTTTATAGTTTTTATTTTATTATTTATTCTTCATCTTTCATCAGAGACATCATCATTAACATCTTTATCATTGGTATTTGCAATCAAAATTTCGAGAGCCTCCTTTGAAAACTGTTTTTTTGTCTTACTTGTCTTTAAACTACTGAGATAAGGGTCTGACGTCAATAGAAGCCGGTTAAGCACATCCTCGTTGCATGCAGTCCTGGAGAATTTTCGTGAAAAGTGTTCCCTGTATTGGCGGAAATGCTTATTTCTAGCTTCAGCAGCTTCTTCGGACAACTGGCCGATTGGCAACAATGCATGGGATATGACACTGGTAGAGTGGATTAAAATCTAATGCACTGTTGGAGACATAGGCTGCCATGGATACAAGTTTACGTAATATTTAGCAGTATCCGTCGTAAATTTTGCGAATTTTTGAAGATCTATCTCATAACCAGAGGATATCACCTCTAATATAATTTTGAATTTTTGTATTAATGATAAATCCACGCTTGTAATGGAAGCTGCTTCTTCTTGGCTATTAAAAAATCTGTGCGAGGTGTTGCCGTCATTAGTGTTGCCGTACCCAGCCTTTGGAATGTCCACCAGTAAGCCCATTTTATCGTGGAACTCTTTTTGTATTTGTCTCTTGGCTGCTTGCATTTTTTCCCTGTCACTTTTTTCTGTTACGCGACCTTTATGCACTTCCGCTTTTAGTTTGTACGACAGATGCAGTAGAAATTCAAAAAACCTAATCCTGGCGTGTAATATTGATAGCCCAAATCTGAAAGTATCTGGATTCTCCGGTTCTGTAGAATCCAAGTCGTTGAAACTTTTTGAAGTTTTTCCGCATATGTAACAACGTAATGTAGATGGAGTATTCGTAGCTGCGTTACACACTTTTCCATCGACCATTGTTGGAAGCAGTACATGGTTGACTCTTATATTGTCGCTTACTTTTGTTGCTTGAAGATTTTGGGCCTGGTTTTCAACGTATTCGATTTCTTCATTGGTTATGTCCTTATTTTCTTTTACAAAACGAATCCGTATTGGTTTGCACCATCTCGGTGATGAAGAGTGAATGTTTTGCCATAAGATTTGACTCCCATACTTGAGACGAAGAGGTGCAAGGGAACTCAAAAATATATTTGCATCACTATTATCGTCATCTTCGAATTTCTGCTTATACTGGCTTTGAGTAGACCCATCACATCCCCACTTGTATATGAGCTCTAAAATTCTGTTTCACTGGTCTCAAGGCACTGTTGGAGCTGTGGCTCCAAATATTTTTATAAACGTGATGTTGTGTGATCCACTAAATCTTAGAGCTTCACTTCGGCAAAACTGTCTCACTTACGCTTTTTGGTGGGGGTAACAATTCTGTTTAGCTTTATACACGTAGGTATAGCACGGATATATGTATATCTTTGTTGGCCTGATGAATCACTTCGTATTGACTAGTAGTTAAATTAGCTTCGACGAATATCCTCAAAGCGTTTTCAGGAGTGTGTTTCTCAGTTTTCAGGGTTTTACTGCCAATCGCAGCTGCTTTCCGGAACTTCATAGCCCTGGTTGGAGTTTTGGTCACAACCTCCATCACTTTTGCGACATCAATATTTCCCGCTGCTCGTTGACTCACCTGTGCTGCGTATGTCAGTTCATCAAAGGACACACTCTTTCGAAGTTCCTCTGTTTTACGACGTTTTGTTCGGTCACTTGATTCCCCGAACTCTTTGCTTGGGCGACCTTTAGACCTTCCGGGAAGTATGCCAACAGGTAGTGTTACTTCTTCGCTAAGCCACTCTTCATTCTTATCCAAGAAACGCTTCTCTGTGCAGTTGCAGAGTTGCCATCTCCGTTTATAGTTCGCTTTGAACGCCTTGATAATTTTTGTAAGTTCATCTATTTTCTCTGGGGGACAGTTTGTGATATCCACACATTTTTTATCCAAATCTTTACGTTTACCGTCAAGGAGTCTTTGTGAGCTTCCTCTTACCAACTCATGGAGCTGTTTCCTGGTTAGAGACAAGGTGGAATTAGAGTTATCTGGAATAATATAAAAAATGTTTAGTTATGGTCGCTTGAAAGGAGTTTTTTTCAAATGCTTTGTTTTTTCTTAGGTGAAAACTTGTGAATGGTTCTGAAATGTAGGATTGTTCAACATATCCAGAAGTTAAATAATATATATGACAAACTTTGTTGCGGGGTGTTGCCAATATTCAAAAACACTAATGTTTGGTAAAAAACACGGAAAAAGTGCAAATTTTGTAAGTACATTCTTTAACTCATTGATATGAGAACTTAAGTTGAATTTATATAAAAATTTCTTTGCTTAAAATATTGTACATACCTTGATTTACGATATCCATATCAAATTTTTTCACAATAAACACTTTTAAGATTAAAAAAAAAACACACAGAAAATACACTTTTTTTTAAAAAATCGCAAACATATCTGGGCAGGTGCTCCAAAAACCTACTTGAGTCTCTTGGACAAAATTCAAAAGAGAGCTATAATAATGATAGGTGACCCTTGTCTAACTCAAACATTTGAATCTCTCGAGCACCGCCGTAATGTTTCATGCCTATCATTATTTTATCGGTATTTTCATAAACAGTGCTCTAGTGAAATAGCCAGTTGCATTCCTCCCCTTAAACAATTCAACCGTAATACCCGTACTTCTAGGAATGCCCATCAGTTTACCCTTGAGCCCAACTTCGGACGTACTGTCAAATACAGAGATTCTTTTTTTAGTCGCACTACACGAATGTGGAATGCTTTACCTGGCTCAGTATTTCCCACTCATTGCAGTGTGCAGATATTCAAAACCAATGTGCATCGGTATCTCCTTTCTAATCCTATCCTAATTTCCTAATTGCTCGCACTGTGTATTTAACATTATAAGGGTATTCATAACCCCTTGAGTGCGCGTATAATATAAAAAAAAAAAAAAAAAAAAAAAAAAAAACAAACTCGTGCTTATTCAACAAGTGCAAGTTGCAACTGATGGTGTCGCGAACGGGGGTGACGAATTTATAGATCGACTTCAATAAACAGTAGCCTGGTTATATACCTGTTATGGGACACATGCTTAATACTGAGAGTGAAAGTTGACAAAATTGATTTATGGCCACGTTTCAGTTTAAAATACAACACTGTGCGGTGGTTAAAGCCTAGTACGCAGATCGAGACAAGACAAATTTTATCTCTACAATTTTAATATCTAAAATTTTAATCTCTACAAAACTTTTCCAAATCTCGCTCAAAAGTTTGAAGTTGAAGAGATAAAATCTAATTTAATGTGTTTTTTAGTGTATCTCTGGAACGGGTTGTCTTATTACAAAAGTCGTTCATGCCTTTTTGGAATCTCCTCTTAAGCCTAGTACGCAGATCGAAAGACAAATTTTATCTCTACAATTTTTATCTCTACAAAACTTTTCCCAATCTCGCGCAAAAGCTTTAAGTTGGAGAGATAAAATCTAATTTAATGTGTTTTTAAGTGTATCTCTGGAACGGGTTGTCTTACAAAAGTCGTTCATACCTTTTTGGAATCTCCAAGAGTATCAGCACATTTTACATAAAACCAGTATCGACAAAAATCACTTTCGGAAATACGGTGGCTGTCAAAATTTGTCCCGCAAAATAATGCTTGTATCATTCTTTTTCCTAGCAAAATTTAGTAGAGACATTTTGTACAGCAATGCACAAAAGTATGAATTTTGCGCGCGAACTGCGTACTGCTCGGAAAAATATCCAAGACAAAATTTGTCCCAGGAAAAAATATGTGTGGGAGACAAAATTTTTCCCGATCTGCGTAGTACCGCTTGGCATAATGGTTAGTGCGTTGTACTGTCATGCGCAAAGTCTCGAGTTCGATTCTCAGCCGCTGCAAGAAAGTTTTTTTCAGGGGTGTACTGCCTCTTGCGAGAAATTGACAAATTCTCCAAGAGTATATCTCTTGTCATGGAAAGTGCTGCTCATTAGCCGTTCGGAATCGGCAGAAAATTGTGGTCCCCTCCGTTCCTTGAAACACGCACACAGGAATGGTTGAGAGTTGTAAGTCACTAGGTCTTGGTTCATTCCGAGCTGTTGCACCACCAAATTTATTTTTTTATTTTTATGGACTGTATAAAGTTTAAATCCTATAAATGAATGTATCTACCACATTGCGTCATCATCAATGCCGTATAGCTGCCAACTTTTTTATCATCGCTTAGAAAAGCTGAGCTATAGCTATTAGTTTCTCTATCTTTTCTTACGCAAATCGATACTTCGAGCTGAAATCTGCATCCCTCAACGTCATGAGACTAAAGCGCGGAACAGATCAAACCAGCAACAGCACCGTCAACAGCAACAGCGGCCGCCATTAATTTAGAGCCAATGTATTTCAATTGTTCAACACACACATAAGAACAGCAACAGCAACGCCAACAGCGTCGTTAAGCCAAAGCCCTAAATTTGCTGTTACTGGTGCAGTGTTGTCAACTTTTCCACTGCAATATTCAGTGGCACCAGAATGAAAAACTTTTTTTCGATATGAAAGTTCAAACAAATGAAATGACTTTGCTGGTAGCAATGTGTTTGAGAAATGTTTGCTGGTCAGCGTGCTGTTTGCTGTTGACGATGCTGGTGCTGTTGCTGGTTTAATCTGTTTCGCGCATAAAACAAGTTTTGTACTGATGTTGCCTGCTTCTTCTTCCAGTTAGAGCCTTTGAAGAATTTAAATCATTTATAAATGTAAAATAACTATCCATTTCGTGTTAGTACTTGCACTCCTTTTTGTAAGTTTCACACCATCATGACTGTCATGTCAAAATGACATGTAGATCTCACTCTCACTTTATTCCTTGTGTTTTTTTTTATAAATAAGCTTTTCAGGATAAGAGGTTTTGTAAAGTCGGAGAAACTTTACTCCTTCGCTAAAACGAGTTATTCACCCATGTTCTGCATTTCACTTATTGTGAATTCGAGCAACAAAAGTGAATTTTGATGTTCTGCATTCCGCATAAAATGACTTTTGTGATTTGTTCATTCCGAATGTAAAATGTTGGTGTTCTGGGCCCTCATCGCGTAATTTTTAAGACGATCGTCGTCCAAACGATTGTCGATCACGACGTCGTCAAAAGTTTGCTTCGTGTAAAGTTTCAATCGCATCGTTCGGTCGTGTCGTCCATCGTCCACAGTTTGAGAACATCAAGAAGCAATAAATGTCATTTTGGCTGTCTGGTTGTAATCAAACTAAAGTTTTCGTTGGAAGTGAGAGAGGATGCGATGCATTCCTTATGTTGATTTCCTTTTTTACAGAGATCAAAATCTTCGAATCCTTACGCCGCACCTCCATTAGCAATATTTATTTCTGACATTATATCAGACACTATATCTGAAGTTTATATTTCTTTAACTCTGTGGGCAAATTATGTCGTGATTATTCATTCCAAAACGGGAAGAATACAAAAGGACCTTGAAGAACATTTGCTCCAAGACATAATTGAGTAGTCCCACAAGCATGAAAAGTCACTGAATGCCCTAACTAATTTAAAAAAAAATTAATCAAAATACTTACTATCTTCAATGTTTAATTCTTTTAATGTTAATTTTGGCCTGGAAACAAACAAACAACATTATATAATGTACTTCAACAGACAGTAAATGGTAGAAAAATCACATCTTGGCTTCACAGGACATAGTTTTCTATACGAAGTGAAAACATAACATGAGTTTGTCAATGAAATGAAGGAATGTTACATGAAAATGTGGGAATTGGTGTCAAGACTCGACGTCTTGTGAGAAATTTGTGTCTAGTGAAGTCACAAGTCATGAAACGTCAAAATTTATATCTGCATTTATTTCTCCTACGAAGACAAGAAATAAATAGTAAAAATAATGTCTAAAAATAACAAAAATCCAGACATAAGGGGGCTCCACAAGAAATATTGGCTACATGACACATTTCTTGCAATCATTTATTTCAAGTGGAGGCCCAGTGTAATAATTATATCACATCAAAGCCTATGTGTAGGTTATAAGACCTTACGCCGCACCTCCATTAGCAATATTTATTTCTGACACTATATCAGACACTATATCTGAAGTTTATATTTCTTTAACTCTGTGGGCAAATTATGTCGTGATTATTCATTCCTCGCTATAATCTCACCAGGTAAGTCACAAAAGGAACTTGAAGAACATTTGCTCCAAAACATAATTGAGTAATCCCACAAGCATTGAAAAGTCTCTGAATGCCCTAACTAATTTAAAAAAAATTAATCAAAATACTCTTATCTTCAATGTTTAATTCTTTTAATGTTAATTTTGGCCTGAAAACAAACAAACAACATTATATATGTACTTCAACAGACAGTAAATGGTAGAAAAAATACATCTTGGCTTCACAGGACATAATTTCTATACGAAGTGAAAACATAACATTAGTTCGTCAATGAAATGAAGGAATGTTACATGAAAATGTGGAAATTGGTGTCAAGACTCGACGTCTTGTGAGAAATTTGTGTCTAGTGAAGTCACAAGTCATGAAACGTCAAAATTTATATCTGCATTTATTTCTCCTACGAAGACAAGAAATAAATAGTAAAAATAATGTCTAAAAATAACAAAAATCGAGACATAAGGGGGCTCCACAAGAAATATTGGCTACATGACACATTTCTTGCAATCATTTATTTCAAGTGGAGGCCCAGTGTTATTTGAAGATGGATTTATGTATACGAAATACGCACACCAAAAGAAAACAAACTATCCGGGATCGAAATCCCTAGTGTTAAATAAAGGAAATCGAAATTAGTGTCCTTCGCATTCGCATTTATTCGATAGTTTCGCTTTCATTATCATCGAAAAATAACAAATTGTAATGTAGTAACATTTTTTTTTTTAATAAATTTAAATTAAAAAAAAAACTTTCAAAAAATCGACAGAATGAATGAGACGATTGTAAAATAGCAATCGTTCAATCGCAATCGTTCAGTCGACCATATTTGACAGTTCAACAAGTTACATGAAGCTAAAGTTGAATCGTCTTAACGACATCGTCCAGACGATTCAAGTTTGTATGTGTTACACGAAGCAGTTCAATCGTTCAAACGACGTCGTCAAACTATCGTCGTCTTACGCGATGAAGGCCCTGAATTCCACCCGAAATGAAGATTGTGAATTGAGTTTTCGGAGATGAAAGTTCGTGTTCTATATTTCGAATATATAGCGTTTTATGGTGAATTCAATTCACTTAAGTTTTGTTTGGTGAAACTTTAACAATTGACAAACATGTAAATAAAGTTTTGAAATTTTGATTTTATTAATATAAATTGCGTTGTTTACATGGAAATAAAAGAGAGCTGCCGACAAGAAAAACAATTCAAATTATGACCATTATGAAGATCTAAAATTTTGGTTTTACCACGTAAAACTTTTCCACGAACTCTCTATCATTTGTTTTGTCCCTTTTCTACCACTTATTAATGATAAAAGTGAATCTATTTTCGTTTTGCACAAGAAACAATGTTTGAATAAATGATGCAAATTGTCTTTCTTTTGACATTTCACAAATTAATTCGGAGTGAATTGAATTCACTCGGAATGTAGAACACGCCTTTTCATTTTAAGTGAAATTGAAATTCGTTTTAAATTAACTTTCACTCGGAATACAGAACATGGGTGAATAAATAAAAGTGGATTTACATGTTTCTGCATCTGCAAAATGCAGAAAAGTAGGGAGAGGCAGATGTATGTTGAAACCTGAAAGTGGGAGAGAAATACACATGTGGTAACTCCTTTTCACTTCCTGTAAACTGCTATATCTTGTTGACTTGTTAATACGAAACAATGCAATGAAAATTGAATTTACCTCCGTTCTCTTCCATTTCGATTTAATGTTTTTTTTTTCATATCATGTGCCCGTCAAAAAAAAAAATTTAGAAAAATGTGAAAATGTCGCAAATTTACAAAATGCAGACGAAGATGCTATAATAAAGATGAAAATGTTCGTCTTTACTACAATCTTGACTTCTGCATTTCTCGGATTTCCTATAAAGTAGAAATGAAGTTTGTCTGCATTTTTCTCTTTTACTCTCTATCTAACAAACATGAATTCTGTATTTGGCATCCTTTTTTTTGCAGAAATCAAATGCAGATACATGTTTATCCACCATAAGTCTGAAACCGCCCACGCCCTTAAAAAACGCAATGTAATATTCCATCGTTTAAAAGCAGTTACCCCGGTTACAAGAGAAGATTGAGGAATCGAATCGAATCCGAATTGAGATTTCGATCCAGGTATATGGTGGCACTGGATCGAGAGATCGAATTGAAATGGGATCGAAATGACAATATGGTTTTGTACATAAACTCGATTCTTCGATTCCTCGATTCTGGTATACAAGCATATTTTCGATTCGATTCAGCTCGTTTAGTGGGATCGGATCGAGTAATCCTATTTTAATCCGATCCAGGTATACATGGAGCTAAATCCTGATTCAATTCTCCATATAAACGTAGTAAGTGAATCTTTTATTCTGTTCTATTACAAGACTCTACTGTATTTCTTGTAGAGATTTTTTTGACAGTTATTTGATATTTCTTATTCGTGGGTTTGCAATATAGCAACAAGTTTATTTTGTATTTGTATAATGTCATTCCTTCATTGTATGGCAGTGATTTGTGTCGGTATTTTGATTTTCTGTCGTGTTTAGTTTTTTTTTTAAGATTTTGAATGTTATAATGAAATTAATAATTAATTATACATAATTAAAATATTAAAATAAAACTACAAAACAGTTTATCATCTAGTAGCAAACTAAACATGACACAATTCCATCGCATTTCTGCAGTTTCCTTGCTGATTTGCCTTCTTCATATCGGATTTATTGGTAAGAATAAATTACTTTTGTTATCCGCCCGGCCTAAAAAAGATTGTTTATGTTAATATGTACAGGTTATTGACCCTTCCGGCTCTTACTCACATCTTTGATAAATTATTAATAAATAATTGAATCAAATACTAAATAGATATTAATTTATCAACTTATTCGACGATTTAAGTGTATTTTTGGCATTGCTCGTCTATTTGATTTCCAAAAATTAATGCTAACATGCAGGCAAAATCAAATTTGATTATTGATAACCCCAGTAGTGACCCCGGCTGAGATTTTTGTTATCTGAATTTAGGAAATTGAACACTTGAGACTACGTGTCATATTGAATTGTTACATTTTTGTAAATACAAATAAAATCTTTGTTTAATTTTTCTTATCCCAATTAACTACATAACAAACGATAGATAGAATGTACAGAATTAAAGTGGATAGAGACAAAACATTAAAAAATACTAGAGCTTAATGAAGGTTTTATAATAGAGACTGTGTTGTGTTTGGGTCAGCAGAAAAAATGTATCAAAGTTTTTAAGTGAAACTATGTAGACATTAATATACATACAGGGTGTCCGGTAATTATTTGTCTGCCATACTTTGGGATGTGATTCTTGGTCATATTCTAAGAAAAAAATTGTTCTACAGTAAAGTCTGATTTTCAACTTTGACATCACTTTTGAGGATTTAAAAAAAAGGCTAAAGCTAAAGCTAAGTGTACGCGATTGGTAGATCTTACATTATTGTAAGATCTTACAATGTCTGACAATTATCTACCAATGAGCTGACAAATAAGTTGTGTGTGTACACGGTTGGTACAAAATCCACCAATCTCTTACAATTAATTGTCAGAAGTTGGCTGACAATTCATTTTCAGATAGCCGGCCTAATACCTACCAATTAATTGTAAGAGATTGGTAGATTTTCTACCAACCGTGTACACACACAATTAATTGTCAGTTTTTGTTGGTTATGGAAACTGACAATTGAACGTTGGCTGCAAATTGTCTGACAATGAAAAAATTGTATGATGCTTAAAAACGAACATCTTACAATTTCTTCATTGTCAGAAACGTCAGACAACGATAAAAATTGGCAGGCCTGACAATAAATTGTGTGTGTACACGATTATCAAATACCTTACAATTTACCGTCTTACAATTAATTGTCAGATACATTTTCTGACAATTAATTGGAAGATTACACGATTGTCAGCTAGCGTACACATGATTGTCAGATTTCTTACAATTAATTGTCAGCCAATGATCTAACAATTAATTGTCAGACAAATTTTCTGACAATTAATTGTAAGACTACACGGTTGTAAGACATTGTAAGCATGTTTTTCACTGACAGATCTGACAATATTGTAAGATCTACCAATCGTGTACACTTAGCTTAACTTTAGTGTACCCTGACTAGTGTTGGGCATAATCGAATGATTTAAAGAATCGAGATATAGTATTCGAATGTTTTAAAGAATCGAATGATCATTCGAATGATTTTCGAAGGAATATCATAGAAAAAAAAGTAGGAAACAAACACTCCATTTCAAGAAAAAAAAGCAAAAAACAAAACAAGAAAATCATAACATAATGGTTCTCGCTTCTCGTCTTTCCTTTACAATTCCATATTCAACCCTCAACGTTGCATCGAGTGCAAAAATGAATAATAAATATAATCTGAGTCATTGAATACATACACACGAGATATTCAAATAACCAACTTCTCGAGTTCTCGATTTTGTGTGCTTTCTTTTCTGTCTTCGTTCAATATTCGCTTCTCGGTCTCGAATAGGCACTCGAGTTCTCATTGCGCTTAGAGAAAGTAGATAAGAAAAACTCATTTGAATGATTTGAGTATTCGAATGATTTGTGTGAAGAATCGAGATATCTCGAGATGTTGCCTGAATCGATTATAAAATCGATTATTTCATTCGAATGCGCCCACCACTAACCCTGACCCATGTTAGGATCAAGTTCTCTGTCAGTACAAATGGTATTGACTTCATTTTGAACATTCTTTTTAGGAGAAATACTAACCTTTAAAATTACGTTTAAATTGAGCTGATACGTTTTAAGGGTTGCCAGATATTCAATTTTAAATGGTGTTAAATTTTTCTTACCCGAGCAAAATTTCAATTTTTTTTTTTTCAAAAAATGCGTAATAAACATAAAGTTTTCTTATTTTTACCTGATTAATAAAACAATAATAAAAAAAACTAATTAATAAGTGCACCCAAAAACCTATACATTTTATGATACTTTGGAAAATCTAAAACAGGCAAAAAATCGAATTTTGGGTTTTTTACCTACTTTTATTGCAGCACTTGGCAATTGGAGTGGTTTTTCAAGAATTGATAGTTTTTAGGTAATTTTTAAGACTGTGCTCTCATTAAAAGGGTTAAAACTGTACTTATGACTTCTTGACTTGCTGCCAAAACCCTAATTACCTTACACCTTCTCAGGGAGAGTTAAATTTGGGGTATGAATGTTTTATGGGTAAATTAACTAAATAAGTGGTATAAAAGAATAGAAAAACAAATTCATTCATCAGATTATAAAATTAAGTCACGACTACAGCTGGATAAGAAAGATTTTTGAAATGCCTTCATTTACGAGAGAAGAATACGCAGACATTTCATTCGTTTATGGGTTGTGCATGTGCAAGGGAAATTCAAGAAGAGCACAAGGAAGATATCAGGAACTGTTTCCTAACAGACGACTTCCTTCTCAAAATGTTTTTGAAAAAACCTTTCGAATGCTTTGAGAAACTGGATCAGTTTCAACTGCAAGACCTAATACGGAAGCTGCAAGCAAAAGAAGAATTTCGGTCGATGAAAGAATACTGCCAGCTGTAGAAATCGATCCTTCCATCAATATAAGACGCTTGGCCCTACAGTTTAATGTTTCCAACCATAGAATTTCCAGTATACGAGTACTGCATAGAGAAAATATGTATCCACATCACCACACACCTGTGTAAGAACTGCTTCCCGATGATTTTGAAAAGAGACTCAAATTTTGTAACTGGTTGCTAAAGATAAGCTTGGATGACAACCAGTTTTTAAACAGAAATCTTTGGACAGACAAATCTCAATTCACAATTGATGGTGTTACGAATTTCGAGCTTTGAGCAATCCACATTCAAGACGGCAAAGATCATTTCAGCACAGATTCAGTGTCAATATGTGGGCAGGTTTATAAATAATGAATTATAATAAATTAATCGATCCTTTCAAATCACCACCCGGCTTAAATCTACTAACTATCTGGAGTTTTTACAAAATAATCTACCAGACCTAATGGAGGATGTTCCACTGATTCAACTAGCTTCATCATATTTCCAACACTATGGTCTTGAAGTTAAGGATTGGCTGGATAAAGAATACGGTGATCGATGGATAGGCAGAAATGGACCAATTCACTGGCCTGCAAGTTCTCCCGATCTCACTTTACTGGATTTTTTTGTATGGGGACGAATGAAAAAAATCATTTACTCATCTGAAATAACAACTATAACTGAATTAGAACAACGTATTTCGGAAGGATCACTAAAGGTAAGGCAAGAACTATCGAGAATAAACATTCAAAATGAAATCCAAAAACGAGCTCTAGCATGCATTCAAAACGCAGAAGGGCACTTTGAGCACTTATTAAAATAAGTTCTCTATCATTAGTGCCGACAGAGAAATTGACTTTAACATGGGTCAGGATACTTCAAAGTTAGCCTTTTTTTAAATCGTCAAAAAGTGATGTCAAAGTTGAAAATCAAACTTTACTGTAGAACATTTTTTTTTTCTTAGAATATTACTAAGAATCATATCCCAAAGTATGGCAGACGAATTACCGGACACCCTGCATATATCATGATATATTTTTTGCATGATACTAGATCTTAGAGAAGACTTCTTCGATGAGGGTTCGGCATTGGATAATACGGTGGTAGAAAGGGTAGAGTATGCCTAGTATGACCGATAAGATCGCGCATTTCCTGGGTCTTATGGATAATTGCGTTGTCCAATTTCTGAAGTAACCGTCTTAGAAAGTCGCAAAAAATATTAAAGCTGACTGTAGAGTGCTGAATTACTTCATGATGCCATAATATTCCTCTTGTATTAACTGCTGCAATTAGGGAATCATTTCGTCCTCTAGTTGTTGACAAGATCACGCGAGCGGGAGTGTTAACTTTTGATCTTACTTTTGTCTGCCGAAGATAATAGTTGAAAGTTATAAGTTATAATAAGGATTATTTTTCGACGTTGTTCCAGTTCATTGCAAGACAATTTCGTTCTTCAATTGTTTTTTGAGAATTGCAACGATCAATTACCAATGACATTCATTTTTATGTTATTTGCAATCGTTTCAATCTATTCTTAATGAAACTAATACTAAGTTGTTTTTAAGTTTAAGTTTAAGTTCATTTATTTAGTTTAATTTAAACTATTTACATTTTCAATAAGTTATATTTTTACATAATTGATTTTTTTTTAAATTTAATAATATGTTAATACTGAGATTTAACAAATTCGATAACATTTTTTTAAATATATTAAAATTAGTTTCATTTTTGATGTGAGCGTCTAAGCTATTAAATAATTTGAACCCTTTATATATAATAGAATTTTGTGTATTTGCATTTAGAAAATTAGGAAGTCTTAAATCATTTCGGTTTCTTAGTGCATAGGGTTGTAAGTCTCTTATAAATTGTATATAATTAATTAAGTATTTTGGCATTAAATTGTTGACTATTTTATAGACAAACACTAAAACATTCATAATGATTCTTTGTTTAACAGATAACCACTTCAACGAGCTCAACATATAACGAATTGACATATATCTATTGCACTTTAAGATACATCGCATTGCTTTGTTTTGTAGTTTTTGTAGTCTTATAATATTGCTCTCATTACATAGAAACAAAATAGTGGAACAATACTCAAAATGAGGTTTTACAATGACGTTATATATATTTATTGCACTAATAGTCGAAATTTGATTTCTTATTCTTTTCATAAATCCCACTTTTTTAGCTATTTTTTTACAAATATATTCTATGTGGTTTCCGAATAGTAATTTTTGGTCTAAAACTATACCTAAATACTTTATTTCGCTTATTTTTTCAATTGAAATACCACCAATCATAATGCTGTTGTCATCACTTCTCTCGTTCAGTACCATGAGTTTTGTTTTTTCAATGTTCAGTTTTAGTTTATTTTGTTTTTTAAGTTGTTGAAGCGTTTTTTCCACTATTTCCCCAATTTTTTTATATCCGCTGATAATGGATTTCGCCGTTTATACCAGTGATTTCTGTTGATTCATTGATTGTAGCACTTTACAAAGATTATTTTTTTTATCCGAACCTATACCGTTATATATACGTGGACGATTTTGTGGAACAACATAAGGGCGGCTTGCACCGCTTGAGCTTCTGGTCGGTGATTTCCGCGAGCTGATTTGTATTCGCCTGTCTAAATGCTTTCTAACGGGACTTGCGGCATTTCACTCAGATTAAGAATTTATTGCAGACCTTGTCAAATTGTAAAGTTCAAAAAATGAAGCTTTTGCCCCCTATTCAATCCACTTCTATGTCACATGTATGTATTTACAATTTTAAATCTTCAACTGAAATTATCACAGGCCACAGCAAAAATGTTTATGTTCAAACCAATTGAAACAATGAAAAACGCCCTATACTTACTTAAAAACGCTTCCATGTTAATTTTACGTAGGTAGGTAGCTAGATAGAAATGTCGGCCATCGGCAGTCTAGGCCTCTGGCCAAAATAGCGCTGAAGTGCGCCATTTTGATACCATAACTCGTATGAAACTGTAGATAGAATTGTTGGGTAATCGTGGACATTCTGACGAAGTTATCCAAATTGCATAAAGTTCAAAAATATGAAAGGATCTAGTAAGTTTTTATGCCTCTTATTGTGTTTTTGCTTTTACACAATAATCCGAAAATTGGATCACTCACTCAGCCGGACCACCACACTCATCCGACACCATCTGCACTTCGCCAAGCTAAGCAGCTTGTTGACTGATGCTCAAACAGTAGCCAATCCTATTGAGGATTCAAACGGAGGGCACAACACAGAAGTAACCGAAGTTCGTCATAAAGCCATTTGAAAGCGTTGAGAAAAGAGATCAAGTGTTTGATCTTCATTTCCGAAAGTTCGCCAACGTCGACAAAAAAAAAATGATTGGGCTCTATATTTGGGTTTTCCCGCTGATCCCCACAGCTATGACAGTAAGTGTTGTGTAGCCAGTGTCCGCTTCAGGTAGCTACGATCCTAGCCATATCTTGCCTGGGTCTGCATATCAGATCAAGTGTGTTCGGGATTTATTATAGTTGGGCCAAATCTTTCTAGATATAATGCAGTTACTTAAACTGCTCCATCTGCGGTTTGATTCGCTAAGAAAAATTGAGAGAATTTTGCCCTTCATAACTCCGAGCGAAAAGTTGATTCTTTCCTCAAGTGAGTTATGAATGGCTGAATCCTGCCTGGCCAGCTCGTCTGCCCGGTCATTCCCAACAATGCCATAATGACCCGCAACCCAGATAAGAGTGATTTTGTGGTTAATATTGACACTAGCAAGTTCATCCAGTCATTGCTTAACCAATTTGGAGTATGATGTACTAGAATTAATGGCCTTAACAGCCGCCTGACTGTCTGTAGGTACTTGATCTGATTTGCAACAGGTGAATTCAATTTGCGAAAAGATGAATCCAATTTGGAGAAGTTTGAATTTAGTTTGCAAAGAGATGAAATCAATTTGCAAAAGCATTCATTTAATTTGCAAAAGAATGTGTTTAATGTGAAAAGACTGTAAAAGCAACCAGGAAAGAATAGGGCCTCTTACTGGTGTGTAAGTAAACGTCAGCAGCATAATGGCATTTTAAAACTTAATATAAAATACCGTCATAATTTTTATAGATTTAATTATAAGAGCATTTATATTCTTGGTAGACAAATTAATAGCACACTTTACCTTTCAGTTACTGAATAAAAACAAACCTGAACCCTAGATTGGAATCCAATCTTTGTCATAAATGTATTTATTTTTTTAATTTTTTTTTCAATGAGCTGGAAGTTAAATGGAACAAATATTTTTTATATCAAGACGGGGACTTTGACTAAAGGCCTATGGTCTTTCTCCTACATGTGATCTCCACTTAAACTCTTGTTCGAAAAATATTATTTTATACTTTTTGCGAGCATTCTGTCCTACAATATAGAAATTTACAAACTTGTTTATGGTGCAGTCCAGAATCGTTCTGAACCTATTTTGAAAAGAGAGAATGTTTCAAAAAACCAGAAGACTTCTGGACGGTCAATGCAAAACGTGACAGTGCACATTAAAAAATTCAACAAAAAACACCCTATACACATAATATTAGTCTATAATTTACACAATTACATGTATTTTTTTAATTCAACAACTTAACACATTCCAGCTCCGTCTCAACAACAACTCATTCCATATGGCACCCAGCAATTTTTCGAATATGAAAATCAAGTTTCCATGACTGATCTACGAAATATTAATTCCAAAGATGCGATCTCATATACACTTAAGCTAACAGCTACAATACGCTCAATATGGAATCGAGAAACAACTCAATTGCTTCTAATAACTTTTCACAAACCGAAACTAGAAACCTCTAATGAGAAACAAGACGTACCAAAAATTATCGATAAACCTTATTATGTTGTTGTGGAGGATGGTAAAGTAATCGAATTACTTGCTGATCGTAGTCGAGATGCATATCTATTGAATCTTCGACGCAGCATTGTTAGTCTTTTGAATTTCCATTATGAAAATGGTCCTGTGCCAGAAGTTGATGTGTCCGGCGAGTGTATTGTCTTTTATTCGGCCAAATCGTCGACGAAATATGAAAAAATCAAATCCGACTGTAGTAATTGGGATCTAAAGGTCAGCTATCGCTCCGAGGCACCATTGGGTAAGTGCGAGAAAATGTTTATGTAAGTTTTTATTCCTAAACGTAGATATAGAGCTTAGTCTTCCTTCAGGTGTGAGTGTGAAATCTTCATTAAAATTAGAATATGATTTGACGCAAGATGGTAGTTTGCTCAAGGTGCAATCTCATGAAACACATTCCATAGCTTTGAACGCTAAACCAGATTCTGGTAGTCGAGTGAAATCGGAGATAATTTTTAAACAAGTTGCTGCTTCGCCAGTAACACAGTTAAAGTTTGAAACTTTAAACGATACTATTTCAAGTTTGGAGAATTTCCGGGCATTTGAACTACAAGCAGAGGTTGATGGCGAAACAAGTGCCATAAAAGGAGTGACGGTAAATTAAACAAAACAACAAAAATACTAACACTAAGCATGAATCTATCCCCTCAAAATTTATTTGATAGCTCGCTGGGGAAATTTCCGCTCACAAAAAAGAATTGACAGAAGAAAACATTGGCAAAGAAGCCACAGCCCTTCTATTGATTAAATTATTGCCAATTGCAAGAATCACAAAGACCGAAGAAATCACCGAGATTCTCGAATCCAATAAATCGATAAGAAGTCAAATTATTGATCTATTAGGAGCGACACAAACTATCAACGCCCACACTGCTTTTTTCAAAGTATTTGATATCAATAACAAGGAAAATGTAAATATTATAGAAAAATATCTTCAAGCACTGGCGGTGGGTACTCACCCAGAGAGAGCAATCGTGGAAGATCTATTTGCTCGAGTTGACGGTCAAACAGTTAAGGATTCCAAACTCTTAGATACCCTTATTCAAACAACAGCATCGCTGGCACGACAGTCGACTTTTAGCCAAGACGATGAGTTGCTAACGAAAATTAAGGGCTACCTTATTATTCATTTGAGAGAAAAGTGCACATCTACTGAATGTAAAACCCAGTTCATTCGTGCTCTCCAGAATCTTCAGGATCTTAGCACAATTCCGGAGCTTCTTAAACAAGCCACAGAGGGCGATGTTAAGATTTCGGTAACAGCGTTACAGGCTCTTCGTAGTTTCCCAATCAAATATTTCTCAAGTGATGATAGTAAAACCTTCGAAGCCATATTCTTCCAAACCAAGAAAAAATATGACTCGAGTTCGAGAACATTGGCACTTGACATTGTTTTAGATATGAAACCAAATAAAGACCAATTGGGTGAACTACTAAACTATTTGGCTTCCAGCGACCGGCAGTTCGAAGTAAAAACATATCTTCTACAAAAACTTCGAATGATCAGCGATAAGTGCCCCAGGTTTACAGCACTTCTCAAAGCATGTCTATCAGAAAAGCCTGCTATCAATAATTATCACGTCTTAGGACAAAAGGGTCTTACAACTGCCCTGTATCGACAATTGACAAAGAGTCCGGCGTTCAATGAAAGTCTGCTGAGTATTCAAGAAATAAACCAAGGCGTATTGAAGCGAGGAAGTGTGGAAATGATTCTAGGAGCAGGACGTGAACAAATAAGCACTTTTAAGGTGAGTTTCTCCTTGTGAAGCTTGCTATGGTATATGAAGGTTAAGTTTGAATTAATGTCTAGCTCGGTATTTACACAAGTGGACTCAATTCATTTGTTGGTGACTCCAACAACGATGAAGGAGATGTTGAGGAAGAAGGTGATGATATTCCAGTGACGGCTGGTATGGAAATAACCGTCCAAGGTGTACTTCTCCGTCCTCTTATCTTTTTCAATGGTCAAACCGAACTAATGGGTCATGTATGGAGTGGCACAGCATCTGAACCAACACCTGCATATCTTGCTACAAGTCTGGTTCAAGATCATGAGCATTACGTGATGTTGTCAAGTGGTTCAACTGTATATCTTCGAGTATTCGGTGCCAAATCAATCGATCTGAATGGCCAGGTGCAGTTCAGCTTGTGGAATCGTAATGCACACACAGAAATCAATCAGATGTAAGTATTTCGAAATGAGTTTTCAGTGAAACTGTATATATCTCGCTTTTCTGTTCACAGTTCTGGTACTGGAGTAGTCGGCTCAATGATTGTTGGAACATCATTTGCAAAACTAGAAAACACATTTTCACTAACAACAGAACCAAAGATCAGTCTTGTTGCTGATATCGATTTCTATTCAGATATGAAGCTCTGTATTCAACTCGGAAGACCAGAAGGCTCATTATGGTAAGTATTTTTTTTTTGCAAAAAGATGAGTATTATCGTATTTCTATATTTCTATTGCAGGCATATAAATACGAAATCAATTATGCTCACAAATGAATATCCATACAATAAAAAAATAATTTCGAAAGTTGAACACAAGTTGCCTGGTAGTACATTAGCTTTAAATCAAAAAAACAATGAAATGTGTAATATGATCTATCTCTCGTAATAAGCACAAGATAAAATTGATAGAACCTAACATTTATTCATAACAGCATTATCGAACAAATTTTTTGATAATTATATTTTTATATATTGAAAAATAAATAAATAAATTAAAAGAATACGAATGTTTAATTTTATATTAGCTGAACCAATAGACGTTGTCCTGTTGAAATTTCATTGTGAAATTGTGAAAGCTGTTGGAAAATGGTATAAATGAGAAATATTGTGGCCATGGATATTACAGGAATTGGAAAGAACTCCCAAAGCTGAGGCAGGCGAAACTTCTACTGAGCAATTACAACCAGCAACGTTTCAAAAACTGCATTAACTTAAGTAGAAATAACTTAAGAATAATAAAAGGTATCCTAACTGGACACTTAGAAGACACTTAAGCTTACTTGGTATGGTAAGCAGTGGCACATGTAGATTCTGCAACATGCATGAGGAAACACCGGACCACATACTAGGAAGATGTTGTCCACTCGTGCATCAAAAGAAAAACCATCTGGGACAATACCAGGTGGAAGAGGGTGACCTATTCTCTCTATTCACTTTTTTACCATAAAAAAGTGTTTCTCCTCCATAATTTGATGTTTTTTATCAACAGCAAACTTTTTTTTATCGATTCGTAAAAAAAAAAGTTCATTTTGGTGGGGGGGGGGGGTGAATTCCGAATAAGGGCCACTAGTACTGTGGGTGGTCCGCTTATACTTCACTTTTTTACCATAACAAAGTGTTTCTCCTCCATAATTTGATGTTTTTTATCAACAGCAAACACTTTTTTATCGATTCGTTAAAAAAAAAGTTCATTTTGGTGGGGGGGGTGCGTGGAAATTCCGAATAAGGTCCGAAATTTCTTTAAAATTTTATTAAATATAATATGTAATGCCTATTTTAAATATGTATTTAAAAACATACATTTGCGAAAAAATGTCCAAAATCTTTCATTCCGTCATCCGTTTTCAAGGTATGTACATATGAATTTTCATAAACAAAGTTTACTCCTTTCTTCAAAACCAAAAACTGTTTATCAAAAATTGGTATTATTATTATTATTATTATTATTATTATTGGAATATTATTCCAAATTCAAACGAGCTCTTGTATATAAATTTTGATCGAAATCGAATGAGCCTTTATTGAGAAAGTAAAAAATCAAAAAAACGGTTCTATGACAAGTACTATTAGTAGATAACATTTGTTTTTACATTTTGTTGACCAAAATGTAGACCATGTTCACAAAAGTACACATACGTTTTTTACTTGCGACTTATAGGTACTATAAGGCAAGTTATGCATTCGGAAAAAAAATCGAACTCGAGATTTCGATTAAAGTTGTCATTACGATGATAGCGAAGACTAAAAAAGTGGGTCTCGCAATTCTGTCTGTCTGTCTGTTCGACTACAGGCTAAACGGCTGGGCCGATTTTCTTTAAACTTGGTAGATATCATTTTTAATTTTTTCCCCCCACACGTTTTTTTCTTTTTTTTAAGACCAAAAATAACTGTACCTACCATACGAATTTTTTTCTAAATTTTTTTTTCTCAAAAATTGTTCAACAGATTTTAAAAATAAAAATACAGACAAATTTTATTTAATTAAAGCTAGGTATTGGTTGAAAATGGAACCATTTTTTTGTTTTTGATTTTCTCAAAAACGGTTCAACCGATTTTGATAATTTTTTTTGCTAAAGCTCCCCAAAAACATAAATAGAATTGTGTACTCAAATTTTCAAAAAAAATTTTTTTGGATTTTTAAAAAAAACTTCAATTTTTTTTTTCAAAACTCAATATTTCGAAAACCCCATGCTAGATGTTTTTTAAACTTGATAAATAAAAGTTTCTCAATATAATCTACAAAATGTGAGAAAAAAATTTTTATTTTACTTAAAAATAAAGGTACCTACCATACAAATGCTAAAAAATTAAAAAAAAAATGGTTTTCAAAAATCGCATTTTTCTCGAAAACGGCGCCTAGAATTTTGATAAAATTTTTTTTCTTTCAATTAATTTTTACGATATTTAATTTAATAAAAAAAAATTGAAATTAAGATATTACAACTTGTACCTACCATAGAACCATTTTTTCGAATTTTGAATTTCTCATTATCCACATAACGGATCTTAATGAAAATTTTTATAGAGAAGCTTCTAAAAAGTCTAAAATACATTGCATTTCAAAACTTTAAAATAAATATTTTTTGAATTTTTGAAAAAAAAAATTATTTTTTCTTTTTTTGAAAATTCGATATCTCCGAAACGGGTCAATATTTCTTTTCGTAAATTTAATTTTTACTCGAACAATAATAAAAACTTTAAATTGGCGTACCTAAATTTTTTGCTTTTAAAAAGCTTGTATATAAAAGCTTTTTTTTAAGAAACCACTACAACGACTTATAATTTTTGTTCTTGCATAAATTCATATTTGCATAGCATTCTGTTACTACTAAAAGAATTTAAAAATTAATTTTATCCTTATGAACAGTTTTCTTTAATAACATTCGTTTTTAAAATTCCCAGTCGATTACATAGGAGCAAGTTCGTGCGACCCAGTCGTGCATTTTATTTTATCTGAATCGTTAGAGCCGTTTTTTATAACGGCCGCATGGCAGGTACCGTTAGTTTCGGAGCTAAAATGAAAGGAATTTCGTGTTCTCTATCATCCTTATGTCAAGTTTAATCAAAATCTCTAGTTCGCTTTTTTCCGAATGCAAAACTTGCTTTACAGTACCTACATAAATTGCAAGATGAAGAAGTTTGTCTTGTTTTTTGTACAGAAATGAAACTCCGGTATTAAAGCAACGTTAGCACCGACCCATAGATTACACTTACAAGGTGCTCATAAAAGCAAAAATTCATCTTTACTACGGGGTGGGCCATCTAGTGGTTTCATTTTAGATCATAGGTTATTTTGACACTGACAGCTGTTTCCCGCTCGAACGAAATGATTCGCTTTAGTGGACAATACTCATGATGGTCATCGACTTCGTACGGTGCGCACACGCACAGACGAGAATTTGGCTGCTGTAGCCGAGAGTGTAAGACTCAATTCACGAACATCAACTCGCCATCGATCTCAACATTTCACGCACTAGCCTGATTAGAATTCTGCACAAAGATCTCGGAAAATATCATGCTTGAATATACTGTTATGCGAAAAAAAACTATTATGCGAAAAACAGATTGACACAGCAACTTTAACAGCAACGAAAACTTCAACATCAAAAGTCTTGTGAAATAGATTACAACGTGAACAGCGTTTTTGACAGCATATAATCAAAATAGTTTCAAATGCGAAATGAATTTGCCGTACATAATATGATAAAAATTAAGATGAATTGTATCAATGTATACGACTTGCGCAATTTGTCGTACGAAAATTAATTTGTTTTTAGTAATTCTTCCATTGTCAAAACCAGAATAAATAGACGAACAAAAAGATGGTTGTCCCATTTACATTTGAGTATTGATAATATTGACAAATTTCGCCTTAAAAGTTGGTAGCATTTGCACAGCGACATCAAATTTAGGGTTTAGGTCTAACGTTGATGTCGATGTCGAAGTTGCTGTTGTTAATGTAATCAAAGCCATTCAAAACCAGTGGCTCTAAAAGAGTGACGTGGTTGTCAAAGTTGCTGTGCCAATCTGTTTCTCGCATTATAATGCAATAAAACTTTCTTGTAAGATAAACAGTCATGCAAGAACACTATCATACAAGAAAAATATGCGAGAAAAGAAACATACAATTTTACTATCATGGGGCAAAACGATCATCGCGAAACTTTCAAAAACTGATATTCAAGAAAACTATTATGTAAGAAAAATATCATGCAAGAAAAAATATCATGCAAGAAAAGTATCAGGCAATGAAGCTAATATGCTAGAAAGTGTTATACGAACAAATTTTCATGCGAGAAAATTATCATCCGAAAAAAACTATCATTCAACTACTGTCACGCAAGATAATTATCAAAATTATAATGCGAGAAAAATATCATGTGAATAAAACATTATGCGAAAAAGATAGCAAGTCGTTAATATTTATTGAATCAACACCTGAAACTTTTTTTTTTTAAATCTGGGGCTGAATGTTGTTCAACTTTACCCAAATATTGATCATCTTTCATTTTTTTTAAAAGTTTCTTTAGTAATTTCGACAGAACATACATATGTTAAAATATACGAATTTTCGTAACAATAAATCAATTAAGGGGCCAGTTATAGCTATCATTGAAATGCATCATTGAAAATTTTCATTCCCATTTTTAAGACATACACAAACTGCAATGGCTTTAATTGGTACCAAAATGAAGGTAATGAGTAGTAGAATGATTTTATTCTATAAAATACAAAATTCTGATTTAAACTTTGTTTTAAATCCATTTTTATTATTTCACCGATAGAAATCAATTTCAATGAACAGCTGATTTTGGTTTCTTTAATATGGAACACAAAAAAGTCAGCATTCCACTGATTTGTTAAAATGATGCATTTCAATAATAGCTATAACTGGCCCCTAAATCATAAAATAGGCGTGTTTTTTTTTGCAAGTCCATAAGGAAATTGTAGAAAAAAACGAACAATGCATACAGCACTGCACCCGGAACATGTGAGCATACAATGACATTTAAAGTGGATTTACATGTTTCTGCATCTGCAAAATGCAGAAAAGTAGAGAGAGGCAGATGTATGTCGAAGCCCGAAAATGTGACAGAATACACAGGTGGTAACTTTTTTTTACTTCATATAAGCTGCTATAACTTGTTGGCCTGTACGAAACTATGCAATAAAAATTTAACTTACCTCCATTTTCTTCCATTTCGATTAAATGTTTTTTTTCATATCATGCGTCCTTCAACAAAAGGTGCGTTTTATTATTCACAAATCTATCTGGATCTGGATTAAGTTTTAACATGTATTAGAAAAACAATTTGGGATCCTGTTTTCTATCTGGATCTATTTCAAAGATCCAAAAATTAGTTATTACACTGGCGAGTAGATGGCTTTTTATGGTAAGGTAGTGTAAGCTATAGTGTAAAGAAAAAAGAAGACATAATTTAAAATTTCAAAACCCAAGGATAAAAAGAGACAGGCTTATAACACTGCTGTCAGTAATATCCGTTTCGTTTTATTAGGTGCGTTTTATTATTCACAAATCTATCTTGATCCGGATCTGGATCTTCCCTTGAAAATAAAACGATACGGATCTTAGTGACAGCAGTGTTATAAGGCCGTCTCTTTTTATCTTTGGGTTTGGAAATTTTAAATTATTTCTTGTCTCTTTTCTTTACACTGTAGCTTACACTACCTTACCATAAAAAGCCATCTACTCGCCAGTTTAATAACTAATTTTTGGATCTTTGAAATAGATCCCGATAGAAAACAGGATCCCAAATTGTTTTTGTAATACATGCTAAAACTTAATCCAGATCCGGATCCCGATAGATTTGTGAATAATAAAACGCACCTATTTTCAAGGAATGATCCAGATCCGGATCCAAATAGATTTGTGGATTAATAAATGTGGTGTAAGCAATACTCAGACTTATCTAATATAATATGTATGAAAAGATTAGGTTTTGGTAGAAACATTAACTTAAAAAATAAATAAAACAAATGTGTAGTAAAATTCTCAGATCTTTTCGATTAGGATTGGCCATAGGCCAAAGGCCATCGCTAAAAACATACATGGTTTTTCTTCACGCCACAACTCTCAAACGAATAGATGCATTTACGAACGCATCCAGAGACAAACATATGTATCAAATTTGTTCCCACCAGAAAACAATTTTACAAAGTTTCATTTGCATAAATGAAATACGAAATTATCTACTTTTAACAGATTAAATTAATTACTCAAAAATGAAACTAAAAAATTATTTTAGTTCAAATCAAATTCCAGTTCTCTTGCAAAAAAACGAAAATTTTCCAAATTCTCCCTGGTAACAGTTTATTCAAAATATCTGTTCTCATTTTCACTACTGCTGAAAATTCGACGCCATTTTTTTTTTTTACAAAAAAATTATGTTCTGCTGCCTGGCTCTCTCTCGCCGCAGTGTATTTTGTGTTGGGAAAATCAATTGTCCAGGAAGAATTTTTGGATTTACTTTTTTCCTCGCCTCAATAAAGCAAAATAATTCCCTCCAAGGAACCCAAATGCATAGTTTACGCCCGTCTAGCCCAACTCTGCTCTCAAAATATTAGCATAAACCCTGTGAAAATACATTTTGTTACGTGATATCGAGTGTTGTTTTTTTTTTTTTGGTGTAGAAATTAACTAACAAAAAAAGCGTTCGCCCGCGACACACTTGAAAAAAGAATCCTCCCCAGAGAAGTGGCATTTACACAGCAGCCAGCGATCATTTTTTCTTCGCCCCCTAGACCTATACACCACTGTGTGTGTATTTTTTTGGTGTACAGAAACAGTTTTCCTAACTTTTCAGGCGCTTATTGTAGCGCACCTCTTGGACGCAACGGCGCCTGCAAATCGGATTGATCGAGGGCTTTCTGTTTCTCTAGCAAGGAAGTTGTCTTTTTTGTATGACTCTACAAATGAGGTGGCCGTAGCAGACTCGGAGAGAACAAAAAAGGTCAGCTGATTGTATAATGTAAGTCTGAGTTTCGTGGAATTTATTTTTTTCTTTATTTCAGAGGGATTTATGGAAATAAGAATTCGATTTGTAATTTTTTTTGAAGAATTGGGAATTTAATTTTGTAAAACCATAAATTCACGCTCTCAAGCTGGCGAAGAATTGCATAAATTTGCATATTTTGTATTCTATAATGTGGTATCATAGGATTCCAATGACCTCAGGGCGCATATCTTTGGCCTATAGTAGTACTCTGGTTGATGATGATAATTTGTATTCATTTATCTTATAAGCGGTTTGATTTTTTTTTTGTTTCAGAGCACCACTGAAAAATTTGTGTTGTCTTGAAAGAACTGAGTTCTCTTACAAATTTCCTCTCAAAAATGTTTTTTTTTTTTAATTTTCAGAATGAATTTCCTCTATGGTATTCGTTACATTTATGAATAACGAATCGATTGAATTTGTTTTTGTTCATTATCAGCCCTATTCTGTTATTCGTTTCGATCGAGTGCAAATTCGATTCACGTAATTGTTGCACTTAACATTCCATAACACATATTTAATAGGAAACAGTTGGGCAGTTCAGCTACCTACTTGGTTCTATAATGAAAATATTCGAATTTGCATAATAGAAACTATGCAATTCTAAAGCAAGTTAAAAAACCGAATAGTTCAACTTTCCCACCTTAATAACATTTAGTAAAATAAGTTAAAAAAATTTTCGTAGTGAAACAAAATGGGAGAAGACAATTTTTTATGGAAGAACGGATTTTCGATGTGCTTGAAAAGGTGTTCTTCGTTTTATCAGCCAGCAGTTCCATGCATTCATTATCGTTTTTCATTTTTATTGAAATTATTTTATGAAAAAAAACATACAAAGTAAAATAATTAAACCCAATATTATGTTTTACTTCATAATGTAGGATCTATTGATCAAGTTTTGCATTTTGGAAAAAACTCGATTTTTATTTTTGACATTACAATGATAGAGAACACGGAAAAAATGCTGCACAATTTCTGTGTCTGTATGTCTTTAGAAGGGGGAATGTTATTAACGGTACTTGTTAATAATTCCTTTTTTTTATTTTCGACTTTCGCATTAACGGCTTTAACGATTCTGGGAAAAATTTTAATTCAGGAGCTGCTTTGGATTTAAAATAATATTGTACAAATTTTCAAAAAAATATTTTTTTGGATTTAATTTTTTTTTTTTTTTTTTTTTTTTTCAAAAATCAATATCTTGAAAACTAGAGATGCCGCAAATAGTGACTCGGCCGAATACCGAATACGGAATATTTGGCCACATTCGTCGGCCGAATACAGAATATTCGGCCAACGAAACGATGTGTTGTGTAGTCGTATCTATCTCCTACGTGACTTTTGACGAGGCACAACAGTTTCTGGGAATGTTTTAAGGAAGTTGCTATAGACAAAATGATAAAGATGTTAAAAAAAATTCCATTGAAAACAAAATAGATTTTTTTTCAAGAACTTTTTGCCAAGATCAGATGGCAGACCCTTACAAGTGGTGGTCCGCAAATACAAAACTGTTTCCCAATTTGCTGTTTCCACATTTGCTGAAATCTACCTCTCGTCTCCTGGTACTAGTGTATTAGTGAAAGATTATTTGCAGAAGCTGTAATTGATTTCGAATATAGACGTTACATAAAACGTATGCTACGAGTACCAACAAATGCTGAAAAAGCTGTTTTTATTCACCCCAACTTACCATTAGTAGATTTTAAATACTAAAATAAAAAATTTTAATAAAAATACAACATTTTTTGTAAGATAATAAATCTTTTGTTATTCTCCATTTAATATTCGGTATTCGGCCGAATAGTTCACAACAAGAAAATAGGCCGAATACCGAATAGTGGCCGAATATGCGCGGCATCTCTATTGAAAACTAGTGAACGATAATTTTTTGAAATTATTTTCTTAAATGTATATTATTAAATACTTAAAATTGATTTCTCATTTTTTTGGAGAATTTAAAATAAATGTTTTTATTAATAATAATAACAAATTTTTAAACTTTGCTTGCATAAATTCATACTTTTTTAAGAAATCAGATGGCAATATTATGCATTTGAATATTAAATCCATGTTTTATATTTATTTATAAACATAAGCGCAAGCATAGCTGCGGACCCCCATATTTTTGCGGTGTTATTGATTTCCATGCCTTGTCAACTACGTTATATTATGTAACTCTGTTGTTTCTAGCAATCCAGACTTCTTTTTTATGTCCACCTAAAGATTCTCAATAGGATCAAGGTCAGATCCATTTAAGCTACATTTCGAACTCGGCATATGGTAGCATGATGTTTTTCAAAATTTCTTCGTAAGAATGCTGGTTCATGATACTTTTTATCCATAATGTGAACAATACTCGGCATATGGTAGCATAATGTTTTGCAAAATTTCTTCGTAAGAATGCTGGTTCATGATACTTTTTATCTATAATGTGAACAATACCATAAAGAACAATATTTTACTTTCGTCAGTCCAAAGAATATTCCTCCATTTTTTCAGGAACCCAAACCACCAAATGCTCTCGCGCAAACCTAATTCTCTTGGTTGTGTTTTTTTTTTTTTTTTGATGTGGGACTTTCCGTGGACAGCTGGCATTTAAATTGTTTACTTACTTGTATGGACACATCGCACCTCCGGTGCAATATCGACGTAACTGCAATTTTTTCTGAAATTGAGTTAAGATTGACATAATTACCTAAATGTCAAGTTTTATAAGTGGTAAAATCGACGTAATTGTATCTTTGCTATTGCCCAAAAGAAGCCACTTTTTTGTATGGACACAAAAGCTGAAACGTATGGTATTTTGATAATCAAGAAAACTTTAAACGTGATTCCTCAACATTTAGGAAAATTGCACTTACGTCGTTATTGCACTGGAGGTGCGACATGGTTAATCAAGTTAACCCACTATTTCCGTAGCTGCTGCAGTATGATGCGTTCTGGAAAACCGAATAACACGTTTGATGTAGAAAGGCGTCGGAATTTATTTACGCACGCGGGTTTCAGATTTTTCTCCAAATTTTATGGCGTTTCTTATCATTTTCGCTGAACAACTGACAAGGTCCTGAACTTCCTTATAGGTTTTTCCGTCCATAATAAGATTTTGAAGAAAGGAAAGGCTTTGAAACTAATTCGATGGAAATATAAAATAGAAATAAAGGACTTTATCTTAAATCTAAAACAATTTTTGAAACGAAACCTGACAATTGACAAAGTAACATTAAACAAGACAAGAGATAATGTACCGTTAAATGATCTCTTCAAACGGTTAACCTAATTACTATGAGTACCACTCTACAGTAGAAGTTAAAATAAGGGACAGTATTTTAAAGATATGAAAAATCAGACCAAAAACATAAATGTTAAAAAAAGAGCGAAGTTCTTCCATACAAAAACCTTTGTGTAACAAGTTAGCCGTGAAAAGTACTGATCTCACTTCTTTTTGCAAAGATTTTAATTTTTTGCCATATCAAAATCTCGAAAGATACGGAAAGATAGAAGGGTGGACTCTACCTAATAAAATCAACTTAGTTTATAGCTTCCTATTTCTTTTGGTATATTTTCTTTTTGTTACTGGTTGTTTTGATTTGCGCTTCAATTGTTCTTTCTTGTCCTGGCAAGATACCTAACACTAACATACCTACCTTAATTATAAATACTAGTACCTACATCCGCTCAAAGTCATCAAAAAGCAATAATTGTTGAGGATGCGATGATGTTTTTGTTGCAATTTTAACTCATTTTTTTAAATGAAGGTAGCCCACCAATTAATAGCCTAATTAGTGGTTTTATTATAGTTCAAATCACAGTTAATAATTTTTTTTTATGTAAACTCATAATTTTTTCAGGTATGCAAATGTATTCTTTTTTCATTCCTGTTAACATAACATAGTGTACCAAATCGAGTACTCTAGTTCTAAGAAAAGTCATGAATTTTCAAGATGCATGTATAGTTTCAAAATAACAATAAAAAGACACTTCGAATGAAAAATCTTAGAGGGGTTTTTTGTATGGTTACATACATGCAGTGTGCCTGCAAAGCTTCAAAAATATTGTTCCTGTAATAAAAAGGCTGTAGTGCCTTGAACTTGATTATAATTTTCAACAGATTACACTGCTATTATATTGCTCGGCAGTTTACGTGCGATTCAGTCGTGCATTTTACTTTCTTTCTTAATTGAATTCGAATTTGACAGAACTTATATTTTTGACCATAGAAAACTCAAACTCGTTGGAAGGGTGAAAATGTACTCTCTCGTGTCCACAGAAAAAAATTAATACATTATTTTAATTATACATAGTATATGTACATCTATCAACATTTTTGAAAAATATTTTTTGTTTGAAAATACAAATATGTACATATTTCGAAAATGGCTTTGTTTATTTGGTGATATTTTATATCTAATAGTTTTTTAACTGAACCTAAAAGATTTCAGTGTTCTTAAAAAACAAAATTGAAACAAAAGCTTCTAAAAGTTTAAATAATGTATGGCGAATCCTCTGGGAATTTAATTTCCCACAGAAGGTTTCATCCTGGAATAAAATTCAACCGAGGAAAATATTACGATCGTTAAAAAATTAAACTGTTCTCGGAAATCAACCTCGAATTGTGTGCAGTGTTACTATAGGGTTTTATTACAAAGAATTAAATTTAGATTGAAATTCCCTACAATTCCCTATACAATATACATACATAAATACAATACAATACGTATTTTGCGTTTTTTTTATTAAACAGAATATTCCAAATAAGCCATTTTGTTTTTCCTTTAGTCACAGAACATTTTAAAGAAAATACCATCAAATGGTACACTGATGGATCGAGGACGGCTGAAGGGACTGGTGCTGGAGTTTTTGGGCCTAGAACTAAACTCTCCTTACCGATGATCTGCTAATAGACCTAGAAGAAGAGGGATTCAAAGTGATTGCATACGCTGATGATATTGCCATTGCCGTATCAGGAAAGCACCCTCAAGTTTTAACAGAACTTATACAAACCGCTCTCAACAAGCTACTAAAATGGACAGATCGATGTGGCTTAGGTGTCAACCCCCACAAGACTGAACTAGTCCTCTTCACAAGGAAATACAAAATTCCTCAACCAGACCCTCCATCGATTAAAGGTGTTCCACTCACTTTCTCAGATCAAGCTAAATACCTGGGTCTTATTTTAGACAAAAAGTTAAGTTGGAAACCTAATATACAGGAAAGAGTAAAGAAAGCCACGGTAGCTCTCTTTTCTTGCAAAAAAGCCGTAGGGAACAAGTGGGGCCTGTCTCCACAAATTACTCACTGGCTATACACTGCGGTCATCAGACCGATACTTACTTACGGGGTGACCGTATGGTGGACGGCCTTAGATAAAGCGACTAATCGCGATAAACTAAGCAGAGTTCAACGTTCAGCGTGTATGTGCATCAGCGGAGCTCTCCGTTCGACACCTTCCGCTGCACTAGACATACTACTCAACCTGACACCCCTAGATATTTACAGTAAACAAATAGCCGCGAGCACAGCCATACGTCTCAAAGCCATCTCTCAATGGACCAATAACTCTATTGGCCACACCACCATTCTGAATTTATTCGGAACTCTACCAAGTCACTCTGACTACATCACTCCCTCTTTGGTCTTCGATAAAAACTTTGAAGTCACCATTCCCTCAAGGTCAGCTTGGGAGGAAGGGACTTTGGCAGATAATAAATCAGTAAACTTTTTTACAGATGGATCGAAGACTGAAAACGGAGTGGGTGGTGGAGTGTACTCAGATGGACTAAATCTTAGTCTCTCCTTCCGCCTACCAAACCATTGTAGCGTATTCCAAGCGGAAATTCTGGCGATAAAGGAAGTATTGTCCTGGCTTAAAGAAAACGTGATATCTAACACGGATATCCGTATCTTCTCAGACAGTCAGGCTGCTTTGAAATCCCTAGCATCAGTCTCTGTAAACTCCATTACAGCCCAAGACTGTCGTTCGTCTCTAATGGAGATGGCCAAACAGTTTAACATTCACCTATTCTGGGTGCCGGGTCACAGGGACATTCCGGGGAATTGTAAAGCCGACGAACTCGCCAGAATTGGGACGGAAATGCCTATCTTACCCGAAAAGGCAAATATAGGTATGCCCATAGCTACAAGTAAACTTATGCTGAAACGAATCGCTCTGGAACAATCGAATACAAGATGGCTTAATAGTACCACTTGTATGGCGACCAAGCGGATCTGGCCTAAACTTGCATAAATTCATACTTTTTTAAGAAATCAGATGGCAATATTATGCATTTGAATATTAAATCCATGTTTTATATTTATTTATAAACATAAGCGCAAGCATAGCTGCGGACCCCCATATTTTTGCGGTGTTATTGATTTCCATGCCTTGTCAACTACGTTATATTATGTAACTCTGTTGTTTCTAGCAATCCAGACTTCTTTTTTATGTCCACCTAAAGATTCTCAATAGGATCAAGGTCAGATCCATTTAAGCTACATTTCGAACTCGGCATATGGTAGCATGATGTTTTTCAAAATTTCTTCGTAAGAATGCTGGTTCATGATACTTTTTATCCATAATGTGAACAATACTCGGCATATGGTAGCATAATGTTTTGCAAAATTTCTTCGTAAGAATGCTGGTTCATGATACTTTTTATCTATAATGTGAACAATACCATAAAGAACAATATTTTACTTTCGTCAGTCCAAAGAATATTCCTCCATTTTTTCAGGAACCCAAACCACCAAATGCTCTCGCGCAAACCTAATTCTCTTGGTTGTGTTTTTTTTTTTTTTTTGATGTGGGACTTTCCGTGGACAGCTGGCATTTAAATTGTTTACTTACTTGTATGGACACATCGCACCTCCGGTGCAATATCGACGTAACTGCAATTTTTTCTGAAATTGAGTTAAGATTGACATAATTACCTAAATGTCAAGTTTTATAAGTGGTAAAATCGACGTAATTGTATCTTTGCTATTGCCCAAAAGAAGCCACTTTTTTGTATGGACACAAAAGCTGAAACGTATGGTATTTTGATAATCAAGAAAACTTTAAACGTGATTCCTCAACATTTAGGAAAATTGCACTTACGTCGTTATTGCACTGGAGGTGCGACATGGTTAATCAAGTTAACCCACTATTTCCGTAGCTGCTGCAGTATGATGCGTTCTGGAAAACCGAATAACACGTTTGATGTAGAAAGGCGTCGGAATTTATTTACGCACGCGGGTTTCAGATTTTTCTCCAAATTTTATGGCGTTTCTTATCATTTTCGCTGAACAACTGACAAGGTCCTGAACTTCCTTATAGGTTTTTCCGTCCATAATAAGATTTTGAAGAAAGGAAAGGCTTTGAAACTAATTCGATGGAAATATAAAATAGAAATAAAGGACTTTATCTTAAATCTAAAACAATTTTTGAAACGAAACCTGACAATTGACAAAGTAACATTAAACAAGACAAGAGATAATGTACCGTTAAATGATCTCTTCAAACGGTTAACCTAATTACTATGAGTACCACTCTACAGTAGAAGTTAAAATAAGGGACAGTATTTTAAAGATATGAAAAATCAGACCAAAAACATAAATGTTAAAAAAAGAGCGAAGTTCTTCCATACAAAAACCTTTGTGTAACAAGTTAGCCGTGAAAAGTACTGATCTCACTTCTTTTTGCAAAGATTTTAATTTTTTGCCATATCAAAATCTCGAAAGATACGGAAAGATAGAAGGGTGGACTCTACCTAATAAAATCAACTTAGTTTATAGCTTCCTATTTCTTTTGGTATATTTTCTTTTTGTTACTGGTTGTTTTGATTTGCGCTTCAATTGTTCTTTCTTGTCCTGGCAAGATACCTAACACTAACATACCTACCTTAATTATAAATACTAGTACCTACATCCGCTCAAAGTCATCAAAAAGCAATAATTGTTGAGGATGCGATGATGTTTTTGTTGCAATTTTAACTCATTTTTTTAAATGAAGGTAGCCCACCAATTAATAGCCTAATTAGTGGTTTTATTATAGTTCAAATCACAGTTAATAATTTTTTTTTATGTAAACTCATAATTTTTTCAGGTATGCAAATGTATTCTTTTTTCATTCCTGTTAACATAACATAGTGTACCAAATCGAGTACTCTAGTTCTAAGAAAAGTCATGAATTTTCAAGATGCATGTATAGTTTCAAAATAACAATAAAAAGACACTTCGAATGAAAAATCTTAGAGGGGTTTTTTGTATGGTTACATACATGCAGTGTGCCTGCAAAGCTTCAAAAATATTGTTCCTGTAATAAAAAGGCTGTAGTGCCTTGAACTTGATTATAATTTTCAACAGATTACACTGCTATTATATTGCTCGGCAGTTTACGTGCGATTCAGTCGTGCATTTTACTTTCTTTCTTAATTGAATTCGAATTTGACAGAACTTATATTTTTGACCATAGAAAACTCAAACTCGTTGGAAGGGTGAAAATGTACTCTCTCGTGTCCACAGAAAAAAATTAATACATTATTTTAATTATACATAGTATATGTACATCTATCAACATTTTTGAAAAATATTTTTTGTTTGAAAATACAAATATGTACATATTTCGAAAATGGCTTTGTTTATTTGGTGATATTTTATATCTAATAGTTTTTTAACTGAACCTAAAAGATTTCAGTGTTCTTAAAAAACAAAATTGAAACAAAAGCTTCTAAAAGTTTAAATAATGTATGGCGAATCCTCTGGGAATTTAATTTCCCACAGAAGGTTTCATCCTGGAATAAAATTCAACCGAGGAAAATATTACGATCGTTAAAAAATTAAACTGTTCTCGGAAATCAACCTCGAATTGTGTGCAGTGTTACTATAGGGTTTTATTACAAAGAATTAAATTTAGATTGAAATTCCCTACAATTCCCTATACAATATACATACATAAATACAATACAATACGTATTTTGCGTTTTTTTTATTAAACAGAATATTCCAAATAAGCCATTTTGTTTTTCCTTTAGTCACAGAACATTTTAAAGAAAATACCATCAAATGGTACACTGATGGATCGAGGACGGCTGAAGGGACTGGTGCTGGAGTTTTTGGGCCTAGAACTAAACTCTCCTTACCGATGATCTGCTAATAGACCTAGAAGAAGAGGGATTCAAAGTGATTGCATACGCTGATGATATTGCCATTGCCGTATCAGGAAAGCACCCTCAAGTTTTAACAGAACTTATACAAACCGCTCTCAACAAACTACTAAAATGGACAGATCGATGTGGCTTAGGTGTCAACCCCCACAAGACTGAACTAGTCCTCTTCACAAGGAAATACAAAATTCCTCAACCAGACCCTCCATCGATTAAAGGTGTTCCACTCACTTTCTCAGATCAAGCTAAATACCTGGGTCTTATTTTAGACAAAAAGTTAAGTTGGAAACCTAATATACAGGAAAGAGTAAAGAAAGCCACGGTAGCTCTCTTTTCTTGCAAAAAAGCCGTAGGGAACAAGTGGGGCCTGTCTCCACAAATTACTCACTGGCTATACACTGCGGTCATCAGACCGATACTTACTTACGGGGTGACCGTATGGTGGACGGCCTTAGATAAAGCGACTAATCGCGATAAACTAAGCAGAGTTCAACGTTCAGCGTGTATGTGCATCAGCGGAGCTCTCCGTTCGACACCTTCCGCTGCACTAGACATACTACTCAACCTGACACCCCTAGATATTTACAGTAAACAAATAGCCGCGAGCACAGCCATACGTCTCAAAGCCATCTCTCAATGGACCAATAACTCTATTGGCCACACCACCATTCTGAATTTATTCGGAACTCTACCAAGTCACTCTGACTACATCACTCCCTCTTTGGTCTTCGATAAAAACTTTGAAGTCACCATTCCCTCAAGGTCAGCTTGGGAGGAAGGGACTTTGGCAGATAATAAATCAGTAAACTTTTTTACAGATGGATCGAAGACTGAAAACGGAGTGGGTGGTGGAGTGTACTCAGATGGACTAAATCTTAGTCTCTCCTTCCGCCTACCAAACCATTGTAGCGTATTCCAAGCGGAAATTCTGGCGATAAAGGAAGTATTGTCCTGGCTTAAAGAAAACGTGATATCTAACACGGATATCCGTATCTTCTCAGACAGTCAGGCTGCTTTGAAATCCCTAGCATCAGTCTCTGTAAACTCCATTACAGCCCAAGACTGTCGTTCGTCTCTAATGGAGATGGCCAAACAGTTTAACATTCACCTATTCTGGGTGCCGGGTCACAGGGACATTCCGGGGAATTGTAAAGCCGACGAACTCGCCAGAATTGGGACGGAAATGCCTATCTTACCCGAAAAGGCAAATATAGGTATGCCCATAGCTACAAGTAAACTTATGCTGAAACGAATCGCTCTGGAACAATCGAATACAAGATGGCTTAATAGTACCACTTGTAT
This sequence comes from Chrysotoxum bicinctum, assembly GCA_911387755.1. NCBI lineage: Eukaryota > Metazoa > Arthropoda > Insecta > Diptera > Syrphidae > Chrysotoxum > Chrysotoxum bicinctum. The sequence continues at coordinate 63,228,751 of OU426987.1, forward strand.
GGCGACCAAGCGGATCTGGCCTAAACTGGATCTGAAACGGTCAAAATGTCTATTTTCCCTCAGTAGATCTCAGATCAGCTCCGTCATAGGTGTCATAACTGGACACTGTCTCATAGGTAGACACGCCGCACGTCTCGGTGTGCTATCAAACGATTTCTGCAGGAGTTGCTTGGACGAAGAGGAAGAGGAGACAATCCCACACCTTCTTTGTACATGCCCTGCTCTCTCTTACAGACGCAAACTTCATCTAGGAGAACATTTCTATAATGAACCAAGCGATCTCATAGACAAAGACATTAAAAGTCTCCTTCGCTTCATCAGAAGCTCCAAATGGTTTTAACTAATAGGAAACCTTTTTTGTTCCCTATTAGATCGTGGTATCACAATGGACCTCCAATGGTCTAAGTGTGTCAGACGCTTTAATGACAGCCTAACCTAACCTTACCGATGGGACAGTCCACTAGCATATTCCAGGCAGAAGTAAATGCCATAGGCATATGTGCTGGAAGAAACCTCGATAGGAAATATACAAACTAAAACATTGCCATCATGTCAGACAGTCAGGCTGCACTAAAAGCACTAAGCTCCTACGCCATCAGCTCCAAACTTGTTTGGGAATGCGTGATTAAGCTTAATAAACTGGGCAATAATAACACTGTCACGCTTCATTGGGTACTAGGCCACGTTGGTGTCCAGGGCAACAAGGTGGCAGACTCCTTAGCAAAAATAGGTGCATCGACACCCCTTACAGGGCCAGAGCCCTACTGCGGAATAGGAGAAAACGTGATCAAAAACAAAATCAAAACAGAAGAGGAGACAAAAAGATCAAAAATCTGGAAAGAACTCCCTAAGCTAAGACAGGCAAAACTCCTACTCGGGGACTACCACCGAGAGCGTTTTCTAACCTGCATTAGCTTAAGTAGGAACAACCTCAGGAAAATCACGGGGCTTCTCACAGGCCACTGTAGGTTGAGAAGACACCTCAACAACCTTGGCCTGGTGAACAACGCGACTTGCAGATTCTGCAACACTCACGAAGAGACACCTGACCACATACTGGGAAAATGTGATGCACTCGTGCATAAAAGGCACAGGTATCTGGGCAAGCACCACATAAAAGAGAGTGAATTATCATCCCTTAAAATACTCTAAATACTTCGAATCCTCAGAGGAGCAGATTTGGAGGAAGAACTGTAATAATGAGCCAACCTCATCCAGTTCTAGATGGGGGACACAATAGATCTTCAGGTCGGAGTGTTTTTATACCCCAATTTATTCATTCATTCATTCATTTTAAATGCACTCCTTTTATTTTATGTTGAAAGGAAAATATTGGCTGCATTCTGCCAATATTGCATTTTGCGCGTTTATGAGATAACAGGGCCCGTATCGCGTATGTCGTTTTGACAATCGCTGGCCGCGTTCACCTACGTATCTAAAGGTATCCATATTTGTTTGTGTTGTTGTAATCCCATAGGAAAAATCAGCTGATGAACGAAACATCTGATGTCAAGCAGAAATCTAAAGCTATCCAAAAAATGTTGGTATACTAAACTATCGGGGAATTTTGAAGAACAGCTGACATTTCAGCTGATCTATTTTCTTATGTGCCGAGTACAGGGTTGGCCGAACCGTAACTTTTTAGCATTTGTTTCGTCTGGTACTAATTTACTAATTTAGAAAAGTAAAGTTTGTGAGTATGTAGTCGTGCTTGTTGCATTAAAGATCTCATTAGGATCCTACTGCAAGGCTTTTATTCTTTGAACTTCAGATTGTTTCTTGATACTCGTAAATGTAGGAGGTATTAAACTCAAATTCTTTTAGTGTTTTCATAGAAGTATGAAATGACCATAACTCTTAAACATGACTTGTTATGATATTATATGGACAAATTTAAAGCTGAGTTTTCAGAAAAGGATTCTTATAAGACTATAAGCTTATATAATCTTATTGCAAGAAGAGAAAATAGTTTAGCTATAAGATTTAAGTAGTCTTATGCTAGGCGCTCACATTCAATTTTTAGTTACACAACTGTTTGGTTGCTTATAGAAAACAGATGAACTATTTAGTTGAATGTCCGTGCAGGTGCATATAATTATATGTTACACAAAATAGCGAACTCATTTTAAGCAATCGTTTAGTTTGTGTCAAAACACTCAAAACACAAACTTTTTAGTTGCTCGAACCAAGCCGTTGCGAAACTAAAAATTGGATGTGCGCCCCTAGCCTTAAGCTGAAAAAGTGTTTACCTCTTAAAATAAAAATGTTATGAAACTTAGTTCAGTTTCATAACAAGATATTAATACTTTAGGTATAGCAATAGGATATAAGAGAGTTGTATGGGAGTTTTGTTTTTCAAATTTCAAGAGTTTAGCTCTGGAGAGTATGTTAGTTGGGCTTATTCATTTTTAATAAGCGAAGTGAAAATAGCTGGTCAAAAGGTACATAATTATTGGCCGGACGGTGGATTTACTCCAATTAAAATGGAAAATAATCGTACTATGGAGCTCTCTTCGATACGAGTGCTGCGCTTCTTCTTGGTTCTTCAGTTCTCCAGTTCTTGGTTTTCATTATTTTTGAAAAGTTTTTCGGTAATATTTATATGTATGTACCTTGTACAGTAAATTCAGCACTAAAAAATATCCTTAAGTCATATGTTCACAACCCAAATCCTTTGATTATGCCAAAGAAAATTATTTGTCTCCAAAAATAAACTTCCCATAAATCATGTATAATTTCTACAATTCTTCATCCTTATGGTAAGTGAAACATTTTCAGTTTTCTTTACAAACCTTCATAAGATTAAGATCATAAATGTGCAAAATTGTTTGGTTTCCATTATTCTATTTTTTTATGAATTAACTACTTATGTAGCAGAAGTAACACATTGTGGTAAATAAGGCATGTAGTTGATTCGGCCAACCCTGGTCGATTCACGTCGTTTTTTTGACTTTGACAGTAAATGTTACCTATCCGGTTTTGGTCGTTCGCCAACGTATCGGATACTAAAGTATCTTATGTCGATTTCCTTTACACGCTAGGGATTTTAGAGAATTCGATCCCTTGTCAAATTTTGACAAATTTTAACCGAAAGTATAATTTTTGTCATTGATGAGGTGAGTCTGTACATTAGGCTGTCCCGTTGTTGTATGAAGAAAACAAAATTCTCGAATTTTTTATCGAAAGGGGTATCAAAAGTTGCGTATTAACGAGTAGATTCTGAATATGTTCCTCTTTTTTAATTTGGACATAACTTTTGGGGCTATACCGCGGCTTAAAGATCTTAAAATGTAGTATTTTACCTTATTTTTAGATCTTTAAGCCACGGTAGAGCCCCAAAAGTTATGTCCAAATTAAAAAGGAGGAACATATTCAGAATCTACTCGTTAATACGCAACTTTTGATACCCCTTTCGATAAAAAATTCGAGAATTTTGTTTTCTTCATACAACAACGGGACAGCCTACTGTACATGGCATGGAAACGTTAAAGATTAATCCCGGATAAAACAAAAAAAATAAATTTTTAAAATACATATTACCAACATGTTTTCTGCTTTCGAAAGCGGGTATGTGATATTTCACAGTAATCAATATTTTATTTAACACCTGACAACACTAAAAAAAATAATATTTCTTTTTGTTATTTCCACCTCTCCCCTTATATCTATAGAATTTTAAGAACAACTAGGACTATAAATTTGTGAATAAATAATACTTTTTTTAACCGGATAGGAATTTTTGCAGGTCCGTTTTTGGCGGTGAGCCGTAAGCCCAGTTGCACTACCTGGATTTTTTCCCATTATACTCACCAGCAGTTCTATTTGATTTTGATTTGTTGAGTTCGACCTACATATAATAAAATTGAAATAATGTTTTTTTATCAACATTTTAATTGCACTTGTATTGCCCCGCATTGTTTAATGTCTCCACCAAAATAAAAGTGGAAAAATTCCAGAGAAATCACAACAAACTTCCCATGTAAATGCTTTTCATTATAGCAATAATAATGATTGTGGATATTTCCCGGGAAATCTTCACGCCAATAGGGCACAACATTGCGTATTGAAATTTTAAAAATTATTATTTTTTGATTCAAAATTAAAATTTATTATTCTTTTTTGAATTAATTTTTCAATTGCTCATTTATTAAAAACTTAAAATAAAATACCAAATTTCTAAGTATGTAATTATTAAAAAAAAATCCATACAAATCTCAGAACTATTTCTAAATCTGAGGTTGTTGTATTAAAAACCAAATAAATAAATCGATAAATAATAAATAAATGATTAAATCGAAATCCATGTGAAATTTCAATAATTTTGCAACTAATCTAAAAAGCATACAGAGATGGAAAAAAACCTTTTGAAATTTCTCTTTGAAATGTTCTAAACCATTCAAAGTTTCAAAATTTTGTAAATAAATAAAAAAGGGATTACATTGAATTTAATAATTTAAAAAATAAAAATATATTTTTTTTAAGAAGGGCTTTGACGGGATTTGTAAGATTTGTCATCTTCTTTGTAAACGTCGTACTATATCCCGAGTACGTATTTTTGTTCCCTCTGGAAGAATTCCACTAAAATGATCATAGTGATCTAGTAAATCCAGAAATTAATACACGCTTCATAAGGATCAGCAAATCGTTTAACGAGTAGGGAGGTTAACAAAATCAAATAAATATATAAACAGGACTTAATTACTTACAACTCTTAATCATTCCTATATGCATGTTGTTGATAGGAATGGAGGGAACTTCTACCGAATTCGAACTTGTAAGCTGAGACGCACTCCTATAGGAATTCTCACATCCTGGCAAGAGGAAGTACACCTGAAAAAACATTTTTTGTTTTAAGGGGGTTGCGGTTGCTTATAAATCTTATAAATCATCCGGCGTGACAGTCCAAAAAAAAAATGTATCATATCCGTCATCGGCCAAACGCAAACTAAAATTTCTGATTTTCAAAATTATAATTTTCAAAATTTTCAGAAGTATAAGGTTTTTTTTCATTCATCCTAATATCCTAATTTTATTATCGCCAATGATCCATATACATAGATTAACCCTTGAAAATAAAACGTTAGAGATCATATTGGCAGTAGTGTTGTATGCTCATCTCTCTTTTGCTTATGTTTGTTGATTTTCAAATGTTTTTTGTCTTTGCACTGTATTTTACACTACCTTACCATAAAGAGCCCTCCACTCGCCAGAGAAAGAAGTAATCTTTGAAATAGATCCAGATAGAGAACAGGATCCCAAATTGTTTTTGTAATACATATTAAAAATTAATCCAGATCCGGATCCACATAGATCCATAGATAATAAAACGCATCTAGTAATAAAATAAAAACTATTTTAAACTGAAGTCAAGAAGATGGCCGCCCGATAGACAAAACAATTGTTCAATATCCTCAATTCCACACAATACAGTTATATAAAATATCTTCAACAATTCTATAAAAAATATTTTGTCAGTTTTAAACACCTTTTAAATAAAGTAAAGCTAATGTCTTAAATGTTATTTACCAACGATTTAAAGATATCGAATAAAACTTAAACAAATTATGTTTGTACTTACAAGCTATCTCTAAATGAAGTAACTTAAAAAATTGTTCCGAAGCAAGAGACATCTTTCATAGGAAGTATCTCAACTATATGCAAAATGTGCAAAGAGATCTAAAAATCAATCCGTTATATTTTTGAAAATTCATAAACATTAATAGAAAGTCTAGTTCTTATGTATCTGTTCTCAAGTTAAACGATATTATTAATCATAATCCTCATGTGATAGTACATACAACTATTTGTAGACTCATTTTAAAGTGCCTTTAACTGCGATACTAACGACTGTGATGCATTAAAATGTGATATTTCAAACTGTAATAATATCTTTCTGTTGACTGATATAACCTTTAATATTGATATAGACAACATTGCTAAGTTTATATCTTAGATTGACGAAAGTTATCTACCAAGCCCTGTCGGTATATCTTCCACATTTATTGTCGCCTTTGTTCGTTTCTTTTTCACTGTTTTTTTTTGTAAATTTTTATTTAAATAAATAAATAAATTTGGTGGTGCTAGCTCGGAGTGAATAACAACTTTCAACCATTGAGGCTATAATTTGTTAAATAATTTATCGCTCCAAATCAACATTAATTAACAAATTGACAATATACATCATTAACTCTGGAATACCACAGGGCATCCATTTAGGCCCTTTACCTTTTATTTTTCATTCAGAAATAACGTGACCTTAATTACATTGGGGCCTATCGTGAATAAAATTTCCATGGGAAATGTTCCCAACTTTCAAAATTGTCATCTCGAGTAGTGTCGAAAGTTTCCCTTGGAATTTATTAATATTGGGAATTAAGTTTCATAGTGACTTTGGCTCTCATTTAAAAAGGCTAGTCGCCAGCTTACAATGAGCAGTGCAGAAGTATTGACCTTTCTAATTTTCGAAGATGGGGAAATTTCCGAGGGAAATTTTGTTCACGATAGCCCCCATTGTATCTTTGTTTGTCGCAAGTAAAAAATTTATTCTAAGTGTCAAAAATATAGGTACCTATTTTTACTTACGATATAGGTACTATAGGGCAAGTTCTGCATTTGGAAAAAAATCGAACTCGAGATTTTGATTAAAGTTGACATTACGATGATAGCGAAGACGAATAAAGTGGGTCCGACAATTCCGTCTGTCTGTCTGTATGTCTGTACCTCCGAACTACAGCTTAAACTACTGGAGGTATTTTCTTCAAAATTGGTACTTAAGGGTCTTCGGTGATTCCCTAGAGGGGAAATTGAAATTTTTTTTAGCTCTAAAACTAACCCCCATACACCCGTAATGCATAATCTTATTTATCTCGAAAACGGCTCTAACGATTTTGATAAAAAAAAATAAGTGTGATATTATGGACATGGACTATATTTTGGTAAAAAAAAATTTGGGGGGAAATGTTATTAGGGCTGTGTTTTTTTTTTGATTTTCGAATTTCTCATCAACGGCTGTAACGATTTTTACCAAAATTTTTATGCAGAAGCTCCTATGCATTTAAAAATATCAAACCTAAAAATTTTTTCTAAAAAATTGTTTTTCGATTTTTAAAAAAATAATACAATTTTTTTTTTGAAAATTCAATATCTTGAAAACGGATACCCGAATAAATTTTTAAATTACGTTATGAAATGTATTTTGTTGAATACTAACAATTTGCATATCAATTTTTTTATGAAAATTTTAAGAAAAATTTAGTACACAAAAAACATGTTTCAGTGTGTCTGTATGTCTGTACCTCTCCCTACAGCCTTAACCACTAGACCTACATGTTCTACAATCCCGGTAGTTAAGGGTCTTCGGTGATTCCCTAGAAGGGAAATTGAATTTTTTTTTCTAGCTCCAAAATTAAAAGTTACCCCCCATACACCCGTATTGCAAAATCTTATTTATCTCGAAAACGGCTCTAACAATTTTGATAAAAAAAAATATGTGTGATATTATGGACATGGACTACATTTTTGTAAAAATAATTTTTGGGGCAAAATGTTATCAATGGTATCTGTCATAGAACCGTTTTTTACTTGCGACTTATAGGTACTATAAGGCAAGTTATGCATTCGTAAAAAAAATCGAACTCGAGATTTTGATCAAAGTTGACATTACGATGATAGCGAAGACCAAAAAAGTGGGTCTCGCAATTCTGTCTGTCTGTCGGTTCGACTACAGCCTAAACGGCTCGGCCGATTTTCTTCAAACTTGGTAGATATGGGTTTTAATTTTTTCCCCCCACACGTTTTTTTCTTCTTTTTTTTATGACCAAAAATAACAGTACCTGGCATACGATTTTTTTTCGAAATTTTATAAATATTTTTTTTTCTCAAACACTTCGACAGATTTAAAAAATAAAAACACAAAAAAATTTCATTTAGTTAAAGCTAGGTAATGGTTGAAATAAATTTTCCGAAAAATGATTATTGAGGGTACCCCCCATGGAACCATTTTTTTTTGTTTTTGATTTTCTCAAAAACGGTTCAACCGATTTTAGTAATTTTTTTATGCTAAAGCTCTCTAAAAACATAAATAGAATTATGTACTCAAATTTTCAAAAAAAAAATTTTTGGATTTTTAAAAAAAACTTCAAATTTTTTTTTTCAAAACTCAATATTTCGAAAACCCCATGCTAGATTTTTTTAAAACCTGATAAATAAAAGTTTCTCAATATAATCTACAAGATGTGAGAAAAAAAATTTATTTTACCTAAAAATAAAGGTACCTACCATACAAATGCTAAAAAATTAAAAAAAAATGGTTTTCAAAAATTGTATTTTTCTCGAAAACGGCGCCTAGAATTTTAATAAAAATTTTTTCAATTAATTTTTACGATCTTTAATTTAATAAAAAAAAATTTGAAATTAGGATATAACAGCTTGTACCTACCATAGAACCATTTTTTCGAATTTTGAAATTCTTATTATCCACATAACGGATCTGAACGGATCTTAATGAAATTTTTTATAGGGAAGCTTCTGAAAAGTCAAAAACACATTACATTTCAAAGCTTTAATATAAATATTTTTTGAATTTTTGAAAAAAAAAATCTATTTTTTCTTTTTTGAAAATTCGATATCTCAGAAACGGCTCAATATTTTTCTTATAAATTTAATTTTTATTCGAGCAATAATAAAAACTTTAAATTGGCGTACCAAAATTTTTTCTCAAAAATCTTTTAAAAAGTTTGTATATAAAACCTTTTTTTTAAGAAACCACTACAACGACTTATAATTTTTGTTCTTGCATAAATTCATATTTGCATAGCATTCTGTTTTTGTCTCATACTACTAAAAGAATTTAAAAAAATTTATTTTATCCTTATGAACAGTTTTCTCTATGTAATAACATTCGTTCTTAAAATTCCTAGTCTATTACATAGGAGCAAGTTCGTGCGACCCAGTCGTGCATTTTATTTATATATAAATTTATTGAAAATTAAAAAAACATAAATTAGAGTGTTACAATTTTAGGTATTTCATTGTATACACTTAAGGTAATAATTTTAAAAAATAATCTTTCAAAAACCTCAAAATATATTTTTTTTGAAAAATACATATATATAATATTAATTTTAATTTGAAGAAGTTCATGTATAAAAATGTTTATCCAAATTGGTAGAGCCATTGATGAGAAAGTCGAAAATCTAAAAACCTGCTCTATGACCTTTTAGAAACAAAATGTAGACCATGTCTACAATTCTAATTTATTTTTATCAAAATTTTAATCTGGACCATAAGATTAATAGAAATCGAAATAAGGATTTTAAACGAGCAGCATCGTCTATTATTTGACGATTTTACACATAGCAAAAATGAAAATTTCCAAAAAATCCTACATGGTTCGTTTAGAAGACAGAACAATCAGTATTTTTAACACCCTAACTCCACCATCAGAATTGTCAATTCATTATCACGACGATTATACCTGTATAACTACGTACTCATCTGGGTATACAACATACATCCACTTCCAAAATTTACTGTCGGTTACTTGTTATAAAATAACTTCCGGAATTTTGATTAGACTAAAAATGTATTTTTTAAATTTATTTTTCTACTGATATACCAAATTACTAACAATTTGATTTATATGACGGCTTTTTTCCATATCAATATATTTACATATGTATTTAATCAAAATTTATTTTACAGATTAATTTAAAATGGAAGAAATTGAAGAGGTCCAACAGCACAACATGATCTCTAACTTACCTCTCCTATTTGCCAATGGCTACCCAACTGCACTGGAAAAAATTACTGAAAGTCAATTAGAGAACTTTATACCATTTATGGTACAATGTTCCCTTGGTCATATCAATTTACAGGGAAAAATCGACTACAGCGAGCCAGAATGGTGGCCAGAAAATGTTGCCTACACGATACCGTTCACAAAACCAAAAAAATTCACTGGGGTAAGGTTGGTTAGTTAATGATAACATAACAACCAAAAACTCAAATAGAAAAAAAAAACTAAATTGAAAATCTAAAAATAATCCTGCCTAATTTTACTAGAAAATATTGTTATCTAAACATTCGATTTTCACTCACAGAATTGGCTGGAAAAAATGAAAGAGATTGTCGTAATTTGTTATCAATTTCACAAAAGTGTTTTTTTGTTGAGATTCTGCAACGATTTAGCTGCCTACGAACATGCTAGTTTACGATTTATCAATAATTATAATTCAACGACGTCATTGTTCGATAGGCGGAGCAATAAGTTGTTGGTTACATTTCGTAATGAGAATATGGTATGTCTATAAAATCTGCACATGGATACGCATTGATTATTTAACTTTATTATTATTATTTTTTTTTTTTTTCAAAATATATTTTCAGTCTTATGATCAGCCACAACGAATTCGAAAATGCCTGCTGCAGCAAAAATCAAAGCTTAACTCGCAGCAACAGCAAATGGTTGAGCCAGCGCCCTTTGATATTTATCTCTGTGATAATTGTGATGCTGAATTGTATTCGGAGGAAGCCATTGTGGTAAGTTATTTATGGCAAAAATAATCAGATATTTCCACCTACCTGCTCGTCTTTAACCTTTCTATTGATAGCATAGTGTACGTGTCACAAGATTAAGTGTGACGTGGGCAAAACATTTTACAACACATTATGAGACTAATGTCGTATTTTCTTATTTTTTAATTTGAGTATCCATTTGTTGGAGTTTTTAATAATGTTTTGTTTATGCTTAGAAAATAAACAAATTTGTTATCAAGAAATGTTTCCCGACTGTAGAAAGAATGCTATCACACAATATATCAAATAAAAAAGTACTTATTAAATGATTTATGATGATCAAGAAAGTTCTATTATTGAAAAATTCACACAGGTTTAGGTTTGGCTTGTATAATTTTATAAAACTTGCGTACAGCAATCTTTTTAATGTTAATGTTAATGTTTTTTTTTTCGAAGCGTTTTTGATACACATCAAATATCTGATTTTGAATTAAATCTATAAATAAAAACGAGATAACCTTGTTGAATATCGCTTTAAAAAAAATGTACACCAATGGAAAAAAAACATTAAGCTACCCACTCAGTATTTGTTTCAAAACAACGAAACCTCTGAGATCGAATAGGGTAAATATTTATGAGTGCGATTGGCAAATAAGAAGACGCTATGTCTGGCTTCAAATCTCAGTAAAGGCTAAAAAAGTTTTTCGATTAAACTTGAAAGTATATTAGCTAAGCACCACAAAGAAAGAGTCTGATGATTGGCTTAGCCCCTGTGAAATAGCTATAACTCCAGCCAATACTACACACTTAGGTGTAGTTAATTCAAGTTGTTGTAATATTCAAATCTTCAATTGGCAAACAATTTCATACCATAATTTCGGAAGAAAACACCTACCTGTTAAAAGTCTTCCAAAAATTCAGTTGGGTGCTATCGGTCTATAACTATACACACCTGAACAAGGAGATCACAGTTGATCCTTGTTTGGAATTCACTATTTCCATCTCAGAAAATGTTTTTCGGTTTCGGATAATTTCATGATTCGAACCAACCAAAGCCGAATCAGCCTTCTGGACATGAAGCCTCTCGTTAAAGACATGTACTACGATTGTTTGCAGCTTTCTTGTAGCATGTAGGCAACTTTTACTAGAATTTTCGGGTACAGAAGGCCCAAATTGTAATTTGTCATAATTTACTTTCAACATATTGGAATTATCTTGCATTTTCAATATAAGGTTTAGTTTAAAGTCAAAGCTTCCATCTATCCAGCCATTGATTTTCTTAGTCTCTAAACATTTTGCCATTTACGAGTATTTATCAGCTTACCATGAAATGTATTTATATCGTCTATAACCCTGTACAAAAATTTTATTTCCTTTGTATGTATGTAACAAATAGGGCCATACAAAAAATATACAATGGCGGATTTTATAAGAGATTAAATTAAAAGTGAGATTATGTTGTGTTGTCTTTAATGTATTGTTTTATAAACAAGCGTGCTCAATCTACTGTTATTTTATTTCTCAAAAAATTATGTCAATTCGCCTATGCATTGAGATAATAGGATGTTATTGTTTTTTTTTCAAGTCTATATTCAATACACAATTTTCGTTATTACATTTTCATAAATATAACGAGAGTGTTTGGAAGAGACTGAAAAAACATCATATATAATGATATTTGCAAAAAGTGAGTCATTTTGTACAGGGTGCGGCAACATAACTTCCTTTTTTTTAACTGGGTATCGACGGCAAACTCAAGCTTCTCATTGTTCAAACTTAACGATTGCGATCGATATGAAAGGAAAAAAAATTAGAAGAAAGGAAGTAATGTTTCTGTATCCTGTATTAACGAACAAGCTCATCTCGCACTCTCATCCTTTTTTTCTTCCTCTTTTCGTTGTTTTCTTCTTAAATAAATACTCATTTCCTTCCTTCTTAAAAAGGATATGCGATATTAGAACAAAATCAGTATTTATATAGTATTCTTGAAAAATGGTTATGGTAAGGGTGTATTATTAAAAGTCGAAAATATGTTTATTGTTATATTGCAATAACTTTGTTTCCAAAACATTATCTAGAAAACACAGTAATGTGTTGATTAGTCAAAAATAAATTAGTGAAACAAAATACATACATATGTATATCAAATTTGTAAATTAAAAAGCAGTTTATAGGGGCAGGGGTCATGATATCGAATATAAAGTGTGGCAGATATTTATTTTCGCCATTGGTGTCGGTGAGGGGTTTAAAAATAGCGATTTTTCCTATTTTTGTGTCAAGGGTATAACGACCAATTCCTTTATTAAAAATAGGATGATGCTCTGTCATTTTCCCTAAGCCTAAACACCTTAATCTTCATGACCTGATTAATAGAAATCTCTAGATATAAGCTATTTACACGAAGTTTACCGGCTTTTTTTTTATGCTGATTTTTTCTTTTATAAAATCTTTAAAAAAGTCGCTTAGAAAGCTTATTCTGCATTCATTAATATATGTACATATACAGTGGCTTCAACGAATAATCGGACAAGTGTTTATCTCATATAAATGCCCCTTAGCTTAAGAAGAAATTGGCTTAATGTATAGTTTTTTCGATTTTATTAATAGTTTGAATACTTATCTCTCTAAGAAACAAAAAAAAACAATTCTCTAACAATAACGGTACATTTCAACTGAAAAACAAAAATACTTCAATTATTTGCGATCACCGCATAATCGGACAAGACAAAGGAGCAATTCTAAAAATGAAAAAATCCAGTGATTAATATTTAGTTACTTATCCTCTGTTATCCAAAATGGCCTGTAAGCGCTCTATGGAGTTCCATGCTTCTAGTAAAGCTCCCTTATGCTGAACTAACGTGTTAAATTTTGTTGCGTACACTCTCTTCGCTAATTCTTCCCAAAGATGCTCAATTACATTGAGGTCTGGACTCTGTGCAAGTGTTTCTATAAGTTTGGGATAGTTATGAATCAACCAAAGCTTTGCAACACCAGACGTGTGTTTGGAATCATTATCTTGATAAAAACCAAAGTTGTTTGCGATACCCAATTTTTCTGCATTTTGCTTAACATTTTCTTTCAAAATGTTGAGGTAGACAAATTTGTCCATTTTACCATCAATAAAATGCAAATTGCCTACTCCAGCACTGGACATACAGCCCCAAACCATTACCGAGCCTCCTCCATGCTTAATAGTGGCTTTTGTGTTTTGATTATTGAACTCTGCATTTGGCTTACGCCACACAAACATCTTCCCATCTGATCCATGCAAATTAAATTTGCTTTCATCAGTGAATAAAACCTTAATATTATACAAACTATAAGAAAAAAATATTTTAAAACGATATACCATCATATTACCTGATCCCAAAAACCTGGTGTTCTTAATAAATACTCTTTGGCATATTTCAATCTATTTTTTTATTTTTATATAAACGGTTTTTTTCTGGCGATTTTTCCGTACTGTATTGCGAACCGTATTAAGGCAAACATATTTCCTAGTTAGATTTTTTAAGGATATCTTAAGTTCTTTAGCACTTTTGAAAGAATCTTGTTTGATTTCTTTTAATATCGATCGCTCTTCTCGCTCATTTAAGATTTTGCCTTGTCCTTTTCTGCTTTTATTGGTCAACCTCAGCTCGTCCCGGAATCTCTTGATAATATCATGGGCGGTAGATGCACTTTTTCCAATCAATTCGCCAATTTCTCTCGCGGTTTTCCCTTCAAAACTTAATTTAACAATTAATTTTCTGATTTCGACAGTAGTTTGCTTTCCATTTGGAGCCATTTAAAAAAAGCTTTGGTTTATTATTGGTATCTAGTATCTACTTCTAAATGCAATTCATGACTGAATAAAAAAAAAACTATTTTGAATCCCGTATTTGCAAAATAACGGTATTTAGTATTGCTATTTTGCTTTGTCCGATTATGCAATGAGTGTAAGTAACTGAATTATTTTTGTTTTTCTTTTAAAATTTACAGTTATTGTTAGATAATTTTTGTTCTTTGTTGCTTAGAGAGATAAGTATTTAAATTATGAATAAAAACAAAAAAAAATGCACCTATTCAGCATTATGTTTTCTTAAGTTATGGGCACATTTATGTTGGACAAACTTTTGTCCGATTATTCGTTGGAGCCACTGTATGTTTACGTATCTACACATGTACATAAGGCTTTTCGAAGTTAATATTTTTGTTTGTTTTTCAGGAGCACGAGAAAACCTGCAATTTAGATGATGATGTCATCATATGTGACTCACCGGAACCAGTTGAAGACAATCAAATTAACTTATCAGCAAACACGACTGAAAATAATGAACTACGTATAGGGTTTTTATTAAATTTTAATTTACAAAGTCGAGAATGTGGCCATACAGCATCAAAAGACTCATCAGCATCTCCTATAAATTCTGGTGGCGGCACCAAAGACGCAACCGCTTCAGGCTCGGCTATGGATAAACTTAAACGTTTGCCGAGACGTAATCGTGCTGTGCATTCACTTTCAAGGTGTCCAACAATAGCCCTATCATCGCCGGCAGGACAGCTTCTCATAAAAACCTCAAAAACCCTCATGACGAAAGACTACCTCATGGAACGACTAGATCGAATGGAACGTTTCTGTTATGCACCCACCCTGGCCAAAGGAGCCAACAAGCCGAAGTTCTATGATAGAAAATATACCGCCCCCGTCACCCATTGTACATTTAAAAAGCCCCCAGATTATACAATACACACTTACATGTTCCCGAGACGGCAATTCTCCCAACGACAAAGAACAGAGAATTTCATGTTCCTAAATTCTTTGCTTATCAGGCGATGTCGTCCGATCTCTGTGCGACTGCGAAAGATTAACGACAAAGAACTGGTCAAACGCAAGCGTACAAGTTTCTCGAATAAGCTTAATATTAAATTAACCCGCGACACATCTAGATCTTCGAATTGGAAGATATCCTCTCCATCGGCTCAAATTATTGTTGACACAATTGACTTGTGTTCATCGGGTGATGAAGGAGAAGAACATCCAGCAAAGATACAGTGTGGCAACACCCCCGACAGTAGTAGTGGTCGATCTCATCTTAAACCACAAGCGATAGCGCTGAAACACCAGGTAATTAAAAAGTTCCCACATCGCCTTAATTCGGAGATCACTCTTACGCCAATTCCACGGGAGCCCTTGAATGGTTATAGTACCAGTAACCCTTCTCTTCGACATAGTTTGTCTATATCGGGCTCTTCGGCTACAGTGGTTGCCGCGGCAACGTCCACAACACACTCCAATAAAAGTGGCTATATCAGTAAATCGAAAAGAGAAGACGATAAGCCACTTACACCCTCGCCCTCCCCATCACCTATAAAACGCTACGAAGGCAATATTCTTTTATCGCCAACGACGCAGAATGGAGGAGTTGTCCCAGCAGGAATAATCGCTACGAAACCACTTCAACCATCAGTGTTCATATTTTCCAACTACACAACAACACCAATTTCTATAAATTCTTTCCTTTCAACACCATCAGCGACAAATGCTGGAACAACAACAGTTACGGCCAACAATAATAACAACAATGACCTAATAGTTAGCAGTAGCTATCAAAACGAGGAAAACCACCATGAGACAGGTTCAAGAACGAAAAACAAGAACTCCGATTGGTATCCAGCCTCAATAGCGGCGAATAATATTACAATAAGTAGTACGTTAAACAGTAGTAGTAATAGTGTTAGTAAAACGGTAAGTGGCAGTAGTAGTGGTGGTGAACGCAGCTCGAGAAGTTTGCCATTATTACCATTCGGTACAACTACACGTGTTATATCTATAGACTTGACATCATAAGGTGATGTAGCGATTTGCTTCAGAAGTAACAAAAATAAAAAGATAGGCTTGCTTTTGAAATGCTGGCCGAGAGGAAAGCTGCTATGACGGATGTTGAAGTAGAACGAAAAAATTATTTTAAGAAAGACTTCAAACTCATTAGATAAAATCAATATTCTCGTGAGTTTTTATAAGATAATTTATTTATTTAACGTTTCAGTCGGAATTAATATTGAATAACAAATGACAAGTTTCTTCAGGACCGCCCGAATCGCCAAACGCAAAAACTATCAAACGATATAGTTTTGACTATAGCTTTCGCAACAGAATTGATACAAAACAGCAATCCTTAAATCGGTTCAATTTAATCTTTTTCGATTCAAATAATCACATTTCTTTATACGAGAACAAACATGAGTATCTGTGTATGTATATACAAAAAAAATTAAACTTGCCATATAATTTGATTAAACATAAGTATCTTTCAATTTAAATTTAAGTTAACTTAAATTAAATACATAATAGGTATAGTTTATATAAAACATAACTTCAACCGCTTGCATGGGCGTATAAGCTAGAATTGTAAATTATAATTCCAGCATCAAATTGAAGAAAAAATCGTACATTACATTGAAGGTAATGATCAATCGGTATAGCGTTTTCTTTTCTTAATAAATTCTGCCAATACTCACATTGATACATACATATATAATTTTTTATTCAAAGAATGCTATATAATTCAAGAATAGATTTTGCTTTTCAATTAAATTTTAGCTTCAAGATTCTTAGAAAAAGTCGAAGAATTGTTTCAGTTAATTCATTTATTTTAAATTATTTTTTTTTGTAAATGAAATTGTAGTTAACTTGAAAGTTTAAGAAATTTACATAGAAGTATGAATAAGTTATTTATTTGAATTATTGTTATTTTCAGTAATTTGGTTCTTGATTAAAATCCATTTAAATTGGGTTGTTTCTCACAAAGGTTAAAATTTAATATGGTGGTTGATACATGCAGCTTCCACATTTTGCTTAGTCACAGATGTTTGCTAATGTATTTTCCTTTTTAATAAAGGGTTTCTTAGTCTTCTCCACTCAGACTATTTCACGAATATAAAGTATGTTATTTATTATTTTTGTTTTTAAAAATATTTTACATAAAGATCAAAAGAATACTAAAGCATTTGAATCAATTTCCCAAGCAATTTTTCCACTCTGATTGAGGTAACTACAAAATGTGTACGAGCGCACATTTCCATGGTAAAAATGATTCTTCGAAGACCTTGGTAAATAAATTTTTATGTACCATTGACCGATCTAAGTTTGTATACAGTAATGAAAGCGACTTATCCAGTTTTTGTTACAAAAAAGAGCATGTGACCATTTGTTAAAGTTTTTCGCATACGAACACCTTTAGTTGAACTTGGTTTATTTTGTAAGACCCATGCAATCGATTGATGGTTGGTTTCATAAAGATCCATGTTTTGCTATCCATCGCGATTTATGTATATGTACACCGCGTTTGATGCACTGTGATTTTGTTTATTGATTATTTTCTCAGGATGCCAGGCATTTGTCAAATTTATACGGATCTAATGAAACAAACTTTTATTCACGGCTAAACGTTTATGAAATAGAAAAAGAAATAGCAATCGTATGCCAATAGGTTCTAATTGCGTAGGCAATTAAAAACATGAATAAATGATACAGATGATAGATTTAACCAAGCCTTAATGGCCTTTGCCACATCTCTGAAATTAATTGTCAACCTACGCAGATAACTCAAGAGGTTTAGTAATATATCATCGGGCACCTACAGTTCTAACTTAATTTTTCGGATAAATTATTGTTTCATCTTTATCTTAAAAAATATATATAAATTTTTAAACTTCATAAAGCCTTAAAGTACAAACTTTCACTAAAAATGAGCTGGGAAGGATTAACAAGCATCGTTTGAAATGAAACAATTAATATTCTGAATGCTTAAGATAAAAATGAAGAAGGCGACAAATGACGAAATACAGTACCATAATATATATTTATTTTTGATATCTTTTCATCATCGTGAATACTAGTTAGTTCTCGAATCGACTAGATTCAGATCAGGAGTCGATTCGGCTCAAAATCGCATGATGGACATATGCCATTATTTACTTGTTGAAGGAATGAGAAAAGTTCATTGACAACTTTCGTGAATTAAAAATAGATCCTATACTCTTAACGACTGTGCATCGTTGAATTCTTCTAATGTCTTCATAGTTTGATTTCAAATGAAAAATGTTTGAACGAGTTTGTCTCGGTTTAAATAATAATTATAATAGCTAATGACAATACTACATTAAGTAATTTTGAGTAATAAATAAGATTTGCTGATTTGTTGCGATACAGTGGACACTGTTTGCATTTTACCTTATAAAAACAATCTAATTCTGTGTTCGTAATTGTTTGAAAAAAAAACATTCAAAAATATACAAACACAAAATACGAGTAGTTCCTCGCATCCGTAAGATCAGCTTTTTTCTTATCTGAAGGCATAAATTTGCACTACTACTACGTATTACTACTACTTACAACTAATTAAAGCAATTTATTTTCTTTTATATTATTATTATTATAATTTTTTTAATTTAATCAATTGTCTTGATAGATAGGCGGCAATTTTATTGAAATACAAAATTGTTCACACTAACAAAAAATGTAAAAAGAAAATTTAATACATTTAAATATAAGCAGGGAATATAAAAAAGATAAACTTGAAAACTGATATGTTTTCTTCAATGTTTCTGTTAGGAATCTTTTTTTATAATGAACAAACAAAACAAATCGTATCTTTAAATATATATATGTATTACTTTAATTTATTTATAAATGTATTTAAAAATAAAAATTAGTTAATACTTACAAAAAAAAAACAATGAGCACTATATTGTTTTATTAATTTCCATCTTGTTTGTCGTGTATATAAAAACATCTAATGAATAAAAACTGAATTTAAGTTTAGTTAGATACAAATACAAATTCAACAAAAAAAGAGGAGTTACAATATTTCTAACATTCCTTTCGTTGTTTTTAAATTGAGTTACTTTTGTTTTGTTTCTATTTTTTAAACCTCAGATGAGAAAAAATTAAATTTAATCAGGTGTATGCGATAATAAAGGCAAATATAAAAAACCTACTGCCAATTCTAATTTTTATTAGTATCAAAACTTTTTCTTTTCACATAGTCTCTGATTTTTACTTATTATGTTTAATATTGTTTTTCTTTGAAATGTAAATATGTATTAATTATAAAAAGAGAAATCTGCCTATAGTATTTTACAAAAAAAAAAAATAATAATTTTAAAATTTTTATTTTTTTTTATTAATAAACCAAGAAACAAAAATAATTTGTGTGTTTGAATTAAAAGAACATGTTATGTATCACATAATTTAAAAAAAAGACATTATGGAAACTCCGAACAAAGTATCGTTGACCTGGAAGAAAACCGGCACATAAATCTTTTAGAATCACATAGCCTTGTTTTTCTGGCGGATATTTTTTGCCTGTGCAATATTGTATTAAAAAAAGCATTATGGACTTGCTACGGTTTTCTTCCGTGTGCCGATGCATGAATTATTTTTATTTTTGCTATATCAATTATTGTTTTTTTTTTAACTTTTTCTTTTATAAATTACAAGACTAGATAATTAATTGATAATACATTGTGAAATATAACTATTTCGAAATGAAAATACAAATATAGATTAAAATTGATAATTTACAAGTAAGACATTCCAAGTGTTTTTTTTTATTAAATTAATAGATTAGCGCTAAGGAATTCGTAATATATGATCAACGTTCAGCCTTATTTTGACATTCGATTTCATTAGAAAGTATGTCGAATTCGAATAATTTGTATTTTGAGATTCGAACGATTCGAAAGTTCACCTTCAGCCTTATTTTGACATTCGATTTCATTAGAAAGTCAGCCTTATTTTGACATTCGATTTCATTAGAAAGTATGGCGAATTCGAATAATTTGTATTTTGAGATTCGAACGATTCGAAAGTTCACCTTATCACTGGAAAGTTCCAGCCTTATTTTGACATTCGATTTCATTAGAAAGTATGTCGAATTCGAATAATTTGTATTTTGAGATTCGAACGATTCGAAAGTTCACCTTATCAATGGAAAGTTCATTTATCTTTCGAAAACTAAGCAAATTTTCACTTTCGAATCGTTCGAAAGAAATGTCATTTCATTCTCGTTCAATTTTTTCTGGCGAATAGATTCATAAAACATGTAAGTTTAGTATAATGTTAGTAGTATTGGATGCATAAAATGGATGTGATGCATCCATTATCCTTCTCCTATACAACTTCTCCTCACCGTTTTCTCTTTTCATACATAAAACAAATGCCATTTTGATTTTTTAACGTCTGGCTTTAATTTATTAATTATTTTCATAAAACAATTTACAAATGGTAGTTCAAAATTCAAGTGTGACCAGATTTGTGTAAATTAAGTGGCTTTGAAGTTGCCTTCTGTTTTTGTTTATCAATTTGGAAAACAAAATTAGTTTACATGAAAATTAAAACATAAATCAAGTATTTTATTATTCAGGCAGGTTTTACCCTTATTTAACATCTTTTTGATATCAATAAACTTACCATACTGTTTTCTAAATGCTCCAAAATTTGAAAATGTCAGTTTTTATTGATGTATTCAAATTCAAACTTTACCGGGCTGTTAGCATCACTTATCTTTACTTTATTTTGCTTAAATAATAAAGTTTTATTTAGACCATTTTTTTTTAAATAAAAATTATCAAAAAAAAACAGCTTGGTCATACTAAATCAGATAGAAATGTCAGTAAATTTCAAACAGCTGATTTCGAAAATGAATTTAATTGAGGTTCATTTTATGCAATCATTCGACAATGAACATTTTTCGTTCGAATGTCAAAATATGGATAGTTCATTCGAATGAAAGTATCTATTCTATCGAATTAGCTATTCGTTCGAATCTCAAAATAAGGCTGTTCATTTATCTTTCGAAAACTAAGCAAATTTTCACTTTTGAATCGTTCGAAAGAAATGTCATTTCATTCTCGTTCAATTTTTTCTGGCGAATAGATTCATAAAACATGTAAGTTTAGTATAATGTTAGTAGTATTGGATGCATAAAATGGATGTGATGCATCCATTATCCTTCTCCTATACAACTGCTCCTCACCGTTTTCTCTTTTCATACATAAAACAAATGCCATTTTGATTTTTTAACGTCTGGCTTCAATTTATCAATTATTTTCATAAAACAATTTACAAATGGTAGTTCAAAATTCAAGTGTGACCAGATTTGTGTAAATTCACCCATGTTCTGCATTTCACTTATTGTGAATTCGAGCAAAAAAAGTGAATTTTGATGTTCTGCATTCCGCATAAAATGACTTTTGTGATTTGTTAATTCCGAATGTGAAATGTTGGTGTTCTGAATTCCACCCGAAATGAAGTTTGTGAATTGAGTTTTCGGAGATGAAAATTCGTGTTCTACATTTCGAATACATACATAGCGTTTTACGGTGAATTCAATTCACTTAGTTTTATTTGGTGAAATTGATAAACGTGTAAATAAAGATTTGAAATTTTGATTGATTGATTTTGATTTGATTGATTGATAAATTGTTGTTGACAAGAAAATACAAAAGAGTTCCCGACAAGAAAAAGTTGTGTTGCAATTTATGAAATAGGAAGGAAGAAATTTTGTGTTAAGGGAATTGAAGTCGATTTTATTAAGGGATTTATTTCAAAAATGTAAACAAATCTCTCTTCGCTTAGTCTAAAGCTTCTTTTGAAACTACAAACAATTCAAATATGACCATGTTAATTCATTCCCCATTTTTTACTTACGCTGCTTCTGGAAGATCTAAAATTATGGCTTTACTACGTAAAACTTTTCCACAAACTCTCTATCATTGATTTTCGTCCCTTCTACCACTTATTAATAATAAAAGTGAATCTATTTTCGTTATGCACAAGAAACAATGTTTTAATAAATGATGCAAATTGTCTTTCAGCAGATTTTGACATTTCACAAAAAAATTCGGAGTGAATTGAATTCACTCGGAATGTAGAACATGCCTTTTCATTTTAAGTGAAATTGAAATTCGTTTTCAATTCACTTTCACTCGGAATACAGAACGTGGGTGATTAAGTGGCTTTGAAGTTGCCTTCTTTTTTTGTTTATCAATTTGGAAAACAAAAATAGTTTACATGAAAATTAAAACATAAATCAAGTATTTTATTATTCAGGGAAGTTTTACCTTTATTTAACATCTTTTTGATATCAATAAACTTACCATACTGTTCTCTAAATGCTCCAAAATTTGAAAATGTCAGTTTTTATTGATGTATTCAAATTCAAACTTTACTGGGCCGTTAGCATCACTTATCTTTACTTTATTTTTCTTAAATAATAAAGTTTTATTTTTAGACCATATTTTTTTTGAAATAAAAATTATCAAAAAAAAAAACAGCTTGGTCATACTAAATCAGATAGAAATGTCAGTAAATTTCAAACAGCTGATTTCGAAAATGAATTTAATTGAGGTTCATTTTATGCAATCATTCGACAATGAACATTTTTCGTTCGAATGTCAAAATATGGATAGTTCATTCGAATGAAAGTATCTATTCTATCGAATTAGCTATTCGTTCGAATCTCAAAATAAGGCTGGTATGTTAAATTTTTTATTTGGCTGATGGCCTTATCTCTTCTGAATTCAGTGTTGACTGCCGCGCAAAGGGTATTGAGTTTCTCAGCCGCTGCATCAATGAATGTTTTTCAGGGATGTACTGCTTCTTGCGAGAAAGTTATACGAGAGTACCTATTGTCATGAAAAGTGCTGGTCACTAGACGTGTTCGGGAATGGTTGAGAGTAGTTATTCATTAGGTTTAGGCTCTCTACGATTTGTAATGACCTCTAGGTTATTTATATTATGAATACGTAGTCCTGCCATAAGTTCTGTCCCTAACAAAAACACGTTTTATTTAAAAAATAAAAAAAGCAAACAAAATTCTTTTTACGTCATTTATTAAGTATTAAATTTACAATATAAATATATGAGAAATTATTTAAAATGCCCCCCCTTATCCTTCAAACACTTTCTTAAACGAAGGATTATTTCCTTTTCCCACCGTTTCGACGGTGGTTGCCGTCTTCTTCAGGGGATATCTTTATTTAATATACAAAAATTATAGGCGCAAAATTTTAAACAGCCTATTATTAAGGTATTAGTATATACTACTTAACAATTTGCTAACTTTATAGTAGTTTACTAACTCATTCTTAATTTTTAACATTTTCTAACTAGTATCGTACTAAAAGAATTTTCTTAATAAATTGTTTCTGAACACACCTAAAACAATTACATTTCGTGTAAAAAGTAAGTACACGAACCTTTTTTGATGTTTGCAAATGTCAGAGTCATTGACTTATTATACATGGACTGCCAGCCCAACTAACAATTTTGCTTCCTATTTCTGAAATTAAGAATCATTCGTTGCTATCTATAGCGCTCATATAACCATTCTTGCTGGAAGTCAAATAGCTATAGGAGTAAACTTTGATATAATTCATCGCCTAGACATTCTCTGGAGCACTTTCTATCACCTCTATAGGCGTAAAGACTCAATTTTCCTTTAATCATACTATAGAGATACTATAAAACCACAGGACAGTTTATGCTCCTATAGTAATCCCAACAAACTGCTATAAAAGTCTTTATTTATTATTCGTTATCTTTATAAAATCATTATTGGACAGTTTAAGTCAAGACTCTATAATCATGATCAATATAAGGATGAATTAATTACAACAACAAAATACGGAAACCCCACACTGAGTAAATTCTTATAAATGGAAAGTAGGATTGGGTCGAACAAACTTGCTTAAATGTAAAAAATGGCAATTTCAAAAAATTAAAGTTTATGGTTTATGTTTTTTAAAACATTTTTTTAGAAAAACATTTGATAAGCAAAATTTGAATTTTTATTATTGTATCCGTTCAACAAAATTAAATCTGAAAAAATATATCAAATTTTCAAAAAAGTTTTATTTTTTTTAAACCAAGAAAATATTTTAAATTTTTTCTTGGATAGAAGTTTTTTTTTAACCTTTTATCAAGCCTCTCTAAACAAATATTATTAAAATCCGGCAAACCGATAGTGAGAAATTTAAAATTACAAAAAATAGTTGAATGCGGTAGGCACATCAGTCAGTAATATCTAATAATTTTAAAAATTTTTATTGAATTATAGATCGTTAAAATTAATCGAAAGGAACAAAAATTATCAAAATTCTAGGTGAAGTTTTCGATAAAAATACAATTTGGAAAACCATTTCTTTACATTTTCAAAAAAAAAATTTTGTCATATATCTTGTAGATTGTATTATAAAATTTTAAATTTTAAGCTTTCCAAAAATTAAGCATCGTCTTATTTTTACGAATAGATAACTTGCCATATGTCTATATCGCAAATAAAACGTCAATAGTGCAATTTATTTAAAAAAATATATTAAGTTTCATTCAAATTTCATATAACATTTTTAACAGCTAGATTTTCGATGAAGAAGCTGAGAATAATCAATTTATCAATAAATTAATACTGGAACATATGCTAGGTATACCAGAACTCTAGCTTTTTTCACAGCTTATGCGAATTACGAAGCGATAAATATCGCTTCCTTCTAATATTTAAGTGTTAAAAGCACCTATAAAGGAAGCTTATGTGACTTTATAGGATTAAATTCATGATAAAAGTGATCCCAATTCAACGCTAGGTTTTACATATTCTAGTTTAGCCGTGCGGTTAGCGAGCAAGAGATTTGGTGCGAAAGGACCCGAGTTCGATTCCCACATTCTGCCTACACATGTAAGTAATTTTTAAATTAATTTTAAAAATAAAAGCAAAAATGAAATCATAAAAAATAATCAACTGCTTTTAAACGAAGCAATATTACCTTGCGATTTTTAAGCCCGTGGGAGAGAGACGTGTGTGGTGGCGGGGGTACACGAAATTGCTAGGGTTGGAAAAATTGCAGAGTTATCGTTCTTTCTTCTTTGTGGTTTTCTTTACTTGTCAGGTATGTTTCATTTCTGTTTGGCGTTCGCTCAGTGAACTTCGATCTACTCACTAGAGTAAAGAGTGCGGAGAGATGACTCCTTTTCAATAGAAGAAAAGTTAACTTTCATTAAAAATCCCTGTGTTTAAAAGCATTCATGCAATCGAAGGGAAGTCAAAAGAGAATCAAAGATTAAAAATCGCTTTCGTGTAAAAGCAGTCTATGATAAGCTCATTAAACTTCAATATTTACAGCATTGTTAAATGGAGTATACAAAACCGTGTGAAGTTTAATGTTCGAAAACTCTGTTTAATGTCGTTGAAGCAAAATGTACCCCTATGCCATTGACCCTGTATAGCATACTATCATCAAAAAAAAGCTGTCGGTACTCGATATTTGTGTCAACCACGATTTTCGTTGGAATGACCACACTCTCGAGACCACCAAAAACGCTGATAAATGCTTAGGATTTCTATATGTGTGAAAGAAACGCTTCATCCCTTCTGATTTGGCTACAATTTATAAGGCATTTAAACATCTTTAATGCAAGTATAACTCACATCTTTGCGCAGGTGCTGGCCATACTTCTCTCATTTAAATGATTGGCATTTAATTCCAAGTTCAAAGTGCATACTTGTAGGGATTAGTAAAACTTATACTACGTTTTCGCCAATAGATAATTCTGGATTTAAGTGGATTTACCATAAATCTTCTTTAAATCTCGAAGATTTACCATACAAAATTTATTTCGTAAATCTAGTAGATTAGAAATAAATCTCTACTAAATCTATATTGGATCGATTGTTCTAAGTTCAAACTGACCTAACATCCATATAGTGTTAATCTATGTATCTTTATGTTTTTTCATCGTTTGGCACAAATGAAACTTTCTTTCTCTCGCTTCCACTTTATAGTGTAAAGAAAAAAGACAAGAAATAATTGAAAATTTACAAACCCAAAGATAAAAAGAGACGGACTTATAACACTGCTGTCACTAAGATCCGTATCGTTTTGTTTTCAAGACGGTGTTCACATTGGACTCACTCCGCCGACTTATTTTGATGTCTCTGTGTTTTTTCTCGTTCGCACTTCGTGGTAAGAATGAGACGGCAAAGTGAGGCAGGATTTTTAAAACAAATTGAAAATTAATGGATTTTTTTTTGACATTTGGCTTGGTGACATAACATGACACACGAAGATACAGTGTATCACAAAAGTAAGGAAGCGCTCATTAAAAAAAACACTATTTGGAAAATAAATCGAAGTGCGAGATTGGTAAAAATGTTAACAAAAGTCCATCTACTATACACAAAATAATAACCAAATAAAATAACATTGTTGATCAATGACAATGACAAGTAGGAATGCCGTATTATTGTTAGGAAAGTGAAGAGGAATCCCAAAGTAAGTTCATCAAAGATATCAGCAGAAATAACCAAATAAAACAGGTAAGTCATTTAACCCTCAAACTATTCGACGAGTGCTCTACCAATCCGGTTATCATGGTCGAAATATTAGAGAGAAACCTAACATAAGTAAAATAAATCACCAAAAGCGGCTCTTTTTTGAAAAAACCCATGAATCTAAACAAGCAGAATTTTAAAACACAGTTGGTTTATTTGAAATCTTACTTTTTAGTTCAAAATACATATCAATTATAGACAAAAATATTAATTATTATTTGGTTTTGTCTCCATGTTGTAAAATAAAACTTAAATTTTAATTAATTAAAAAATTTTTTAATTTTAACTTATTTTATTTTTAATACATTAAAACAAAAATATTAAGTTTTTTTTTAACATTACTTTCGATTGTTTGAAGGAAATTATCTTTAAACTAAGAAGTGCTTACTTACTTTTGTAATTCACTGTATATTTGTAGTGGCGTAGCAAATGGCCAACAATTATAACAACTACAAGACATCAAAGTGAGTCTGGAGTGTTCACACTGCTTTTGTGTCTGAACACGACAGGGGGGCCTTACGTCAAAATAAATCGGTTGAGAAAGTCCAATGTGAACAGCGTCCAAGGAAAGATCCAGATCCGGATCCAGATAGATTTGTGAATAATAAAACGCACCTAGAGTGAGTATCTTTAGATTGAAAATCGATTAAGTTTTCAAAAGTAAGTGAGTTAAATGAGATTTCAGATTACTCACTGGATATTTCAGTACGTGTTCTTTTGTAAAGAAATTGTTTCACATAATATTCATGACAAACAAATGAAAAACCATAAACAACAACGTATGTTAAACAAACTTCATCATATCAATATGATTTTTTAATATAATATATAATGACATTATTGTTTTGATTTTCCGTTGTTTTTCATTCTTTGTTGACATTTAAGTGTTCAAAGTTTAGTTCGAAATTACTCATTTCAAGAATAAAGGATGATGATCAAGAGAGTTAAGTGAGTCATCTCATTGCAATCGCTGAATTATGTAAGTCTCGTCGCGGATTCCAAAAGAGGTTGATTGTGGATCATCCCTAGATCCCAACTTCAAGAAAATAGCTTGTGTTCACACCACAATCAACTAGTTGCCATATTTTTATTTATTTTCGAAAACAAAAAAAAAATTCGCACTATCTGTCATTTCAAATTCGAACATTCCACCAAGAAATACCCCCTAAAAAATTGTGCAGTGCTGTGCAAATGCAAAGAAAATCAAGAAAAAAAGGAAGAACAATAAAAAAAAACAACACAATTCGATTAAATTCAACTTTAACAATTAACCCCAAACATTATTAATATAAACTTTTAATCTCTTATCGCGCACTTAAAAATTATTCCATCGATCAAGTACAATGTTCACTGACTTATTCCAAAATGTACAAATCTAGAGGAAGACGACGACGACCACGAAGTAGTTCTGCTCATCCAAAGCACCTCCAGCAGCACAAATGGTGATGCAGCTGAATGTCAAAAAACCTATGACGTCCTCCAAAAAAGTTTTAACTTATTATTTATAACGAAACAAATATTATTTTCTTATAATTTTTATAAACAAATATTGCTTGACTAGGGCTGTACACAAAACCTTCTGCTGTTGATTTGCTATTTTTGTAACCAAAAAAAACAAAAACTTTACTAAATAGAGGGTGGCGAGGACGAGGTACCCCGCATCCTTGAAACCATCGGCTAATTATTTTTTTGTGTTGGTTGGAGAAAATGGGAGTTTGCTTGTGCAAGGATAAAGTCGAAGATGGACAAACGGAAGTTAGGCCTGCAGAACACAGAGAACCATCGCCTCGAGCGAGTGGACAATGGAGCACATGCGGTTTGGAATCCTACAACAACATGAAGTCACTGTCGGAGACGGTGGACAAGCTGGTCAATGAGACATTGGATGTCATCATTACCGTGATTGACAAGTGAGTATATTGCTACCTCTTGCAAGTGGGAGGATAGATTATCTCCTTTTAGTCAAAATATAGTATATTATTTGTAAAGACTTTTAGAATCTTCCCACAAACAGCGATTGAATTAAGAGTTCTTCGATATTTGACCATTGAATAAACTAAGATCAAGGTACAAAAGGTTTTCGGAGTACCATATGTATCAGTTCGTTTCTTCTTAGTAAAAAGTGTCCATCCAATTAGTGTCAATTGCAATGAAATGTTTATAGGTAGGGTAAGGGGTTGCGTACGTGCCTTCGTTCATAAAATTTGAGCTACAGTTCAAAGAAAGCATATCAAATGCAGTTTTATTCATGTTCATTATGCGATAGCATGTCTGGCCTAGACTCTATCTCAAGGTCAAATGAAAAAGTCGATTAAAGAAGATATGAAAATAGATTTGTAGGTCGGATTTTATATAATTGTAGCATTGCAGAATCGGTCTTACTTTAACTCGCTCTTACTTACGGGCATATCATAATGAACTTAAGCTAGTGTCAAAGACTAACAAAATGCTACCAGAAGTATCGTTTAAACGAAACCATAATTGCGTCAGACAACTTATGCTATTTTTTTAAATTAAAAAAAAAATTATATATGAACAAATAGTAGTTTTAAAGAGAAAAATGAACTATAACTATAAAATTAAATTTAACTGGTTGCGCTTAAGTAAATAAACGAATTAAAAGACGAACAGAATGTGATCTTGCCCTATAATTTATGATCGAAATAGCAATGTTATCCTTCCAAGAAATCAAAAGAATTAGATAGTGCTTCATTTTGTATACATACAAGAATTTGGACTACAATGTTCTTTTTACCATAATACCATCATTACTGTTTGGCAGTACTCTTATTGGAACAATGAATAAATACAAACAAGTGTCTGATCTACCAGTAAACTACCTGACTGTAGTAAGCTAACTTTGTTTTTATCATAAGTTAAATATTTAAAAAATGTTACATCTTTAAATTAACTGTGTTTACTATTTAAATAATCAATTTTATTGAACGTTGGTTTCGAAAGTTTGCAAATTAAAATGGCAAGGCAAAAAAGTGCCGGGTAAATTATTCCATAATGGTGCTGTGCGAATAAGAAACGAATCTCCGTATTTGACGATACTTCCAAAATTAGACTTGAAGGTGAATTGATGAGCATTTCTAGCGAAACGGGTATGACGGATGAACTGATTGAGACTGCACCTGCCGAAAGATGTGTTATACTCGAGTTTTGGACATAAAAACATCTTATAAATTGTAGACAGGTCAAAGGGGGTGAAAAATTTCATACACTGATAGAGAACATTTCAAGCACTTAACAGCGTTTTTGGCGGTCTCGAGTATTTGGTCAGTCCAACGAAGATCATACATACAGATATGGACATTCAAATAGGTACACTAAAAAAAGTTTTAAGAATTCAGTTTTTTATAAACTAAAAAGGAAAAACAAAATTTGGACTTCAGTTTTTTTGTATTTGATTTGTATACCTTAATTTATTGAAAGAAATAATAATAATATAATATAAAATTTTTAGAGAAAAAATGAAAAAAAGTAACATATTTCTTGGACATTAAAATAGAACCAATTTTTTTAAAAAAATTTAAATTAAATATTTTTTAGAATTTAAAAAAACTTTACTTAAATTTACTTTTAATTACGGCTTGACACCTGTTGGGCATTGAGTCAACTAATCGGCGGCATTTTCGACTGAAATTTGAGACCACTCATGTTGAACAATCCTCCACAATTCGGCTTTGTTCTTAGTATAATGCTTCCCAACCGCCCTCTTTAAATCACCCCACAAATGTTCTATACTATTGGATTTAAATCAGGCGATTGGGAAGGCCACTCCATAACATTGATTTTTTGGTCCTTGAAGTAGGTTTTAGGAAATTTGGATGAATGCTTCGGATTGTTATCCTGTTGTACGACCCATCTGAGAGGCATATTCTCTTCAGCATAAGGCAGCATCGTGTTCTTCATGATGTTAACGTACATTACCTGATCCATTTTGCCTTCTATCAGATGAATTGGGCCTACGCCATACCACGTTTAACCGTTTTCTGGGTGCATTGTGGACCGAGTTCTTTCAAAGGTGGCCTTCGAACGGTTTGTCTGCCATCACTTCCAAACAAGTTGATCTTCGTTTCGTCAGTCCACAAAACATTTCTTTACTTTTTAACTCCTTCTTGCCCAGTCCAATTTATATGATCGTTAGCGAATTTTAAACGAGACGCAATGTTTTTGTTTCTAAGAAAAGGCGCTCTTGCGATCCTTCCTTACCTTCAACAAGTCTTCTACGAACTGTTCTTTCAGAAGTATTCAGCTGTTGTTCAGCTCTAATATCTTTTGAAGACTTGAAAGTATCATTTTTTGAAGCCCGAATGATCTTGCGATCTTTTCTTACGGTGGTTTTTCTTGGTTGGCCAAGCTGTTTTTTGACTCTCGGTGGCTTAATTACGTTTGCAATGAACTTGAGAGATCTACAAACGCTCCTAGCAATTTCTCGTAGTGGTTTTCCTTCTTTACGTAAAGCTAAAATGGCAGACTTCTCCTCTGGGGTGCAATGTTTTCCTCGGCACATACTTTTCTAAACATTAATTTAAATTTAATTTACCTTATTATATTCAATATTCCAGAATGAACTTACTGTCTTATAAAAGTAAACTCTTTAAGAAATAATTGATATTTTTGACGCAAAAAAAATTATCACGCATGCAAACCAATCTGTTTCTACATATTTTAATGACCGCAGAAGAGCTCATTTTATGAAAACAACAGTTAATTTGGAATCAGTAAACAAGCAAGTTTATTTATTTATTTATTTATAAACAAGCAAGTACAAATTAACGGCCTTGTTATTTTTCATAAGAGAGTCTTACTATATTGTTGATAACAGTTAAAATTTGTTCTCATGGATGTTGTTGTTTTTATTTGACTTTACTTTAAGAAAATGCAACGGTATTTTAATGTCCATATCTGTATATATCGAGTACCGATGACTTTTCAGCTTTTTCGATGAAAGTGTCATTCAGGGACAATGTCATTTTTCTTCAACGACATTACACAGAATTGAGTTTTTGAAGCATTAAACTCCTGACGATTTTGTATACCTACTCCATTTAAAACGTGGATTTGAGAACGTCGGCAAAACAATAAAGTGGTTTACAAGTTTCGGACAAGAGATGATTTACCTATATAAATGATTAAGAGAGTCGGAGACAAAATTAAGCCTTGGGGAACAGCAGAATTTATTTTGTGAAGCTCAGACTTGAAACCTTCCAATACAACATGTATTGAATGATTCAGAAGATAATTTCTAAAGCAAAGAATAAGGGTTACATTGACACCAAACGCAAATATTTTCGATAAGAGAGCCTGTTGCTAAACTCTATCAAATGTCGCAGAAATATCAAACATAATAATCTTATTTCCTCTAAAAAAATTTAAAGAATGATCTTGCGATCTTCTCTTACGGTGGTTTTTCTTGGTTGGCCAAGCTGTTTTTTGACTTTCGGTGACTAAATTACGTTTGCAATTAACTTGAGAGATCTACAAACGCTCCTAGCGATTTCTCGTAGTGATTTTCCTTCTTTATGTAAAGCTAAACTTCTCCTCTGGAGTGCAGTGTTTTCCTCGGCACATACTTTTCTAAACAATAATTTAAATTTAATTTACCTCATTATATTCAATATTCCAGAATGAACTTACTGTCTTATAAAAGTAAAATCTTTAAGAAATAATTGATATTTTTGACGCCAAAAAAATTAACACACCTGCAAACCAATCTGTTTCTATTTTAATGACCGCAGAAGAACTCATTTTATGAAAACAACAGTTAATTTGGAATCAGTAAACAAGCAAGTTTATTTATTTATTTATTTATAAACAAGCAAGTACAAATTAACGGCCTTGTTATTTTTCATAAGAGAGTCTTACTATATTGTTGATAACAGTTAAAATTTGTTCTCATGGATGTTGTTGTTTTTATTTGACTTTACTTTAAGAAAATGCAACGGTATTTTAATGTCCATATCTGTATATATCGAGTACCGATGACTTTTCGGCTTTTTCGATGAAAGTGTCATTCAGGGACAATGTCATTTTTCTTCAACGACATTACACAGAATTGAGTTTTTGAACATTAAACTCCTGACGATTTTGTATACCTACTCCATTTAAAACGTGGATTTGAGAACGTCGGCAAAACAATAAAGTGGTTTACAAGTTTCGGACAAGAAATGATTTACCTATATAAAGAGAGTCGGAGACAAAATTGAGCCTTGGGGAACAGCAGAATTTATTTTGTGAAGATCGGACTTGAAACCTTCCAATACAACATGTATTGAATGATTCAGAAGATAATTTCTAAAGCAAAGAATAAGGGTTACATTGACACCAAACGCAAATATTTTCGATAAGAGAGCCTGTTGCTAAACTCTATCAAATGTCGCAGAAATATCAAACATAATAATCTTATTTCCTCTAAAAAAATTTAAAGATCTGGTCCACTTTTCGGGGATATCACTAGTGGAACAATGCCTGCAAAAGCCGTATTACCGGTGATTCAGAATCTATCGATCTTCAAAATAGTTCTTGAGCTGATAAATTGATCAGGAAAAAAGGGACTTGAGTGTAATTGATCGTAAAAGAAGGAGGGACGCGTCGCCTCTTCTAGTAACAGCCTGAACAAGCTCGGTTTCCATTTTCATCTCACATACCTTCCTTCGGTTGTTGTCCGTCCTGAATAGCGAAGCCAACTTGAATTGTGCTTATCTACATAGAGAGCACCGGCTTCTTCGTTGTAATTTGGAATATGTTGTTTGTTATCCTTCTTATACGCTGTTTGGGGTGGCTGGCAGAGTTTCCTACTAGCTTTTTAGCTATAAGTAGGAAGTACTTGTCCAGAGGAGGCATTATACCAGCTTCTGATGAAAGAATTTTGTTCCCGTAGTAATTTTGACTCTAAAATAAATAAATAATAAATAAATTTGGTGGTGCAACAGCTCGGAGCAGTGGCGTAGATAGCTTTTCGCTATGGGGGGGGATAGATCTAGTTCGCTCATTTTTTTTTAAGTTTTAATAATTAAAAAAAAAAAACAAATAACAAGACTTCATTGAATTCATTATGTATGGCATAAAAAAATTATATTTTTTAAAGATAATATTCTATACGCATTAATTTCAATATGAACTAGAATAAATATTGATATACAGTGCCTTGCATAAGTATAACCGCACCTGTCAAAATGCGTTTTGTAGAAAATTAAAATGAGAATGACACTTTACTATTTTTTTTATTGAATGGCATCACTAATCAAGTAAATTGAGAAGAAAAAAAGTTCCGTTATTTTCTCTTCTTTCTCTTCTTAACTTCACCTTCACGTCCGCACTGTGTTGAAACAGTTAAAGGGTAATCATAATCCCTTGAGCGCGGGTAGATTATAAAAAAAAACAGATTTTTATATAACCGCACAATGCAAGTGCTTCGAAATGACCAGAAACAATGCCGCGTGTTAAACATTTAAGCGATACGGAAAAAGTCAAAATTCAAGCTTTTCGGTTAACTGGCCTTAGCTTAAGGGCTATTGGTAGGAAAATTTAAATATCAGATCGTGTCGTCCGAAATTTCTTACAAGATCCAGAATCTTATGAGACGAAAATAAGACCCGTGCATCTGCAGAAGCTGACACGTCGAGATAAAAGGGGTTTAATAAATGCTGCATCCAATTCGGCGCATTCTTTGCAAGACGTTCGTGACGAATTGGGCTTAGGAATTTCGGTTTCAACGGTTTTTTGTGCCTTAAAAAGCAGTAAAGTGATTGTTCGGTGCAAAATGATGCCAGCTCCAAATTTGACAACAGTCTACAAAAAAAGTAAGAATTTTCCCGGCAAAACATGAAACGGAATTGGAAAACCATAAGTAACATTCCATTAATTTACACTTAACTCTTGTTATTCCAAATGGCATAATCTAATGAATGTTTTTTTTTTAGATTATTTTAGATAATTTTCAGTGGCGAAAAAAAGTTTAATCTTGATGGGTCAGGTGGTTTTAACGGATATTGGCACGATCTGAGAAAGAAAAAAAGTTTTTTTTTCAAGAGGAACTTTGGCGGTGGCAGTTGTAAGGTTTGGGGGGCCTTCAGCGACCGTGGCACAGAGGAGTATTCGACCCCAAAATCCGGTCATAAGTAAAAAAAAAAAAAATCGCATTCGACCCGTTAATTTTTGCTTTTTGCATTCCTTAATACCCATGCTAACTAAAACTGGTTTCAAATAATAACTGTTGACCCCCTAATCCTCAAGATCTTAGTCTAAATCTAGTCAATTTTATAAGCTCACGCCACATAAGCTTATTTTGTTTTCTAATCATTAACACTAAAGTCTGTTTTTTTTATTGTGATTTCTGATAATTGTGAAAAATTTCTAATGGATGTCTAAGTTCAAGGTATGTACTTTATTTTAATGCATAAGTTTCCATATATTTTATTGATAAAGTATTGAAAATTGAGATGACAAGAATGCATAGAAAAACATGAAAATTTATGTAATTTTCGGTGGAAAAAAAAGTGTTTTTGTTATAGTTCCGGGTACGGTCGGGCAAAAATTTTTCTTTTATATTTAACTGTACGTTTTTGTCATCTCATGTACATAAAAAAAAGTCACCCATCTTGTCACATTTTTTTTTAATGGGGTTTCTTACACCCCTATTACGATTGTCAATTATCAAATTGATAGTTGATAAACCTTGAAAATTGGGTTACAAAACTCAATTTATTAAAAAAACTAATCAATTTTTCTTTTAAATTTTTCAATTTGCTTGTGTTTCGCAATGGTCTGAATCATTCTCAATGATCAAAACTTTAATCAGTTGGGTTTTTAAACATTGAATTAAAAATTTATCAACTATCAAATTGATAGTTGACAATCATAATAAGGGTGTTAGTCTTGAGGTATTTTTAGTCAATTTGCCCTTTGTTGTTTAAAAAATTATGTTTAATTTAGATATATAACCAAATTACATTCAAATGATCTTTTAGGAAAGCAACAAACGAAAAAATTTCATGTATAAATAATTAAAATGAATTAAATAAAATTGAAAAAAAAAAATACTTAATTAAAAAATTTTAACCCGAAAATTTTTTTCAGTGTAACTTTTCAATGCATCATAAGTTATAAAATAATATTTTAGGCCAATTCCAATAAGAAAAACAAAAAAAATATTTTTGACCGGATTTTGAGGTCGAATACTCCTCTGTGCGTGGTAAGGTTGCAGTTGCCTTCACCCCTGCAAAGATGAACAGTTCAGCTTGCACCCAGGTGCTTCAGGATAATTTGATACCCTACTTAACACGATTTCGTCGAGTTCGGCATGTCTTCCAGCATGATAATGCCCCAATTCACGTTAGTCGTCAAAGTTTGGGATGGTACGAATCGAATAACATACATTTTATGGTGTTCCCGGCACGTTCTCCAGATTGTAACCAAATTGAAAATCTTTGGGGAATTTTGACCCGCAAAATGTATGCCCATAATAGACAATTATACATATACAGTATTGCTGAGCTGCGAGAGGCGATTGTGGAAGAATGGAACTGTATAGACGATTCCATATTGAATAACTTTGTCAACAGTATGTCAAAAACTATTTTTAGATTGGTCGAAAATAGGGGCAGCAATGTCCTTTACTAATTTAGCCGAAAAAATTTACTTAAATTACAAAAAAAAACAGATCAAAATAAAAAAGCGGTTATACTTTTGCAATACAAAAAATCTGTTTTAATTTTTAACCACCAGAAGAGAAACTAACGAAACTTTTTTTTCTTCTGAATTTACTGA
This sequence comes from Chrysotoxum bicinctum, assembly GCA_911387755.1. Taxonomy (NCBI): domain Eukaryota; kingdom Metazoa; phylum Arthropoda; class Insecta; order Diptera; family Syrphidae; genus Chrysotoxum; species Chrysotoxum bicinctum. The sequence goes on from OU426987.1 coordinate 63,265,416, forward strand.
TGTCATTCAATAAAAAATAGTAGGTGTCATTCCCATTTTAATTTTCTACAAAACGCATTTTTACAGGTTATATTTATGCAAGGCACTGTAGTTAGTAAAATAATATTAATTTAAAAAATAAATCACAAAATAAATGCAGCTCCGTGAAGATTCAACGCCACATAAAAGAAGAAGTGTAAGCAATATGCGTCATATTTTCAATATAAATTATTAAAAAAAAGAATAAAACTGAAATGGTCTGCCTTCACGTACTGTTTCATAACTTCCACATTTATTATTCGATTTGATTAATTTTGTGCGTTTTAGCTTTGTAAAAACAATATCTTCCACCTGAGATCTTAAAAGTATTTTAAATATTTTTTTGTCTATCCTTACGGAATGACTTAAAACAAGCGATTTTCTAAAAACGGCGAAAAAGTGTGTTTTTTGAAACTTTGAACGGCTTTTTCTTAATGATTGTTGGGCCGATTTACACAAGTCGTATACTGCTGGAAAGACAAACAAAATATCTGTTCAAAAACATAAAGAATATGCTAATTAGTTTGACTGGTTTTGAGAATTAGGCTCATACATGGAAAAGGAGCAAAAAAAAAAAAACGGTTTTTTGCTTATATCTCGAAAACGTTTGGAAAAATAAATGAGTGCCGAGTCAAAATTAGTCTAGAAAATACTTTTTCTTGGAGGTACTCGCTACAAACCGAAAATTTGTAAACTAGTGTTATCAGTTGGTGAGAGACGTAAAAAAAATTTCAGAGTGCGTTTCTTTAACTTATTTGGTTCATGACTGGTTATGCTGAACAATTATCGATCCCAATGGGGGGGATATATCCCCCTGATCCCCCCCTATCTACGCCACTGGCTCGGAGTGAACCAGGACCTAGTGACTTACAACTCTCAACCATTCCTGGGTGCGTGTTACCAGGAACGGAGGGGACCTACAATTTTCTGCCGATTCCGAACGGCTAATGAGCAGTACTTTCCATGACAAGAGATACTCTTGGAGAATTTGTCAATTCCCCGCAAGAGGCAGTACACCCCTGAAAAAACTTTCTTGCAACGGCTGGGAATCGAACTCGAGACCTTCCGCATGACAGTCCAACGCACTAACCATTATGCCAAGGGGTACTACATTTTTACTCTGCCGGTCGAAAATTCGTTGATATTTTCCTTTCAAAAACTTTGAGTTGTCACATGGCTGTTTTAGAGATAGAAAACCATACCGGAAAGCTGTACCCGATGACTGGTCTCAAGAACTGCTTATATAGAAGGATCTTGATTTACTGGCTAGGGTCAGTAGGTGGAAACGTCGGAAGACCCAACTGGTTTTTCTAAGAACTTACCTTGCATGAGGATTGAACCTTAGTGAATTCCCAGGTTCTTTAAGCTTTTCAATGGTTTCCAATGTTGGTGTATCAGGGAGCTTAAGGAAGGGTTATATTTCTGCATTTTGGTGCTGATTGCCTGCGTCCACAGTTGGATCATGGCTTCGTGAAGCAGGTTACTTCTGACTTTGAGGCGTTGATTTTGCTTCTCCACTTTTTGTAGTAATGAAAAAGTCTATGGATGTGTAATTCAAATTTCTTCACAGCTATCGATGGTGACATCAATGAGTAGTAAGTAAGCGAGTTATCAGCGAAGAGAAGTTTCTCGCAGTTGCCGGGGAAAGGCTGGTCGGAGATCAATATGTACAAGTTTCGAGCCTTGAGCAAATTCAGATCTGATGTTCTGCATTGTCGATGTGCTTTTCTCCAGTTGTAAAAAGAAGTTCCTGAAATGCAGAAAAAAATGGGTAATTTTAACAAGTGCTATGGGAAAGGCAAATAAGTGGAGTTTGCGGATAAGGCCTTCAATCCATAAGCAATCGAAGAAGGCTCCCGACAGTGACGTCATGTCATGTTGAGTGGATGGACTGTTGCATGCTTCCCCCAAACACCAAATCGCATATCAGGAATTATGGAGTTTTCGCTGGAACACTTCTTTAGTTTCCTGAGTATTAGTTTTCCCAAGAGTTTGCTTAAGTAGCCAAGCCATATCGGCCTGTAGTTAGAGATGATGTTCAGGGCGCTTTTCTTATAAATCACCATGATTTTAGCAGTTTTCCACTTTTGGCGTAAGTAGTCTTTTTGTTGAGACATTTGTTGAGGACGATGGTAACTATGTGTGCGTGCCTCTTAATAATGAAGTTGGATTCCTCATTGGGTTCATACAATAATCAAGAGCAATATTCAAATTTCGGTACAATAACTTCCATACATCGCCAAATAAATGTATAATCAGACAACATAACTGAAAAACTTGGCAAAATTTTGAATCCATCTGAAGTACGATCCATTCAGTACATTAAAGATACGGAAGACTTGATGATTTCATTTTTTTTTTATGTTAAATGATTTAAATCTTATTTGCTTTTGTTTTGTTTTTTTTTTTTTATTTTGGGGCTTTTCAATTTAACTTAAATTAGTTCCTTGAGGGCATCATCAGACCATAGTCTGGCTACCCTGATGCTTTTTTAAAAAATTGTTTATAAATTCACTTTAAACATTATTTCAATAAATTTTCTCTTTCGATTCACATAGTAAATGTGTATTTGTTTGTAATAAATTTATTCTTTTCTTCACAGCGAACCCGAACCACCCAGTTCAATGGTTTTGCTCCATGTTATTACAGACAAACCTTCTGGTTGGATTGAACTGGTGAAATCTTTAATTCGTGTTGTACCCGTCAAACATCCAATGGGTGCAAGTGTTATTGCTCTGCTCTTAGACGATAGTCCATTACCAACAAAAGATTCAGTACTAAAAGTTGCTGATATGATCACACATTCCCTTCGAAGGACGCCTCGGCGTGAGCGGAATTTATGCGTCATACTTGGCTGTTTGGCTGAGAAGTTAGCCGGTCCAAGTAGTATTGCAATGTTAAATGAAACAACACTTCAGTACCTGATTGATAATTTAGAAGATGGTGTTAATCATGATGTAACATTACTCTCGTTAATTGCTTTGGAAAAATTTGCTCAAACAAGTGAAAATAAAGCGACAATTAAGGTAAATAAAAAAAAAACAATGTCAGATTTTAATTACATAGGCCAAATTCCTAAACGCAAGATTTACAAAGCAAAACACTTGCAAAGCAGATATAGAAAATCAGAATACGCATATGTAAGACAATTGCGCAAGAAATGTTTGACATTTGCACAAATGCCTCTGCATTTGCGCAAGAAAATAGCATCGATTGCATTTTGGGACAATCTGCTTAGCAGAGATTTTTGTATTTGCATTTTGGAACTGTGTGCTTAGCAGAATTTGCGCAAGATATGCGTTTAGTATGTATGTATGCATGTAAATTGTGTTATTTTCATTTTTAGAAAAAACTTGCAGAACATCCTAACAATCCTTTGATTAGACTGGAAAAATATGCCACAGATAGTGACTATGTGTTGCGACAGATTGGATTCTGTGCTCGGTGGTGTTTGGATAATTATTGTAATTGAACAACATTTTTTTTTCACATCAAAGAGTAATTTAGTAAAATATTTTTAATTTCAGTTACTGTTGAAGGAAGAAATTACTCATTTGAGACTGTAGATTTGAGCAACGTTAATGTAATGTTAAACACGAAGGATGTTAGCGAATATCTTAAAATATCCCCAGATGGCTTAGAAGCAAGATGTGATGCTTACACGTTTGAGAGTGTGCGGTGCACATATCAGGTAAACAAAATAAAAATGTTGGCAAGAATTGTTTGAAAAATTGAATAAAACTTGTTTGAATCTCTTCTGGTCTAAGTCAAGACAATTAACCTTCTATTCGTTCGAGATGATGTTTGATTCAAATGTGTCTTATACTAAGATTCCTTTAAAGTATCTGCCTAAGCTCTTTGTATATATATTCTCTTTATCAATTTCAGACTGCCGTAGATTGCTGGTATTACGAAGTGTTAATCATAACACCGGGTGTAATGCAAATTGGATGGGCGACTAAGGATTCTAATTTCCTCAGTGACGATGGCTATGGCATCGGTGACGATAAATACTCAATTGCATTTGATGGATGTAGAAAACTGATTTGGCACAATGCCCAATCGGTAGCTCATAATCTTCCTGCGTGGCAACATGGTTCCATTTTAGGTTGTTTACTAGATCTCAAAGAGCAAGAAACAGTTTTCAGTTTAGACGGCCAGGAAACCGAATCCTATAAAAATGTATTTAGTAATGCAAAGTGAGTATATGAAAAAAAAATGTATTAAAAAATATTAAATAATGATTTTTTTTATATAATTTTAGGGAAGGATTTTTTGCGGCAGCAAGTTTTATGTCCTTTCAGCAATGCCGTTTTAATTTTGGTATAGAGCCTTTTAAATATCCACCCAAAAATCGATTGTATCGCAGTTTTAATAATTGTGCGACTCTTAAGTCCCAAGATAAAGTAAGCTCTTTAAAATAAAACTTAAATTTTTGTTTGAGGAAAATTTTCAAACTAACATCATGTTTTTACAGATTGTTCTTCCTAGGCATATATTTTTAGAGAAACTACGAAGGCTAAGTGTGCGTGATGACTCATGTACACTATGTTTTGATAAAAAAGCAACAATTCGGCTTTCACCTTGTAATCATAGGTAAGTTAAAATTAGAATATAGACATAAATAAGCAATAACATTTTCCTAACTTTTTTGGTTTGAGTTTGGTCCTGTTTTCATTAGTTGAAAAATTTGAAATATAAGGATATACATATATTATATTTGAAAGCCTACAAACTTAATAACAAATGATCTTATCGAACAAAATAGAATACATTTTCACCGATAACTATAGATCAACTCACAAAAAATAGGCAAACAACTGTAGATCCTCCCCATTCCTGCTAACACAAACACAGGAATAGTTGAGAGTTAGATATAAGTCACTAGGTTTAGGCTGTCTACGAGCCGTTGGTCTCTTATTTATTTATTTATTTATAGATGAAACTGTAGTTTATTTTTCTAAACGCGCAGTTGAATTTTTGTATTCCAGCCGTAATCTTCCCAAACTGTTGCTTTACTTAATATACCAACCAATTGCTCACATCAGACGAGTCGGAACGATATTCCTCTCACTTAACTCTTATCTTCGTTCTTAAGATAATTTAATTTTATTAAATGTGTTTTCCGATAAATTCTATTATTTATTACTCCAACAGAAAATGCAATTTATTGCGACAATTTAAAGTAAACTCGGAATCGAATTTGTAGCAGGGCCCCTTCTTCTGTAATGCAGTTATTTATGTGGATGACAATAACCGTTTGTTTTTAAATATGGATAAGAGAAAGACAATTTGTTTTACACGAAACCCTTATTTATTTATGACTATTTGTTAAATTCGTCGCATTTGTTTAGAGTATCTAGTTTATTTTTATTAGACTTAAAATTAAAAGATTTAAAACTTAAAAAGTACGTCACAAACCATTGACGACTTGATGTCTATGAAAACCTTTACATTCATAATAAGAACCACATAATGAATAATGATAATGGAAATATTATGTGACCTTTGTTTAACCTTATTTATTGTTCTCTTTTACTCTAATTGTTAAATGTAAATCTTTTTTCTATTCGTTTGATTGTTTTGATTTGTACTTTCCTTTCTTTCTCTTTGCCAAATTAGTCTATTGCTGAAGATGAATCTCCGTTTGGTTCGAAATGCATTCAATTTCAATTAAAATAAAATGAAAAACCGATACCTACAAAACATTGTTTTTGTTTTTATTTTATTTTTAATCGTCTGTGGTCAGTAAGGTGTTTCTTACTTTGCTTTACAAAACAAAATTATCATTCACTGAACACTATAATTATATTGTAAGAAAATCAAACAAAATGCTTAGTTCCGTCACAAGGTTGCCTCGTCAGTTCCGTGATTCATAATGTTATTAAAATTCTCTATGTTATTTTTTTAGGCCAATTCTTGAATACTGATGTGTTGTATGGGCGCCTTACTATTTCATGCACATAAATAGAATTAAAATTAATAAATAATTATTTAAGTGACCTTTGTAGTTTGTACTTCAATAACAAACTGTGGAATGACTTTAGCTTTAGGTCAAAAAAAAAGTTAGTTCAGCTTTGTTAGCAACGTTTCGAGTATGATTATACTCATCATCAGGACTCTATTCACAAAAATAAATAAATAAATTAGTTAAATACAATAATACACACTATTTAAAAATGGTTTCAAATATACTTATAGAAAAATACATGAATTGCAAACATTCGTATACACTTATATTATGCTAACGTTTTTTTTTTACCTAAATGAAGATTTTTAAGATTTTCTCTTCGTTTTTTTTGGTCAAATAGAGTTATATGACCTCCATACAATCAAAGACTTCAGTTGATAACATCCCATCACTAGCGAGTATTTGTAATTCTGTTTCATAACTGGATTAATGAATGGGTCTATTTCGTCTCAATCGGTTCTTTGTCAATTAAGTTTCAATATGAGTCGTTCTAGTTTAAGAATAAATTTGCTTTTTTGCGTTATTTTTAGCAGATCAAACTACGTGGCTAACAGTCCTCTTAATCAGCTAATCGGTATTTTCAATAAATTCTCTAATCTCATTTCTTCTGAAAATGACCATCTAAAAACTGAAATAAAGCTTTTCTTTACCCTAAATCACTAAAATTTTGTTTCCCCAAATCTAAGAAGCTCCATACTATGATTTTATATTTGTATAAAATATTTGTTTGCTATAATTTCAACTTTTCAGAGGATTCTGCTCAACGTGCGTTAAACAACTTCTATACTGTCCAATGTGTCGAGCTGATATTGAATCAAAAGTACAAGAAGACATCGACAGTCCGATCGTTGAAGAAATATCGACGTGATGTCATCAATCACAACCACTTTACGTACTACAATCGCCAATGCATACTTTAGAGTGAACCAACAATTTTAAACCATCCCGAAGGTATATTGAAAATATTCCTTCAAAATATACATTCTATTTTTGTGTTGAAAAAAAAAAATATAACAAGAAAAAAAAAACAGAAAAGGCAAACGAATAATTATGAAAAAATACATTAACAACAACAATAAAAGCATGAAACGTAAAGTAACAATTTTAGGTATTTATTTTTGTATTTATTAAGGACCTGTTTATGGTTCGCAAGTCCAATGTTTTCGGCAAACTGCATTACACGTCGTTTTAAGCTGTGCTTTCGCTATTCAAACGTAAGTCTGGCGAACCATAATAGGGGACCTAACTATATTTTTATCGGGTAAACAAAATCAAAGCAGTTACATTAATATATATATATTTGTATAATTACTACGAGCAAACTGTAATACACCCCCACTCAGCGAAGGTTAAAATAAAGAATTGAAGAGATTTATATTTAGAAACTGGAAATAAAATAGATATATTTATATAAGAAAACGTCAAATCATGAGTAATATATATTTTGTATCACTTATCGTTATCACACGCACATTCTTATCGAGTTTTCATCAGATGTTCTTGAAAATTAAAAACAAAAAAAAAATCAAAAGCAAATAAAATAACGAAAAACTTGAAAAGTCTGTTAAATTAGGAGAATAATTTGCGAGTAGTATTATGTTACTATTAAAATAGTTTAACCTAACCATAAATTAGTGATTTTTTAAAATCTTGTTTTGTTTCTTTAGAAAAAGGCTTTTGTCATTGGAAGACTTAAAAATCAAAATATTAATTAAACTGTTTTCTTTTGTTTTTATTTAGCAAAACAAAGATGGTGAGTTTATGCAGAGATAAAAACTCAAAAAATAAAAAGAAAAAGCAGACCATGTCTGATTCTTTTAAAAATAAATATAATGTACCTAAAATTAAATAAACTAAAAATAAGAAAATTTTCTTTTTTTTGATGAAGATTGTGTCTACTGTTAAAATATTATTATTATCATATTTTTATTATTTCTTTAAATAAAAATAATGCATTGTTTTGAAAACATTTAAGAAAAAAAAGTTTATTCGATCATTTTTATTTTATAGTCTCTATTATATATTTCGATAATAAATAGTGATTTCATATTAAAAAAATGCATTTCTTATTAAAAACCAACTTATCATGTGTATATATTCCAAAATGAAATGGATTATATGGCTATGCAAATCGATGTAAAATGTTTGATCAAGTGCTTTCAAATTCCGTTCCTCCGATTTGGCCATTTGCAGTTTTTTTTGGGCTTTTTGAAATTCAGCGTTTTTGTCAATTGCCTAAGGATCCTACAAGTCCGTAAACCGAACTTCATGAATTTTCAACATAGCGACTACTAAGCTGGTGAGGGTCATAAAGATATAAAGGCTTGTTATCAATTTATTCAGTAGATGGGATATGGGTGTTACCTTCCCGATAATTTTTGATATGCACCTACATTTAAAAGAAAATCAGAAATTTGAATCATAAAATGGGTTTTATTATTGCTTTTTGAAGAAAGGAAATTATGTTGCCGCACCCTGTATTTAAGATCTTCATAGAAAAAGCCTAGTGACTTATACCTCTCAAACCTTTCTGTGCGCGTACTACCGAATAAAAATGGCTTAGATTAGAAGCACTTTTCATGACAAGAAAAAATCCTGGGGGATTTGTCACTTCCTTACAAGAGGCCTGTAAAACATAATTTTGCTACGAGTGGGAAACGAAAACAGCCAAGAGCAGCACTACCGACGCACCGTAAGCTATGATAAAAATAATATGAATCTTCTTCCTCTTCTAACAGTCGTCCAATTACACTTATGAACTTTCTTTTCTAGGTCATGGAAATGCTGGGGCCCTAGCACGTAACTTGATACGATCGAGTTAGCTCGATACAATCGAGAACAGGCAGTTCCTTCTTATGATCAGCCGATTGTTTTCGATTCGATTGAGATTGAATCAAATTAAATAACTCACTATACTCGATTACATCGACTAGACTCGATTGTATCAAGTTACGTGCTGGCACCCCAGATAAATTATCAGCTCAAAAAATATTTAAAAGAATGAAAGCTTCTAAATGCCCGGCGGTATGGCTTTCTTAGCAATAGGTCAGCTGGTGATCTGATGGTTTGTCTCACCGAATAGGGGCACAACTCCTTACATCATTTAGTAGAATAAAAGATTATTGGACTTGATAATCTTAAATCATTTGATATTCTCAAAGAATTTGATAGATTTTGGCATAAAGCTCTCTTATCGAAAATGGGTGCTCTTCTTCGTTATTTAAGAAAACACCTTTCGAACCACTCCATACAAGTTGTATTGGACGGTTTTAAGTTTGATATTCATAAAATAAATGCTGGCATGCCACAAGGCTCCGTTTTGTCTCCGACTCTCTTTCTTATATTCTGAAACTTCTAATCGATTAAATTGTTTTGCTGACTACAGTACTCTCAGGCAACCCACTATTCATGAGTGAGAAATACATTGAGGATTCCGAAAAGCTTTCAGTCCTCTATAGGGACTTCGTGTGAGGAATGATCGCATAAACGACGTTGCCAAATACTTCGATAACTGTTTAGGTTTCCTTCGACGATACAAGAAATTTTTTACTGAGAGCTTTTGTTGTACAAAGCTAGAGTATAATTCCAATATATGGGCAGGTGCTCCAATAACCCACTTGAGTCTCTTGGATATAATTCAAAGAAGAGCTTTAAAAGAGTGTTAGGCATCTCTCGGGCACCGTATCAATGTGTCTTGCCTTTCATTATATTACCGTTATTTTTACAAACAGTGTTCTGTTTAAATAGCCAGTTTTATTCGTCTTCTTAAAAAATTCAACAGTACTCGCATTTCAAGGAATGCCCATCAGTTTAACCTGGAGCCCTACTTTCGACGTACTGTAAAATTCACCCACACCAATATTTCCCGTCCATTGCGATAGTCAGAGACATTCAAAATCATACCGATCTCTAGCTTCCAAAATACTTTGATTAAACAGAAGGAAAATTGATGAAACTCGAACATCTTTTTTGCATTTTCAAAACGAAATACCTTTCAAAAACCACTGAATTATAACAAGCATCTACGCTAAAATTATTTAGCCCTCACATTTCGTTTTTGTCCCGTTGGAGTGGTTCTTTGATTCATGTATATCAAATTCAATAGGCAAAACAAACATACCTTATTATTGACAACAACCACTTTAATGACATTTCTATCTAACCCTGACGTCTCCTTAAAAAGCGTACGAATTATAAGAACTTCAGCGTTTCGTCATCACAATTTGTTCGCACATTAAATTTTTTTCCAAAATAAATGGAATTCCTCCTCATTAATTTATTTATTTATCGTGACATAATTGACTGAAATCGTGTCAAAATGCCAACAAAAGTCCTCATCTTATTTTGTTGCATTTGCGTCTTTTTTGTTTTTGCAATTGCCCAAAATAATAAAAGTGAATCACATATCGTAGACGTATCACCATCAGCACCCACAACAGCGACAAAAAATATATCCATCTCTTCAAGTACACCTGCACCCGGAAACACGTCACATATTCTATCGTCAACTTCAGAAATACCAAAAGATCTCAAAAAGATAGATGACAATGATGCAAAAAATTCCAACACAACTCCGACGGCTGAACCTCCTCTTCCTGACCGGAAAGCTGTGGAACAAGAACACAACAGTTCACTGTCGATATTCTTTGTTCTTTGCATAATCATCATGGGCATCCTTTTGATTCACTTCATGCTGCACACAGGATTCCAGTATCTGCCAGAGAGTATAGTCATTGTGTTCCTGGGAGCACTGATTGGCATGTTTCTGAATGTGATGAGTGGCGAGAAGACCAGCTGGAAGCGGGAAGAAGTCTTTTCGCCCACCGGATTCTTTCTTGTCCTTCTACCACCTATTATCTTCGAGTCTGGTTACAATCTTCATAAAGGTAACTTCTTTCAGAACATCGGGTCCATTCTAGTTTTTGCCATATTCGGAACAACTATCTCGGCTCTGGTCATTGGTTCAGGAATATATTTGTTGGGCTTGGCCGAAGTTGCCTACAGGCTGAACTTCTCCGAATCCTTTGCATTTGGTTCGTTGATCTCGGCTGTGGACCCAGTGGCAACTGTAGCCATATTCCACGCCCTTGAAGTCGATCCCGTTCTTAACATGTTGGTGTTTGGAGAGAGCATTCTCAACGATGCCATATCGATCGTTTTGACGACCAGCATTTCAGCAGCCGCAAATGGTCCGGCCTCGTCGAACACCAGTGCCGGAGAAACCGTATTGAAAGCTCTGAAAACTTTCTGTGAGATGTTCTTCGCTTCGGCAGGCATCGGGGTAATCTTTGCCCTGATCAGTGCCCTTTTGCTTAAACACATCGATCTGAGGAAGCATCCATCTCTAGAATTCGCAATGATGCTGATGTTTACCTATGCACCTTACGTCCTGGCCGAGGGAATCCACCTCTCAGGAATCATGGCCATCCTATTCTGCGGAATTGTTATGTCCCACTACACCCATTTCAACCTATCTACCGTAACTCAAATCACTATGCAGCAAACAATGCGAACGCTTGCCTTCATCGCTGAGACGTGCGTCTTTGCTTATTTGGGTCTGGCTATTTTCTCATTCAAGCACCAAGTGGAACTGTCGTTCGTTATATGGGCAATCATCCTGTGCCTAATTGGGCGCGCTTGTAATATATTTCCACTTGCATTTCTAGTCAATAAATTCCGAGAGCACAAGATCAACAGCAAAATGCAGTTTATAATGTGGTTTTCGGGGCTACGCGGAGCCATTTCCTATGCCCTGTCGCTGCATTTGGAGTTGTCCAGTGATGAGACACGTCATGTGATTATCACAGCAACACTAATTATTGTATTGTTTACAACTTTAGTGCTGGGTGGGTCAACTATGCCTCTGATGAAGTACCTGAAGCCGGGCAAGAAACTTAGGCGAAGTCAACGTGGAAGCAGTGGAGATGGACGACGTGCCAGTGGAAGGAAAAAATCAAAGTCAGTCTCTTTGAGTAAGACTCGTGAATGGGGCCAAGCTATCGATTCAGAGCATTTGTCCGAGTTAACGGAAGAAGAGGAAATTGGATTTGCCACAACGAGGATCGCCGGATTTGGGCGCCTTGATCGAAAGTATTTCATTCCGTTCTTTACTCGTCGTTTTACAACACAAGAGTTGCACGATTGTAAGAGTCAGATGGCCGATTTAACCAATAAATGGTATCAGGCCATAAGAATATCACCGCAAGACTCTGATAGCGAGGATGAAGAAATCGGAATCGGATCAACATCTAGCCAAACTAATTTGCATCCTAGGACGTAGACGTTTTGATAAGAACAAACGGACTTTAAGTGTGTGCTTATTTTGTATTAGAACTTGTATTATATTATATTTTGTTACTGTGTATTTTTCCTTATTATTCGTATTCCTTTTTATTTTATTTGAAGTGGGTTTATTCAAAATGGGGGAACGGATCGCTTTTGATTGTTCTATTTTTGTTTGTTGTTGCTTAGGTAAATAAATGTGATATCAAAACCAAAGTCAAGTTTTTTTTTTTATTAGAGTTTCAGAATTCGAATGGTGTGTAAGACAGTAAACAATAAGTGCATCATTTAAGAGATAGATTTGATAATTGTTATTTAATCCTAACTATCTAGAATGGAGTTGTATTTAAATCTTATGTATGAACTCTGTTAAATGGCTAAATAATATCACAAGGAAGGATAGAGAGATGTCAGAAGGAAATAATATCGCTTTTGGAGATTTTCTTTAAAATTCAACTCAAGTGTAGAAGTAAGCACTTTAAAGGTTTCATAAATCTGAAAAGATTCGAAATCTTTCAATTTTGTCTAAATAATTCTACTAAAAATTAGTAGTAGGTAAATGGTTTTCAATAAGGAGTCAAAATAAATGAATAATTTAGAGGCCAACGACTCGAAAAGAGCCTTAATTTAATGACATAACTCTCAACCAACAATAAGAACATAACTTTTTAATTAACGTTATTCTTTAAACTTTTGCAGATCCCAATCGGAGACATTTCAGCGCTTCATTTAGTCAAAACGTTTTCACTTCTTTACTTAACTTCGTGAAAGTAAACATCTTTTAGCTACAAAAAATTTTTCACAATGTGGACGATTTCCAATGAGGTCGAATTAAGTGATGTGGCTATTTTTGAATTGAAGCACTTCTTACTCTGATATTTTGGGTATTTTGTCGGATTGATACAGGAACATTTAGCAGTGAATAAATTGAATCGAATTTATCCATTACAGCCTGTCTGTAGGGATGATATGACTAAAAAACCACCGACGTAATAATTTCCAAACGTTTTTAGTTTAAAATTGGATTCCTGGTGACCCAATTAATATAATCATTCAATTTGCTGCTTTAAGCCCCATTTAGTCTAACAGTGGATCCGAGACCTGGGTGCTTAACAAAGGGTACTCCGACCTCTTAGCTGCGTTCGAGAGAAAAGTCTTGAGGATAATTGTTGGCCCCATATGTGAGGAAGGACGATTGCGGAGACGGTACAATCATTGTACGCAATCTACCTTGAAGCAGATATCGTGACAAAAATTAAGCTCGGCAGACTCCGGTGGGCAGGGCACCTAGCTCGCATGAGCGAAGAGGAACCTGCTCGGAAAGTACTTTGTGGTACATTCTATGGTAGACGTGGTAGACCATGCTTGCGCTGGAGAGATGGTGTCGGCTCGAGACCGGGATAGGTGGAGAGACTTGTTGAAAGAGGCCAGGATCGGAACCCGGTTGTCGAGCCGATGATGATGATGATTGAGGTTTGAACATGATGATAGGTCGTATAATTTGCAGCTACTAATTAAAGTACTAGGGGATTATATTAAGGTAAGTACACGTATATTTGAAATATAAGGTATGTAAGTGTAGTTTTAAATATAAAGCAATTAATTTATGCAAATTGGCTGCAATTAAAATGATAACTGAACTGGAACGTATTTACATATCAGTTTAACTGATAACTGAACTGACAACTTATGGGAATTCCATAAGTTTCAGTTGCAGTAAAACGTTTCAATATTTGCATTTAGACATCAGTTTGAATGGTAGCTCAACTGAAACTAAAATGATCGCCTAAATGGGGCTTTAGATTTTTTTAATGCTTTTGGCAATCGTTTGAAGATTTATGACTTTCCTTATAATGTTAATTTAACCCAGTGTTAAGGTAAAGTGGAGCGGATTAAATAGGAGATGGAGACACACTCTGGTTTTGAAAGATGTACATCACAATCTGGGGCAACATTGAGAACGGAAATGTATTCCACAATCCAGTAGCTCGGATAAAGAAAGAACCTATGCAATTAACAGTACTCCCGAAGTCGTCCGGTTCAAAGGTTAAACTGATGAGCATTCATTGCTAGACGAGGTTTACGGCTGAAAAGTTTGAGAGGAGGAACGTAAAATGGGAACAAAATATGTTGCATCTTTTAAGAAATCCTAGGCATTTCGCTGGATTTATGGTTACGTTGAATATACATATGATCATTCCATAAAAGAAGGCTAGTAACATACGTACTGAAAATTGAAAGATTTGCGGTTAATTTGATGCAAGTGCCATTCATGTATGGATGGTATATTCCCCTTTGCCCGAAAAATAGAAATCTCTGTGTTTTCGAATCATTGAATTCCAAGCGGATGTTTATACCGCGTAGTATAATGCTGTCAAGATCGGAACCTGGTGAGATTAGCATAAGCTGCGGTTTCAGTTCCGAAACCGAAAAAACGGGGCTTTGCTTGGAAAGCAGTATGAAAAGCTGAGGGTACTTTCGTCAGCAAAACAATGAAGAGGATTAGAAGTATCAGATAAAAAGTTGGATGCGCTTAAAAAATTAGATTTTGTCTGGCATTCAGCACTATCACGAATTCGTCATCGGAAACTTTTACGAATGCCGAAAAAAGCTGAACCAAATCCGTTCAAATGGCAATTCGCACCAGGTTTTCCACTACGATGAATTCTGTGGCAGATTTGTTCGGGATTCGTAACAAGTTTCCGTCTGTATCATAACTATCGCCTTTCGTTTTGTAACATGGCGGAAATTCAAAACGCGTTACTCTTATTTTTAAATTTCAAGTCACATTCATTTTTTTCCGTGATATGTACGATTTATGAATCGAAACAGCTACAAAATTTGTATAAATTTGCCTTTTTTACTATGGGAATGTAAACGACGATAGGCTTGACTGTTTGAACATAAAAACAAACTTCGAAAGAGTATGCAATGATAAGAGTTAAGTTGTAATATAAATACGTAGTCTAACTTTTTTGAAATACAAATAAATTTTAAAACAAAATATTTTTAAATGTTGAAACATTTGTAATGATGTCAATGCATTTTTTTATTATTACTGTTTATCATTAATAATTTGAATCTAAAAAGGTACGCTAGGTAATGTTCGATATGATCTACAATCAAATCGTTTACGCTTGACTATTGTTATACATTATAAATTCTTTTTGTTTTAAATTCTTAAAATAACATAAAAACAAAACCGTAAAATTTTTAAAATTTACACAAAAATTTCTTTAAAACTATACAAATAATTTTTTGTATGAATACCTTTTTTTTCAACTAAAGGTACAAAAGATTATTCAAAAAAAAAAAGACTTCAACACGAATTCAAATTGTGTTTTGTTACTTTAGAGGATTTCTTATTCTACTTAAATGCGGGTAGTTAGGAACAACTTCTTCGATCCATTCGGCTTCAATTTCTGTCACTTGTCGCAGGAAATTACGCTCGGTTAAGACGATTTCTGTGAATATTATATAGGCGGGACGATATTTTCCATGTAAAATACTCGAGGGATGAATTTTGGCACGTTGGCGTCCAGAGACTGTGAGATAGAAGTTATCACGTTGTAGTTCAGCTATATTATCGAATAGTCCAGCTAAAATGCACTTTCGCACTTGGTCCATGTCATTGCCACAGCTTGTCACTTCAAGTGATAAACGTTGAGAGATTTCAAGCAGTTGATTTCTAACATCACGTGCATAGAGTAGATTTCTCGTGTTGAGAAAGTTATCGTGGCACCAGAGCTGAAATGGAAAATACTTATATGTACTCAAATTTTCGTTTGAATTGTCTACCGGTCTTACTTTAATTTTTTCTGTCTTTTCAAAAGCTTTATATACATTGAGGAGCATCAAGTGATCACCTTGCTTAGACTCGAATTTAGAATGCGCAAGGGCAGTCTGTTCTCGTTTGTCTATGCTCGATATGAAAATATTCTCACCAGAGAGAATGGCCACTAAGCTAAGCATTTCTTCAAGACAACCAAATGCTGGCGCAGTCAAAAGAAGCTTACTGAATTTGGGATCGAGTGGAAATTGTGACATATGTTTGCCCAATGTTGTCAATTCTGTTTTGGCATCAGCTTTTATTGCTCCCAATAGCAAGAGTTGCTTGTAAGCTTTGTCTATCGCTTCGGGAGCGGGTTTATCTAGGAAATCAAATGTCTTACAGTCGATTCCAAGAGCTAGTAATTGAAGAACCTACAAAATAAAGAGCTTTTTAAATCAAATCCAAAACAGAAGTTAAATCCATTCTTACTGTAGCTGCAATATTACTTCGTAAGATCTCGGGCTTTGGCATTCGTTCGAATGTCTCCATTTCTTCTTTTGTGTAGGTGCGATAGCAAGTACCTTCAGCATCACGACCAGCACGTCCACATCGCTGCCAACATTGTGCCTGTGATATTCGCACTACTTTCAGAATATCCAAACTAGTTTCTGCATTGTATATGCGACGCTTAACAAAACCACAATCAATGACAAAACGAATGCCAGGAATTGTAATTGACGTCTCTGCGATATTTGTAGCAAGAATAACTTTTCTAGCATTTGGCGGCGATGGGATGAAGCATTCGAGTTGTTTGTTTTGAGGTAGTTGTGAGTAGAGAGGAAATACACGAATATTCGGAGCGTTCATTGTGTTATTCTTAAAGAAAATAAAAAGAGACAAATTACTCAACAATTGTTTCTTTCAAGTGAATTAAAAAAAAAATTAAAGTCGCAAGAGATTGTGAAGAACCAGCGCCTAATTATATCTGTCAGAACAAACTTAAACGCCGTTCTGGGCAGAAAGAAGGTCTCCATCATTTCTGCCAATTAACAAGACGCACACAAAAATCGTATCGACATGGGAGTTCTAAGACACTAACAGAAACACAAGAGCAACTACGTGCGACCCCTTGACATAATAGTTTGTACATACCATGCCAGATGTCTAGGTTCACTCCCTATTAGCTGTCAGCAAAAACGAAAAACAAAAAATTCTTTTTCAGGGGTGTTGTTTGTTTCGAGGTACTTACAAATCCTCCAAGAGCATCTAATGATATTACACGGAAATGATTGTGAGTTGTAAGTCATGTGGCATCTGACAATCAGCTTAACTTTCGCGTACGGATCCTTAGTATTATTAATATGGTAAATTCTATTCTTGAATTCATTAAATTCTGGTCGAACGAAATCTCAAATCCTCATGTCCCTTTATATTACGTTTGTTAGGCCTATTCATGAATATGCCTCCCAGGTCTATTCTCTTTTTCAGCATATTCAACGCATTGCAAATATTTAAATAAATAATTTGGTGGTGCAACAGCTCGAAGAGAACCAGGACCTAGTGATTTACAATTCTTAACCATTCCTGCGTGCATGTTATCAGGAATTGAGTGGACCTACAATTTTCTGCCAATTCCGAACGGCTTTATGAGCAGCACTTTTCATGACAAGAGCTACTCTTGGAAGATTTGTCAATTTCCCGAAACAGGCACTACACCTACATATGAACAAAAACTTTCGCAGCTGCCGAAAATCGAACCCAAGAAGTTCTACATGACAGTCCAACGCACTAACCATTAGGTCAAGGGGTACTACTATATATTGCATAAATAATAAACAAAATATGATAAGCTCAAAAAATTATGACCAGCGTTGTTCAATGGGGAATAAGATACCGCATGAAATTTAATGCTTCCAAAAGCCCAATGCTGTCTTTTATCGTTAAAGCGAGATATACCCCTTTGTAACCATCTACTCGTATGCGTGGCATCAATGAACCTGAAAAACTCGATATTCTTTGTTGCCAAAAATACAGCAAGATGTTTGGGTTTTCTGAGAGGATGCAAGAAATTTGTCTCATTCTGATCTAGGTACATTCTACAAAACCTTATACGTGCAAAGCTTGAGTATAACTTTCATCTCTGGGCTGGTGCTCCAGTAACTCACTTAAGCCTCTTGGAGAGTATTCAAAGAAGAGTTTTTAAAATGATTATAACATAATTGATACATTTAACTCTCTCTAACATCGCCATAATATTTCTTGCTTCACCCTTTTTTACCGTTATTTTCACGAACTATAAATAAATAAATTTGGTGGTGCAACAGCTCGGAGTGAATCAGGACCTAGTGACTTATAACTCTCAACCATTCCTGGGTGCGTGTTACCAGGAACAGAGGGGACCTACAATTTTCTGCCGATTCCGAAAGGCTAATGAGCAGCACTTTCCATGACAAGAGATACTCTTGGAGAATTTGTCAATTCCTCGCAAGAGGCAGTACACCCCTGAAAAAAACTTTCTTGCAGCGGCTGAGAATCGAACTCGAGACCTTCCGCATGACAGTCCAACGCACTAACCATTATGCCAAGGGGTACTACACTACTACTTAACGAACTATGCTCTAGTGAAATAGCCAGCTGCATTCCTCCTCTTAAACAATTTTACCGTTATACTCGCGCTTCTATGGAACGTTTACCCTTGAACCCAACTTCGATCGTACTGTGAAGTACTTATGGAGATTCATTCTTTAGCCATACTACACGAATGTTGAATGCCTTACCACGCTATGTGGAAGGCATTCCACATTGCAATCTTTAAGAATTTAAAACCCATGTATACCGACCATTCTTTCCAACTTCTACCTTTTTTCTTAATGTTTTAACTGTATCTGGCTTATTAAGGGTATACAAAATTATAAAAAAAAATGCTTCAGAATAGCTATATCAGATTTGCTTTACGTGGTCTTGGATGGAAGGACCCGTACAATTTAACACCATACACTTGAACATTGACTTGAACTATTAAATCTACAGACGTTTAACCAAAGTCGAGACAAACCTGGCATAATTTTTGTATATCAGCTTTTGTCGTCTTAGGTCTACATATATCACAGTTCTGAACCCTCTTCCATCGTGCTGAATATAGTCAACATATTTATAACCTAACAGGCATCATCTGTTTGTGAACATAATTCTAAAGGCAATGGTCTTGACTTACCTTGGCAATCATTCGAATTTGTTGTGCCATGGCTTCGATTTCCTCTTGTCCGGTTAGAAACACTAGCACATCATGACTGTAATGTGAAATTTTCATTCGAGGGTTCATTTAGGTAAAACTCATTCAAATACTACCAACTCACTTTGGCGGCGCACCTCTGTGAATCTCGAACAGTGTCACCAATATTGCGTGCAAATAATCACTTTGTGTTTCCTTGGTGTGCATCACCTTCACCGGAAAAGTTTTACCCTCCAGATACATGCCCTTCACACCAAAATACTTGGCAAAATGATCAATGTCCATAGTGGCGGAGGTAACAAGGACTTTCAGAGGCATCATAGAACGTAGTTTTCTTTGCCGTTGGGCCTCCTTTACAATACCAAAGAGCACATCGGTGTTGATTGTCCGTTCGTGAGCCTCGTCCAACATTATGACGGAATAGTTCTTCAGTAGTCTATCGGATAATGCCTCTCGCAGTAACGAACCGTCTGTGACGAACTTAATTTTAGTGGAACTCGATGTGCAATCTTCAAAACGCACTGTGAATCCAACAGTTTCACCCAATTTTGTGTTCAATTCTTGAGCTACGCGCTTTGCCACTGTTATCGCTGCGACTCGACGTGGCTGAGTGATTGCTATCATTGCCTTGTTTCCAAAGCCTGCGCACAGTAGGAACTGTGGGATCTGTGTAGTCTTACCTGACCCAGTTTCGCCCATAAGCACAATTGTATCGGACTTCCATACTTCCTGAATTATTTTCGCCCGACATCCGTAGACGGGAAGGCTCTTTTGTTGTTTCTCAATCGAGATCTTCTGTTGTTGTGGATTGTGTTTGCCGTTTGGAGATCCTCCTCCATTTGTTGTTGAGGTTGCTGATGCCTTATCACCATTAGTTTTTTGTTTTTTCAATTTACTTTCACCATTGCCACGAACTTCGAGGCCAGCGCTGCCTCCACCTTTGCCACCGTTTATTTGGGGAATTTTTCTTTTCATGACAAACGTGTTGTGTGAATTGGCGGAGCTGGCATTGCCTCCATTCAATTTGAATGGGGACTTCCCCATGAGTGCATATTTTGAGTCCATTTCTTGTTTTATTGGAGTTTTCTTTACATTTCAATCAATATAACTTAATTTTTTTGTCTTTGTATAAAAATACGTTAGGAAATTAATCGACACGAAAAAAAAAATAATAATTTTATTATCTGCTTTAGTTTTTTTTAAGGTTATGTTTTGAAAAATAGATTTTGACACATACGGGCGGTGGGTCAACACATGGTAAATGTCTAAAATTATACCAGTTTTGTGCTGTGACCGGGCGTTAGATGGCGTATTTTCTATGCCGTTGGATTTGAATAGAATAATTCAAATATTACTTGATTTATGGGAAATGAAAATGATTGAGGTTTCAATTAATAATGGTATTCATGTAACGAGATAATTTTCCGCTTTGTAGAAAGATATAACTTTCCGCAGCATGTTTTCATGAACACCCCTTAAGAAATACTTGCGTAAATGTGGGAAATATTTTGTGAAATGTCAAATTAAAAGTCAGAATCCATACTTCTTTAGTTTACGAGGTTTATTTCTGCACTTTCCGCAGCAAATTTGTGAGATAATTTTATGCGATTTGCAGAAACTTTTTCCCATACAAATTTTGACAGCTCGTTTCTGCGGAGATAAAATTATCTGGTTTACGAGGTTTACGAGGGTTTTCCGCGCTTACATGAATACCCCTAATATTAACAATATGAATATATGGATACGTGGATATTTTAAAAATGATTTAAAAAACTGCCATTCAGGTTTTTTGATGAAATTCACTTAACGACATATTTTATATTTGTGTCGCTCATTATAAAAGTGATGTAAATCCATTTTTTTTTTAAATGGATTTCTTTGCTTAATCTATATATATAAAAATCAATGCCACTTTTCGTTGTGTTTCTATAACTCAAGAACGGGCTGACCTATCCACACCAAATTTTATGGCTTTGTTTGGACTATTTAGTAGATGGTTTATGTGAAGTTTGCACAAAATCGGTCGAGTGGTTCTTCATTTATCACATTTTTTGTAACAAATGAATTCAATAAATGTCGGATCATTTTGTTAGTGGGGATTTTGCTGTCAAATTGAAACTTATATTTTTAATTTGATTTATTCTTTTTTATATGAAGGAATAATGTCACAAGCCGGGCGAACAAATATAGGTCGGCGAACGCGTAATGCAAATGATGTGGCATTACTAAGTCGATCACAGACTGCATACGAACGCGCATCAAGCTAATGCATCGCAGTAAACGTAATGCTCGAAATATGTAGATCTGTTGACCCTCTGTAGCTGTACTGAACCTTGCACGCCGATCACGAATACGTCGTGCTGCTCTTTTGGCTAAAATGATGCGTGCTGCTTTTAGTTACAACAGTCCACATTGTGATGCGGCTAACTTTCCACGTGAAACGCCCGGCATGTGTTGTGCTAATGGCAAAGTGAGATTTCCAGCATTAGAAACTCCACCCAAACCATTGTATTCATTTATTTTTGGGACATCTCAAACGTCGAAACACTTTTTGATCCATATTCAACAACACAATTCGGCATTTCAAATGACCTCTTTTAGTGCTATAATAAAATTATTAGAGATAATTATGCCGACGTTTAAGGTAAAATACTTCAACATGATTGTCCCATGTTTATATCAATCTGAATCATAAAGTATTCGATAGTTTTAAAAATTCTGATCCAACATCTACCTAAAATTGCATACATGTTACAGATTCAGGGCCAGATTTATCATCAAGCTGGTTCGTTATTGCCATATTTCGACGCTGATCATCAATTTTTGCAAATTTATTTTATTGGTGATGAAAATCGTGAATCGGATCAACGTTGTGCAATTGTTTCGAATACAAGACGAGAAATTATTCGTGAGCTACAAAGGTTTTTCCATCAGCATAACACATTAGATCAATTGTTCAAAATTGCTCTCGATCGTATGCCATCTGATAATCACAAAATCGTAATAAGGGCTGATAGAACACCTGTTGGAGAGCATGCAAGGTGACTCAATGCACCCACAATTGATGAGGTTGCAATTGTAATTCTTGGTGATCAGTTTCAATCCCGTGATATTGTACTTCATCGCAGAAATGAACATGTTGCAATTCATGTTTCGGAACTTCATCGTATATGACACAATCATGCAAGCCGTTTCCAATAATGCAGGTGGATTATATTTCTTGGATGCGCCTGGTGGTACAGGCAAAACGGTCGTTATGTCATTGATTTTAGCTATTCTAAATATTCGATCGGAACAAAAAATTGTATTGGCACTTGCATCGTCGGGAATTGCTGCTACATTATTAGAAGGTAGTCGGACTGCACACTCTGCACTAAAATTGCCATTGAATGTACAGGTGATTGAAACTCCAACTTGCAATATTTCGAGAAATTCTGCTATGGCAAAAGTTCTGCGATTAACGCCAATTATTTTATGGGATGAGTGTACAACAGCGAATAAAAAATCACTAGAAGCATTTAATCGAACAATGCAAGATTTACGTGGTAATCAACAGTGTTATGAATCAAGATGAGGCAATGAATTATCCAATTGAATTTTTAAATTCATTGGAACTAGCTGGTATGCCACCGCATTGCTTGAATCTGAAAGTTGGTTCTTTGATCATATTATTGCGAAATATTAATCCACCAAAACTGTGTAATGGCACCAGATTGGCTGTGAAAAAGTTATTGCCAAATTTGATTAAAGCTACGATCTTAGCTGCTAAATCAAAAGGAGAAGTTTGTTTGATACCAAGTATCCCTATGATTCCAACTGATATGCCATTTGAGTTCAAACGATTACAATATCCTGTGCGTTTATCATTTGCGATGTCCATCAGCAAGGATCAAGGGCAAACACTTCAAGTTTGTGGAGTTAATTTGGAGGAATCATGTTTTTCACATGGTCAACTTTATGTTGCCTGTTCCAGAGTCGGTACCCCCAGCCGTTTATTTATTCATGCCCAAAATGGAAAAACAAAGATTATTGTTTATCCAAACGTTTTGGATTAAGTTTTAAAATAGCTAGCAATTAATAAAATATTTTTTTTTTGAATAAATGAATTTGATGTTGCAATTAATTTTTTTTTATTATTTCACTTTATACGTAGCGAAGCACGTACCGGGCCGCTAGTGCTTAATAAAAAATATTAACTTAAAGCGCATTGATTTTGTTTTTTTGTCTATGCATCATTTCGCAAAAACCTTATTATTTCGAAATTCATTTGTATGGAGATAGTTCACTATTAAATTGAGCGACACATTTCTATGTAGATACATACCTACACTCCCGTTTAAATGAATAGTTAAAGAACATCAAATTTTAAAGAGAATAATATAAATGCAATCCCGATTATGCTGTTACTTTTCGTTCTACTTAGATTTGTTTACCTTTTTTTTTGTTTTATAATTTACACGCACTAAAGGGATTATGACTACCATTAAAATGTTTTAGCACAGTGCGAGCGTTTTAGGAAAGTGGGAGAGGATTTAAGAGGAGATACCGATGCACATTGGTTTTGAATGTCTGAACATTATAATGATAGGGAAACATAGAGTCGGGTAAAGCATTTCACATTCGTGTGGTGCGGCTAAGGAAAGAATCTCTGAATTTAACTGTACGTCCGAAATTGGGCTCAAGGGTAAACTGATGGGCATTCCTTGAAGCGCATGTATTACGGTTAAAAAGTTTAAGGGGAGGAATGCAGCTGGCTATTTCACTAGAACAGTGTTTATAAAAATAACGGTAAAATAGTGAAAGACAAGAAACATTGCGACGGTGCTCGAGAGATTCAAATGTTTCTGTTATTCTTTTATCACCTATCATTTTTAAAACTCTTTTTTGGATTCTATCCAAGAGACTCAAGTAAGTTATTGGAGCACCTGCCCAAATATGGGAATTGTACTCGAGCTTTGGACGAATATAGGCCTTATAGATAACAGCCAGATCAGAAGGGGTACAAAATTTCTTGCAACGTCGAAGGAAACCTAAGCATTTAGCAGCGGTTTTGGCGACGTCGAATATATGATCATTCCACACAAGGTGGTCTGTGATACACATACCGAGAACTGAGAGCTGTTTGGTTTCCTCAATGGAAGTGTCACTCCATGGATAGCGGCATAGGGGTTGTGTTCTGATTTAACGTCAGGAGACAGCATTGAGTTTTTGAAGCATTAAATTCTACACGGTTTTTCATTCTCCATTTGACAATGCTATCAAGATCAAGATATTGAATGAGCTTATTATACGCCGCCGTTCTAGATTCACATCCGAAGAACATGGACATGTATCTGGAAACGAATATGAGAAGCTGAGGGTACTGTCATCAGCAAAACGATTTAATGAATTAGAGGTTTCAGGCAAAAGATCGTTGATGAATATCAGAAAGAGAGTCGGAGACAAAACGGAGCATTGTGGCACACCAGTATTTATTTTATGGACTTCAGATTTAAAACCATCTAATACAACTTGTTTTGAGCGGTTTGAAAGGTAGTATCTATTCCATCGAAGAAGAGATTCATCAATACCAAAAGCTCAAGATATTTCTTGAGCTGATAGTTTATCAGCGTTTCAATGACCTTAGAAAGAAGGGATGTTAGTGCAATTGGACGATAGTTAGGGACAGGCTGGACAAATGCAGTTTTCCATCCACTCGGAAAGAGACCAGTAGAGAAGGACAGATAGAAAAGCTTTTACGCAATGGTTTTTGCCAGCATTGAAGAACACCTCTTCAAAACAATTGGGGCGATACTATCCGGGCCAGCGGATTTATGTATATCGAGATCTTTCAGATTTCAGTACTCTTGCAACTGTACGAGTGCGAAAGAAGATTTGCCCCATAGAATCATCAACGCTCTCAATTACAGGCTTAAATCGAGTGATTTTTATTAGTTAGTCTGATTAAGGTATTCTACCAAAGCTTTTTCTATAGTTTCGAAGGTTTTAAAAGATCAGGCCTATTTGGATCTCCTTAAGCGATACGTGAAGCTAACAAAAAAAACAAAGTGAAAATTGGAAAATGGGTAGACGAAAAGCTCTCAGTGCGGATGAGAAAGTCAACATTGATTGTTTTCATTATCATGGTCTAACGGGACTTTTTTTCGGAAAAAATAAACAGAAGCTTTGATGTGATTTATGATTTCTTCATAAACATAGTACAAAAAACGTTCTTAATTAAAAAGAAAAAAACTTCAAAAGAAACCACCCTTTAACAGTGAAGGAAGAGAAAACCGATTGAGTGGAGTTGTTTACTCTGATGAGTTTAACTTTCATTTTGATGACTCGAGGAAATGTGAGCGTTTTTTAAACCATAACCATCGGAGGTGTCACGGAATTTTTGAATAAGAGTTTCCATCCACTAAAATTAACGCAAACACTTACAAAAACATTTTAGGAAGGGCACTTTTAGAGTGGTCGAAAGTAAGATTATTGCACTTTATATTTCAAAAGCATTGAAGGGGTTTTTGTATGAGTACGTACGTGCAGTTGTGCCTGTGCAAGGCTTCTTCATATATCTATTTATGAATTTTTGAATGAACTTGAATGAACTACCACCAAGTGGGTTCTTATTTGTCTGGAGTTATAGCTATTTCACTTTTGCCAAGCCGATCAAATAGCTATAACTTCAGCCAAATAAGAACCCACTTGGTGGTAGTTCATTTAAGTTGTTGTTGTAATATTCAAAAATTCATATTTTAAAAGCATTTGATAGAGTTTGAGATCAAGCTCTCTTATCGAAAATGAGTGCATTTGGTATTGACCAATTTCTTCTTTTGGATTAGAAATTTCCCTTCGGAACCGGTCTATACAAGTTGTATTCGACGGTTCTAAGTCTGTAATTCATCATGTATATCAATGATCTTTTGTTGGAAACTTCTAATCCATTAAATTGATTTGCTGACGACTGTACTCTCATCTTCTCATACTCGTTTTCACATGAATGTCCTTGTTTTTCGGATATTGATTTAGAATGGCAACGTATGGTAAGTTCATTAAATTTTGATCTCTATAACATTGTCAAATGGGGAAACATAAACCGAGTAGAATTTAATGCTTCAAAAACTCAATGTATTCTTCGGTCGTTAAAGTGGACCGCCCCCTTTGCCATGCATGAGTGGCACTTGCATTGAGGAAACCGAACAGACCTTTCATTTCTCGGTCTGTGCATCACAAAACACCTAGTCTGGAATGAGCACATATTCCACGTCGGTTGCCAAAAACGCTGTTAAATGTTTAGGTTTTCTCCGCCGATGCACAGTGAATCGAATAGTACATGCTAGGTGGACAAAATTCATTCTCGAGTGAAGCTTTGGAAACAGGATAATTTTGTTTACAAATGGACACACATTAATATTTTTATCAGCTTTTAGCTGTCATTATTTTCGTTTATCAGTTATTCGTAGCCAAAGTTAAATAATTAGAAAAAAATTCATTGATTTTTGCTCAGTTGTGTTTTATTTCTTTCAGTGATGGTTTGTATATTTTCTTGTAAATCTTGTCTTTTTTTGGTTTATAATGGAAAGCGCCGCCCAAGGTATGTTTAGTATGTTTAATAGGTTTAAAAACCTAATGTACCTATCAACATTTGTTCTGGTTTGATATTTAAATTTTGCTAGAATTTAACGTAATTTTTAGGTTTCCCATTGTAAAACTATTAGCTCCACGCCTCTCCACGTGATGATTCTTATATTTTTGAAAAGATTGAAAGTTAAGCTTTTTTTTAATACCAAATTTCATTTGCGAAAATTTGCGAAAGTATTTTTAATAAATTTATAAAGGTATTCGAATTAAGATCACTTGGATGGAATTTTTCATTATTTGGCAGTTTAACCAACTATTCCAACAAGTTTTACTTCAAACCTTTGGAACTACCTTACCCATAATTCAATCGTCGGGCAGAAATATTTTTGAAGAGCTTTGAAGGCTGGCTTAATGGTGACGATTTCATATTATTCGAAGATAACCAGGATGAATCTTATTACAAAACTTTTTCTTGTAGCCTATCAACTTAGAAAAATTTCAACAACTTTGATTTTCTACACTAAGTCAGATAAATTAGTCTGTATTCTTGGTTTATTATGCCAGTGACCCTACATACATTCTTTTATCAAGCTAGTAGTGTTATAAAATACTTCATAGTTCCAAAAGGTCATCTCTCAATAAGGCCCAAGAAGCACGAAACAAAGACTTTCGAAGATATCGAGAAAACCATACTCGAAAAATCTCAAGAAAGTCAAGCAATTCTGATTTATTATCAATGTTGCTCATTACTGTCCCCTTACCAGTTTGCGCGAACTCCCGAAAAAATAAACAATTTGCCTCATTATCTTCTAAAGTTGTAAACTTGCTGCCTGAAAACACTAATGCGATCGTTCAACGTGGAGAAATAACGAGGACCAATTCTAATGATTCTGAGGAAATTCAACCTTAGTGATTATGTTCTACTTTTTCCTCTATGTAAACTGCCACATAAGAGCTTATGTTGAACTGAAGCTAGTTAAGTTTCTCTCCAGCAAATGGCCCTAAGATACTGAAGACTCTGGCAGAGAATAATACATAGTAAAGTATTTTATTAGTTAGCAATTGAAAATTTATAAAATTTAAAATATATTCATTTTGATAAATTTTAATACTTAAATATAATACCTAATAATAATAAATAATAATAAAAGTTATAAAATTAACCTCCACCTTATATTTGTGAGCTTTTTTAAAAAGGAATGTACTTAATACAAAAATAAACATGTATTCCTACAAAACATTTTTATTTTAATCATTTAAAAGACAAAAATAATTTTGTCCACCTAGTATGTTCTATTCGATTCACTGTGCGATGCAAGAAGTTTTTTACCCTTTCTGATCTGGTTATAATATATAACTCCTTTATTCTTTCGAAACTCGAGTAAAATTCTCATATCTGGGCAGGTACTCCAAAAACCCACATACATAAGTCTCTTGGACAGGATTTATGTCTATCATTATTTTACATCTATTTTTATAGTGCTTTAGTGAAATACCCAGTTGCATTCCTTCTCTCAAAAACTTTAACCGTAATACCCTTACTTCTAGGAATACTCATCAGTTTGCCATTGAGCTCAATTTCGGACGTACTGTCAAGTACAAAAATCCTTTTATAGCCGCACTACACGAATCTGGAATGCTTTAACCGTCTCAATGTTTCCCACTCATTGTTATGTGTAGACATTCAAAACCATTGTGCATCGGTATCTCCTTTCTAATCCCATATTACTTTCCTAATTGCCCGCACTGTGTTTAACATTATAAGGGGCTATGCTTATGACCTCCCTCTTGAAAGCGTGTATAATATAAAAAGAATTAACCGAAGACGAAGTAGTTATTTCGTACATTTTTTACAAATGACCAAACATTTTGTGTATCCTTGGGACGATTGTAGGACAAAATTCCCAATCCGTGTGTCCCAATGTCCATTTTTCCCAAAATGTAATTTCCCAATTTTTGTCATTCCCAAGGCAATGGTTTCCAATCATTATTTGTCCCAATGCCAAGTTTTTCCAATAATAATGTTCCCAATGTTAATTTTTTACAAAATTAATAATTTAATTTATTACATATTAATATATTGAAAATTAAGAAGAAGATACGTAAAATTTAAAGTAGGTACGGCAAAAGTACGATAACTTAGGCGCCAAGAAATTATAACGGTTTTTTTTGTAGAACAGCTTAATACAAGCATTTTTTACTATGGGAGGGGGGGGGGGGTGTGTATCGCCCCTCATTTTGGCACTAAAATGGAAACAAAAATATAAAAAATAACGGTAATACTTACAATTAAGTATTATACCTTTTTAAAGCCAATAGTTCTTAAATCAAGTGAAATCTATGCACAGTTTATGAAAAAAACGAGTTTTAAACTCAAATTTTAGAAAAAAAAAACACAAAAAAAAGTTTAAAGTTTAATTTTTCAAAACTGCAAAGTTATATATTATTATTTTTCCTAAAATTCGTTGTTCTAATTTATTCTTATTCAAAAACTAAAAACTAGATGATTTTATGTTGTCTAGTTTTTGAGAAAATTGAAAATAACTAAAAC
The DNA here is from genome assembly GCA_911387755.1 of Chrysotoxum bicinctum. Lineage (NCBI taxonomy): Eukaryota > Metazoa > Arthropoda > Insecta > Diptera > Syrphidae > Chrysotoxum > Chrysotoxum bicinctum. The sequence goes on from OU426987.1 coordinate 63,294,805, forward strand.
TACTTTTTTATGGGATATTTGCTTTTTTTGCTTGCTTACGCATTACGGCGTATAAACAGTGAGATATGTATGGGGGGCCATGCTGCCCCCCTGCAACCCCCCTGCTTGGGCACACTATAGTATTTGGGGTAGGTGCGAGGTTGGGTGTATACAAGGTTTCTTTTGCATTTACAGAATCTGGATTTAAAGAAACTTTGAATTTACCCTATGGCCTATATCCAATGTCTACTAAATATATGTACATACGTAGCCCAAAAAAACGTTTTCATTAGTTTTATAAGAAAGATTAAAAAAAATTGGAAAAATTGTATTGGGACACCAATTTTTTGGGAAAAAAAATTGGGAAAGCATATTTGTTGGGAAAAAAAATTTAGGAAAAATATCCCGTTTGGAGCCATGGATTTAAGGAAAAATGGATTGAAAAAATGATTTGGGAAACTTGACCCCCTACCCCTTGGAACATTGTTGTTTTTTTTGCGTTAATCGTTGATCATGTTAAAATTTGGTTCGTCGAATATGATCATTACAGGTCTGTTTAGCTTGTTTGAACTTATTCCGGTTTTCTTCATTAGGGTTGGGCTAATGAATAACTAACCCTAATAACCTCTTTACAGATCGAATCAAACTATGAAACTATGTTTTGAAAAATGTTTCCCTGTTCGTGATAAACTCTCTCATTCCGAAAAGAATTAAATTTGAAATCATATCTGCACTGGAGTCAAATTCACAATTGAGGAAGCATAGGGACCAGTTGAAGTCCTGAAAAAGTTTTTTTTTTTTTTTTTCTTCAGAGAAAGTAGATATATGTGATTTTAACCCGCGAATTATACGAGCAATTAAACATTCTTGAGCATTTTTTAGCCCATTCCAGGAACATCATAACCTTAAAAACTCCAGCTGGTTGCTCGACTCCCCTTAGTTTATTTTGAAACTGACTTTAACGATTTCAGTTTTAAATTTCTCCAGTAAATTGAGAGCTACCACAATTTTTATGGAATATCCATTTGATATTTATAGATGAATATATGATGAACAATATCAAAGAATGATCGTTCCTAAATGAAATTGTAACAGACTGACAAATTATAACAATGACAACTCAACAGTGTAGCAATTAACAACAATAATTAAAAATGGTTAGAAAAAGAACGAACCAATTGGGTTTGATGTGGTCAAACTTGTTGCATTTATTCGTTCTCGAGCTATTTTCATTGTCCTTAGAAATTACCATTTTATTATACCCAGAGTACTTTACAATATTGAAAATCTGCTTCATACATATGTAGTTTTAATTTAGTTGGTTTGTCGATAAATAATAGTTAACAAATATTTTACCAAAAAACATCCTTATATATACCTTTCATACAACCCTTTGTTTTTTATTTTTCACTTTCCGTTCAACGTTGAGAACGCATAATTTAACTTTTTCGTATCGCAATTTATCTTAAACCAAAATAATATATAAATTTGATTTTGGCCTACACATAAAAGATTTAATCAATTAATTGAAGAATTTATTTAAATGCGCCGAAGTACTTCTGACGTTTTTTTGAAAAGATGTTTTTCTTTCCTAAAACAGAAGATTTATATTCCCAAAAACAACCTATTTACATCATACCAGAGGTAAACAAATCTCCATAAAACAAACAAGGCTAAAGCACAAAATATTCATTACAATAGGAACATTTCAAAAACATCCACCTAGGAAAGATGAATCACCTGTTCGAAAATAAAAATATAAACATACATGCCGGCATGGAAAATATAAATAGGATAGGTTAACATGGCGGTCAGCCATCAGACGAATAGGGGGAATAACATGTAGCATACGAAAACATGCACGTGCCGTAACTATTCGGGACTGGTGGAAGTCTGATCATAGCCTCTCCGTGGCGGCCGCTAGAAACAAGCCTTTAAAAAGGTTTGGCTAATATGATCAGGCTGGTTCCTCAGGTTGGCGACAGGTTAATTCCCTGTCCCGTAAAACTTTTGAATTACGAGACCGACAACAAGCCTCGGAAACGGACTGATCACACGACGACAACCAACGCAACGAAAACTGAAAAACGATTTACGAATTTTCTTATGGAACGTACGATCGCTCTATAGAGCTCGAGCTGCTCAGCAGCTAGCCGATGCCCTGTCAAAATATAAAGCTGACATAACAGCTCTTCAAGAAATCAGATGGACAGGGAATGGTGTTCTACAGAAGAAGGAATATGACATATACTATAGCTGTCATACAAAACACCATGTGCTCGGGGTAGGCTTCCTAGTCAGCGAAAAAATGAAGTCTACCATCATCGGCTTTAACGCTATAAGCGAAAGGCTATGCACCCTTCGCGTGCGAGGCAAATTTACGAACATCAGCCTCATTAACGTTCACGGACCTACGGAGGAGTCCTCAGACGAAGAAAAAGAGACTTACTACGAACAAGTCGAGAGGGCCCTCAATGCCTGTCCAAGGTATGATGTTAAAATCATCCTTGGGGATTTGAACGCAAAAATAGGTCGGGAGCCGGTATTCAGGCATTACGCAGGCACCCATAGTTTGCATGAGAACACTAATGACAATGGACTTCGAGTCTTATAATTGGCAGCATCGAAAAACATGGTCGTTGCGAGTACCAGGTTCCCGCGTAAAGATATCTACAAAGCCACCTGGGTATCACCTGATGGAGTCACTCGTAACCAAATAGACCACGTGTTGATAGACCGTCGCCACTACTCGAACTTGATGACGGTACGAACGTACCGAGGTGCCAATATCGACTCGGATCACTATCTTGTTGGTATGGTTTTCCGAGGGCGGATTGCCTTGCGAAGACGCATTGCATCCGCCGATCAGGTTCGAATCAACACGGCTGCCCTGCGCAATGAAAACACCAGTAACACCTTTGGTAATGCGTTAGGACTCGCCCTAGAAACACCTGATTTAGGGAGAGTAAGTCCTGGAGCCAGTATGCTGGGCGTAAATGAGAAGTGGACACGTCTTAAAAATACTGTCATTAGTACTGCCAACTCCATCTTAGGCAGCAGTCGTAAAAATCGGAACGACTGGTTTGATGATGAATGCAAGCTAGCGACTGAATGTAAGAATGTTGCGTACCGAGCAATGCAACAATCTCATAGAACGCGGGCACGCGAAGAGGAATATAAAGAGCTCAGAAGAATAGAAAAACGGCTTCACAGACAAAAGAAATCAGCCTGGGAGAAGAACCTAATCTGTGAAATAGAAAACAGCCGAGAGCGAGGTCCGCACCAGGCGCGGAAGTTCTACCAATCCGTCCGAAACATGACGCAGTACACACCACGCTGCACATACTGCAAGGACGGAGAGGGAAATCTGATCACCGATCCTGAAAGCATACTGGAGCGATGGGAAGTGTACTTTAATGAATTGCTAAATGGTCAGCTCACTGCAGAAGTGGAGGCTCCACTACTTCAAGAAGAATATCCTATGTTGCCGCCACCAAGCATAGAAGAGGTTGAGAAGGCTATAGGCCGGCTTAAACAGAACAAATCCCCGGGAGCCGACGGCATACCAGCCGAATTATTTCATCACGGCGGGCCAGCCTTACGTCAAGCAATTCATAGTATTATAGTGCACGTATGGGAGCAGGAAGAAATGCCAGAAGACTGGCGAAAAGGCATAATATGCCCCATACATAAGAAGGGAGATGTCACAACGTGCAGCAATTATAGAGGTATCACGTTGTTGAGTACCGCCTATAAGATACTCTCCTCTATCCTACAAGACCGGATAACCCCATACTCTAAAACCGTCATCGGGCAATATCAGTGTGGTTTCATTCCAGGCAAATCAACAACTGATCAGATCTTTACCCTTAGGCAGGCGATGGAAAAATGTCTAGAATTTAACATCCCAACATACCATCTGTTTATAGACTTTAAGGCCGCCTATGATAGCATAGCCAGGGTAGAACTTTACAAAGCCATGAGAGAATTCGGCATCCCAAACAAATTGACACGACTATGTAGGTTGACCATGACAACGTAACAAGCCAAGTAAAAATAGCCGGATTGCTATCCAGACCAATCAACATCTTTAATGGACTCCGACAAGGGGACGGTCTGGCCTGCTTCCTCTTCAACCTGGCGTTGGAGAAAGCAATCCGTGACTCTGGCACGGCAACACGAGGGACCATCGTCAGCAGGTCCAGCCAGTTACTGGCTTACGCAGACGACATCGACTTCATCGGAAGAACCGAACAAGCTGTACACGATTCCTTCATCCAGATCGAGCAGGCGGCACAAAATCTGGGGCTGCACATTAGTGATGGTAAAACAAAGTACATGGTGGTGTCGAATGCGAGAGGAACAGTTGGTCAAACAATCAAGGTTGCGGAGCACGAATTTGAAGTGGTGCAATCCTTTAAATACCTTGGGTCAATAGTAGCAGCCGATAACAATATAGAAGAAGAAATACGCGGGCGGCTTCTCAAATCCAACAGAGCCTACTATAGTCTGTCAAAGCTCTTCAAATCCAGAAATCTCACCATAACTTCAAAACTGCTGCTGTACAGGACCATGGTCCTGCCAGTACTCACATATGGATCCGAGACTTGGCAAAAAGGCACTCCGACCTCTTAGCTGCGTTCGAGAGAAAAGTCTTAAGGAGAATTGTTGGCCCCATATGTGAGGAAGGACGATTCCGGAGACGGTACAATCATGAACTGTACGCAATCTACCTTGAAGCAGATATCGTGACAAAAATTAAGCTCGGTAGACTCCGGTGGGCAGGGCACCTAGCTCGCATGAGCGAAGAGGAACCTGCTCGGAAAGTTCTTTGTGGTACATTCTATGGTAGACGACAGCGTGGTAGACCATGCTTGCGCTGGAGAGATAGCGTAGACCAGGACGCCCGAAGCCTTGGGGTGCGCAACTGGATGGCGTCGGCTAGAGACCGGGATAGGTGGAGAGACTTGTTGAAGGAGGCCAGGACCGGAACCCGGTTGTCGAGCCGATGATGATGATGAACATAAAATATTGAATAATTAACGAATGCAATTCAATTATTGTTTTATGCAATTAATCTCGCTATCCAACTCACTTAACCCAAATTCTATTAATACGAGTACAATCGACATTTTCCTTTAATAAAGGGAATTCCCAAACTGGCTAGTGTAACACCTTCTCTGTATGTCATAGCCAGAAAGATATTACACCGTCAATTTGGTCGTATAATGTCACCATTTAATAATATTGTGTTATATTAATAAACTTTTTATTCTTAGAATTGGATCTTATCAATTTACAATTGACCATGGTCTTCACTTATGAAAGTGCGCACTTAGATCAGGAAAGCTTTATTTTCATTAGAAATCTAACTTTCAGTGATGAAAATAGTGCTGCAGAGGGTGACGATTATCTTGTATTGAAAATTTGAAAATATACTATTTTTCAACTTCTGTTAAACATGCTAATATAAAGAGTTCGGCAATAAAGATTTTCGAATTTTGATAGGCGATTGTGGCCATAATGTTGTAGTTATATTTGTGAAATTACCTGTCCTTTATTAGGTCTGTCTTGCCAAATAAAAGCAATGATTACATTGTTTACGTGGGTCAACTGTTCGAGTAACATTTCAATGATATCTCAAAGGTCATCCAATATACGATAATGTTGCTTGGTAATACAGCAATTCTTCAAAAAAAAAAAATGCGCCTCATCGTTTAAGCTGATTTTATGGTCAAATTGGGGTCTTCTTCTAAATGCTCCAAGGCCCAGTCAGTGAACAAACGAAGTTGTTTATAGTCACGAACTTTGAACTCCAGTTTCTTTCATCGTCACATTGGTTTTGATGAGCCCCGCCTAGGAGCCTCGAAAATGACTCCCACGGAGGATAACGTGTCAAATATCCACGATCTCGTATTGGCAGACCGCCAATTGAAGATGCGCGAGACATCCTGCATGAAATTTTGGATATGAGAAAGTTGTCGATAGGTGCCGCGTTTGCTCACTCGCACCGGCTCACACCTCCGCCGTCGCCATGGCCAAATTGGTCGAATTTTACTACGAACTGCTGCCCCATCCACCGTATTCTCCAGATCTGGGCCCGTGCGCACGGTTGCCACTTGCGGCACACTTTTTCAACTTCGCTAGGATTTTTTTGCAATCATATGCAGAGCAAAGATGCAGCGAATGGCAAGTGCATTTAAAAAAAAAAAAACAGATTGGCAATGCTTTTCAATTTGGCTTGAAGGCCATTATTAATCACCAGCCATAACACTAGCCCCGTCAATTGAGAGACCAATTAAATTTTGAAATGGTATATTTTGTTTTTACCCAGCGAAGAAGCAAAAGTGCGCAAAATTAACTCAAAATTTTAGGTTTTCCAATTCGAAAGGGATGGAAATGAACGCATTCAGTTTTTTTGCCATCAGTGATCGTAAGAAAACTGCTTTTGGTACTCGTATATACACCTACATTGCAGACCTCGAGAAAACCTATTTTTCGGATGGGTTAAAGAAGTTGGAGCATAGCTGAATCAAGTGTATCGAGCTAAGAGGAGACTATGTTGAGAAATAAATAGCAACTTTTCCAAAATTTTTGTTTTTCTTTTGTAGGCTTATCGGACCACCCTCGTCAAATCATCACCGCCGTATTTCAAGAGCATTGCCCTCAAATCTTTTGGTCTTGTTGGTGTTAAGCTTGTTTATAGCTAAGCACATTTCTTCTATATTTGGAATTCTTCTTTAAGCTGGAACTAGTTATTTATTGACTAGAGGTGGGTTTTCTATCCTTGGCCTATTTCTGGTAATATATAATTCCCATTTAGCCGCTGGGTGCGCCTTCTTCTTTTTTTACAGGATATTATTCCTCTCGATTCTCCTTTCTCGATACTCTTTTCTAAAGTGTGCATATTCATTTTATTATAAGATAAGTTCTTTCTCTGGAGTGGTTTCGGCTATCGCTTTGGTAATTGCGCAATACTGGGACCTCGAATTTTTGGCACCTGTCAGGAGAACACACAGAGGATTTTCTAACTTTTTTTTTATATTATACGCGCACTCAAGGGGTTATGAATACTCTTATAATGTTAAACACAGTGCGAGCAATTAGGAAAATGGGATAGGATTAGAAAGGAGATACCGATACACATGGGTTTTGAATGCCTGCGCATTGAAATGAGTGGGAAACACTGAGCCGGGTAAAGCATTCCACATTCGTGTAGTGCGGCTTGAAAAAGAATCTCTGTACTTGACAGTATTTCCAAAATCGGGCTCAAGGGTAAGCTGAGGCGTTCTCTGCATTCTCTGGTTACAACGATCCCGTATCATTACATGTGCAATCTTTTATCGCGCCCGCATTAACTACCATAATTTTTCTTTTTCATAATATCTATAGATCCAAGTCGTTATCCATTTATCTTGTCTTGTTCCAATTAGAGGAATTATTATCCGAGTCTCCCTGTGTGTCGTGTCTACCTCATAACTTTTTACATGATAGAGAAGTTAATCTGACGAAACTCAAACAAGATTCAAATTGTTTTATTTAAAAATAATATAGTTGATTCAAGGATAATATTTTAGGAATGCTAAGTCGTTGTTGGGTTCCCACTGTCGATGTGGTACTAATGAAGCACCAATGAAATACATGCACTTGATGAAATGTTTAAGTTTTATTTAATACAAATTTGGATAACACTAGTTCTAGTTACAATTCCGGATAACACTAGTTCTAATTGTAACTCTTTGTATTTTGTCCTTGATCAAAATTGAAAGTAAAAAGGAACTTTGTGAGCAGATGGAATTTTGTTCTTTATCTAATGCTGTCCGAAAGTAGAATGCCGCCACACCAGAATGACAGCAGTCAATCATGCTATGGTGACAATTTATGGCGGCTGCGTTCAGCCGATGCTGTTGACTTCCGAGTTTACACGTACGCTGACTTCCGAGTTTATACGTACGCTACATCACTCCCTCGCCAGTTGAGTGCAAGGGTTCTTGCTAACAACGATATCTGCTTGGGCGTAGGATAGTACGCCCTGTTCGCGTTCTTTGACCGGGTTCTGCGGACGTGTGGCTTTGAGCATCAGAAAAGGAAACTTTTTTTTACTACCTTTGGTGGTGGTTTACTCCGATCAATAACATATCCGGCTCCTGATTCCGTAAAGCACGGTTTCAAACGATCGATTCCGATGGTAGATTCTTTGCCGTTAATAAGAATTTTAAAAGTTTTAGCGTCGCGACTGAGAACAACAAATGGCCCGTCGTAGGGCTGCTGCAGAGGCTTACGTACCGAGTCGACTCTGACAAAAACACGAGAGCAGTGTTTGAGTTCTTTAAAAACAAAAGGTTTGTAATTACAGTGACGTGTAGGCGCGGATGGACGAACAGTTTCAAAATGTCGATGTAATTCCTTGACGAAATCAGACTGCGGAATGACGGCATTGTTGGCAACGAGAAAGTCCGAAGGTAGCCGAATGTTTTGCCCGAACACTAATTCCGCGGCGCTAGCTTCGAATTCTTCGCGAAACGTTGCTCTTAATCCCATTAATACGTGTGGAAGCTTTTTAGACCATTGCACATCATTGTGGCATTTGAGTGCTGCCTTGAGAGTGCGGTGCCAACGCTCTAGGAAACCATTCGCTTTGGGGTTGTATGCGGTGGTTCGGTGGTGTTCGATGCCGAGACGTTTGCAGAGTTCATTGCACAAACTGGACTCGAACTGAGAACCTTGATCCGTGACGACAACGGAGGGTATTCCGTAACGAGAAAACCAGTTTGTGAACAATGCGTTCGCGACTGTCTCTGCTGTAATGTCGGGAATCGGAATTGCTTCCGGCCATCTGGTGTACCTGTCAATTGCAGTGAGCAAGTAGCGAAAACCTTCAGAAGGTGCAAGAGGTCCGACTAAGTCGACATGAATTTCATCGAATCGCTTGGAGACTGGAGGAAAATTTCCAATCGAACTCCGGACGTGTTTTGAAATTTTTGACTTTTGACAGGCTATACAAGCTCTTGCCCAAATGCGACAATCTTTATTTATTCCTGGCCAGACAAACTTTCTAGTCATTGCTTTGACCGTTGACCGTACACCTTGATGAGCTAACCCATGAATTGTTTCGAAAACCGATTTTCGAAAAGGTTGCGGTATGAATGGGCGAGGCACTTGGCATGAGGTGTCACATACAATTGATTGCGTTGAACCGGGGATCGTGAGATTTTCGAAACGCAAAGACGAATCCGAAGAGCGCAAATCATGCAGCTCTTGGTCACTGGCCTGGGCTTTAGCGATGTTCTGATAGTCGATCTGCGTTGGCAACGATATCTCTTCGAGTCGCGAAAGTGTATCGGCAACTACATTTTTTGATCCGGGAATATATTTGATGTCCGTTGAAAACTGACCGATCAAATCGAGATGCCGAAGCTGACGAGGTGAAGCTTTGGATGGCTTTTGACGAAAAGCAAAAGTTAGAGGCTTGTGATCGGTGAAGATTGTAAACGGTCGCGCTTCCAGAAAGTGTCGAAAGTGCTTGATGGAAAGGTAAGCAGCTAATAATTCTCGATCATAAGTGCTGTAGCCGCTTTGAGCACGATTGAGCTTAACTGAGAAAAAGGAAAGTGGTTGCCAAGCACCTTTGTTCCATTGTTGCAAGACACCTCCGACTGCACGATCTGAAGCGTCGACACAGAGCGAATATTTAGTGTTTGAAATTGGAAATGCTAATAAAGCTGCCTGACAAAGAGCTTCCTTGCAGCGTTGAAACGCGTCGGTTGTTTCGGATGACCATTCGATAATCGTTTTATCATTTTTCTTCTTTTTGCCTTTAAGTAGCTCGGTTAACGGAAATAGAATAAAAGCTGCTTTGGGAATAAATCGCCGGTAGAAATTTAACATTCCTAAAAACCTCCTAAGCTCGGACAAATTTTTTGGAAGCTTGCAATTTGCGACTGCTTCTACTCTGTCAGGAGATGGCCTAACACCCTCGGCTGAAATAAGGTGCCCCAGAAATGAGACGTTGGTTTTGGCGAAGCTGCATTTTTCTGTATTTATTACCAGGCCGTATTTTTCTAGGCGCTGAAAAAGAGTTTTGAGGTGACAGAGATGTTCTTCTAAATTTTTGGAAGCGACTAAGATGTCATCAATGTATGTGAAACAGAACGGAAGGTCTCGAAGGATGGAGTGCATGAAGCGCTGAAAAGTTTGGGACGCATTCCTCAAACCAAATGTCATCCTGGTAAATTCGAAAAGTCCGAATGGAGTGGTGATTGCTGTTTTGGGAATGTCAGCCTCATCGATGGGAATCTGATGGTACGCGCGTACAAGATCGATTGTCGAAAAGACTGTTTGGCCATGCAGTTGATGACCGAAATCCTGGATGTGCGCGATGGGATAGCTATCGGGTACCGTAACCGCGTTGAGCGACCGATAGTCGCCACAAGGTCTCCACTCACCATTTTTTTTACGCACAAGGTGCAAAGGTGTGGCCCAGGGACTGCTACTTGGCCGACATATGCCTTGTTGCAGTAAGAATTCGAATTCTTTTGAGCGATCTTAAGCTTGTCTGGAGGAAGACGACGAGGCTTGTTGTTAATTGGTCGGGTAGACCCGGTAAGAATAACATGCTTAACGCTGTGTTGTATGGGGCGAATGAAAATATTTTCTTTCGACACGATGTTGTGTTGCTTAATTAGTTGATGAATGCTTTCGTCAATTGAGCCACGAGCTAAAACCGATAGCGTTTGTGTTGCGCCTCGCTTGAGATTGCCTGACGAAAGTGAATTGGACTGAGGGTCAACAAGCTGACTGTTTTTTAAGTCCACTAAAAGTCCGTAATTTCTTAGAAAATCTGCGCCTAAGATAGGTTTGCTTACGTTTGCGTAAATGAAAACCCAAGAAAATTTTCGACGTAAACCTAGGTTTAATACCAGTCGTACGCGACCGTATGTTGATACTGCGGAGCCATTGGCGGCAAAAAGATGGCCTGCTTTGGGATGGCGTCTTTTGATTGCCGCGGTCGCGGGAACAACTGAAACGTCCGCCCCGGAATCAACTAAAAAGTTCAATTGGTTTGCTGAGTCTTGAATGAATAAGCGGCAATTTGAAAATGTAATGCCCGATTCGCAAGCCGCTAGCGATTGGGCAATCAGTTTTTCCGAAACCCTATGATTTCGATTTCTGAAACTACATGGCGGATCGCATTTGCGAGCTCGCGCACCAAAGCGTTGATGATACCAACATAACCGCTGATTGGTTCGATTGCGATTAAAATTCGGTCGCGGAGATGATGACCTTTCTCTTCTGGGACGTTGACTAAATTGTCGACGCAGGTTTGCCACTTCGAGTCGCAATTCCTCAAAAGGCGAAATTTCTCTCTTGACGGACGCACTAGTGCCGTTGTTATTGGCTACTGAAAAAACTTCATTGGAATTCGGAACAAGACTAATGATTCTGTCTGCTGTTTGACCGAGAACATCCAAGTTTTCTGTTGAGCACGACAAAATAGCTTGAGCTGTTGCTGGCAGGCGTTGCAGCCATAAACTTTTTAAGATTGATTCTGGAAATTGATTACCAGCTAGCGCACGCATGTCTCTTAGAAGCTCACTGGGTTTCTTATCACCCAACGCGGTGTCGTGTAATAATTTTTGTAACCGAACGTCCTCTGATTCGATGAGGCGAGCAATGATCGTCGTTTTCAAATGATCATACAAACCGCTTACGGGCGGGTTCAATATTATATCCCTACACAAGTTAACCGTACGCGTATCTAGCAAACCGAGTGCCGTGAAATATTTCGAGCTATCCGACCTAATATTAGCGACCGCGAACTGCCCTTCCAAGATTCTAAACCACACGTCCGGATTTTCCGGGCAAAAAGGCAAATTTTTTAGGGCTAAAGCACTTACTTGAGCGACTGGGAGTTCTCCTCCACCACATGCACCACTGGCGAAGCCTGATGAGTTTCGGTTGTCAGCCGCACCTTGCTGGGAGCCCGCATCGTCATTCGGTGAATCCGGCATTCCGACTTCGGAGAGCTTGCGAACTGTAAATATGAACAATAAAAAAAAATTACTGACTCGACAAAAAGATCGAAATCCTAGATGAACGGATGATTTTAGAAGAGTTACAAAAAGGTTAGTTAATTTATTTTAAAAGTTAAAAGTAAAACAATAATTGGAAGAATGAAAGTTGAGCGAGATGCGCTATAAATTTTAATAATAAAAAAAAATTAAACTTGCAGCGAGAAGCGCTACAATTCGCGAAGAAAAAAAAAAATTATATTTATTGCTGTTGCTGCTTGTTGATTGCTGACAAAATGTCTTCCTGTGTAGGTCTGGCTTGGTAACATCGAATGATAAAACGGTACTTCTTAAAACGGTGCTTCTTAAAACGGTGCTTCTTGTCGCGCACACACACTGTCGCACATGCCAAAATTTTTGATTTAACTGCTTGCTTGTTTTTCTTCTTGTATTCTGGGGCCGAATGGATTTTCGATTCGGTGATGAAAGGAAACTTTTTCGAGCGTTTGTTGCTGTTGCCTATACGTGGTGTTCCTCTGCCTCGACGTACGACAGCGAAGATTTTTTTCCTTTGTCGCTTGTGACTCTGCCTTTGGTTGATGTGCGCAGAAAACTGTCGTGCTGTTGCTGGGCAAAATCTAACGGCGTGTCGTTGCCTGCGGCGGTCAACTTGCAATTTGCACGTGGTTGCGATTCAGCGATGATGTTCGGAGAAAGTGCTGACTGGTGCTGCTTTGACGACGTAGATCACGTCGGGGTCACCAATTTAGGAATGCTAAGTCGTTGTTGGGTTCCCACTGTCGATGTGGTACTAATGAAGCACCAATGAAATACATGCACTTGATGAAATGTTTAAGTTTTATTTAATACAAATTTGGATAACACTAGTTCTAGTTACAATTCCGGATAACACTAGTTCTAATTGTAACTCTTTGTATTTTGTCCTTGATCAAAATTGAAAGTAAAAAGGAACTTTGTGAGCAGATGGAATTTTGTTCTTTATCTAATGCTGTCCGAAAGTAGAATGCCGCCACACCAGAATGACAGCAGTCAATCATGCTATGGTGACAATTTATGGCGGCTGCGTTCAGCCGATGCTGTTGACTTCCGAGTTTACACGTACGCTGACTTCCGAGTTTATACGTACGCTACAATATTATAATACAACTATACAACTGCCAAAAATTATATACTTAGAAGAGATCCTCAAAAATTATAGTTATATGACATTATGTAGTTGTTCGAGTACTATGTATGTAATAAGTCAAGAAATCCGTTATTTCATCACATTCAGTCATTTCAATCAACCCAACATTAACATACCGAAATTAAGCCTTCAGTTGTAATTGGAAATGAACAAAATAACTTTTCGATAGGTTTCAGGTTTATCTTATCAAACTCCATTCAAACATGTAGATCAGTTTCTATTAAGTCAAATAATATTAAAAAGATAGCAACCTCTTAACCGAGATTCAATCCAGTTTAAGGAAATTGTTTTGTTTCAGAAAGTAAGTGGTTGCAGTAATATTGCAACAACTTAGCAGTATCATAATATGTCTCTTGAGACACATTTATACCCAATGTTTTAATTCTGAGAATTGAATCTTATCTAATCAATTTTGAATTGACCACTGTCTTCATCTTTACTATAGTATAGTACTATAGGAAGCTCTGCTTTCATTGGAAATACAAATTGTAAGTGTGGTAAATAGTGCTGCAAAGGGTGACGGGTATTTGTTATTGAAACTTTAAAGATAAACTATATTTTTTTCTCCATCTATTAGCACCATAAATACAATGAATGAATAGTTATGATTCATTTAGAATCAAACAATGGCATTATTAAAACGAAACTATGAGAATAGGATTGATTTTGATTAAAAAATAAAATGTACGACTGGGTCGCACGAACTTGAATTGATTGAGAATTTTTAAAATTAATAACGCAAAATTTTAAACAGCTTAGTAATTAAGGTATTAGTATAATACTACTTAACAATTTGCTAACTTTTTAGCAGATTACTAATTCTTTCTTAATCTTAAACATTTTCTAACTACGAGTAGTATCGTGCTTAGGCTATTTTTTTTTTGTAAAAAGCTTCTGAGCACACCTAAAGTATTGGCAGTTCATGCAAAAAAACTAAGTAAACAGACCTGTTTTGATGTTTGTAAATGTCAAAGAGTCATATGAAGTTAGCACGATACTAAAAAAATAAAACAGGTATTCGACAATTTTAACTCTAATAAAAGGGTAGAAAAAGTATGATGCCTAAACTCAATTAAAATTTGAAATATTGTCGTTTTAACCAAGTATCATGTTACAACAGCTTTAACATCGTACTAATTCGACTTAAATTTGCACCAATGATTTCTTAAGCAAATATGGATTTATGCAAGAACAAAAATTATAAGTCTTTGTAGTGGTTTCTTAAAAAATAAGGTTTTATATAAGAAAATTTTAAAACATTTTTAAGAAAAAATGTTGATACGCCAATTTGAAGTTTTTATATATTGTATTGCCGTTTTCGAGATATTGAATTTTCAAAAAACAAAAAATTGATTTTTTTTTTTCAAAATTCAAAAAAATATTTTTCTTAAAGTTTTGAAATGCAATGTTTTTTAAATTTTTATAAGCTTCTCTCTACCAAATTTCATTAAAATCCGTTGTGCTGATAGTAAGAAATTCAAAATTTAAAAAAATCGTTCTATGGTAGGTACAGTCAGTAATATGTAGTTGTTTTCAAAATTTTTCTTATTAAATTACAGATATTAAAAAAATAATAGAAAGAAAAAAAATTTAAACAAAATTCTCGGAACCGTTTTCAAGAAAAATACGATTTTCGAAAACCATTTTTTAACATTTGTATGGAGGGTACCGTTATTTTTAGGTAAAATGAATTTATTTTTCTTATATCCTGTAGATTATTTTTCCAAACTTTTATTTATAAAGTTTTGAAAAAATCAAGCATGGGGTTTTCGAAATATTGTGTTTTCAAAAAAAAATTTTGAAAGTTTTTTTAAAAATCCAAAAAATTTTTTTTTGAAAAATTTGAATACACAATACTATTTAAACTGCTGAGAAGCTCTAGATTAAAAAAATGATCAAACTCGGTGGTACCATTTTTGAGAAAATCAAAAACAAAAAAATGGTCCCAAGGGGGGTACCAAAACTACTCATTTTTTGGAAATTTTTTTCAACCATTACCTAGGTTTAACTAAATTAAATTTTTTGAGTTTTTTTTTTTAAATTGTTGGGACAGTATTTGAGAAAAAAAATATTTATAAGATTTCGAAAAAAATCGTATGGCAGGTACCGTTATTTTTGGTCCTAAAAAAAAGAAAAAAGCGTGTGGGGGGAAAATATTAAAAATGATATCTACCAAGTTTAAAGAAAATCGGCAGAGCCGATTAGGCTGTAGTCGAACAGACAGACAGACCCACTTTTTAGGTCTTCGCTATCATCGTAATGTCAACTTTGATCAAAATCTCGAGTTCGATTTTTTTTACGAATGCATAACTTGCCTTATAGTACCTATAAGTCGCAAGTGGGCTATTCTGTCTGTCTGTTCGATTACAGCTAAACGGCTCGGCCGATTTTCTTCAAACTTGGTAGATATGTGTTTAAATTTTTTACCCCCGGATGTTTTTTGATTTGATTTTCTAAGACCAAAAATAACGGTACCTGCCATACGATTTTTTTCGAAATTTTATAAATATTTTTTTTTTTTCAAAAACTGTCTCAACGATTTAAAAAAAATCAAAAAATTTAATTTAGTTAAACCTAGGTAATGGTTGAAAAAATTTTTCCAATAAATGAGTAGTTTTGGTACCCCCCTTGGGACCATTTTTTTTGTTTTTGATTTTCTCAAAAATGGTACCACCGATTTTGATCATTTTTTTTATTCTAGGGCTTCCCAGCAGTTTAAATATTATTGTGTATTCAAATTTTCCAAACAAAAATTTTTTGGATTTGCAAAAAAACTTTCAAAATTTTTTTTTGAAAACACAATATTTAAAAAACCCCATGCTCGAATTGTTCAAAACTTTATAAATAAAAGTTTGGAAAAATAATCTACAAGATATGAGAAAAATAAATTCATTTTACCTAAAAATAACGGTACCCTCCATTAAATTAAATTAAGTTAAATTTGGTGGTGCAACAGCTCGGAGTGAACTAGGACCTAGTGACTTACAACTCTCAAACATTCCGTGTTACCAGGAACGGAGGGGACCTACCATTTTCTGCTGATTCCGAACGGCTAATGAGCAGCACTTTCCATGACAAGAGATACTCTAGGAGAACTTGTCAATTCCTCGCAAGAGGCAGTACACCCCTGAAAAAAACTTGATAATCGAACGCACTAACCATTATGCCAAGGGGTACCCTCCATACAAATGTTAAAAAAAAAAAACTTTTTCGAGAAAAATACGATTTTCGAATGTGGCGAATGTTGCGGCCATTTTACGGAAGACGTGGTTGCCATTCACAGTCGACACTTCAACATTAAGTTACCAAATTTGAGACGATCGGCTCGATATAACAAAGAAAGTCAAAGAAAGCAAGATTCGCGGAGGACATCGCCGCGGTCCGTAAAAGTTTACGGCAGAATCCGTGGCAGTCGATTCTACGCCATGCACAAGAACTTGGCCTCTCGCAGACTTTTAACTTAACGAATTTTGCGGCGAGACTTGTGCCTATATGTGTACAAGATCCAACTGACACAGAAGCTCAAAGTTCATGACCATAGACAATGCTTTTGGAAAAGAACCCCAATTTCGGCCTAAAAATCGTCTTTAGCGACCAGGCGCATTTTTAGATGAATGGCAACAAGCAACAAGCAAAATTGCAACAAGCAAAATTGCAACAAGCAAAATTGCAGTATATGGGACGACACCAATCTACACGAGGCTCATCAGGTGACAATGCATACGTACATTTTCGAAAACGTCGTTGTTGATGTGGTCATGGACGCTGCTGAACGGTTCCAACATATGGAGACAACATGTGATTCCAACAGGACGGCGCTACGTGTCACACAGCGGGTTTATGCGAATAAACTACCATCGACCGAAAAATTGGACAACAAGGAACAGTGCCATCTAAAGAATCCGGGCGGGCTCTTGAATGATGTCATACATAATAGTATACATGGGTCTTTAAAAAAAGAAAGAATTTGGTAAAACCCCAAACGTAGCTTGATTTATTCCATTTCTACCCCCTCCCATATTGAAAACTCTTTAAAATTTAGACTTGTTGAAAAGGTGAATATCAGTAGTGCTAAAATCAGAGTTTTGATCTCGAGCATACAAACACCTGGTTCAAATTTCAATCATCTGAACTATCTGGTTATAGATGCAATTTATTTTCTATACTTTACAAATCTTTAAAAACCCTCATTCAATTTCCCGAGATTAAAATATTTCTATTTATAACGCATATAAATAGCTTCTATGCGCCACAGGTTTCACTTGCAATTCTCAGAAGAGCTTTTATTTCACCAATTGGCGGGTGGGGCCTTTCAGAATTACTAACCTCAGACCGGCCATTCAAATTATCTATAATAGTTCGGTAACAATAATAATATTGTTCTGTTGGAGGTGGAATATTATGTGTGTGCGCACTCCTTGTCATTGCTTGGCATGCGGCGATGAGACCGAACCAGAACCATCGACTAATCCTGAGCTTTTGTTGAATTTAGTAAATTAAAAGAGCTGCAACAAGTCAGACATTGTGCCGGGAAATACAAACTTCTCGAAGCAAACATACGTAGGGTAATAAGTTCGATTACCAAGAAATTGATTAGATAACAAGTATAAGTGATCGATTTCTTCGTATTACGAGTAATTTGTTCCGGCATTCTTAGCGTGCCCTTAAGAGGTGCAGAACTGTGATATCAAATCGTCGTCGGCGGCGGCCTATAAATCATGGTTCTATTTTTGCGATGTTTACTTGTGCTACCACCTGACAGATTATCAAATTATCAAATTTTCGTTATCGGATTCGTGTCACTTTTGTTGATTCGGTTACATTTCGTTAGCCCAGTGCCATTAGAAATTCCACTCTGCTGTCCCGTTGGTTACGTTTTGGTTGACATTAATCAAGGAATTTATCGGTCCGAGAAATACGAATGTCTATCCGCGGAAAATGCCTCTCGAACCGACTTTCGTTGGGAGTTTATCGAGTCCGGCCTTATACATGGCTTTCGAATAAAAAACGTTAACGTATCTCACGTACCTCAGTGTGAAAATCAAATTTTAATCAAGTTCTCAGAAGCGGTTAATCTAACACCAAGAAGTTGCTTGGTAAAGTTATACAGTGCAATGTATGCAATATCATGCCCCTATAAGGATGACAATTTAGTCTACAAAGTGAGTGTGATGAGGAAGTGTTGTCCAGTCGATTATGTTTATGAGTCCGCATTGAAAAGTTGCATCAAAAAGAATATTCCTCTAAATTATTACGAAATTTTCTTCGATCATCCCGTAGTTCTAAATGACAGCCAGTTACAGTGTAAATCGAGTGAAGCCATTGTCGAATATAACCTGCGTTACAATGATTTCAAATTTTACAATGGCTATCTTATAATAAAGTTGACAGATCAAAGTTTCGACATTGATGAATTTTGTGTGGAAGGTGTGGTGAATAGTAGTGAAGTTGTGCAAAAAACTAGTGTCGTGAGTTTAAGGAATTCATTGAGATTTTTGGTACGAGTTTGTAACCGAGAATCAATCTGTGATCGAATACCGTGCATTAGAAAATGCTGTGAAGATGGTCAAATCTTATCGCGGGTAAATGGAACAACACTTTGTATTCGAGATTCTACTGACGTTAGTTTTCATAGTTTGGAAAGCTTAGATTTAAGTGGGCATTTTGATAAGCCGTCGGGTAAGTAAATATACACATATAGGTTAAAAGAATGACATAAGTGCATTATCTATTTTAACTGATATTTAGTGTTTCTACGTAGGTAATAAAATATGGTCTTCAATGGATATATGTATGTCCTTGACATATAGATTTTATATTTAGTTTGTTAAACACTAATTACTTGATATCAACCAACAAAAATATAGACTTTGTAGAGATTTTCAATATGTTTTCTACATATTGTTGATATTTGATGTAATCGCGGTCGTGATATTAATGTTTGCACTACTTTCAAAATCTTAAGTGTTCTCCTCTATAATCATGCATTTCATTTCCGAATAAAACTAGCTATCGTCATTCAATATTAAATCTATTGCGGAAAACTTAAATAAAATGCACTACTGGAACGCACGTACTTGCTCTTATGCACAAGTACTTTAAAATTTAAAAATTCTACCAGATGGCGCAAGATTAATCATCCGAATTTGTTTTTGAATTACTTTTTTACTAAATAAAAAAAAAATAATTTTGAGGGGTGAAATTCTTTATTGGGACCTTTACTATTTTTTCTGTTAAGTGGAAAAGATGATATCCGTCAAGTGTCTGCCGCCAGTATTGACACACATTTGTCCCCGTTTTATCGCAAATTCCATGATTTTCCGCAAGATTTCTGATTTTTTTTTTTTTATAATTAGCACACACTCAAGGGTTTTTTGTATACCCTTAATATGTCAGAGACACAGCGTGAGCATTAGGAAAAAAGGGAGGGGTTAGAAAAGAGGTGTCGGTGTACATTGGTTTTGAATTCTTGAACATTGCAATGACTGGGAAAGACAGAGCGTGGTAAGGAATTCCACATTCGCGTAGTACGACTAAAAAACGAATCTCTGTACTTCACAGTACGACCGAAGTTGGGCTCGAGGGTAAATTGATGGGCATTCCTAGAAGTGCGCGAGTATTACGGTTGAATTGTTTAAGGGGAGGAATGCAACTGGCTATTTCACTAGAGCAAAGTCCGTTAAAATAACTGTAAAAAAGGGTGAGGCAAGAAACATTACGACGATGTTGGAGTGACGTAAATGAGCCAATGATATTGTTGTCACCAATCATTTTAAAAGCTCTTCTTTAAATACTGTGCAAGAGACTTAAGTAAGTTACTGGAGCACCAGCCCATAGATGGGAGTTATACTCAAGTTTTGGACGTATATAGGTTTTATAGATTGTAGCCAGATCAGAAGGAGAGAAGAATTTCTTGCACCGTCTCAGAAAACCCAAACATCTTGCGGCATTCTTGGCAACATCGCGTATGTGATCGTTCCACAAGAGGTGGTTCGTGATGCACATACCGAGAATATCGAGATGTTCAGTTTCGTTGATGCAAGTGCCACTCATAGATAGTGGCAAGGGGGGTATATCACGCTTTAACGATACAAGACAGCATTGAGTTTTCGAAACATTAAATTCGACGCGGTTTCTTATTCCCCATTGTACAATGCTGTTTAGGTCGTGATTTAATGAGCTTATCATATTTTGTCGTTGCAGTTCCACATCCGAAGAGGAGGGATGTGAGTCTGAAAACGAATATGAAAAGCTAAGAGTACTATCGTCAGCGAAACAGTTAATTGGATTAGAAGTTACAGACAGGAGATCATTAATAAAAATGAGGAAGAGGATTGGGGACAAAACGGAGCCCTGGGGCACACCAGCATTTATATTGTGGGTTTCAGACTTGAATCCGTCTAGTACAACTTGTATTGAACGGTTCGAAAGAAAATTTCTAATCCAACGAAGTAGGGATTCGTCGATCCCGAAAGCACGCATTTTCGATAAAAGAGCAAGATCCAGACTTTATCAAATGCCTTTGAAATATCAAGTGCAATGATCTTACTTTCTCCGAAACAATGTAAAGATTTGTTCCACTTTTCGGTTAGATAAACCATCAAATCACCAGTGGACCTATTGCTACGAAAGCCATACTGCCGGTCATTAAGAAGCTTTCATTCTTCAAGATATTTCTTGAGCTGATAATTAATCAGCGTTTCCATGACCTTGGAAAGAAGGGACGTTAGTGCGATCGGTCGATAATTTGAGGGAGAAGAAGAGTCGCCTTTTTTTGGAATCGGCTGAACAAATGCTGTTTTCCATCTACTCGGAACGAGCCCAGAAGAATAGGATAGATAGAAAAGCTTACGCAGGGGTTTTGCTAGCGTGGAAGAACACCTCTTCAGAATAATAGCGGGGATACCATCCGGACCAGCGGATTTATGAATGTTGAGATCTTTCAGGACTCTTGCCACGGTGCGAGTGCGAAAAAAGATTTGTCCCATAGAATCACTAACGCGCTCAAGAATTGGGGGAGTCATGACACTATCCGGCAAGGTGGAATTTGCGGCGAACTGCCTTACAAACAAGTTAGCTTTATCAATAGAGCTAACGAAAGGAGTGTCATTGAAAACAAGCGTAGGAACCGAGGAAGAGGAAGAATTCCTCATATTTTTTACAAATGACCAAAAGTTCTTACTGCCTTTGGTACATTGCAGTATTTTTTGCCTTGATTTTTGATCATGTAAAAATTTGGTCCGTCGAATATGGGCGTTGCAGGCCTTCCTGGCTTGTTTGAACTCTTTCCGGTTTTCCTCAGTTGGGTTGGCTCTAAAACACCGGAAGCTTACCTCTTTTTCCTTGATAACCTCTTTACAGCTCAAATCAAACCATGAATTATCCTTGAGTCTGATACTTTTAACTCTATTCGGGATAAAATGTCTCATTCCCAAAAGAATTATGTTAGTTATCCGATGATAAATCTTCGCATTCCGGTCGAATATTCTCCTTAAAAGCTTGTCTGAAGCTTGTTGGCACTAGCCAGCGACTTCAAAGAGCCCCAAAGAAAGAAGTCTGGGATGGTTAGACCGGGCGATCTTGCTGGCTATGTCAAATCGCCAAAACGGTAGATTACGCGATCAGGAAACGCTTCGTTAGCAATATCCATTGTTGCTCGTTCTAGTGCGCGGTTGCGTCTTGTTGAAACCATAATGTTTACTGCTCCGGCAGTAAGAAGTAGCTTATCATGGACCTGTAGTATTCGAAAGTAATAGTGACCTTGCTGCCGATGGCGTCCTCAAACAAATACGGCCCAATCACTCCTTCCGCGTGAACACCGAACCTCACAGTGGCTTTGAGTGGATGTATGGTAATGGCTTTTCGTGCATTACACGTAGTTTTTTAGTGCCCCAGAAACGAAGATTCAGCTTATTGACGTAACCACTGAAATGAAAACGATGATTTTCGACACAAAATCATCCTCTTCGTTGTTGAGATTGAGGATGACTTGACAGTAATTCACACGCGACGGACAGTCAGCAGGCATTATTTGATGCACTGTTTGCACTTTGTATGGGAACATGTGTAAGTCTTTCAGTAAAAATCGCTGTAGGTTCTGTCTGTTGATATCCAATTGCATTGCCCTTCATCTGGTTGAGGTTGCTTCGTTATACCATAAGCGGCATCAGCAGCCACAGCTGCGATATTCTCGGCCGAACAACGAGTCTGGTGTAGTTCCAATCTGCTCGAGTCGAGTAGCTAATTGCCGGAATGTAAGCCTAGTTGGCGCGACACGATTAGGAAATTGACGTCGAAATTCACGCTGCGCACACCCCGACCGATTATTGGTCAAAAAATCGACACAATTATTCGAAGCTCTGGCGGAGTATAGCGTTCCATTGCCTGTCTGTTTGCATACTTCAGCTGTCTAGTTCACAAATGTCAAATATGATTGACGTTGACGGCATCTGCAAAGATTATAAAATCTTCCGATAGGGTGATTAATTTTGCTCCACTTTGTATATAGATGTGGAAATTTGTGGAAACAAAATATAAAAAAATAGAAAGAGAAGTTTTATTAATAAATTAATTTCTAGTATACGAAATTTCTTTAAAATTTTCGGAAAAACAATGGTATATCAATTTTAAGTATATTACACATTTACGCGTTTTCAAGGTATTCGAGTTGTCTTCTCAGTTTACATTGGCCATTTAGAAAAGCCGCGATTATTCGGAGGTTGTTCCTGCTCAAACGGATGCAGAATATAATGCGTTGTTGATTGCAGCTCCCAAGAAGCATTTTTGCCAGCCTCAGTTCTTGAAGTTCGTTCCATATGTTTGTCCTTATGGTCTCTTCAGTTTTGATTTTGTTTGTAATCACGAAATAAAAGTCTGGTCATGTTAGGGGAGTCGTTGATCGTTTTTTGCCAAATAGTCTTCCTCTTCATTTCCCATAACTCCTACGTGTGACATTTTCTTGTCGATTTCGCTTATGACAATGGGTGATATGCATAAAACGGAAGTATTTACTACAAGTAAAAGATAATAGTAAATACTATAACTTAAAGCAAATGGTTAAATTTAAAGTATTTACTTCATTCCATATGCATAAAGTTTAGTACTTACTAACTGGCAAATACTTTCAGTATATACTAAATTCATCCAAGTAAATACTAGAATTCATCGGAAATTGATAGTAAATACTTTTTTTTTCTTATCGGGTTAGTAAGCAAATAGTTTTTTGCCAGATTAACCGTTTAATCCCTATATTAAATTACTGTTGCCCTTCTTGTTGTTTTGTAAACATCTGTTCATAAAATTTTATCAATCATTAATTTATTGAAAGTCGACTGAGCAACAATGAAGAACGAAGGTTTGTCAATAAGCTAAATGCACCTAGTTTTTGTGCGTATTTTAAAAGTACATAGTGTTCTTATGAATAAGTCGCAGCAACCGGCACACAGTGTGGGAATTCGCAAATTTAGAGGAATAAAATTAATAACGCTTGCATTTTAATTTTTTTTGTAGTTTTTTTTTTTTTTTTTTTTGTTTATTTCATTGAAAATGTCTATACAATCAAATATAACTTACATTTTGGTCATATTTTATTTAAGTTTAAGTGACAGGTTGTTTACACCAAAAAGTCCTTTTTTTTTTGAAAATCATAATTTACAAAAAAATCTTTTGAGGAATGATGTATTGTTTAATTTTATTCCAAATATGAATAAAATAAAGAAAAAAGTTAATTATTATCAGAGTTGACTAGTTTTTTTTTTGCAAACTGATATGTCAATGCCGTTGTTTATGAACTAAAGAAACTCCATTCTTAAAAAGGGTATTAAAACGTACAAGAAATTCTATTTCAAAGGAAGTTTTAAATTAGTTTTATTTCTAGACAATCAATGTTTTTTTTTATATTGGTAAGTATTGTATCACGAAATTTTTCTGGCATACATCATCAAGGGTACCAAAAATTAAAAGAACCGAAAACTTCCTGTCGAAAAAATACAGTTTCACTGGAATAAACAATTTTTATTTACCAATCCTGTTATTCTTGAAAAATAAAAAGCAAATTTAAAACAATTTTATTTAATTGTTTTGTATATGTTTTGTTTTTATTGTGAACAATTTTACCTTTACTATAATTTTAACTACATTCAACAATTCAACATATGTATATACATGTTACACATTTTATTTACATTTTAGATTAGTTTGCAATATCCAAAATTTCAAGAACCTCAGGCTCTAAGTTACTTCGTTTTCTTTTAGGAATACACCTTAGGCTTGCTAGATATGGATCTGATGTACTAATAAGCAGCCTATGAAATCAAATTTTATGTAAAATACGCATAAAAAGCACTTTTGCTCTTCAAATAAAAAAATCCTTTTTTTTTATTTTTAAATTAGTTTATTTTTGTTACTATAATTGGAACACCCTTTATCCGATATAATAGTTTTTTTTATTAATTGATAGTTTCCGTTTTTAATTTTTTAAATTACTTAGTTCTTTTTTTTCTTACTGTTAACTTTGAATTTGAACACTCTCTATTTTTTGTAACTATCAAATTCACAACACCCCGTGAAATAAAAAAACAAAAAATTAATAACATTCTTCTTCTAACGATTTTGACGGTATGCCATCATTTTCTTGCTGGATAGTCATTAAGAAACATTGAAAAAAAATATATCACAACGTAATTGGGGTGTCAAATTTTAGTGATTCTTGATAGATAATAAATCAAGCCTTGCAGTGAATATTGTTTCCGCACTACGTTTGCGGAATAACTAAAGTTTTGCTCTAATAAAGGTACAAAAATCGAAAAAAAAAAACACATTTTTTTAACTTCAATCACCGAAACAAAAATGTGAAACACCCTGTGAAATAAAAAATTACTTATATTCTTATACCTTGATATTTAGGAAATATAAAAAAAATAAAACTTTTATTAAAACACACACCAAATGCACGAAAAAAATTAAGAGCTAAGTAATCTCTTGCAGCAAATATACAGAATAGAAATCGCCAACTGCAACTTTAATGCTATTTTTTTTTTGTTTACACGATCCCCACCCAACAGTGCTTTTGTTTTCACTTTCTACAATCTTTTAGCTTTAAGAAAAACCGGTTTTGGCATCAATCGAGACTAGTCATTTTTCGAATTAAATTCCGCTAAATTCGCAAATTCCCACACTGTGCGGCAGTAAAAAAAGGGAAGTCAGAGGCTATGAAAATATTCATAAATGAAAATAAATTCTTTGAGAATAGAGTTAAGACTGTAAGTTTTTATGGTTTCGAAGCTACATAGTTATGTGTTTAAATCAAAAAAAGTATGTACTTTTAAATTTTCATGTTGCTATCCTTTAACTTTGAAAAAAAGAAGTAATTCCTACAGAAAAAAAGTACTTGCTACTTTTTATGCATACGGAATAAAGTATTTACTGAAAAAGTTCATCCGAAAAAAGTAAGCACTGTGGCCTCAAGTAAATACTTTATTTTCAGCATTTACTGCATTTTTATGCATATCAAAAAAAGTAATTACTTAGAAATTCTCAAGTAAAAGCATTTACTATTTTTTATGCATATCACCCAATGTTTTGGTTACGGTAATTCCATTTGAGATTACCTTGGGCTAATTTTCCTATGGCCCCATCGACAGAGAAAGTTTGGTTCTGGGTCCAAAAATATCTGCGCTTGTCATTTGAGACGTTCTCTATCCATCAGTATACTATTTGATGACATTTGTGTTGAAAGAGTGGTTCACTGTTCTGCCTACGTACTCTTTCTTGCTACTTAACTCCATTCTGAATTTTTTCTCGAAGTTATACTTTTTAATCATGCCATCTCTTGGAATGTCTAGTTAATTCGATACTGAGTTCCTTGATAAGGAGTCTCTCTCTCTAGTTCCTATAGTACATTTACTCCTCTCAGTACCTTCCTTGGCTACAATTCCTGTTCACGCATGTAGTGGGGTTAGGTGAAGGATAACCAATCGTCCAATTAATGCAGGATCTTGCCATCATGGTGTACAGTACATCCATCTCAGGTTGGTTGGTTTGCAGATCAATAATTTGCTACTACAAAGAAGTTTGAGAACGAGTTTAATTCCTTGGTTTTTCAAGTCCTTCTTGCTGTCGATTACTTC
Organism: Chrysotoxum bicinctum; assembly: GCA_911387755.1. NCBI lineage: Eukaryota > Metazoa > Arthropoda > Insecta > Diptera > Syrphidae > Chrysotoxum > Chrysotoxum bicinctum. The sequence continues at coordinate 63,321,129 of OU426987.1, forward strand.
GCCAGATTATCTATTAGGTTACTTGTATGACAGGAGTCGTTTTTTGTCAAATGGTAAAGTTATCAAAGGGCACGATAGTGACCAGCCAAGTTCTGGCACTACACCCTTTTTACAGGAACAAACTCAGGCGATTTTTGGCCCCTCTCTATCTTCAGTACAAATGAAGTCAGAAAATTAAAATTTTATAATATTTGCTAAGCTTATCAGGCACAGGCGCATCACCATTATTATTATTCTACTTTGAATATTCGGTATTCAACGTTCATGAAGTAAGAACTTGGCGTACTTTTAGATTCACGGCTGACTTGTTACACAAAGGTTTTTGTATAGAAGAACTTGGCTCTTTTTTTAACATTTATGTTTTCGGTCAGATTGTATCTACAGGAATGAAGTTTAAGCCTAATGATAGACAACATATACTAATGATTGTCAGTCCTCTTTGGATTATATCACAAAGAGTTTCTTCAAACTTCTCTAAGAGTAGAGATAATGTCATCAACAAAACCGATACATGGTATGCCTTGAGAAGTAAGATTTTCTAGTAATTCACCAACTACGAAACTCCACAGTAATGGTGATAGAACCCCTCCCTGAGGACAGCCTTTTGTTGGTTTGATCTTCTAAACACGTTGTCCTTTCTATGCACTTATCCATCTGATAATGTTGATGAGTACGCATTTCCCTACAAGTGCTTTATTTACAGCCTCATGAGAGGTGCTATAAAAAGCACCATCGACATCTATGAAGGTACATAAAGCCGTTTTTTTTAGAGAATCTAAAGCTATCTGTTTGTAAAAGGGTGGTTTCAATAGATCTACGCTCCCTATAAGCATGCTAGTGATAGTTTAAAGGCATTTTTATTAAGACTTCCAATTATCAATAATTATCTTCTTGAGATTCTTCAGTGAAAACGATGTTAAACTAATCGGTCTAAAGGACTTTGGATGTGTTGTATCTTTTTCCAAATTTAAGGAATAAAGATGACATAAGTTCTTCTCTAGACTTGTTATACATAATATATACCCAAGTGCAATACTACTTAGAGATATGCTAATAAGATAGGTCATTAATTCCTCTTTCCATTTCTGTAAAAGGACTCTCTCCTTTTCTGCTCATAGAATTTGCTAGTAGCTTTGGTCCTTCTATGCCTCAAGCTTGTACTTTTCAGCATTCATCGCCAAACCAGAGGCTTCGGTGTGGTGGTAATGTAAAATTCAACATATCAGGGGAGACATTTATTTTAATTGATTTCAAAAACTAAAGAACCAGATAACTTGTATGGGTGGGAGGCTAAATCGCAAACTAATTTTAATTTTTTTTTTCGCTATAGATTTTGAAGACAAATAAAATTCAAATTTGAGCCCGTTAAAAATGTTTATCATTTAAAAATCTAGGTTCAAAGACTCGGTTATATTCTTTAGTAGTCATGTTTTTTTTAAAAAACTTAATAAGTAGTAGATCATCAAGTTTTTACACTCAAACACCAAAACTAAATTACAATCGAGGCAACCAATTAGAGTCAACATAAAGTGAAGATGGCGCTTAGTTCGTATTGTATAAAAAATGTGAAATGTGACATAAAGGCACTGATTATGACATGAAATGTCATCGGGTTTATCATAATCATTAACTTTGAAATAAAAAAGAGTGAATATAAATGCACTGCTGGTTACAAGATTCAGTAAAATACTATAACTGAAGATTTCTTAAAGTTCATATTATTTGTATTTGAATTTCGATTTCTTCTGCTTGTCAAAAAGGTCTATGCAAAAGCTGAATTTCTATCTGATTTCTTGGACTTCACTTATACCCAGAGAACATTATGGAGTTGTGTCAAGGTGCATGATCGTGCCCATGACCCATCGTGAGAGGATCGGATCCAGCCACCAAACTTTTTCTTCACAACTTTAAGTGTTGCGTCGCTTGTATGACATGTAGTGTAGGGAAATCACTGATAGGAAACTTTTTAATAAATCTGATTCAAGGCCTTTTTCAAAGAGCGATGACCAATTCAGTGAATATTATTTAAGGTTATGTTTTGCCTTAAAAAAATTTTTGTTGCGTGACGACTCGTGTAAAATCAAAGCTAAGGGACTAACAATTCTCTACACGGAAAAAATAGAGGAGCCTTCAATTTTTAGGGGAATCCGAACGGTTTAGATGAGAAACACTGTTTTATAAAAGTTCGTCGCAAGAATCAGGGACCAAATCACCGCTTCAGTGACCGAGTGAGCGAGTTTCACCAGCGATCGAATGAAAATGTCAAATTAGAGGAATCGATTGCTGGATGACGTAAGCGGCAATGCCAAACTCACATAATTCAGTCACGTATTACTCGATAACTGATGCGGTAATTTGGCACCAGTTTTCTTAAAAAAAAAAGTAATTGATAGGTGACATAGGCTGGGATCCAAAGTACAAAATTCCGGACATTGGGTGATTTTTTGTTTTCATTATTCGAAATATTTTTTGTTTGATATGCATAGAAAATTGTCGCCTCTTTTACCTATAAAACAGTTTTTTTATGTATACTCTTTAATTTTCAAATAATAGGGACTCAAAGATGCAGTATTTTTAAAAACAAAAAAAATTGGAATTTTAACGCTTTTTTGTAATTTGTTTTTCTCAGACCCTTTTTATGTTTTCTTTTCGAAATAAATTTTGTAGGCATGCAATTGATTCATTTAAGCTTAACAATTAAAAAAATCCTTGAAACAAGATTGTTTTAGCCTTAAAAAAAACTGTTTTTGTGAGTATTTTTAAAAAATTCTAATTTCAGGTTTGAAGATGATTTTAAAAAAATGCTCAAAAATGCTCGGTTTTTGGGTATTCTTAATTGAATTGTGCACTTATTTGGAGTTATATTTTCAAAAAATTGGAAACAGTGCATACATTGACATGAAAGAAAGAGGGAGGGGGTGGGGGATTCCCCTTTTATCAATTAAATCTTATTTGCTCTTCTTAAAGAGATTTTGTCTTTAGGTTATCATTATTTGTTATAGACTTAATGGCAAAACAAAGTATGGCTCTCATGCTAACGGTTATTTTTTCTCTCTTAATTTAAAAAATGTAATCATGTAATTTTATAATAATGAATGCCATTTTTGTTTAGTTTTTTTTAACAAAGCGATCGCCTAGAACACAAATAATTTTGAAGCCTTCTACTAAGTTAAAATGGTTGTGTTTACTTACGAAGATTTTGTCAACGTTTTAAAGGCTAACGGGCTTGACTTGACTGACTTTAAATATTGTTATCCAAACAGCGAAAGTAAAATCTCGGGAAACAAATTGGACTTATTTAAATTTTTTCGCAAGTTTTGTTTGAAGCTGGAAAATGTTTTTGTAGAATCCAGTAACAATAAAATGCGAAAAAACGGTTTAAAACGTGGCTTGAAGCAGATTTTAACAAATTAACCTTTATAAAACCACCCCCATCAACCGCTAACAACATTAATGAACAGTTTGATAACTTCAGTGAGCGACAAAAACAGGCGTAAAACCCAAGCTTTACGTCAAAGTACATGCAGCACTACGCTTCTTTTAGCCGAAAAAATAGAGCTGAAAGGTGAAGTTAAGCCTAATGCTTCAAAAGTAATAGACTTTTTAATAAAATACCGTGAAAAGGCAAAAGAAATTTTGTATAAACATATATTAACTAGAACAATATTCAATATAAATAACATTTTCAAATTAAAATGTGAACGATGTCTCGAAATACATATTTAAAAAAAAAAGTGCAAAAATGCACATCAAACTTATAATATGAATTAAGAGCAGTACATTATTAATTGTTCTGCCTCCATAAAATTAATTTTATTTGCCTAAAGCTAAGGTTTGAAAAGTTTCAGGGGTTATGTTAAATTTTTTTTAGGAAAATTGCTATTTTTTCAGAGTTTTTGAAATAAAGTATGAAACTATAATTTTTCAAGTACAAAATAGTGAAAACCGTTTCAAATCCATCCATTATTTCAAAAGTTACAGCCCGATGACCACTTTTTCATGTTTTCGTTCCACTGTGCGCCGCGCCGGTGTACAATAATCCAATATATAGTATCTTTTGTCATGAAAAGTACATCTCGTTCGTACTCGGCAGAGAATTGTAGGCCCATTACATTCCTGCTAAAAACACTAGATTCATGTTCTTTATGAGCGATTGTCCCTCATATGTACGTATACATATATATTTATTTTATTTATTGGAGTGCGTTTACATTAAGAAACATCCCTCTGGGAAATTTATACTTTAGCAATATTTATTCGAACAACTTAAGCTGAGTTTAAAACATTGCACAAAAGAATAAAATATGTGAATGTAAAAGAGTGGACATTAGTTAAAACAGAAACCTCCCTTTGCCAAATGGAGCCTCGCATTTATCGTCATAAGGAATTCCCTAAGCTGTCAGAACTAATGAAACGAAGTTAATACAATGTTTATGAGCTCTAAATGAGGTACTCGAATGCAACTTGTTAACAAGGTAGGTTGTTTTTTTTTATTAAAATTAAATGAATGTCATTTGGGCAAATTTCATTTCATTTAATTGATCATAAATGTACGAACAATTGTATTTCAGTAGAACATGCACTTATGTTAATAAAAAAACTAGATTAAATTGCTGATATTAATTTCTTTGTGATGTCAAGGAAAAGTTGGTGGATAAGGGTTGAATTGTGGGTTCACTGGTCAAGTTTTTAAAACCTTTCGAATTGGGCATACAAAAAAAAACTTGCCAAGTAAGCCCATCAAATTTTAGTCAGTAATACATAACATAACATAAGGTACCAAATCGAGCACTCTAGTTCTAATGCCGGATATACACTGTTCAAATGCATGACAAGCATATGCAAGTGTATTGGTAATTTGGGGTTGAATTTGCATATACACATAACAAGCATGAGTCTTCAATCTTTTATTTTTTCATCGACGGTGTGGTAAGAGGACGTTGCGCTTTGTTAGTTTTTTTTTCGGCAAAATTGTGATTTTACGATTTTTTTTGGAATTTTTTCTATTTTATGCGAGTAATTTGTTTTATTTGGTCTGTCCATTTCATCATACAATTTTTGTTTACTGTTTTAATATTTAAATCTGTGCTTATGTTGTGCTGTGTTCTCATCTCTTCAACGTACTCTACGGAAATGAACCAATAAATGCATGATCAATCATCAATCTTGCATATACACTACTTCAATGCAGGACGCTAGATTGAAAGAAAATCAAAAGATTTTGATTTTACTTCAATCTAACATCCAATCTATACGTGTGACTTTTTCACTAATACACTTGCACATGCTTGTCATGCATTTGAACAGTGTATATCCGGCATAAGAAAAGTCATGAATTTCCAAAATGCATGTATAGTTTCAGAATGATAATAAAAAGACACTTCGAATGAAAAATCTTAGATTTTCTATTTTTCGCTTTGAATGTACATTAAGCTTTAACACTCTACCAAATTTCATCACTCTACGGCAATCGGAAGTGCTCCATATAAATTATGTATTTTCTCAGAAAGTGGGCGGATACCATGCCTCTTGAATGGAAAACCCCAATTTTTTTAGTTTTGGTCCTTTATATGCAATTTGAGCCCTACCGTTCTACCAAATTTCATTGTTCTGCTGCAATCGGAAGTGTGCCATATATAATTTACATCAGCTCTGAGAAAGTGGGCGGATATCACGCCCCTGAACGGAAAACCTGAAATTTTATATTTTTTTTTGTATGCAATTTTAGCCCTACCGTTTTACCAAATTTCATCGTTTTACAGCAGTCCGAAGTGCTCCATTCAACCGACACCAATTCGGAGAAAGTGGGCGTATACCACGCCCCCTGTATGGAAAACCTCACATTTTTTCCTTCGTTTGCATGATAAGACCTACCTTTGTGCAAAATTACAAGATTCTACGATGTTGGGAAGTGCTCCATTATTTTGATGATCTGTCAGTCAGTCAGATATTGAGAATTTTAAGTTTCTGAGTTCATAGGTACTGAAGATAGGGAGGGGTCAAAAATCGCCTGAGTTTGTTCCTGTAAAAAGGGTGTAGAGCCAGAACTTGGCTGGGCACTACCGTTCCCTTTGATCAAAAATTAAATAAAGGGCCAGATATGTGTGCACTTTGTTTGCAAAACGACTTTTATGATTCTTATTTTTTTAGATAATCGCTGGAAGAAGGTTTATACCTTGCTAATATATGCAAGCCCTTAAAAACTATTAAAGACTTACATATGTTGAATAATAATATGCATCAGATCAATTCAAATATCCAATGATAAAAATAATATCAATAACTAAGTCGGAACCTACAATGGTAGATTTTACTGAGAATTTTAAGTTTGTTTGCCAACAAAAACCTAGGTTATTATAATTTTTCAATACAAAAAAAAAAAACAGATGCTCCTGATCATTCATCACTTCTAAGTTATTTCAATAGAACCATTATTTGATTACCCATGCTTATCATACATTATTTATATATCAATGCAATTCAGAAATCTGAATTGTGTGTAGAAGATTTGCAAATATAAAATGACTCCATTTGTTTACTTTCGTTAAGTTTGCTGTATAAACAAGCAAAAGTGGCAGACGTGTGGGTCGATCGTCGCATAATACGAGTATACACAGGGTACGGCAAAATAACTTCTTCATTTTATGAATCAGTATTGGACAAAAAAAATCATAGTAAAATATCTTTTAATTGGCGCGGTTAGATTTTGAAGATTTGTGGCGGCCATGTTGTTTTGGTGACATCTATATAATAGTTACTGATGCCAAATCACCATGGTAAGTTAAACGGTTGAACAGCACATTTAAATGGTAAAACTTTATTTTCAAAATAAATATTGGTTAGTGCAAAAGTTGCGCGCGTCGCGCCCTACTCTTCAGCGTTATCTTCAATAAGACTTCATTGGTACGTCAAAATAAAGCAAGATTGGATGAGAAGATTGCCGCGGTCCGTGAAAGTGTACAGCAGAATCCGTGGAAGTCGAAAAATCATCTTTAGAGACTAGGCGAATTTGAGGATGAATGGCAAAATTTCCGTATATGGGACGACATTAACCCAAACAAGGTTCACCAGGTGACAATGCATCCTAAAAAAATTTACGTTTGGTGTGGATTTTGGACCAGCCGCGTTAATGATCTATACCAGCCGTCGGCAACCTTTTCAATTAGTCGGGCACAATTTTGAAATTCCAAAGTTCAGCGGGCACCACCCAATGAAAAATCAATTTTTTAATACGGCAATAATATCAATTCAAATAAAATTTATTTCATTTATTTTTTTTAATTCAATGTAAAATTTGACATTGCAAGTTGTTGTCAGCTAATTCATTATAATTTGGCACATAATTTGAATTGGCAGTTCTATAGGCATTGGTCCAAATGAGCATCTATAAGGGTCGTTCGGTACTTCGATTTTATGAACTTCATATTATTTGATAACACACATTCGTAAAAATATGTGGATGCGCAAAGAGAGCTCAATTTTATAGCACAATTTCTTAATATTGGATAGTTACATTTGCTAACCAAACTTCAGAATTTTTCATCGTGATGATATGACTTTAATTCCATTTCATTTGTCATTTATAATTTATACAATTTATTTATAGATTATATCTATATTTATAATATTTATAACTTCCAATTCTAGGTTCTCTTTATTTGAAATATCGAAATAGCTTGCAATTTTAATAGCATTATCGTCATCCAGTTGGGTAAAAGGGTTAATGAAGAATATTACAATTTTTTCTAAATTATTGAAATCTTCACATCGGTTATTAAATCATTTAAAATGTCATTTTGCATAAATTTATAGTTTAAAAAAATTAGTCTTTTGGAATGATAATACATATGAAATGTGTTTTAATGCGGGCATCTCAAGATTATCTCGCGGGCATCTTGGTGCCCGCGGGCACTTCGTTGCCGACTCCTGATCTATACTATTTCAAAAACGACGTTGGTGAGGTGGTCACCGTCAGTGTCGAGCGCTTTACAGGGCGATGATAACCACTTTCTTATGCCTTAAATTGAACCATATGGACCTAGATGACATGTCTACAAGATGGCCGCGCTACGTGCCACACAGCGAACGCTACGATTGACGTTCTGCACTATCGATTTGGCGGTAAGGTTATCTTTGGTAGGTGACGTGTATTGGCCACAAAAGTCATGTGATTTGACCCTGGATAGACTTTTCTTGTGAGGTTTCCTGAAGTCACAAGTCTATGCGAATAAACCAATATCGGCCGATGCCTTTAAGGTGTACATACGAGTAGCACAAGCCATCGCTCAAATTCAGCCGGATATATATACATATATACAATAGAGAAGGGTAATTGAAAACTGGACCACTCGGATCTGTGCCACTGTCATAAAATAAAAGAATTTTACGTTAATACCTCAAAGATAGCTAGTTTTATTCCATTTCAACATCTACCCGCCCTTATTGGAAACCCGTTTACAGTAGATCACACTCTGTACTTTTCAAATTTATTAAAGTTTACTCTGGAATACCATAGAACAGCCATTTAGGCCCATTACTTTTTATTTTATTCATAAATAACTTACTATCTATTATTTATCTGAGTTGAAGCATTAATTCATGCAAACGAAGACGGTAGCAATATTCAAAAGTATTTTAAAATCTCGTGATTGTAAAGTATAACGTTGGGACTTTAATTGTTTTTTTAATTGTTTTTTTTTTTTTCATAATTGTAACGTCGATACATCTTAAACTATGAGTCATACCAGGTAACTTTCGGTAACTTCTTTTAATTATTTATTTGTGTCTCATTTGATGGCATCCTTGAATTCATAGAACAGTGTCAATTTATTTCTTTCTGGGTTAAGGAGAGATAGTCAAGGCAGTTTCCTAAAACTTTTGTTGACAAAAAGTTTTTCACAGCATTTGTTCTGGACTACGCTTGTCATGTTTGGCACCAAATTACGCTTGCCATAAGGTCAGGCTAAAGCATGTAAAACATGCGGAGTTTTAAAAAACGTCTCAAAAAAGAGAAAGGAGCCAAATTTGTGGAGCAAGCTGGCTAATCCAAATTAACCTTCAGTGGTACAGGAAGTATTCCCGCAAAACAGACTACAAGTCGCCCTTCATTGAGATATGGCAATACGGGAAGTATCAAAACAGACTCGAAATCACCGCCATTAATAAATGGTTCTACGGGAAGTTTTCCCTAAAAAAAAACATCCTAACCTTAAAGTTTGAGCCGTTGTTCCGTTAAAAAAGTCGTTTGCTCGCAGAATGCCATTGGGATTGCAAAACTAGAGCTCTCAAAGCCCCAATGTAACTAGGTTAATTGATGGGCTAAAGGGCTCTTTGTCTTCTTAGTCTCGTTGTTTGTTTGAAAGCAGTCCAGTAGAGTTGCAAGAAAGGACTACTTTGAAGAGATTTCGGAAAGCACACTGGGATGCGATTACAGAACATCCTTTTCAAAAGTAGTCATCGAGGTCTCGTTCCAATGTGTGGTGGCAACTGACTTTGACAGAAACTAAACTTAAGAACCACAGACAAAACGGTGCGTGCATATCAAAAATAAAGGTTATGTTCTCGCACCCTGTATCCATACGTGTACATATGAAGATGTAGAATATCATCCCACAAAAAAAAAAAAAAAAAAAAAAAAACAATGAGAAAATTGTTCAAATACTTTTGAGTAACAACACCGTGAAACTACCTGATTGTTTTGGTTGGGCTATTTTTATTTACCTAATCTAAACATTTGAAATATTCGATTTTAATATCTTTACCAAAGAACGTCATTCTATAGAACAATTTGATTCGGTGTACAGTAATTTTTTTTTTGTTGAAGGCGAATCTATCTATAATAAACATAGAGGATAGAAATATATTTTTGTAATAATTGTTTCTTTAAATTTTGACGACAAATCGAATTCAAAAACTTGGCTATATGAGGCTAATGCTAATGCAGATAATGTTTAGATACAAACGGCAATTGAAATTGGACCATTTTCATTAAGAAGTACTTACGTTACGTACATTACTTGACACTTTGAAATATGAAGGTATAGATATCCTCTATAGTACAAATAAATAAATTTGGTGGTGCAACAGCTTGGAGTGAACCAGAACCTAGTGACTTACAAGCTCTCAACCATTCCTGTGTTGCGTGTTACCAGGAACGGAGGGGACCTACAATTTTCTGCCGATTCCGAACGGCTAATGAGCAGCACTTTCCATGACAAGAGATACTCTTGGAGAATTTGTCAATTCCTCGCAAGAGGCAGTACAGCCCTGGAAAAAACTTCTTGCAGCGGCTGAGAATCGAACTCGAGACCTTCCGCATGACAGTCCAACGCACTAACCATTATGCCAAGGGGTACAAACATCCTCTATAGTGAGTTCGCCTAATTTTCCTCAAAAAGGGACGCGATCATGAACTAATAAAATATAATTATAGAGCTTAAGTAGATTTTCATGTTTGATCGTTTTATTAATAGGTGGCGGAGTTGTTTAGAGAAAGTATATTTTATTGTTTTTTAGCTTTCAAATTTTATTGATTGTTCCACATCCAATTCATAAAAGTAAAATAAATCTTTTTTTTTTCTTAAAGACGTTCATTCACCTTGAATACAATTTTATTGATCTGTAAACACTGCTTCTGCTTCTGCTTCATGAACAAATTAATAGAGCTTTTTAACCACAAACAGTGTACGGCTGGGTCGGGCGTCTTTTATCTCTAAGCAAGCAAAAAATATGATGACTTGGTTAGACCGAATGTGTGAGAAAATAATTTTTTGTTTGTAAAATTTTGGAATACAATATTATCTGATTTGATAATGAGTATATTTATAGAAAAAAAAACTAGCAGGAACTCGAAATTCGTGCAACCTAAGCATCCACTAACGCTCCAACATAGATCGCATTCTACGAAGACTTAACTGCTAAAATCGCTTGCATTCGTTAAAAAAAATTGAATTCAATATTTTGTTTTGAACTAGGGGAGACTAACTTCGCAATTCTGAGTCCTTCTCTGTGCAACTAACTAAGCGGCTCAGCCAAGTTTGTAGGTAAATATCGTTTTTAACCCCCCCACCCCCCACATGTTTCTTTTTTGAATAAAAAAACATTCAATTTTTTTCGAAATTTTAGAAATTTTTTTTTCTCAGAAACTGTAATTAAGTAAAAACTTTCTAAATTTTCAAAAACCTCAATATGATAAACCACATGTTCTATTTTTTTTTTTTGAAACTTGATAATTTGAAGTTTTTTTTATGCTATTTATAAGATGTAGGAGTTCTGTAGCGCTCGTCAAACGTTAACTTTTTGAGAATTCATTGTCACCTGGTGAACCTCGTTTAAGTTGATATCGCCCCATATACATACATACCTATAGAAATTTTGCTTGTTAACCCAGCGATTCATCCAAAAATGCGACAAATTTTCGGTCCTCTTCCAAACGCTCCGAAAGGTAGTCAGCGCACAAACGGCATCGTCTATGTTTATTGAATTTTGAGCCCTAATATTGAAAAATATTTTTTTTGCAAAAATTCTTATTTTTTTCTTATAAATTTTGAAATGCAATGTTTTCCAAACTTTTAAAAAGATTCGATCAGACCAAAAAAATAAATGTTAAAAAAAGAGCCAAGTTCTTCTATACAAAAACCTTTGTCCCTTTGTGTAACAAGTCAGCCGTGAAAAGTACTGAGATCTAAAAGTACGCCAAGTTCTTACTTCATTAAGGTATAATACCGAATATTTAAAGTAGAATAATATTGAAACAGCTACAATGTAATGTTCTCCATTACATTAAATATTTTATTATTTAATGATTACTGACTAAAATTTGATGGGTTCACTGGTCAAGTTTTTAAAACCTTTCGAATTGGGCATACAAACTTGCCTTACTTGGCCACCAAATTTTAGTCAGTAATCATTAAATAATAAAATATTTAATGTAATGGAGAACATTACATGGTAGCTGTTTCAATATTATTCTACTTTAAATATTCGGTATTAAACCTTAATGAAGTAAGAACTTGGCGTGCTTTTAGATCTCAGTACTTTTCACGGCTGACTTGTTACACAAAGGTTTTTGTATAGAAGAACTTGGCTCTTTTTTTAACATTTATGTTTTTGGTCTGATCTCACTTCTTTTTGCAAAGATTTTAATATTTTGCAATGTCGAAATCTCGAAAGATACAAAAAGATAGAAGGGTGGACTCTACCTACTAAAATCAACTTAGTTTATAGCTTCCTATTTCTTTTGGTATACATAGTTTCTTTCTTTTTTATTGGTTGTTTTGATTTGCGTTTCAATTATTTCTTCTTGTCCTGGCAAGATACCTAACACTAACATACCTAGATACCTACCTTAATTACAGCAATCAGAAGTAGAGCTGTGTAAATCGTTCATTTCAAATGATCGAATCGTTCAACAATCGATTACGAAAATGATCCGATCTTTTCAATCAATCGATCATTTTCATTTCACTGAAATGATTCAATACTGTTCCTATTCGATATTAATTTCGATTTCGATGATAAGATTGACTTGTGGCTTTGATAGTTTTCACAAAATACTCTATGATGAGGCTACTTCATGGATTAAAAAGTGTCAAAAAATTCAAGAAAAAGAGATTTTATTTGTTGCTTCGGAAAAGAGCAATTTTAGGGCTTTCGGCTAACATTTAGTACGAAATATACCTTATACGTCATAACTGAATTCGTCCTCTATTCGTCAAGTCATAAACTGTCAAATTCCATCAAAGGATGGCTACGATGTCAATGGATTAAAAAACGTCTAAAAATGTCAAAAAAAAGAGATTTTATTTGCTGCTCCGGAAAAGTGCAATTTTAGGGCTTTCGGCTGACATTTGGTACGAAATATACTTTGTACGTCATAACTGAATTCGTCCTCTATTCGTCAAGTCATAAACTGTCAAATTCAATCAAAGGATGGCTACGATGTCAATGGATTAAAAAACGTCTAAAAATGCCAAAAAAAGAGATTTTATTTGTTGCTCCGGAAAAGTACAATTTTAGGGCTTTCGGCCGACATTTTGTACGAAATATACCTTGTACGTCATAACTGAATTCGTCCTCTATTCGTCAAGTCATATACTGTCGAATTCCATCAAAGGATGGCTACGATGCCGATGGATTAAGAAACGTCCAAAAATCCGCATTAAACATACCGGATCCTGATACATCAAATAACATCAGTTCAACCCAACAATTGTTTTTGCGGCCTACAACATCAACGACCAACCCGATCAATCATGTTGTTCAATGCCGAGTTCAACCCAGAAGTTCCAGTCCACCGTCCGTTTGGCGTTCATAATCCACGTTGATTGAATCGGAAGAAATGGAATCAAGTAAATCATGATTAATCGAGTCAACTGATATCGAAAATCGAGACTCATTGAAATGATTGAGATTGAAATAGAAAATCGAGAATCCAGAATCCAGAATCGAGAATCATGTAAATGATTGAGATTGAGATCGATTAAAATGATTGATTTCGATCATCAATACTTTTCGATGATCGGATCAAAAAAATCGAATCGATCCCGATTGACACAGCTCTAATCAGAAGTGCTCCATATAAATTAAACATTTTCTCAGAAAGCGGGTGGATACCACACCCCATGAATGGAAAACCTTAATCTTTATTTTTGGTCCTTTATATGCAATTTGAGCCCTAGCGTTCTACCAAATTTCATCGTTTTACAGCAGTCGGAAGTGCTCCATTCAACCAACACCCATTCGGAGAAAGTGGGTGGATACCACGCCCCCTGAATGGAAAACCTCAAATTTTCGATGTTTTCCTCTACTTGCATGACAAGACCTACCGTTGTGCAAAACTACAAGATTCTGCGATGTCGGGAAGTGCTCCATAATTTTGATGATCTGTCAGTCAGTCAGTCAGTTACGGTTTTTGTGATTTTTGAGACTTTATATCTCAGGAACCGCTTATGCTAGAAAATTGAAATTTGGTGAGGCGCCTGTGCCTGACTAGCTTAGCATATATTCGGAGTTTCTGACTTGGATGGTACTGAAGATAGGGAGGGGTCAAAAGTCGCCTGAGTTTGTTCCTGTAAAAAGGGTGTAGTGCCAGAACTTGGCTGGGCACTACCGTGCCCTTTGATTCGGGACTTATGTCCCACCGTACTGAGACATAAGTCCCGACAAAAATTTCGGGACTTATGCCCCACGTGTATATTTTTTTCTAATTTTACATAGCAACAATAAAAGAGATCAAAGCTGACGAAATAATAGAACCGGTATTGTTCTCCGATTTATGTTTTTCGGTAGTATGTTTCTTTTGTATTAACAGAATATGGATTTAAAGATATGTATGTACTTTGAATTCATAAATATCCAATATGCGCATGTATACATAAACGTAGCCTTAAGGATCGCAAATTTTATGCTTAGTACATGAACATTTACATGTAACAAAATAATGTGTATACAATTATTTTTGTTTTATTTGGCACTTATGTCCCATTTTCAACAAAAAAAAATTGTGACTTATGGTCTCAGTTCGGTGGACATAAGTACCGAAAAAAAATTCGGGACTTATGTCCCGGGGACTTATGTCCCTGCGCCTAGTCAGTAATATCTTAATTTCAACATTTTTCCTTAGTGAATTATAGATCGCAGAAATTTACCGAAAAAAAAAATGATCAAAATTCTAGCTGCCGTTTTCGAGGAACATACGGTTTTCGAAAAACATTTTTCAACATTTTGTAAGGTAGATATTGTTATCTTTAGATACATACATTTTTAATTGTGAAGTTTTAAAAAAATGAGCATAGGCTTTTCGTAATATGGAGTAATTTTGAGTTCTTTCTAAATTTTTGGGCAGCTTAAGTACAAATGAAATTATCCAAAGGGGTGTACCATTAATGGTCATTTTCTCTAGCTTTAACTAATTTAGATGGGGCAATACCCCCATTTGTTAGGCTTAATATAAAATCATTCTTAATCTAACTTAAATATATCTTTTATGATATAAATCTAGGATTGGAGGGAATTTTAATGATGATTAAGTCGGAGTTTCAGACAGGGTGAACTTAGGTTGAAGTCGAAACAGTTAATGTTACAATTAATCCTTAGCAGCATGTGAGTAATAGGTTCGTTGGGAACTTAAGAGGTGCGGTGGGTGGGCAGTTAGAAGAGTCGCGGATTTCTTAGATTACGGGAATCAGTGTTGAAAGAGATGGAACTGTAGATGTGTTTTCGTGAAAAAGTTATTGAGTGACACATTTAAATATTTAGCTCCATGCAATTTTTTAAAATGTGGAGATCAAGAATGGAATCATCTGTGGAAAAAATGGTCTTGAAAAACTTGGTATCGTCGGCGTAGAGTGAGACATGGAAATATTTGATGACAGTTTCAATATCGTAAATAGAAATAATAAGAAGATAATAAAAAGAAAGGTCCTAAGTGGCTGCCATGTGGGGCTAAGGTGGTAGCTAAGAAATCACCAGAGATGTAGATTAGAATCGACCTTTCTAGTAACGGTTTTTCAGGTAAGAAGAAATCCATTTTAAGAAGATAGGTTCAAACATAACGGTGAACAATTTGAATAGAATAAGCTTATATGAAATTTTGTTAAAGACCTTCATGAAATCGTTAGCGACAACGTCGACTTTCTTCCTGTTCTCTAAGGCTGAGGCGCTAAACCATATGAATTCAACGAGTTTAGTCGCTGTGGACCTACCTTTGACACTTTGACAAAGCTGTGTTGTCTAGGAGAAATGAGAGAATTACAACGTAAAATTAAAATATCCCGCAAAATGCTTTCAAAGATTTTGGGAATATGTGAAGTTTAGCAATTGGACGATAGTTTGTAACTTTAGGGTTATGAAAGAGGTTTTCTACAAACTATGGTTTTCTCCTTCAGATAGGAATAGACCGAAGATTTTTGAGAGGGGAGAGAGAGTAGGAAAGAGCATTTTTTGAGAAATATGAACTAGAAGCTCAAAGACTTTTTCTTGTGTGGTTTCCTGAAACTACAAGTCTATGCAAATAAGCCACAATTGAACAATGCCCTTACTGTGAACAAAACATTCAGCCGCAATTATGCGGAAGAGTTATTAAAAATTGGAACCCTCGTATCCGTGCCACTCTAAGAAGCCGAGACACCATTATTGAAAACACCGTTCAGAACTTTCCAATCTCAAATTTGTAGTTAAATTTGTACATACATATTTTTGATATTTGAATTTTGTTTATATTTAAACATTTTCAAAAAACTGTATGCACTCTTTCGATTCTAGTTTTTGGAGTCGTTCGTGGTTTGGAATGCAAGAAATACAGGCTTGAAGCTGATAGCAATGAAGATGAGCACGAAATAAGCCATGACGATGGATCCATTTTCTTACCCTTTCATCGACTGAGACTCGAAAACACCAACTATTGCGTGGAGAAAATTCGCAAGTCATCTTCAGGACCACAAAAGGTAATTATCCCTAATTTATTTCTTTAAAATCTAAGACCATACCTAACAAATAAATCTTATTCAACTGTAGTTATTTACTTTTGTCTGCTTCGAAGATATAGGAAAGGATAAGCTAAAGTTTACTCTATATTCAGTTGGCTGTCTGATATCCTGTTTCTTTTATGCAATAACTTTGGTAGTTTACCTGTCCATTTCCAAATTGAGGAATTTACCTGGAAAAATTTTAATATGCTTGGTAATAAGTCTTTTGATTGCATACCTGGGGATTGCTACCACGCAGATAAGACAACCCGATGACGATATATGCTTTGCTTGCGGTAAGTCAATACAAATAATTCTTTATTCAGTATCTATCCTAATGGTTTTGATAAGGGTTCGGAGTCAGAGTTTATTGTTAGTTTATTTTTTTTTTGTTTACTTTCAGCATTTTGTATATATTTTAGCTTAATGGCGGCTTTTGCATGGACAAATGTGATGTGCTTTGATATTTGGCAGACATTTGGGTAAGTGGATTGTGAAACAAATAGACTTTTTTTGCTGGCACCAAACTGACTTATATAAGTTCGACTTAAGGGCTAATGTGGTACTTTTCTCCGTGCGTAAATTCACACGTATCTAAGGGCATATGTTTGAGGCCTTCGCCAAGATAATGCATTATCAATAGACAAATGTAGCCATGTTTTTCAACAACCTTTACTGCGATTCATTTTTTTTCTTTAAAGGTTCGTGTTCGTTTGAGAGTACTTTTGCAAGTTAACTCTCGAGCAGTGCCGGATTAGCCATGAAGCAAGAGTAGCAAATGCTACGGGCCCCGCGCATTTGGGGGCCCCGCGCACCAACCTTTTCTGACCATAAAAAAGTATTATTTACATATTAGATTTAGTCACAATTACTAAGAAGAAAATATTTGCATCAAAATGATCAACTAAAATTTTATTTTTCTATCTGCTGGTCTTATCAAAAATCATGTTTCGCACCGCACCAAACGCAAATTGGACAACGGTATGAAATTCAGGTATTTATTGTCACCATTGATAACGTACTCACTGCTTTAGGTAGACGTATATGAACAGTTATCATAAAATTGCTGGCATTTTCGGAATATTCCGAGAGCTAAAATCTCTTCCTGATTCAAAATATCTTATTTGGCCTTTAGTTCGGGTGATCGCACATGGACTCATCACTTGGCTGTATGGACCTAGTCAATACGCAATTTTTATTGAATCATTAACGTTGGAATATTTTGCCCGTGGCCGAGCATTGATTCTATATGAAGGTTTTTATAATACAAATTATATATACTACTGAAATAAATCGGCCTAGTAGAAGACTTTGTTGAAAATAGCAAAATATTTCAACGTTAATGATTACAATTTTAATCTTGGTTGGATATAGTTCACATTGGATTTTTGTCAAAAAATCAATGTAAGATGAACTGAATTCAATAAAAATTGCGTATTGACAAGGTCCTCACAGCCAACTGATGAGTCCATGTCCGATCACCCAGACGAAACGCCAATTTTTGTGGACTAAAAGCCATAAAAGCTATTGTGAATCAATATTTCAACAAGTCCATTAATAGTGCTAAGTCTTCTACTTGGCTGATTTATTTCAGTAGTATATAGAATTTGTATTTTAAAAACCTTCATATAAAATCTCTTCCACCAGAAGAAATTAAAAATCTGCAAACATAGTAAGTGCTTACGCAGATGATTTGGGGGACAGTCTGGGCTAGAGCTGTAAAAGTAACGACAAAATGAATACCCGTATGCATACGTTACTTTAGGTATGAGTACCCGTTACAAAAATGTCGTTACTCGTTACTATCGTTACTTTAGGTATTCCAATACAATTCGTATGTATCACGTTAGAGTATTAGCCAAATATGAGTATCGTTACTGTAACGAAATACGTATACCATACTTCATACGCAATATTGGTTGGTTTTATTTGAGTCAAATAAGAAGATACGATGATTGCTTCGGAAAGGTTGATACTGGTATGTACTGGAATGCATCTTTTTTTCTCAGAGATTTTTATTATGTCAGACATTTGGAAATAAAGCTTCATGTCTATTTTGTAAAAGACGTACAAAAAATCTCAAATGTCAATTGATTGAAAAACTTCTGAAAAATCTTAATTTTTTGGATTTTTTTTTGTCCCGGAAAATTGCGATTTTAGGGCTTTTGGAAAGCATCTAAAAAGAAATACTCTATGTAGGTCAAAATATAGTATATTACCAATCAACCAAGGCATAAACTGTCAAATTCCATTGGAGGATGGCTGAGATCTCGATGGATTAAAAAACATCTTAAAAATCTAATTTTTTTCAACGAAAAATCGAAATTTTTTGATTTTTTTTTTGTTCAGGAAAATTGCGATTTTAGGGCTTTTGAAAAGCATCTAGAAAGAAATACTCTATATAGGTCAAAATATAGTATATTACCAATGAACCAAGGCATAAACTGTCAAATTCCATTGGAGGATGGCTGAGATCTCGATGGATTAAAAAACATCTAAAAAATCTAATTTTTTTCACCGAAAAATCGAAATTTTTTTTTTGTTCAGGAAAATTGCGATTTTAGGGCTTTTGGAAAGCATCTAGAAAGAAATACTCTAAGTAGGTCAAAATATAGTATATTACCAATCAACCAAGGCATAAACTGTCAAATTCCATTGGAGG
This sequence comes from Chrysotoxum bicinctum, assembly GCA_911387755.1. Lineage (NCBI taxonomy): Eukaryota > Metazoa > Arthropoda > Insecta > Diptera > Syrphidae > Chrysotoxum > Chrysotoxum bicinctum. The sequence goes on from OU426987.1 coordinate 63,340,257, forward strand.
ATGGCTGAGATCTCGATGGATTAAAAAACATCTACAAAATCTGAATTTTTTTTAACGAAAAATCGATTTTTTTTGCTCATGAAAATTGTGCAGAAAATATGAACGTCCAACGCGAGCTCATCCTGTGTGTATGCTTTACGCATATTCCGTATGTCGTACCTGTGGATACTGAATTTGTACCAAAACAAAAGTAACGACGTCGTGCGAGTAACGACATCGTGCGAGTAACGACATCGTACGAGTAACGACTCCGATTTGTGTGTATATTTTTCGCATTCCGTATGTGGTATCTCGTATGTGGTACCTGCGTGCGTTATTAGATACTGAATGTGTGCCAAAAAAAAAGTAACGACATCGTGCGAGTAACGACTCTTATTTGTGAGTAACGTTTCGTTACTTGGTATTTCATTGAATACCCGTTACTCAGTAACGAATACATACGATTCGCTACAGCTCTAGTCTGGGCAACGAATTAGTGCAATTCGCTTCAATGCTCAATTCTGATGTGGCTGGTATTATTGACAGCAGGAATCATGAGGCTCTGGAAATGCAGGTTTACAAGCTGTTGATAAATAATTCTTTACAATCTTGTTTCCCGAACGTTGAAATTGCTTTGCGCATTTATTTGTCTCTCATGATCACCAACTGCAGTGGTGAACGATCTTTCTCAACATTAAAACGTGTTAAAAATGAATTGAAGAACACGATGAGACAACAACGTCTTAATCTCCTCACTTTAATGAATATTGAACATGATTTACTCCGAGAAGTCGATATCAACAGCATTATTTATAAATTTTCCCAAATTAAATCAAGAAAAGTTTGTTTGTAACAGTTTTGTTTTATTTAATACCATAAACTTGATAAGTGCCTAACCTAAAACAGTCTAAGGGCCCCTTGATAGAATTTGCTACAGGCCCCGCGCTGGCTTAATCCGGCACTGCTCTCGAGAGTTATCCTCAGGCAGTGTTGGCATGAATTACGAGTATTTTATGAAATCTGCAATTATGACAAAAAAAGTCTGCAATGGAAAATAAATGGCTCTATGCAAATGATATAATGATCATTGTCCGAAAATAATTGCTCTTTTAATATGTACATACATACGAGTTGTTGCGTTCGCCTGAAAAAAGAAAGAAATAAAAATAAATAAATAAATTATAATCATCAAATAGGATACAAATTTTTTTTTGATACTTACAAGTACACGTACTGGTGAAATCCTCCTCGACCTGCAGTCGCCATTGCCTTCAATGTCTAATTTTTTTTCCTGAAAATACACAAATAAATTACTTCATTAGAAGGTTTGATCAACACTAAAATTTAAACTTAATGAACACAAAAAGAACAACACAAACACGAAAGTATAAGAAAACTAACTGTTGCTTTCAATAGTGCAATACGATATGTTCATGGATTACGACGCTTCGACAGTATTTCACTACACAGCGTTACCCTTATGCGACTTTAGTCGCATTTTTGCGACCTTGTTTGTGCTGTGCGACTATGCGACGACCTTTTTAAAATTGTTTAAAATTGCGACTTTTTCTTTGCCATCAAACTTTTCTGAGAAATGTGTGAGTATGATTGTCTTTGCTTTGTTCTTTGTTTTCTGTTCGCATTCTCGTTTTCGAAAGTAGTTTTTGTTTTCCCATTCCCACCACGGGGGCGCTGTTAGATTGTTTTTTGTTCTCTTACGTATTTGGCACTGACGACTGACGACTGACACTGACATTTCCTGGAATTTCTCCTTACCTTTGTGCTTTGTCTGTAACATGTAACATGCCGCATCGTGGAGCAATGGGTTGTTTTGCAACATTTTTTTATTAGGGCTAAATTTGAAGAAAGTACAAATTCAAAAATTGATATTATTCTCGAAAATTTGAACAACGAAAATTTAGTTTATTTAAAGTTTCTAAAATATATTCTTTCAAAAATAAATATTTTAAACAAAGTTTTTCAGAGTGAAACATCACAAATTGCTTATTTGTGCTCTTATATAGAAGATCCTCTATTTATTTTTCAAAATTTTTTATTGAAAGAATGTGTTCTTGGAAAATCTATTTCTGAGATTGATTTATCGAAACGAAAATTATTTTAAAAATTGAAGAAATATATATCGGCATGGAAGCCGAAAATTGCTTAAAGGATAAAAAACTCACAAATTTTGAAATTATTTGCATAAAAAAAAATGTACTTCAATATTATTTGACGCTTTGCTAAGAAATTTTTTAATGTTAAAGATGAGAAGCTTTCTATTTTAAAACATATAGATCCAAAAATAATTAGGTCAAATCAGGATTTTAACTATTTTCGGTTGGTTTCAAATTTTAATAGCTTTACAAATGAGCCAGAAAAAGTGGTAGATCAATACAAACACCTAGAGCTTCAAGCGTTTGACAAAAACTATGGCAACATTTTTTAAATTAAAAATATAGAAGAGTTTTGGTACAAGGTTGGTACTTTAAAAAATTGTTTAGGTGATAACCTATACTTTGACCTTTACGAATTTGTTTGTAAAATTTTAACTTTGTCACACAGCAGCGCTTGCGCTGAGCAAGTTTTATTCAAAGCTTACGCTTATGAAAAATAAATTAACAAACCGTTTACAAAGGGAAACCTGCGAAAATATGTTAGCTTCCACAAATCTCATTGACTGTGATATAAGTGGGTGGGTTCCTGAAAACAACCTAATTAAAAAGTATAGAGAAACTTTATTAAAAAAACGAAACATTAATGTGATTTACATATCTTTTTAGGTATTTATTTTAACTTAAAACCTACATACATATTAATTTATGTAAAATGAAGTCTTTAAATTAGGTTTTTTTTTGTTTTTATTATTTTTTAATGTATACCTATCTAAGTGTTTAAATAAAGAAATTCAAAAAAATATCTAAATTGTTTTTCCTATAGTAAAAAAAAATAATATTTAGGTATGCGAGTTTTTCTTTCAATTGCGACTTTTTGTTCAAAAATGCGACTTTTTCAAAGAATTCGAATTTGCGACTTTTTTTTGTAAAAGCGACTTTTTTCTGCGACTTTTTGAAAAATCCCAGGGGTAACCCTGTCACTACATGCTTCCCGGCTTCTTGGAATGTCATTTGAAAATCTTCTCAAATTTAGAACGTTGATTTTGTTTTCAGATATACTTCTAACCCACCAACCGGTCGATCTCTTCAGAGAAATATCTTTTTTCGATTCAAATAGATTGGGACTCTTAGTTATCCCGCGTTTTAATTGTCTTACATCTGAACGCCAGTTTTTTGTCAACGCAACACGCCTGTGGAATTCATTACCGCGACAAATTAGAAGTATTAACAGTACTATTCGATTAAAGAAAGCACTCAAAATTCATTTTGCAAATATGAATGTAAGAAATAATTGAATATTTTGTATCTTTATATTGTTTTATTGAATGTTATAATCTCTTAAATAATTATGTATTGAATTTGCCAAATTGAACTTTATTGTAGCTTCTGTACATTTAAAATGCTTCACTATAAATAAGATATTATATCTTACAGTGTAAGCTAATCACAAATTAAAAATAAATAAATAAAAATAAATTTTCAAACTAAAGCAAACACCGAAATAAAAGAAAAAAAAAATAATAAACTAAACAAGAACAACATAAATGAAAATTAAACACACCACAACGAACCGCGCACAAGTAGTAGGAGAAAATTTGTAAACATTGGTTATCAATGAATTCGAAGTTAAAATTTAAAAGGTTTGTTTTGATTGGTTGGCTGCAATATTAGGGAGAATGTGTTCGACAGTTTTAGGTAATACTCAAGTTCGAATCCAAATGGACGTGTCAATAGAGATTGGGTAGAGTATGCACTAAACCAAAATTTTGGGATTAAAAGTGTAGTATAAGTTTCGGCGTTTAAGGTTTGATTAGCGATTGACTACGGGGGAAGGAGTATTCGAGTGGCAACAAATACTTACGAATTGATACAGTTGAGGAGCGGTGGATGCTTACAGGTGTAGAAGGCCATAGTATTGGTAAGAAAAAAGCAATAGGATCTTGGATAGGAAAAGCTTGAGCTGAGCAGAAGTTTGCAAGGTGTCGTGTGAAGCGGGTGCTTATACGAAAATTATAAAGTTCAGTGTGCGCGAGTTTTAAAGTAAAAAAAAGTGTCGTTAACAAATTTAATTTAACGCGTTAAACTAAAAAAAAAAGGAAAAGCAGAAATAAAAATAAAATATAGAGGGTGAGTTTTTTGTTAAAAGAAAAAAAAAATAAAAACTTTTAATAGAAAAAAAAAACAAAAATATAAGGAAATTAAATTAAATATCATAATGTAGGCATACATGTAGGAGAGGAAATCTGCATTAGGGTCCGGTAGTTGAAAAAAAAAGGAAAATATTAAGGTGATAAATAAATCTATTATTGCGAAGGTGATAATATTAATATAAAATAATTTTATAGCCGATCAGGCAGTCATACGGTAAAACAGGAGAGAGATCGTCATCATAAAGCTAAGAAGTTAAAATTTTTGTCCGACGAAAGTGAGTTACTTAAACTTACCGTTTGTCATATATGCAGGTGGTGTATTTAGGATACGAGATTGGCGGTTCGCGGCTGTAGTAACCGGTCGTGACCGCCGAGTTTTTTTCGACATAAATTTTTGCCGTTTTTTTTTCTGGATGTGCGATACTCCAAAGCTGGACGATAGCTTTCCCTTTGTATTGGAAGGCTATTAAGAGGGACATATTAAGATCATCCTCACCCTACAGTGGGACTTTTCCACCACAATTGGAGATTTTTTTTTTGAAAAAAAATTTATTTTTGCGTGATATTTTGATTTTTTTGTTTATTGTTATAGAATTCTCTTTATCGAGCCCACGTTTAAAACATAAAATTCGAATCAGGTTAGGGCGTTATCTCTTTTCTTTGGTTGTGCGCTTCGCCTACGGTCGAAATAGCCTTTGGCTTATAGTTTGGATAGACGTAGACCTGGATAGAGCTCTATGTAGGTAGGGTCTCCAAAGCGGAAAGCGGTTAGGGCATACGTTACCTCGAAAAGGAGGTCATACGGTAGCTAGGCGGCCCAAGGAGAAAGGAGGTGAGGCGATACCCTTGCCTAGATGAAAAGAAAAAAAAATTTTTTTTTTTGAACAAAATTTAAAAAAAAAAAAAACCAAAATCATTTTTCGTATAATTTTTCTATATTATTTCAATTGATTGGGCAATTTTGAACAGTTTTCTTTTATTTGTATAATTTTTCCTTTTTTTTCTTTATAAATCAATATTTTCATTTCCTTAAATTAATTATTTTGCTAAATCTTTTTTTTTTGTGATAATTTATAATTTTTCCGATTATTTGTTTAAATTTGATTCGACTGTCGATTTATAGTGTAAATGTACGCGAATTTTCATTGCTTTCGTTTTGTACTGGTAAAAATCACTCAAAATTTTTCTTTAATAAAATGGTTGTAAATCACGCAAACCCATTAATCTTTTACTGAGCGGCAAAAGCGGCTTAATGGGTTTGTAAGCGGAACTTTTCAGGGGGTGGACAGAGATGGAGGAACCCGGTTGAGGAGATGATCTGAAGGTGACTTCTGACGCCAGCTTAGGGGAGTCCGAAAATTCCTGCCACGGACTCACGGTAGGGAGGGCGGCGTACCTGCGCAACACGAGCAGAACGATGGTAAGATTTGATCGCTGAATCAAAATTTCGTATGTGGTGATAACAAATCCGTTTTTTTTTGTTTGTGTTGTCCGGCACGATTTATGTTTTGTTGATGGTTTCGTCTGGTTTTCGGAACAAGATCCCCCCCTTATCCGGCGAGCTGAGCCGAGCCGTGCAAGCGTGCCAGTTCCGTGGCCAGACACTCTTTCCCCGTTCAGGATCTTTCGTTCCCTTCTTTTTTCTTGCAACCCGAGATGCATTTCTCCAAAAATTTAAAATTCTCATCTTCTACTTTTCACATTTTCAACAATCCGCTTCTTTTTTATCCTGTCAGCCTCTTTTCTATACTCACCTTCTATTCTTACCTCTTCTTCAACTTCCGTCACCTTTTAACCTTTTCTTTTTAGCCTGAACGTTTCCTACCAGCTTACCTATCCGTATCCTCAAATCCTTCTTTTCCTAAATCCCTTCATCTCTTTTCCTATCCCAGTAACCAGCAACAGAGTATATGCAATAATTTTATAAACTTTCATCTGTCGTTAAGCATTCTCAAATCTTTAAATCAAAACTATATAAGAAACGGTGAAGTAATTTTTTTTAACAGGACCAAGTACATATTTTAGTACTTTTGAAGATTTGAACTTGCACTCAGAGCAAGACTGGCCTCAGGTGACTGTCAATTAAAGAGTAATATTGTTAAGATTTAGATATCACGAGTTGGTTAGCTGAACTGTCACTTCTTAGGAACTGTGTTGGAATAAGACTGCTTTTAAACGAACCAATATTACTTTGCGATTTTTAAGCCCGTTGGAGAGAGACGTGTGTGGTGGCGGGGGTACACAAAATTGCTGGGGTTGGAAAAATTACAGAGTTATCGTTCTTTCTTCTTTGTGGTTTTCTTTACTTGTCAGGTATGTTTCATTTATATTTGGCGTTCGCTCAGTGAATTTCGATCTACTCACTAGAGTTAAGAGTGTGGAGAGATTACTCCTTTTCAATAGAAGAAAAGTTAACTTTCATTAAAAATCGCTGTGTTTAAAAGCATTCATGCAATCGAAAGGAAGTCAAAAGAAAATCAAAGATTAAAAATCGCTTTCGTGTAAAAGCAGTATATGTACCTAAGTGAATTCATTTCCGATAGTGATAAAACACATGTTTTCAATCTCGAGAACTTTCGAAAAGTTCAAATGTGGAGAATAAAAGTCAGCTTTCCGTGAGATACTCTAAAGAGTGTGTCCTCTTGCGAGTTTGTTCTGGAGATCTGTTAAAAGTCCGCTCTTCACATTTCTTTTTCTTTTGGGATGTTTAAATACCGATTCCCAGTTTTCTAAATAAATTTAATTCCTTCAAAGTTAAACTGGTACTACACCATTTAAAAGTGTTGTTGTTGATCAGCATCAGTCGGTGGGTGAAGGGAAGTTAAATGTTGTTTAAACGGGTTTTCAAAAGTCTATCTTTTTAACAATATTGCCATATTCAACAACAACCAGGTGCATATTATAAAAGAGAATAGGGAGTATATGTACGTACATAAGTATATGTATAAAAAAAAAAATACTTAAATGAAAAAGAATGCAGAATTCAAGCGAGATTGAACTATGTGTCAACCTGGGTCTATGTTGAAAACAAATGAGTGTGGTTGAACTCGAAAGGAGCTTAGTTGAAATATATCGATTCGGAGTTTTTAACATCCGTAGGCTTGTATAAGATTTTCGATTTGGATTTAAAATTTCAACTTCATGATTCTGTCAACGATAAAAGTGACATCCATTGGTTTGATAAATCTTACACATGTAAAAGTTTAAACCCAAAACAAAATGTGTTTTCGAACTAAGTTCTTTAATGGGCTTGTGGTAGGAGTAGCAGACATTTTTTAGAAATCAGCACAGAAATCTTGACAGAAAGTTAGTATTATACCTCCGCGGTACGAAATGAGTCGCTTTACGCTTGAGCAACTTTAGGAATTTCGTTTCTGATAGGCGCTCCTAGACTGCACACGTTTTTTTTATCATCAAATTAGTTTTCAAAAATAGATAACAAACATCAGTTTCATCAAAATGAAGATTTTGACGTTTGTGAATTAACGAATGACGATATATTAGGTGCGTTTTATTATCTACGGATCTATGTGGATCCAGATCTGGATTAATTTTAAACAAGTATTACAAAAAAAAATTGGGATCCTATTCTCTATCGGGATCTATTTTGAAGATCCAGAAATTAGTTCTTTTTCTGGCTAGTAGATTTCTTTTTATGATAAGGTAGTGTAAACGACAGTGTAAAGAAAAAAGACAAGACAAAGACACATTTGAAAATCAACAATCATAAGCAAGAGAGAGAGAGATGAGCATACAACACTACTGTCACTATGATCCTTATCGTTTTATTTTCAAGGGATGATCTAAGTAAACCTTTGGCGATAATAAAAGGCGGCTATTAGGTGCTTTTTATTATCTGCGGATCTAATATGGATCCGGATCTGGATTAGTTTTTAACATGTATTACAAAGACAATTTAGGATCCTTCTCTCTATATGCATTTCAAAAATCCAAAAATTAATTCTTACTCTGGTGGGTAGATGGCGTTTTTATGTTAATAAACAAAAGAAAATGTACATAAAACACTGCTGGAAGAAATGATCTATGAGGATCATTGGCTTTAATAAAACACGGTTTATGTAATATTGAGTGGAATGGACGGTCAAGTTGTGAGAAATTAATTTTCAGACTTTGTTTCCACCAATGACTTCTGTTTCATTACTAGATTTTCACAGTCCTTTTTTTTCGCGTGAGATTTCGAGGTGAAATCAACATATCCATGCACTCTTAATCTACATTTTTCAATCTCATGGAGGTTATTTTTAATTTTGTGATCTTAACGATTCTCTTAAAAAAACAAACAACTTTTTGCTAAACGAAAAATCCAATGACCGTTTTGGTTAAAAATCGCCTTAGGTAAACAAACCGATATGGAGATATTTTCAAAAACTTTACTTTTTTTATAAGCCTCCGCAAACTATGACTTACTTTTTATCATAAAAATTAATGGTTTGTTTAGTGACACTTTGTTTTTTTTTTCTAATTGTTGGTTGAATAAAAGTGCAATAAATTGCCCCCTGAGATATTTTCAAAAACACTACACACACCCTGTAACTTCATAAATCATTAGTCGTGTGGAAATATTTATGCAGTCGGTCTCGCGCTTGTTAATTTTTCTAATTTGTTTAATTCTTCATTTTTTTTATAATGCAACAAATTGGCGCCCAACTCTAGAACTTTTCTTTTGTTATAACTTATAAGTCTTGAGTCCCTGTTACTATTCTAGCGGTCATTGGATTGATCATCGCCCGTGCTGTGTTTAACATATAAGGGTCTCTCAATAAACCCTTGAGCCCGTGTAAATTATAAAAAAGTCATTTAAAAAATTGTATTACTTCTAGTCCCTACAGAGATGATATATCACTCATTTCTTCCCTAGTCCCAGATATTTACTTCTTTGATGCATAAGTGCTTTGCATGTGACTAGTATATGTAGTCCGACGTTCTCTCATCAGCATCGCAGAATCTGCATATGGGATCGTTTTCCAGGCTAGGACTTCAGCTTACAATGGTCCTTGAGAAGACCAGTTAATTTTCTTAGGGTGTTCTTATTTAAGCTGATTCAGCTCAAATTAAGCTGTGTGTCTTGAATGCGGCTTGACTATCTGACATAATGGCAATATTTTGAGATTTCGACCTGGACATTCCGCCTCATAGGTAATAATGGGTTTATCATCATGGTGTACATCCAAGTAAGGATAAATGATGATTTTCTTGATAGTCTCTTGAGTATCACGAGGGCTTTTCCCGACCGTATATTCTAAGTGTTTATTCCCGATTAGCTCATCTATAGCGGTCACCTTTGCGATTACTTGCTTGGCTTTTTCCATAGTACATTTTATTTTTACAACAGCAACTTCCGACCAATTTTCAAACTTATTTAATGTAAAATTGATGGCTTATCTATGATAAGTTCTGACTTAAAAAGGAGATTTTGAAAATTAGATTTTAGTTAATTCATTTTATTTCATGTCCAATTTGAGTAGCAAATTTTGACCGTTTTGTGCAAGATTGCTTTCTATTCTGTTATTTTTTATTTAAGTTTATAGGTTAAACTTAGTAAAATTTTCAAATTCTATATTTTGTTTGAGTATATTTTTCATAAAAAAAAACGAATTATTTATAGATATACATAAAATGCATCACAATTTATGCTATTAAAACTATGGTATTTGCCATCAAGCATCAACACTCTCCTAATTCCATTTTATTCCACAATTTGGTAACTTCAATTTCTTCTCCTGGAGCTCTTCCATAATCCAATGACGTGCACTGCTTACAGCAGTAAACAAATCTGGCATCGGTGGCGTTTGAAATCCCCATGACATGACTCCAACTTGAACCATTTTCCCGCTGGACCCACATAACGGACACGCCAAAGGTGCACCGCTATTACCTTCTAAGCCACTCTTATCAAGTTCTCCGCCTGCGCACATGAGACTTTTGTGCAAATTAAAATCTTCACCAAGCCCCGCCAGCCTTAAGACCTTTTGACACCTAGCACTTGGAATAATTGGCATATCGATTTTTTTGAAATTATCATAACCAAGTTTGAGATAAGTCTTTGTTGCCCATCCAGTAACAAAGCATCGAACATAAGTGGCATTTGCAGGGAAGCGTGTTGGTGGCAAACAAACTGTTTTAAAGTGATTGGAAATATTGAATGGAGTCTTGAGAAAAACCAAAGCAATATCTCTTTTCGGCTTTGTAGGATCAAAGGATTTTTGATAGACGATATTTTCAATTTGACGCTCCTGATGTAATGTTGCATTTTTATTGGATCTTCTATTATTTTCTCCAGCACGAACTTTTAGTTCCGTTATTGTTTTATTGTACAAGCAGTGTGCTGCGGTTAGGACGACTTGGGGATGAATCAGAGAACCTGTACATTGATGAGTGTAAGAACCTTTGGTCTTTTGAATGACTTCCTCTCTAAGGATAATAACTGTCCATAGAGGTTTATCGGACTGTGTGTCATTTCTTTTAACATCTGGTGTTTTACGGCGCATGGTGACGTTCTGAAAATTAAAAAAAAAAATATAGATAAAGATATATGTATAAATATTTTAATCTGGAAAAATTAAGATTTAATATTGGACAAATTGTGGATTCATGGTCACTAAGTCGATTGAATTACTCTCCGTACCTGAAACAATAAGTTTGTTGATTGGAAATTGAATCAAACCAACACACTTGTGTGATCCTGCGGCAACTGTGAACCTAAGAATACTAATACTCCACTTGAGTCTCTTGGACAGAATCCCAAAAAGAGTTTTTAAAATGTAACGTGATAGAACAATAACAAAATTATTCGAGCACCCTTGCTGTGTTTCTTGTCTAGTGAAATAGCCAGTTGCATTCCTCCCCTTGAACAATTTAACTGTAATACTCACGCTTTAGGGAGTGCCTATCAATTTACCTTTGAACTCAACCAGTACTGTTAAATTCAGAGATTATTTCTTTAGCCGCACTCTACGAATGTGAAATGCTTAACTCGACTCTATATTTCCCTTCCATTATGATATTCAGAAATTCAAAACTAATGTGCATCGTTATCTCCTTTTAAATCCTCTCCAGCTTTCATGAAATACTATGGTCAAACATTTTAAGAATATTCAAAATCCCTTTAGTGCGCACAAAATTTACATTAAAAAAAATACTCGAAGTTGGAATCTTTTCATAAACCCTGATGAGTCTAAAGTTCTGGTGTTCAGAAAAAGAAGTAGGGGCATATGTATGTACATAAGAATTCTGGAAGTTAAACGGACTAACCTATTATGGTTGTCAACAAGTATAAGTACATAGGGGTATGGCTAATACCTGGATTATGCTTGACAGAACAGTTTACGTAAAGATCTAAGTTGGTTTGGCAGAATCTTAATTTTACTATTTTATGTGAAGCTAACCGCGAAGACAGAACTTTTCGAAGCTGTTTGCGGGGTTATTTTTTACTACGAACTCAAGTGTGGAGATTTGAAAAACATTATGAAGTGGAAATGGTTCAACGATGCTTCTTTAAAAAGATACTCGGCCTATTAAATTTTACACCGAATTACCGAATGACGCTAGAATGCCTGTTATGTAAACTATTTGGATAAATTCTTGAATTCTAATTGAGTCAACAGGATACCTAAGTTCCTAGCGAGTATTATTAAAGAAAAGCGTATTTATGGTTTTGAGAATTGGGAAAGAAACACAAGACAGGCTAACGTCTCGTGGTTGTCAAAAAAGCGGGAAAAATAACTGGAGAGAACAAAAATGAAACATTGCAAAAGCACAATTTACAAGATCGCATAGCTCATGTTATTTATTTGATTTTGAGTTGTATGTTTGTGTGTGAGGAATTTGTAACGATAAGATGCATTTTCAAAGCACGAGTAGGCCTAATAAATCTAAATGGTACAACTCTATAATATCTAGGAAATGCAGGAAGAAGAATCTTCACTTCATTTTATTGAATTTGATACTTAGTAGTATACGCCGAAACTCCATGGGAAGAGCTAAAAGAGATAAAACCTTTGTCGTAAATTTGATAAATGAAGTCATGAACTGGAGCCCACTTCTAAATTTCCAAAATTGTGCGCTCCTATACAAAGCACAGTTGTTGTTAAGCGAATTTAATTATTAAACCTTAAACAAGCAAATCTAAAGATCTGAAATTTCAAACTGTCGTCGCATATTTGGATTTTCCAAAAGCCTTCGACCGTGTGAATCATGTTTTACTTAAAAAAAAAACTAAAGACTATTGGGCTCCCAAATTGGTTCTTAGTCTGGTTGGAGTCATACTTATGTTGCGGATTACAGTTTGTATATATTAAAAACAAGAAATCAAAAAAGATATGTGTGCATTCCGGCGTTCCTCAAGGAAGTTATTTAGGCCCCTTTTTATTTTTATTGCAAATTAATGACTCATATACCCCTAACACACGTCACATCGATCAACCTAATCGACAAAGTAACTTCGCTTTTGTATGGGCATTTACACGCCAATACGCCGATGCAGAAGTATATGCCAAAATCAGCTGTTAAATGGTAGGATTGTGAAATTTTAAATGGAAAGTGAAAATGACCGAAAAATATTTGAACTTTAATGCTCCAGAACCACTTTTTTTGTGTTGATCAGAGCTTTATTCAATTGTTGCTTGGAGATTGAATTTTATTCTTGCTTTATCAGGCGATTTGTAAATTTTAACAACTAAAACCGAATAACATCATAAAAAACTGTGTCGACAAACTAGTTCGGTCCTTTTTACACGCCAAGTCGGCATACTACTTCGATTCCCAGAGTTCGCACTGCTATGTCGACACATATTCATTTCACACGACCCAAAAACCTTATCGACAATATGCTTCGATGAAGTAGTTCGTGGCGTGTGTTAGGGGTAATACATATAATGCAATCGAATATTCAGATCTTGATTTATTCGGGGATGAAGATGATCTGCTCTCGCAAAAATAGTGTTGATTATGAATTATTGCAAAAGGATATAAAGAGTGTTTCCCTTTGGTGTAGTGTCAAATGTGCAAGTGCATGTTTGTTTTCTTGTAAACATTCTTCCTTTTTCAACGTATATTTGCTGTGCAGTAAAATACTTGAAAGGGTTAATAATTTTTGTGATTTTGATGATGCCAATGAACTAGAAACTAGATTTGAATAAATACATATATGGATTATATTATAAATAAAATAAAATGCATGTTGGGGTTGTTTGTCAGTTTTCAAAAAAAAATTCGAGACCCATAAATCTTAAAAACTTAACACTGCCCTCTTGTGCGATTGAATATCGAATACTGTAGCTAATATCAATCGATTGGAATCAGTGCAAAAACGATTTCTTCTTTATGTGCTCTGCTATCTGCCATGGAATATAAGCACAGATCTACAACCATACAACCAGCGTTTGGCCTTAATTAACTTGCCATCACTGAATCATCGAAGAACAGTGTTTTATTTGCTTACGATATTTTGATTGGAGCAATTAGTTTTGAAAATCTGTTATCACAACTCTTCCTTAATATTTACTCACGATCTTTAAGAATAAACGTTTGTTTGCTGCAGGTGCGGTTTTTGATAAAAACGTTAATGTTATTGGAGCAAAATTTTAATTGAATTAGTACGATGCTAAAGCTGTTTTAGTGTGGTACTAGGTTAAAACAACGAATTTGCAAATTTTAATCGAATATAGCATCATACTTTCTCTACCCTTTTATTAAAGTTAAAATCATCGAATACCTACTTTATTTTTTTAGTATCATGCTAGCTTCATATGACTCTTTGACATTTGCAAACATCAAAAAAGTTTCGTGTACTTACTTTTTAATACGAAATGTCATTGTTATAGGTGTGTTCAGAAGCAATTTATTAAAAAAATCCTTTTAGTACGATACTAATTAGAAAATGTTTAAAATTAAGAATGATTTAGTAAACTACTTTAAAGTTAGCAAATTGTTAAGTAGTATCATACTAATACCTTAATAATAGGCTGTTTAAAATTTTGCGCCATTGGTTTTAATGTTTAAATTATTGTTTTAAAAAAGAATTATGTAAAATTCTTCAATCTCAAAGCTATTTATTTGTAAATTTGTAGCTAAATAAATAAATAAATGTCTGTATGTCTGTACATCGACCTACAATATAGGCCGCTGAAGGGGTTTTCTTCAAATTTGATATTTAAGTTTCTTTATAGAAAAGAAGTTCAAAAGCTTGTTTTAGCTCCAAAATTATTTATCTCAGAAACGTCTCTGACGATTTTGATAAAAATAAATTGACCGACTGGGTCGCACGAACTTGCTCTTATGTAAAAGACTTGGAGTTCCAAAAATATTAGTTTATGCAAAAAAAAAAAATATAAGTCGTTGTAGTTGTTTCTTAAAAAAAAAAGCTTTAATATACAACATTTTTGAAACATTCTTTTTATTCCGAGGAAGTTTTTATTATTGTACGAATAAAAATTAAATTTACAAAAAAAAAAATATTGAGTCGTTTTTGAGATATCGAATTTAAAAAAAAATAGATTTTTTTTCAAAAAGTCTTTAAATGCAATGTTTTTTAAACTTTTTAATAGCTTCTCTATAAAAAATTTCATTAAAATCCTTTATGCCGATAATTAGAAATTCAAAATTCGTACAGTCAGTAATATCATGATTTCAATTTTTTTTTTAATAAATTATAGATCGTAAGAATTAATCGAAAGAAAAAAAATTTTATCGAAATTCTCGTTATTTTTTGGTAAAATTTTTTTTCTCTCATCTTGTAAATTATATTAAGAAACTTTTATCTATCAAGTTTGAACAAAAAATCGAGCATGGTGTTTTCGAAATATATTGAGTTTTCAAAAAAAAAATTTTGATTTTTCTTTTAAATTCAAAATTTTTTTTTTGGAAATTTGAATACACAGTAATATTGAAACTTTTTCTGAGCTTAAGCATACAAAAAATGATCAGAATCGGTTGTACCGTTTTCGAGAAAATCGAAAACGAAAAAAATGGTTCCAAGAGGGGTTCCAAAAATAACCATTTTTTTGGGATTTGTTTTTTAACTATTACCTAGGTTTAACTAAATAAAATTTTTTGAATTTTTTCTTTAAAATCTATGAGACAGTTTTTGAAAAAAAAAATATTTACAAAATTTCGAAAAAAATCGTATGGCAGGTACCTACCGTAATTTTTGGTCTTAAAAAAAAGGAAAAAACGTTTGGGGGGAAAAAATTAAAAACGATATCTACCAACTTTAAACGAAAATCGGCCGAGCCGTTAAGACTCTAGTCGAACAAACAAACAGACAGACAGACTTGCGAGACCCACTTTTTTCGTCTTTGCTATCATCATAATGAAATCTCCAGTTGGATTTATTTATGAATGCATAACTTGCCTTATAGTACCTATAAGTCGCAAGTAAAAATTATAGGTCGTTGTAGCAATTTCTTAAAAAAATAAGTTTTTATACAAAATTCTTAGGAAAAAATTTTAGTACGACAACCTTAAGTTTTTATTATTGTACGAATAAAAATTAAATTTCCAAATTTGGAAATACCAAATACCAAATTTTCAAAAAAATGAATTTTTTTTTCAAGAATTCAAAAAATATTTTTTTTTTTTAATTTTGAAATGCAATGTTTTTCAAACTTTTTAGAAGCTTCTTTATAAAAAATTTGATTAAGATCCTTTATGCCGATAATAAGAAATTCAAAATTTTTAAGACTTGTTCTATGGTACGTAGTCAGTAATATCCTAATTCCATTTTTACTTGCGACTTATAGGTACTATAAGGCAAGTTATGCATTCGTAAAAAAAATCGAACTCGAGATTTTGATCAAAGTTGACATTACGATGATAGCGAAGACTAAAAAAGTGGGTCTCGCAATTCTGTCTGTCTGTCTGTCTGTCTGTTCGACTACAGGCTAAACGACTCGGACGATTTTCTTTAAACTTGGTGCATATCATTTTTAATTTTTTCCCCCCACACGTTTTTTTCTTTTTTTTTTTAAGACCAAAAATAACGGTACCCCCCATACGAATTTTTTTCGAAATTTTATAAACATTTTTTTTTCTCAAAAACTGTTCAACAGATTTTAAAAATAAAGATACAGAAAAATTTCATTTAATTAAATCTAGGTATTGGTTGAAAAAAATTTTCCGAAAAATGGTTATTGAGGGTACCCCCCATGGAACCATTTTTTTTGTTTTTGATTTTCTCAAAAACGGGTCAACAGATTTTGATCATTTTGTTTTTGCTAAAGCTCCCCAAAAACATAAATAGAATTGTGTACTCAAATTTTCAAAAATTTTTTTTTTGGATTTTTAAAAAAAACTTCAAATTTTTTTTTTCAAAACTCAATATTTCGAAAACCCTATGCTAGATTTTTTTTAAACTTGATAAATAAAAGTTTCTCAATATGATCTACAAGATGTGGAACAAATTTTTTTATTTTACCTACAAATTAAGGTACCTACCATACAAATGCTAAAAAATTAAAAAAAATGGTTTTCAAAAATCGTATTTATCTCGAAAACGGCACCTAGAATTTTGATAAAAAATTTTTTTTTTCAATTAATTTTTACGATCTTTAATTTAATAAAAAAAATTTTGAAATTAAGATATTACAGCTTGTACCTACCATAGAACGATTTTTTCGAATTTTGAATTTCTCATTATCCACATAACGGATCTTAATGAAAATTTTTATAGAGAAGCTTCTAAAAAGTCTAAAACACATTGCATTTCAAAACTTTAAAATAAATATTTTTTGAATTTTTGAAAAAAAAAATCTATTTTTTTCTTTATTTTGAAAATTCGATATCTCCGAAATGGGTCAATATTTCTTTTCGTAAATTTAATTTTTATTCGAACAATAATAAAAACTTTAAATTAGCGTACCAAAATTTTTTCTTAAAAAGCTTTTAAAAAGTTTGTATATAAAAGCTTCTTTTAAAGAAACCACTACAAGGACTTATAATTTTTGTTCTTGCATAAATTCATATTTGCATAGCATTCTGTTACTACTAAAAGAATTTAAAAATTAATTTTATCCTTATGAACAATTTTCTCAATAACATTCGTTTTTAAAATTCCCAGTCGATTACATAGGAGCAAGTTCGTGCGACCCAGTCGTGCATTTTATTTTTAATGAATTATAAATCGTAAAAATTAAAGGAAAGAAACAAATTTTAGTAGAATTCTTGGTGTCGTTTTCGAGCAAAATACGTTATTTTTAGAAAATGGGGCTTAGAACATGGGGGTTTTCGAAATATTGAGTTTTCAAAAATAAATTTTGAAATTTTTTTAATAATTCAAAAATTAATTAAAAAGGCTATTCACCAAGTTTTAAGAAAATCAACTGAGCCGTTTAGGCTTTAGTCAAACGGATAGACAGATGGAAGGAATTTCCGGAACTGCAACGTGTTCTCTATCATCGTGATGTCAAAGTTGATCAAAATCTCGAGTTTGATTTTTTTACGAATACATAACTTGCGATATAGAACCTACAACATATATACATATATGTAAAAATAATTGTACAATTATAGCATTGAACTTTATTTTGGTCAAACAAAATCTTAAGAAAAAATACAACAGTCTCTTGAATTTGAAATATTATTGTATATACAAATTTTCGAAAAAATAATTTTTGGATTTTTAAAAAATATTCAAACATTTGATTTTTGAAAAATCGATAGCTGGGGAATTTTTTAAATTATTTCCCAAAATGTATTTTTTGAGATACTTAAATTGACATCACAAAATTTTTAAAAAATTTCTTATATACAAAAATAATTTAATAATAAAACAATTTTTTAAGCTGTGTTTCCGTAAGTTCATACTTTTCTAGAAATCGAACGGAAATTGTATGCATTTGAACATTTTTCTCTAATTAAACCAATGTTTTATATATATTAAATTATATATTTTACATTATAACTAGTACTTCTACTACTACTTCTATAATATTTTTATAAAATATTAAACTCAAGGATAAAGTTTGTTTTTACTGAATGCACAACTTTGAGATTATTCGTATTAACGAACAGACGAAGTTAATCAATCGATAAGGAATTTGCGTTAGAGAGATTTAACTGTCATTGGGATTGAAGGCCAAGTAAGACTTATTTTAATTTCAAATGTACACAAGACTGATTGCTTAACAATGTATTTCGTTGTTTAAGTTTCTTTGCAATTATTTTTAAACAAACCATAATTAAATAGCTTAATATTAACTGGAAATAATAACTTTTATTATTTTATAAAGTCTTCATCTTTCCAATGCAAAACTATTTGACTAATTTAATATAAGAATATAAAAGTATTCGCAACTCCAACTATAGTTCAAAAAGCATTATTATGTAACTTTAACTATTTTCAGATACAATATAAGAAGTATCTGTACTGTTGTCAAAGTATTTTTTTATTTTTTAATAATATTAAGAATAATTTAACTGTACATCTCTAAGACTTGACCCGTTTTAAATGCAAAATGGATGTAACAAAGCATTAGTGTAAGAAGGAATAATCTCATTCTGAGAAGTAAAGTACGAACCTCCGAAGAAAGGGAACAAATTAAGTAAACCGACGCACGTATAGTTATATCACTGTCATGTCGACATTAATCTTGTAAGTTTTATTGTCTTTAAAATTTCTACTTACCAGGCACTCTTGAATATGGGGAGTATCTCCAAAAAGTATCTTCTGTACCTCTGCATCTTGCTTTTGCCTCTCTGTCCAACGTATTGAATTCTCGTTGGCGGCTCGGGTCAATTCCAAACACGAGGTCCCAAATAAAATTACAACGAAAACAATCAACAATATTTTGCACGACATAATTACGAGTATCTATTATTATTTTTTTTTTTGCTTTTAAATAAGAAATTGAGTTTAACTAGCTTGTTTACTCAAAAGCGTTATTAATTGGCATTAAAAAAAAATTAAAAAAAAAAATGTATATTAAATCCTTATCACGAAAGGGCAACTTGGGGTATTTTTAAGCACACGGCGACGTTCGAGCGCAAGTATCTTTCTTAATCTGTTTACGTCGTGGTACAACCAAGTCGATTTTCAAACTGCGAATGATCGTAGATTCAATATTGATAATTTGATTCCCTCAAATCAATCACAACCGACCGATCATTTACGTATAAACTAATCGACTGTCATCAGTCTTGACTTTACTGAAATTTCCATTAATGAAGTTGAGGTATGCGGATTACGAAGATAAGTTTTCCAGTTTAAGTTTAAGCCGGATGCTTAGGAAGAAAAAATACCAGGTAATTTTGTGTTTTTAGCAATTAAGTATGTATGTATGTATCTATGTTCATTAGGTACCTATCTACTCAGGTACGCAAATTCACAATAAAGATCTTTTGAGTAAACAGAAAATAAAAACTCACTGTTTGCAGTAGAAAATTGTTCAAGGCTGGACTTGATCACTTGAGGAGTCCTTAGCAAAATATATTCGTTCCAACACAAACAATACGGAACGTATTACTCTATTTCACTCTTTCAGTACTTCGCAAATATTTAAGATTTATTGTAATAATTTTGTATAACATGCTAATAGTTCTGTAAAGGGGTTTTAAATTGGTGGCCTGTAGTGGCGATGTTATTTTGGAAACCCATATCGATTACAGAATCTTGCTACGGATGGTAGAGTAAGTAGATTCTGTTTACCTGATGATCTTGACATTGAAAGCTCAGCTAAAAATAACTGGAGCTACACTACTTCGATAGGATTGACTTTCTCTAAAGTTTCGTTTGGATCTACTGTATGAAAAAGTTGATAGAATCAGCTCTTTGACTTTCTTATACACTACGCTTTTTAATTAGTCACCTTTGAATTTTTTGGGTTTCAACCCTGTCAATAGCACCGATCACCATTTTTCTGTCATTTCTCTACTCCACTAAAATGATCTTTCACTAAAAGGTACTTTTTTTTATCGAGTTCCAGTTAGGGCAAACAAAAACTCTTTTATGCTTGGGAAGGTAAGTACCCTCCGATCTTTGTTTTGGTTTTTGTCCCGTTATATGCTATTCAATGCGCAACTTTTGCGGGGACTTTTGTTAAGATACTCCGAAAAATGTTTTGACGGGACGGCCTATTATTCAGTTACTGATGCCAAATCACACGGTTGAACAACACTTTCAATTGATAAAACTTTGTTAGTGCAAATGTTGGGCGCTCATTTTACGTGAGACATTTGCTTGCCAAACTTAAGACGACTGGTTCTGTGATCAATCAGTCAGCATTCGTTCGTCAAGGTACGCAAGATCGGCTGTTCTCAAGAACTTGCCCTTTCGCAGACTTCAACATGGCGAATTTTGCGTAATAATTTGGGTCTACAAAAGTAAAATCTTTAAATGATCTAGAAGCTCAGAGTTAATGACCTGACCATAGACAGCGACGACACCCATTTCTCAAACTTCTTTTGGACCACCAGCCCAGATATGAGAGTTGAATTCAAGTTTTGGACGAATGCCTTATAGATGGTAGCCAAATCAAAAAGGAAAAAAATGTGTTGTATCTTTTAAGAAAACCCAAGCATTTCGCTGCCTTTATGGCAACGTCGAATCATAAGAGATGGTCATGCGGAAGCTTACACATACTATGGCAAGCATTTCAGTTTCTTTGATGCAAGTGCCATTCATGGATTATTGCATGAGTGGTATATTTTGCTTAGTCGACAGAAGACAGCTTTATATTTTTGAAGTATTACATTTCACGCGGTTATTGGTACCCCATTGTGTAAAGTGTAATGCTGTCAAGATCGAAATCTAATGAACTTAGTATATCCTGCAGTTCCAGTTCCACAGCCGAAGAACAGGGTTGTGAGTCTGGAAACGAATATAAAAAGCTGAGGGTGCTGTCGTGCGCGAAACAATGAAGTGGATTAGAAGTTTCATGCAAAAGATCGTTTATGTGATAAAATAAGGAAGAGTGCCGTAGACAAAGCGGAGCCTTGGGGCACACAAGCATATATTTTATGAATATCAGACTTTTAACCGTGCAATATACATAACTTGTTTTTAAAGGTAATACCTAATCCAACAAAGAAGAGACTCTTCGATACCAAATGCATGCAATTTCGTAAAAAAGCTTCATTCCAAACTCAATAAAATGCAATTACCTTTTTTCTCCAAAATAATTTAAGGATTGGTTCCACTTTTCGGTGAGGTATACCATCAGATCACCAGTGGACCTGCCTACGACCGACCTAATTTCCTTCATTTCAGAGCTTTCGTTTTTTTTTTGAGTTGATTGTTGCTCAGCGTTTCCATATCCTTGAAGAGAAAGGACGTTTTTATCGTGTTTGTGCATTTATTTTCAAGGCTTAGAGCATTGGACTGTCATTCTAGCAGTCGGGCTTCAATTCCAAGCCGGTGCCACCTAAAACCAAATATTTTTTTCAGGGATGCTGCCTCTTGCGAAGAATTGAAAATCCTCCAAAAATCATTTGTCATGAAAAATTCGTCCTATATTGGCCGTTTGAATTCTGCAAAAAATTGTAAGTTCGCTCGATTTCTGCTGACAACGCGTAACAGGCTCTCTGCCAAGTGATGGGCCAGCAAATAAAATTTTCTTAATATATATTTATTGGTTTTTGTAAATCACATTTTAAATGTTTATAAACAACTGAAGTTCAAAAGTGTTACAAATTCAATAAATTTTGATATGTTTTTTAAAACAAAATTTTAAACCTAGTGTTAAGGTTTTAGCATGGTACTAAAGGGCGTTTGTTTTTTTAATTGGCAACACTATTTTCTGTGACAGCAGATTTAAAATTTCGCGGTTGTTTTGAGGTTAGTTTTGTTTGGCAATTCATCAGGAATAGACTCACGTGCCTGTCAGAGCGACGTTTGCAAATTTTTTAAATTTATTTAAAAAAAACATGGTTCAGTTCCAGAAACATAGGGGATATAATTTGCGAGAAACTATGGATCGTTTTCCGAATACGTTTACTTTGAAGGACAATACCCATCCCAGAGATTACTATAATTTAACTTTTTCTTAATTAAAACACTTTCTATTATTAGAATTGTGCTAAAGCTATTTTTGTAATATGCTTCTGAACACACCTAAAATAATGAAAGTTTGTGCAAAAGAAAACCAAACAGAACTTAAATACTTAAATAATTTAAATTACATACGTCGACTTAGATTTCGCGCCAGTATGTTTAAAAAAAGATAAAAGGTACCTTTAAAAATAACCCACATTTAAAAAAAAAAAAAACTACTTTTAAATTTTGATTTATTAGATTTTTTATCTTAGACAAAAAATTGATGCCAATTTATTAATTCATTTTTGTCTTTAGGCTTATGGTGAAAACTATTAAAGATTAATAAAAATAATCCTAGAGACTGAAAATGCTTGTTTATATTTATCGTTTATATTTATCGATGACTAATTCGCTTAAAGCAGGAGAATTTAATTTACGACATAATAGTGATGGAAAACTGTGGTGGTACATATATGCATTATGTACATATTTATTATACCGATTCATTACGATGAGTAACATTGATAGGTGATGGAAAATTGCAACCGGAAGTACGTGTGATTTTATTTTTTCCCACTTATCTTCAATTCTTCAGTAGCAGTAGCCGTGATGCAGTCATGATCAGTTGGGATTCTTTATTGTTCGAATGGTTAAAAGTTGTTCCGAATTTTATTTAATTCCCAGAATGGAAGCTCCGGGAAATATACTCAAATCAGGCCCGGATTAAAGAAAATGGGGGCCGGGCCTGTTTCAAATTTGAGGCCCACTTAAAAGATATAAAACCGAAGCAAGCCAACCCCTCATAACCCAGAGCGTCCTAAGCCCCGATAAGATTAAGAAATTTTGATACCCGGGGCTAATTATTTATCAGGGGCTCCTCTTTTTAAATCGCAAATAAGAAATCGTTAACCCAAAAGCGTTAAACCCACATAACCCAATTCGTATTTAATCCAAAAACCATGAACTCAAAACCGTCAGGCCCTTTCTTTTTGATTATTCAAAACTCTGAAAATTAAAAGTAACAAATTATGTAGTAATTAGGATTTATTAGATTGAATGAGTAAGTATACATTATATGCAAATAATAGATACGCGTAAAGTTGAA
Source organism: Chrysotoxum bicinctum (assembly GCA_911387755.1). Lineage (NCBI taxonomy): Eukaryota > Metazoa > Arthropoda > Insecta > Diptera > Syrphidae > Chrysotoxum > Chrysotoxum bicinctum. The sequence goes on from OU426987.1 coordinate 63,363,591, forward strand.
TTTGTACACGGGGGCGTTTCGGAAAATTTAACTTTACGTGCGTTGTGCCGAAAAATACGGTTCAATACTTCTGCTTGTATCGCCATTTTTCGCTTGTTAAACTCAAAACGGACTCGTGGAAATTAACAGTTCTTAATTTTACCACACTATTATCGAAATGTACTCTTACGCTCAATTCGCACATCTCTCTTAATCAAGAATAAATAAGGTACTCGAGATAATTAGTCCAGCATATTTCCACACTTCGCAAAAAAATATACGAGGTATTGAATTCAATTTATTTTTCAATCTGGCAACCCTTTGCTGAATTAGGCTGCATGGATTTAATATTTTTTGAGTTTACAGTTTTGGGTTAATAGCGACTTGGGCTATGTGGGTTTGACTTTTTGGAGATACTAGCGAGTTGAGCTATGTGGGTTTAAAGTTTATGGGATTAATTGCGAGTTGAGCTATATGGGTTTAACGTTTTTGGGGTGTAGCTTTCGGGGTTTATTAGATTGTACAGTTTGAATATCGCGGTTTAACGGTTTAAATTTCCTAATGGGATGGGGCCCTCGTTTCTGCGGGGCCTGGGGCTGCAGTCCCCCTAGCCCCTTTATTAATCCGGGCCTGACTCAAATTATAATATCTTTAACGTTTGAGCTAAATATCAACCCTTCATCTTATAGCTTAAAGATTCTGGGGCACAGTATATGATCATGAGTATTTTATGTCTACAAACAAAAATATATTCATGAGGGCCATTTCGAGGAATTTTCGTTGGATGTTTTTTTCTTTATTTCGCAATAAATTATGTTAAAGTTTAATTATTCTGCATTCACATATTTTTTACTGGCTATTTTTTTATAAAATATGCTTTCGTGAATATAATAGAACTAGATATTTTAATCAGACTTGAAATTACGATATGATAAGAAAGATGACAAAATGGTTCCTGCGAGAACCTATCTGTCTGTTTGATTAGTCTAAATGGCTCGGCCAATTTTCTTAAGATACTCGTAGCATTTTTAATTTTTTTCCCGACATGTGTTAGTCTTTTTTTAAAAAAATAACGAAATCGGCCATACAATATGGCTGATAAAATATGAAAATATTTTTTTTTTTTTTTCAAAAACTGTTGAACATATTCAAAAGAAAATCGATAAATTTCATTTAATAAGATCTAGGTTAGAGCTGAAAAAATGTCTCCAAAAAATAGTTATCAATGATATTTGCATATCATATCATATTTGAATTTGAAATTACATAGAATTATGTTTTGAACGTCCAGCTACTAAAGGGGATGTCTTAGCAATTTAAAAGGTTATATAGTACGTAAACATTTTTCTCAGATAACTTCTATTTTTTTAATTTTATGTCTCTTCAACAAAAGAGTAATTTTAGGTAATCAAGCGTACGTATAAGCGTACTGGGAATTGGCAGTGTTTACAATAATCCTCAGATTCAGAAGATCTCCACTGGTCCTTTAAAACAATGGGTCATTGATGCTCTTTAAGATGGTTTATGAGATCGCTTTAAAAGGGTTGCTTGGCTTCTACACGATGGAGACGTTTAGCTTTTATTTATCTGTAGAAGATGAAAGAAAAAGCTGTCGCGTCTGCTGGAAAATATTTATTCAAACAATAAATTGTGAGCCACGTGTGAACTCGGACCGCCCTCACTGACCAACTAGACTTTAATGTGCGACGCCATTCACCCATTTTCACAATGGCCCATCTTAAATTGTATCTTTTTGAGCTAAGGCCGCCATTTTGTTGGTTTATCAATCATTCCCATGTATTCACAGTTAAGAAAGAAAGAGTAAAATAAGAGTTTTCTCTTACTCACTTCAAAAAATATTTCAGGGTGATTCAGTATAACGGATGGACCAACTTAGTGGTTTATTTTTAAATCTTAGATTATTTTGACACTGACAGCTGTTTCCCGCTCAAAATATTACAAGAAAGTCAGTATCATAACTCCACGGAACGAAATGAGTCGCTTTACGCTTGAACAAGGTTTGGGAAATATTGAAAACTTATTTTCAAAGTCGCCCAAACAGTGCTTTTTTTGAAAAAATGTTTTGGCTGAAGCACCTACTGCGCTTGCTATACGCAAGTTTGTGCAAAAAGTTCCGTGAGAATGGTATGGTAGTGGACAACCCTCAATTCAATTTTGTTTTATTGAACATACTATTTACAATTTCGCTTACAACTAACAATACTACAACTAAGATACGAGTACTACATATCGATACCTTCCCGCAAGAATGTATTAAGCGACATTTTTAAAATTATTCAGGAAACGAAAAAAACGTCTCATTTAGTTAGTTTTTTGTGTATATTATTAGACGAAACAGATTTGTTTCCCGTAAGAATGTATTAAGCGACATTTTTAAATACCATACTGGGAAGGAATAGCTGATCACTGGTCACAGGAGCTGCTTGTAGATCAATATCTTTGTCGGTTGGCTAAGACCTGATCATCTTTTCAGCAATGGGTGCAAATGGCTCAAGGCCCACCTGGCCCTTTTCAGAACATTTCTTAGCAACTCGTTGAAGTCCACTCCCAGGTACTTGACATTTGGCTTTTCCACTATGGTTGATCCGTCAGGGAGTCTTAGGACCAGATTTCTGCAAATTGTTGCGGTGCGAGGGCCTCTACCAGTTGAAGGTCTCCTGAAGCAGACAAGTTCCGATTTGGAAGTGTTGTTTCGAATGCCTCATTTCTGGTAAAATTGCAAGAGTGTTGATGTGGGTTTCTACTTTTTGGACAGCGATTAGTGGTGACATTGATGTGGCGTAGGTAAGCGAGTCATCAGCTTCTCGCATCCAATTGGAGAAGGTTTGTCTGAAGTTATCAAAGCTGTAGAGGAAGGGGCCTAGTTTTGAGCCTTGGGCGACTCCAGCTCTGATGCTCTTCGTGTTTGACTTGCAGCTATCTAAGTAGTATAGATTGGTAGGTTCTGGCGTTCGTAAAGTGGTGCAAACACCACCCTATAGATTGGTAGGTTCTGGCGTTCGTAAAGTGGTGCAAAACACCACCCTTCTTGTGGTTTTGATTTGATTGACAGTTGCACGCAGAAACATTTGCCTTAACAGAGTTTGATTTTTGCTTGGTTAAAAAAAAATTGGTTAAAAACTGCTAAGCCTCGTTAATAAATACATAAGTATTCGTTGCTAATAATAGCAGAGATAAAACGATTAAATAAAAACGATTAATTAAAGCAGAGTAAACGTTTAATATCTGCCAAGTATATTGATTGAAATTAGCCTATCTACTTGGGTTTAAAGCTTGTTAAATTTCAACGAGTATCTTGACTGAAAATAAGCAAGCAAGTTGCTGTTTATAACTGAGTCGTTGGTTATTAGTAATCATTTTACTCATGTAAATTTGACGAAGATCATGCATTGCTAAACTCTCACAAGTAATCTGTTGTAAACAAACAACTAACCTCGTTTAAATATACTCAACTACTTGGCTGTTTTCTTCAGATTTACTCAGGGAAAATTGTACTAAGTTACGTGTGATTATTTCTCTCAAGTAATCTGCTGTAAACAAACAACTAAACTTGCTTAAATATACTCAACTACTTGGCTGTTTTTATCAGAGTTACTCAGGGAAAATAGTACTAAGTTACGTGTGATGATTTCTCCCAAGTAATCTGTTGTAAACAAACAACTAAACTTGTTTAAATATACTCAACTACTTGGCTGTTTTTGTCAGAGTTACTCAGGAAAATCGTACTAAGTTACGTGTGATGATTTCTCCCAAGTAATCTGTTGTAAACAAACAACTAAACTCGTTAAAAAATACTCAACTACTTGGCTGTTTTTGTAAGAGTTACTCAGGAAAATCGTACTAAGTTACGTGTGATGAATTCTCCCAAGTAATCTGTTGTTAACAAACAACTAAACTTATTTAAAAATACTCAACTACTTGGCTGTTTTTGTCAGAGTTACTCAGGAAAATCGTACTAAGTTCCGTGTGATGATTTCTCCCAAGTAATCTGTTGTAAACAAACTACTAAACTCATTTAAAAATACTCAACTACTTGGCTGTTTTTGTCAGAGTTACTCAGGAAAATCGTACTAAGTTACGTGTGACGATTTCTCCCAAGTAATCTGTTGTTAACAAACAACTAAACTCATTTAAAAATACTCAACTACTTGGCTGTTTTTGTCAGAGTTACTCAGGAAAATCGTACTAAGTTCCGTGTGATGATTTCTCCCAAGTAATCTGTTGTAAACAAACTACTAAACTCATTTAAAAATACTCAACTACTTGGCTGTTTTTGTCAGAGTTACTCAGGAAAATCGTACTAAGTTCCGTGTGATGATTTCTCCCAAGTAATCTGTTGCTAACAAACAACTAAACTCATTTAAAAATACTCAACTACTTGGCTGTTTTTGTCAGAGTTACTCAGGAAAATCGTACTAAGTTCCGTGTGATGATTTCTCCCAAGTAATCTGTTGTTAACAAACAACTAAACTCATTTAAAAATACTCAACTACTTGGCTGTTTTTGTCAGAGTTACTCAGGAAAATCGTACTAAGTTCCGTGTGATGATTTCTCCCAAGTAATCTGTTGTAAACAAACTACTAAACTCATTTAAAAATACTCAACTACTTGGCTGTTTTTGTCAGAGTTACTCAGGAAAATCGTACTAAGTTCCGTGTGATGATTTCTCCCAAGTAATCTGTTGTTAACAAACAACTAAACTCATTTAAAAATACTCAACTACTTGGCTGTTTTTGTAAGAGTTACTCAGGAAAATCGTACTAAGTTACGTGTGATGATTTCTCCCAAGTATAATCTGTTGTAAACAAACAACTAAACTCATTTAAAAATACTCAACTACTTGGCTGTTTTTGTAAGAGTTACTCAGGAAAATCGTACTAAGTTACGTGTGATGATTTCTCCCAAGTAATCTGTTGTTAACAAACAACTAAACTCATTTAAAAATACTCAACTACTTGGCTGTTTTTGTCAGAGTTACTCAGGAAAATCGTACTAAGTTACGTTTGATGATTTCTCCCAAGTAATCTGTTGTAAACAAACAACTTAACTCGTTTAAATATACTCAACTACTTGGTTGTTATTCAGGAAAATCATAAATCATATCAACGCAGATTCTTGTAGACCTTAACAAATGGAAATTAAAATATTACGAGCAAAAAATCAAAATTTTGCACAGATTTCGAGATATTTAGCCTAGACAATAATTTCGTTGGTATTGAATTTCAGAAACAACATGGTTTTTCTTCAAAACTCGTTTTTCTCAAATTTTTAAAGCAGATTCTTGTAGAACTTAACAAATGAAAATTAAAATATTAAGAGCAAAAAATCAAAATTTTGCACAGATTTCGAGATATTTAGCCTAGACAATAATTTCGTTGGTATTGAATTTCAGAAAAAAACATGGTTTTTTTTTGAAAACTCGTTTTTCTCAAATTTTTAAAGCAGATTCTTGTAGAACTCAACAAATGAAAATTAAAATATTAAGAGCAAAAAATCAAAATTTTGCACAGATTTCGAGATATTTAGCCTAGACAATGATTTCGTTGGTATTGAATTTCAGAAAAAAACATGTTTTTTTTTTTTTGAAAACTCGTTTTTCTCAAATTTTTAAAGCAAATTCTTGTAGAACTCAACAAATGAAAATTAAAATATTAAGAGCAAAAAATCAAAATTTTGCACAGATTTCGAGATATTTAGCCTAGACAATAATTTCGTTGGTATTGAATTTCAGAAAAAACATGGTTTTTTTTTGAAAACTCGTTTTTCTCAAATTTTTAAAGCAGATTCTTGTAGAACTCAACAAATGAAAATTAAAATATTAAGAGCAAATAATCAAAATTTTGCACAGATTTCGAGATATTTAGCCTAGACAATAATTTCGTTGGTATTGAATTTCAGAAAAAAACATGGTTTTTTTTTGAAAACTCGTTTTTCTCAAATTTTTAAAGCAGATTCTTGTAGAACTCAACAAATGAAAATTAAAATATTAAGAGCAAAAAATCAAAATTTTGCACAGATTTCGAGATATTTAGCCTAGACAATGATTTCGTTGGTATTGAATTTCAGAAAAAAACATGTTTTTTTTTTTTTGAAAACTCGTTTTTCTCAAATTTTTAAAGCAAATTCTTGTAGAACTCAACAAATGAAAATTAAAATATTAAGAGCAAAAAATCAAAATTTTGCACAGATTTCGAGATATTTAGCCTAGACAATAATTTCGTTGGTATTGAATTTCAGAAAAAAACATGGTTTTTTTTTGAAAACTCGTTTTTCTCAAATTTTTAAAGCAGATTCTTGTAGAACTCAACAAATGAAAATTAAAATATTAAGAGCAAAAAATCAAAATTTTGCACAGATTTCGAGATATTTAGCCTAGACAATAATTTCGTTGGTATTGAATTTCAGAAAAAACATGGTTTTTCTTCAAAACTCGTTTTTCTCAAATTTTTAAAGCAGATTCTTGTAGAACTCAACAAATGAAAATTAAAATATTAAGAGCAAAAAATCAAAATTTTGCACATATTTCGAGATATTTAGCCTAGACAATAATTTCGTTGGTATTGAATTTCAGAAAAAACATGGTTTTTCTTCAAAACTCGTTTTTCTCAAATTTTTAAAGCAGATTCTTGTAGAACTCAAGAAATGAAAATTAAAATATTAAGAGCAAAAAATCAAAATTTTGCACAGATTTCGAGATATTTAGCCTAGACAATAATTTCGTTGGTATTGAATTTCAGAAAAAACATGGTTTTTTTTTGAAAACTCGTTTTTCTCAAATTTTTAAAGCAGATTCTTGTAGAACTCAACAAATGAAAATTAAAATATTAAGAGCAAATAATCAAAATTTTGCACAGATTTCGAGATATTTAGCCTAGACAATAATTTCGTTGGTATTGAATTTCAGAAAAAAACATGGTTTTTTTTTGAAAACTCGTTTTTCTCAAATTTTTAAAGCAGATTCTTGTAGAACTCAACAAATGAAAATTAAAATATTAAGAGCAAAAAATCAAAATTTTGCACAGATTTCGAGATATTTAGCCTAGACAATGATTTCGTTGGTATTGAATTTCAGAAAAAAACATGTTTTTTTTTTTTTGAAAACTCGTTTTTCTCAAATTTTTAAAGCAAATTCTTGTAGAACTCAACAAATGAAAATTAAAATATTAAGAGCAAAAAATCAAAATTTTGCACAGATTTCGAGATATTTAGCCTAGACAATAATTTCGTTGGTATTGAATTTCAGAAAAAAACATGGTTTTTTTTTGAAAACTCGTTTTTCTCAAATTTTTAAAGCAGATTCTTGTAGAACTCAACAAATGAAAATTAAAATATTAAGAGCAAAAAATCAAAATTTTGCACAGATTTCGAGATATTTAGCCTAGACAATAATTTCGTTGGTATTGAATTTCAGAAAAAACATGGTTTTTCTTCAAAACTCGTTTTTCTCAAATTTTTAAAGCAGATTCTTGTAGAACTCAACAAATGAAAATTAAAATATTAAGAGCAAAAAATCAAAATTTTGCACATATTTCGAGATATTTAGCCTAGACAATAATTTCGTTGGTATTGAATTTCAGAAAAAACATGGTTTTTCTTCAAAACTCGTTTTTCTCAAATTTTTAAAGCAGATTCTTGTAGAACTCAAGAAATGAAAATTAAAATATTAAGAGGAAAAAATCAAAATTTTGCACAGATTTCGAGATATTTAGCCTAGACAATAATTTCGTTGGTATTGAATTTCAGAAAAAAACATGGTTTTTTTTTGAAAACTCGTTTTTCTCAAATTTTTAAAGCAGATTCTTGTAGAACTCAACAAATGAAAATTAAAATATTAAGAGCAAAAAATCAAAATTTTGCACAGATTTCGAGATATTTAGCCTAGACAATATTAATTTCGTTGGTATTGAATTTCAGAAAAAACATGGTTTTTCTTCAAAACTCGTTTTTCTCAAATTTTTAAAGCAGATTCTTGTAGAACTTAACAAATGAAAATTAAAATATTAAGAGCAAAAAATCAAAATTTTGCACAGATTTCGAGATATTTAGCCTAGACAATAATTTCGTTGGTATTTAATTTCAGAAAAAAACATGGTTTTTTTTTGAAAACTCGTTTTTCTCAAATTTTTAAAGCAGATTCTTGTAGAACTCAACAAATGAAAATTAAAATATTAAGAGCAAAAAATCAAAATTTTGCACAGATTTCGAGATATTTAGCCTAGACAATAATTTCGTTGGTATTGAATTTCAGAAAAAAACATGGTTTTTTTTTGAAAACTCGTTTTTCTCAAATTTTTAAAGCAGATTCTTGTAGAACTCAACAAATGAAAATTAAAATATTAAGAGCAAAAAATCAAAATTTTGCACAGATTTCGAGATATTTAGCCTAGACAATAATTTCGTTGGTATTGAATTTCAGAAAAAAACATGGTTTTTTTTTGAAAACTCGTTTTTCTCAAATTTTTAAAGCAGATTCTTGTAGAACTCAACAAATGAAAATTAAAATATTAAGAGCAAAAAATCAAAATTTTGCACAGATTTCGAGATATTTAGCCTAGACAATATTAATTTCGTTGGTATTGAATTTCAGAAAAAACATGGTTTTTCTTCAAAACTCGTTTTTCTCAAATTTTTAAAGCAGATTCTTGTAGAACTTAACAAATGAAAATTAAAATATTAAGAGCAAAAAATCAAAATTTTGCACAGATTTCGAGATATTTAGCCTAGACAATAATTTCGTTGGTATTTAATTTCAGAAAAAAACATGGTTTTTTTTTGAAAACTCGTTTTTCTCAAATTTTTAAAGCAGATTCTTGTAGAACTCAACAAATGAAAATTAAAATATTAAGAGCAAAAAATCAAAATTTTGCACAGATTTTGAGATATTTAGCTTTAAAAATAATATTTTCCATACAAAACTGGGTATATTTACTTAGGTGATATTAACAGTCCACTTGGTTAATTTCAACAGACATACTCTGTTATATTTGTAGCGTCGAAATCTAAACCTGTAAATTTCAACTCCGCAGATATCAGCAATCAACTTATCTAATTTTAACAAACACACTCTGTTACATTCTTAGAACTCGGCTGATTTTAAAAGTCAACTCGGCTAATTTGAACAGACACACTCTATTGTTTTCTTTCAGATTTGAACGCACACAAATATACTTTTTAGAGCAATTCACTTGAACCATTCCTATCAGTGTTACCGCAATGTTTTCCAATTAATATTTTTATTTAAAAAAAATATTAATTTAAAGACATCTGTGTAAAAAGCAATTTTACTTCGTTTCTATTATTAATGGTACTGAATTTTATCATTTCCGTTTTGAATGTATTGAACAACACATTTAAATACTGTGAGATAAATAAAAAGAATATGGAAAATAAGGAAAAATTGGGTTGTACAATATGTAAATAAGTATTATTATTTTAAATTTTTCATTATAAATACCTATGTCAAATAACACCATATCCCAGTAAATAATGTCATTAAATAGAAACTTATTTTTCAAACATAATTTTATTAGGAATACATTTTATGTTCATGTAAAAACACATCTAATCTTAGAATTTAAGACATTCATTTATATAGATACATAGATGTAATGGACAATATGTGGCAACACTGATTTCGCATCAACAACCAGTTTTGTTCTTTAGAGTTACACATACTATCACAAATTATGATGCCAGATGTAGTCGCGCGTCGCTACGCTATCCTTTTCTTGCAGAGGAAGCGTCATATTCGTTTCAGTTTCAGTGTTCAGTTTAGTTTTGTTTGAATAGTGCAGTGGTTTGGTTCGTGTTCGGTTGCTGTCGTCTCGTGTTCGCTTTGGCTTGCAAGTTTAAGTTCAACAAAAAGTGTTTTTGGAAAATATTTTGGTAAGTAAATACTTATAATATAATCAATTTAAAAAAATTTATGAGTAGCTAGTAAACAAAATTGGCTTTGTTAAACTAATATTTAAACTAGAAGATAGAAAAAAATCGTTTCCCTATAAAAAGCCATTTTATATATATGTATGTAAAATAAATGGACTCCATTGCCGTAATGAATATATACAACGATTAGTGAAATGATAATTATGTAATGAACTTTATATAATTAACCATACGTTCTATGAACTCAATATTTATGTTAACTTTAAATAATGAACTATTCTGGTACCTACAAAATAAAACAGCAATTATTTTTAATTACATACATAATTGTTCATTCCACTCAAATATTAAAGTCGTCTATAAAATTGATTATTGACGCCGCGACAATTAATTTTTGCTGGCGGGCGTGGTATCCAATTTTGTTCTCTTTGGCTTACAAGTTAAGATAGTTTTTTGAAGCAAGGGAAATTTTCTAAATATTTGAAACTAATGCTGTTCTTTGTTTTTTTATAACATATTTCACAGATCATGGATGAAGAAGTGTGCAACCTGCTAAAGGAGTGGGGGCTCGAAAATTACATTTGTGCTTTCCAAGGTATGTACTCGTACGTTTTTTTATACATCACAATTCTAAATATCATATCGATACCTAGTTATTTTTTTGTGCATTTTATTGGACAAAACAAATTTAAAAATGTCGCTTAATACATTCTTTCGGGAACCAAATCTGTTTCGTCCAATAAAATACACAAGAAAATAACTAAATGAGACGTTTTTTTCGTTTCCTAAAAATGTCGCTTAATAAATTCTTACGGGAAGGTATCGATATTATATGGAGGGCTCACTGCTGTACCAAACCAAGTAATTTAAAAAAAAAATCCAAAACCAACACCAAAATTTCTGCAAAATTGACCTCTATTTAGAGCTGTAATGAACATACATAGCTCTAAATAGAGGTCAATTTCGCGGCAATCCTGGCGTTAGTTTGGATTTCTTTAAAATGACTTGGTTCGGTACAGCTGTGAGCCCTCCATATATAAGCTAAAGTTAATTTGACTATCTATTCTAAGTGTTAAAAAGATCATATTTTTATATTTACTGTTCATTATTTACTTCCTAAAATATTGTACGTAGATACAATAAAAAAATGAGAAATAATCATTTTTGCCGCAACTTTCAAAAATTTGATTAAAAATTTCGTAGACAACTTACATTGTTTGCTTAATGTAATAGTTAGATACTAAATTTAGCTTTTGTCCAGTCTTTTTTAATTGCGCTATGTATAGCTGCAATTTATTACGTTCTTTTTAATGTACATTATCTTTTTTTGGCAGTTTCGGCAAACAAAAAGTTTTCTTTGACAAAATGTGTGTTTCTGTGTTTTCAAAATCTCTTAAAACTGCTTAAGAATATAGAAATTAAATTTAATGTAAAACACATTTCATTTACTTGCTGTAGACAATGTCATAACTTCAATGTCTCTGCCGTTACTAGGTGCTACAGAGATAAGGGAGTTGCTCCCAGTCATAGGACATCGTGTGATTTTTACCAGAAACTTAGAAGAGTGGAGAAAAGCAATGCATCCTAATGCTGTTAACCCTCTGGTTAGTTATAATTATTCAATCAAACCTTAATGTTTTCCTTTTGTTATGGTAGAAATTAAAGTATGAATATCCTACAGACATTCGATTCTCAAGAAATAAGTGTTGGTAGCTCTCAAAACCCGAGCGAAATAAGTTTTGCACTATGTGACTTTCTCCCTGAATATCACGATGGTGGCGGTATTCAATTACTAGATTCAACTGTTGCATCACCACTTACTACTAAGAAAAATCTATCAAACGAAGTCATAGAAGTAAGTACCCACAAATTTGTTTCAGATAGACACCGATTATTTCGAGGCTGTAGCGCCATTTTATAGTAGTTTCAAATTGTTTAGCCTAGCTTATAAATCAATTAAGTGATTTGAAAATCGAAGTGAAGCATCAATTAATCTCGCTTAAATCTTTGGTTTAGATAAAACCATTGAATTATTTTTCGTTCTAAACAAATTTGATCATCCTTGTCACAAAAATAATTGTACTTATTTTTATTATAATTTCCACGTCTGTGAAAAAACGGAAATTTTAAACGAAAATTTCACTCAATTTAGATGTAAACTAAGCTTTAACATTTACAGTAATAAGATCAAAATTTTCGTCTTTCATTTAAAGTATTGTTTATAATACACAATGCTGGTATTTGGTTCTGTTGATCAGCAGAAACGAAACTATAATAAATTACTATAATTTGGCGGTTAGAGCTTAATTTATATGTGACCGCCTAATGGTTTGAGAGCTAGACACATTGACAATTTAGATAACATGTTTTGCTATTTATTTATATATACATATATATACATATATATACATATATACATATATATACATATATGCGAGTATATTATATATAATTAAAAAATATTTTTAAAAAGACCCCTTTCAGCTTATATCATTTTGTACTTCAAAATTTTGTAAATGATAGAATGGTCCCAGCTAGTTTAAATAGGTACATATTTAGAAACTAATATGTCTTCGTATTGATTATTGCAAAATTCAAATGGTTTTTAAAAAAGACAAATTAAAGTAATATTCTTGTTTGGTTGAACTAAGTAAAACTTCGAATCTATAAATACATATAAAGTTCGCAAAATAAAAATGGTTAATAAAATAAAATGCAGGACTGGAACTTGCTCTTATATAAAAGACTACGAATTTGAAAAATGAAAAACTGTTCATAAGTATAAAATTCATTTTAAAAAACCACTCTCTTCGTAGTTGGTGCTAAAAACAGGATGCCATGTGATTCAAGCAAATATTAGTTCATGCAGGAACAAAAATTATAAGTCGTTGTAGTTGTCTTCTAAAAAAATAAGCTTTTATATACAAATTTAAAACATTTTAAAGAAAAAAATTTGTTTTTGAGATATCAAAAATTCAAAAAATATTTTTTTTGTTAAGTTTTTAACACTGGAGTACACGCGCCCTATTTTTGTACACAAATGCACGCGTGGGCTACTATGGTAGACCATTTAAAATCTAAATCATTTTTAGATTAATAAAGATTTAAATGAAAAACAAATATTTAAAAATTATATTCACTTACTGTCTTAAACATTTAATAGTTTTAATTCATAAATATTAGTAAGGAACTTTAAATTAAAAAAAAATGCTTTTTCAGTCCAAAAAAAATTAAATAAGTAAATTAACTGTTACTTTGGTCTTAAACAAAGACCATGCATGTTTTCCAGTGTTAAACGCAATTGTTTTTTAAACTTTTTAGAAGCTTCTATTTAAAAAAAATCATTAAAATACGTTATGCCGATAATGACAAATTCAAAATTCGAAAAAAATGGTTATATGGTAGGTACAGTCAGTAATATCTTGATTTCAATTTTTTTTTATTAAATTATAGATTGTTAAAATGAATAAAAAGAAAAAAATATTAGCAAAATTCTCGGAACCGTTTTCGAGAAATATACGATTTTCGAAAATCATTTTTTAACATTTGTATGGAAGGTACTGTTACCAAAAATAACCATTTTTTTATTTTTTTTTTTCAACTAGATAACTTTAAATAAATGAAATTTTTGAATGTTTTTTTTTAATTCTGTGGGATAGTTTTTGAGAAAAAAAATATTATTAAAATTTCGACAAAAATCGTATGGCAGGTATACCGTTGTTTTTGATATTAAAAAAAATCCAAGTTTTTTTTTTTGAAAAATCCATGGCGCAAAATTTTAAACAGCTTACTATTAGGGAATTAGTATGATACTACTTAACAATTTGCTAACGTTTTAGTAGATTACTAGCTCTTTCATAATTTTAAACAATTTCTAAATAGTATCGTGCTAAGGCTATTTTTCCAATAAATTGCTTCTAAACACACCTAAAGTAATGACAGATTATGCAAACAACTAAGTAAACAGACCTGTTTTGATGTTTTGATAGGTTTTCGATGGTTTTACCTTTAATAAAAGGGTAGAGAAAGTATGATGCTATATTCGATTAAAATGTGCAAAACCGTCATTTTTATCTAGTTTCATACTAAAACAGCTTTAACATCGTACAAACTCAACTAAAATTTTGCACAAATATCTTTAAAACGTGCGAACGATTATTTTTTGAAATTACATGTTTCCTAAAATCTATACTACTTCATATTTAAAATTGGCATCCCAAATTTTGTTCTCGAAAAAATTTATATAAAAAATTACTTTGATAATAAAACGATTTTTAAACTTTGTTTGCATAACGACAAAATAGTTTTATGAATTTGAAATACAATAATTGAATTTGAAAATAGGCTAATTCGTAATTAACCAAAGCTAACAAAGAAACAAAAGCAGATTTTTCTAATTCATAATGCAATATTTTCATTTTAGGATCTTCGTAAACTTCTTGAAAGTTCCTTAGATGGGAAAGGTATCTTATCAATAGATACAAATAAACCACTTGAAAATAAAGCTAGACTTAGATTGGTGCGGATTATATGCACATATATTCTTAAAACAAACCCGGAGCGCAACATTACAGCCCAAATTTATGGAAAGTGGGCAAATGAAATTGTACATTTGTTCCCTTCTGAAAATAGATCTGTTTATTTTCACAACAAAATTGTGGAATCAAGTCGTGGGATAATTAACCGTTTGACAGGCAAGTTGCCAGACCACGTTCATAATCTAAAAAGAAAATATCGTGAAACAGGTATAATTACCAAACGCCAGCGTTCTTTGTCATTATCACCCACCTCTAGTCCGAAATCGACCAAACGCCTAGCAACAGCGTTGAAAATTGGAGAACAGGAAGAACTGTCAGATTCAAATCTGGAATGGCTTCGAAATTCTAGCCATCCTTGGGACAAGACGGAGGAAAAATGGGAGAAAACCACTTGTGCTCGGCTTCATCTTTTAAAGGACTTAAGCATATCACAGTATTTTGATGACTACCCGGCTCTCAAAAATGTATTAGGATATAAACTGGTAATAAATATTTTACAACCATACATATGTATTTACGAAATATACATATATTCTAATCGTACTTGTTCTTTCCTAATATTTTCTAATACATGTTTTATTGAATTTTAAATAGCTTGAAAAGGACTTCAACAGTTTATACAGGGAAAACTGCATGGGCTTATGTGAACATTTCCCCAAAGTCAAACAGGATTTATACACCATTGCAAGGAAGAAACTGAGCGGTAAAGACAGCTCTATCGCGGAAATATTATTATTAGAGAACTGTGAGTATTTAAAAAACTTATATTTGTAAGAGGTCATAATTGAAAAATAATACATGAAACGTCAATATACATGCATTTATTTTAATTCCATTGCTATTAACAATTTCAAATATACCATTAAGGAATCCATATTGGTGGTTCCTATTATTTTATTTTTGTTGAATAGCGGCATGAAGTTATTCATTATCCTTTAACCATTCATTCTCATAGTTGGTATGGCATAACCATTACCTTCTGAAAACTAGCAAACAAATGTTTAGTCAGAAATAAGTAATTTTTAACTTGTCTAAGGGTGCTGCTTTTAAATGTTTAATGGAAACTGCTCATTTAATATTTATGATACATGAAAGTTTGGTATCACTTCAATTTAAAGTATTTAATAATATACATCTCGACTAAAAAGGTAAAGTATCTTAAGTCGACTTAAGATATTTCGCGTTTTTTCGTTGATCCTTAGTGCCATTCTAAAAGGCTACAGTTGTGTATTATCGGCTTCCTTCTATCTCACTCCTGTGCTTTTTTTAAAGACAAAACCAACCTCATCTTATGTTCAAAAGACACATCTCTATACGCGGTAAAATATCTTAAGTCCACATAAGGTTGTGTGTTCTGCTTAATTTTAAAACCTAAAATAGACTTAAGATTATATTGGCTTAAGACTTTTTTATTATTGTGAAATCGTAAATTATATTAAGTTGACTTAAGATATTTTCGCGCGTGCAAACAGGAGTCATCCTTAAGTCGACATAAGATAAAATCCTTAAAAAAATTCCAAAAAAGTGTGAAAACGCAAATCATCTTATGTGAACATAAGATGAATTTTCAAATTTAAAACTGAAATTTTTCGCTCCCTAAGTAGTCATAGAATATTTTACCGTTTGCAAACCTAAAACAATTTCCGTAATAACAAGGACTTAAGATATTTTTAAGCGTATTTTGTTTCTAGATGGCCTTTTGTGCGACCGTTTTTCTCATTTTTTCATTTAGTGTTTCAGACAGTTTTGTTTCATACGCGATTGAAAAATTATTACAAATGAAACACATACGTATACAACAAAAAAGAGTTGAATTGCACGAATTTGGAATTAAAAATACATTTTATAAAAATAAGACATGGATTTAATGAAATAAAAATGTTCACATGTATGAAATTGCCATCTGATTTTCAGAAAACTAAGAATTTATTCACACAAAGCTCAAAAATAGTTTTATTATTAAAAGAATTTTCATGCTAGAAATTTCTTCAAAGCTTTTCAAGAATACAATTTGGGATACTAATTTTAAGTAATTACGTAGTAGTATTGGCGAATAGTTCTAAAAAGACTGGCGCGAAATGTCAAACAACATATTATTTTTAATTTCTTTGTATGATACTACTTAACAATTTGCTAACTTTAAAGCAGTTTACTAACTCATTCTTAGTTTAAAACATTTTCCAACTAGTATCGTACTAAAGGAATTCTTAATAAATTGCTTCTGCACACACAGAAAACATTGACAGTTCGTGCAAAAAACTAAGGCCGGGCATTCACGACACAAAATAACTGCGCAAACTGGTGTTTGCGCAGTTTAGTTGTGTTGTGAATGGGGTTGTTTGTGCGGTTTGTGCAGTTAACTGTGTAAAAATCAAAAAATTTTAATATTTTTGCTCAAGTCTTAAATTTGTGCAGTTATTTGTGTCGTGAATGTCAAAAACTGTACAACCGCTCAGTTGAAAAATTTTATTTACGCTGTGTACATTGTTTTTTTTTTTTATAATGGCTGGTGCCGGAGCCGATGATTATATGATATGAACAGAATGAAAACTTTTTTAAACTGAGAACTGTGCAGTTCACTTGTATCGTGTTTTGCACAAACCGACTTGAGTGAAATGTCAGTTTGCGCAGTTATTTTGTGTCGTGAATGCCCGGCCTAAGTAAGCAAACCTTTTGTGGCGTTTCTAAAAGCACGATATTCTTACGATGATTTTAACTTTAATATAGATATAGTATGATGCTATATTCGAATAAAATTTGCTAAATCGTTGATTTAACTTAGTTTCATATTAAATCAGCTTTAACGTCGGTCGTACTAATTCAATTAAAATTTTGTGCCATTGATTTTGGGAAATAATTTAAAAAAATAATCGTTTCACTTTTTTTGAAGATATTGATTTTTCAAAAACCAAATTAAATTTTTTTTTCAAAAGATCCAAAAAATATTTTTGCGAATGTTCTTATATAAAATACTATTTTAAGCTTCGGAGGTTCCTGCTAAAAAAAATGATTTAAATCGTTAGAACCGTTAATGAGAAAGTCGAAAATAAAAAGAAAAAGGTTGTGTGTACTGACGTACGCGCGGTAGAAGTAAAACTTCCTTACATGTCGCTGTCTTTGACTGATTGCGTGTCGTTTTGACACGTCACTGACAGCTGCATAGACATTTTTTTACCCCCAACGCAAGAAAAGAAGTTTTACTTAAAAAAAACGGTTCTATGACAGGTACCGTTAATAACATGTTATTCAGCCGTTTTCGAGATAAATAAGATCTTACACTACGGGTGCGATAACGTTAGTTTTGGAAGTAAAAACAATTTGCAATTTCTCCTATCTCCCCTTGGGTCCCTTAGGTAAATTTTTTCCAATAGGTTTTTGTTATTATTGATTTGACTCTTAAAAATATGTTTTCATGTAACCTTTTTTACAATCATCAATGATTTTTTTTTAAATAATTTAATAATTTATTTTATATTTTATTTTAATATTTTTTTAAATAAATTATTTGAATAAAACTAAACTGTTTCTATTCTGTGAACCAAATGTGATTTTATAGCCTTTTTTTTTAAAGAAATTCAAGTCTTTATTAGTTATTATTTTTTTTTTATTATTAAAGCTCTATAGAACAAATGTGACTTTTTCATAAATAAAAACCACCAAATACGAGTATCATCTTAAATCTCTTTTTTTCCACTTTTGCACACGCAACTCATCTTAAATGGACATAAGAATTGAAAACGTCCTTCGAAAACGCAAGGCAAAATATCTTATCTCAACTTAAGATTTTGGAAATTAATATAAAATTCAATTTATAGAAAAGCCAAACTATCTTAAGTCATATTTTTCCTCATAACGACCAAAATATTAAAAATATCTTTTCGAAAATAATTTCAAAAAAAAGATCATAAAATTTTACATTTGTTGAATAAAGTCTATATATGAAAAATTTTTTGGGATACAGCTTTGAAGTGTTTTTTTGCTCTCCTGAAAAATCATCAAAATTGACTTAAGATACTTTACCTTTTCAGTCGAGACATTTAAAAAAAAAATTTGATTTTTCAAAAAATAATTTAATTGTTTGTGTGTACCAGGTTTTGGACTGACTTAGGTTTTAAATTTTCGAAGTAAATACGGAAAAAAACTGAAGTATATCTAAAAATTTTCGAAGTAGTTTTAGAAAATTATAAAAAAAAAAAACATATTTTTCGAAACAAAAGTTTATTTAATATTACTTCATTATTTTTCATTAAAAAATAATTGATTCCGTACAAGTATCAATAAGTTGCAAGAAATTCAGACTTAAAATAAAATATATATAGCTATGTATAACACAAACTTCAGACTTCAATGGAAACAGATTAAATATACATAAAACAGTAAATAAAGACTTCTTAAAAATATAAGTATAAACATAACATAACATAAAAGTAAATTCAAACTTCAGGTTTGTAAAAAAATATTAATGAAATATATGTAACTATTTTAAAGTAAACTTTCCATCAACGAACTTGTATTTTTGTATGAATTTTATCAATTTAAAAGGTGCCTCATAAAAATCCTTACCTTTTTCTGTAAGTGATCTGAAAAACATTAAATTTTCCATGGTGCATACGTTTTAACGATTTCTAAACTTTTATGTAATACAGAGCGATCAGCGCTATCTTTAAATATGCTGGCTGAGAATTTTTTCAAAGAGAAGTAGATAAGAAGTAAAAAAGAGAAGTAGAATAAATTTTTTTTCTCAAAATCGAAGTAGATCTACTTCGATCGAAGTAAAGTTAGAACCCTGGTGTGTACCTACAATAATAGTCGTTTTTTATTGGTAAATGTATAGGCAGCGCAGTAAAATTTTGGCAGGTTTTAATTATTCGAGAATGTGTTCGCTGATATTTGTTCATTTTATGGTAAATTTTCACAAGAGCCAAAATTATGTGGTTTGAAATATTAATTTACGATTAGACGGTAAACGTTAATAGTCAATGGTCAAAATGTTGCCTATTAATGCATGTGCATGTTTCCTATGTCACCTGAGAGGATGAAATTCATCGAAGGATGGCTGCGATGCCAAATGATTAAAAAAGGACATGAAAATAATTTTTTTCTGGCACCGAGCCTTTATTTGACTTTGTGTACATACATGCCATTAAGATTTGATTTTATTAATAATTTTGGTACTTGTTTGACAGCAAATTTGTCAGTGATGTTAATTCAGCATACACCACATCAAAGCGTATACTTTTCCAACGCATCCCTTAGCTTGTTCAAAAGTGGATTGTTTATTCGTAGGTACGAGTACATATTTTATTTTTAGTTTTCGTTTCTTTTACTTCGTTCACTTAATGAGTCTACTAAATTAAGATGAATTGTTAAAAGAAACTCAGAAATTACGTATGTATAGCCCTTTTCTGTTTTGGATCTTTATTCATTTCAATTTGTATTATTTTTGTAAGAAATTACATATTTATTTTACTTCTTTTTCAAATCAGCTGATTTTGACACGGGTATAAATGCAATGCATATCAACTTTAAAATTTAAAGTAAAAGTGTATATGCAGTCAAAAAAGCATTTTATTCGGACTTCCATTGCTGCACTATGTATACATTACCAATAAAATACGCCTTATATTTCAAATTAAAAGCAGCTGCTGCATACATTTTTTTTATCAAAATCGTTAGAGCTATTAATAAGAAAGTCGAAAAAACGGTTATATCACAGGTACTGTTAATAACATGTTTTCCTAAATTTTGTTTCCAGCAAAATGTAGTCCATGTCTAAAGAAGCATCCATATTTTTTTTATTTGAACCCTTTAATCCGTTTTCCAGATAAATATAATTGTTCATAACGCTTGTACCGTTAAATTTGGAATTAAAATAATGGCTATATATTTCATATACATACGTATGTATGTATACATTATGTTTATATTTTTTAACTATAATCTTTAACACGTTTCAAATTGGCTTTGTTTTGTTTGTTTTCATTACAGCATCGGAAGATCTTAGTAACCTCGGAGCTTTCCTCTTAATACCATCACTTTTAACGCTGTCATCTGTACGCCTAAAGGGAGTCAGTAGAAAAATTTGGCGCCCTTCGAAAACCGAGGCCAGAAACGGATTCATAACGCACGTCTACAGTGATGCAGAGATTGACGAAGCCATAACTCTACGCCGTGATAAACTAAAGCAGCTGGGTCTAACACTTCAACCTTTTATCCTCATAGTTGGTACGTCAATACAACAAATAAGTAGCTATTTTGTAGTTGTTAACGACACAAAATATCTACTGCCTACTATTTTAGAGGCAGTCGATATTTGCTTTAAAATTATTTTTATGGTAAATGCGGAATATCCAGCTGAAAGCAAATGCACTTGGATGTTCATCCAAAAAGCATTTTTTAAGATTGCAACTAAATTCGACCAAGAATCTACAGCGGCCAATACCTTGCTTGTTGAGCTAGGAATTAAATAGAAATATAAGAAAGCTATTACGAGTATACAGTCACTCACACTCACACTTTTCACACTCACATATCTTCTACAAATTTATATAGGGTAAAAATACAAGATTTTTAAATATTATTATTTTTCTTGTTAAATACTGACTACAAGGTAATATACAATAATTAAAAAGGAAATAATCATCAACATTTCGATTCGGAAACAAAAAAAAGAAGAAAATGATTTGCCGTGTTTTTACTAATTATAAGTCACACTCAAATTCATATTAAAAAAATACTCAATAATTGTTTAATATTTGGCCACGTTCCCATTTTTTTGGATAGTCGCTTCAAGACTTTTTGGCATATTCTCGACCCACTTTCTTGCGAAAGGATGGCTCTTTAGATTCCCTTTCATCCATCCCAAGATCGCAACTGTTTAAAGAGCTTTTATGCTCTTGTCTTTAGTTCTGCCCACAAATGCTCAATTACATTTAAATCAGGTGATTGAGCAGGTGTAGTGAGAACTTTTGGACAGTTGTCAAGAAGCCACATCTTCGCGAACCAAGATTTATGCTTGGGATAGTTATCTTGGTAAAAGACAAAGTCATCCATGATCCCAAGTTTTTCCACACTTTTTTTAATAAAACTTCTCATCTTTAGCACTTATTTTTCTTTTATTTTCAACACTTTTAGGTTAATTTTCTATTCGGCCTTCTTTTAACCATTTTTTTATTAAATAAAGTGGATTTGCTTTTTTTTTTTAAATCACTTATTTCGCGTACTCTTTTACCCTCTTGATGGTTTAAAATCAGAACTTGCCTTTTTTCAACAGTTTTATGTCTGGACATTTTGATTTTTTTTGTTAAATGTAATCACATGAAAGCTGTAAAAAGACTGCAAGACTAGTTTTCATAGAAAACAGCAAGTGTCCCACCTTAGGTGTGAATAAATGAAAACAGATAGTTCACTTATTTAATTTTTTCAATTTTTTTTTATTATCTAATTATAACTATTCGGAAACGTTAGCCATTTAATGTTTTTTATTCAAAAATGTTTCTTTAATTGCGTGTTTTTTTCTTATCCCACTTTGAGTGTGAGTGACTGTATGTATAACCACTTTATGTGTACTATAAAAGAATTTACTTATCCTTATTATAAAAAACTTAGCTAAACTTACATAATGGTTGTTTGTTTTCTATGCAAATCAAACCTTAAGAACCTTAAATGTCTTAGACAACACTTTGCTTTTAATCACTTCGGATATAATTTTAAACACTACGAATGCAATGAAGGCGATTGTAAGCGTTCATTTCCTTCTTTTTTTTCATTTAGAAGACACTTTAAAAAAGAACATGATTCTGAAAGACAGAATCAAGAATTCTGTTCTCATTTGAATGTTGAAAACACACAAAAAGAAACTAAACTTTCTTCCGAAACACAATTGAAAGAAAATTGTGAAGCTATTTTAACAGAAATCCCGTCAGTCAGTTCACCACTTTCGCTTTTTATAGCATCCTTATACGGTAATGTACTCTTGCCTAGAAATGTAGTGCAAAAAGTAATTGATGGCTTAAAAGATTTGTTCGGACCATTGACTCCAACTATTAACAACTGTGTAGAAAAAATTTGTCTTGAACACTCCCTTTCCAAAGATGTTTCAAAATCATTAGTCCAAACACTCAAATATTCAATCATATCCCCTTTAGAAAATTTTTCAACTGAACGAAAAAGGATTGCCTATTTTTCAAAAAACAAAACTTACTTAGAACCACAAGGAATTGTAATTGGTCAAAGATTCGATAATGTTAAAAAAGAAGGTGTAACACGTATGGAACCTGTCACATGCCAAGAACATTTTATTTCTTTAAGACATGTACTGAAAACTTTTTTTTCTCTTGAAGACATACTCTCTGAAACTCTGGAATACATGGACAGTCTTAAAAATAAAAATGCGGTCGAAAATTTTATCCAAGGTACTTATTGGAAAAACCGACTGGAGCATCACTCCAATCGAATTGTTTTTCCTCTATTTATGTATTTCGATGATTATGAAACTGGAAACGTTCTTGGAAGTCACGCTGGTGTTCATAAACTAGGAGCAGTATATGTCTCAATTCCGTGTCTTCCGCCCTGGCGTCTATCAGTCCTGTCCCACATATTCCTTGTTTTACTTTTTCATTCATCTGACAGAGCAGATTTTGGCAACAATGTTATCTTTAAGCCAGTTATTGATGAGTTCAATTTTCTAACCAAAGTGGGTATAGAAATAGATATTCCAAGTTTCAAGGGAACTTTATTTTTTGAACTTGCTCTGATTCTGGGTGACAATTTAGGGCTACACTCTATGATTGGATTTGTAGAGAGCTTTTCAGCTAATTTTTCGTGCAGAGTGTGCAAAGTTCAAAAACAAGTATTAAGAGAGCAGGTGTATGAGGATCCAACTTCTCTTCGGACAGTAAAAACCTATGAAGCCGATCTGGCTATAAATAATTTGTCTTTAACTGGTGTAAAGGAAAGGTGTATATTTTTGGACGTAAAGGATTTCGACTTGTTTCATCAAGTAGGGGTTGATATTATGCATGATGTCCTGGAGGGTGTAGCGAAATACATTTTGAGTTTTATTCTTTTGCAGTATACCGAACATTACCAATTTTTTTTTTTATCTATTTTCAATGACAAATTATTAGCTTTTGCCTATGGCCCTGATAGTAAAAATAAACCTTGCCCCATTGAAAGGGAACATCTGAAACGGGGAAATGTACGTTTATCTTCTGGAGAAATGCTTACTCTCTTACGATTTTTGGGATTATTAATAGGAGATTTTGTGCCTAAGGACGATTCAATTTGGGCTCTCTACATAACATTGAGAAAAGTTCTTGACATACTTCTCAGCATTAAAATTTCAACAGGAACAGAAGATTTACTGCAGGTTTTAATAGCTGAACTTAATGAACAGTATATAAAGCTTACCAAAGATTCTCTTAAGCCAAAGTTTCATAATCTTATTCATTATCACACTGCACTTAAAAAACATGGCCCATTATCATCACTTTGGTCAATGAGGTTTGAAGCAAAGCATAGGCAATCCAAAATGTCAGCTAGATCATCTTGTAACCGTATTAATGTCACTTTAACTTTAGCAATAAAACATCAACTTCAGCTAAATGAAATGTTTCTCAGGGGCAAACTTTCCTACATACTTGACGTAGGACCCATAAAAAGTGTCTTGCTATCTGAAATTAAACTTTTGCAATCTAGTCTATCACTGGATCCTACAAAATCATTGAATAGGGTTAGTTGGGCGACTATTTCTTCCATAAATTATAAAATTGGATCCGTCTTAGTAAAAGGTCTTAGTTCAGACTGTTATCTCTATGAATTTTTCTTATTAAAAAAAATTTATGTATATGACTCTAATCGCTTAATTTTCGCTGGCACAGTACTGAAAACTTTATGGTTTATCGAACATTACTATGCATATGAAGTTGAAATTCCATCAATGGGTCAACAAAGTAACGAGTTTTTTGAGTCCTTCCTTTCACCAATTCCAAACACTATAAATATTTTACCAAACGGCAAGCAGTACATAACCTTAAGAAGTCCACTGTAAATTTATATTCACCGGTTGAGTTCTAAAATAAAGAAGGTATTCTCGATCTCATTCCAATGGTTTATAGTATATAGTGCAAACTTTCAACTATCACTAGTTTTTCAATTGTGCACTTTTAATAGACCGTTTGCACCAAATCGTAGTAATAAGGGATATTACTTTTTTTTTCCTTTTTAAAACTGTCTGGAAAATGTTTACGTAAAAAGCTTATTCAATAAGCAATCCAAGACTTTCTTTTAAATTAAAAACTGCTTAAATAAAATTATGATTTAATAAATTAAAATAATGTGTAAACTATAATAGTTAATTCATCAGAAAACTTTTAAAAATATCGTAAAATGTATACAACGAGTACTTTAAGTATATAATTCTAATTAAAAATTATTGTTTTGTTTTTTATTATTGTCCTAGAAAATAAGTTTAATCATGTTACTATACTTAAGTTAACCTAGTTTAGAACTTTTGTATTTCTGTAAATAAAATCACTGTACCAATATGTTTGTACTAAAAATTTAAACGCTTTAGTCTTTTCCTTAATGGATGATATTTGTCTTCGAAAAGAGATTTTTCAGTTTTCAGGTTCACCGAAGTTTGGAAAAATGCTGTCTAAAGGTAAGTATTCGTACTGGATGGAAATGGCTGCAACAGAGTACGTTTGGCAATTAGAACCAAGTAGATTGGTTAAAATTCAACCAAGTGAGTCTGTTATTTGCAATAGAGTAAATCAGATGAATTAACAGACCAATTAAAACTAGGTTGGTTAATATCAGCTGAGTAGGTTGACTAATTATAGCCGATTACGTTGGTAAATTAGAAGCTAGTAGATTGGCTAATTATAACTGAGCAGATTGGCTAAATTCAGCCAAGTACGTAAGCTAATAATAATGGAGAAGCTTGGCAAAAATAAACAGAATATGTTGGTTCTTTTTTACCAAGTAGATTGATTGAATTCAACAGAGTAAGTTGACTAAATCCAACCTAGTTAGTTAGTTAAAATAAAACAAGTAAGTTAGCTAATTTTAACCGAGAAGGTTGACAGATTTCAACAGAGCAACTGGATTAAATTCAACCGAGTTGCTTACCAAAACTAAACCGAGTAAGTTGGCTAATTTGAACCGAGTATGTTGACTGAATTCAACGGAGTAGGTTAACTGAATTTAAACGAGTGGGTTGGCTAATAATAACTAAGTATCCTGGCTAATTTTTACCAAGTAGATCGACAGATTTCAACAGAGTTAGGTGACTGAATTCAACCGAGTCGGTTGGCTAATTTGAACCGAGTATGTTGACTGAATTCAACGGAGTAGGTTAACTGAATTTAAACGAGTGGGTTGGCTAATAATAACTAAGTATCCTGGCTAATTTTTACCAAGTAGATCGACAGATTTCAACAGAGTTAGGTGACTGAATTCAACCGAGTCGGTTGGCTAATTTGAACCGAGTATGTTGACTGAATTCAACGGAGTAGGTTAACTGAATCTAAACGAGTGGGTTGGCTAATAATAACTAAGTATCCTGGCTAATTTTTACCAAGTAGATCGACAGATTTCAACAGAGCTAGGTGACTGAATTCAACCGAGTCAGTTGGCTAAAATCAATTAAATACGTTGGCTAATTTGTACCGAGAAAGTTGACTGATTTCAACAGAGCAGGTTGACTAAATTAAACCGAGTTGGTTGGTTGATTATTATTAACTAGGTTGGCTGAATTCAGCTAAGTGGGTTGGTTAATAACAACTTAATACCTTGGCTATTTTTTACCAAATACGTTAACAGATTTTAGCATAGCAAGTTGACTCAATTCAACCAAGTTGGTTGACTATAATCACCAGAGTGATTCGGCTACTTTGTACGGAGTAAGTAGACAGATTTCAACCAATTAGGTTGACTGAATTTTATCGAGTTGCTTAGTTAATTATACCCAAGTAACTTGACTTATTATAACATAGTAGAATGGCTAAATTCAACAAAGTAGGTTGGCTGATTATAACCGAGTATGTTGGCTAAATTCCACCATAAATCTCGGCTATTTATGTAATTTTAACAGAGTAGGTTGGCTAATTTCAAACAAGTGTGTTGGCTTAATATAGCCAAGTAAGTTGGTATTTTTTAGCACAGTTAGTTGTCTATTTATGCCTGAGTAGGTTTCGGAGGGGAAATGATATTGATTATTTTTTATAGCATCAACTTGGTTGTTTTTTCACGAGTTTTCATAATCAAGTTGTCGTGGCTGTTTTTTGCCGACTAACTCCGTAGGTGCTATAGTAATCATGTTACTTGGCTGTTTATTACCAAGATTTGGTTGTTTTTAACCCTGCAATGTTTCTGCGTGTGGATGTTCCAATTGTGGTTAGGGTGTTCCAATTGTGGTTACGATGTTCGGATTGTGATTATGATGTTCCAATTGTGGTTTAGTTGTTTATAGTTTTATTTTTATTTTGTATTATGTTTGACGTATGATCTATGTAGAATTTGAATATAGAGTAAGAGATCACTGTCATATTACAGGTGAATATAGAGGACCTAGTCATAACAATAGTAATTTAAGATCAAGTCTTCCCAAATTTATTCTAATCATCTTACACAATGTCCCCTATTACACGATGATGTCTCACGAGACGAGGCTCACGTAAGTGCGAAAAAGAAAGCAGATATGAGGAAATGAGATGCACAAAAATATTCCCGGTGAGTACCGGGCTGATTTTTAGTAGTCTCATTTTGACGTTTCTTTTTCTCATATTCGTTTTATTTTGTGTTGTGCATTAAAAAATATGAACAACTGGCAAATTTGAGACATGAGTCTCATGAATCATGAGTCAACGTAAAAGAGATTTCTTGATTCATATCGCTTTCTGAACGAAAGTCTTGACTCCCTATCACAAAATTTAGCTAAAGAAGATTTTAAATTAACAACACCATATTTTAATTGTGATCAACAATTCGATTTATGTAGTTAAACGAAAGGGTGTGTTTCCCTATGATTATATACATACATAGATTCATGGAATCGCTTAGAAGTGAAGTCTTTACCGGAAAAAAGTGATTTTTTTAACAAACTAACTGATGAGGAATGTTCCGATGAGTCATATGAAGTTGCTCATAAAATGTGGTCATGCTTCAATTGTAAGAATATGATGGAATGAATACTTGAAAATTTATTTACAAAGTGATGTTGTTTTGCTTGCCGATATCTTTGAATATTTCGAAATATATGATGAAGAGTATAATATGTAGTAATGCGAGAAAGAAACTAATGTCACTATATATAACAGAATAAATAAAAAGAGTTATTTTTAAAGAATTTTAATTTAGTTTTAATTTGACTTTTCCATTGTAAGGTGTGGTCATCACTTCCCAATAATCAAACAAAATGTATAAATATTTCTTGCTGATAGTTTGCCTTTCATTGGGTTTATTACAAGCTATCCCAACACCACTAAATATTACAGCTAATGCTGAGAATAAAGGTAATTTGGAGTTCTCTTTGTTGCTACCTAGCAATGATACTTTAAAAATTGATTTGTCCTTTCAATTAATGAAGATCAGTGAGATCATTCATCAACAAAATGAGAATAATAAAACAACAACAACAGCAACAGAAAAGCCCCAAGTAAAATATTTTACTGTCAAAGAGGCTATAGAGGCATTCAGGCAAGATTTGTTGAGAAAAGAGAAGGATATACAAGGAATAATTGAAAGTGAAAATATTTTTTACAGACATTTTAAGTTAGAATATGATCAATTAGATCTGACAATTCGTTGTTCATACGATAGTAATTATAAGAAACGTACTTTGGTAATAGCTTGTTATGAATATCGTGAATATTCCACCGAAAGAATTATGAGTAATGGTGAAATCGAATTATTTACAACACAAGACACAGAGTTCCGATCTGATGTTGAATTGATCGATGTTAAAAAGTATAAACAGATATATGATATGACAATTTCATAGATTGTGAAATCATTTATAAGAAAGTTGAGATAAAAATGCGAACGAAAAACTGAACTTGCTGGGATCACTTTTAGTTTGATCACAGCATCCAATCGAGAAGGATGGATAAAGACACGGTTGGAATGAAAGATACAACACTTAAGAAGCTGCAGTATGTTGTAATAAAGAACCCTTTTAAAACATACATGGACAAGAAAAAAGAATTATCATCATCATCTAATTGTTCATCAAAATATACTTATAAAAAAAATGTAATAAAGAAACGGGTTTATTTTTGAAAAATTAAATTTTGATTTTGTTTTATTTATAAAGAAATTTCAGACACAAGTGACCGCAGTTAAAAGAATTATAATTTTGCTGTTGGTTATAGTTGTATTTTATGTTGTTTCCTTGGGGTGGTTGAAACATTTAAATTAAAAACTATAGGTTTTTTAATGTATGTGTGTGCAACAAAACGATCTTGTTGTCCGCAACAGAGATTTTTTCAAATACTAATAGTTTATCGAAACCGAGACATAGTTTACTTTTACCAAACACAATAAGGAGCTTTAATAGTGGGACCATCAATTTTTCAAATATATGCAACGAGTGTTGGAAGGATAAATATGGATTTCTTGTTATAAACAAAGACGATTCTATCGATGGGGGTCGTTATAAAAAATGGTTTGATATATTCATTCAACAAAAAATATTCAATATTAATCAATTTCTGATTAGTATACAATAGTATGAGACTAGGTCAATCTGTTAATCTGATCCGATAATTACAAGCTGATCTGTTAACAACCTGATCTGATATTTAAAAAGCTGATCTGATAAAGCTGATCTGATAACGCTCATCTATAAACAACCTGATCTGATATCTACAAGCCGATCTGTTAAGAACCTGATCTGATTTGTTAACAAGCTGATCTAATAAAAGCTCATCTATAAACAACCTGATCTGATATCTACAAACTGATCTGTTAAGAACCTGATCTGATATCTAAAAAAACAATAAATATTCAATATTAAACCGTTTCTGATCAGTATACAATATTCTGTTGCAATAGCATGAGAGTAGGTAAATCTATTAATCTGATCCGATAATTGCATGCTAATCTGTTAACAACCTGATCTGATATTTAAAAAGCTGATCTGATCAATGAAAATGAATAAGAAAATATTAAAAAATGTTATAAACACGAGAAATGTATTGCGGAAAAAGTTCAATAGTATTAAATTACAAGAATTAGATGCAGCAAACTTTTTGGAAGACACTTTTAAGCCAATCACTAAACCTCTCAAAGACCTCGTTAAAAATTCAAAGGCTAGTTATGATTATGGTGAAAATGAAGAAACCAATCTTGAACCTTTACAATTCCATCTAAAAGGTAATACAAGTACACCCCTTAAAAAGAGCAACTCACCGCTTGATCATACTTATAAAAAAGATGATGATGATGATACGATTTCAATCAATTCAAGTGGTTTAAGTAATGAAGATACCTTCTATTCACAATATGATGACACTGACAAAAGTGGTGTATATACAAATTTGAATTTGACAAAATTGGAACAGAAAAACAAATTGGATAAATTATATGGTCCACATAGAGATTCAAATGCTAAATGGAAATTTGGTAATAAAGAATTTGTACTAAAATCAAATCAAATTTCTATAGACGGTCATATGTGGTCTTTAACACCCGGACTCTTTGAGCTTTTGTTTTACAAAACACCATCTAAAAACTATAATAAATCTGATTTGCAAATTTACAAAAAAATTCTTATTATAACAAGTGCACATAAACGTCAATATGATGAAAACGAACAAATTAAAGGAACAAAAGCATACAAGTACAGAAGTATTATAAAAAGGTTATTCAATGATAAAACACTCCATAAAGGAAATGGTCTCATGACTGTAAATCCACAAAAACCTAACTATATTTTTTGGGATGATCCCAATGAAATCGTCGATAGATTACGACTTTTAATTTCATCACAGTCGGCAGGTCATACAGGTCACAGTAATGAAATTGTTTCCATTATTGAAGAACTTAAAGAAAGCAATATAATTGTATAAATATAATTGCATAGAATCATTAGCAAAATGAGCGTCGACAATAATAATATATTCCGACATGATAGACTAAAGAAAAACCATTGAATTTAATTTGGACCATGATCGAAATATAAACCTTCATTTTAAATGACTGAAGAATATAGCTTTCCCTATTGAAGACAATGATGCAGTGTCAAAGCAATTTGTCTCGGAAAGTCTAAGTCAGTTGTCTTTAAAATCAAAAAAAGAAATCAACAATATTAAAGATATTGAAAAAGTTATAAAAGATTTAGAATCCGAAATAAAATCAAAAAAATTGCTGAACGAAAACCTAAACAATGAAATAAAAGCACTTAACAATTATATTGAAGATAGGTTCAGAGGGTTTGAAAATTATATTTTTAAGCAAATGGTGGAACCAAAAATCTTGAAAAAATTCGAGCAAAACCATTTACCCAAGCAATGAATTTAAATATAAAAAAAGGATTAGTAGATGAGCTTCATAGACAAGTGAGCAAAAATTTCCAACGTCGTCGAGTAATAACGAAAGGAATCGATGATCTTTGGCAAGCAGATTTAGTAGAAATGGGTACCTATTCAAAATTTAACAAAGGCCACCGCTTTCTTCTCACTTTCATAGATACATTTTCTAAATTTGCCTGAGTTGTACCTCTTAAAACTAAAACTGCTTCTAGTGTCAGTGAAGCGATGAAAAATATACTTATTGAGGGTCGTCGGTCGCCAGCAAACTTACAAACTGATGATGGAAAAGAATTTTTCAACAAACAATTTCAATCTTTAATGAAGCAGTACAGGATAAATCATTATTCAACATTTAATATCGTAAAGGCATCAATAGTTGAACGTTTCAACAGAACTTTTAAAGGTCTAATGTGGAAGGAGTTTAGTTATCGTGGGTCATATCAATGGATAAATTTTTACAAACAATTGATTGAAAGGTACAATAATACAAAACATAGAACCATTAAAATGTCACCAATCAGTGTAAATTCTACAAATGAAAATATTAAAGTGGTAAAAAGATGCTATGCATCTTCAAAGATTTCCAAGTAAATAAAAAAATAACAAAAATAAAAAGTAATATAATAACTTTTTTTTAAATAGATTTTTCTTCCGGATCGCTACAAAAGCTTGTCGGATGATGCGATCAAAACAATCAACAATTCACCTTATACCCTTACATATTTGGGTCCAATGGAAAGGTCCTCCAAAATAAAAATTGTACAAAAAATGTAAATAAAAAAATTTTTTTTTCTTTTACATATAATGTAATTCAATGACTTTTTATTTAATAAATTATTCTTGAATTAACAAAACTGCGGATTAAAAAACTATTTTCCAAGGCACAGCAACCAGCAGCGTAATGATGTGGGCATTGTATTGATAAAGCGTTGTTTTTTCTGAAGAGACTTTAGATTTTTACATCCAAAGTCTTCAATGTTAACCACATGGTACCAGTTGTATCCAAGGATATATTTGATCCACTTTGTCTTCTCTACTCCTTTTACATAGATCACTGTAGTTATGCAAATGTTTTCTTTTAAAAAAAATTTGCACACTATTAAAGTTCACCGAACCATGAACAATGAAATGAAAAGCATATTTTATATATATTTTAAAAAAATGTTTTATTTGTAAATATGTGTGTGTGTGTGTCTGTCTGTGTATTACAATATATCTTTTTTATTAATCCATGAATTATGGTCGTTTGAAAATCCCAACCATTTTACTAGAGCTTTGTTTCCGTTGGTATTAAGAATCTTCTCAACGAGATAACTACTTGGATATCAAGTTTTTAACAGCTCAAACTCAGAGACTCCTCCCTTGATCACATTGCCTTTATAGTCTTCAAAAATGTATGTATGTAGTATTTTGTAGATTAGTATTTTGCATTGATTTGATTTTAAAAATTTCAGTCGTCCAATTTGGTGTGTAAACCTTTTCAAAAACATGTTTATATTAACTGATGCGTACACTGTCGTCTCCCTTATGAAACTTTGGTTTTTATTAAATATTTTTTCAAGTTGTTGTAAACAGTTTTAATAACATATTTTCATTTGTAGAATTTACACTGATTGGTGACATTTTAATGGTTCTATGTTTTGTATTATTGTACCTTTCAATCAATTGTTTGTAAAAATTTATCCATTGATATGACCCACGATAACTAAACTCCTTCCACATTAGACCTTTAAAAGTTCTGTTGAAACGTTCAACTATTGATGCCTTTACGATATTAAATGTTGAATAATGATTTATCCTGTACTGCTTCATTAAAGATTGAAATTGTTTGTTGAAAAATTCTTTTCCATCATCAGTTTGTAAGTTTGCTGGCGACCGACGACCCTCAATAAGTATATTTTTCATCGCTTCACTGACACTAGAAGCAGTTTTAGTTTTAAGAGGTACAACTCAGGCAAATTTAGAAAATGTATCTATGAAAGTGAGAAGAAAGCGGTGGCCTTTGTTAAATTTTGAATAGGTACCCATTTCTACTAAATCTGCTTGCCAAAGATCATCGATTCCTTTCGTTATTACTCGACGACGTTGGAAATTTTTGCTCACTTGTCTATGAAGCTCATCTACTAATCCTTTTTTTATATTTAAATTCATTGCTTGGGTAAATGGTTTTGCTCGAATTTTTTCAAGATTTTTGGTTCCACCATTTGCTTAAAAATATAATTTTCAAACCCTCTGAACCTATCTTCAATATAATTGTTAAGTGCTTTTATTTCATTGTTTAGGTTTTCGTTCAGCAATTTTTTTGATTTTATTTCGGATTCTAAATCTTTTATAACTTTTTCAATATCTTTAATATTGTTGATTTCTTTTTTTGATTTTAAAGACAACTGACTTAGACTTTCCGAGACAAATTGCTTTGACACTGCATCATTGTCTTCAATAGGGAAAGCTATATTCTTCAGTCATTTAAAATGAAGGTTTATATTTCGATCATGGTCCAAATTAAATTCAATGGTTTTTCTTTAGTCTATCATGTCGGAATATATTATTATTGTCGACGCTCATTTTGCTAATGATTCTATGCAATTATATTTATACAATTATATTGCTTTCTTTAAGTTCTTCAATAATGGAAACAATTTCATTACTGTGACCTGTATGACCTGCCGACTGTGATGAAATTAAAAGTCGTAATCTATCGACGATTTCATTGGGATCATCCCAAAAAATATAGTTAGGTTTTTGTGGATTTACAGTCATGAGACCATTTCCTTTATGGAGTGTTTTATCATTGAATAACCTTTTTATAATACTTCTGTACTTGTATGCTTTTGTTCCTTTAATTTGTTCGTTTTCATCATATTGACGTTTATGTGCACTTGTTATAATAAGAATTTTTTTGTAAATTTGCAAATCAGATTTATTATAGTTTTTAGATGGTGTTTTGTAAAACAAAAGCTCAAAGAGTCCGGGTGTTAAAGACCACATATGACCGTCTATAGAAATTTGATTTGATTTTAGTACAAATTCTTTATTACCAAATTTCCATTTAGCATTTGAATCTCTATGTGGACCATATAATTTATCCAATTTGTTTTTCTGTTCCAATTTTGTCAAATTCAAATTTGTATATACACCACTTTTGTCAGTGTCATCATATTGTGAATAGAAGGTATCTTCATTACTTAAACCACTTGAATTGATTGAAATCGTATCATCATCATCATCTTTTTTATAAGTATGATCAAGCGGTGAGTTGCTCTTTTTAAGGGGTGTACTTGTATTACCTTTTAGATGGAATTGTAAAGGTTCAAGATTGGTTTCTTCATTTTCACCATAATCATAACTAGCCTTTGAATTTTTAACGAGGTCTTTGAGAGGTTTAGTGATTGGCTTAAAAGTGTCTTCCAAAAAGTTTGCTGCATCTAATTCTTGTAATTTAATACTATTGAACTTTTTCCGCAATACATTTCTCGTGTTTATAACATTTTTTAATATTTTCTTATTCATTTTCATTGATCAGATCAGCTTTTTAAATATCAGATCAGGTTGTTAACAGATTAGCATGCAATTATCGGATCAGATTAATAGATTTACCTACTCTCATGCTATTGCAACAGAATATTGTATACTGATCAGAAACGGTTTAATATTGAATATTTATTGTTTTTTTAGATATCAGATCAGGTTCTTAACAGATCAGTTTGTAGATATCAGATCAGGTTGTTTATAGATGAGCTTTTATTAGATCAGCTTGTTAACAAATCAGATCAGGTTCTTAACAGATCGGCTTGTAGATATCAGATCAGGTTGTTTATAGATGAGCGTTATCAGATCAGCTTTATCAGATCAGCTTTTTAAATATCAGATCAGGTTGTTAACAGATCAGCTTGTAATTATCGGATCAGATTAACAGATTGACCTAGTCTCATACTATTGTATACTAATCAGAAATTGATTAATATTGAATATTTTTTGTTGAATGAATATATCAAACCATTTTTTATAACGACCCCCATCGATAGAATCGTCTTTGTTTATAACAAGAAATCCATATTTATCCTTCCAACACTCGTTGCATATATTTGAAAAATTGATGGTCCCACTATTAAAGCTCCTTATTGTGTTTGGTAAAAGTAAACTATGTCTCGGTTTCGATAAACTATTAGTATTTGAAAAAATCTCTGTTGCGGACAACAAGATCGTTTTGTTGCACACACATACATTAAAAAACCTATAGTTTTTAATTTAAATGTTTCAACCACCCCAAGGAAACAACATAAAATACAACTATAACCAACAGCAAAATTATAATTCTTTTAACTGCGGTCACTTGTGTCTGAAATTTCTTTATAAATAAAACAAAATCAAAATTTAATTTTTCAAAAATAAACCCGTTTCTTTATTACATTTTTTTTATAAGTATATTTTGATGAACAATTAGATGATGATGATAATTCTTTTTTCTTGTCCATGTATGTTTTAAAAGGGTTCTTTATTACAACATACTGCAGCTTCTTAAGTGTTGTATCTTTCATTCCAACCGTGTCTTTATCCATCCTTCTCGATTGGATGCTGTGATCAAACTAAAAGTGATCCCAGCAAGTTCAGTTTTTCGTTCGCATTTTTATCTCAACTTTCTTATAAATGATTTCACAATCTATGAAATTGTCATATCATATATCTGTTTATACTTTTTAACATCGATCAATTCAACATCAGATCGGAACTCTGTGTCTTGTGTTGTAAATAATTCGATTTCACCATTACTCATAATTCTTTCGGTGGAATATTCACGATATTCATAACAAGCTATTACCAAAGTACGTTTCTTATAATTACTATCGTATGAACAACGAATTGTCAGATCTAATTGATCATATTCTAACTTAAAATGTCTGTAAAAAATATTTTCACTTTCAATTATTCCTTGTATATCCTTCTCTTTTCTCAACAAATCTTGCCTGAATGCCTCTATAGCCTCTTTGACAGTAAAATATTTTACTTGGGGCTTTTCTGTTGCTGTTGTTGTTGTTTTATTATTCTCATTTTGTTGATGAATGATCTCACTGATCTTCATTAATTGAAAGGACAAATCAATTTTTAAAGTATCATTGCTAGGTAGCAACAAAGAGAACTCCAAATTACCTTTATTCTCAGCATTAGCTGTAATATTTAGTGGTATTGGGATAGCTTGTAATAAACCCAATGAAAGGCAAACTATCAGCAAGAAATATTTATACATTTTGTTTGATTATTGGGAAGTGATGACCACACCTTACAATGGAAAAGTCAAATTAAAACTAAATTAAAATTCTTTAAAAATAACTCTTTTTATTTATTCTGTTATATATAGTGACATAAGTTTCTTTCTCGCATTACTACATATTATACTCTTCATCATATATTTCGAAATATTCAAAGATATCGGCAAGCAAAACAACATCACTTTGTAAATAAATTTTCAAGTATTCATTCCATCATATTCTTACAATTGAAGCATGACCACATTTTATGAGCAACTTCATATGACTCATCGGAACATTCCTCATCAGTTAGTTTGTTAAAAAAATCACTTTTTTCCGGTAAAGACTTCACTTCTAAG
This sequence comes from Chrysotoxum bicinctum, assembly GCA_911387755.1. Lineage (NCBI taxonomy): Eukaryota > Metazoa > Arthropoda > Insecta > Diptera > Syrphidae > Chrysotoxum > Chrysotoxum bicinctum. The sequence continues at coordinate 63,400,154 of OU426987.1, forward strand.
CGATTCCATGAATCTATGTATGTATATAATCATAGGGAAACACACCCTTTCGTTTAACTACATAAATCGAATTGTTGATCACAATTAAAATATGGTGTTGTTAATTTAAAATCTTCTTTAGCTAAATTTTGTGATAGGGAGTCAAGACTTTCGTTCAGAAAGCGATATGAATCAAGAAATCTCTTTTACGTTGACTCATGATTCATGAGACTCATGTCTCAAATTTGCCAGTTGTTCATATTTTTTAATGCACAACACAAAATAAAACGAATATGAGAAAAAGAAACGTCAAAATGAGACTACTAAAAATCAGCCCGGTACTCACCGGGAATATTTTTGTGCATCTCATTTCCTCATATCTGCTTTCTTTTTCGCACTTACGTGAGCCTCGTCTCGTGAGACATCATCGTGTAATAGGGGACATTGTGTAAGATGATTAGAATAAATTTGGGAAGACTTGATCTTAAATTACTATTGTTATGACTAGGTCCTCTATATTCACCTGTAATATGACAGTGATCTCTTACTCTATATTCAAATTCTACATAGATCATACGTCAAACATAATACAAAATAAAAATAAAACTATAAACAACTAAACCACAATTGGAACATCATAATCACAATCCGAACATCGTAACCACAATTGGAACACCCTAACCACAATTGGAACATCCAACTGTCAATCAAATCAAAACCACAAGAAGGTTGGTGTTTTGCACCACTTTACGAACGCCAGAACCTACCAATCTATAGGGTGGTGTTTGCACCACTTTACGAACGCCAGAACCTACCAATCTATACTACTTATCTACTTGAACGAAAAATTTCCTGAAAGTTAGGAAAGAAAAGAGAATTTTTATTAATGGTGGAGGTACTTGCATAAGATGAAGTTTGTGGATTAGGCCGTCTATCCACACGCTATCGAATTCTTTCTCGACATCCAGAAAGCATCCCACGGTGACACGATTACTGTTGAGGGCTGTGGGTGATATCGTGTTGGAATTTTACGAGTGGATGCAAGGTTGAGTGTTTTTCTCGAAAGCCGAATTGCATGTCAGGGATGATTGAATTTTCACAGCAGAATTTCTTCAGTCTTCGTAGGATTACTTCTTCCATTAATTTTCTGATGTTGTTGAGAAGTAATATATTGGCCTGTAGTTGGAAACTAAGTTGGAAGCACCTTTCTTCGGAATTGGCACAATCTTTGCTGTTTTCCACTTCTAAGGGAAGTAACAGTTGTTGATGCAGTTATTTAAAATGATAGTGAGGAAAATCATTACTGCATGTGGCAGCCTTTTCAGGATGTAGTATAGGTACGGTGACCATATTTCTCAAAGCAAAACCCGGGACATACTTTTTTTTACTTTTATTTTGTAAGAAATCAACAAAAATCTCAAAAACAAAAGAATACTAAATCCCAGCACAAAATGCTTAGAACTAAACAAAACCTTAATTTTTTTTTAAATATTCAGTCTTTCTTTACCAAGACTTTGAAAAATAAACATTAATCACACATTGTCCAGGAGATTATTGTTTGTTTTTTTTCCTAACAAATTTTTTAGATGATATTACCATTTTCTTTAAAATTTTTTTTTAAATTCCTGGTAGATTAAATTATAATTTAATTTTACCATTAACATGGCTATGGAAGTTCCAAGTTCCAACACTCAGTTGCGTTTTTTCATTTGTTCAAATATTGTTCATTATGGAAAAGACTCTTTCGGTTGGACCATTTAAACCTGGAAGACACAAGTCGAACTTTTCAATAAATAAAAGATTTTTGAAGTTTATATTTTGTTTACGAAATTGCTCTAAAATTTCTCTCCATTTTTGGGGCAACAGTAGTTTTGTTTTCTGTCAATTTTGTTATAATTTATTAGGTTAAGAATGATTTTAGACAAACAAATTCGTCAAACAAGTTTTAATCATTCCTATCAGCTTTTGGTTGACAAAAGATAACCAAGATTCTATTTCTGGCCAGTTAGTAATGTTTTGAAATTATATCCAACTAAAAACTTCAAGTTCTTTGAAAGATACATCCCACTGGTTTAATTATTCTTAACACGTTATGTAAAGTTGTTGAATATTTGCTTTTCATTCGTTTTGAGTAATTCATTTTTGTTCGACTTTTTCCTTCATCAATTTAATATTTTTCTTCTTCAACTTTAGAAATGCAAATTTCTTTTAAGGGATTAATTTGTTTTATTATTATTTAACTAGCTTAGCTATTGAGAGTAAGGTATTCAGTCTTTTTTTTTCAATTTTTCTACGCGAACAGTGTGGATTTTGATGATGACAACTTTTATATCTATTGGAGAACATTCAACTCCAGTTTGTTTACAGTTATTTAAAACGTGAGCAGCACAATTAACTCCAATGAGATCGATACCGGTTACGGCTTGAAGTTTATTCTTGCTGGCCCGCCAAAACTACAGTTTACGTTGCCATATTTTTTAAAATGATGCCAGATGGTTCCCATGGAAGATTTTCAAAATCTAAAATCTTTACAACGATACCTTGTTGTGGTGTAAAATAACGAATTAAGAGCGGACACAGTTTTGTACAGCTATGATTGGAACAATCAGAAAAAAAACGGTTACAAAACTTACTTTGCATAGAGAAGTTTTAATTTCTTCGATGGAATAAGGTGCAACAACATTGCACAAAAGATCACATTTTGTGAGTGTAAAAAAATACATTTGATCAAAACAACTTTTTATAAGTTTCGATGCGCAATAAATAAACCTGAATGAGTGGAATTAGAGTGACGGCAAAAAATCGATTTTCGAAATCGGGTCGGGGAACCCCATAAAGAATTCGAAAAAAAAATTTTCTTCGAGAGTTGCGGTCACCCTAGTGGTTATGTTATATTGTGTGGTAAGCCCAGGTACTTTCATTAAATGCATTCTTCTTTCCAGGTCCTTGAAAATTTGATGAACTAAAAAATCATTGTAAACTTTCGCTTGAAGCGGCAGCAATGTCGGATTCTTTGTGTTTTTTTGTTTTGTTTTTAAGTGCTGTTTAATATCACCACTGCGTATTGAAAACGTATAAGCGATTTTTGAACAGGTTACTACCTATATTGGGTTTTTCCATTGTATGAAGAAAAATTTCTTCTGAAGATCATCGTTGAATTCGCATTTTTTCTTTGGAGTTATTTTACAAATTTGTAAATTTATTGTAAATAATTAAGAGAATCAAATTCCATTTTTTGAACCAGTTTATGCTCAAATTTTTTCTTTAATTCGGTAGAAGTACATAAGCTTATATTTTAAAAAATGTTGATTTATATATTAAAAATTTGTGCATTGTTTCCTTTTTGTGAATACACATTTTGAAAAGCATCTAACAGCTCAGCTAAAATAAAATTTAAAATTTTGAACGTTATTCGAATAATAAAAATATATGAAAATACGGGACAAACCCGTGACAAAAAATCAAATACGGTAAAGTTGTACGGCCCGGATTTCCTTAAAATTTAGCCAGGACAAACGAGTAAAATACGGGACTGTCCCGGGAAATACGGGACGGATGGTCAGCGTAAGTATAGGAGACACCATCTGGTCCAGCAGACTTTTTTGGCTTAGAATTGCCGATGATTTCTACAACCTCCTCTAGATTGCATAAATGTGGACTGTCGGTGGGATCATTTGCTGGATTGATGATACTAAATTTTTTTTATCCGGATTTGATTGTAGTATTTGTCGAACTGTTGCCTCAACTTCTTGTAAAAAAGTTGGGTCAGTAGGTGGATTCGGTGTTAAGTTTCCTTCGAAGTATTCGGCGGACGCTTCCACCTTGTCAGTGGACAACCCTTATGGTGCCCGTCATCGTACGGTGTGAGTTTAAGACTCATTTTACGAGCAGCAACTCACCATTGATCTTACAAGGTCCTATTGACTCAAGAATTGAAGGCGCACGACCATATCTGCTTAAATTTCATAATCAATGGGAATGTTTGCTTTTACACTTAAGTCATAATACTTGGACAACATTTAATTTTGTTCACTTTATTGTATTTTTAAAATCTTCGTTTTCATCTTTGTCTTCACCGGATGAAAACGATAAAATTATTGTGAAAACATTTTTAAAAACCTTTTAAAATAAAAATAGAGTTCACAATTTTATTGACCCCGTGAAAAATTACTCAGACGAAGTGGGAATTTGTTTTTGTTGTTTGTAATATTTATAAGCACCAACATGACGATGTGCTAATTCAAAGACAAAATTTCAAAGTCGGGTAGAAGTAGTTAGCACCGTTCCATTAGTTTTCACAATGATTGGAAGCTTGAGTAAAACTAATGGAAAACGACGTTAACCTTAAAAAAGGTTAAGAACAACAAGTTCAAAGGCTCTGATGGATTACCAGTGGAGCTCTCTAAATACGAAGAGGATGATCAGATTATCAACGCAAGGCAGTAACATTTTGAAAATGTACACATTTAGATATATTTGGGGAGACAATGCGAAAATATCGTTGAGTTTTCATTTCCATAAATGAAGAACAATTTCTTAACTAAAATATGAAATTCGAAGTGACATTAATGAAATTGAATCAGCACTAAATGCCAAAATCTCGTTGAAAGGACCAACGATTATCATGACTCACAAAAAGAGACCATTAATCGCATACTCTGTTCCATACACAACCTCCATGTCTTCATTCTTTATTATTAAAATAATAATTAGACTGGTCTCAATGTCAGAACTCAGCAAGTATACATAGGTATGCGACTCAGAAGTAAATTTTTTTTAATAAGTGAAATGAGATTGTTGTTCTCTGTGAAAGTGAAACACACATAAACTGTTTGTTTATTATTTTTATGGAATTGGATAAATATGAATTTTCCATCATTTCTAGTTCATTGTTCTAAAATTCTACGTAATAGTGAAGACCAAACCAAATATTTACTTTTGGTCTGTTTATATTGTTGGTATAAGATATATTCCAATAACTATGAACACATTTCTATTCAAAGAACAATTCATTTCAATTAAACTTAAATCCATTTGATTGAAAATAATGAATTACCAAATTAATCTTAATCTATGTCTGTAAATTACGTTAAACTACATTACACATTACCATAACATATTGAAACTATCATTCACTTGATCTCCCCGACTCTTCTCAAATGCGGCCTGACATCCATAAGTTACAATAACGAAAATATTCTTTAGAGTGGCAGCTTAATTTTAATTCGACCCAAATAAATAAAATCACCAGGGTGCAGCAAACGGTTCCATAAATATCCATCCGTCCTGGTAGCATATATAGGAAACCATTTGCTTCTGATTGTGGTAATGTTTTATGACTTGAGAACCTTTGGCGCCAAAAAGATTATGGATTATGTGGGGTTGGGAATAGAAGTCGGTTGATACTATGTGTTAAGTTCTTGCTGTTGAATAACCTCAAAAGTTATCCCTCCCTCCAGGATGATAGAATGTATTGTTTATAATCGTTGATTGATTGTTTATCGAGTAATGGTGTTTCATATTTTCCTCCATATGCTCAAGAGACCTTCTTAAATAGATTAATATCTAACTGCAGCAATAAAAAGTCCCACCCTCGTAACATTAGTGTCGTTGTAGGAGGGTTGTGATTCAGTAGAAGTTAGCGTGCAGGAATTTAGCGAGAAATCTTATTTCAGATAATCATGAAGGAATCATACATTTTTCAAGGAACTGTTTGATGAGAAAGTTAATTAATTAAACTCAACAGATTCAGAGTATCAAGAATGTAAAATTTCTCACGTGATGGCATTTCTATAAAACCTGAATCAGGATATCTTGACACACTAGAAACACAATGAAGTGAGTCAAATGAATCACCGAGTCTTTGAAGATCCGATTCCAAACAACTTAAAAGTTAAAACTAAGTTAGCTAGAGAAAGTGAAAACAGAAAATGGATGAACAACGTTACGTTATCTCGTAGTTTTGATTAATTCAATTGATCTTTTTTGCGACTGCAGTCTAGACAGCAGTTTTTCGAATTGGAAAGATGCCACATCTGGAGGAAAATCTACATGTTACACTAAAGAATGTTTAAAGGTATTTATGTACATATGAATCAATTTCTATTAAAAACATATTAAATAGTTGTTCGTGTTTGTAGAGTTAAATAGCTCCTCACGATTCAAATATAAATATGTATATTCGAAGCAGTGGCGTAGCGTGTCATCTCAGCGCCCGGGGCTGGAGACCCATTTTTCCGCCCCATTCAATAGTTAATTAAAATTAAATTTCGAGACACAGGCAATGAGGTATCTTTTATTGAAGGTAAAATAAGATTAGCGGTTTCACAAACGGATTCTACGGGCCTTACCAGCAGCGAAGTCAGATATAACTTTGTCAAAATCAATATTTGCAGCCAATACTTGTTCAATCGACAATATAGCCAAGTTTGATAGTCTAGTGGAGCTCATAGTGGATCTGAGATAATTTTGATTAGCTTCAACTTCGAAAAACTTCTCTCACAACTAGAAGCACTAATTTGCCAAAATCAATAATACGAATCAAGATGACTATACTTGGAACCAAAATCCCCAGATTCAGTTTTTGAATGAACTGGAGGCCCTCCAGTGGTCATTTGCCCCTTATATCTTCCTCTGATTCAGAACTGGCGACAAACTGCTGGAGACGCTTCCGCTCCATCTGAAACTCGTCCTTGTCGATGTCTTCTGCGGATTCTTCGCCATGCATCCATTTTTCTCGTTTTGAGTTCGATTCCGATTTTTTTGCTGAGAGTCTTAGCAAAGTCGATTGCGGCTTGGACGAAACGGCCTCTGCTCTCCACTAGTAGAGCTTTTAAAGCGCAGAGTTTCTGAACACACTTATCCACACTCAGTCCTCGTTGCTGCAAGTAAATCTGTGCGTCATCTACTTCAGGTAGCACTGCAGCCCAAAAGCCAAGAAAAGTGAGGAAGTTGAATGACTGCATGGCTGTCCCGATTTTGTGTCGGAAGTTTAACATGAATCCATCAATTCTTCCAGTTACTCTAGAACTTCCTCAAACCTATTTTTAAGCGTCTCGACAGTTTAGTTTCTAGCGCTCCAGCGCGTTTCAGTGACTCGTTTCACTGCTTGACCTGTGACGGCAACCAAAGCGTTCTACGGAGCAGTTGATGCAGAAAAGAAAGCAAATAGCTTCTCCAGAGTCACGGAGTTCAATGATTCAGAAGCAGCGTGTACCCTAGCCAAGTTGAGTGAGTGGTTTGTGCATGCAACGAATGTAGCTTTCGGATTCAGTGCTTTAATCTGGGCTTGAACTCCATTGTGGATCCCTGACATTGTGGCAGCGTTGTCATAAGCCTGTCCTCTCAAAAAAATCTGTATGTCCAGTCCGTCTGATGTTATCGATGAAAGATTCTACCACGCCGACCTTTTCTCCTTCGATATGTACGTATCGCAGAACCTGGGTCATTTGGTCTTTGTGGGAGATTTCTGGTGTACTGTCGAAGATTACAAAATAATATTTAGCTTCTTGAATGCGACGGATGATGGTGGATCGAAGTTGCTGTCTCAGCAAGTTTATCAATTCATTCTGGGTTTCTGGAGATAGAAACAAAACTGGGAATCCTGCTCTCAGCTTTATCTTTGTCAGATGTTCCATTAGAAGAGGGTCATATTTAGCTAGGATGTGCACTAACTCCAGAAAATTCCCTCGGTTGCAACTATCATCTCCTCGATGTCCTCTGAAGGCCAGATTCTGTTTGGCTAAGACCTGAATAATATTCAACAACCGGTACAATACATCCCTCAACTTCTTCTCCTTAATTTCGAAAACTTCTTGTTGTTTCTGATCGATGAAACTTCCAACTCCTTCCATTTCAAGAAGCTGTGCGGTCCACGCTGTTCTAATGGTCTCTAATTCTTTTGGATTTAGCTTCCACCATTTGTTGAATCCTTCTTCAGATGCGAAGTTTGAGCCGAAATTGCCAAACAGCTTGCAATACAATACAATACAAGGATTACTTCAAAGGTGAGTAAGGCCCAAAAAGTGCATTCGCGCGACTCGAGAAACTAAAACGGAACGTTCCGAAACTCTCGCGAAACTGAAAGGGAGCCTTCCGAAACATATGATATGCGAGACCGCTGTGCTGGCAGTTTCCTACTTTACCTACTGTACATACTTTATACCTATATATATGTACCTGGTCAAAAGTCTGCCCGTTTGCAGAGCCCCCGCCAGCGGTCTCGCACACATATATTTCGGAACGCTCTCTTTCAGTTTCGCGAGAGTTTTGGAATGTTCCGTTTAAGTTTCGTAAGTCGCGCGACAATAACGGAATGCACTTTTACGGCCTTACTTACCGTTAACGAATACACGGAAATCAGCCCTGAGCATCAACGACGAATTACAGGCAGGGTGGTAAATTTCAAATGTAGGCCATTGTTGTTTGTTGACTTGTCAAACGTTCTGTCATGAAACATAAATGATCTCTACTCTGAACGCTTCACCGGCGACATTTTGCCGCCCACGGCCTTGTGCCACCCCGGGCGGGCCGCACCCCCCGCCGCCCCTACGCTACGCCACTGATTCGAAGAAAGCAAGTCTTGGTTGCAAGTGTTTCCTGTACTGACTTTTGTCTGTTAAGTCACTTGCCTCGTTACGTCTTTTTCATAACTACAAAACAAAAACAATTGTATAAGCTTTTCAAATGATTTGGTACAGGTTTGAAAAAATACATAAATTAGAGGCCCATGGATCGTATAGAACGTAAACATAGATCCTTATATCAACGCTCAACCCATCCTATATGCGTGTTACCAGAAATGGAGGGAACATAAAGTATTAAATATCTATTAACATAAACCCAGGAAATCAGTTGCGTACCATTAAATGCACGTGGAGGAAAACAATATTTATTAATGGGAGATACCGATGACGTAGCGAAAGAGAGCATATTGTGTGTAAATGTGCACTTCCTAGCTTTATAGCTTACACATGGTTTGGCTGAAAAGTGTAATAAAAGACCGCTATACATTCGACAAAAACACAGAGTGCGGAAGACTTTCACCGAGGTAATATCGTGTAACAAAGTGCAGCTGAAGGTCCAGATCAAGTCGAAGTACAGACCAAGGAAGGTAATATATAAGCATTATAGTTTGAAGACTTCCCCCCACCAGTGGTAAGGGGTCTCAAACAAATTGAAATAAGCTATTGCCGGATTTATCCGTGATTTGCCAGATTCGTCTGTGATTTTCCAGATTCGTCTGTGATTTGCCGGATTCGTTCGTGATATGCCGCATTCGTCCGTGATTTGACACATTCGTCTGTGATTGGCAGATTCGTCTGTGATTTGCCGGATTTCGTCCGTGATTTGCTAGATTCGTCTGTGATTTGCGTTTTCGCGATGAGCTTGGACTTGATGTGGATAAACCAAAGCAAAGATTTGGAAATATTAATGATGGAAACACTTCAAGGAGATGTTTTGAACAATCAGATGCAACCGCTCTGAGTCTGGAGTTAATAGAGAGGTTACAACAAGGCTCAAAATAATTATTAATATTTTGAATTGTAGGGAAGTAGTGAATGGAGTTAAAAAAATGCAGTTAAAGAAAACAGCAGAGCTATCAAAACAAAAGTATCCTGAAAAACTACTCACACCTACTCTTCATAGAATATTGGTTCATAGTCAAAATATCATCGAATATCTATCACTATCATCGAATATCTATCACTACTACTTGGATAATCAGAAAAAGCCCAGGAGTACAAAAATAAAGACTACAAGAAATACAGATATGAAAATACGTGCAAAGTTTCAAGGATTCGGCAGAATGAAGACCTATTTAACATGCTTGCAACCTCATCGGATCCACTAATTTCTTCCTTATGTACAACCGAAAAGATTAGAAAGAACTATACTCTCCAGAAATAATAAGTTTACTATACATTACCCCGAACTATGATGATGATAGTTTTCAAGAAATATAATGTTTTTCTGTAAATTTTTAGCATGTTTACCTTTTTTCCACTATGTATTTGACTTGTAATCTATTACTGAAATACTTAATTAATGAATTCTTTTGTATCAAGAATAAAAAAAAAAATCACATAAAAATAAAAAAAAAGATTACTTTTTTCCCCACTGTTTCACTTTACTCAGATTACTTTAGAAATTGATTTTTGACGGTTGTGAGTTAAAGTGCCATTGTGTTAACCACATTATCTAAAACTTCTTACTGATTCAAATTAGCTTTTTTGGCCTTTAGTCCACAAAAATTGGCGTTTCGTCCGGGTGATCTCACATGGACTCATCAGTTGACTGTTTAGTGCCACCAGGGGCCTTGAACCTGCTGATCTACCAGAGCGTTTAGCCTGCTGTTTAGTACCACCAGGGGCCTCGAACCTGCTGATCTACCAGAGCGTTTAGCCTGCTGTTTAGTGCCACCAGGGGCCTTGAACCTGCTGATCTACCAGAGCGTTTAGCCTGCTGTTTAGTGCCACCAGGGGCCTTGAACCTGCTGATCTACCAGAGCGTTTAGCCTGCTGTTTAGTGCCACCAGGGGCCTCGAACCTGCTGATCTACCAGAGCGTTTAGCCTGCTGTTTAGTGCCACCAGGGGCCTTGAACCTGCTGATCTACCAGAGCGTTTAGCCTGCTGTTTAGTGCCACCAGGGGCCTTGACCCTGCTGATCTACCAGAGCGTTTAGCCTGCTGTTTAGTGCCACCAGGGGCCTTGAACCTGCTGATCTACCAGAGCGTTTAGCCTGCTGTTTAGTGCCACCAGGGGCCTTGAACCTGCAGATCTACCAGAGCGTTTAGTCTGCTGTTTAGTGCCACCAGGGGCCTTGAACCTGCTGATCTACCAGAGCGTTTAGCCTGCTGTTTAGTGCCACCAGGGGCCTTGAACCTGCTGATCTACCAGAGCGTTTAGCCTGCTGTTTAGTGCCACCAGGGGCCTTGAACCTGCTGATCTACCAGAGCGTTTAGCCTGCTGTTTAGTGCCACCAGGGGCCTTGACCCTGCTGATCTACCAGAGCGTTTAGCCTGCTGTTTAGTGCCACCAGGGGCCTTGAACCTGCAGATCTACCAGAGCGTTTAGCCTGCTGTTTAGTGCCACCAGGGGCCTCGAACCTGCTGATCTACCAGAGCGTTTAGCCTGCCGTTTAGTGCCACCAGGGGCCTTATACCTGGGGATCCCGTCAAGAACCAGACATCCGAATGAAAGGGCCCGTTTGTAGCCGAATTACCAGAAGCCAGAATACCCGTAATCAAGTACCAGATCCAGAGTATCAGCAAGCGGTATAACTGATGCAAAGCAGCTAGACTAGAAGCCAGAAGGATTGATGCCCGTGAACCGTTCCATTACCTGAATTAAGTGAAATATTAGTAGCAGATGATTGTATGTTATAGATTTAAGAGTTATTTCCAATAAAGATTTTGTAATAAGGTTTGAAGACCTTTACATCTGGAGTTTCGTGTTTTCTTCAGGACGACCCTGGCAAGACCGACGAGCAGAACCTTGGCTGGAAAGCAAAAAGCACATCACAAATTGGCACAAGTCAACTGATGAGTCCATGTGAGATCACCCGGACGAAACGCCAATTTTTGTGGACTAAAGGCCAAAAAAGCTAATTTGAATCAATAATTCAACAAGTCCAATAATAGTGCTAAGTCTTCTACTTGGCTGATTTATTTCAGTAGTATATAGAGTTTGTATTATAAAAACCTTCATATAAAACTTCTTACTTTAACACCAAATTAGGAAACACCCTGTAATTTTTTTTTGAAAATTACCGTCAAGATAAAAAGCGATTTATGGCGATATTCATTCGTTTAAAAGATAGGATTTTGCAACCAAAAAAAGTCAAAACGGGCGGTTCGCATTTTCTTGCCATTTGACAGTCGAGTCCAAGTGGACTTGTAAACTCTCGAAATGTATCCACGTCTAAGATGTGGAACAAGTACCCTGTGTCAATTAACACATGGTCGACTTTTATTCCTGTTCGACTTCGGCACTGAAGTCTCTTTGCTGATGCAAATTTTTCTTTTTATAAATCGTATCTTCGTTGTATCAGCCTTATACCCACCAAGGACAAACTCAAGCTTTTGAGTAGCATCTATGGTGTTCCAGGTACATACTCTAGAGTCTTTGACGTTCCGGGTCTCGTGCTTGTTTCTCTCTGAAGATAATTATTATCCGAGGCTTCTCGTATCTCACTTATAACCAAAGATTTTGTACGTGGTGGAGAAGTTAACTAATCCCAGAGAGAAGGGCCCTTGCTTTAGCTAAGGACATTACGCCGGATAATCCGATTAAACCTACATAAACCACTTTTTAGAGTATCTTATTAACGACTTAACTTATTTCCATAAAAATCCATTCATTTTTCGAATGGACAATTAATGAAACTATGTGACTTTTATGACCATCAGCTTCTGAATTTTCGGTGATAACATCAAATTCAAACAATATTGATTCGTCTTCTAAAAATGTTTTCCCATTCTATTTCCAGAAGTTCTCAACGTTCACATGGGATGAATCAAAGACACAACAAAAAGTTCATATTCTACTCATTGTATGGATGGGGATTGCCCTGCCTGGCTACAACAATTACCATTTGTCTGACAAAATTTAATATTTTAAGCGAACATCTGCGACCGAAGTTTGGAAAAGGACGTTGTTGGTTTGAACGTGAGATTTTAATATACCATATTTTATAATTTTTTAATAATTAAACAATTTTACTTTCAGATACACTCGCAAAATCGCAACTTATATTTTTTTCCTGTCCCATTGGTGTACTGTTTATTGTAAATTTGGTACTTTTCACTTTAACACTCCGCTATTGCAATAGAGTCAAGCGTGAAATATTTCGTATGCAGAGTTCTAATATGGAAAAGCCCGTTTTACGTAAGCGTTTCTTTATGGACCGGGCTCGCTTTGTAATGAATACCAAGCTGTTTATGGTTATGGGAATAACTTGGTTCTTGGAACTTGTCAGTATAATTTTTTACGACCGCAGAGACACGTTTTTCTGGGTCCTAAGTGACTCTTTTAATGTGTTGCTTGGAGTTATAGTCTTTTTCATTTTTGTCTTTAAGAAAAGAGTGTGGCAGGCGATTTTGGTAAAATTGGGTCAGTAGTTTCTTGTGATCTGAAACTTGAAATTAAAAAATTAATTATATTTAAACTCTAACAAATAGGATTTGCCAGCAGAGACTCTCTTAAAAACAACCCTGCAACTACAACTTACTCCACCTGTGGAACACCTAACCTCAATATGAATCGAATGAGAAGTGCCGAAAGCCATTCATCGCTTCTAAGTCCAGCATCGGCAGCTATAAGAAGGCCTTCATAAATTATGACATTTTACTAACATAACAAACTAGTTTTTAAGAAACTCTTTTTGATAATTTTTAAACCTTTAAGCTTGTGTAAGAATGTTTTTTAGTTTTTAAGATTTCTGCACATAATTTTCTTCCACATAATCAAAAGTGCTTTTAAATCTCATTAAAATGTTCTTAAATATTAATAAAATGGTTTTAACTCAGCCTTCTCCAGAAGGGTTTCCTATGGTCGATAAGTTGCAGGATTTCACTACTAATTATGGTACACTGCAGAGAAAGCAGATCAACGTGGTGAACATCTTATATCTTCTGACATTCTAAGGGACAATGGCAGCTTTCATAACCCCGTAGCAAGTTGGTAGTTGGAAGTATCGGATTATCCCTTTTCCCTTATATAAAGCAAGAAGTGAGCCTTGTGAGCCTAGTTTTCCTACCACCTAAGTTTCGCTTATGAATAACTCGAAGATCCTCGAATACTGATTATCATCAAAAGGCGCTAAGACACCAAAGATCAGTTCCAGTATTTCGAAATCATCAAAAAGGTAGTTAAAATCGTAGTAGGTTACAAATCATTTCAGAAAACGAGCCATCGAAATTCTGTTTTCAAGGTAAAAGATTCCTGTTATTTGTTTTATTTGTATGGGTAAAGAGTTCTATTTATAATAAATAATTCAATAATATTAATAGTGAGTGGTAATTTCCCAATGATTCATGTACAAAATTAACTAGAGTCAGAGAAGTAAGTTTCCGATGTAATAAAGCCAACCCTAACTGGGGAAAACCAGAATTATATTAAACAAGCTATAGAAAGACCTGTAATGATCATATTCAATAAACCAAAAGATACTTCAATATCCCAAAGGTATCTAGTAAACTTTTTGGTCATTTCTTAAAAATTTACGAAATTCTACTTCGTCTTCTGTTCCTACGGTTGTCTTCAATGACACTCCTTATGCCAGCCCACAAGAAAAAAAAAATTCATTGCAGCACCTTTTGCTGTTCATTCAACGCTGCCAGAAAGTGTCATGATTTCTCTTCTGTACCATAGAGCGTAAACGATTTTATGGGACAAATCTTCTTACGCACTCATACGTTCTCCAATGCTGGCAAACTCAATGCGTAAACTTTTTCATCTGCCTTAATCTACTGGTCTCTTTCCGAATGGATGGAAGCAGCATATGCCAAGTCTGTCCCTAAAAAAGTCGAATTTCTTTCCCTCTAATTATCGTCCAAAGGCTCTTACGTTCATTCCTTCCAAGCTTATAGAAACGCTCAAAAAATATCTTAAAGAACGAAAGATTCTCAATGACCGGCAGTATGGCTTTCGTAATAAGAGGTTCAATGGTGATCTGATGCTTTATATCACCGAACAGTTGCACAAATCTTTACATCGTTTTGGAGAAAGTTAGATTATTCCATTTTATATATCAAAAGCACTTGATAGAGTTTGGCATTAAGCTCTTTTATAGAAAATGCGTGCACTTTGTATTGATGAATCCTTTCTTTGTTGGATTAGAAACTACCTTTTGTATACTACCTTTTTATACAAGTTGAATTTTATGATTTCAAGTCTGTTACTCATTCAAAAAAAGCTACGGTGCCACAGGGCTCCGTTTTGTCTCCGACTCTATTTCTCATGTTCATCAATGATCTTCTGTCTGAATCTTCTAATTGATTCAATTGTTTTGCTGTGAACATTACTCTCAGCTTTTCGTCGTTTGAAGATTCACACCCCTAAGCTGTCTCCTGTCGTTTAATCGAAATCAATCCCACCACACTGGCATTGAGGAAACGGAATAGCTTTCAGGTTTCAGGTATGTACATCACAGAGTATGAATGTTGAATGACCACATATTTCACATGTCGCCAAAACCACTGCTAAGTGTTTAGGTTTCATTCGAGGTTGCAAGAAATTGTCCACCCCTTCTGATGTGGCTGTTATCTATAAAGCCTACATATATTCGCCCAAAGTTTGAGTACAATTCCCATATTTGTACAGGAGCTCCAAGTAACAGAACTATAACAGAAACATTTGAATCTCTTGCACCACTGCAATGTTTCTTACGAGTATTGTCTTTTAATATATACAGGGTGATTTGCATAAGGTGTGACAAAAAGCTAGGGCGTGTAGGTTGGACTTAGACAAGAAAAAAATCGTATGGGAGGGGGGGTCTATTTCCCCCCGTTTAGGCGGGAGGGGCAATTTAAGAAAAAAATCACTTAAAACAGAAAAAAAATTATTAAAAAATAACGGTGATGTATTGCTATAGCATTTTGAAAAGCCAGAAATACACTCTTTAATTTTGTTTTTAAATAAAGTTGTTCGAGTGAATAGTTTTTGAAAAATTAATTTTCAAAATCAAAATTTTGAAAAAAAAAAATGAAGCGTTTTCTAACCTGCATTAGCTTAAGTAGCAACAACCTCAGAAAAATCACGGGGCTTCTCACAGGCCACTGTAGGTTGAGATACAGCTCAACATCCTTGGCCTGGAGAACAACGCGACTTGCAGATTCTGCAATACTCACGAAGAGACACCTGACCACATACTGGGGAAATGTGATGCACTCGTGCATCAAAGGCATAGGTATCTGGGCAAGCACCACATAAAAGAGAGTGAATTATCATCCCTTAAAATACTCCAAATACTTAATTCCTCAAAGGAACAAATTTGGAGGAAGAACCGTAATAATGAGCCAACCTCATCCAGTTCTAGATTGGAGTTTGGGGACACAATAGATCTTTAGGTCGCAATGTTTTTATACCCCAATTTATTCATTCAAAGTTGTATCGTAAAGTAAGGTGTGCTTACGATTGTCATGTACTTTATGAAAGGATCAAAATGTCAAGTTATGTCATGTTATAAAATAAATAATATAGGTATCTCTTGAAAGTTTTTTTTATTAAAAACAGGATTTTGAAGTTATCCTGAATATTAAACTTACATTTCTGCCTCACAACGATTATATGGTTTAAAAAGGAATACAAGAGAATTCAAAAACCTTTATTCCCTTAAAACTATTTTTAATTATTTATTAAGATCTACTTTAGAGTTGGTACTCTACAATGGTTTAGGGCCCTTTTTTATAAAAATCATTGCGAAAGAATTGAAAAGATCAACAAAAAAAAATGTACTAGGCATTTGATATGCAGGGTGTCTCTTAATTCGTGCATAATATTTTAGGGCGTGGTTCATTTATATATTCTAAAAAAAAATCGTTCTACAGTAAGGGCCCATCTCCAATGTTTATATCATATATCAGGGATTTAAGAAAATGCCTATTTTGGTGTAGAAACTTTGGCGCAAAATTTTAATTGAATTAGTACGATGCTATAGCTGTTTTAGTATGATACTAGGTTAAAACAACAAATTTGCAAATTTTAATCGAATATAGCATCATACTCGTACTTTCTATACCCTTTTATTAAAGTTAAAATCATCAAATACCTACTTTATTTTTTACTTGCGATATATGTAGGTACTATAGGGCAAGTTCTGCATTTGGAAAAAAAATCGAACTCGAGATTTTGATCAAAGTTGACATTACGATGATAGCGAAGACGAAAAAAGTGGGTCCGGCAATTCCGTCTGTCTGTCTGTATGTCTGTATGTCTGTATGTCTGTATGTCTGTATGTCTGTATGTCTGTACCTCGAACTACTCCCTAAACTACTGGAGGTATTTTCTTCAAACTCGGTACTTAAGGGTCTTCGGTGATTCCCTAGAGGAGAAATTGAAATTTTTTTTTAGCTCCAAAACTAAGGGTACCCCCCATACACCTGTAATGCAAAATCTTATTTATCTCGAAAACGGCTCTAACGATTTTGATAAAAAAAATTAGGTGTGATATTATGGACATGGACTACATTTTGGTCAAAAAAAAATTTGGGGGGAAATGTTATTAGGGGTACCTGTCATAGAACCGTTTTTTTGATTTTCGATTTTCTCACCAACGGCTCTAACGATTTTTACCGAAATTTTTATGCAGGAGCTCCTTCGCATTTTAAAAAATATAAACTAAAAATTTTTTCGACAAAATAGTTTTTGGATTTTTAAAAAAATAATACAATTTTTTTTTTGAAAATTCGATATCTTGAAAACCGATACACGATTAAATTTTTAAATTACGTTTTAAAATGTATTTTATTAAATACTAACAATTTGCGTAACAAATTTTTTTATAAAAATTTTAAGGAAAATTTAGTACACAAAAAACATGTTTCAGTGTGTCTGTATGTCTGTACCTCTCACTACAGCCTAAGCCACTGGACCTATTTCTTTCAATCTCGGTAGTTAAGGGTCTTTGGTGATTCCCTAGAGGAAAAATTGAAATTTTTTTTTTAGCTCCAAAACTAAGGGTACCCCCCATACACCCGTAATGCAAAATCTTATTTATCTCGAAAACGGCTCTAACGATTTTGATAAAAAAAATTAGGTGTGATATAATGAACATAAGCTACATTTTGGTCAGACAAAATTTTGGGGCAAAATGTTATTAGGGGTACCTTCCATAGAACCGTTTTTTTCGACTTTCTCATTAATGGCTCTAAGGATTTTAACCCAAAATTTTCAGCAGGAGTCCCCTTAAGTTTAAAATAATATTGTATACAAAAATATTCGAAAAAATATTTGTTGGGTTTTTTTGAAAAAAACATTTTTTTTTTTAAATCAATATTTTCAAAACCTATGAACGATTATTTTTTGAAATTATTTCTTAAAATCAATATTATTTAATACTTAAAATTCGCATCCCACATTTTTTTCTTGAAAAATCTAAGAGAAATTTCTTATATAAAAAATTTATTTAATAATAAAACGATTTTTAAATGTTTATTTGCATAAATTCATACTTTTCCGGAAACCAGACGGCAATTTTATGCATTTGAACATTATTATCTCATTAAATCCATGTTTTATATTTATAAAATGTATCTTAAATTCCAAAGTACTTGTACATAAGAGCAAGTTCGTGCGATCCAGTCGTGCATTTTATTTAGTATCGTGCTAGCTTCATATGCCTCTTTGACATTTGCAAACATCAAAAAAGGTTCGTGTACTTACTTTTTTACACGAAATGTCATTGTTTTAGGTGTGTTCAGAACCAGTTTATTAAGAAAATTCTTTTAGCACGATAAGTTAGAAAATGTTTAAAATTAAGAATGAGTTAGGAAACTACTATAAATTTAGCAAATTGTTAAGTAGTATCATACTGATACCTTAATAATAGGCTGTTTAAAATGTTGCACCTTTGTTTTAAAAAGAAATACAAGCGTGTGTGATTACGTTTAAGCAAATTTGATATCCTATCTCGGTCTTGACATTAAGGGCAGTTGCAGGCTAAATGAAGTTTCTATCATTAGTACTGACACCGTAACTACCGTTAACATCATCTTTAAACTGAATTACTATAGGATTGCGATAAAAAAAAACTCGTATAAAGATTATAAGCAACTTTCTGTAGGCATTTAATATTGCCATAGGGTAGTTTAAAAAGCAGGAATTTGACAATGAATTTACTTTTAAGAGTTGCATTACAATACAATGTCACATCTCCTTCAAAAGTATCCGTCATTCTCGTTTTGAATTAATTTGTTTTAAATGTATCAGGATTCATTCATGTCTCAGTTGTACAGATAATATAAATTCCCGAGGAATCAAAAACATGTTTCACAAAATTTAGATTGTCTAACTTTAAATTAAGCGGATTTATGCAACAAAATCTGAATCCCTCACACTTCGGCTGAGTTCGTAATTGCAATATTTGTTGCCCCTGCCCTGCCTAAAACATGCTTCGAATACATTTATGAACACAATTACAACAGCATGTGTGCAGTCATCATACTTTGTTAAAAATGAGTTCATAATTGCCAAAATAGTTCGATATCAGCATCGGACCAGACTTTGGCCTCGTATTCAATCCTGTGGATGGATAGTTATTAATATCTTATCAAAGATGTACAAATCAATATTTGTACGATTATAAATAATTTTCAAAAAAAAAATTACTCACATTAGATCCTCTGCCATTTTCCTGCAAATTCAGCAACATAAAAAAAACACATGCCAAATTGACCGCATGTTGACTGTAAGTTTACTTTTATGAACACAAATGTTGCCGTGCTCATGCAGAGATGATGCTGTTTGTTTACAATTATGAACACAATTTTTGCAGGACTGCGGCAGTTTTGCAATAAC
Organism: Chrysotoxum bicinctum; assembly: GCA_911387755.1. Taxonomy (NCBI): domain Eukaryota; kingdom Metazoa; phylum Arthropoda; class Insecta; order Diptera; family Syrphidae; genus Chrysotoxum; species Chrysotoxum bicinctum. The sequence goes on from OU426987.1 coordinate 63,419,651, forward strand.
GAACTCAGCCTTCCCTACTTCCTCCTTCAAATTCAAAATATTGGAAAAATTTAAGTTCTACAAATATGACAAACTGCTCTAGTTAACATTGTGGTAAAGTAGTAATAAGAGTTTGAATCTCTCGAGCACCGCTGCAATCTTTCTTATCGCTACGAGTATTTTTATAAACAGTCATCATCATCGGCTCGACAACCGGGTTCCGGTCCTGGCCTCTTTCAACAAGTCTCTCCACCTATCCCGGTCTCTAGCCGACGCCATCCAGTTGCGCACCCTAAGGCTTCGGGCGTCCTGGTCTACGCCATCTCTCCAGCGCAAGCATGGTCTACCACGCTGTCGTCTACCATAGAATGTACCACAAAGAACTTTCCGAACAGGTTCCTCTTCGCTCATGCGAGCTAGGTGCCCTGCCCACCGGAGTCTACCGAGCTTAATTTTTGTCACGATATCTGCTTCAAGGTAGATTGCGTACAGTTCATGATTGTACCGTCTCCGGAATCGTCCTTCCTCACATACGGGGCCAACAATTCTCCTTAAGACTTTTCTCTCGAACGCAGCTAAGAGGTCGGAGTGCCTTTTGCTAAGCACCCAAGTCTCGGACCCATATGTGAGTACTGGCAGGACCATGGTCCTGTACAGCAGCAGTTTTGAAGTTATGGTGAGATTTCTGGATTTGAAGAGCTTTGACAGACTATAGTAGGCTCTGTTGGATTTGAGAAGCCGCCCGCGTATTTCTTCTTCTATATTGTTATCGGCTGCTACTATTCACCCAAGGTATTTAAAGGATTGCACCACTTCAAATTCGTGCTCCGCTACCTTGATTGTTTGACCAACTGTTCCTCTCGCGTTCGACGCCACCATGTACTTTGTTTTACCTTCACTAATGTGCAGCCCCAGATTTTGTGCCGCCTGCTCGATCTGGATGAAGGAATCGTGTACAGCTTGTTCGGTTCTTCCGATGATGTCGATGTCGTCTGCGTAAGCCAGTAACTGGCTGGACCTGTTGACGATGGTCCCTCTTGTTGCCGTGCCAGAGTCACGGATTGCTTTCTCCAACGCCAGGTTGAAGAGGAGGCAGGCCAAACCGTCCCCTTGTCGGAGTCCATTAAAGATGTTGATTGGTCTGGATAGCAATCCGGCTATTTTTACTTGGCTTGTTACGTTGGTCATGGTCAACCTACATAGTCGTGTCAATTTATTTGGGATGCCGAATTCTCTCATGGCTTTGTAAAGTTCTACCCTGGCTATGCTATCATAGGCGGCCTTAAAGTCTATAAACAGATGGTATATTGGGATGTTAAATTCTAGACATTTTTCCATCGCCTGCCTAAGGGTAAAGATCTGATCAGTTGTTGATTTGCCTGGAATGAAACCACACTGATATTGTCCGATGACGGTTTTAGCGTATGGGGTTATCCGGTCTTGTAGGATAGAGGAGAGTATCTTATAGGCGGTACTCAACAACGTGATACCTCTATAATTGCTGCACGTTGTGACATCTCCCTTCTTATGTATGGGGCATATTAAACCTTTTCGCCAGTCTTCTGGCATTTCTTCCTGCTCCCATACGTGCACTATAATATCATGAATTGCTTGACGTAAGGCTGGCCCGCCGTGATGGAATAATTCGGCTGGTATGCCATCGGCTCCCGGGGCTTTGTTCTGTTTAAGCCGGCCTATAGCCTTCTCAACCTCTTCTATGCTTGGTGGCGGCAACATAGAGTATTCTTCTTGAAGTAGTGGAGCCTCCACTTCTGCAGTGAGCTGACCATTTAGCAATTCATTAAAGTACACTTCCCATCGCTCCAGTATGCTTTCAGGATCGGTGATCAGATTTCCCTCTCCATCCTTGCAGTATGTGCAGCGTGGTGTGTACTGCGTCATGTTTCGGACGGATTGGTAGAACTTCCGCGCCTGGTGCGGACCTCGCTCTCGGCTATTTTCTAATTCACAGATTAGGTTCTTCTCCCAGGCTGGTTTTTTTTGTCTGTGTAGCCGTTTTTCTATTCTTCTGAGCTCTTTATATTCCTCTTCGCGTGCCCGCGTTCTATGAGATTGTTGCATTGCTCGGTACGCAACATTCTTACGTTCAGTCGCTAGCTTGCATTCATCATCAAACCAGTCGTTCCGATTTTTACGACTGCTGCCTAAGATGGAGTTGGCAGTACTAATGACAGTATTTTTAAGACGTGTCCACTTCTCATTTACGCCCAGCATACTGGCTCCAGGACTTGCTCTCCCTAAATCAAGTGATTCTAGGGCGAGTCCTAACGCATTACCAAAGGTGTTACTGGTGTTTTCATTGCGCAGGGCAGCCGTGTTGATTCGAACCTGATCGGCGGATGCAATGCGTCTTCGCAAGGCAATCCGCCCTCGGAAAACCATACCAACAAGATAGTGATCCGAGTCGATATTGGCACCTCGGTACGTTCGTACCGTCATCAAGTTCGAGTAGTGGCGACAGTCTATCAACGCGTGGTCTATTTGGTTACGAGTGACTCCATCAGGTGATACCCAGGTGGCTTTGTAGATATCTTTACGCGGGAACCTGTTACTCGCAACGACCATGTTTTTCGATGCTGCCAATTCTAAGACTCGATGTCCATTGTCATTAGTGTTCTCATGCAAACTATGGGTGCCTGTGTAATGCCTGAATACCGGCTCCCGACATATTTTTGCGTTCAAATCCCCAAGGATGATTTTAACATCATACCTTGGACAGGCATTGAGGGCCCTCTCGACTTGTTCGTAGTAAGCCTCCTTTTCTTCGTCTGAGGACTCCTCCGTAGGTCCGTGAACGTTAATGAGGCTGATGTTCGTAAATTTGCCTCGCACGCGAAGGGTGCATAGCCTTTCGCTTATAGCGTTAAAGCCGATGATGGTAGACTTCATTTTTTCGCTGACTAGGAAGCCTACCCCGAGCACATGGTGTTTTGTATGACAGCTATAGTATATGTCATATTCTTTCTTCTGTAGAACACCATTCCCTGTCCATCTGATTTCTTGAAGAGCTGTTATGTCAGCTTTATATTTTGACAGGGCATCGGCTAGCTGCTGAGCAGCTCGAGCTCTATAGAGCGATCGTACGTTCCATAAGAAAATTCGTAAATCGTTTTTCAGTTTTCGTTGCGTTGGTTGTCGTCGTGTGATCAGTCCGTTTCCGAGGCTCGTAATTCAAAAGTTTTACGGGACAGGGAATTAACCTGTCGCCAACCTGAGGAACCAGCCTGATCATATTAGCCAAACCTTTTTAAAGGCTTGTTTCTAGCGGCCGCCACGGAGAGGCTATGTTCAGACTTCCACCAGTCCCGAATAGTTACGGCACGTGCATGTTTTCGTATGCTACATGTTACTCCCCCTATTCGTCTGATGGCTGAAATAGCCAGTTGCATTCCGACCCTTAAACAATTAAACCGTAATACTTGTGTTTCTGCTTCAGGGAGTGCTCATTAGTTTACCTTTGAGACTAACTTCAGAGATTTTTTCTTTAGCTGCACTACACGAATGTGGAATGCTTAACCTGACTCTATATTTCCCTTCTATTATAATATTCAGATAAAAAAAACCAATCATCGATCTCCTATTAAATTCTCTCCAACTTTCCTAAAACGCTCGCACTATGTTTAAACATTTTAAGGGTAATCATAGTCTTTTTAGTGCGTGTAAAATTATAAAAAAGGTAGAATTAGTGCTCCAGCCTATCTTCAGCTCTATATCGTCACTGCTTTGTATGGCAGCTTACCGTTCTAACTATATTGCTCTTTGCTGAATTTGAAACAAATCGGTCCATTCAGAAGGGCTCAATTTAAAGTGGGCACACAAACGAACAAAAACGCAAGTCTTTTGTATATCATAAGTGTTTTTGTGGATTCGTTAGATTTCTGCCGATTCTCAACGTCTAATATGAAATGTACTTTTCATGACAAAAGATTTCTCACTTCTTTGCAGGAGGTCGTAGTCCTGAAAAAAAAATCAGTTTTTTGTTACAGGTTACAGTGAATCTAACCCAGACCTCACGGCATGACAGTTCAACGCACCAACCATCACTCCAAGGTACAAGGAGGCGACGTTTCTCAGTAAATAAAATGATATTTGCATAGTACAGTTCAGAGAGTTTTATTCAAAACTGCCCTGTTATAAAATCGAGTCGATACAGCGTATGCCTTGAGAAGTGAGGTTTTAGACTTAAATTCCCGCTCAAGACTCAAATGGGAACAAGTATTACATCATTTGAAACAATTTCATTTTATATTTTAAAGCGACTAGTTTGTTTTATTTGAAAAAAAGTAGATGGTAAAAAAAATGTATACAGACAATACATAAGTTAAAGCTAAAATAAATTGGATAAATCGTTGTATTCAAAAACAAAAAAAAACTTTAAAATCCAACTCAGTCAAGTGCTTTTCCACCACACACATTGCAGAACAATGTGGCTATGGAGAACGGCCATTGGCCATACTTCTTCGATTTCTATTGTATAATCGGCTCATAGCCATGTTTCCTTGTCGTTGCTGCTAAACAAAATGTCAACATTGTTCCAAATAAGGGAAACATTGCTATCGCTGATGCTGCGGCTCCAATCAAAGACAGATTCGTATCCACCAAACTTTGTAACTTTGGCATGCATCCCTGAAAATAAGCTTAAATTAGTTTTTTTTTATGTTTAAATAATAATAGATCTACTTACGATTGTGTAAAGGCTTTTTGGATCAAAGCGTTTACATATTGCTACTGGTACCATACAACAAGATGCTGGAGCCATTTTCTTTGGACTTGATGCCCAGTCCAAAAAGCTTTCCCTGCCACAGCATTCGAGCTGAAAGAAAAATAATGAAAACTTATAATACATTCAAGAGCATAACGATAAGGTTAAAAGAAGAGTGTGTCTACTGACGAAGTAAAACTTCTCTTCCCTCAAGCAAGGTCTCTAACCTACATATAAACGTAAACACATTTTGTAGAAACAAACATAACAACTAATAAATTGTTGACTAAGATTATAATGAATTTACAAATTGGTTATATAGCCGATTAGTTTTCGAATCGTTAACAAATGAAACAATTCAATCCTCACTTATCGTCTCTAGAAAAAAAGAGTTTTGTGACATAAATGTAAAGTACTGTTTGGGTGTGTTCCCCTTTTTACGATACGAAAATCTACTTTTCGTTGGTTTTTGACATTACCTTGCAGTGCTTTTCGGAAACATACAAACAAATTAAATTTAAAAGGGATTTTAGTATAGTTTTGTAGATTGCAAGATGTCATCACTTTTTTTTTAAATATTTCTTCGAATTGAAAATGATTTGCAAAATAAGTTAGGAAGTTTAAATTGGAACTCAAAACTGTTTCAATTATACAAAGTTTTGGAATGCCAGCTTGGTCTATCCTGTACTTTCTTGAATTTATTGAGAAAATCAAGAAAGTCACGTATAACCTGATTGCTACCAAAGTTGAGCAAAATTGATGGCGCTCTTTTTGACGTACAGATGGCGCTCTTTATGAAACACATATGGCGCTTTTTTAACGCACATGATTACCTAGCTGGGTTCACATCATAAATCGTGAAAGGACACTGAAATCTAAAATATCAAAATTTCAATACTAAGCGTTTTTTAGTGCATTTTTATCTTCGCTTAAATTTGTCAGATGGTGACATTAAAATCCAAATTAAAACAACAGACAAAAGTTTTTATAATTATGCCCGATTCGTACTAAGAGCGAGATATGATTCACTGTCAACTTTTTGTAGTTTTAAAATCGTCCCGCAATTGCAATGCCACGAAATTTTTCAGGACGAGATTTAGTTAAATCATATTTTTTTCTCATTGGCGCTGATTTAATTTCGAAATATGCAGCTTCAAAAAATCGTAAGTCAAAAATCGTCGTAAGCGATTTTGTCAGATGTCGACATTAAAATTCAAATGAAAACGGCAGACAAAAGATCTTATAATTATGCCCGATTCGTAATGCGATAAGAACACGAGGCGAGAAAAACTTCATTCATTAATTTCATTGAACGTGACGACGAGAAATTCTTTATTGTCTATATCCTGGTAATTAAAAACCAATGTATTTCAATTGTTCAACACACATAAGAACAGCAACAGCAACGCCAACAGCGTCGTTAGGCCAAAGTCCTAAATTTGCTGTTGCTGGTGCGGTGTTGTCAACTTTCCCACTGCAATATTCAGTGGCACCACAATGAAAAACTTTTTTATTTGCGACTTATTGGTACTATAAGGCAAGTTATGCATTCGGAAAAAAAATCGAACTCGAGATTTTGATCAAAGTTGACATTACGATGATAGCGAAGACCAAAAAAGTGGGTCTCGCAATTCTGTCTGTCTGTCTGTCTGTCTGTCCGTTCGATTGCAGCTAAGCGGCTCGGCCGATTTTCTTCAAACTTGGTAGATATGGGTTTTAATTTTTCCCCCCGGATGTTTTTTTATTTGATTTTTTAAGACCAAAAAAACGTTACCTGCTATACGAATTTTTTTCGAAATTTTATAAATATTTTTTTTTTCTCAAAAACTGTCCCACAGATTTTTTCTAAAAAAAATTCATAAAATTTCTTTTAGTTAAACCTAGGTAATGGTTGAAAAAAAATTCCAAAAAATGGTTATTTTTGGTACCCCCCTTGGAACCATTTTTTTCGTTTTTGATTTTCTCTAAAACGGTACCACCGATTTTGATCATTTAAATTTTTTTTGAAGTAAAACTTCTTTTCCGGCGTTGGGGGTGAAAAAATTTCTATGCAGCTGTCAGTGACATGTCAAACCGGCACGCCATCCGTCAAAGACAGCGACATGTTTTTAGCATGTGCAAAGTAAAACATGAAGTTGGATACGATTTAGAATTTACATATTTCAAATGGCTGCATTCAAAGATAAACATAAAACTATAGGTTCAGACGCGCAATGGCTATGCAACCGAATAATTATTGACAAGCATATTGCAATCCAAATAAATTTTACCAACACCTAACCCTCGCATACAAAGTACTGGCCAAAAAGTTGGGTATATCCACTACCATTTGTATTCTTGCTGTCATAGACGGCATGCCATATGACCATCAGGTTGCCTGAAAGTTTTGAAATTATACTTTTTCATAATATTTATTCGCTTAATCGCACACGCCACCGACATTTGTTTTGGTATTTATAAATTTGAACGTCACCCGACTAATCAATCAAATACTTTATTAATTAATTTTACAAGAGTGCCGCTGTCAGTGTACTTGCTTTCCAAGTTGCCTGGATACTGAATTAATGCCAGGTGACTACTAAGTTGCTCGGGTTTGTACGGGTTAATAAGAAATGCTTGTGTACATTACAAGATTACAACATGCTTGCCAATACTTGCACGTGCAGCCCTAGGGTAATACAAACAAAGCGAGGCAACTTGCTTGTCAAGTGGCATGGGAGTTTTGTACTTTTCTTCTCGATTTCATTTAAGGCTAGGCGCGCACATTCAATTTTTTGAAGTAAAACTTCTTTTCCGGCGTTGGTGGTAAAAAATTCTCTATGCAGCTATCAGTGACATGTCAAAACGTCACGTTATCCGTCAAAGACAGCGACATGTTTTTAGAATACAAAATGTTTGTTCGTAGGTTATAATCTTACAGAAGCTTTGCTTGAGGAAAAAGAAGTTTTACTTCAACCGCGCGTACGTCAGTACACACAATCTTTTTTTTTTGAAAACTCAATATTTCGAAAACCCCATGCTCGATTTTTGCAAAACTTGATAAATAAAAGTTTTTTAATATAAATTATAAGATTTAAGAAAAAAAAATTTTTTTTTCTTTCAATTAATTTTTAAGATCTATAATTTAATAAAAAAAAAATTTGAAAACAAGATATTACTGACTGTATACCTACCATAGAGCGATTTTTTTAAATTTTGAATTTCTTACTATCGGCATAACGGGTTTTAATGAAATTTTTTAGAGAAAAGCTTCTAAAAAGTTTAAAAACCATTGCATTTCAAAATTTAAAAAAAAAATATTTTTTTGAATTTTGAAAAAAAAAATCGTTTATTTTTTTTTGAAAATTCAATGTCTCGAAAACGGCTTAATAGTTTTTTTGTAAATTTAATTTTTATTCGAACAATAATAAAAAATTTAAATTGACGTACCAAAATTTTTTCTTAAAAATCTTTTAAAAATTTTGTATATAAAAGCTTATTTTTTAAGAAAACACTATAAAGACTTATAATTTTTGTTCTTGCATGAACCTATATTTGCTTGAATCACATGGCATTCTTTTTTTACCTCCAAGTACTAAAGAAGTTGTTTTAGTCGTTTGAAAAATCAATTTTTATGCTTATGAACAATTTTTCTCTAATAACATTCATTTTTGAAATTCTTAGTCTATTACTCGTACATAGGAGCAAGTTCGTGCGACCCAGTCGTGCATTTTATTTTTATATGAAATGTGAAGCAGGTGAAATGACGTTGCTGGTGGCAATGTGTTTGAGAAATGTTTGCTGGTCAGCGTAATGTTTGCTGTTGACGATGCTGGTGCTGTTGCTGGTTTAATCTGTTTCGCGCATAAGTAGATAAACAGAACGTCGTTTTAACCCAGTTTCATACTAAAACCGCTTTAACATCGTACTAGTTCAACTAAAATTTTGCTCCAATGTTTTTAATAAGAATATTAAAATTAACGAAATCAGGTTTTTGTATCTTTTAAACTGAGTTATCAGAACAAATTTTTTAAATTTTTTGTTTTGTTTGCAAGGTACAGATCTTCCTCCATTATGATTTATCATTTTATATGTTTCTGCTAATGTAGGTCAAAAGTAATCACAAGAATCATGTGATTTTCTTGTACAAAGTGTGCACAGAGCTAATGCTATAAGCGAGTATAGAGATAACTAAGAGAAACCAACGTATCTACGTGTCTGTTCTTATTTCTCTAGAGTGTGAAAGTATCAATTTCAATTGGTGGAACTTCGATATTCGATTATTGCATCTTATATGTTTGGAAGTTTTAGAAATCAGATATTTGAAAACTGATACATTTTCGGTAAGCATTTTCTTATAAATATTTTTTTAAATATTTCTTATTGCTTAAAAACACTTACATTTTTCTGAACGTAGTCAATTAGTTTTGTATTATTTGTTGCTGTATTATTGTAGTGGTTGATGTCATACTGAATGCCTTCAGCTAGTCCTGCAGTAAGATTATCTTTATATGTGTACATATACGCTGATAGGGTGATGACTGTGAAGAGGATCACAATAAGGAATCCACCGTACTTAAAAAAAGTAAAAAAAAAAAATACAAAAATTGAAATGTGTGACAAATTAAAAAAAGATAAACTTACAATAACGAGGAGGGTTTGCTGAACCTTTACAATACAAGTGCAAGCCAAAGTTGCTACTAGGATGATGATTGTTCCAATAGTGACCAAAACCATGGGGGCTGCCGCTGAATATTCTGTGCTGATTTTTAAATAATCCTGCAGGTCAGTGTGAAGCCATATACCAGCCCATACTATTGCAAGTCCACAAAACTGAAAATAAAGAATAACTAATTGTAAATTTGTAATGAAATATTAAAAAAAAATCGGAAAGGGAAATTTATTATTTGTTTCTTGCCATATAGGCAGTGGCTTAATCTTAATTACCAATTAATATAATAATAATTAACATTTGAAAATAAAACATTAGTGTAGTGCGAATAATGAAAGAATCTCTGAGTACATCTGTCCAAAGTTTGGCTCAATGGTAAATTAATGGGCATTCCCTGAAGCGCCAGTGTTACGGTTGAATTGAGTAAGCGAAGGAATGCAACTGGCTATAACGGTAAAATAAAGAAAGACAAGACCATGACAAACAATCCATGAAAAATGAAATAAAAACTATAAAATTTATACTTCATTCAAAATTTATTGACAAAATGATAATAGTAATATACTCCATCTTTTTAATAAATACGTAAAAGTGAAGCCTACAAAAAATAAAAAAAAAAGTTTTCCTTGGTTTACTCAAGAGGTAAGAAGACTGATCCAAAGTCGCGATGAAATATATGCCAGATGGAGGAGATACAAATGCTCCGAAATTTTTGATCATTTTAAAATTGCGCGTAATGCCGTTGTTAACAAGATAAGGAAAAACAAAAAGCTTTACTTTACAAAAAAATTTAACCCTAGTGATTCGAGCAGTAAGTTCTGGAAAAATGTTCGGCAGGCGGGGCTCTGCCCTGGAAAAATATCTAACCCTGAAAAAATAGATATTGAAGAACTTAATAATCAGTTTATTCAACCTCCATCCAGCTCAATCTCACATATCTTCTCATGCCAATCCGAACCTGTCAGTAACGAAAATACTTTATCGTTATCAAGAGTTGATGAATCTGAGGTTGGTCTCACGATCTTAAAAATAAAATCTAAGGCAGTTGGCTCCGATGACATACAACCTGATTTCATAAAAATTTTATTACCCGCTTTGCTTCATCATATAACGCATATATTTAACACAATATTAACTACCTCCGTTTTTCCAGATTGTTGGAAAATTGCCAAAGTCTTACCTCTACCAAAACCTTCCACAGATAGTTCTGCCAAATATAGACCTATTGCAATCCTTTCATTTCTGAGCAAAGTTTTTGAAACAATATTAAGCAAACAAATCAAATGTTTTCTAAATCATCATAACCTTATTGCCCGTCATCAATCAGGATTTCGTACAAGACATATCTGCACTACCGCTCTCATCAAAGTTTCAGAGGATATTCGCGTTGGTTTTGACAGAGGCTTGATGGGATTAATAGTATTTTTAGATTTTTCAAAGGCTTTTGATAGTGTCAATCATACTATTCTTATTGAAAAACTTAAGAGAAAATTTTTCTTCGATAGATCGGTTTGTAGTTTGATTGACTCGTATCTTTCAAAAAGGTCACAATACGTTTTCTATGAAAATAAAAAATCATCCTGTCGAAATCTTCACTTAGGAGTTCCTCAAGGATCCGTCCTTGGTCCTCTCCTATTTTCCTGTTTCATCAATGATATTATTTGTAGTGATGCATTAGTATTAATTAATATATGTATGTGTATGTATACAACCTGATAACCTGACCATGAATAGGTCATCTCTCTTTAAGAGGTTCTCATCCATCTTCAGTTGTTTGTCCTCCGCCAAGCCATAAAGTTGTATATTTAATGAATAAATAAATAAGCAATAGATTTAAGTAAAAGCGTGTGTTTCAATCATTACAGTGGCGACGAGGAATAAAAAAAAAAAATAGATATACCTTATAGTGCAAATCGGTATTGTTTTTTCAGTATTTTTTTTTTTTAATATTGCATTGCGAATCTATTAAAAAGTAGTATACCTATAATGTCGACGTCTTTTATCGGATCTGTCGAAAAATTTGATTTTCACCAAAACGATTGGAACGTGTTTAAGATCCAACTAGAACAGTTTTTTGTGGCAAATGATGTCGAGTTAGAGGCTAAAAGAAAAGCTATCTTGATTAATGCTTTGTCTGAATTGTCATATAAATTGCTTATTAACTTGGTTCATCCAGTAAAAATCGTGGATGCAACATATGAACAGTTAGTGGTGGCATTGAACAAGCATTTTCAACCAACGGTATCAGGATTTGCTGAAAGGTTCAAATTCTACTCAGCGCAAAAAGAACATTCTGAGAGCATAAATCAGTGGGCTGCGCGGGTTAGAGCACTTTCTGTTTGTTGCGAGTTTAAAACGGAACTTGATACAGCGGTCAGAGATAAATTCGTGATGGGGCTGGAGCAAGGGGCAGCTAAAGACAAACTGTTTTTAGAGAATGTTTCGACTTTGACATTTGATAGAGCAGTGGAGTTGGCAAATACGGTGGAGTGTGTGAAGCATCAATATGATGTCAATGTTAAGCAAGAGCCTGGTACTGAGGGCATTTATGCAATTGGACATGCGAAACAAAAAAATCACAGTAATCAAACAACTAGGGCGAGGGTACCACAGCAGAGAGAGCAGCAACAACAAGGTAGTAGTTGTGGTGGTAGCAACAGTAAATGTAAAGTTTGCGGTTCATCGAACCACACGGAAAACACATGTCGTTATAAAAATTATAGATGTAATGTATGCAAGAAGCGCGGACATCTGCAAAAAATTTGTCCGAGTAAAAAAACTTATAAAAATGATATAAAATATATAAATAACTTTGATTTGTCATTGTATAATATTTTTTCGAATTTTGGTAGAAGTGAACCAATTAAAATCAAAGTTTGGATGAATGGTATTCCTTTAGTCATGGAAATAGATACGGGTGCATCAATATCCGCGATTTCCTTACAAACTTATCGTGATCTATTTTTATTGCATAAGCTTGAAAAAACGAATTCCGTGTTTAATAATTACAACGGCACATTAATTAAACCGATTGGCTTTTGTGCTATGAATGTGTGCTACAAGAACAAATGTGAAACAGTTGATGTTGTTGTCGTGGATAATGGTGGTCCACCCTTGCTCGGTAGAAATTTTTTGAATGCGTTTAATATCAAATTTGAAAACCTTAATTATGTTGAAGCTAATAATAAAATAGATATTACAGACATTTTTAAAAAATTTAGCAGCCTGTTTGATGGAAGACTAGGCAAATTTAATAAAACTACGGTGTCATTGAAATTAAAAAATAATTATGTGCCAAAGTTCTTCAAGCCACGGCCGATTCCGTTTGCGTTAAAAGAAAAAGTAAATGATGAAATTAATAAGCTCGTTAAATTAGGTATACTAGAACCGGTTGATTATAGTGAGTGGGGAACTCCCATTGTACCAATCTTAAAAAAATCGGGTGAGGTTAGAATTTGCGGAGACTACAAGGTCACCGTTAACCCGCAATTGATGGTGGCAAAGCATCCCATGCCTCGAACAGAGGAAATATTTTCGCAACTTCACGGTGGAGAAGAGTTTACGGTCTTAGATTTATCCACAGCATATCAACAGTTAGAGTTGGATGAGAAGTCTAAAGATATTACAACTATCTCTACTAGTCTAGGTCTCTTCCGTTATACTCGAGTAGTGTATGGGTTAGCTCCGGCGCCAGCAGAATTTCAAAAGGCTTTGGAGAAGTTATTATTGGGAATAGATGGGGTTGCCATATTTTTAGATGACATTATAATGACGGCTAGTAATAGGAAGCTACATGTTAAAAAGGTTCATCAAGTACTTTCGGTGCTAAAAGATGCTGGTTTGAAGCTGAATAAAGAGAAGTGTCGATTTTTTGCTAAGTCAGTAACGTACTTGGGACACGTTATCGACAAGGACGGGTTGCGCCCTTGTTCAGATAAATTAAAGGTTATTCAAGAAATTCAAAATCCAAATAATGTAAAAGAAGTACAGTCGTTCCTAGGAGTAGTTAACTTTTACAGGAAGTTCTTACCTAACATTGCTACTCTATGTGCTCCACTTTATGATCTTCTTAGGAAAAATGTTGGGTTTAAGTGGACTAGTGTGCATTCTAAGGCAGTCGAAGACATTAAAAATGGATTAATGTCAGATAGAGCATTAGCTCATTTTGATCCTTCGTTGACCGTGAAGTTGACAGTGGACGCAAGTCCTGTTGGTCTAGGTGCCGTTTTGACACAGGTTTACGAAAATGGTCTGGAAAGACCGGTAGAATTCGCATCTAGGAAGTTAACCTTAACTGAAACGAAATACTCTCAACTGGATAGAGAGGCAATTGCTATACTTTTTGGCGTGAAAAAATTCCATCAATACCTATACGGTAAAAAGTTTACGTTGGTTACGGACAATAGACCTCTTATGCACATACTAGGTTCTAAAAAAGGTATTCCCGTAATGGCTGCAAACCGTCTCCAACGAATAGCATTAGTTTTAGCTGGGTATACATTTGATATTGAATGTGTTAAGTCGGAAGCCAATGTGGCTGATTATTTCTCGAGGTTTCCTTGTGCACAAGATCAAGATGATGAAAATGAGCAATTGGTGTCAGAAAATCTCTACATTAACTACGTTAAAGAAATTGGTAGAATGCCCGTTACGATAGAAGAGGTTGAGCGGAAGACGGAAAATGATAGTTTGTTAGTCAGTATTCAAAAATTTTTACAAAACGGTTGGGTACATGACAAAATCGATGAGCGAGTACGTCCGTTCTATTTAAGACGAAATGAACTGAGCGTGGAGTCCGGTTGCTTATTTTGGGGCTACCGGATCGTGATTCCAACTGCTTTGCAAAAATGCATGTTGAATGAGTTGCACAAAACTCACATGGGAATTGCTAAAATGAAAGCAATGGCAAGAGAATATTGCTGGTGGCCAAAACTGGATGCCGACCTTGAGCAAATTGTTAAATCTTGTGAACCCTGTCTATCTACTAGAAGTAATCCTCCAAAGGGAACATTGTTGAATTGGGAATGGCCTGAAGAACCTTGGGCACGAATTCACATTGATTTTTTAGGTCCGATTTTTAAGAAGTGGTTCATGGTTGTAGTGGATAGCCATAGTAAGTGGGCAGAGTGTTTGAATATGGGTAACAACACTACAAGTCGAGCAACAATTGAAAAGTTAAGACCCATTTTTGCACGGTTCGGTGTACCAAAAGTTTTGGTATCCGACAACGGAACCGCTTTTGTTTCACAAGAGTTCGAGAATTTTTTAAAAATGAACGGTGTTATACACAAAACGACTCCAGTCGGTAATCCGGCCACGAACGGTCAAGCCGAAAACTTCGTTAAGACGATTAAAAACGCTATGAAACGGGCTTTGGATAGTAAAAATAATACAAGCAATAATATCGAAATAGCTTTAAATGCATTTTTACTTGACTACAGGAATACAATACATTCAAGCACAGGTGTGTCTCCGGCAGAATTAATGCTGGGCCGAAAATTAAGAACCCGTTTAGATTTATTAAATCCTAAGCGAAATATTATTGTTAAAATAAATAATGTTAAGTCACATATTAGAAAACAACAAATGAATCAAAAGCGTAATTATAAATCTTGTAAGAGTAAAAGATCTTTTGATATAAATGAAATGGTTATGGTTAAAAATTATTCTTCGCCAAACAAAAAATGTTGGTCAAAAGCTAAAATTATTAAACGTTTAGGAAGACAGACATATTTAGTTAAAGTTAATGAATCGAATAAAATTTGGAAAAGACATCTTAATCAAATTATTAAATGTGTTGAAAAAACTAATGATTCATATGTCCCAGAAATTTTAATGGATAGTAATTTGCATATAAATAAAAATAAAAGCAACGAAAATAATGTAGAAGATAGTGTCACATTAGAGAGAGAGAAGGGTGATGTGCTAAAAAATCGGAAATCATTAAATAGTTTGCCTGAGACATGTAAATCATTAGCACATAACACGGATCAAAATACAAGAACAGTAAATAATTGTGACCAAGAAAAGCTAAATAGTAACATTGAAAATAATATTGTAACTGACCAGAGACCACCTGTTTATGTTAAGACACATAATTTAAGAAAAAGAAAAAAAGATTGAACTAATTGTTTACTAATTGTAATTGGTTAAGGACAAACAATTAAAGGGGAAAGTTGTAGTGATGCATTAGTATTAATTAATATATGTATGTGTATGTATACAACCTGATAACCTGACCATGAATAGGTCATCTCTCTTTAAGAGGTTCTCATCCATCTTCAGTTGTTTGTCCTCCGCCAAGCCATAAAGTTGTATATTTAATGAATAAATAAATAAGCAATAGATTTAAGTAAAAGCGTGTGTTTCAATCATTACATTATTGAATGTTTTTCTAGCTGTGAGTATCACATATACGCTGACGATATTCAAATTTATAGTATGTTTCCTAAATTTCAAAAAATAATAGCCGTTGATAAAATGAACCAGGAGCTACGCAATATCTTATCGTGGACAGTTCATAACAACCTCAATCTGAATCCCACTAAAACAAAAGCCATGATCATGGACAAAAGTAGAAGTAGTAGTGAAGAACTACCACCACTTTGGCTTGGCCAAACCATGGTTGAATACATCGACAACATAAAGAACCTCGGTGTATATTTTACCAAAAATCTAAATTGGGATGTACATATTAGGAAAACAGTGTCCAAGATCTATGGAGCCCTCCGTGGCCTCAGTCCAACTTCTGAATATCTTCCCACCATTGTGAAGCTTAAACTTGTGCAGTCTTTTGTATTACCTATAATTCTCTATAGCTGTGAAATATTTGCTAACATGGACCATGAATCGAAAAGAAAATTAAATGTCGCATATAATAGCTGCGCTCGTTACATATTTGGTCTGAAAAGAAATGAACACATCTCGGCTTACACCAAGAAAATAATGGGCTGTTCTCTTACTTCGCTGTTAAATTATAGAACTTTACTACTTTTGCATAAGATTATACATACGAAGGAACCAGAGTATCTTTTTGATCTCATTCATTTTGCTAGTAGTAATAGAACACTCCAGCTAATTTTCCCAAGATACAAATTTCTTGTAACATCTAGACAGTTTTTTATACATGCTATTCAATTGTGGAACGCACTTCCTTCAAATATTAAGCATCTAAGCAACACGAACGCTTTCGAAAAAAAATCCTTTCAGTATTTTTCTCAGAATTTCTAATTAATGTACATATTTCTTTTCTCTTTCTTTCTTGTTTTTATTTACTTAAATTATCTACTTATTAATGTTATCTTATTATTTATTGGTATTATTATTTTAACTTATTGTAACTAAATTATATTATTGTTAACTTTTTATAGATTTCTGAAATTCTTTAAGCATGTACTTCCTAAAAGATATCTTTATGTCTTATTGTACTATGAATACATTAAATAAACAAATACAAATACAAATACAAATAAAATGCACGACTGGATCGCACGAACTTGCTCTTATGTAAAAGTACTTTGGAATTTAAGTTACATATACATAAATATAAAACATGGATTTAATGAGATAATAATGTTCAAATGCATAAAATTGCCGTCTGGTTTCCGGAAAAGTATGAATTTATGCAAATAAACCTTAAAAAATATCGTTTTATTATTAAATAAATTTTTTATATAAGAAATTTCTCTAAAATTTTTCTAAAAAAAAATGTGGGATGCGGATTTTAAGTATTTAATAATATTGGTTTTAGGAAATAATTTCTAAAAATAATCGTTCATAGGTTTTGAAGATATTGATGTAATTTTTTTTTTTTTTTTAAAACCCAATAAATATTTTTTCGAATATTTTTATATACAATATTATTTTAAACTTAAGGGGAGTCCTGCTAAAAATTTTGGGTTAAAATCCTTAGAGCCGTTAATGAGAAAGTCGAAAATTAAAAAAACGGGTCTATGGCAGGTACCCCTAATAACATTTGGCCCCAAAATTTTTTTTGACCAAAATGTAGTCCATGTCCATAACATCACACTTAATTTTTTTTATCAAAATCGTTAGAGCCGTTTTCGAGATAAATAAGATTTTGCATTACGGGTGTATGGGGGGTACCCTTAGTTTTAGAGCTAAAAAAAAAATTTCAATTTTTCCTCTAGGGAATCACCGAAGACTCTTAACTACCGAGATTGAAAGAATTAGGTCCAGTGGTTTAGGCTGTAGTGAGAGGTACAGACATACAGACACACTAAAACATGTTTTTTGTGTACTAAATTTTGCTTAAAATTTGTATAAAAAAAAATTGATATGCAAATTATTAGTATTTAATAAAATACATTTTAAAACGTAATTTAAAAATTTAATCGTGTATCGGTTTTCAAGATATTGAATTTTCAAAAAAAAAATTGTATTATTTTTTTAAAAATCCAAAAACTATTTTTTCGAAAAAATTTTTAGTTTATATTTTTTCAAATGCAAAGCAGCTCCTGTATAAAAATTTTGGTTAAAATCGTTAGAGCCGTTGGTGAGAAATTCGAAAATCAAAAAAACCGTTCTATGACAGGTACCCCTAATAACATTTCCCCCCAAATTTTTTTTTCACCAAAATATAGTCCATGTCCATTATATCACACCTAATTTTTTTTATCAAAATCGTTAGAGCCGTTTTCGAGATAAATAAGATTTTGCATTACGGGTGTATGGGGGGTACCGTTAGTTTTGGAGCTAAAAAAAAAATTTCAATTTCTCCTCTAGGGAATCACCGAAGACCCTTAACTACCGAGTTTGAAGAAAATACCTCCGGTAGTTTAGGCTGTAGTTCGAGGTACAGACATACAGACATACAGACATACAGACAGACAGACGGAAT
Organism: Chrysotoxum bicinctum; assembly: GCA_911387755.1. NCBI lineage: Eukaryota > Metazoa > Arthropoda > Insecta > Diptera > Syrphidae > Chrysotoxum > Chrysotoxum bicinctum. The sequence goes on from OU426987.1 coordinate 63,437,864, forward strand.
TGTCGGACCCACTTTTTTCGTCTTCGCTATCATCGTAATGTCAACTTTGATCAAAATCTCGAGTTCGATTTTTTTTCCAAATGCAGAACTTGCCCTATAGTACCTATATCGCAAGTAAAAATGATCATCGATCTGGAAAATTAAACGCACGCTGTATTTTAGTTAAATGTTTGAAAACTTTCAGCCATTTTTGTATCAGCTGCTAACTTCTGAGTATCTTCCCATGCTTATAGTGATATAATTTTTAACAAGCGGGCATAACTTTGTAGAGGGTACTGCAAAAATAAGAATCCTTTTTAAAACTTCAACTTCAATTTCAAAAAATGAATTTTTCAATTGATTTAAATAGTCAATGCCATTATTCATAAAAGGGTTTACTAGCGTCGAAAACCCACAATAATTCGATCCTGCATATTTCTTAAGACTTAATCTATAAAATTTCACCATGAAAAAGTTAACAAAGCCAACGGACATGTTTTTGAATTGTTTTAGAATTGCAAATGACAGCAGATGTCAAAACAGATGAGTGCGTTCAGGATGAAAATATTTTTTGCTGAATGTCTCTTTCGTTCATTTTGATGTGCGAAATGCTTAGGTTTATGTTTTTAAGAATTTACATGAAATACAGACAGAAAATGACAAACTTCTAAGATCATGAACATATAAATGTTTTTGTATGCAATATAATCCCTAACTGTTCCATTATTATAATGAACGAATTTTAATGTAGTACCTCCTATATTTTTCGCTGTATCATGAGATTTAATAATAGCGCTGCATATTCTTTTCGTACCTTTCAACTTTGGCATTGCTACGAAGTACATCTACAGTAAAAAACATTGTGTATTCAACCGGTGTGTATCGCAGACGTTCAAGGTTCATTTTTCCACAAATATTAACAATTAGCTAAATGTAATAATTCAAATTTATTTTAAATTTAATTTCAGTGAGAATTGAAAAACTTTAACATGGGAAGTCAAATCATTTTTGGGTGACTATTCGAGAGGGGGAAGGGTCAAGGTCAATTCAACTTATCTATATTTTTGGTTTGTTTAATAATTCACACGCGTCAAGACCCTTATGAGACCCTTATAATTTTGAACATACACATAGCACGAGCAATAGGAAAATTAGGGAGAGAAAAAGGAGGTATCGATGAACATTTGTCTTGAATGTTTGCAAATTGAAATGTCAAAAGAAAACAATGTCCAGTAAATTATTCCATAATCGTGTTGTGCGACTAAAAAACGAACCTCTTTATTTGACGGTACGTCCAAAATTAGGATCGATGTCGAACTGATGAACATTTCTAGGTAAACGGATATCACGGGTGCATTGATTGAGGAAAGGAATGCATGTGATAGAAGCGACAAAATGGCATGAAACATTCCGTCGGTGTACAAGAGATGAGAATGATTCCCATGATAGTTTTGTTTCCTATCAGTTTAAACGCTCTTTTATGCATTCTATCCTAAGAGAGAAGCTGAATGAATTATGTAGTGGGGGTATTGCACTGCGATCTGGAGATCTATTGTGCCATCACTCAAAAATGCCCATCTTATAGTTTTTCCTCCAAATCTATAGCTCTTAGGAATCTTGGTATTTGGGGCGTCTTCGGAGAGATAGGTCGCTCTCTTGCACCTGGTATTGTCGCAGATGGTTTTTCCTTTGGTGCATGTGTGGACAACATTATCTTCCTAGTATCTGGTCCGGTGTTTCTTCATGTGTGTTGCAGAATCTGCATGTGGCACTGCTTACAATACCAAGTAAACTTAGGTGTCTTATAAGTTTGCACTGTCCAGTTTGAATACCTGTTCTTATTCTTGGGTTTTTCCTACTTAAGTTAATGCAGTTTTCGATACGTTGCTGGATGTAATTGCTCAGTAGTAGATAGTTTCGAATGCCCCTCAGCTTTGAGAGATCTTTCCAATTCTTGGACCTGTTTGCCTCCTCTTCTTGTTCTGTTTTGTTTTTGAAAACATTTTCTCCTATTCCGCTGATCAGGCTGGTTCCTCAGGTTGGCGACAGGTTAATTCCCTATCCCGTAAAACTTAAAGAATTTCGAGAACGACAACAAGCCTCGGAAACGGACTGATACTGATCACACGACGACAACCCACGCAAAGCAAAAAGGAAAAACGATTTACGAATTTTCTTATGGAACGTACGATCGAGCTGCTCATCAGCTAGCCGATGCCCTGTCAAAATATAAAGCTGACATAACAGCTCTCCAAGAAATCAGATGGACAGGGAATGGTGTTATACAGAAGAAAGAATATGACGTATATTACAACTCTCATACAAAACACCATGTGCTCGGGGTAGGCTCCCTAGTCAGCGAGAAAATGAAGTCTACTATCATCGGCTTTAACGCTATAAGCGAAAGGCTATGCACCCTTCGCGTGCGAGGCAAATTTACGAACATCAGCCTCATTAACGTTCACGGACCTACGGAGGAGTCCTCAGACGAAGAAAAAGTGACTTACTACGAACAAGTTGAGAGGGCCCTCAATGTCTGTCCAAGGTATGATGTTAAAATCATCCTTGGGGATTTGAACGCAAAAATAGGTCGGGAGCCGGTATTCAGGCATTACACAGGCACCCATAGTTTGCATGAGAACACTTATGACAATGGACTTCGAGTCTTAGAATTGGCAGCATCGAAAAACATGATCGTTGCGAGTAACAGGTTCCCGCGTAAAGATATCTACAAAGCCACCTGGGTATCACCTGATGGAGCCACTCGTAACCAAATAGACCACGTGTTGATAGACCGTCGCCACTACTCGAACTTGATGACGGTACGAACGTACCGAGGTGCCAATATCGACTCGGATCACTATCTTGTTGGTATGGTTTTCCGAGGGCGGATTGCCTTGCGAAGACGCATTGCATCCGCCGATCAGGTTCGAATCAACACGGCTGCCCTGCGCAATGAAAACACCAGTAACACCTTTGGTAATGGTAATGGTAGAAACCCCTGATTTAGGGAGAGTAAGTCCTGGAGCCAGTAAGCTTGGCGTAAATGAGAAGTGGACACGTGTTAAAAATACTGTCATTAGTACTCCCAACTCCATCTTAGGCAGCAGTCGTAAAATTCGGAACGACTGGTTTGATGATGAATGCAAGCTAGCGACTGAACGTAAGAATGTTGCGTACCGAGCAATGCAACAATCTCATAGAACGCGGGCACGCGAATTATTCCATCACGGCGGGCCAGCCTTACGTCAAGCAATTCATGATATTATAGTACACGTATGGGAGCAGGAAGAAATGCCAGAAGACTGGCGAAAAGGTTTAATATGGGACATATGAAGGGAGATGTCACAACGTGCAGCAATTATAGAGGTATCAAGTTGTTGAGTACCGCCTATATGATACTCTCCTCTATCCTACAAGACCGGATAACCCCATACGCTAAAACCGTCATCGGACAATATCAGTGTGGTCTCATTCCAGCCAGACGACATCGACATCATCGGAAGAACCGAACAAGCTGTACACAATTCCTTCATCTAGATCGAGCAGGTGGCACAAAATCTGGGGCTGCACATTAGTAAAGCTAAAACAAAGTACATGGTGGCGTCGAATGCGAGAGGAACAGTTGGTCAAACAATCAAGGTAGCGGAGCACGAATTTGAAGTGGTGCAATCCTTTAAATACCTTGGGTCAATGGTAGCAGCCGATAACAATATAGAAGAAGAAATACGCGGGCGGCGTCTCAAATCCAACAGAGCCTACTATAGTCTGTCAAAGCTCTTCAAATCCAGAAATCTCACCATAACTTAAAAACTGCTGCTGTACAGGACCATGGTCCTGCCAGTACTCACATATGGATCCGAGACTTGGGTGCTTAGCAAAAGACACTCCGACCTCTTAGCTGCGTTCGAGAGAAAAGTCTTAAGGAAAATTGTTGGCCCCATATGTGAGGAAGGACGATTCCGGAGACGGTACAATCATGAACTGTACGCAATCTACCTAGAAGCAGATATTGTGACAAAAATTAAGCTCGATAGACTCCGGTGGGCAGAGCACCTAGCTCTCATGAGCAAAGAGGAACCTGCTCGGAAAGTTCTTTGTGGTACATTCTATGTTATAGACGACAGCGTGGTAGACCATGCTTGCGCTGGAGAGATAGCGTAGACCTGGGCGCCCGAAGCCTTGGGGTGCGCAACTGGATGGCGTCGGATACAGATTCATGCAAGCCTTTGGACTTTTTCTCCTAGTTGTTGGTAATTCTCTTGTGCCATGCAACCGCACCACAGGTTGTACTAGGTCTTACCATAATAAATGAGGATGTTCAGAAACTGGTAATTTCTAATCCAAAGAATAAGTCTTTTGTAGATACCAAACGCACGCCTTTTTGATAAGAGACCCTGGTGTCAAACTCTATCAAATCCTTCAGAAACATTAAGCGCCATAATTTGTATTTCCAAAACAATGTTAAGACCTGTTTCACTCTTCGATGAGATTACCAGTGGTATGATTGCTAGGAAAGCCATATTGCCGGTCATTCTAAAGCTTTCGATCTCCGAGATAATTCTTGAGCTGATGATTAATCAGAAATTCTATGACCCTGGAAAAAAGGGACGTAAGTGCAATTAGTTGGTAGGAGGAGGGGTTTTAAGATCACCTTTTTTAGGAACAGGTTGAAAATGCCGTTTTCGATCTTCTAGGGAATATTTCAGAACAGTTTCAGTTATGGAAAAGCTTACGCAATGGTTTTTCCAGCGAGGAAGAACACCTCTTCAAAAGAATGGTGGGTATACCATCAGGACCAGCAAATTAGTTAGTTTATATCAAAGGTCTCGAAGGGCTCTTGCAACTGTACGAGTGCGTAAATATTCCTGTCCCATTGAATGATTTACGTTCTTAAGGAGAGCTTGCAGCAAAATGAACTGCGAGTGCCTTTGCCTTATCTGAAGAGCCAGTTTCGGGTTGCTGGTAGGTGGAACCGAGGATAAAGTTGAATTCCTGAAGTTCTTGCCAAATGGCCATCACTAGAAGCTCGGGACATTTTTGTACATGTGTCACACACGTTATTAGTATACGTGTGTGTGTTAAGCACTTATACCAGTTCATTGAACTCGGTATTAGCTTGGTTTAAGTTATCCGCTCGCTATCGCATGTCACACGTTAATTATAAAGAATTACAACTTAACTCGCTGTTTTCCATCGTTTATTGATAGGAGATTGATGCTCTGATTAAATGTTCAAAAAGAGATTTTTGTGGTGTGAAATCAAGTATTTTATAAATAAGTTCAAGAACCGTATGGTATGTTCGTTAAGTGATAAAATGGAGAATTTCTGTGAAAACTGAAATGGTGAAATTGTTTCACTTCAGTGCTTAACAGATCGGAGACTGACCCTCTGTCTAGAGGTTGGAAAAAAAAATATATAGAATACAAATTCTCGATAAAATGGCCTAACTTAAAAAAAAAAAAGTTAAATATTCCCTCGGGCCTTGTCTAACCTATTTTATCAACCAAGCATAACTATTAACCTTAGATTTTTTATTATTTTTGTATTGCATTTGTCTGTTTCACTAAGAAATACTATAAAGATTAGATTATAGTTCCATATATTTTAATCTCAATCTTACTGGACCATTTTTTGTTCGTGATTTGACTCAAGTATTTCATCATGATTTCGTCTAATTGTGTAATTGTGTCAAATAAAATTAATTCTGTTGAGTGAAAACAAATTGAGCTGAACTCTTGCGTTGAGTTTTTGTTGTTGTTGATGTGTTAATATAAAAATCTGAGCTCTTGACATTGGCAAGATTGAGAGTAGCTTTTTATTTTCAAAACACACAGAGCCAGTGAAAGAAGCAATAACTTCAAAGGGATTTATTTGTCAATAGCAAACTAGGCCCTAAATACTATTTACAACCTACAAGCTACCTAACCAACTCATAAGATTGTTGATCAGTCAATATTTAAAAAACATTTTCTAAAATTAGAAACATTATTACTTGTTATGAAGTTGTGATTCATCTATTCGAATGGTTCCAATCTCTCTTATTGAAATGTGACAAGAAACGAATGCCAAGACCTTACTGATAGTATTTATATACTGACAAATGAGTAAACATTGATAGGTAGCTCAGCTCCTCTTCTTATCGGTAGCATTAATAAATAATTGAGTTCATTAATTCGTTGATTGAACTTTCGCTTAACTTAAAATTTTTTTTTTTGATTCAAGCAAAATAGTCATTTAATAAATCTTTATTATGAACCTTGATATTGTAGAAGATAGAGGGGGGCTTAATGGAAGGCACGCTTGGTAACTCGATGTCTGGGAATGCGTCATTGATGGTTATGTTTACGCATCTACAAGAGGTTAATCCTGGGGGCTGGTTGGCACCATCTCGCCATTTTATTTTTAAAAATAAATTATATTAACGAAATCTTCCTTAATAACTGTAACTAAGAGTATTATATATATATACGGTGACCATTATAGATAGGCTTAGCAGAAAAACATCAATATTTTGGTAAGAAAAATTATAAATTAAATTAATTTGAAGCTTGTTTGTAAAGATTTGCTGTTTTTGATAAACATACGAGGAAACGGTCAGTAACAGCTTTTAAATTGTGCGCAATACGTTTATAATTCTTGGAGTCAACCAAGGTTTCTAAGAGATTAAGTATACACTAAATTTTACTGAGGATTAATATGACGCCAATTAAATGATTTTAAACAACAAAATTCCGAGTACGGCCCGAGGAAAACATCACAAATAATTTTCCACGATTTTAAAGGCATGTATCGTTTAGTCCGTCAGAAGGTTGTGCATTGAATTTTGTTCATCAAAAATTTCTACTATTATTCTAATCACCTTTTTCTATTATTTTTTATTTCTTTGTAAGCCGTAGGAATGCCCAAATTTTCGTTTCTAATACATATTCCAAGGTGCATTTATAAATGACTTTAGCAGTTTATTTAAAAACGTTGGTAAGCTATTTAAACTAGAATCGCGAGTACAAAAGTCCAGAGTTCTATTTTATAAGTCCAGACAGACTTAAATAGTTGCCTTTATACAGTCCCCGAACATTACTCAAATCTTCTGGGGTTGATTTTAGTTTGTTAAGGTTTATCCACCATATTTCCGTCCATAATTTGAAACTATCAAGAGCGTTTTGTTTCTTAATTATAGTTTCATTGGACGTCCCGATTACTGCTAGTATTGCAGTGCCAATAGCAAACGTGGTTACGATAGTGTCTTCCATTTGAGGTATTTTGTATCACATATCACGTGTGAATAAAAGATACAAAATTGGACTAAGAACACTTCCTTGTGGTACTCCATCCATTATTTTTTCGAAATTTTGAATATTCGTTTCTGTATCTTACACGATAAAATCTATTCTCTAAATATTTTTAGAATCATATAAAGTCCTTTTCCGTCAGACAGAACTTGTCTTAATTTAAATTTATTTGATAAATGCAATAACTTAACCTATAAAAAATCTGTTGTAATTGTTCAGGTTAAGCGCTTCTGTACACGTAGCGTATATTTATAGATGTGTACTATGTAGGATTCTTTACAACTTATGTGTAGCTTAGGTTCCTTTCGTTCACGATGACTTTAATTGTTCAGTTCTTATGACCCCATTTTGTCAACGGGCCATTGATTGCTTATAAGATGGTTCCATCTACACGACGACGGCCAATCGTAGTGCGCCATTCATCGTGATGGCTCATCGGGTATAGGGACCATAAAAACAAAAGCTTCATGTTGAGAAAAGGGGGAATTCACGATTTTTTTTTCAAAAAGCCAATTAAAGCCTAAATTAATCAAGAACACTCCGAGCATTGGAAAACAAAATGTTCTACCAAAACTAATAGAAGTCCACAGTGAAGATGACATCCTTAGTGCAGACGAAACTTGCCTTTTTTATAAATGTATAAATGTCCTTCGAACAAAACCTTAACTTTTTAAGGCTAGAAATGTCACGTTGGCAAACATGTTAAGCGAGTAAGGAGTCCTTTTATAACCGGCTGAGTGCTGCTTATGATAATACACCACGTGGAAACATCATAATGGTAATGGGACACTTGAATGCCAAAGTTGGCAATGACAATGATAGGCTCAGGCATGTTATGGGAAAGCATGGTGTTGGAAACCGGAACGACAATGGCGAACGTTTTGTCAATTTTTGTAACGCCAACCGCCTTGTTATAGGAAGAACCATGTTTGAGCACAAGACGTACCACAAAATCAGTTGGGTTGCGACGGACAGACAAGCAACTTCCAACCAAATTGATCACTTCGCAATCAGTCGGCGATTTAAAAGCAATCTCCAGGACGTTCGAAACAGAAGAGATGCAGACATTTAGATTACGAACAGCTGCAGTTCGGAGATCCCAAGAAAACACCCGAATGTTTAAGTTCAACACCGATAAACTCTAGGATCCCTCAGTCCGCTAACAACTGTGGGACCATCTTTCACAAGGATTGAGAGCAATCAATAGCACGGAACCCACCTCCATCGAAAACCATTAGTGCTGTGAAAAATGTTTTCATATCAGGTGCTGAAAGTATAGTCGGTCAGTCGGAAGGAAGAAATAGTGCCTGGCTTTCCGAAGAAACTTGGGCTAGGATCGAAGAAAGAAAATAACTCGCATTGCAGCGTCAGCAGCAGGCAGAAACGAGCTAGAGTCTGCGTACCGCATAAAGATGAGAGAAGTTCACCGTACCGTGCGACGTGATAAGCGTAACTATATCAAGGCATTGGCAACAGAAGCAGAAGAGGCCACAAGTAGTCGCGACAGTAGGACCGTCTACAGAATTACCAAAGAGATAACAGGTGTCCAAAGCCCTAAACAACAACTGGTAAAGGACATAGAAGGATCACTGCTAGTTTCGAATGAGGACCAGCTTAAAAGGTGGAAGGAACACTTTTCTGCGGTTTTAAATCGCGTTTTAACCAGCGAAGTCAACCTAATACCCAATGATCCGTCCGTAGTAACAAATTCCCGAATACGCACTTCACGGTATTCCCACAGAGCTCTTACGAGCAGCACCAACAACATCGTCTGAGCTCTTGCACTCACTCATAGAAAGAGCTTGGGAAACAGAAAGTTTTCCTGAGGAGTGGAAAAAAGGGATGATTGTCAAGCTTTCAAAAAAAGGAGACCTTACGCAGTGCGAAAACTGGAGTGGAATCTGCGTGCTGCCTGCTGTAGCGAAAGTTATAGCAAAAATCGTCCTAGAGCGAATAGAAGACAAACTAGAAGACACACTTGACGCTGAAGAAGCATGTTTCCGCACTGGATCTTCCTGTGTGGATCACATCAAAACCTTGCGGATCTCGAACAGTGGTTGAATATCGATCACCACTTCACCTGCTGTTCATCGATTTCAAAAAGGTGCAGGATGGCATCCCGGATAAATTCATCGCTTTTATCAAGGCTACATATGATAGATCCAAATGTCACGTTCTGCATAAAGGAAGGTTGTCAGAGGAGTTTGAAATCCAAAGTGGCGTTAGACAAGGTTGTATACAGTAGTCACCAATACTGTTCCTGTTGGTAATAAGTGATGTGCTGCATGCAGCTTTGTCGACTTTAAATAGAGGAATTCAGTGGAATCTGCTATCACACCTGAAACATCTGGACTACGCGGATGACGTGTGCTTACTATCTCATAGGATCCTGGATCTCCATCAAATGACAACAAGGGTGGAGAGAGAAGCCGAAACCGTCGGGCATAAGATCAATACGGCAAAAACTAAAAGGATCAGCCTTGGAACTTCCTCATCAACTCAAATAGATATTGTTGGACAACCAGTAGAGACGGTAGAGAGTTTTCAATACCTTGGGAGTATTGTCTCTACTGATGCCGGGACCGAACTAGATATAACCAGCCGAATGGGGAAAGCAAATGCTGCGTTCGGAATGCTGTCCAAAATATGGAAAGCAACTCTATAAGCCTAAAGACCAAGCTACGACTGTTCCGCTCCAATGTAGAATCCGTGCTTCTTTATGGATGCAGACTTGGAAAGTAACATCATCACAGGATTCCATCGACTCTATAATACGAAAACGTAAGTGGCAGCGGATTAGACATACGCTTCGAAAAGGCCACGAGTGCATTACGAGTGAAGCGATGCAATGGAACCCTCTCACGCAGCGAGGCAGAGGAATGGGCCGACACAGAAGTACTTGGCGAAGAACGGTCGAAGAGGAATCAGCACAACTGGGGAAGAGTTGGAGAGAGCTGAGGTACATCTCCAGAAACCGTACACGATGGCGCGTAGGAGTAGTGGAGGCCCTATGCCCCGTTGACAAATGCAGCGCTCATAAATCACCAAGGTCAGTTAAGCTTCTTTTTTCTCACCAACAGCAGCTTACAGCCATTGAACTAAGGTGTAATACAGAATCTTAAGTGCTTCTACAGAAAAAGAATCACCAGCAAAATCCTTGCTTCGCTAGAAGGAGGTAATGCTGCGTTGGTCTAAATTACCTTACTAGACTTCATACGAAAAGTTTCAAAATCATGGACCTGTAATGTGAAAAGCTCTACAATATGAACATCTATCATTAGAGCTGGACTTGGCGAATATTTTCTTTGGGATGAAGAAGCTCATTTAAGTTTGACAGAGCTAAGAAAAATTCAATCAGACTTTGGTGTGCCCATAAATAAGCTCAAAGAAATGCGTATTCAAAATACAGAAGACATAGTATGTAGCCTTCAAGAATGTAATTATAAACTTGGATAATGGAATTATTATTTATTATATCCAGTCTGATGAAGAAATTTTGCTTCTCGGAGCGTCCGATGAAGTGGAAACTGTAAGTGAAGAAGTTGATCCTGATGCAGATCCATGATAAGACTTAATCGTGTAGTCTAAACAAGCTTAAGTCTATGAGGTCAAGAGATGAAAGAGATGAAAAAAATGTCAACGCATGATTCCTGATTTTTCAAAGCTTCAGTAAGTCAAAAATATTTTTTTTTAATATTTCGTTAAAAAAAATAAACATAAAAACAAAAATTTTGTCTCATTTCTTAAAATCAATGGCGCAAAATTTTAAACATTTAAAACCTACTCTAAATCAATTTTAGAATGGAAGTCGACTCTAAATATTGAGTATAAAACGAGAACCGACTTTTTGTTAATTTTAAAGGACATAAACTATACTTTAACGTTAAAGAGCTGGTCTTACTTTAACAGCAGCAAATACATAGCTAGTTTATCTTTTAAAAGTTTACTTTATCCATATTGACAATGGTCATTTCATACCAAAGCAAATCGAAGAAAAAACGTTTATGATGTTTTATTCGATTTTTTAAAGATGTATTTTGTAAATAGACTGAATCACTAAATATTATAAATTCGAAACAATCGTACGAAAGTGCTCTACGATTAACAAATTTGTACATACAAATGTACATATCTTATGTATGCACGCCGCGCCGCCGTCGCGCCGGCCGAGACGAGTATAGCTACTCGTAAATGAATATGCACCTTGTAACAACAAATTGAGTTTTTATGAGGTGAATTTGCGATTTATACTTTATTACCATCTAAAATAATGTAAATTACTTATAAACAATCAAAATCTGTACCGAGGTAGTATATAAAATGTACTTTTTCGGCGAAAAATTATTTGGTTTGAAGTTGTCTGTTCTTTTTACTTTTTTTGTGTTTTTGTAGTTGTGTGAGTTATGTACATATCTGTCAAATTAAGGGTTGTTCAACGCGAATTCGCTTAGGTTCTGTTGTAAAACCCACATTAGTTAGAAGAGTTGAAGTAACGTGATTAAAATTATAAAAAAGTTAGACAAAGTCTCCAAGCTAAACGACTGTGTTAAGTAGACTCGGTTTTATTGCTTAAACTAGAACTCTTTAAAATTTTGCGCCAATGTTTCTTAAACTAGAATTTTAGTTCTTTCATTTTAAGAGTTCCACTTATGAAAGTTCCACTGTAGTCTAAAAAGTCGAACCACGTTAAATATATTTATACAACCAAGCTACCACAAAAATATTGAATCTCCAGTTTAAAGATCAAGATATACGAGATACTAGACCGCAGAGACCTCAGTCTAACTACAGCACCTACCAGATCACACTAGCATAGTTTTAAACCATCATCGCGGCAAAATAGGTACATAGGTAATCTACCACATCGTTATTGAAAAGCAAAAATAAAAGTGCACTGAGAAGACATCCTTGATTGAAACCATTGTTCTTCTCAAATCACTTTGAGTGGTGCCGCTTGTGAATTGGAGTACATTCCTTGTATGGTATGGATGAATTTCGTGGATATTCGTAATTGTGACATCTTGTAGAAAAGAGCATTGCGATTTAACAAGTCAAAGGCTGGTTTGAAATCAATGAAGAATGTATACACCTTCTTGTTTCTAGCTTGGAACGCCTTGGCAATAGAGGTGATCCATGGCTAAATAATTTTTCCAAATAAATGTAGGTATTATCTAAATATGGTATCAATCGGTTCATTCGTTCTAAAGTCACATGATTTCACAAAGACACACCAACGATTAAATTACAAAGAATAAATGACCATTCACATGAAAGTCACCAACAATCGACATATTAAAGAACAAATGGAATTTAAAAGCCTAAATTCTTCACAAAAACAAAAAACAAAGCAAATTGCTAAAATAAGAAAAAAATTAAAAGCAAATTGATCGCGGCGAACTGTCAAACTCTAATCGCGTTCCACATGTTATATACACAACAACGAATAAAGTGAGCATTTTTAACTAACCTCAAAAATATTCTCATTTTTGTTTTCTTGGTGGTGGCCATCAAATTTTATGTGTTTCAAATGTCAAAATGAATGACATTCCTTGATCAGACGTTAGTCGTTTTCATGTGAATAGTCCTTAATAGAGCAATGTCTTGTTTTGGCATTCCCATAAAACTAATCCGTTTTTGTAAGACAACGATGAAGAACGCATGCTGCTTCAATGTTCTATGCTGTACTCTCACAAGACTTCTTTAATTTCATTATTGAAAAAATAGTGCACAATTTTTCAGCCATCGACAAGGACGCGATCTTTCAAAAGTCTGTTCAAAAACTCGTACTATGTCAAAGATATTTTTTTAATCACAAGATTACACTAAAATGTTGATGTAAATTTTTGAACGTCAGTGAAAGGCAAAAATAGAGTAAATAAATATCAATCACTTGTTTTAAAGTTGTACAAAATCTTTTTTAAATTTTAATGTTTGTGTTCGTGGATAATAAAACATACAAAATAATAAAATTTTTATAGACTTACAATTAATTATTAGTAGTTAAGTAGATGTTTTTGATCTTTTAATTTATAATAATTTAAAAATACATAAATATACTACAACTTACCCAGAATACGATGTTGAAAAGGAACAACATAGCTCGAACACACGGGAAAGTCACATAAGTATCATGGATAGGCATTTTGGTATTGTTTTTAATGGTATTATTGTTTTCTATTAAAATTATTAACAAACAAAAAAATATTAATTTTATTGAAAAGATCCAAATCAAACAGAACACATTTTTTTATTTTGAATGAAAACATAAGCAAGAACAGCACATGGTTTAACCAAGGTAGACAATCGTAAATTCTAGTAATACGCGTAATAAACAAACTTACAGCTCACAGATACTACAGATGCTTGCAGAAACAGCGATGACAGATGAATGCAATCGAAACCAAGCAAAATAATTGTGTTACTCCATTGTCTTAAAAAAGTCAATTCCCAGCTCAAATATTAACATTTACTAGATTAAGAAAAAGTGATTTTTTTTGATAACGAGACCACTCATATTACTAAAACGACCGCGACGCATTTTCAATGAGTGAGTGTTTCTTGACTTAAGCAGATTTGGGAATATATTTCTGCTTCATATATGTATATGTATGTACATATAGTCGCTTATAAAAACCCCCTAGAATGAGACGTGAGGTTTATCATTCCGATTTCGATTCTTGCCACATTTTATTTGTAATTTCTGTGAAATGGTTTGATTGAGGTAGGCTTGGAATGCTGGATATATTTTTTTTTAATTTCCGATACAAGTACCATTGAATAAAGGCTAAGAAATGGATTCGTAAAAAATTGTACTAGAGGAGAGTGAGTCTTAGACCAATGCAGACAAAGAATCCTTAGTATAATAATGAATGCATTAATGTAAAAAAAAAGTGAAAAAAAATTACAAGAGAATATGCTGCAGTGCAAAACAAGAACAGCCAGAGAAAAAGATAAAACAGGCTCACTGCTCAAGGAGATCTCAGTCTTTCTAAAATAACCGGATGTTTCATCAAAAAATCAAACAACTTACGCAGACTTTTTGAAATAGGGAAGGGAACCTAGTCACCCAACCACAAGCAATATTAAGAAGTTCTTAAGTATCATATACAGAACCTACTAAATGGTCATCATGTAGAGGAATCTATATGGAATGAGACAACGCAATTCTAATCACTATAAACAAGCAGTTCTAGCAACAAGTATAGAAGAAATGGGCTCTGAACTATTCCAAAAATGAAAAAGATTTGTTTCAGGATCAGGATATGCGCTATCATGTGACTCTCTTGGTCAGTAATAAATGGTGCGCAGGGTAGGCGTTAACACCAAGAGCACCATAATTGAAAAATCTATCCAACTTTTGGGATGTTCGGACGATATTGATTGGTGATTGAAGATCAAATAGTACTTCTAGGCCTTTAAGTGAACGATAACAAGACCAAGTAAATGTTGTGAAGAAACAAATAAACATCTGTCCACCGACTAGGAACAAAAATTCACTATTGATAATGCTCGGGATCGGAGAAGTTGGATAGCCGGCATGTCTTATAAAACGCAAGAAGCTAAATTAAGTTAGAAATAACGGTTAATGATTTCCAAATGTTTTTCTTGATTTTTAAAATTCCAATTATTTTATTTGTTTATTTTTTTCGTCTTTTTTTTTGTTCACAAATGCGTACTATTGACTATTGTGGTGCTATTTAAATTAGGAATTAAGGCCTTATTTTTAAAGAAGTCTTATTTCTAAGAGCTATATTTATGGTCACCGTTCGACGGACTGCAGTAATTGGGAGAAAGCTATTATCGAGAAAAAGCTAGAAGAACGAAAATTGTAATGTATGTTTTTTGGCACTGGAATCTTCACATCCCATATATGGGATATTCGTCAAAAAAAAGACAAAAAGGATGTCTACTAAATGGTCAGTAATGAGTCAAAAAAGGTAAATGAGCGGTTTTTGACAACTCATTTGTTGGATATTTCCAAGAAACACCAAAATACCACCTGAAAAGCCTTTTAATATATTAAAAAGCTGTAGTTAAAAGGTCAGCTAGTTTCAATAATTGATCAGCCATAGATTTTTCGTATGAGTTTTCAAATTCAAGGTCGAAGAAAAAAAAATGTGATGTTGAAAAAAATAAAATGCCCGACTGGGTCGCGCGAACTTGCTCCTATTTCCTATTATAATAGACTAGGAATTTTAAAAACGAATGTTATTAGAGAAAACTGTTCATAAGGATAAAATTATTTTTTGAAATTCTTTTAGTAGTAAGAAAAATAAAAACAGAATGCTATGCAAGTATGAATTTATGCAAGAACAAAAATTATAAGTCGTTATAATGGTTTCTTAAAAAAAAAGCTTTTATAAGCAAAATTCTTAAAAGATTTTTAAGAAAAAGATTTGGTATGACAACTTTAAGTTTTTATTATTGTACGAATGAAAATTAAATTTCCAAATGAAATATCGAATTTTCCCAAAAAAAAATTATTATTTTTTTTTGCAAAAATTCAAAAAATATTTTTTTTTAATTTTTGAAATGCAATGTTTTTTTTTTAAACTTTTTAGAAGCATCTCTACAAGAAATTTCATTAAAATCTGTCATGTCGATAATGAGTAATTCAAAATTTGAAAAAAAAAATACTTTGGTAGGTACAAGATGTAATATCTTGATTTCAAATGTTTTTTTTTTATTAAATTAAAGATCGTAAAAATTGATTGAAAGAAAAAAATTTTTATCAAAATTCTAGGCGCCCGCCGTTTTCGAGAAAAATACGATTTTTGAAAACCATTTCTTAACATTTTTTAACATTTGTATGGTGGGTACCTTCATTTTTAGGTAAAATAATTTTTATTTTCTCACATCTTGTAGATTATATTGAGAAACTTTTATTTACCAAGTTTTAAAAAAAATCTAGCGTTTGGTTTTTGAAATATTGAGTTTAAAAAAAAAATTTGATTTTGTTTTTGAAAATTTGAATACACAATTCTATTCAAGTTTTTGGGGAGCCTTAGCAAAAAAAAAAAATGCTGAAGATCGGTGATACCGTTTTCGGGAAAATCAAAAACAAAAAAAATAGTTCCATGTGGGATACCCTGAATAACCAATTTTCGGGAAAATTTTTCTACCATTACCTAGCTGTAGCTAAATGAAATTTTTGTTGTATTTTATTTTTTGAATCTGTCGAACAGTCTTAGAGAAAAAAAAAATTTATAAAATTTCGAAAAAAATCGTATGACAGGTACCGTTATTTTTGGTCTTAAAAAAAAACGTGTGGGGGAAAAATTAAAAATGATATCTACCAAGTTTAAAGAAAATCGGCCGTGCTGTAGTCGAACAGACAGAGAGACAGACAGAATTGCGAGACCCACTTTTTTAGTATTCGCTATCATCGTAATGTCAACTTTGATCAAAATCTCAAGTTCGATTTTTTTTACAAATACATAACTTTCCTTAAAGTACCTATAAGTCGCAAGTAAAAATCTTAAATTCATACAAAAATAGACGGTATGCTTTTGTGCACAAAACGCCCACACCCTTAACTTGTTTCTTATTTCTCTCACTTATAAGTATATAATAACGGTAAAATCTCCATTCGGCACTGCGGACGGACCATTTTGTAATATCAGGCAATTTCTCATGTCGCATCCAGAGAGAAACATCCCACTAAAACTGTTTGGCGATACGAGAAAGCCAACTGGAAAGATCTTAATATCTTTTTTCAATCTTTAAATGGTCACTATAATTCCTCGATAGTGACGTTGATGGAAAACAATTCTGCATTGTCCCAAAGGCAGTAGAAATGTCTGTTCATTTATCAGGAACATACAAAATTCATCATCATCTTATGTTACATCGCTCATCAACGAAGAACCGATAAGTAGCTCTTCAGATAAAACAAGCTCTTCCTTGCCAGACAGAAACATTGCCGCTCCTGTGGGACAGGTATACTTTCGCACTCGTACTTCGAGATTTTGATATAAACAAATCCGCTTGCCCTAATGGTATACCCTCCATTCTTCTGAAGATGTCCTCTCTGTCGTTGGTAAAACTATTGCGTGAGTTTTTTCATCTCCTACTGTTCTGGAATCTTCCCTAGAAGTTGGCAAACGTCATTTGTGGAGCCTGTTCCTAAGAAAGGCGATCCTTCCTTCCCCTAATCCTTCCTACCAACCAATCGCACTTACGTTCCTTCTTGCCAAGGTCCTGGAATCGCTCATGAATCATCAACTCAAGAAATATCTCAAAGATCGAAAGCTTCTGACTGACCAGCAAAAGTAAGATTATTGCACTTGATATTTCTAAGGCATTTGATTTGAGTTTTGTGTCAAGCTCACTTATAGAAAATGGGTGCGTTTGATATCAATGAAACCCTTATTCTTTGTATTTAAGATTACATTCTGGTTTGGTCAGTACACTACACATTGCATTGGACGGTGTCAAGTTTGATCTTCACAAAATAAATGCTGATGTTCCCCAAGGCTCTGTTTTGTCTCCGATTCTTTTAGTCATTTTTATAATTGTTCGCTTGTCTGAAACTTCTAATCCACTTAATTTTTTTTCCGACGAGTCTATCCTCAGCTTCTCATGCTCGTTCTGAAATTCAGGTCCATCTTATTCGGAAATTGAATTGCAACGGTATTGTATGATAAGCTCATTAAACTCAGGCCTCTGTAGAGATTCGATTTATAGCCGCACAACAGGTTTATGGAATAATTTACCTGACACAGTTTTCCCGTACCGTTTTAATTTTAAACATTTAAGACCAATGTTCATTGATATCTCCTTGACCTCCTCTCCCAAATTTCCCCATCTCCCGTGTGGTGTTTAACATTATAAAGGTCTTTAATAAACCCTTGAGTGCGAATGAATTACAAAAAAAAGTGTTTTTATTAAAAACCAAAAACTGTTATACTCGATTTAAATGTTTTTATATTTTATTCAAATTATCGAATGTTTAAGGAATTTAAAAATTTGTTAACATTATTTGATTATTTGCAATAATATGATTACAATATCTTGTTTTGTTTTTTGTTTAAATACATATTAAATATTATAATAGGCTTTCGCTTTCATTACGAATGATATATTTATTCACGCAAGTTTACATTCTTGCATAAAGAATGGCTCCACATATTTCTTAAAGGCCATTTTATGATTTTTTTTTGTATTCATATTTATATAGTAATTTATTTTTTTATTCTGGAATATTATTTTCATCAACCGAATTGTAAAGAACAAACTTTTATAAATATTACCTACATTTAAAATTTTTGTTTGTGAAATTATGTATGTGTTTTGTGTTTGAATGTGTGTGTGTATTTGTGTATAATACAATAAAGTCTTAAATATTTGTGTGGAAGGCACAGATAATAGAATTATACATAGATATCGATTATAAACAAAAATTATCACTTTTTCTACCACTTTTTTTGTCCATCCATTGAGCGAACTACTGATAATGGGGGGTCTTGTGTGTCTCTTATTAAACGTCAAATACACATAATATACAGCTGAAACAATTTTGATCAATTTCGGACGTACTATTACGTCCAATGATTGATAAGTGATAATATCTTTCCTCAGCCTGCGATATCTATGGAACCTAAGTATCTGTGGAAGTAGGTAACATTATATAAGAATTGTAGAAAAAGAGAGAGATAACAATATTATTGTTGCTTTTTGTTTCTTAATTTTTTGACTAGATTTTTTGAGTAAAATGTTATCTATTTCTTATTTGTTTTTTGAGTGTATATTTCAGGAGAAAAAAATTGTTAACAGATCTTAATCATTGCTTCTTTGAATTCTCGATTAACAATATTCATAATATTTTATTTATATCATTTATGGTGTTTAATTTTAACATTTTGCTTTTTACGAAGATTACTGATAAAATTAGTGATGATTTTCGAATTATAAATATCTTGCTGGTTTTTAGTTTTTGCTTTTAAAAATACTTTGTAACAGGAAGATCTAATGATCATCCTCCAGTTCCTTTGCGCTTCTGTTTCAAAAATTTAAAAAATATCATGTTAGATTTTATTTTGTTATGAAAAATATAAATGTGTGAACTTACAAAAATCTCGAAATATCTTCAATATCCACAAGCATTGAATCCTGTCCCATATTTAGTTCATCGCGCTCCATTAAATAATGTACAAGAGAATCATTTAGGTCCTCGATTTGTGTGTGCAGATCATTGACGATAATTTGCAATTGAGCGATATTCATATCGGTCAGCATTTGTCGGGATACTCGTCGTTTTTCTGGCGCCATTATCACACCAACTTTTTCTAGAGATCCACGAATGATTCCGGTGATTGGTGACAGACGTTGCTTTTGTCTATCCAACTGGAGAAAACAAGTTTGTTTATTTTCAATAAAACAATAATTTTTGTTGTAATTGCAATAAATTTAAACTTACCTCCATTTGCATGTGAGCCATATCTTTAGCCTGTGACAAGGCCATACGGGCCTCAATTTGAAGTCGCGCCTGCCGAGTAAAGAAATCACATTCCTTGTCTGCATCCGTTTGTGGCACATTGGCTGTTTGTTGTGTAGATTTTCTCGTACTATTATTATTATTATTTGTACAACTAACAGAAAGGGGATTAGCATTGTAGGGATGATCGGGAACATCTATTGACGAAAAGAATTTCGGAGTTTCAGTCCTGTTGTTGCGGGCAACCATACGAGAAAGCTTTGGACATGTCTCAGAGTCTGAACTGTGACTTTCTGTGTCCGATGAAGCTTCGTTCGTGAAGCAAATTTGCAGATTTTTTCCTAAAATATTTTTAAGAAAATTAATAATAATAATGTTTGTTTGTTATAATAATAATTATTATTCAATTGTATTGTAATTCAAAATTCTATTTTGTTGATTTCTCAACACCTTGTATCGGATGATATACTGTATTGGCTGAAAAAGTTCGTTCTTCGTAATTCTCACATTTTTGAATGATATTTTAAATGTTTCACTTTATCTTAAGCATTAACTATGTGAAGGGTGGTTAAATTTTAAGAGCCGATGTTGAATGTGAACCACACCTAAACGGCAAGTTTTTTTTCTGCATTTTATTTGACATTTCTCAATTTCAGGCTAACTCAATTTGAACCATGGAAAGATACACAATCGAGCAACGCGTTAAAGTTATTCAGGCTTATTATGAAAATGGGCGTTCAAATCAAAATGCTTATCGTGCACTTCGTAATTTTTTCGGTCAATTTAATCGTCCAAATGTGCGTACAATCGGAAAACTCGTTCAAAAATTTGAACAAACCGGGTCTTTAGGAGATGTGAAAACACCAGTGCATGCTCGTACAGCTCGTACTGCAGAAAATATTGCTGCTGTTCGCGATAGTGTGGCTCTAGAGCCGTCCACCTCAACTCGTCATCGTGCCCAACAATTGCACCTCTCACGCTCGTCGTTGATGAACATTATACATAAAGAAATGCATTTACACGCTTACAAGGTGCAATTGACTTAAGAACTAAAGCCTCTTGATCATTTCAAACGTCGTAAATGGTCAGAATGGTGGTAAGAAATGGCAACAGTATATGATCAATTTTCTAAGAAAATCAACTTCAGTGATGAGGCACATTTTCACCTCAGTGGATTCGTCAATAAGCATTAATTACCGCATTTGGGCGGAGTGATTGTCGAAAAACAAATGCACCCACAAAGAGTGACTGTTTGGTGCGGTTTATGAGCTGATGGCATCATCGGGCCGTATTTTTTCCAAAATGAGGCCGGTCAGGCAGTTACTGTGAATGGTGTTCGCTATTGTGAGATGATAACGAACTTTTTATAGCCCGAATTGAAAGATATGGATGTGGAAGACATGTGGTTTCAAAAGGACGGTGCCACTTGTCACACAGCTAACGAAACAATGGCTCTTTTGCGCGACAAATTCAATGGCCGTGTTATCTCCCGTCGCGCCGTGGCAATGTTAGTTGCGCGCCACGATCATGTGATTTGACACCGCTGGACTTCTTTCTTTGGGGTTATTTGAAAGAAAAGGTGTACGTCGATAAGCCAGCAACAATTCAAGAGCTAAAGGATGAGATAATTCGGCACATTACCGGCATACAACCTCAATTATGCCTCAGCGTCATCGAAAATTTGGACCATCGGATGGAGGTGTGCCGCCGCCGGCCATATTCTTCTTCTTCCTTTGTTTCGGCGCTGTTATGATCTCGATGTCGAGGGGATCATAACTCTCCCACGTATCTGCTTCACACTAGTGATCCGCCTGTTGGGTTCGCCGGGTTGACCTCAGAAATCGGCGGCAAGCCTCCCGGTTTTGTATTGTTCCATTTCTGAGGCCAACTGAATGCTGGTGTTTTTGCATTTGTTTGTACCAGGAGTGTTTAGGCCTACCTTTCTTTTTATTCCGAATTGGAACGTTGTATGATATTGCCTTTTTGACGGGGTTCTCAGGATCTCTCCTTTGAACATGGCAATACCAACTGAGTCGGTCGTGTTCAATTTTTTGGGAAATGGTATTCTTAACATGAAGGCTTCCTCGGATCTTCGTACTTCTAATTCGATCAAGCTTTGTAACTCCTGCTGTCATACGAAGCATCTTCATCTCAGCTGCCGTTAGCTTACTCTCATACTTTTTGTACATTGTCCAACATTGTGAACCGTATGTGAGTGCTGGACGCACAACTGAAGTGTAGAGCTTTCCTTTCAGCTTAGGGGGCATTTTTCGGTCACAGAAGATAGCAGAATTTTCACGCCACTTCATCCACCCTACGCTTACGCGATGATTGATATCGTCATCACAAGTAGCTTCGTTATTTATCATAGAACCCAGATATTTAAACTTTTCACACTTGGGAAGCACTACTCCATTCAAATAAATGTCTGGAATAGGCCTGTGTGGATCAGAAAATGGGCAGCATAGGTATTCTGTCTTTTTCGCGCTTATGCGGTACCCACTTCCTTCTAGAACATCCACCCATACGTCAAGTGCTCGTTGTAGGGATATTGGGTCTTTACTTATGATGGCTCCATCGTCAGTAAAGAATAACTGATGTACTTTTGGATCCGTCACTTTGCCTTCAAGCAGGTAATCAAGAACTGTAATAAAGAGCAGGGGACTCAAGACACTTCCCTGGTGTACACCTACTGTGATTTCGAATTCTTCGGTGACTCCAGCTGCGCATCTTACTTTAGTAACTGCTCCATCATACATGTCCATAATTATCCGCACATAGGTTTCTGGAACTCCTCGTTGCCTGAGGGCCACCCATATTAGATCTCGTGGTTGCCGATCGAATGCTTTTTCAAAATCAACCAATACGACATGCAAATCCTCCAAAGAATCCCGATGCTTTTCCATAATTATTCTTATACTCTGGATTGCATCCGTGGTTTACTTACCACCGACAAACCCGCACTGGTTATCAGATAGCCTAATTATTTTTCGCAGTCGGCTACCCAAGACTCGCTCAACGATCTTCATGGTGTGTGACATCAGCTTCATCGAACGGTAATTATAACAGCTTCGAGTATCACCCTTCCCTTTATAAATTGGAAGAAGGTAACTTTCCCTCCATTGATTAGGCATGCGATCACCTCGTATAAGTTTGGAGACAAGAATCATGAGCCATCTAAACCCGATGTCTCCCATCTTTTTCTAAAACTCCGAGGGTATTTCGTCTGGGCCAACAGCTTTTGCCTTTTTGGAGTATTTTACCGCCTCACTAACTTCTTCGACTGTGATGTCGGATACTTCGCTTAAGTTAGGTGAAGCTATTGGAAAGTATAGCCTTGGAAATTGTTCGTTTAGAAGTCCGTCGCAATACTGTCGCCACCTGTGAAGAATTTCGTTGTCTTCCACAAGTAAATAGTTGGCCTTGAGCATTGTTAATGAACTTTGGCGAACAAATCTTTTGGGCATTTCTTCTTCTTTGAGCGGCTATTTTGAAGATAGTTGCGCCCTTATTCGTGTTTTGCCGTAGCTCTTGAATAGCACCAGCTGTCGGGGTAGAAATTTCATCCAGCTCCCGATACAGGTTTTCTGTATTCTTTGCTTGAATTTGGGCGCACTTCTTCTTCGCTTCTTTCTTGCAGTTTCTATATTTCACTTCGAGGCGGCCATATTATCATAATAAAAAGAAATGACAATAATTTCCTAAATAATTTGTGTTTTATTAAAAATCAACATCGGCCCTTAAAATTAAACCACCCTTTATTAAACCACCCTTTATAAAACGTCCGCTCAATGACTAGAACAAAACGTTACTCTTAACTATTGAAACAAAATTTGACTTTGTAGACAGGGATTGAGAGCTTTATAATGTTGAACATAAACATAGCAAAAGCCATTGGGAAATCAGTAGGGATAGAAAGGAGGTTTCGATGAACATTGGCTTTGAATGTTTGCAAAGTTAAAATTGCAAGGAAAAACCAAAGACGCTATGTCTGGGTTCAAATCCCAATCAAGGCCAAAAAGTTTTTCGGTTAAGTTTGAAAATATAAAGGCTTAGCTTTAGGAGTTTGATGATCGGCTTGGCACCTGTGAAATAAACATTTGGTTGTAATTCATTCAAGATTTTGTTGTAACATTCAAACCTTCAATATTCGTATGATGGTGCGAAAGCTTTGAATCCTACTACTGCACTTAGGCTATCATACAAAACATACTTTGTGTCGGTCAAATTATTCTCTAATCATATTGTCGTCGAGTAAAAAACAATCTTTGTATATGACGGTACGACCAAAATTAGGCTCGAAACGGGTATCATGGGTGAAGTGATTTAGGGAGGAATGGAACTGGCTACTTCGATGAGCATTCCTTTTAAAAGAAGCTTTACAGAAGCTTGTGAAAGAAGCTGAAACATTCCGACGGTATTTAAGAGATAGAAATGATTCCATGATATTTCTGTTTCCTATCAGTTTAACGCATAGTTCTGGATTCTGTCCAATAAATGAGGACAATATTGGGATACTCCTGTTTAAAGATGTAAGCTATACTAGATTCTTGGGCTTTTAAACTCCCTATAAATTGTAGCCAGGTTAGAGGAGGTGAAAAATTTCTTACACCGATAGAGAAATCCTAAGCATTTATCAAGGTTTTTGGCGGTCTTGAGAATGTGGTCATTCCAACGAGGATCGTCGTTGACACACATATTGAGTACTGTGAGCTTTGTGGCTTCTTCGATGCAAGTGCTATTCAAGGATTAAGGTTTGTTTCAACGACAAAGACTGCATTAAGTTTTCGAAGCGTTAAACTCCGAACGGTTTTGCATAGCCCATTTTACAATGCTGTAATGATCGGAGTTTAATGAATTTCAAATTTAACTTTCGAAGGAGATGGACGTTGGATATAAAATTGAGGTAGAGTCGTTGGCAAAACAATGAATTGGATTAGAAGTTTCAGACAAGAGATTATTTTCAAAACTGAAGAAGAGAATCGGAGACAAAACGGAGCCCTGAAGACACCAGCACTTATTTTATGAAGATCAGACTTGAAATCGTCCAACTCAACATGTATTGAAAGATACAGAAAGTAATTTCCAATAATCCCAATAACAATAATGGTTTCATTGAGACCAAATGCATGCATTTTCGATTAGAGGAGTTGGTGCCAAACTCTATCAAATGCCTTTGAAATATCAAGCACTAACTTTCTCCAAAACAAGGTAGAGATCTATTCCACTCTTTGGTGAGATATGCCATTAGATCACTAGTGGAACGATCGCTGCGAAACACAAAAGAGTGTTATTATACAGGATGGGTGGAAAGCCACCGTGTCTAAGACAGTGACAGTGCATGGATCGGAAGCCAGCCAGTACGCAAATAAGAAATAATATCTTATACAGGGTGATTGGCATAAGGTGTGACAAAAAGCTAGGGCGTGTAGGTTGGACTTAGACAAGAAAAAAATCGTATGGGAGGGGGGGGTCTATTTCCCCCCGTTTAGGCGGGAGGGGCAATTTAAGAAAAAAATCACTTAAAACAGAAAAAAAATTATTAAAAAATAACGGTGAAACCTACAGAGTAATGCTATAGCATTTTGAAAAGCCAAAAATACATTCTTTAATTTTGTTTTTAAATAAAGTTGTTCGAGTGAATAGTTTTTGAAAAATTAATTTTCAAAATCAAAATTTTGAAAAAAAAAATGATTATTTTTTTTTTAAACAATTTTTTTTCAAAATTTTACGTAATTAAGTATTATTTTTTTATTAAATATTCAATGCTCTTTTTAATTTTTGATCAAACACAAAAAACCGGATGTCAAAATGTTTTGTAGTTTTTGAGAAAATCAAAAATAACAAAAACTAGTTTTGTTCTAAGAAAAGCCTTTTATTTTAGTTTTTACGTTTTTGGATTCTTATGTAGTTGAATTTACGATTGAAAGGATTAACTTTCTTTTTACTATTCTTTTAATTATCGTCTTATAAGCATACAATAATGTGACAAAGTACTGGATTAACCATATTTCACACATTTTTTCATTGAGAACACCTGCGTGAGAGCATTGGTTTAAAATTGACCTGCCACTTTTTTATTATGGTGGGGTCGGCTTGGCTTAGGTGCATTTACGAAAGAAAGGATTAACTTTTTTTGTAAATTTTTTTTATTATCAGTCTTATAAGCATACAATAACACATTTTTTCATTGAGAACACCTGCGTGAGAGCATTGGATTAATATTGATCTGCGAATGTTTTTTAAATAATGCAGCGTTACACGCCCTAACTAGTGACAGAAAAATGCAATTGCGAAATAAGAACAAAAATGTTCCTGAATCTTGAAATCAATTTAAATAATAAATACATGCATATTTAGATAAAATACATAATTACTGTTTATTTAAAGTTAATCCTTTCTTTCGTAAATGCACCTAAGCCAAGCCGACCCCACCATAATAAAAAAGTGGCAGGTCAATTTTAAACCAATGCTCTCACGCAGGTGTTCTCAATGAAAAAATGTGTGAAATATGGTTAATCCAGTACTTTGTCACATTATTGTATGCTTATAAGACGATAATTAAAAGAATAGTAAAAAGAAAGTTAATCCTTTCAATCGTAAATTCAACTACATAAGAATCCAAAAACGTAAAAACTAAAATAAAAGGCTTTTCTTAGAACAAAACTAGTTTTTGTTATTTTTGATTTTCTCAAAAACTACAAAACATTTTGACATCCGGTTTTTTGTGTTTGATCAAAAATTAAACAGAGCATTGAATATTGAATAAAAAAATAATACTTAATTACGTAAAATTTTGAAAAAAAATTGTTTAAAAAAAAAGTTATCATCTTTTTTTTCAAAATTTTGATTTTGAAAATTAATTTTTCAAAAACTATTCACTCGAACAACTTTATTTAAAAACAAAATTAAAGAATGTATTTTTGGCTTTTCAAAATGCTATAGCATTACTCTGTAGGTATCACCGTTATTTTTTAATAATTTTTTTTCTGTTTTAAGTGATTTTTTTCTTAAATTGCCCCTCCCGCCTAAACGGGGGGAAATAGACCCCCCCCCCCTCCCATACGATTTTTTTCTTGTCTAAGTCCAGCCTACACGCCCTAGCTTTTTGTCACACCTTATGCCAATCACCCTGTATAATTCAATCTCTATGTATTTCTCATATCTCTAAAAGTTATAAGAATCAAAGTTTACACGTCTAAAGTAAGAAACAAGACTTTTGCCAGAGTTATATTAATATTTATACTTAAAATCTTTGTTAAACAATACAAAATATTATTTAAAAATTCACCCAACATCTTACCAACCTTAATAATATCTATACATATAAGTTCATATAGAAACTAGTTTACCGTGTCAAAAAACAAATCTGTAAGTCCTCGGTCTTATTTTTAGTTTCTTTTAAATCTACTAATAAAAAATCCAGCATTGTCAAATAATTTTTTTGTCATACTGCAAACACTTAAGATATAGGACAATGTCATGGAAATTATGTACATATGCACGAGTAGTTAATCAATTAAAGCACTACACATTCGGAAGTGCGCCCTTAATATGAAAAGCGTGTAATTAATATTGATTCACTTCCTATAACCTTTCCCCTATCCGTATTTCAATAACCGCATATTTCATGAGCGTCTATTGAATTAAATAACAATACCCTCTAGAAATAACTGATATTAAATCAAACAGGAAATCATAATCCTCACCCTCGTTGTTTGAATAAACCCTTTTTTCAAGTACTCAATCAGGGTTGCCTGCTTGGATTTTTTATAGTCATTCGAGTTTTTCAGTTTTGTTTATTAAAGAGTTAAAAGTTTCTCTTCATTATGTAATTTTTTAGTAAGGAAGTACATTTCGAAAAAAAAAATTGACTTTAACAATAGTTATTTAAATTTCCTTGAGTGCCAGATCAGTCAAGTTTTTTGAGTTGTACCAAATTTAGTCCTACAAATGTTTTGAGTTAATTCAAGTTTCAGTTTAACTAGCATATCTGAAAATAAACTGAGTTTTAGAAATTGAGGAAAAAACTATGGGTAGGACGAAAACGTTTTTTACTAAGGCAGAAATTTAGAGGTAAAACTTTAGAATTCTGTTAGAATAATGCTACATTATTGTTCTGACAATGTTTAATTCAGCGGTACTGCCATATTTTCTATGCTCCACAATTTAGGTCAGAATTTGGTTGTAAATTTAAAAATATTCTCAAAGTCATGAATTAAGTCTTATTAATGCTTGAAATGTCTTGAAATATTTCCTTTCACACACAAGGGATTTCACTGTACAAAATTTAGAAGAACAAGTCTAAATATCGTGCAATGTTCCCAAGACACTAAAACTAACTTGGCTGCTCTTGCTTTCAGATGTTGTTATTGGTTGATGTATTTTTGATATAATTTTTAAACAAAATCTCATCGCGTATAATAGAAATTTGACAGTATTTGAAGTTTAATTTTCCAATTAAATTTGAGATCACTCAAAAACTCGAAATAATTTAAAAAAAAAAGACTTTATGTCCATTTTTTTTACACGCTAGTGATCTCGATCATGGACCGAATTTTTTCGTATGAAAGAGTGTGTTTCATGTACGAGTATGTGTAGATCTCTCTTCAAATACGAATTGGAAGATTTTAATCCCTGTCAAAGAAAAATGTATTTTAATGGTGTGAATGAACTCAAAATCTGGCAAGAATCAAAATCTTCACACAAATATTGATTTTGTATGTGTAAAGGAAATCGACATTAAAATATTGACATTTTCGCTGCATTTGACGTTTGTTAGAATTCTAATGGTCTTTTCCACTGGAGTCAGCATGACAGTTCTTCTTCAGATTATATGCGATATTATACGCGCAGTCAAGGGGTTATGAATACCCTTATAATGTTAAACATAGTGCGAGCAATTAGGAAAGAAAGATTAGAAAGGAGATACCAATGAACATTGGTTTATAATGTCTGCACATTGTAATGAGTGGGAAATATTGAGCCGGGTAAAGCATTACACATTCGTGTAGTGCGGTAAAATAGAATCTCTGTGCTTGACAGTACGTCAAAATGGAAATCAAAAACATTCACATGTATCGAATTACCTATCCAAGAAGGCCATAGTTCCTACATCATATTCAAATACTGAAACTGTCATAATACTTATTTTGACATATACAGGAAGCAACAAAAACATAAACATTTGTGAAAATTTTACGTTGATTTATTTGGAGTCTTTTTTGTCGATAGCTTACCTAAAATTTGGTTAAAAACTTTAAATGGTAAAAATTGTTATTAAATGTGTACGAAAAATATTTTCAACAAGAAAATTTTAAAAGAAATAATAGACAAGTTTCTTCGAACCATTTAAGATCCTTGCGACCTAGTTTCTACAATTTTTTACATTAAAGCACACATTTGAAGATATCTCCTATAAAAAATGCGTGCATTTGGTATTGATGAATCTCTCCTTCGTTGAATTAGAAATCACCTTGCGAGCAGCTCAATAGAAATTGTATTGGATGATTTTAAGTCTGTTTAATTCATAAATAAAATGCTGGTGTGCCTCAGGGCTAAGTTCTGTCTCCGACCCTCTTTCTCATATTCAGCAATGATCTCTTGTCTGTATTCTAATTCATTAATTGTTTTGCTGACGACAGTACTCTCAACTTCCCATATTTGTTTCCAGGTTCACGTCCTTGTCCTGTAGATGTGAATTTAAAACTCTATATTTCCCTCCCATTACGATATTCAGACATAGACATCCAAAACCGATGTGCATCGATATCTCTTTTTAAATCCTCTCCAACTTTTCTGAATGCTCGCACTGTGGTCAGACATTTTAAGAGTAGTCATAATCGCTTTAGTACGCTCGAAATTATAAAAAAAAACTCAAGTCTAAACTTGATTGAATTTCTTACTTGAACAATTTTTTTTTATGTTGAAACTTGTACCATATTCACACCTTAATTGTAAAACCTCTTGTAAAATTTAAAAAATTGGCTAGACTACTGAATTCAGCATCCCGAAATCATTAATGTTCATCAATGATGCTTGCAGCCAAAATTCAGAAAAAGAACCACTGTGTACACATTTTTGTCTCTAGTACACTCAATCAAATTCGAAAGAATTTTTTTATATAGTACTACTTTCGATGTACCATTTGACTTCAAAAATTATTAGACCTGCTGAAATAAAGCACGAACAAATCTACTTTTTTCAGTTGGTTTACAATTTCGAAATTTTGAAATTTATGTTATGTACGTAATTTATCCACTACCCCATTGAGCTATTGTCACCTTAGAAATTACAATCAAAACTTTCTATAAATATATTTGGCAACCCTATTTATTAATATACGAAATAGCTCAGTTGACGTTTGCCTCTTAAGTCAATTTCCATACTATTTAAATTTTGTCTATGAGCTTCAACAGACTTTGGATTAAAATTGATAGAATTTGGTAGTTTTTGGGGCAATTAAACAAACAAAAATAATTTATTGTTTACTTACCATTCTTTAAACGTGATTGTAGACTTGGTTTTCGTCCTGGTCGCACATTGTTACTGACTAATTTACTAAAATAATCATCTTCTGCACCCATAGCAAGCCGTCGACGAATTTCTTCACGATCATTTCTTCTCTGTAAACATAAATACAAACAAAATTACATATAGAATCAACAACTTCATAACTTTTTCTAATTTTATTTAATTTATTTAATATTTTATTTCTTAAAAAATTATTAAAAATTAAAATCCACCAAGATTGCTCGATAAATATTATTTTATGAACACACATCACTTCTAACGATCATTTCGTTGTTTTAGCAAATAATTAATTAATAAGAATATTAAAATATGAATTCGGCTTAAAAACATAAATGTTTTTTAAATTTTATTATTTTTAAAACAATGTCTTATAAAAACACAACTTATAAATAATTAAGTAATATTTATCACGAAGGTCAATTTTGTATTAGATTAATCATATGATTATCAAAGAAGATATCTATGGGTTTTAAATTAACAACTCACACTATATCTTTTGGTTTCATGCACATTGACATTTATGACCCTATCGAACTTATCAACAATATCACTCAGAAATTCCGGTTCTATCAGATGCATGTCACTATTGAACATTTGCATTTCGACAATTGGTATTTTTTGATGATAAACTCGCGGGAACATTCCATCAATGCAATCATATTCTGATTTGGCACATCTGTCATAATTGAAAAGTAAATTTTTATTCGCAAGGAATTTTGATTTAAATCCGAAGAATAAGCGATCAAACATTTCTTGTGTCTTGTTAAACTGACACCGAAATAAATTTAAATGATAAAAAAAAGAAGCAAAACCCCGCGTTCTGTCTTTCAACTTATTCTCGTGACGTACGTCGTTGAACTGCCGAATTGTCACGTTCAAAATTCAATCCATGTCCTTTTTTCGAATGCGTATTACGGTTGTTATCAATTGGTAAATACGAACATGTAAGAATTGTTCATGATCATTTTCAAGTCCAACGTATCGTATACCTCCACCAAAATCCATTCAACAACTTGACACATGTGTGGCATAGTTTTTTTTGTGTGTGGTTATTAGTTCAGCTTCAGATGCAAGATAAGGTTGTTAACGCAGACGAACCAAGGAAGGGCTTCGTCCCCTAGGTATTTTTTTTTTATAATTCTTCCAAGAAGTGGTGTTCAATTACAACATTGTGATTGTGATGAAGGTACTTGGGAAATGTTGAACATCAGGCAGCTGATCCTTCCATATACTAAATCTAACATATTAAGGTGAATTTCAGTAGTTTAGTAGGTGTGGATGATTCAAATTAGTTAGTGAGGAATTTTGTATAGCGCAATGAATCAAACTTGAATCGTATTTTAGTAGAAGGTATAAAGTCCTTAACATTACAAAATTTGCAAAATACTTTGTTTAGGATTCATTTTAGTGGAATTAAAATTGTGACATAAGAAAACCGGGTGATTTTGGAATGGAACACCTAATGTTCATGAACAAGCCTATGTCTCGTTCTTTTTCTTATGTATCTACCTGAAAGAGGATTTCCAGTTACAGTTTTTAAATAACAACAAACCTTGAAAAACTGTCCAGAACTTTAAAGTAAAATTGTTACGAATGTGACAAGTTATTGTTACGGGTGCGACTCTTTTCTTTAATTTTGCACAAGCTAAAGGGATTGTGCCCATCCTTAAAGTATTTGAGCACAGTGTTCAAGAGTGTTCAGGAAAGTTGGAGAGGATGTAAATGGAAGTAAAGATGCAGATTGGCGTTGAATGTCTAAATACCTAGTAATGGAAGGTGAGCCGCGAAAAACGTGTGGCTAAAGAAAGAATCTCTGAACTCCACAGTACGCCTGAAACTCAAGGGCAAACTAGTGGGCATTCCATGAAGGGTGAGGGTTACGGTTCAATTGTTTCAGGAAAGGAATACAACTGGCTACTTAACTAAAAAACTATTTTTAAAAATAACGCTGCTTGCAATAAAAGGCATGGAAAAATGGGAATGCTCTCTAGAGATGCGAATGTTTTCGTTATACTTCTTTCACCTATCATTTTTAAAGCTCAATTCTTGCTTGGATTCTATCCAAGAGACTCCAGTGGGTTATGGGAGCAACTCCCGACTAAGTATAATTCAAATAGAACAAAAATGTACACTGTTTTTTAAAAATGGTACATACATAAGAATGAGTGAAAAAAATTGAGCAAATGTACCTCAGTATAACACATTTATTGAGTGTGGCTAAGGAAAGATTGTTTAATTGGCGGTGGTAGATTTTGACGACTTGCGGTGGCCATGTTCTTTCGGTAATAGCTGTTGTTCATTATTCAGTTACTGTACTGATACAAAGTCACCATGGCAGGTAACATCATTGAACGGCACATTCAAATGATAAAACTTTTTTATCAAAATGAATGTTCATTAGTGCAAATGTTGTCTAAATTGCGCCCATTTACCATTAGGTAATTCATTTTTCTTAAAATATTTAAATAAAACACTAGAAATATACACTCATCTATAGCTCAAAAAATTAAGATTAAACGAGAGAATGGTAGCATTTTTCTAATGAAAACTTTTTTTTAATTTTAAAAACTCCTACTTTGGTGAAATTCCTAAAAAAATCTCTATACCTACATGAAGGCGATAAAACACTGATATTTTAAAATAAGTAGACCTCCTTTGATAGGTTTGGATTTGGATGACTGAGTAGGTATAGGCAGTTGTATGACTATGAGCATGAGCACGTTGAAGAACTGGATTCAAAGAAAGCATAGAGAAATCGATTTAGAAAATCAGCTAGCCTGAATAGATGCAAAAAGATGCCGAAATATTTGTGTAAGATATTAATAGGCAGCCTGTTATATGAAGAAAAAGGATTTCCGGAAAATCTTAAAGATGCAGGTACATACATAGATTGAAGATAAAATAATTACAAGTTACATAGAGGAGTTTCCTTGGAACAGATGTTTTAGAAAACCATTGAAAATAGACACGTGTAGTAAGTATACAAAAATAGAAGTACCTACCTGAACATATTTTTAATTAACGATGCAAGACAAAAACGGATGCTGTTTTTTTCTTAGAATAAGAATAAAACAATTAAAGAAGCAGTGGAAATGACTATGAGATAATTATTTCATATCAACTTAAAAAAAATGGCGCAAAATTTTAATTGAATTAGTGTGATGCTGAAGCTGTTTTAGTATGATACTTGATTAAAACAACGAATTTGCAAATTTTAATCGAATATAGCATCATACTTTCTCTACCATTTTATTAAAGTTAAAATCATCGAATACCTACTTTATTTTGTTAGTATCGTGCTAGCTTCATATGACTCTGATATTTGCAAACGCCTTATCGCTGCTATAAGGCGTGGTTGGAGCAATTTCTCTAGCAAATTTCCTGTTGTGTCCAGCATGCATAGAAGCCTGTATGCAGATGGGGAATCTGGATTAGCTTTATTTTTGCAAGTCGTTGTTTCTTCCAACGTTTGGAGAAATTCCCCTCAGCTAGGCAACTGTTGTACATGTTGAGGAGCAGTTGTGGGCAGGATTTGGCGATTTGTTTGAGGACTAGTACCCCATCATGTCCAGGAGCCTTTTTATTTTGCAGAGCATTTGTGGCTGTCATCAACTCTTCTTCAATAAAGCCTTTTTTTTGCTTGCCGTGGTAGTCGGGAATACCGATGCACATTTGGTTTTAAATGACTGAACATCATAATGTGTTTGGAAAATATTGATTCAGGTAAAGCATTCCATATTCGTGTAGTGCGACTAAGAAAATAATCTCCGAATTTAACAGATTTGTATCAACTTTAAAGCCGTATATATTAATATTCATCATTCAGGGTCCTGGCCGACAATGGAAAATACGTTATGCAATGTGCAAGTGGGGAAAATCTCTACCAAAATATTACAAACAAGCGTACAAAACAAATTGGTGATGAAAAATAAGCACAAGATAGCGAGTAAAAAATCTGATACTCGTAAACAAGAATGAAAAAAAAAAACCAAGGCATGGCAGTCCATTGCAAACGATTTCCACTATAAGAGTGGTTGCCATTACGATTACTGGATGTGTTGTCAATGTGTTACCAAGTGGTGGCAAATGTTAAACTGAGGTTTAAACGGCATAATAGTGTCGTTTAACTTAAACTAAAGTTCAATGTTTAAAGGAATCTGTAAAACCCATAAGTAGTTTTTGAACTGAAGTTGAATCTAAAACTGGAGTTTAAACTTCCGGTGTGAAACTAGGCATGAAAAAAATCGAATTTTTTATATATTATATATTAGTTTCCACATGATTGTCGTCAAGGAATATTGAAATTAATTAAATTTAAAATACCGTTTTAAACTTGAGGCCCTTTACCAACATGTATTTTGACATGTATTTTGTACATGTGTAGATTTTTTGAGAAGAACTTCATGAAGTCAACAAGAACTATCAAATTAACTTAACGAATAAAATTTGATCAAAGAATGCATTTTACATTAAGAGGTCTACGTACGACGACTTTTTTTACAATTATATAAAATCAAAAGCGTTTTATATTAAAATAATGATGGACTAATTTTGTTAAATTTTATTCTTATTACTCTGCATACTCCTACGGTGCAATCTTTTAGAATTATTACCTAAGCAAGATAAAAAAGCACTGACAAAAGTCTACATACGATAAGCATACTGTAATATTTTTGCTAGGTTCGTTAAATAAAACTTATTACTCTTTCTAATATTTCTTCTTTATTTTTACTTTCCAAATCACAACAATAAATCTGAATTTATAATCAACTCAAATACTTTATTCAAATTAAAATCACACTTGTTTTACACAATCCAATAAGCAGAGTTTTGCACACTTCCGTAATCAAAAATCAACTGTGTCGTGCTCACCGCGAACATGTTAGTTGTTCTCGAAAATTCGCAAAACTTCTCGTCTTGGAATGTTCTAGATGGTTGGAATAAGGGGAAATACATTTGACATTGGAAAAGAGCTTTTTGTTTCTTACATAAATTAGATATGCAATTTTCCAACAGATGGCGCTATTAGTATAAAGCTCTGTTCACAACAATACGTTTTCTGTTCTTTTTTCTAAAAAGCAGCGTTTAGTTGAAATTTAAACAGTTTAAATAAGTTTTCAATTTTAATAATGGCTTCTCGTAAACAAATTTTAATTGATGTCCGAAATTTGGTTGTAAAACACAGAAATGAATGCAAATCTCTTGGCGAAATAGCAAAGCTTTTAAATTTACGCAAGTCTACAGCTCAAAACGTCTTTAATAACTTCGAAATGGCACAGTTCAAAATAAGATGCGTAGTGGCCGTCCAAAGAAGCTTAATCGCAGAGAAGTCAGCTTTATTTTAAAGGAAGTTAACAAAGATCAGAAACAAGTTCAGAAATATTGGTACATCCACGAACCATACAAAGAACCTTAAATAATAATGGCTACCATAGCCTTAAAACATTGTTTAAGATAATTTGGTAAAAGTTATTTAAATTTAAAATGATATGATACCTTTTTTGCAAATATTTAATAGAAAATATTCTGTTGTCAATCTGGTAGACGGCATTTTACCATGCTATACATTTTTGTATACATTATATGAAATGTATATTTAAATGATTTATTTGATAAGGACAATCTAAACATCTAAAAGAACTTTGGAATTTAATAATTGTTTATAAAAATAAAACTATGGAGATTTAATTAAAGCAAAATGTTCAAATAGATAAAATTGGCGTCTAGTTTCTAGAAAAGTATGAATTTATGCAAATTAAATTTAAAAATCATTTTATTTTATTATATCGAAATATAGACATACAGACTTCGCTATCATCGTAATGCCAACTTTGATCAAAATCTCAAGTTCAAATTTCTTTCCAAATATGCAGAACTTGCGCTACTTTCATTGATCAAGTAAGGTTAATTAAAAATTTTAAGTGTGGAAAACAGCTTAAGATATACAACCCTGTTTAGACGGGTAACCGGTAGAAGCATTCTAAGCGTTAATATAAACCTTAAAAACCGCACGTCAAATACAATGACCCCACATCTCCTTCTTCACATACTTTTCACAATATTGAATTTAAACACCATCTTTAAATCTGCTAAAAATATTGCAACCAAAAGATACATTTATCGAAAACCGTCACCATAAAAGTTGTCAATTGTCGTACCACATCACACCACGCACCGCCCTGCCACCAAATACCTATAATTTAAACCAAACTGCATTCAACAAGTCTGGCTCACCAATAAAAGAAAAAATATGAGTACCTAGATAAATTCTGTCTGTAACTTGTTTTTAAATTGCTTTTATCTTCGAGTTATGCACTGTACATGAAGCATGACTCACTCACTTTGTATCTCCAATTTTAACACACACTTTCCCTCAATTAAAGTTTATTAAAGTTAACAACTTTACCGCAATTATTACAATCAAAACATTCCACACCTCATATTTTTATTCATTGAGAAGCAATAAACGAACCATAAAAACCGGTTCAATCTTTTGTTTTGGCCTTAAGGTTTAGAGAGGTTAAACAAATTTGTATTCTAACCTGTTCACTCCAATTGCCAGCAACGGTATTGTTGACGATCGATGTAAATAGCTCAACGGTGTCGACGCTTTCGTTGTCATCATAGCACAAGGTATACAGATCAAGGACGAACCGGGAGTCCTTTTTGTAATGGCGTTTGTCAAATTGAGTTACTAAGCTAAGTGGTTCAACTTCCATCGTATTAAGAATAATTCAATATGCTTGCGATGTATGTATGTATCTCGAGGCAAAGAGAATCTAGCACTGTTCTTAATCGAATATGTTGTTTGTTTACAAAATCATAAAGTATTTTTACTGACAAAAATGAGGTAATGTCAAATTAAACAACTGAAGCCAACCTAAAACACGTCAACAGTTTGGTTGCCGTTACAGCTGACTGATTTTTTGAATCACAAAAACTGACGAACCGAACCGCGGGATATCGAAACACAAAGAGTTACACAGCTTTATCCACAGCTTAACGTCAAGTTGCAAGGTTTGTTTTTCGTTTCTTCTCTCATTCCAAAGTTAAAGTACAGACGTGAAATTAAATTTTCAGACTCAAAAACTGGTATATAAAAAAAAAACAAAACAAAACAACGGTAATAAACTGAAAGTACGATCTACTGCGGAGGCAATGGCGGGAAATTTTGTACGAAGAAAATGCACTAGCGTCCGGATGCCAACTTCGTGGCGCACACCTGTAGACAGACTGGAGTGGAGTTGGGTTGAATTTAGTGAGTCTCTAGACCCAACTTGTGGGCTTGTGAAAAATCTTTGACCGAAAAAAACCTGTACTTCGGAAGTGGATATATATTTATAGAGTGTAGAGTTTATTGGTGTTATTATAAATAGTCGGTGAAGATAAGTTGCAAATGTGAACTCTAGATCCTAATGCTTGTTGCGTAGAAGCAGACAACGCACGTTTTGAGGTATTTTCGAAATTTGTTGAGACTGCCATTTAACAGCTAATAATATTTGGAAAATCAAAAATCATTTATTACAATGATACAGAACACGAAAAAAGTAGGTCCCGCAATTCCGGCTGTTTGTATGTCTCTATAACTGTACATCGACCTGTAGGCTAGGCTTAAGTTTCTGAAGCCTTCAAACTTGACATTTAAGGGTTTTCGGTGATTCTTTGGAGGAGAAATTGAAATTTGTTTTAGCTCCAAGACTAACGGTATCTGCCATACAGCCATTATGCAAAAACTTATTTATCTCGAAAAAGGCTACAACGATTTTAATAAAAGGTGTTTTTTTTGTAAAAAAATTTAGACAAAATATACCTGACATACTTATGTAGATTCTTGATTTTCTATTTTCTCATTAACGGTTCTATCGAATTTAAAATAATTTTGTAGATATATTTAAAATCGAAAATTTTCGAAAAAAATATTTTGGGATTTTTGAAAAAAATAAAAATTCAAATTTCATTTTTTTTTTTTTGGAAAATCAATATTTTGCCAAAAAGTGAACGAAATTATTTCCAAAAATATATTTTATTAAATACTTAAAATTGACATCCCAATTTTTACTTGCGATATTAGGTACTATAGGGCAAGTTCTGCATTTGGAAAAAAAAATCGAACTCGAGATTTTGATCAAAGTTGACATTACGATGATAGCGAAGACGAATAAAGTGGGTCCGGCAATTTCGTCTGGTTATCTGTCTGTCTGTCTGTATGTCTGTCTGTACCTCGATCTAGAGCCTAAGCCACTGGACCTATTTTCTTCAAACTCGGTAGTTATGGGTCTTCGGTGATTCCCTAGGGGAGAAATTGAAATTTTTTTTAGCTCTAAAACTAACGGTACCCCCCATACAACCGTAATGCAAAATCTTATTTATCTCGAAAACGGCTCTAACGATTTTGATAAAAAAAATTAGGTGTGATATTATGGACATGGACTATGTTTTGGTAAAAAAAAAATTGGGGCAAAATGTTATTAACGGTACCTGTCATAGACTTTCTCATTAACGGCTCTAACGATTTTAACCAAAAATTTTCAGCAGGAGTCCTCCTAAGTTTAAAATAATATTGTATTTAAAAATATTCGAAAAATTATTTGTTGGGTTTTTTTAAAAAAAAAATTTTTTTTGAAATTTTTTTTTTTGAAAAATCAATATCTTCAAAACCTATGAACGATTATTTTTTGAAATTATTTCCTAAAATCAATATTATTAAATACTTAAAATTCGCATCCCACATTTTTTTCTTGAAAAATTTGAAAGAAATTTCTTATATAAAAAATTTATTTATTTAATAATAAAACGATTTTTTAAAGTTTGTTTTCATAAATTCATACTTTTCTAGAAATCAGACGGCAATTTCATTTTAAATTCATGTTTTATATTTATAAAATGTATCTTAAATTCCAAAGTACTTTTACATAAAGAGCAAGTTCGTGCGATCCAGCCGTGCATTTTATTTTTTTTTTAATTTGAATGAATTTTCTTGTATAAAAAATTAATTTTATAATAAAACGGTTTTTTAAAGCTTTGTTTCCATAAATTCAGACTTGTCTAGAAATCAGGCGGCAATTTTATGAATTTAAAACTTTTCCGCTTATTAAAATAATGTTTATATATTAATAAACAATTTTTAAATTCCAAAGTACTCTTACATCGAGTGCGATCAATTATGCCATTATGTATGGAATATAACATCGTTCAAATGCCTGCCTCGGCTTCTTACGGTGGCACGCTTCCGAGTGGTTGAACTGTCAATCATTCTTCAGCTTAGATAAGGCTGAATTTAAGTGATAGCCAGTGTTATTTTCACTTTAAGCTGTGTGGCACCGCACTTGGAAACACATTTTGATTAGGTCCATATGGTTCAATTTGGGCCATAAAAAAATGATTATCATCTTTCTGTTGCATTCACTTTTGACGATGTCCGCCTCAGAAATGTTGTTTTCGAAAAATTACCGACCAGCGGCCCACCTGGTGAACCTCGTGTTGGTTGGTGTCGTGCCATATAACGGCATTTTTAATAATTAACACAGCCCTTTATCTAAAAAGGCGCCTCGTAACTAAAGATGTCACCAGTGGTCAGCGAACAAACGGCGTTGCTTATGGCCATGAACTTTTAGCTCTTGGCTCATTTGGATCTTGTACGGATATTGGCCTAACTCGCGGCGCAGAATATGCCAAGTTGCAGTCTGCGAAAGACCGAGGTATTTTGCACGACGAGGAATCGACTGCCTCGTGTTCTGATGTACACTTTCACGGACCGCAGCGATGTTCTTGGCCGATCTCAAGTTCTTTTGACCTAAGAATGTTGGCTGACAGATTACTGAAGGACCATCACGTCGACCGTAAAATGTGCGCAATACGCGCAACGTGTGGACTAATGAACACTCATTTTTTTAATAAAGTTTTTTTTTTTCATTTGGACGTGCTGTTATTGGTTATTTGGCATCAGTTACTGAAAAATAAACGACAGATATGACAGATATCACCAAAACAACATGGCCGCCACAGGCTACGAAGTGAATAGTAGTTTGGAGACTTATCATTAAATTATAAAATTAATCATAGATTTCACTGATTACTGATCTCCAATAACATAACAATGTTTTGGGTGACAATATCTTTCATTTCATTTCATTTATTCAATTCATTTATCAACTGAACATGGAAGATTGCTTTTAGATTAAGTATAGGTTTATGGTGTTACATTTATAAAAAGTTAATAAATTACTTAAATAGGAGTTACTTAGAAGTTAAATAACTTTTAGAAGAATTTTGAATGATCGTTTTTAAGATAAGTAAGGACAGAAATTAGAAAATCTACATGTTCAAATGTTCCTCCGCAAAACTAAACCTTACGGTTTTTCCAATCCCGGTTTAACTTTTCAAGAGTGAAAACTAAAAACTTCTGAGGGGACTTTTTTTTCGAAATATTTCTATACAAAATAAATTTACTGAATATCGATTCATACATATACATACCTAATAAGTTCCTCGGATGGAGATATTTACGTAATTAAAATTCGTTAGATGTTGCAGTATTCAATGTCCAACAGAAACTTAACAAATCTCATATTAATTTAATTTTAATAAACAAAAAAATCAAAGACTATTCCGTTGTTAACAAAAATCATAGTTCTTTCAATGTTTCACAAATCCATTGGGATAATTGTTACAGAAACAAAAATTTCCGAAGGTTTTTGGTGCGCTGAATTCGAATCCGAACTCAAAATCTGTATGTCACGTCAAGTTTTCGATATTACCCTTAAAAATTAAAAATAATTTTTTTTTTCGATATTTCGAGGGGTAATTTTTCCAACAAAATGTTCAATGATCTCTGAAAGTACTAATATTCATCTTTAAAAATTAATCTAATCTTTCTAATATCTTGATCTTAAAATAAACAAATATCAAGAATATTCTCCATAAGCAAAAGAGATACTTCCAATACATTGATTATATTGATTTATATTGATTTCTGAATTTGAAGATTTATGCTTATGGAAATCATTATGTTGCTACAAAGCCAAAAAAGAAAACCATTTGTTTTTAATTTTCCAACGGTAAAAATAGATGTAATAGAAAAATTCTAAGCTCGGGTTTGAATTCATAATTTCAGAACAGTCAATCTTTGCTTGAGTAACCAAAAACCATATTTACCAGTGGTATACTCGTATGTATATATAACATAGAATGACCAGATTGACTTCAGTATGCGAAGGCATAAAAGTCCAACAAACTTGATCAATAGATTCGATAGAGTTCATGAAAGAAAGGAATAGAAAGAAAATCCTGGGCATTTTGGACAATTTGAACTTTAACCCTAGAAAGGTAATCATATTTTTTAGTACGTTAAAGGTAATCATTCGTCGAATCGACGAACTAAAATTTAAATGCAATTTTTTCGAAAAGTTATTAACAAATTCTTGTAGATGTTAATAATTTATTTTTATCAAACATTTCTTTTAATAAAAACACACTTTTCATTTTATTTTTTTAGATTTGTGACTTTTTATTCTCCTTAAAGATCTATGAAGAATCTATGAGAAATTTTAAAAAGCAAAAATGATGTTCGTCTAATCGACGAAGATTTCCTTTCTAGGGTTAACCCAAAAACTTAAAATTCTGTTGCTTGCTGCTGCATTATTATTTAATTTTCATTTAGCACAACGATCATTTTTTTTGTTTAAGTCAGTACACCACAACCTTACAACCCCACACACTCTACTTTTTCATTCCTTTAGTTAAAAACCGATTGGAAACTCACATTCTAAATTGCAACTGTACGTCCCTAACTATATTAAGACTGAGGAGTTAAAATGATGGTTTGTGTGTGAAAAAAAAAATAAAAATGAAAAAAACTTTAATCAAGAGATGATGGATATGACTTGTGGCAAAGCCAAGCTATAGCTTAAGGGAATAGTACAAATGCCATCATAACGAAGTTAGTTATATACAATTACCAGGTTGCTTTTCAAATAGAAGAAATTTATTAAACCGACAAGGTTGTATGTTGTGGGACGAGTTCACGCTAACTCCGGAATAGATGACGAAAGTGTGGTTGGTATATTCAGATTCGCTTATTTTGAGGCTTTTAAGTTTGTTATTAGCTATATTCACCATCACAAGACGTCCGGATGCGGAGGAAGAATTTTATGCGAAAAAAAAGATAAAATAACGTAAAATGTTGATTAATGCGGTTGGTGCAGACTCTACAAAAATATATGATACTCGTATATCCAAGAAGAAGTTGCAATTGAGTTTTCAGATTATCTTGAGATTTAACGCCAACTTCGTTGATGAATGAAAGTTGATAATTAAATTTGATAAAACTTGTTGCGTTGCTTGTTAATTGCCATCTAGCGATCGATGGATTATAATAAATTTTCAATTCAGTGTTTAAGAAAGTAGTAGTAGATAATCATGGATAGCAATGTTGCTTTTGTTCTTTAGATAAAAAGTTAATTTGTAATGAATAATTGGTAATAAAGATCTAGGTTTTGCAAAATAAGATACCTGTAACTTCAAAGAGTGTAAAAGTTTTGTTGTCTTCTTAATATCTGGATATAGCTTCTGTTTTTAGTTTTCACTAAATAGACGAAGTAGACGGTGCAAATATTATACACTAGGCGAATATTTGTTTATGAGCCACTGCTTTACTTCAATCTTAAAAAATATTACTATTTTCTTTTTATTTAAGGTTTTTTCTAATAGTTACGGGTAGATTTGACAGTTCAGGTTGACGTTGTTATTTTATCTGTTGCTTTGATTTTCCTGTTTTTTTTTTTATTTTTACTAAGTCCACTCGTAGAAAGTCAATGTTTGGAGCGAATCATGAGTCATGGACTCATGGCTGCATTATCGGTCCGTACTTCTTCGAAAACGACGATAACAGTGCCATCTACGGAGGGAGCAACAAATCGATTGTAACCAATTTTCTTTGGTCCAAATCAGATACAAATCAGTTCGAGTGGTTTGATTATCTGACGTAGAGGCGAAGTGAACTGGCCACCGAGTATTTTTACTGTAGCATTATATGAACGCCTGAAGTCGTTCGTCAACGACAGATAGGTCTATATCCGTGTTGCTTAAGACCAGAAAAGGTCACAAGACTTCTTTCACATCGTTCTTGAAACAATAGCGTGAAAATTTTACTCCAACATATTTCAAAAGTCCGCCTAAAAACTCTCATTCACCGATGGTATTGACATAATGACCAGATCAAAACGTGAACGGAAAGAATGCGAAGAAGATGGACTTAACAGTCAATGAAGGCCAGACCAAGTATAGGGAGACAAGATAGCAATAGTTAGTAACAATCCCTATAATAGTTTTTCCAATATATTTCAGTAGCTGCTGTCAAAGTTACCAATGACACTCATCAGCTGTCAAAATATTCAGGGAGCTTTGCCATATCATCCGGAACGCCATACACGACGCCACCGTGTCCGTAAGTTCAATAATTGGGCGCTGGATATTTCGGCCAAAGATTAAGATTTGTTCAAAAAATCATCATCACAGACGAGACCCTTTTTTGGCTATGTCAACAAACAAAATTGTTGTTATTGGAGCGAACATAATCCACAAGTGTCCGATCAAAAATGAATGCATCGACAAAGATTGACATGTTCGATTTATGACATGGCAGCATTATTGGATCTTTTTTCTTTCTAAATGAGGACGGAGACACCATTACCGTCAATGATCTCGGGTATAAACGACTTTCAAGAGCTCGATATACATATATCCGAGCTGTAGTTCCAAAAAGGCCAGGTGCGCACATTCAATTTCTAGTTTCGAAACTATTTAGTTGCTAAAATAAAACAAAAGGGCTTATATGGGACTACGCGCATTTAGAGCAACTCGATTCGAGCAACTAAAAATAGTTTTCTATAAGCGCAAGAGAGAAAAGAATGTGAGCGTGAGTAAAGAGTTGCTAGCGCGCGGTCCTCTTTCAACTGGTGAATAAACTATTTGATTTCGATCACAGTTGCCAGTGCGCATATAATGGCGCACTAGAAGCACGAGAGGAAGAATCAACTCGAAATGTGAAATTAAAGGCATTCAGATATGGATCGAGCTAGGTGGAAGAAGTTTTGATATCGTCAAAGAGTATATTTTGTATCTAAAATTGATGGTTACTACAATTTTTCTACGAAGG
The DNA here is from genome assembly GCA_911387755.1 of Chrysotoxum bicinctum. Lineage (NCBI taxonomy): Eukaryota > Metazoa > Arthropoda > Insecta > Diptera > Syrphidae > Chrysotoxum > Chrysotoxum bicinctum. The sequence goes on from OU426987.1 coordinate 63,482,259, forward strand.
TTCTTCTTTAAACGCAGATTAGATCTTCTTAAAATCTAAGATTTGAACAATATTTACATTTTATTATCTACGGATCTATATGGATCTGGATCTGCATTAAATTTTAGCACGCATTACAAAAATAAATTGTGATCCCACTCTCGATAACTGCTCTAGACGTAAATATTACATCAAACATTTTATTTATTTAACATTAATAAAACTCGTTACAAACGATGTCAGATCTTACAATATTGTATTGTTAGATACAAACATACAGGGTGGCGCTCGAATCGTGCTACAAAAATAAAACGTAATAACTTTTTTTCAGTGTGAGTAATTGGCTTATTTTTTTTTTTATTTTATAGGTAACTATTTAGATTTATCAAAATGAGTGCTTGGGATACTGAATAAAGGATTTGGATAGTGCAGCGATACCATGCTTTGCAGTCCGTCATTTCCATCCAAAGGGAATTTAGGCGGTGCTCCCCCAAGTAGATGGGCCATTATGAGGCTGGTGAACATGTTTGCCGAATCTGGAAGCATCGAACGAAGACCTTATCATCGAGATCCCAATGTTCGGGTTCATGATACAATCGTGGCTGTTGGATCGGCAATACAGGCAAATCCAAGTGTTTCGACTCGAAACTTATCGGGCTAAATTGGAGTTAGCAGACGGTCATTACAACGGATACTTCATGATGACTTAAACTTGTTTCCAAATTACATGCAAGTTAAACCCTCAGGATTTGCCTGTTCGCCTGGAATTTTGCCGAAAAATGATTGCAATGGCCGAAGAAGACAACACATTGATAAATTGTTTGTTCATGTCTGATGAGGCCCATTTTGACTTAAACGGCAATGTTAATAAGCAAAATTGCCGTATATGGAGTGAATCTAATCCATAAATGCTCCATGAGACGGAACTACATCCAGAACGAGTCACTGTGTGGTGCGCAGTTTCATCAAGGAGTTGAAGGAGTTTGTTTTACCCAGAAATTTGCCGAAAACGTATCCCTTTCAGCAGGATTTGGTTTCAACAAGATGGAGCGAGTACACACGTAGCCACACAAGTTATGGCGGAGCTCAAACGAAAATTCCCAAACAAATTGATATCCAGAAACTGCACTCCGCTGGCCCCCAAGGTCACCTGACCTGACTGCACCAGACTTTTTTTTATGGGGTTATGTCAAGCAAGAAGTGTACAAAACGAAACCCAGGAATTTGACTGAATTGAAGCAGTCCATTAAAGGTAGCCCTAGACGACGAACATGCTCGCTGAACTTGTTCGTGCTCGCCATGTTTTCGTCGTGTAGGGGCTGGTTCGCGAGCCGCTCGCTGTTGGCGAAAAATTTCGATTTTCTCATGTTCGTTGGCTTCGATGTTCGTCGTGTAGGGCCATGTTCGCGAGCAAATCTTATTTTTTTCTGTGAACGTCGCACAGTGGGTCCTCTTCATACATAATAGTGCTCAAAATACGGTTTTCAATTTTTGTCAATAAAAACAAAATAAAAATGCCTAACCAATATAAATATTATAACAAATATTATAACACAGTATTATCTTTCCTCTCTGTCTAACGGCCGAGTTACGGTACATTTAAGTTGTCTGTGTCATTGGTTTTAAATTAAACATGCGGAAGTTTTAATTGTGTGCAGTTTTCTTTTATTTTTAAAAGTCAGAACTATATTCATTATTGCTAATATTTTCATTTTCAGAAGCAGTTAGTATCTATTAATAACAGTTTTTAGCATTTTTAACAAGACTCTGAATTTTGAGACTGCTTAGTACCAACAGGACCCACTGTGCGTCGCATATGCTTACTCTGTGAAGAATCAACACGAAATGAATGTTCGCCAAATGTGTTCGCCGTGTAGGGGCTAACGCAAGCGAACATGTTCGGCGAGCATGTTCGTCGTTTAGGGCTAGCTTAAGACAATAATTGAAGCGATCCCAATTTCAACCCTTCAGGCCGCAATGAACAATTTTCTGATCAGGTGCTGCATATCCGTGGATGAGCGTGGAGGTCATTTGCGGTCTATCATCTTTAAAAACCATTAGTTATTTAAAATAAAATTTAATTTTTAATCCAATAAAAAAAATTAATTAAATACATCGATTAAAATAAAAGTTATTTAAATTTCTTATTGTAGCACGATTCATGCGCCACCCTGTATATAAATATTTTACAATTAGCTGATAATAGTCAACTACCTTAGCCTGACAGTGAATTTTTGAACAATATTAACATATTGTCCCTTCACGCCTTTGCCAGATTTTTTTTTTATCTAAAATTAGTCAACTCGATGGGAGGTATTGGCGGACAAATTAAAATTTTGGTTTCCTTTATATTGTCGTGAAGGGTTTTAAAATTTGCATGAGTAGATTTTGGCGACCTGTGGTGGCCATGTGGTTTTGGTGGCTTATAACAAATCTGTTGTTTATTATTCAGTTACTGATGTCAAATCACCATTCCAAGTAACATTACTGCAGAGCACGTCCAAGTCATAAATCCTTACTATCAAAATGAGTGTGAGCTAGTAAAAAAATTGCACATATTTTGCGGTAGATTTTTGAATCTTCAACGTTTGGTGAAATTTAAGACGACTGTTTCGGTAATAAATCGGCCAAAGTTCGAACGTATAGGGTATGCAAGATTCATGCAACATGCCATACAGCCATGATTGACTTACTGCATCAACAATTTGAAGATAAGGTTATCTTTCGCAGAGTGGACGTGAATTAGCCGGCCATGCCATGCGATTAGACTCCGTTAGACTAAATAAATCATAATCGACGGATACCCTTAAGGTGAACATAACACAGGCCATCACTCGAATTCATCCGGATCTATGCAGAAGAGAAATTAAAAATTAGACCTCTCGAATCCGTGCCACCGTTAGATGCCGAAGTGAGCATTTGAACATGTATGTATAATGGCATACATGTTTTTTTTTCAATTAAGAAAAAAATTGAAATAACTCATACACAGCTTGTTTCATTTCATTGAAACATCTACCCGCCCTTATTGAAAAACCCACATCGAATATCCCAAAACTGTTTCCGGTTTCGATATATCAATTACTTTATACTTTTTTCTGAACGATTTAATTTTATTTTATTTTGACGTAGCAGCAGTGACATGATTAATTTAATTGTCATCTTGAAATTGTCAGCAATTGACAGATAACATAAAGAAAGACATCTGACAATTTAAAAGCAGTCTGACAATGTCTTAAATTACTGACAATATTAAAATTGTGTGTTCTTAAGACTATTGTCATGCCAGATACCTGAAAATTTCGTTTTTAGATGGCCGCCTGACAATAGGCGTTTTTCTTTTTTTAATTCTGAGCAAAGGTTGATCAGAGCTCTCCAAATTATCTATGAAAAACACTGGGGCATTGAACTGTAAGAGACTTCAATCTCCATTTGTATTTCTTGTTTTTCATTTTCGCCGTCTGTCTCTGTCATATCATACGAAAAAAGTAAAGTTAGCCGCGCTCAGCTTTTTCTTCCATCTGCTCGGTCATTTTATCTTGAGCTCTTAGAGCGCGCTCCAAGCAAGCTGTGATTGAAAAAAGAAACACAAACAGATCGCTCTGATGTGTCTGATCTAAGAAAGAAACACAGATCTTTATTTGACGTCTCAGTTCCCTCATCTGAGCTTAAAAATAAAAACGCCTTACGATGTTTTTGACCATATTCCCAAACAAAAATTGTAAGAATCATTTATATTGGAAAATATAAATAAATTAAATTTAAATACATATGTAATGTACATATATATGTTTTATGGCAGACACTTTTACTTTTCGTCCTAAAACAAATGTCAACGGCAACTCTTCCATAAATATATCAGACCAACTTATTGATACAAGAAGATGGATACGTGAATCGTCGCCGTCGATAATAATATAAAATGAATAGATCATTTTCAAAACCTCTCTAAACAATGTGAATGAAACGCTTGGTTAATGCAAATCCATTGTACATGAAATTTTATATACATACAATGGTTAATCGAAAAAGACGTTCAAGCTTTAAGTCTAGATGCAACCATTTGTAGACAGATAGACAGACGAAATTGCATGACCCGCTGTTTTTTTATCAACCATTAGTCATATTTTGATCAAAATCTTGAGTTCAAATATTTTTACGAAATCGGAACTTGTAATATTGTATAGATGAATGACAAGAAAAAAACCGACTTTTTAACTGAAACAAATTGAGAATCAGTATATGTAACTCTGTCAAAATAACATTTTAACTATTTCATATAAAAGTTCCGAGTCTCTTCTGTTTTGTATTTCAACAATTACCTTTGCTCCAAAAAAAAAATAATTTTGAGCAAGTTTTAAAATGTTCGCTTTTAGATTTTCTTAAAATAAGTTTTTGTTAAATTTTGTTGTTGACATTTTTGTATAAAATTTCCTAAACTATCATTTTCGATATGAAATTTAATTGTCTACAAAAAGCTTTTAAAGTCAAATTGTCAATTTTCGCCCAGTTTTTGAGTTATATGTTAAAATAACGCATGAGTGAACTTAGTAACATTTTGGGGTTTAAGGCAACTTATAGGCCGCACACAAACATATTAAAGGCGTGTTTTATTGGTAATCTATATCTAGCGCAGTAATGCAAGCACCAAAAAAAACACTTTATTAACTCTTTAACTCACTCTTAATAATCTGCCAAAGTTGGTATCATTTTATTATGTGCCAAAACCTTTCTACTTGGTGAATTAACTTACACGGATGTGTTCGAAAGATTTATATCTCGTTTTTAAACTGGAGTTGAAATATTCATGAAAATGCAAATCGAGTTGATTTAGAGTTTTTCTTATTATTAAATTTTGCATTAACACTTACAAAAGTGCGAAAATATATCTTTTTTTCTACAATCTACTCAAAATGTTTTCGTATCCCTACTGTTACCATTGTATTTCTTAATTTTTACATTTGTAAAAAAAAACTATTTTATTTGCTTTATACTGAATTCTTTTGAGTGTTGGAGATTTTGAACAGCTTATTATTATTAAGGTAATAGTACCTATAATACTTTTTATATACATATTTCCTAACTTTAAAGTAGTTTTCTCACTTATTCTTAACTTTAAACATTCCTTAACTAATATCGAACTAAGACAATTTGTTTAAATAAATTGCTTCTGAACACACCTAACACAATGACAGTTCGTGCAAAAAACTAAGTAAACAGACCTATTTTGACGTTTGTAAATGTCAAAGAGTCATGAAGTTAGCAAGATAGGTACTAAAAAAATAAAATAGGTATTCGATGAGTTTAACTTTAATAAAAGGGTAGAGAAAGTATGATGCTGTATTCGATTAAAATTTTGCAAAATCTAGTTTTATACTAAAACGGCCTTAACATCGTATTAATTCAACTAATTTTTTGTCAGTTGTCACATAAATTCAGCGTTACAGCAGTTATACGACATTTCTGAACAAATGCCAATGTATTGTTAAAAAAAAGTGTGAGTGCTAGGACTCACGGTTAAGATGTGTAAACATCAACGTTGGTCCGAGTGCCGAATTTTTGTTATCAAACGTACCCAATAAACATACAATGCAATCGTACTAGTTTGTGACTTAAGATATTGGACTCCGCTGCGTAACGTAAAGTTTGTTTGACTTATGTTTAACCAGGGATGTTGCTTGTGACAGCATTATATTTTTACACTTATTCAAACAGAGATGTTATCTGATAAAAAATAGACTGTTTTTACACGAATCTGATTTTAATCTCTGTTTCTCTTTTGGCTTCCTTTCGAGTGCATCTGTGCTTTTAAACACAGCGATTTTTAATATAAGTTAACTTTGTTCATGCGAAAAGGAGTCATCTCTTCTCACTCCTTACTCTACTCAGTTAAGCGAATTGCACTGAGCGAACGCCAAATATAAAAAAGAAAACCACAAAGAAGAATGAATGATAACTCACTCCGCATTGTTCTCAGCAATTGTAAGTGCATTAGTGAAAAAGTCACACGTGTAGATTGGATGTAGGCTTGAAGAAAAATCAAAATCTTTTCAATCTAGCGTACTGCATAGAAATATTGTGTATGCAAGGTTGATGATTGATCATGTATTTATTGGTTCATTTGCGTATAGTACGTTGAAGAGATGAGAACACAGCACATCATAAGCACTGATTAAAATATTAAAACAGCAAACGAAAATTTTATGATAAAATGGACAGACAAAATAAAACAAATTACTCGGATAAAATTACAAAAATCTCAAAGAAATTCGTAAAAACACAATTTTGCTGAAAAAAAACCACAAAGGGCAACGTTCTCGCGCCACTGAAATAATGGACTTGTACGTGCTTTTCATGCATTTGAACAATGTATATCTGGCTTAACGCCGCCAACAAAAATATACTTGTCATGCAGCGAAAAAGTCAAAACTTAAAAAAAAAACGATCTATATTTTGATATATGTAGTGAATGATAAAAGTATATTTTGATATAATAAAGAATATCTAATTCGATAATTAAAATAATTATATGGTATGACAGATAAGGGACAAATTAAATTTTGACGTATCCAGAATATTTCATTGCAGATGTCAACTGATTGCCCTGAAGAACATTTTTTGGATTTTTAAAGTTCAACTCTGAAAATGCATTTTTTGCGAGCATAAAATAAAATGTTATCGTCCGTCAATAACGTGAAGTGGATTTTTTAAGGCATTAAATGAACCCGCTATGAAATTTTACACCAGTTGATTTGTCTTTCGTCTTTTTCACATATTTAGGCCTATTCGGCGAGATCTTTTATTCTTCTATTCTGTTATTCTGCTATGAATTTCCATACAAATGTTTGAGCTGTCAACAAATCTTTTATGAATTTTAATTTTGGTATTCAGCACGCTAAAATCTGTTATAAAATCTGCTAAGAAAACTTTTATGAACTGTCAAACGTTCGAACATAGAAAAAATCTTTTACGAATAGCATTTTTGGTATTCAGCATGCCAAAATCTGTTATGAAATCTGTTAAAAATCATAAAAGAATAAAAGACAACCTTCTGTTACTTTTATCATAAAAGATTTCAATAAGTACACAGGTGCATCAAGTAATAATGAATATTTATCTTGTATTTCGTCAATGAAATGTTCTTTAAAGGAGACAAATGAAAGAAAATGTATCAAAACACAAATCATATAAACATATAAGTAGAGTATGGCCATGGTATTCCCAGAAACATATGAGATAAAATCGTGTTCTATTGTATGGATACCCATAGTGTGTAAGGCTAGCCGCGCACATTCAATTTTTAGTTGCACAACTGCTTGGTAGCTTATAGAAAACAGATGAACTACTTAGTTGAATGTCCGCGCAAGTGCATATAATTATATGTTACACAAAATAGCCTTAGGCTGGGCGCGCACATTCAATTTTTAGTTTCGCAACTGCTTGGTTCGAGCAACTAAAAGTTTGTGTTTTGATACAAACTAAGCGATTGCCTAAAATGAGTTCGCTATTCTGTGTAACATACGAGTATATTTATATGCACCTGCGCGGACATTCAACTAAATAGTTCATCTGTTTTCTATAAGCAACCAAACAGTTGCGCAACTAAAAATTGAATGTGCGCGTAATCATTTAGTTTGTGTTAAAACACAAACTTTTTAGTTGCTCGAACCAAGCAGTTTCGCAACTAAAAATTGAATGTGCGCACTTAGCCTAAGAGTTTACTTTTTTGTTTGTCATCCATTTAAATTATGTCAGATGAAATAATTTATTTAACAGCTGATTATGATAACAGATTTAGTTCAGTTTTATAACAGATCTCGTTTTCGAAGTAGCATAATGCCAGGCCCCCTCATTCAATTTTTAATTTCGCAACTGTTTAGTTGCTAAAATGAAACATATGGGCTTATATGGGACACCGCGCACTTAGGCAACTCGATTCGAGCAACTAAAAAGTTTGTGTTTTGACACAAACTAAACGATTGCCTAAAATTAATTCGTAATAGTTGAGCTGTTTTCCATAAGCGCAAGAGAGAAAAGAGTGTGAGCGTGAGTAAAGAGTTGCCAGTGCGCGGTTCTCTTTCAACTGGTGATTAAACTATTTGATTTCGATACAGTTGCCAGTGCGCGACTAGCCTAACAGACTTTTATAAAAGTTCGAATCTCTGAATACCAATCATAAAAGATCTTTTAAGGTGGAAATCTTTTATGATTCATAACAGAAAATCTATAGCAGAATAACAAATGTGGCAGAATAGGCCTAATTGGTCGAGAGGTGAAGAAAAGTTGAGGGATTGAATTAAGTTCTAGCCAGCAATGGAAAGTAATAAAATCGAGATTTCAGTACTCAAAGTCTCCAATGTAAACACGATGTCGTAAGTACGCAATATTTACAATGTAAACATGGTGTTAAATGCAATCGTCGGTAAGGTAGGTTGCTACACGGAACGTGTAACCGTAACGTGTAACCGTAACGTGTAACCGTAACGGGTTACAAGGGACGTATAAGTTTTACACACGTTTTCGATTCACTCTACCGCCGGGAAAGATGTTTACACATCAAAATACCAATCGAAACTATTCGCCTTCGTGTAAATTGATTCAATATTTTGTGACAAAATTAATGGCAGTAGTGTAAAACCAAAATTATGGTATGAATTAAAATTTTGCATTTGAAAAAATATTTGTTCTGTAAATATCACACTTTGGACTAGTAAAGGCAAAGTATAACTAAATAAATACTAACGAACACACCCTCAAGCATGCCATGATATATTTTTTCGGACAGAATCTAAACACCTCCTACATTTCAACATCTGAAACTCAATCTTCACTAAAATATCCATTTCAATTACTAGCTTATTTTTATTCACTAATCGTTTGTTGTTGTTTTCCATGTTAAATTTTGCAATGTAGTATATTCACTAACCAATAAAACACGGCTAATATCGTTTGGAATAAAAATGAAGTTAAAGCTGACATTGTATGTATGTATTACGTATAGTTTAAAAAAAAGTTCAGAGTCAAAGTCTTTCAATTGAAGACAATAGATATAAAATTATTTATTAAATACAAAAATTATTTATTAAACAACAAAATTTATAGAAAATCTACATTAATTAAGTAACAGACTTACCCGTCTCTCCTCCTCGTTGGCCCTCTTTAAATGTGTTTCAATTGCATCTAAATCAATTTCCGGCAAGGCCGTCTCAATATTGTAAACATCAAAGCATGCTATAGTTTAATATTATTTGTTTTTTTTTTTAAAGAACAGAAAGAAAAAAAAACGAAATCTTTAATTTTAAACAAAACAATATTCATTATCTACAAGAAATATACTATTTTATTACTTTTACCTGAAGAATCTGCAGCTGCTTCTTCGGCTCGTTGGTTCGATCGCTTCGAATCCCGAAGACTGGCCGCCCACGAGGCGAAACTATATCTTGTGCAATGCGGCTCTACTGGTTTATTGTCAACTATTTGCTGCTCCTTCTCCTCGTTGTCCATTTGATGTTCCTCGGTGTCCTTTATCATTGGTTGGACCACAGCAATCTTCCCTTTGTTATTATTCCCCATGCGTCGACCCGGCAAACCAAATCGACTCACCGATGTCGACGAAGACGAATTGTTCGAATTACTACGACCGAATTTCGCTGATTTATAAATTTTACTATTACGCTCGTTTTGGTTTTTCTTTGTGGTACGCACATTGGTACTGCTGCTGCTCGGACAGTCGAACCAAGCACGCGACTTGATGCTGAAGTCAAGACCGATCGGAGGCAACTGACGCTCGTCGTAGGACGATTTCTGATATTTCGGCTTCACAATTGCTGTCGGAATGGTCTTCTGCTCCGGACTAAGTGCATTTTCCTCCGGACTTTGATCACAAGTGGAATCTTGAGTGGCTAGCATGGAATTTATACTATTTTCGGATATCTGGCCACTTTGCGATATCAAACAATCTGAAGTTCTGTGATCTTCATCCTCTGGTGTTTCCATTCGAGTATCTTGGTCTGTTTCCAAAGTGAATGCTTCATCGTCGGTACGCAATCGATGGTGAGTCTGACGAAGATCCACAAGATCTACATCTGTTGTGTATTTGCTAATTGGTATCTCTTCGGTGCCATTCGAGAGTAGTGCATCAGACATCTACGATATTATCATAAAATGTTGTAATTTTTGTAGTGAAAGATGCACATAATGTTTTGTTTAGTGTTTTCATGATCGAATATGATTGAGCGAGAGGGAATGAGGCATGAATGCGGAGCATTTTTCAAATGATTTATAAAAAAAAAAAAACAATTCCTAAGTAATTTAAACTAGTCTCGGTATAGAGCAACAAAATTAAAATAATTTAATTTATGAAACCTCTAAATTAACTATTTTGAAATTTCAAAACTACAAAGTTATAAGTTCACGAACATTTTAAATAGAAAAATAATATTGTATGTACATCAGAAAATATCATGCAAGAGTTATGTTTGTACACAGAGTTTTATAGAAATTCTTCTTAAATACAAAAACATAAATATTCAAAATTCTAGTGGTTGTCTGAGTTTGTAATATCAATTGTAAATAGCTTTACACTTTGAATATTTAAAATCTGTTTTAGTTTTTATTCTTATTAAGATTTCAATGAAATTGTTGTTGAGGTGGCGCCCAACGTGGAGACCAATGTTTTTTGTCAAGTATTATTGAGCCTGTTTCCATTAAAGTCAAGAAATTGTATTTGTGTTTCCTAATTCATCTAATATGATACGAGTATCGTGTTCGGATCAAACTTCCAGTGGAAACAAAACCGGTACTAAGTTAACTAAGTTTTTGTTTTTTTTTTTTTTTTAATTAAAATTACCTTTTCGGCTTCGGCAACATTGTACAAGTAAGACGCCCCCGTTGGATAGCTGTCAAACTCCAAACGGCTATTGTATCCGCTTACAATGAGTCCGAATTCTCGTTCAACTTCTTGACCAAAATCACCGACTATATCCACCGGGGTTAAGCCCAATGAAATATCATCTCTACCCGAGTCACTCTTGTTTTCCGTACAAAGTGTGTTTGGTGGGGAATCACGTTCATTGCTACGTTGTTGTTGTTGTTGCTTGTCTTCATTCTCCATGAATGCCGCTTCGAAACGGCATTTGATTGGTGGATTTGGACTGACATTACGCAGTAAATCTGGCGGATTTTCCGGCTTCACCCGACGACAATAACGCTCGCTGTCGTAGTTCTTTATGAGAATATCTGGTGTTGGGCAACCAAAATTGCCATCATCTTGGGGAATTTCAATTTCCAAGCTCTTGCTGCGTTCGTCGATCTCCTGTTGCTGAGTAGTAGAATCGTAGAGCTTCAAGTAGGTTTGCAGGTTATTAGACTCTTTCTCATCGGTGGCGGTATTTCGATTTGTATCGCTGAAACTTTGAGTGACGTTTATCAAAGGAAGAACTGTCAAGCTCTCAGTATCACCCGTTGTTGCCAGATGTCTGCCATTGAAATTATCTTCACTGTCATCCATGGCAGCAACGGTTTTGTTCTCAATTAAATTATTATTGATCACCATGACGGTGTTGAGATTGTTGTTATTATTGTGAATTATGTTGCTTCCAATGGAACTACTTCCGCCATCTAGGAATTCACATTCGAAACTATCTACACTTAACTCCATTTCATATTCAGAAAGATCACTGTCGTATGGATCAGACGATTGATGGCTGATATAATGCTCGGACAGGGTGTGTGCTAAGTGCTGGAAACCAGGATAATTTGGATTTATTATTCCTCGAGGAAAGTGTGACCGCTGCGGTGTACTTACTGATGTACACGATGATGCCTGAGAACTCAGATAATCTTCTGGGAATTCAATAAAAACAAAAAAATTCTGTAAGACTGTTTGACATATTTGAAAGAAAAATCATACTCACCATCATCATCATCCATGAGACTATCCTCATCTGGACTCAACTCAGATATTCTCGTTATCGATTCCGCATTGTGATGTGGGTCCATTTGATCATCATCATAATCGTCATCATCGCCATCAATACTAACATTATCGTCATTCTTAGGCAAACTGTTATCCTGAATCAATTCGTATGATCTCAAGGATTCCTGTAAGCTCTTGCAATTGCAACTGTTATCATCCTCACAGGCTTCGCTTATTGATGTCCCTCTTATTATTCGATTAAGTTCTCGTTCCAATGCGAAATTGTCCAAATGGATTTCTTCAAAAGATGGCGAACTATGACCACTGTGAATTGATGGGTTTTCTTCCTTTTGAACAGTGGACTTGCTTCTATCTAATAATTGTCCGTTTAAAGCGTCCTCAGTATTTTGCATAGATGTTCTTCTATAACTCTGCGGGGAAACAAAAGAAGTCTATTAAAATAAATTTAAAGGCCTTTAAAATTATATGGAGGGCTAATCGATTGGGATTTATCAACCTCTTTCAGTTGGTCTACTTTTTTTCAGTTTTAGGAAAATATTTTGTGACCTTACTTAGGTTATGGTATTCTAGAATAAGGTTCTCTCATATTGCAAATGGAAGAAACTTACTTTATTTTTAAAATAAGGGGCTAATATGTATAACTATTGGATAAATCTGAATTTTAACAGTGCGTAAGCTCGATAAAAAGGGTTTGGTTTTAAACTCTTATTTTTGTCCTGGAATTATTATCTACTTCAAACTTCAAATTAGAAAGCCCACTCCTAGAGACAAATCTTTTTTTAATAACGAAAAGTTTTAAGTAACAACTTTAGTAAAGAACACCAATCGGCTATAATTATTGAGCAAGATTTGCACACATTAATTGCCCTGAATAGACTAGGTAGTAAAAAAGACTCGAATTTTAATGAAGACTTTAAAAGTAAGTTCATTTAGTTTAATTCACAATTTGGTCACAAACCCTAACACTTTTTGCTTACACTTCAGTTCACCAATTACATCACTTTGAAATTTCGTTAAACCTTAAAATCAGATAAAGTAGTTTAAGTTAAACGGCAATATTCTGGCGCTTAAACCCCAGTTGAATGTTTGAAATTAATTGACAACACTGATAACACATTCGATGATCCGTAAAGGTTTTTCTTTCCAAAAGAGATTTTGAAAAACTTCATAAAAGTTTCTTATTATTTACGTTACGTCACATGACGTAGCAGCACCGTACTATTCTGCTAACGTTTACGAGTATTCATTCAATTTACTTAAACTACGTTCAATGGAATAGAAGTTCAGATTAAACTGTGAAATCATACGAGTTGAAATCGTTGGATTTGAAATAAGGTTAAGGAGCTCAAAAGTGCTCTCAAACGGAATGAATTAGCTGCAAGTGAGCTTCATGTTTGCTCTAAAGGCGCATCTAGAGCGCGTTCTTAAATAAAAGAGCTTTAAGATTAGCTCTGAAAGTGCTTTTCAAGCTTTTAAACAAATATTTCTTGGGTAGCGTTCACATTCGTCAAACATACGGTCAAATATCACTTCTCATTAGAATTTTGACCACAGCTGACCAACTCAGAGCATTAATGAAATTTTAGATGAAGAAATTTACTTCATTTTTATATTCCAAGTCTGCAGAAAACTAATCTAATGAAATCCAGCTGAATTACAGCTATTGCTTATAAAACTCATTTTGATATATTTTCTTGCGATCTACACAGCTCGAGAAATTCATGGAAAATAAGATTTGCTTCAAGCTTGGAAAGAATGCGTTCTGCACATTCTGAAATAAGCTTATCATGCAGCCAAAATATCAAAAAATACTTCACAAACCGCTGAATGGAGAGTTCACATTTATTTTGAGAATGTGAACGCCCGCCCCTAATGGTACACCAAAATTGATACTTCAGTTTTACTCTTTGAGCCTAATTATACGATTGTTTTTTTCGTTCATTTCGTCTTTTTAGCAGTTTGGGTGAGGGGTGCAGAAACGTAGTTTCATTCAACTACACTTTTTGCCTCACAACAAATATGGCAAAAAAAGAAAGACGAAACGAACAAAAAAGAGAATCGTGTCTTTTTTCTGCTACATACGGTGTTCACAGTGAACTTAATTCTCCGAATTACATTTGACATTTCTGTACTTTATGTCACTCTCTAAGTTCGTTCGTTCAAATTTACCCAGGGTTGCCCAGGTTTTCTTGAGAACCATCAGAGTTGTCAACAAAAACTGGGGTTTTCGGTTTTCAAAAAACACCCAAGGGCTGTCAACTGTTTTGTTGACAACTAAAAGCAAAACAAAATAATTCTGTGCTCTGATAAAACTTTAAATTTGTTATAAATTAGTTTTAAAAATGAACGAAAACAGTTTTGCGTTGTTGCTGAATGTTTCATCTGATGAGTACAACAAACATTTAATTGCAAACACAAGCAATAACATGCAACATGCGAATCGCCAAACGACAACAAAAGAAATACATATGAAATCTCATATGACTTCTGTCAGTTTGATCCTTACCTGAACTCGCCCCATCAAAATACTTAGATCTATTTCAGGGCGAGTATAGGGCGAGTTCAGGACGACCACAGGTCTTGAAAAACACAGAATTTACTCACCAGAGTGACTTCAGGTTTTTCAAAAAACGATTTAGGGCGACACCAGGGTGACTTCAGGGATCTAGAGATCTATAAACCGATGTACATCATTCCCATCTTGTAACGGAAATTGTCAAAGTAAGTGTAAGCGGAAAAACTAAATTTTTGAATTTGTTGGCATTGTAGTCAAGTCATCATTATCATCCAGTTTATGGCTTGACGGATAGAGCGGCGATCTACATATATTTTGATGTACATAGAATATTCAATTCGAAATTTGGAATTATTTTTATATTTTTTTACATATGTATGTATATGGGACAAATTAAATTTTAAGGTATCGAGAATATTTTATTGCAAACGTCAACCGATTTCCTTGAAAATGCATTTTTATCGGAGCATAAAATAAAATGCAATCGTCCAACACTAATCAGAAGAGGATTTGTTTAAAACCTTCAATGAAATTTGACACCAGTTGTTTGGTCTCCATCACGGTTTACGGATTATTGTTGTAAAATTTACCCATATAAAAAATTCAAGGGGCTTAAGTCTGGAGTCCTCGGTGGCCACGGGAGGTCTCCAAAACGGCTGATCAGCTTTCCTGGAAAGTGTTCACATAGCAACGTCATGCGTAGCAGCGGTATGGGGAGTTGTTACATCTTGTTGAAACCACGTGTGTCATGAGTAAGATGGATTTTCTTGTAAATTGGGTAAAAAATAATAAAATCATGTTCCCAAAATTTTCACTGTTCACATTTATCGACTCTTCTCTGAAATTTTCAAAAAAAGGGCCCGATCAGGGTTACCTTTGGGGACACTTTAGTGTCATTTTGACACCTTTTCAGTGTTCGGACACCAGGACACCTCTTTTCAAAAATAAATCGATTTGGACACTTTTTTATATATCTAGCAACTCTTTCGGCACTATTTTAAGTAAAACAAACAATTTGTTCGAAAAATGAAACGCAAACCGTCGCAAACAATCAAAATAAAAAATACCTACACCAAACTATCTATTTCTATCTCTATCTTTCATTAAAAATTGAAACGTGCCATTCAGTGCTTTCAGCTTTAAATGTTTTAAGAGGCAAAGATTTGGAGTTAGAGGTACAAGAATGGGTTCCTAGTAATGTTCTTATACAAAAGTATAGAGAAACAAATATCAAAGAAATACGAGGAAGGAATAAAAAAATTGGAGAAGCGTTGGACAAAGGGTATAGAGCTCAAGGGAGACTACGTTGAAAAATATAATTATTTTTTTATCAAAAAATCTGTGTTTTATTCCAAAAGTCACGGACTTATTGACCCGCCCTCGTAATGTGATATCAAATACGAAGACTTTTTAAAACTGTTTTCTAAACAATTTTTCTAGTTGTTAATCGCTTATGTTACCTGAATTTATGCAATATTTTTTTGTTCTTAATTGTTATAATAAAAACTTTAATTTAACCTGCGTTTTATTTGACATTTCTATGGGACACCTTTTTTCCTTTCGGACACCTTTTTTGACACTTTATGAAAATTTTGAGAGGTAATACTGGCCCGATGATTCCGTTCGTCTATAAGGCGGCAAGGCGCACCAAACACTTACTCTTTGGCAATGTAGCGGCCGTTGGTGTTTTAAACATGGGTTACGTGTTCGTGCCGTCCAGTAGCGATAGTTTTGCTTATTGACTTTTCCATTTAGGTGGAGGTGAGCTTCGTCGCTCCAGAAGATGCAATTTACTCTCATTTTCTTTTAATACTTGGACTAATTGAATTTTAAAAGGGTGGAATTTAATGTCTTTCTTTAAAATTTCGTACACTATAGATTTTGGGAATCCCAATCTCCAATGAGGATGCTCTTTTCATTATTGAAGTTCTTGGATTTTGGCGCAAGCTTTGCTTCGCATTCCTTATGTTTTCGGCTGGATGTGGGGTATTTAGAGCTGAAGCAGTTCGTCGAAACCTTTGCACTCACGAACGAATTAATTTAACACTTGGCCCATCACTCAATCGTTGCTAAAGCGTGAACACAACTGCGCGCTTACGTAAGAATCGGCACTCTTAAAAAAGCTTCGATAGCGAATGCACGATGCTCTTCCGACCACTTTCACATTGTAATTTATAAATCCGCACTTAAGAGGTTTCAAATGACACCAAGGTTTATAACTGTTTGAGATATTTACGTTCTAAAACATAAATTTTCCACTGGACATCCTGCATACAGATATTTCTACTTGGTCTATATACTATACAACACCAACGACATGATTTTCATTAAAATTAGACAACTCTACAAGAACGAATTGTTTTTCACTATCTTCGGCAGATAAGCTTTGAAGTCTACATTTTTATATTTCCTGACATAAGTTGTAACACCCCCACCTCTTCTACGTACCCTATTAGAGCGAAATACATTATAACCACCAAATGAATACATCCGATCATTTAATAAGGTTTCAGATACACAAATAACGTCAACCTCTGATTCCTCGAAAATGAAACGAAATACATTCTTTTTAAGCAAACTTTGTGTGTTTATGTGAAATATTCGAATGCCGTCTTCCCGTCCACACAACACCTTAATCATAGTAGAGCTGTGTAAATCTTTCATTTCAAATGATCGAATCGTTCAACAATCGATTACGAAAATGATCGATCGATCATTCGATCATTTTCATTTCACTGAAATGATTCAATACTGTTCCTATTCGATTTTAATTTCGATTTCGATGATAAGGTTGACTTGTGGCTTTGATAGTTCTCACAAAATACTCTATTATTGTAAGCCATAAATTGCCAAATAACATCGAATGATGGCTACTTTGTACATGGATTAAAAAGTGTCAACAAAATTCAAGAAAAAGAGATTTTATTTGTTCCTCCGAAAAAGAGCAAATTAAGGACTTTCGGCTGACATTTTGTACAAAATATACTTTGTACGTCATAACCGAATTCGTCCTCTATTTGTCAAGTCATAAACTGTCAAATTCCATCAAAAAATGGCTACGATGTCGATGGATTAAGAAACGTCCAAAAATCCACATTAAACATACTGGATCCTGATACATCAAAAAACATCAGTTCAACCCAACATTTGTTTTTTTGGCCTACAACATCAACAACCAACTCGATCAATCCTCTTCTTCAATGCCGAGTTCAACCCAGAAATTCCAGTCCACCGTCCGTTTGGCATTCATAATCTACATTGATTGAATCAGAACAAATGGAATCGAGTAAATCATGGTTAATCGAGTTAACTGATATCGAAAATCGAGACTCATTGAAATGATGGAGATTGAAATAGAAAATCAAGAATCCAGAATCGAGAATAATCTAAATGATTGAGATTGAGATCGATTAAAATGATTGATTTCGATCATCAATACTTTTCGATGATCGGATCAAAAAAATCGAATCGATCATGATTGAGACAGCTCTAAATCATAGTACGTACGGTATAATCAACTAGCACTAGCATCAAATAACTAGCACGAAGAAGAAAGCAAACAATAATTTTAAACAAGTGCAAATAGAAAAATAAATAAAATGCACGACTGGGTCGCACGAACTTGCTCCTATGTAATAGACTAGGAATTTTAGAAACGAAAGTTATTAAAGAAAACTGATAAAATGAATGAACAAAAATTATAAGTCGTTGAAGTGGTTTCTTTTAAAAAATAAACTTTTATATACAAAATTTTTAAAACATTTTTAAGAAAAAATTTTGGTACGCCAACTTTAATTTTTTATTATTGTACAAATGAAAATTAAATTTCCAAGAAAAATACTAAGCCGTTTTCGAGATACCAAATTTTCAAAAAAAAAATTTTTGTTTCCAAAAATTGAAAAAATATTTTTTTTTTAAGTTTTGAAATGCAATGTTTTTTAAACCTTTTAGAAGCTTCTCTCTAAAACATTTCATTAAAATCCGTTATACCGATAATGAGAAATTCGAAAAAATCGTTCTTGTTTTCAATTTTTTTTTATTAAATAATAGATCGTAAGAATTAATCAAAAGAAAAAATTTTGGCAAAATTCTCGGAACCGTTTTCGAGAAAAATATGATTTTCCAAAACCATTTTTTAACATTTGTATGGAGGGTACCGTTATTTTTAGGTAAAATAATTTCTTTTTTCTCATATTTTGTAGATTATATTCAGAAACTTTTGTTTATCAAGTTTTAAAAAAATCGAGCATGGGGTTTTCGAAATATTGAGTTTTCAAAAAAAAAAATTTGAAACTTTTTTTAAAAATCGAAAAAAATTGAAAATTTGAATACACAATAATATTCAGACTGCTGGGGAGCCTTAACATAAAAAAAAATTATCACAATCGGTTGTACCGTTTTTGAGCAAATCAAAAACAAAAAAAAATGGTGCCAAGGGGGGTACCAAAATAACCATTTTTCGGTAAATTTTTTTCAACCATTACCTAGCTTTAACTAAATGAAATTTCTTAATTTTTTTTTAAATCTGTGGGAGTTTTTGAGAAAAAAAAATATTTATAAAATTTCAAAAAAAAAACGTATGGTAGGTACCGTTATTTTTGGTCTTAAAAAAAAAGAAAAACGAGTAGGTGGGAAAAATTATAAATGATATCTACCAAGTTTGAAGAAAATCCGCCAAGCCGCTTAGGCTGTAGTCGAACAAACAGACAGACAGACAGACAGAATTGCGAGACCCACTTTTTAGTCTTCGCTATCATCGTAATGTCAACTTTGATGAAAATCTCGAGTTCGATCTTTTTTACGAATGCATAACTTGCCTTATAGTACCTATAAGTCGCAAGTAAAAATGAAATGGAAGCAAAATTAATAAATACAATAGAAAATACTAAGCGATGATGCATAAAAAATAAAAAATAAACATTCGAATTGAAAAAGAAGTACTTAACTTAAAAACTTGTAAATAAAAAGTATCTATTAAAATAATTATATTGAAAAGTGGGCATCCCTGTCAAAGTTCTCGATACAGTCGATGAGTACCTACAGCAGTATCATTCATCCGACGTTTTGCATATATTTATAAACAATTTTTAAACTCAAAATTTCTTTTATAAAAGAGCTGGCTGAATTTCTTTCTCATAATTGGCACTTATGATAAGAGGACACGTTTTTTCTAATCGTCTTTTATTATGTTTTTCTTTAACAATGAACCTGTGCCAAATAAACTTGGTAGGTACCAACTATACCAGATTAAACAGTTATTAGCTTTCAAATCTGTTCTCAAGTTCATAACCTTTCGAAAACTAAAATCATTGTTCAATTTGCATTAACAACAAATAAAATCAACCATTTTGTTTATTCTTTCAAACGCTAATAGTCAATTAGTGGAAATCTGAATCAATCTTTCTCCACTGAACAACTCGCACTCAAACTTGTCTAACCTGACCTTTACGATAAAATTTTATTATTTATTTAAATTAATTAACTCACCTCTAAATTCGCGAATTCATTGACACAGTCTTCAAAAAACGAATAATTGCCGGAGTTAACATTTTGCAAGCTATCGACGACCTCCAGTGGAGCACTGGTTTTAATTATCGAATTATTCTGATGCTCTAGGAGAGTTGTGCCATTTGTTGAGTCAATCACTGAGCCTGAGACTGAATCATCACAATGAAATTGCTCCAATAACGTCGTCGTCGTTGGGTTCGTTGTTGTTGTTGTTGGCGTAGTTTTGCAATTGTGCGAATTTTGTTGTTGGTGGGATGATAATGACGACGACGTATTTGGGGCTGTGCCGGTGGCTGAGGCTGAGATTGAGGTGGAGGTGGTTCTTGAGTTATTGGTAAAATGCTCTAAATTGCTGTTCGGATTCGGATGGGTCCTGTCATTTTCGTTATTGTTCCCGAATGTTTCTGTTGATCTAGCGGATGATGATAGCTCGGTTGAGAGATTGCTCCTTGATGATGTTGTGCTATGCCTGATTTCAGCAAAACCATTCGTTGCTGAAACTTGCAGTACACGCATAACTGATGCCTGCAAAAAGATAGAAAAAAAAACAACATCCAGAAGAGTTAAATTTGCATTTATAAACTGGAACAAGGATTGGATAAGGACTGCATACACACATACATGACATCAGCAGTGTGTAGTTAATGTCATTCAAGAAACCCAGTACTAAGCTCTATGAGGCAGAGAAAACAAAAAAATGCAACCCAAAGAGGATTTGTTGCCTTCCAGAGATTGAGGACAGATTTAAGGGATGTATAAGTATCTTGGGGATAAAGGATGTGCCCTCAATTTCTTTTATTTTTGGCTTAGGATTCAATATGAATGGTGGAAAGTCACACAATGGTTTCATTTTTTTTTTTTTGTTAATGGAAGGGGAGGAAGGCATGTAATTTGGTCATTCTTAGTGTAGAAACTTCCTCCAATTAATGGATCTTTTTTGAACAAGGACAAATAATGGATTTTACACGATTTAGCACGACGAAGAAGGGAAGGAACTTGTTGGAAGTTGATAAATGATTTCTCTGTGAATTTTTGCAAAATCAGTTTAAATTTTAATTGGGTCAGCAAGAGTGTTTTTTTTTTCTTATCAAACCTTAAATAATTAAGATTTGATAAACGCCTTAGAACAGTTTGCTTGGTGGGGAATGTCGAAGTAACAGAATGACAGCTCAAGGATAAGACTTTCGTTGAAGCTTCCAAAGAATATTAGTGTAGCACTGTTGTCTTAATTAATTTCGTTTTCTTTATTTTCCATACTTTTCATAAATTCAAAAATTCATGCTTATTGTTTCCTTCACAATGCGGAAAAAAAATAAGGAACTGCCTTAGGTAATAATTAAGGCCAGACAATGAACGTGGAATTTAAGCAATCTTCTTCTGTTTTTCGCAGAATAATTGCAAATGTGTTGTGGGAGTTGATGAGTAGAGGAAAGTGCAGAGAGTTTGTTTTCCAACAATAGCACAACGAAACACATGCGAGAGATCTTCTCCTACCAACTACCACCTGGCTAAGAGCCAACACAATTATTTTAAAGGGTATTTCTTTTCACGAAAAATAATTATTATTATTATTATTTGTGTGTGGGCTCATTAGGTGCATTGTTTAAGATTTTATATTTTGTTGGTGATTATGTAATTCAGATGATGTACATAGGTAGGTATGCTTAGAGTTATGGAAAAATATAGGAAGCAGAAAGGTTGTTTTATGGAAGAGAAGAAAGAATTATAAAAAAATGAAGAGATTTTCAAACTAAAATCTCAAGATTCAGACCTAAAACCAGTTTAGAATAGTTTATTCGTAATTAAAGCAAGTGGGAGTTTATGAAGTGTCTGGGTTATATAAAGACTTCTTCTAAAACCTAAAACAAAAGGTCTTTCACTAATTAACCTTTTATAAGTGTGGCCCCACAATTATACCAAAACTGCTGCAATATGAATTCATGAATGAAGTGAATTTGGCATTAAAGTGCAAAATGTCATTCGGGTTTCTGTCAAGTCCGAACGGCTACAATGACAAGCACTTTTTCATGGCAGCAGATATTCTTGGAGGATTTGTTACTTCCTCTTAGTAGGCAATACCCCTAAAAAGCCATTTTTTAGTGTTAAGATAGCAGCGCGTGGGCATAAGACCCATATATCCGGCATGACAATCCAAAAGACTTATAAGTACGTCTAGAGGTACGAGAGAGGTAGAGTGATTTTATAGGTTTAAGACGACTCCCGATGCTTGAAGTGGTGTTGTCTGATATACAGCGGCTTAACATGCCCTACTATCTGGAACCCTCTTGTTACTTAAACCGGAAGATTGGTCTTATTTGTTGCCTCAAACCTGGATGGTGGGGCTAAGATTGAATTGGACTAAGTCCACATTTTTGTACAGCTCATAGAACTCTCAATTCTAACCCCAATAGTTAGAGAAATTAGTTGGAAACAGTGCGCCCAGTGTTAACGTTCGACCTGTACACCATCTGCTCAAAATCACGTGAATGTTTTATTTGCATAGTTTCGCATATCACATAACATAGCGGGATCAGTTTTCCCAGGATCCCGACGAACACAGTAACTTCAACAGTATTTAAAATGTGACGTTTGCTTGGGATATTCGCCAATATTTCTTATAGTTCGGAGAACTTCTTTTTGTAGACAGGAATTATGGTGCTGAAATTCTGTTCTTCGAGCTTGCCTTCTTCCAACCATATTTGGTTGATAAGTTGATGCATTCACAGCACTAAAACATTATCTTAGTACCTACGAGTATTTGATAAGCTCTGCTGCTCTGTCACTTCTGCATCTTCTGTCACTTGTTTCAGTTGAATGCATTCATTATTAGACCGCTGTATGTTTGGGAGCTTACGTTGGTTTAATCTGGCTCTTTCATGATATCGATATAGTAGGACCTCTGGTTGTTTTAATTCCTTATGGCCGATTACATAAACAATCATTTAAAATTTTTTTTCTTAAAAATTCTCCTAAATTTTATAAGACCCTAAATCTTTCACCATTCTATAAACGGGAATTTTGTGGATTTTTTTTTGTTAAATTTGAGTTCTCTTCACAACCCTGGAAAAATAAATTAGTTTTTTTCTTTCTAATAAGCGAAATGTATGGCGTCGAATGCGAGAGGAACAGTTGGTCAAACAATCAAGGTAGCGGAGCACGAATTTGAAGTGGTGCAATCCTTTAAATACCTTGGGTCAATAGTAGCAGCCGATAACAATATAGAAGAAGAAATACGCGGGCGGCTTCTCAAATCCAACAGAGCCTACTATAGTCTGTCAAAGCTTTTCAAATCCAGAAATCTCACCATAACTTCAAAACTGCTGTTGTACAGGACCATGGTCCTGCCAGTACTCACATATGGATCCGAGACTTGGGTGCTTAGCAAAAGGCACTCCGACCTCTTAGCTGCGTTCGAGAGAAAAGTCTTAAGGAGAATTGTTGGCCCCATATGTGAGGAAGGACGATTCCGGAGACGGTACAATCATGAATTGTACGCAATCTACCTAGAAGCAGATATCGTGACAAAAATTAAGCTCGGTAGACTCCGGTGGGCAGGGCACCTAGCTCGCATGAGCGAAGAGGAACCTGCTCGGAAAGTTCTTTGTGGTATATTCTATGGTAGACGACAGCGTGGTAGACCATGCTTGCGCTGGAGAGATGGCGTAGACCAGGACGCCCGAAGCCTTGGGGTGCGCAACTGGATGGCGTCGGCTAGAGACCGGGATAGGTGGAGAGACTTGTTGAAAGAGGCCAGGACCGGAACCCGGTTGTCGAGCCGATGATGATGATGATGATGAGAAATAAAATACACGACTGGGTCGCACGAACTTGCTCTTATGTAAACAAATAAGAACTATAAAAATGAATATTATTAAAGAAAAACTGTTCGTAAGCATAAAATTAGTTTTTTAATAGACTAAAACAACGCCTTTAGTAGTTGGAGCTTAAAACAAAATGTGATTCAAGCAAATATTAGCTTATGCAAGAACAAAAATTATAAGTCTTAACGGGTTTTTTAAAAAAATAAGCTTTTATATACAAATTTTTTAAAATATTTTTAAGAAAAAAATTTGGTACGCCAATTTATTTATTATTGTTCGAATAAAAATTAAATGTACAGAAAAAAATATTTATCCGTTTTTGAAATATTGAATTTTCCAAAAAAGATCTATTTTTTTTTAAATTCAAAAAAGTATTTGTTTTTTAAGTTTTGAAATGCAATGTTTCTTAAGATTTTTAGAAGATTCTCTAAAATTTTTTTTATTAAAATCCGTTATGTCGATAATGAGAAATTTTAAATTTGAAAAAAATGTTTCTATGGTAGGTACAGTCCGTAATATCTTGATTTCAAATTTTTTTTATTAAATTTTAGATCGTAAGAATTAATTTAAAAAAAAATGGGTCCAAGGGGGTACCAAAAATAACTATTTTTTGGTTTTTTTTTAAACCATTTCCTAGTCTTAACTAAATGATTTTTTTTTTAAATCTGTGGGACAGTTTTTTTTAGAAAAAAAAATATTTATAAAATTTCGAAAAAAAATCGTATTGCAGGCACCGTTATTTTCGGTCTTAAAAAAAATAAAAAAACGTGTGGAGGGGACAATTTAAAATACTATCTACCAAGCTTAAAGAAAATCGGCTGAGCCGTTTAGGCTAGTATGATTGAATTGTTCCATATTTTTTTGAGGTTTTCATATATACATACCTAATCGACTGAACCAGAGTGTAACCAAAGTTTCAGCCTTGTATGAAGTAAGATATCCATGTTAAACAGGTTTAGGTCTATGTAAAAGCACATAATTTCAGGTATAGAACAGTCGATCAATTGGCTATATCTCAGTTCTCCGGCGGTTTTGGGTTTTGCCCCCATAGTAAAGAATGATGTTCTCAAAACAACCTTTCATTTGGTATACATTTCATTTCTGTTGGTCATACACCCAGGATACATACAAATTTGCCCATGGTCCTTTGACAATTCTATTTCTAATTCCTTCGCTAAACCACCTTCTTCGGTAGTTTAGCTTAATCATAGTTAGTAAACGTTACTAAGCAAACAACAACAACTTTATTTATTAATGAAATTTGGCACTTAGTCCAGGACTTAGTGATAAACCTCCACTAAACTATCTTTATTAATATGGACTTGGAAAAAGCCTGTGGCATAAAATCGTATAATAAGCACTGACGGATTTGTTTCGGTTAGCTTAAGATTACAAATTCAACATGTGATCAACAGATGCTTTGGCAAGTCGGAACCTCATTTTAAAGTCAATATCGTCATAGTCGGAGAATGGATTCTTGTGAATCCGGAATACTCTTGGACGACGAATTACTATCTGTTGCTCTTCATCGTCGTATAAAAACGACCAATCTATTATTCTAAGCAAAAAGTAAATCATTAAAATATTACTATTAACATACAAAGTCGAAATTTGTTTACTTATTCATTTTTTGTCTTTAAAACTTTTTAATTTTCAAGTTTTAAAGACAAAAAATAAATAAGTAAACAAATTTCGACTTTGCATGTTAATAATAATATTACAAAATCAGCTGCTATATCCACTTGTTAACTGCATCTGATGACATTTCAATGACACTTTTAAAATTTAATGAGCCTTAAATGGGCAGTTATTTTATAAGAGAGTTCAAAAGCTTTTTTAATTTTAAGCGCTTGGTGAAACCTAAAAATCCAATTTTAGTTTGAAAAAAGCAAAAAAAATTAAGGCACGCATGTAAATTTGAGTTTTTCTTCAATTATAGACCATGTTAACTTCATAAAATTTGTACATAATGAAGCACGCATTGAAGCCAAAGTTTTTTTTACTCTAGATAGGTTAAATAATGATGCAGACCATTAAAAAAATGCCCCATGATCAATGTTAAAATTATAGACACGAAAATTTGTGACAATTAAAGATTTACGAAAAATCACGCATGGCAGTTTTTTCTAAAATTTATATCATATAGGATTATTTATAAGGAAGGCACGCACTTAAAATGAATGATTTCAATTAATTTTGACCTTCATTTATCTGAAAAAACAAAAATTGTACTAAGTAATCTTATGTTAAACATTATTTTTGCAATAATACAAAACGTTAATTATCTCAATATTCGATGATTTTTTCGATTTCAAACACTTTCGCACTATCTCGATGGTTCATTTTATAAATTGAATAGTTAAAACTCAATGATATATATAGTACTAGCCGACCCGTACTCGCGTTGCTTCGCAAATTGTAACTACGAATATTTTTTTAATATTAATTTTAGCATACATATGAAAACATTTCTCAATGGGACTTAGCAAATTTTCTACAATAATATTAATTTTATTTTATATGTATATACTTACCGTATCGAATTAGACTCACTTGAAAAAAAGAGTTTGTTCATGTTTGTGAGTGTATTCAAATAACTTAAAAAATATAATGCACGACTGGATCGCACAAACTTGCTCATATGTAAAAGTATTTTGGAATTAAAAATACATTTTATAAATATGAAACATGGATTTAATGAGATAAAAATGTTCAAATGTATGGAATTGCCAACTGATTAATCTTTTTAATATTAAAGTATTTTTTATATAACAAATTTCCTTAAAATTTTTCGAGAACACAATTTGGGATGCCAAATTTTAAGTATTTAGTAGTATAGTATTTGGAAATAGCTTTTTTCGAATATTTTTATATACAATATTATTTTAAACTTAAGGGGGCTCCTGTTGAAAATTTTTGGTTAAAATCGTTAGAGCCTTTGATAAGAAAGTCAAAAAACCAAAAAACGGTTCTACGACAGGTACCGTTAATAACATTTTACCCTAAATGTTTTTTTACCAAAATGTAGTCCATATCCATAATATTATACTTAATTTTTTTTATCAAAATCGTTAGAGCCGTTTTCGAGATAAATAAGAGTTTGGAATACGGCTGTATGGGGGGCACCGTTAGTTTTGGAGCTTAAAAAAATTCAATCCCTTAACTACGGGGATTGAAGAACAAACGTCTAGTGGGAGGGAGTGGTACAGACATACAGACAAAATGAAACATGTTTTTTGTGTACTAAATTTTTCGTAAAACTTGTATTAAAAAAAATGGTATGCAAATTGTTAGTATTCAATAAAATGCATTTTATAACGTAATTTAAAAATTTATTCATGTATCCGTTTTCAAGATATTGAATTTTCAAAAAAAAACTTGTATTATTTTTTTTTAAATCCAAAAACTATTTTTTCGAAAAAAATTTTAAAATTTATATTTCAAAATGCATAGGAGCTTCTGCATGAATTTTTTGGTTAAAATCGTTAGAGCCGTTAATGAGAAATTCGAAAATCAAAAAACCCGTTCTATGACAAGTACCGTTCATAACATTTCCCCCCAAAATTTTTTTTACCAAAATGTCTATATCCATAATATTACACCTAATTTTTTTCTCAAAATCGTTAGAGCCGTTTTCGAGATAAATAATATTATGCATTACGGGTGTATGGGAGGTACCGTTAGTTTTAGAGCTAAAAAAAAAACAATTTCTCCTCTAGGGAATCACCGAAGATCCTTAAGTACCGAGTTTGAAGAAAATAGCTCCAGTGGCTTAGGCTCTAGATCGAAGTACAGACATACATACATACGGACATACAGGCATACAGGCAAACAGACAGAATCGTCGGATCCACTTTATTCGTCTTCGCTATCATCGTAATGTCAACTTTGATCAAAATCTCGAGTTCGATTTTTTTTTTCAAATGCAGAACTTGCCCTATAGTTAGTACCTATTACCTATGTATATCGCAAGTAAAAAGAGCCCACCCCCACATTGCTCAGCGATGTGACGATAGAATTAGAGAAACAAAAAAATGCGTGTGTGTCGGTTAGTTAGATAAACTATACAATACAGAAAAATTGAATATGTAGGTAGGTAGGTAAGAGAAAAAACATAACTATTGAATGGAAGAGATATTAAGAGATAGAGAGTATGGGAACGGGAAGAGGGGAAAATTAAAAATGTTGGAATGATAATGACATGAAACAAAGCAGTGACCTCGCGATTGTGATGAAATCTAATTCCTGGATAAAATAAATTCAAAAAGTTTATAATTTTATAATTTGTTTTTATTTAACTAAGAAGTGATTTTGGGCTTAAAATTTGCGCAACAATATTGACTTTATGAAGAAATGCTAATCTTTGTCGATTATTGTATAGGTTTTTAAGATAAGAGTGGTTGTATAAGTCAACTAATGAAAAAAAAATGGACAAGAAATGTAAAATTAATAATATTTAAGTTTGACAAATTATTAATGAAAAAAAATTATAGCCATAAACACTCTTATAACAATATAGAAAATAATAAAACTTATTTCAAATAAATCGGTTCACTACTTTCTGAGATCGTGCGTTACAAACTTTAAAATGGTTTCGCTTTTATATAATAGTATAGATATAGATTATAATATAAAAAAAAAAAAAATTGAACACGACCGACTCAGTTGGTATTGCCATGTTCAAAGGAGAGATCCTAAGAACCCCGTCAAAAAGGCAATATCATACAACGTTCCATTTCGGAATAAAAAGAAATGTAGGCCTAAACACTCCTGGTACAAACAAATGCAAAAACACCAGCATTCAGTTGGCCTCAGAAATGGAACAATACAAAACCGGGAGGCTTGCCGCCGATTTCTGAGGTCAACCCGGCGAACCCCACAGGCGGATCACTAGTGTGAAGCAGATACGTGGGAGAGTTATGATCCCCTCGACATCGAGATCATAACAGCGCCGAAACAAAGGAAGAAGAAGATAGATTATAAGTTCCAAAACCTGAATATTAAATAATAATGTCTATATATTTCGACGCATGGCAAAAGTTAAAATTTGCGCGGATAAGCCCATATAATAAAAAAAAGGTAAACAAAATTTAACATATTTAACAGTTCTCGAAGCTTATCAATGCCAGAAATTTATCTCTTACCTTACATATAACAAAATTGAAATACTTTACAACTAAAACCAGACATTCGGTTGTGCTGACGTTTGGTTTTTATCGATTTATCAGTGAAAATGGTTGGTTTAGAATAATTTTTGGTATTGGTTATTTCCGTCGCCTTGGTTTTTTCCACAATCAAGAATTCTAGCTATTTCGGAGTGGTAAACTCCAGCTTTTATCAAGTCAATGTTTTTTTTTTTTTTTTTTTTTTTTTTTATAATTTACTCGCGCTCAAGGGATTATGATTACCCTTTAAATGTTTCAACACAGCGCGGGCGTGAAGCTACGGAAGAGAAAGAAGGATAGGAAAGATGTGTGACACGATGTTGAGACTGAAGGTTGTTGTCTCAGATTTTTTATCTCCAGGGATGGCGGCTTAATTAAAGCGGAGGACTGCCGTGTCTTATTTCTATGTCCCTTATAATTCGCTGTTTCATTAACTTATTTTTTTAAGTTTTGTGTGCTGTTGGGGAACTTCTTCTGCAACTTCCTTCATCCAATTTTTTTTTCTCCTCTTGTTGTTTTCTTTTCACTGGAGTAGAATATGATGTTTTATACACTTCTTCAGTAAATACATCTGTTGAACTGGACGGTTTCTGCAAGTTATCATTTCGAACATGCTGCAAAGCTCCAAAGTCTGTTATATTTGTAATCCTTACGTGAAGGCTGAGTTTACCAACTAATTCGCTGAAGCTAAACTTTAATATCGCACTCTGGGCAGGATCCATAGGCTGCAAACAGGAAGTTATAAATATGTTTTGGAAGGCGACGCACGCGGCATTGATACGTATTTCAGCAAGGTGATCACATACATATCGGTTTAAAGTGCATAAATACACATTTAATCTTATCATCATACTTGATCTTATTTATCATATCTCTTTGACTACGATAATGTCTGTCTAATACCGTGAGGATTGACTGAAGCTTTTGCGAAGCAACTGGAGTAGAATTCTCTTATACTTTAGTTGCGCATGCTATCAAGAGTTGTGTTGTTCTCATTTGAAGTTAATCATTATCCGAAACTCCTAATGAACATTTTAATAAACATGACATAGTGTCTCCTGCTTTATCTTAGGACAGTAAGCCAAGCAATTCAATGAAGTTAATGCACTATCGTAATATGAGACAAGTCATTGATTCATTAAGAAAAGAAGAACTTGGAAACACTTCGCGCCTTATTCCGTCTGTGTTCTTTAATCTGTTCGGAAATAAATTTGATTGGAACAAGAAAGTCTCTAGGTTCATGTTCTCTTCTGGCTCTTATTAAATTATTATTTCTTTAAAAGCTTTAAAAACAGTCTAGACTATGATGTTTCTGTTAATGCTTTTCAGAATCGGGCTGGTTTGAGATTGTTGGTATGGAGTGAATTTTTTAAATATGAACCGGTGTGTTCTTAGGTTTTGACACCGGAGAAACCTTTGACTATTCTCGGTTATGCCTTGCGTATACAATTTGAAGCAACTATGGCTGTTAAAAATTAATTTCAATTTTTGTTGTTACATAACTATGTAACTTTTAATGGTATTGAGTGCAAAATCTTTCCAAGAGAACAACGAAAAACTGAAATTAAGATATTCTGCACTTCACTTCCGCTCGAGCTCACCTAATATTTACGGGACTTCTTTACAATTCATCAGTATATATTTCCAGTTAGGGCTAAATAGTCAGAGAACAAAAGTCAAAATATTTTAGAAACTCCTTTCAGGATATCCAATATCTTCTAAGATCCCAGCCTTAGCTTTTTGTATGATACAAATTACCCTTTAATCATGCGTCATAATACTTTTATTCTACGAAAATAAATATTTACGGTTGAAGAACTTGCATCTCCTTCAATTCCACTTCTTCATCATATCCTGTAATCCCCTTCGGGACATGCCAACAAATCGTCTTCGTCCTTCACGAGATAGCTGCAGCTCAATATTTTTCTTCATGAGACCCTCATAATGTTGAACCTGTTGCCAAATTAAAATAGCTAGGGAAAATCGTGCCAGGTAAATTATTCCATAATTGTGTTGTGCAACTAAAAAAAGAATCCACGGATTTGACGCTTCCAACAAATATCATCGTTTGGTTTTCTCAGTGCGTGACCAATCTTCATTTACAATTACTTATGTTCACTTCTTGCAGCTTATAAAGAATCCTACGCCACAATTCCTGTTTAGATATAATTTGTGGCCACTGAATCTTTACACATCAATTCACAAAAGTCTACAATTTCTTCGAGATGGTAGCCGAGTCTTTCCATCCACGATCCACTGAGCGAAGACTCGACACGTACCTCAAGAATAAGAACTGCTATCATTTGCTAAAAAAAACAGACAAAACGAAATAATATGCCAATTATTGCAATTCTTTAGGTGACCTTTCTGAACAATTACTCCATTCTTTCAGCTCCTGTGATAAGTTTCGTTTTCCCAAGCACTTTGTGTCAACAGTTGTATAATACAAGCCAATTTAAGAATCAGTTTTACTGAACTCAGCTGATATTCCATCAAGAACAGCTGCTTTGTTTTTTATGAGATTTATCAAGGTTTGAATTTTATCTACTGAATATCTCTAGACGACCTTCACATCTCTGGGGCACTTCAGCACTCCGTTCAGGGGAGTTTTCATTCAACTCAGAAGTGATCCTAATTAAATCGAAAATTGTGCCAATCCAATCAACATCCATTAAAGGATGATTGGCGTTGCTTTTTTTCTGTATAACTTCTTTTGATATTTGGTACAATTTTTCTGCTATCTTCTCTTCTTTCAGCGTCTTTAAAAACGACTACACAAGAATTGAATCCAGATATAAAAGGAATCCGTGAAAAAAATGCTTTAGTTTCTAGTTGACACTTGTCATAAAGATCAGTCAAGGCGAATTCAGCAAATGTCATTTCATGACAACCATCACCAACCCCATCTATGGGCTTAGAACTGACAGTTCAATCTATGTTTAATATTAAATCGAATTTCATTCAATTAAAGCTTTTAACTTAATTTTAAACTTTAACATGACCGATTGTAAAGTCTTTTAGTGTACGGCCAGGTCAACTTTCTTCATGGACAAATACCATCCAGGTTAACCGCGACAACTATGCCAAAGCGAATTCCACCTCTATACAAATTCCATTAGCAAACAATTACATAATTAAATTCCGTTCGTCGTCGTTGCCTAAGTTTTGTTTGTAAAGATTTATACATGTACAAGGAAATGATTGTCGATTAACCCACAGCCACACGAATGGAGTATTTACAAACCTTGCATTTCAATCCCCTATTTATTATGTCCAAGTACCTACAAACTCTTTATCCCTTGTGAACTACTCTAATCCCCCATGGACTTCAGTAGAATGTATAAGCATGCCGGGAATACGTGTTTAGTTCATAGTTTTGAAGGTAAGGTTGTGCGTGGGCAAATGGTCTTACATATTTTGAATTTTTCTTTGAGGTCCCGGTGACACTTTCCATCAGACATTAAATGAAAAGTTGATTTGTCCAAGCTAAAGTTTAGCAAACATTTAAAGAATTTTGTCTTGTTCGCGTGTTTTTAAAACATTAAGGTTTTCTAAGTCTTTTTAGGAATCAGGAAAGCAAAAAGCTTCATGCACTTCTAAAGCTGAAGACACACAGTCTTATGAATGATTTGAGTGTCTTATGAATGCCAGAGTGCCCAGAGTGCAGAGCAATGATGACTGTTATTATATTGTAACGCTACCCCTCAGGCTATAAGTAAAAAGCATCAAGTAAAATATTACGCAGTCATGGATACACTCGTAAAACATGAATGTATGTAGCTGTAAGTTGAAGTAAATTTGAACAAACACATCCGCGCACATAAAGAGTGTTGTTTTCTTTCATAAAAACATAGTGGGTGCTTCATCATACTTTGCCATCAACGCCATGAGTTATAACGAAGCAGATAGGGTTTAAGTATTTATGGATGGGTATGTGCTTAAGTGCAATCGGCAAGGATTGAT
Source organism: Chrysotoxum bicinctum (assembly GCA_911387755.1). Taxonomy (NCBI): domain Eukaryota; kingdom Metazoa; phylum Arthropoda; class Insecta; order Diptera; family Syrphidae; genus Chrysotoxum; species Chrysotoxum bicinctum. The sequence goes on from OU426987.1 coordinate 63,515,148, forward strand.
ATTGGGTCAAAATTTAATTTATTCCATATCAGATGTGCCATCATGAGTGGAATTATAATATTATGGATCGATTTAATTGAAAATCGTGATGACATTTAAATTGCAAAAGAGGTGCGATGATGTAGTTTGAGTAGTTTTTCTTTTAATAATGTTGAAAATTCTAAGGCTGAAGTTAACAATTTTTCGCAAATACTTTTTCATCATCTATGCACTAACGCCCCAACAAAGTTCTAACTGATTGAGGCAAAATATTTGAGCCTTATTGAGATAGTTCATTAATTTCTTATGCCTCAGAACTCCGATTAAGTATTCGCAGTTCGATTTCTTTCGAACCCCTAAAACTTGAGGGTCTAGACACTTTGAAAAATGTCATTCAGTTTTCAAAAAGAAAAGGGAGGAATTGAATTAAAATCGATTTGGGATGAATTTGACACATGAACCATTATGTTCAAAATATATTTATATTTCGGGATTTCCAATAAGAATTTGAAAACTTTTTTTTAATAGAAAAACAATTTAACATAAACACGGTGCGTTTTATGTTCCGCATCCAATTTATTTGGTTGCCATTTTTGTTTGAATGAAATTTGTCAGTTGGCATTTCACTGTGGTAGAGAGTGAAACACAACAATTTATTATGGAGTAAGGAAATGACCATCAACGTTGGAGTGCCTGAATTTTACAGGTCATTATAAACGCCGTAGCCCATTTAGACTTGGCTTGTAAAGAAGCAGAATAGCCGATGTTGGAACACTGAAAACCTTCAATTGTTACACTAAATACCTTTACGCATTGAGCCATATTTATATGAGAATGCCATAGGAAATGCTGTAACAGTTAGTTACTGGTGACCGCCATCGGGATATGTCACAAAACTTTCTTGTGCCCGAATTGGATCTTTTAGGCCTAACAAATAATTGGTTCTCACACCATACACAGCTTGTGCTAGGATGCAAATTTTACGAGAAATGTCAAAAAGTGGTGATATCGGCAGGTACCTTCATTTGATGCCTCAAGATTTCTTCTTATGGAGTTACTTATTTCATTTAACAGTTATTTAAAATAAGACATCGACTTGGAACATTAAACGCATCCTGTATCAAATATTGTATTATTGGGTTGAAGAACAATCACGACATTTGCATATCTATAGAATTCGTCTTTGTTCATAATGTGCACCATTCGATTCGCTGAACCTAATTTTCCATGATTGTCTTATAAAGGTACAAGCCAAGATTCATTTCGCAAAGATTCGCCCCAATGTAGTCCTATCAATGTCGTGAAAGTATTTAACAGTGTGTGGACAGAAGTTCTTATCCATTAACTTAATTTACTAGAATTCCGATAGCACGTATTAACAATACTATTTTATTTTTTTCTTCCAGGAACTACTTGAGCATCTGAAGAACTGAAAATGAACAGTTAAGAGCATCAGAATCGAATTTTGTCCAAGATTCAAAACTTGTACCAATAATTGTGTCGTTGAACAGAACAATTTTGTCATAAGGGGTTTTCCAATAAGGTCAGGTTGATGTGGCAGCCATGTTGTTTTGACATTGAATCTGTTGATTATTATTTAGTCGCTGAAGCCATATCACAATAGCAAGTGATATAATTGACCAGAAAGTCCAAGTGATAAGACTCTATTATCGAAATGAGTGCCATCGCTTAAATATACCTGAGACTGTAAAGCTAAAAAATCAAATTTGGACCACTCTTATTAGTGCCAAGAGTTTGAAGCCGCGAAGGACTTTCGAATGATGTCACATACCAAACATAATGGCAAAATATATTTTATATGCGCCTACCTCAAATTTCAATTTCAAAATGGACTTTTTGTGGTATGTCCCTCTTGAATTTGAATTCAAGAAATCTGACTTATTTTCTTTAAACGAACATATTCAAACCATCAACTTTGATATGCTTTTAAATTAAATTATTCAAGTGATGATTTTGAACTTGCATTGTACCGGTCAAAAAATCTCGGAAACACTCCCCCGATTCCAACTCTTAGCTTTGTTATCTACGAAATTTGAGAAATAGAACATAGAAAGTAGTACTTACTGCCTAATGAAATGGATGATTGTTGTATAAATTTCTATAAATCCATTGTGCACTTGTTATTGATCCATAATTTGTTGGTACATTTTTTATAAACAAGAAAAAATCTGACGAATATCAAACTTCTATGAATTTCTTAGACGAGACAAGTAACCGCCTTACTGTGTGCAATATATTTTCAAATTTCCTTGAAATTTCATATTTTGTTAACAATTTCGAACCTTGTGCAATCCACTTTACATTATTTTTGAATAGCTTTTTTCAAACGTCTATGGATAATATTGTAGTAGAGGACGTTAAAGAACATATTCAGGACCCAACAGAAATTCAGGTTTTATTTTAAAAATCGGGTCGATTGTTCCGGATATCAATAAAATAAAGCACTTTCCCTAATATTTTCAAAAATTCATTCATTTTTACTTGCGATATAGGTATGTACTATAGGGCAAGTTCTGCATTTGAAAAAAAAATCGAACTCGAGATTTTGATCAAAGTTGACATTACGATGATAAATAAGACGAAAAATTGGGTCCGACAATTCGTCTGTCTGTCTGTATGTCTGTATGTCTGTACCTCGAACTACAGCCTAAACTACCGGAGGTATATTCTTCAAACTCGGTAGTTAAGAGTCTTCGGTGACTCAATAGAGGAAAAAATTTAAATTTTTTTTAGCTCCAAAACTAACGGTACCCCCCATACACCCGTAATGCAAAATCTTATTTAGCTCTAACGATTTTGATAAAAAAAAAATAGGTGTGATATTATGAACATATGCTACATTTTGGTCAAAAAAAATTTTGGGGCAAAATGTTATTAAGGGTACCTGCCATACACCCGTTTTTTTTTTATTTTCGACTTTCTCATTAACGGCTCTAAGGATTTTAACCCAAAATTTTCAGCAGGAGTCCCCTTAAGTTTAAAATAATATTGCATATAAAAATATTCGAAAAAATATTTGTTGGTATTTTTTGAATTTTTTTTTTAAATCAATATCTTCAAAACCTATGAACGATTATTTTTTTTAATTATTTCCTAAAATTAATAGTATTTAATACTTAAAACTCGCATCTCACATTTTTTTCTTGAAAAATTTTAGAGAAATTTCTTATATAAAAAATTTATTTAATAATAAAACGATTTTTTAAAGTTTGTTTGCATAAATTCATACTTTTTCGGAAACCAGACGGCAATTTAATGCATTTGAACATTATTATCTCATTAAATCCATGTTTTATATTTATAAAATGTATCTTAAATTTCAAAGTACTTTTACATAAGAGCAAGTTCGTGGGATTCAGTCGTGCATTTTATTTCATTTCATGGTGATGTTTTTTTGTTATTGCGTAATAGCTAAACTATTTGAGGTTAAATGTTTTCCAATTTTTTTTTTTTTTGCGATTGAGCAACATGGTTTCTTAAGGAAAACAAAATCAACTGTTACTGATACTGATCTTTTTCAATTTTCAAATTTCAATATCTACACAGCCTTTAGTAAAGTCTTCAACAATTTGTTTCATAGTCATATTTTATTGAAGCTTTCATCTCTCTATTTCCTCTCAGCTGTCATTTAAGGGATCATATAAATGTTATACTGTATTTGAAAGGAATGACTTACTACATTATTTTTAGAAAAAATCACTTTTAATTCAATTAACACTTATTATGGCATTCTTCAGGGTTGTCATTTCGGTACACTACTTTTTATACTGGCTATTGATGACGTTATTTCAATATCCCTGTAGAATACTTACATATATATGATATACGAGTATAGCGAGGTGACTCTCGTGGGGAATAGATGAAGAGCGGTCATATGACAAATTCTTAGAAGACAAAACATGTATTTTAGGTAAACAGGAAATTATTTCTTTTATTGATTGATCTTAAGGCTAGCGGTATACCGTTGTTCAGATATTTTTGTTAGTTTTTCATTACTGTGTCGATCGACTTTTGTTTTACTGTTTCGCCGGGCAGTGTCAATTAAGGTTGTTCATGAAGCTTTGTCAGATTAGGCATTATCAGACTAAATTCAGAAAATCTTAACCCCTAAACCAGATTTGCTAAATCGACACTCAGCGAATTATTAGCCTTACATTCAAATTTATAATTTATACATTATATAAAT